>CP136062.1:116668185-118152100 GCA_032622095.1 Siphonodentalium dalli | reverse complement strand
TGTGTGTACAGAACAGACGTAATTTAGACACACAATTTCAGTTTAAATTACCCTCGTGTATATTAACCAGTGTTCTGCTACATATGGGGAAGGGTCTATCGCATATGAAGTTGATTTATTCGCGCATGCGCAGACTAGCGCAATGACAAATAAATGGTTTATAACGTACTTATACACGACATACCCACTAATATATATATTTAAATTGGCCTATTGAAGTCAGCGCTGGCAAAGGTGTCTATATGGATTGACTGCCCGCTAGAAATGGCTAGGAAAATATGCGCATGGGCGCAGACTATAATTCATAATTTTAAAAAATGCGTTTAAGTTAAATGTGGCGCTATACATGACATTTTGTTGCATGTTTCACATGTTAGTATAGTAGACACAATCTAGACAGCTTACTTGAACAATGGGGCCACAATATGTTACGGAAAATTACGTTGTTTCTGGTCTCTGTAATATCAGTCTCTGTTGTGCCACATGCAGCAAAAAGTCTATCGCATATCAAGTTGACTTACTCGCGCATGGTCAGGTATATCTTAATTTCACATTAGGATATTGGTTGCATCGAAACGCAATTCGCTGATGTATAATTACAACGTTATAAGCTAGAATTCGTTTATCCTGCAAATTTCGGGTAGTTGCCTAGTAACCGTTTCTAAGGCGAGATCGGGTGGCAAAGTCTCCCGATCTTACAATGATCAGTGGTCCGTGCATGCATATATCATGCCTGCACAGTTTCAGGTAGGTGTCCCCTTTCAACATAACCAACACCATGCGACTAGACACTGTCTAAATTAAGGCAAAACATACCACTGAATGGTTAGTGCAATTATGTCATTCGATCAGTTGTGGTATTTGCTTAGCAACCGTTGCTACCCTTAAATGGGATATTTGGTTCACTATTCTGGGCTGGTATATCTCAAATTTCATGTTAGGGTAGTACCTGCATCAAAAAACGCAATCACTGAGGTTGAATTACGACACTATATAAGCTATATTTACATTTTCCAGTCAATTCCGGGTAGTTGCCTAGCAACCGTTACCAAGGAGTTGCCGCGAGGCAAAGTCTCGCGATCTTATAATGATCGCTGATCCATGGGGGACAAACCTGTAAAGTTTCAGACCGGTGTCGCAATTTGAACATAATCAACACCATGCTACTAGAAACTATCTAATTTAAGCGACATACCACTGGGAGCCCTGGGTCAGGGTGTCGATCACTGTGGGGCGCCAGGGTTCAAAGGGTTAAGATTGATATATATACACTATAATTGATCATTATTATGACTTAATTATTAATTTTAGACTTGTTCTCGGTAAATAGTATCACCCTCGCATGGGGCGTCTTCGTATGGGGCCCATGCACTTCGCGTGGGGCCGACTTCTCCAGATAGCTAATTATTCTTTATCAAAGTTTATGAACCTAGCGCTCCTTCACTTTGCTTTTTCAAGTTGGTCAATGTCTTTCTTTAGGTGGGGGTCCCATACTGCTGCTCCATATTCAAGCGTCAATCTCCTCTGGAGCATGTCTGAGGTTTCGTCTTAGTTCAGGAGGTCTATCTAGAGCACCGATTGCTTTCTTTGTTGTTTTCCTAATATGGGCTGACCATGTCAGATCGTTGGTGAAGGTCAGCCTCAGGTATGGGGTCTCAGATGGTGTTCCATTTCTTGGTCACAAGTTGGTGTTCTGCTGTTCATGAATGATGTTACATATTTTTTCAATTTTTAAAGGACTGCCGTAGTGATTAGTATGAACATGCTGTAGGTCTATGTATCTGCACATGTAAGGCCCTAGTTGTGGCAATCAGAATACAGTAACCGATCTCGACCGTGACTTTAATCTGAAACTGACATGCCTGATCTTGAAATTCCTGAGCTTCGGCCCAAGTTCGGGGTCTCTCGAAATTAGAGAAGATCAGCGTTTTTTGGCGAATATTAAAGTCTATAATTGAAATATCGCCGACATGACGGAATATATATGTTACCTGAACGTATTTCAACGACCATGTACATCAAAAATCACCGAATAATTGAGTTCATTATTAAAATTTTGTCAGCAGAATCTTCAAAATAAAACTAAAACTTCAAACAGGAAGTTTAGGGTCAAGTGTTGACAAGGCAATGCAGTATGGGTCAGGTTCTCTTTAAATCTGATTGCGCTATTCTCGAATCGGTCGATCTATATACAAAATGTCAAGTAAATGAAGAATGAACGAGCTAGATGCGGACTCGGAATACATAATATAGAACCACACTTATGTTTATATCATATAGATGGTAATTACCCAGCTGTTCAAAGCAGGTTGCGAAATGTTACCACTCAAGCCGGGTCCTACTATACGCAGCAAGTCCCTGGATATGCAGCAAGTCCCCGGTAAATGCAGCAAGTCCCTGGTAAATGCAGCAAGTCCCTCACACCTAGGGTGGATTAGTGGAGTTGTTGATGAGTTTAATCAGTGTTTTATTATCCATTTGATTTATGATCTGTGGCAGTTGATTAGAATTGATTGGAAATCGTTATCCCTTTATAATTATTTAAGATGTGTATTTGTAGATTTTTATCAGTATATAAAATAAAATAGTTTTTCTAAGTTTTATTAAGTTGCTATTTCTTTTATTCTACTTACTATTTAATATAATTTAATTAATATGATTTATATTTTTTTGTGTGATTAATTATCACTGAACAGGTGTTTGTTTTTGTAGGACAAAGTGACAACGACATAATATCCGAAAACAATGTTCCTTTAGTAGACAGTGGTATGTTGTTACATACTGGTAAGTTCTTGAGCGTGGCTCAAATCATAGATTTCCTATCTTCCACGGAAGAACTTTTATCCAATATTCCGATTGGAAAGAAGGAGAATGTTGCTTTTAAGGTAGATAATTCTGACAATGTGGATAGGACTATTCGTGGATTGAAAAGTTCGTGGTGGGATGACTGTGGTGCCTGGGAGTCGAAATCTTCGAGTCAGACCTCTTTCTTCATTCGTGAAAGCATGACAGAAGTTGTTAGAAATGGCGGCAAGTTCCATTTCCTTACTGGCCACATATATATACAATTTATTCTAATAAACTTTTCTTTCAGCTCACTGTTATATATATATGTATATTTATAAAACTGTGCTCTATTTTTCTTTTGTTGCTATTCTACTATTCTCATGTTACTTGTTCGCATTTACCAATAAAAACATCTAAAAAAAATCCCACAATTCCCACAAAAAAATCCCACAATTCAGTCCAATTCCCTTCAATAATCTAGCAGTATTACGATCAAATTAAAGCCCTTTGATTAAAGCCCTTTGTAATCAGCACCTCCACTGATTAAACACATCGTTGTGTAAACACGCATGGCTAATTCGCCGTAATCCACCCTAGGTGTGAGGGACTTGCTGCATTTACCAGGGACTTGCTGCATTTACCGGGGGACTTGCTGCATATCCAGGGACTTGCTGCGTATAGTAGAACCGCTCCAGCCCATTGGTCGACTCTCGTGGTATCCTGGCAACATCCATATCTCGTGTGATAATTTCTAATTACATAAATTTCAACATAATTGTGGTTCTATAATTATGTATTTTGAATCCTGAACCAGCCGGCATATTTTCGAGCTGGAAGAGCACCGGGAACGGGAAGATTCGGCGGAGGGAAGATTCGGCCATGTATTTTTCGGCGGAGGGAAGATTCGGCAGGGAAGATTCGGCGGGGAAGATTCGGCCAGTCGTTTGATCTAACTAATTAGTGGAGGGATTACGGCTTGGGGATTACGGCTTATGTGGGACTAAGCTTGTGTGTGCACTAATTCTTTGTTGTAACAATAACAACTAATTAGAGGGATTATATAGGGTCTTGATTAACTCATTTTTAGTAATGACATATTTTATTAGACTTATTAGAATGGATGAAACATATTTACACAAGCTGATATAACATAAGGTGTAACAGATATACAAACAGAACAATTTAAAATACATTTATAACCGACATTCTTTATTTGAAACAAAAAATCAACTAATAGTCTTGTCTTGTTATCTTCTTGTCTTGTTGTCGTCTTGTCTTCTTATTTCTTTGCCTTGCCGATTCTGTAGATCTTGGTCACTTCTTGTAGGAATTCCGATGTTCTGATATCCTCTTCTCTGTATTTTGCCCATAGGTCGCTGATCTTCGTATCTATTTCTGTGTATTTCTTCCTCACGTCTGTCTCGAGATCCCTGGCTGCAACGGCAATTTCTACATGGGCTGCTTCAAGTTGAAGAATCGGTACAATTTTTAAATTGAACGGAATCGCGATAAAGAAACGAGCTGTATGATGAGCAATTGAAACTTATTTCAATCAAACCCTCCTTGGCCTGGAAATTATACTGTCGCTGAGAAATGCCGGTATTGCATGTTCTGTGTTGCCATTTGCCGCATGTGTCGCAGTCAACTGCTTGCTGACGAGGACGTACATTCCTATTACACTTAATACACGGGTAGTCTATGAGCTGATTTTGACGGAGGTTGTACGAAGGCACGATGAAGATGTGATATGGTGAAGTCAATTTCATTCAACTATATAGTCTAAAAGTCGTTAGATCTGATGCGGTAAAACAAACAACTGATCAGTTCTAACTGAAATGCACTCAGCAAACTTATCTAAACAAACATCGAATAGTTCTCACTGAGATCATATCAGCATCAGAAAGACGACTCTGTATATTCTACCGACTGTTATACAAACACTTGGTGCCAACGTGAACAGAGTGTGAACAACTGTCAAAAAATTTATTCGTTTTCTCATTGAATCTTCATTAATCATAATTCCTTATAGTGTTCGAACGTGATATTTGGATTTACCACGTAATTTGTAAGTATTAGGCCTAACTTCAATATATTCACAATAAACTTACCTTATCATAAACCTAAAATAATCTCATAAAATATGTCAAACAAACTAATGACAAAACATCATAAAAGTATTAACAAAAGTAATAATAAAAGTAATTTATTCTTGTAAAATATTCACTCATAAAACATACAAATAATCTCAAACAAAACATCATAAAAGTAATAGCTTCATTTAATTTAATTTATTCATCCAATATATTATTAAAAAATAGATCTAATTCATAGAACTTAAAACATAAAATCTCCCGTCCCAATATATTGGTATAAACCTAGGAAGATTCGGCCGATAAAACCCCGCCGAATCTTCCCTGCCGAATCTTCCCTGCCGAATCTTCCCTCCGCCGAATCTTCACGGACCCAGAGCACCTGCCAACACTTTTATGAACCTTTTTAAAACTTGTTTTTATCCAATATATCTCGAGGTGCTTTTAGTGTATATATTACCAGTGTTAATTTTATCTACTTCCACCTAGAACAGTAGCATTTTCACCTCTATTTGAGTTCCGAACTTGAATTTCTCTACTCCACTCACCGTCACACTGAGTTAGTGTCCAGTCTAATTTTGTGACTGCCCCTGCTTGGCTGTGTCTACCTGCTCGGCTATTGACCTGGCTGAAGAATCCACTCAGAACCATGAGTCAACAGAGAAAAGTTCTCGAATGAAAACTCAGAAGAACATCTTCACTCCAAGTAGGCCAACCCCGGCCTCTCGTAGAGACATCCAAATAAGCGACATCCATCATTCCTCTCTCCCATACAACCTGGATGAGAAGAAAACACTGAAAAAGAAGATTAAAGCTGCGGAGAAAACATACACCGTCAACCCCGCATTTAAAGGTGGCAACTTTGTTTTTGACTTCTCTGCTGCCGGTTACGAAATTTTTAAATCTACAACAATCGAGGCACTAGAAAGATCACCAACCACAGCCCACATTTCCAGAAAGACTTCAAAAAATGATATTGTTGTATTTGAAACCTATACAGTCTCGGACAAAGACGCCAAACTCTTCGTTGTCAACTTCTACGACTCTACTTCTCGAGTTATGATCAATGGGACAGAGCAAGAAATAGTCAATTTCCTACAGAAATTTCTCCCCCCAATCCTGGAAACTATGGACCGTGATCCAAACATACATGATATGAACAATCGCATCAAATCATACTGTCATCAACAGCTCTCCCTGATTGACACAGAACCCATGACAGGCGGCGACCACATAGAAAGGGATACCGCTACAAAACCACAAACTAAGCCAAGTCATAGACCTTCTCACTCAACAAAAACAACCCCGACTCGTTCGCCTGATAGCCGACTAAAATCTCCTGTACTTCTGTGGCAGTGTTAAATATAACATCCACGGTCAGCATGGGCTTATCCGAGCTAAACCATCTCTTAGTTGCAGTAGGGGTGGGGAGACGGCATTCATGTTCTTATATGTAAATAGTTGTGACAATCTATTTCAGACTTACATACTGTTTCTGATATATGATTTTACATTTTATTTCAGGGTAGCATTTATCCTAGATAAAGTGTGTTGAACTGTGGATTCATTCATTAATTATTGTTTAACCCCCTGAGTATAGGTTAATACGTCCGTTGGATGGTTATGGGTATCTTGACTCATCGTCAAGTGCAGGTTTGTATATTCTGTAGTGCATTTCAGCTTGCTGGTCGCATGCATTTCACCGGTGCAGTATATACTGGTATTTACAAGTATGTAAATGTTTGTTCAAGAGGGGGGAGAATGTGGCAGTGTTAAATATAATATATATGTGTGTGTGTGTGAAGGTGGCAGTGTTAATATCTAATATGTGTCTGCAGAAGCCAATAGTGTGTGTGTAAGCAGAAATTGTCTGTAAGCATTGTGCCAAAGTTTGAGCTGATCTAATTACATCACCTCATATAAATAAAGCTAGCCCAACCAAATAAATAATACTGCATGGCAACAGTAAAGTATAATACTTATTCTATATACTTTGGATTTCCCGCCACTTTCCCATTTAGCCCAATCTAAACCACTTGCACCAGGTTCTGTCTGTTATCTCTCTTTAAGATCTAGTGCCTAGCTTTGCTCTCGAACCAAGATCTGGCACCCAGAATAATCTCCCGGCCCAGTTCCTTACAATCTGTCTTGGACGGCAGTTGACTATTTTAACAAATGGATGGTTGATTCCTCAGGGGATTTTATACAATTATGTGAGATGTGATGCTTCTGTTTATTATGTTCCATATTCTATACATATATATATATAATGTAGATATATAAAGGATTATCATGTGAAGTATTGTTTGTGTGTTTTCTGTATGTGCCTTGCGAGGCCTAGACTTTATATCCCGGACTGACCATGGGGCAAGTGCTCTCCCCTAGCTAGCTTATTAGGAAGACCGGGTTATACTTCCACCACGCCCTCCGGCATTTACAGATGGTTGCCCATTTACCCTGGGAACTCCATTATCTGAAACTGAGATCTCACAGCTTCAAAATGATATCTGTCCAATCTGTGGAAAGGAAGCCCATATAGAAAACAGTATTACCTGCGACACATGCTGCAAGAATATTCACCATGCTTGCGAAGGAACATCCGAGCAGGCCATCAGCCTATTAGGTAATCAGACCAAGCCATACACATGCATTAGCTGCTATAGTAGCACCAAACAGGATCACGACAGTGGTGATATTCAGAATCCGAGATCACCTCAATCCTTGAAAATCACAGCTGAAAAGTCTCGAACACTTCATGACGACTCTTCCACTCACGTCAAATCCATAACAACGCCAACACAGCAGTTCAACCAAACGGGACTCGAAAATATCGAACTGAAAAACTCCGACGCTAACAAAAATACTACACTTCGAACAGAACTCCTGGCAAAGGAAAAAGAGCTGAAGAAAAAAGAAAAGGAAATCTGCAAACTGGCATCACAATTGGACAAAGCCAGCAAGGAACTAACAACGAGCAGAACCTATATAGCAGCTCTTGAAAAAGACAAGCAAGAACTGGAACACTCCCTCAAGATCAGACACACCGAACCACACAGGGAGAATCCTCAACCAGCTCATAATAGCGACATACTCACAGCTGAAAAAAGTCTCTACTGACATGAAGATCTGGACCCTAGAACATCGTCTAAGTCAACTCGAACTGGAAGTCATGAGACAAACATCGTGCACCCATCACTGCCAAGTACCACTGCCCACAGTCACAGAAACAACGCAACACCAAACAGCTCCCGAAACGAACTACCAACCAACTGAATCACCACCAATAGATGCCTGTACTGATCCAACCATATCGAAGAGTGTATCAACTGGCAAGTTATTGCAGACACATCCAATCAACTTAAACACTACCGAGGCAAACCCTGGTTCTAACACCACCCCAAGACCTAATGAGATTCCTATGCCTATACCGCCAGACGAAGGACAGCCAAAACCTAAACCTAACCCTAAGCAGTCTTTTTTTGGCGACCGCCAACATCACCGGCCACCACAACTGCGAAGGCGACACACAAAACCGTCGAGATATGCTCTGTGGAACCACCAGCAACCTCCGAGGATTGCAGCTCACCCACCAATAATTCAACACCATCCAATCCCATCACCTTTCCCGTTTCCAGTACCGCTCATTCCACACGGGAACTGGCTCCACCATCCGCCGCCATTCCAGATGGGCCTGATACGAGCCTCAACTTTATCTCCTACAATATTGAGGGTCTCTAATCCAACGGCGAATACCTACAGCACCTTGCATCGAAGGCAGATGTCATAATTGCCCAAGAACACTGGCTGTACAACTATGAATCATGGAAACTTGAAGACATCCTGGGGGACTTTAACGCGGTAGTGAAATGCTCAGATGATAATGACATTGTCCTACCAAATCACCGTAGCAGAGGCCAAGCCGGTATAGTTGTGTGCTACCATAAGAACATTGCCCAATATGTGGACCCACTTCCAGATGGAGGAAACAGACTCGCAGCTATTAGAATTAATGCGGACGTCCCTATTGTCGTCATTGGAGTATACCTCCCCAGCAGAGGTAACAATTACACCAGAAGCGACTACACAGCAATCCTTGACGAACTCATCACCATCGTTCGAAAATATGTCTCCTCGTCCCATGTTATTCAGGCTGGTGACTTCAACGCCTCGCTCCACAGATCCTATGACTGTACCCGAGATGCGGACTTCAAGAAGTTCCTGAATGAGGCTAAACTCCTTCTTCCAACATGCTGTCCCAGAGAACCAACTTACCACTCCTATGACAACGTATCACATTCCCAGATTGACTATTTTTTTCAATCACAAGACATCATCTGGAAATATCAGACCATCAAGAGAGAAGGTACTAACCTTTCGACCCACGACCCTATTACAGTTTCTATAAGCCTCCAACTCAAAAGAGCTCAAGACCCACCAAAAATACAGGGCAGGAAAAGAATCAACTGGAACAAAATAAATAAAGACCTATACTGCAATGACATCACCGAAGCACTGGCCAACACCGCCGACTTAAACACAGAAGACGCTACAACTGAAGTACTGGTCACAACTCTTACAAAAGTCCTGAACGAATCCGCACACAAACAGTGGGACAACAAACCCCGTAAACCTAAAAGGAAAAGAATCTGGTCACCTGACATTACTATGGCAGTTAAGGATGCCAAGCATGCCTTTTGGGAATGGAAGAGAGCTGGAAGACCTGATATTAAAAATCACCTATGCATCAACCTCAAGCTGAAGAAAAAACATCTACGCAGCCTCACCAGGAAACAACACGCCCGTGCTAGAACCAATAAGCTCATGGAGATCATGGAACTAAGGGACACAGATGTCAAAGCCTTCTACCGCATTATCAGAGCTCAAAGTGACCCTAAAGCCAGTGGTACAACCCTCCTGAATGTCAAGGGCGAAGTCCTCAAAACCAATGAAGAGGTAACTAATGGTTGGGCCTCCTACTTTGAAGAGCTATCAACACCACTTGAATCAAGCAACTTTAACAAACCTTACAAACAACTTGTGGAAACAGACATAGAATACCTAACACAGACCCTTATGGAAAATCGGGAAAGCATTCACCCAACAAACCCAGACGAGCTATTGCAATGTATTAAATCTTTCAAATCCGGTAAAGCTCCAGATGAAGATGGCATCACCATGGAACACTTGAAGTTTGGAGGAGATAACCTAATATCATACCTCTGCAACATTATCAACAGAATCTTTCAAGAAGCCAAGATTCCAGACTGCACGAAGGGCGGATCAGTATGTCCTATATATAAGAAAGGTGGCAAACCGAAAGATGACCCAAACTCATACAGGAAAATAACGATAACCAACACAATTGGAAAGACCGTCGAGAAGCTTCACCTACTGAGAAACAACAATGCAGTAAAAACACTACAGTCACCCCTCCAGAAAGGGTTTACCAAGGGGGAATCACCGACCGCTGCTGCTCTCATAATAACTGAGCTAATAAATGAGGCTAAGGAGCAGAAGAAGCCACTATATATAGCGTTTATGGATGCTAAAAAAGCCTTTGATGTAGTCTGGCACCCCGGTCTTCTAAGAGAACTCTACAAAGCAGGAATATCCGGAGATATCTGGCTCCTCTTTAAGGACTGGTACTCAAACCTATACTCCACTGTGAATTGGAATGGAATGAAATCACAACAATTTATGGAACGCCAAGGTGTCCGACAAGGGGGCGTATGGTCACCTTCTGCATATAAGGTCTTTGTTAATGGTCTGCTGACTCAATATGAAGAAAACAGTCTTGGATCGCGAATTGGCTCAGTCTTCTGCGGTACACCTACTGTTGCTGATGATGTTACCCTCGTTTCACATGACCCCAATGAACTACAAGTCATGCTTAACATCCTAATGGATTATGCCAACCGTCTACGATACCTTATCAGCGAGCAGAAATCGTGTATCCTGTCTATCAGCAGAAGGGACCCTGGACATACTTGGACTCTAAGCAACCACCGAATGCAAACCGTGACCAAAGCTACTCACCTCGGCATCACACGTGACGGTTCATCTAAGCATGGCACAAGCCTGGTGGCACAAGAACGCATCTCCGCAGCTAGACGATGTTCATATGCCCTCCTAGGTGCTGGTTTTCACGGCATGAATGGTCTCAATCCAAAAGTTTCGGCACACCTCTTACGCTGCTACATTCTCCCTCGATTACTGTACGGTCTAGACGTAATAAATCTAAACAAAAAGGATATGCAACAATTGGAAACTTTATATACAGACTGCCAAACGCCTACAACATCTTCCAACAAGAACAGCTAACTGTGCATCTCTGCTTATGCTGGGTCTTATACCGATAGAAGGAGAAATCCATAAAAGGACGCTTAAAACATATGGTAATATTGTTCGTAACGAAGGCTCTGTGGAATGTCAGCTTGCTGCCAGACAACTTGCGACCAAAGGTGACACATCAAACAGCTGGTTCACAAAAGTCACCCGCCTTACCGAACTATATGACCTGCCATCTACTCATGATCTGGTAGCCTTCCCACCACCGAAACGTCTCTGGAAGAACATGGTGGACACAGCTATAGAAAAACACTGGTTGGGGAACCTTAAACGGGAAGCCATGGATAAATCGACCCTAACACAATTGAATCTACAAGACACCACTCCTGGCCATGTACACCAAATCTGGGATGCTTGCGGATCCGAACCGTTCGCCACAACTATGGCAGCACATAAAATGAAAATGTCAACAGGCACATATATTTTACAAAGACAAAAAGCTAAATTTGAATCTACTACCACTGACATCTGTCAACTCTGCAACAAAGAACCTGAGGACATACTCCACTTCATTGTAACCTGTGAAAGTCTCCATGCTGTAAGAAGCCGCTTCATAACAGCCATAAAAGAAACTCTGAACCAAGCTGGATTGAACCCCAATATACAAAACCATTACCTCTTGAAACTAATACTTGACTGCTCAGCATTCGATATCCCAAAGTACTGCATGCTGAAAATTGAATCCATCGCCAGAGGCTTGTGTTACCAACTACACCATGCTCGTCTCCGTATCCTGTCCAAGAAGAAAACTGGTCTAAGAGCTCCGCCTGTGGACCCCGGCAGTCAGTGACAGCCACAAGTTAGACTTGACACTACTTGTAGATAATTTATTGCAGACTGAATATATATATGTATACACATACCGGGTAGCCACCCTATATGCTCAAGAAGATGTGGTTACGTCCGCCCATAAGGACGGTTCTCCTGACACAGGAGGGATGTACAGAGAAGGTAAAGGTAAAGGTAAAGGTATTATGTGTAGGCCTATCATACACACTGACAGCTAACCCAAAAAAAAAAAATAAGATGCCAGATATCTCAAACATATAAGTTATGATTAGTTGTTCAAAGTTGTCGGGGTCAGTTATTCATGTCAATCGACAATATGTTCTCTTTGTAAACTTGAAGATGGTAGGCCTATTACGATGTGTACCCGCTGGTATTCTATACATGTGAATAATGCATATACATTTGGCGTGATACGTTGGCCTCTCAATCACGGGCCCCTGGGAAAAAAATACTAAAATACCAATATAGTCTATACCAGTGTAAAGGGTCCAGTGACTATTTTTAGCTAAAACCACACCAACTATCTAACTATATATAGGGAGATTGACGACGCCATTGTGAAGCCTCTCGATCTGCCGACGGCTATTGTTTCCGGTGGTTTCTGCACGAGGTGTCGATAATCCCTTTGTTCAATCGTTTGCCGCTTATATACTATATAGTCTATTCCTCGTTTCTTTTGGGGTTTTAATGGGTTGTCCTCTTTGCTTTTTTTTCGCCAAGTTATAAGTCAAACAAGAAAACCATAGTCAGAAATGGTAACGCCACCAAGATCGTATTATTAGCCATAAATATAAATAATAATACAATTATTCTATAAACTAGCTTTCAAATTTTATGCGGGAAATTTGCGTACTTCCATATTTCAAGTTTTCCCGTTTCTCGTGGCATACATTACTTTCATCAAACTGTCTTCTTTATTACACAAGCTGATAGGCCCGACTTCACCCGGGCTGTTTCCCATCTGCTTTCCGGTGAAAGGTGCGATTTGACCTTCAATTGACTATTTCGAAAGTCAAGGTCAGGTCAGGGTCATGATTTGTCCAGTCCAAAACACCCCCACCCGTAGAAAACTACCCATAGGTATCAAATTTCGTCGAAATCCGTCCGTTTTACCCAACTTGACCTTTAATTAACAATTTTGAAGGTCAAGGTAAGGTCAGAGTCATGATTTGACCCGTCCAAAACACCCCCCCCCCGACAAAAGTACCCATAGGTATCAAATTTCGTCGAAATCTATCCGTTTTATCCGAGTTGACCTTTGATTGGCCATATTGAAGGTCAAGGTCAGGCCGAGGTCACGATTTGACCCGTTCAAAACTCTCCTCGGACCAAAGTATCCCTAGGTATCAAATTTCGCCGAAATTTGTCCGTTTTACCCAAATTGACCTTGCATTGACAGTTTTAATGGTCAAGGTCAGGTCGGGGTCACGATTTGACCCGTTCAAAACACTTCCCGGACACAAATACCCATAAGTATCAAATTACGTTGAATTCTATGGAAAGCCGAGGAGGACATGTTGGTTGCTAATTGCTAGATATACGACGCGGTATTTTGAAGGTGTTTCAAACTAGGAGATAGAAGTATTCTGCCTTTCAAATGGTGATGAATTATAGTAGTTTATTCAAATTTTATGGCATAAATTGTTATTAAAACCGTATATACTATAAAAAATTAATGACTCGAAAATTAAGTGGGCCTTTAAACAAAGTCACAATTGCATTTAGGCTCATCTCATACTCGTCCATTCAGCGATATTCTACTGCGCAGTTTGTTATAGCCTCCGGTATTTATTGAGCGTTATACCCCCAACTGTTATAATTCGCCTTTAGCAGGCGTACTCTTGCCTCAGATTATTGAGATATTAGGTCACACATAATCACATTAAATCGCATCGTAACATAGCAATTGTGTGGGCTCCTTGGCGTGAATATGTAATGAGAAATAGGTCATACGTAATGACATTAAACTCAAGAAAACCCTCGAAAACAAAACAAAATCACATTTAATGTTTTACGTTATTTCCTTCATAAAAAGAATCTTCGTGATAATGAACCCTCTCGTTACTTTAGAATATAGAATTAACCTTAAAATAAAAAAAATCTTTGGAACACAGAACCTTCGGAATAACGAACCTTCGGATTGGTGAACCTTCGGAATAGCGAACATTCAGAGAAATTTCGGAATAGTGGACATTCGGGATAGTGAACCTTCGGAATAGAGACATGCCCCCCAATATTCATATTATATGCCCAGAGTTCAAAGGTATGGACCCATAAAATTCTAAACTTGGCCCTTAAAATATTGAACTCCAAATTGGAGCACACACAGAACACCACTTAAGTCAACTGAACCTATGTCATGTCCCAATGCGGGAGGGTCCATATATACCACAACATTCATAGTATATGCCAAGAATTCAAAGGTATGGGCCCACGTAATGACATAAAATCTCAAGAAAACCAGCGAAAACAAAACAAAATCACATTTAATGTTCTAAGTTAAGTTATTTCCTCCTGTATCTGTATCGGTGTGCGCGCATGATCAGTTCGGATGTGAGCGCACACTCCATATAAAGAATCTTTGTGAAAATGAACCCTCTCAAATTAGTCTCAATACTTTAAAATATAGAATTAACCTAAAAATAACAAAAACCTTCGGAATAGAGAACCTTCGGAATAGCGGACCTTCGGGATAGCAAACCTTCATAATAGAAGCATGTCCCCACAATTACACCGGTGACGTAAACACATGTGCCAATCTTAGTTGTACTCTCGTAATTATCGGTACGATGAAACGGTGACGGAATCTGACGAGGTTTGCCGAATGTACAATCACCCAGTGAATTATCGATCGACCATGCGATATCAAAAAACCAAAAGCTATAAACACCATTCTACGGTGGCGTAATGAAAGGGAATTTTATTGCCAATACTTAGGCCTAAGACACACCTGAGGATATTTTAAAATAAAGTGTCATTTAATTTTACTTAAGTAAAATAAAACCGTGTAGATGGCGCTTTATTCACTTAAGTAAAATAAAATGACACTTTATTTTACTTAAGTAAAATAAAATGTCATTTTATTTCACTTAAGTGAAATAAAGTGTCATTTTATTTTACTTAAGTAAAATTAATATTAAATAGCGGTTTGGCTTGCCATATGACCCGGCCTCCCCGTGAAATATAGGGACTATCTTATTTTGATGTGCGTAGGCCTATTTGTACTCTTTGGGCTCCATTTGATCGACTATTTTACCCAACCCTAAAATACACGATACCGTTTCGAATTTGATTGTCATCACTGAGTTGGAATTTTTCAACTGGGCCAGGGGGGGGGGGTCGGAAAAAAATTCCAGGCACGTATGATGGGGTGGGTGGGTGTCTCTCGGGTCCAAAAAGCATTTTTTTCCATATGCCAAATTTTTTTTCCATTCCTGCTACATGTATTGAGTCTTATTTTTATGTGTTTGACAGGTCATATATAGTTAATAGTAATGCTATCTCTCCTATATATTTTGATACAATCTGTATTCGAGAGATAAGCCACATCCTCCGGACCTCAATGATATGATCGTGAATGAGTCTTATATATTTTGATACAATCTATCTAATTTACATATCTCTCTTATATATTTTGATACAATCTATCTGTTTGTCTGTCTGTCATTTATACAAATCTACGATTCTCCACCGATCGAGACCAAACTTCCTATCTAGGGGTAAAATCCCACGGACACGGTCGTTGTCGCGTTTTGGAGAAGCTCCGATCACCGCTTCTCCTATCCTTTGATAGCTAAATACTCAATGATGGGTACTTATTTATTGATTCCCATTTATTAATTTGTAGGCAATGGTCGGATAATCAGTTAAACAAATGGCCAAACTTATTGTCTGAAGCATAATTGACAAAGTCTGATAAGCTATTGCCAATGTCGCCTCATCTGGAGTATGTACATCACAAATCCTTTAGTATGGTCTACAACCCATACCAATTAATCATGAATTATTTCATGGATGATGACTTTGACATAGGAATGTGTCATTTTGGTGTTGTTCAGCAAAAAACATGGCGGCCAACAGCCATCTTGGTTTTAAAAATTGAAATCATTAGCACGGGCTACATGCCATAACATTGGTCCAATTATCATTAAATTTGCCATGGCGGTTGAAATTGACATGGGAATGAGATTTTGAGGTGAATCGGCCAAAAAACATGGCTGCCAATAGCCATCTTGGATTTCATTTTCAGGTGGTGTAAATCTATTTGTTATGGAGGTTGACATTGATATGTAGATGGGAGCCAGATGTGTTGGGGACTCGATGACCCCACAATGCATGGACTTTCTGATGACCCCACAATGCATTGTCTTTATGGTGACCCAACAACAAATGTACTTTATGGTGACGCCCACAATACATTTGCTGAATCGGCTGGGGCAAATTGCTGAAGTTTACATATATATATATAGAGGATCTACAACTCGTCCCCAGTTTATAGCGGAATTTACAAAACGAGTCCAGTATATTAGGTTGGGCCTAATTTACTGGACAAGTTTTGGAAATTCCGCTATAAACTGGGGACAAGTTGGAGATTCTTTTTATTACATGATCCAAAAACCCGCAATAAAACACAATTACATCAACAAATGGCAATTAAAACTAACATCAGCTTCTAAAAGGCCTGCGATGACGTTTCACGTAACTATGTGTTTGTCTGCGTAAAGAAATAGTCCCAGACAAATAAAGACTCTTTGACGTATTTATTGCCGTATATTTGAAATATATATCTACTACATATTTTGAGACTTTGTATATATATATGTGTGTGTGTGTATATTTGTCCTCTATAGACTCGAAAACGGCTGGCTCGATTGAGCTCAAACTTCCCATCTAAGGGTAAAACCCACGGGAATCGTCGTTGCGGCGTGTTGGAGAAGCTCTGAACACTCATTCTCCACTCCCAAGAATTTCCAGAATTAACTCATTGGAAAACAACAAATGCGTGTCTGTCGTTCCTAGGAACGGGGGAGATTACAGTCAGGCCATGTACCTTTAGATGCATGGAGCTCATGACAACGCATCGAACCTGTTTCAGGGTTAATTGGACAATTTACCTCATTAAAACTCAATATCGTGGTCAGCATTCATGGGAAGATTGTCGGGCAAATTGAAAATTCAAATATGAGCCAGTACAAGAGCAAGGATTTATTGAGTAAGTTATATTTGGCTGCGAAAGATGCATGATTCGAAGTGATACCCACATGTATAATAGATAGGTTTCCTAACATTTTCTTTTATACCATATTTTTAAGTGGCGATATAAGCATATAACATTGTCAAATATGGGATAAGGGGAGGAGGGTGGGACCCAAATTTTGCCAAGGATTTTTTTTTTTTTTTGCAAGTAAGCCTCGTGTCTGCAAATTTTTTCCAGATCCCCTCCCACCCTGCGGGATACATCAAATTGAAGAGTAATAAAATATCGTTCTACCTATTTGTGAGGAATTTATGTATTTTTGAATTCTCTCTCTCTCCAGATGGTCCCGAACTCTTTCAGCACTAATATTTGATAGCGCGAGATTCCCAACAAGAGCACGCCGTCGGGGCGTGGCATAATACGCCCATTTCTGGAGTAGAGTGGGGCAAGGTTTAATTCATTTGTTTGAAACCTTTGACTAAGACGAAATAATAACAAAAGTAAAACACATTAACTCCAAGTGTGGTATTTTTGACTGAAAAATTCACATACCAAATTTTTTTATCAATCAGAAACCTCAAAATATAAACATTTTAAGTTGAAATTAATATACCTTGTTACCAGTGAAAAATAACCACATCAACAATCATTCCATCCAATCAAGTTTGTGGTATGAATAGTTATAATAATTATATACTTCCGAAACACCGCAATGCACATTTTCCTTGTTTGTAAAGATTAAGTCAATACATGAACCATAATCTGTAGTGGATTTCGATAAAATCTGATGAAATCCTTTGGCAACAAGACAGTTTTGTACAGAATTTTTGTCAGCAGAATGTACATTCCAATCCACATTGAAATCACCCATAATCAGAAGCTCCTGTTTATTCTGATATTTGCATAGAAACCTTTGCATGTTTGAACACAGTTTCCTACATGGCACAGTTCACTCGATTCAATCTAAAGTTATCATCCGGAAACTGCAAATCAGGTAAAATCTAAGTCGAAAAAAGGACATAACTCAGTCAAAATCATGCAGACGAAACCCATATTCGAACTTGATCTGTATTTTGGGATGGTAAACTAATATACCAAATTTGGTTCAGTTCACTTGATTCAATCTAAAGTTATCATCCGGAAACTGCAAATCAGGTAAAATCTAAGTCGAAAAAAGGACATAACTCAGTCAAAATCATGCAGACGAAACCCATATTCGAACTTGATCTGTATTTTGGTGTGGTAAACTAACATACCAAATTTGGCTCTGTTCACTCAATTCAATCTAAAGTTATTATCCGGAAACCAAAAGTGGACGGACTACCATGTGAAATCATATCAACTTTAATGTAAGTATTAATGGCAGCTACCATGGAATCATATTAACTTTAATGTAAGTATTAATGACAGCTACCATGTGAAATCATATCAACTTTAATGTAAGTATTAATGACAGCTACCATGTGAAATCATATCAACTTTAATGTAAGTATTAATGACAGCTACCATGTGAAATCATAACAACTTTAATGTAAGTATTAATGGCAGCTACCCATGGAATCATATCAACTTTAATGTAAGTATTAATGACAGCTACCCATTTACATAATACAACCATTTTTTCAAATGGGCGTATAAAAAGGGGAGACAATCACCATTGACATTAAGCATTTATATTACTCCGTTAACATCAAACTTACAGTAAAACCTCTCCCTCTATATATTCCTCTCCATACCGAACAAATTGTCTGATCCCGAATTCACCAAGTGCATTCTCACTACAAATATTACCTCTGTAAACCGGAACCTCTATATTCCGAACATAGGATGGCTTTTCTAGTCCATAGGTGAACGAATACGAATCCGAATGCGGAAAGCGATACCAACCGAACGTGCGGTAGATTTGACATACTTGGCGCTGAGCTCTTTTTGGCTTTGGTGTAGACAGGGTATCCTTTATAAGTTTAAATTCCAGGTCAATACATTCAATTCTGAAGGGCCGTTCCGAAGGGTGTTTGGTTAGGAGAGGATTTACACCATGTTTGTGCCAGCACCTAGCTACAGTAATGCCCTAAGTAATCGACCTCTTAACCAAAGCAGAATTATGGGTAACTTTTCAGGATTTAGTCGGAAATATGGCTTGTTGCCATTCATCGGAAAGCTCTCGGCGAGAGATCCCTATTTGAGTGGCAACATTAGACAAGAATTTTGAATACGAATCCGAATGCGGAAAGCGATACCAACCGAACTTGCGGTAGATTTGACATACTTGGCGCTGAGCTCTTTTTGGCTTTGGTGTAGACAGGGTATCCTTTATAAGTTTAAATTCCAGGTCAATACATTCAATTCTGAAGGGCCGTTCCGAAGGGTGTTTGGTTAGGAGAGGATTTACACCATGTTTGTGCCAGCACCTAGCTACAGTAATGCCCTAAGTAATCGACCTCTTAACCAAAGCAGAATTATGGGTAACTTTTCAGGATTTAGTCGGAAATATGGCTTGTTGCCATTCATCGGAAAGCTCTCGGCGAGAGATCCCTATTTGAGTGGCAACATTAGACAAGAATTTTGAGCACCTAAAATGTGGCTCTAAGGCATTAACAAATATATAATAATGGATGTACGATTAAATAATCTTCTGTGGAAAATCAATTAAATGCATTAATTAGGCCTTTGTTGGAAATTCAGGACTAGCCATGGCGTTGTAATAAATATTTCAATGTCTTTTATGGGAAAATTATTATTTTAAGTGCCAGTGACCCTGAAGCTCAACTCAGCTTGGTCGGCGTTCATAAAATATTTGCCAGGCCGCAAAATATTACAGGTGGTGAAAAATAATAGATTTAAAAAATTGATATCTGACAACTCTTGAGCTTTGATGGGTGGATTCCTCGACTTGAGTCAAATATTATTTACCCCCGAAGTGAAAGAAATGGTATTTAGGAGTGCTACAAGTTACAATAGTAATGGTGCTAATACTGAAAATTAAGGCATTTTTGGGGTAGGTTTACAGAAACCTTCACCGAGAGTCAACTGAGGCCGTTATCGTGGCTTGTAAATGTTCATCAAACTCAGGATATTTAGTCGAAAATTTCGAAGATACATTAAATATAATTCATTTTTTTTTTATCTTTGTCATTATGTGTCTTCTATTAACTCTAAAATAATACCAATTAAATTCATCTTGCCTAGATTTTGCTTTGCAAGCGACGATAATGGTGTAAATACTGAAATTTGCAGATGGGGGCAGGGTTAAAGAAACCTTCGCTGAGAGTTGATTAAGGGTTTTGTTGTGGCTTACAAATGTTTGTCATTGACTCGCTGTGGTTGTTCACGTATTTCTGGAGAAAACGTATATTGTTTCCATAATAAATTTAAATTTGTTTTCTGTATTTTTCCGATATTCAGTCGAAAATTTTGAAGATGCCAAATGTAACGCGTTTTTATTGTCTTATTCATTATTACATCATGCCATTAATCTCTACTCTGGCTAACGCACATAGAGATCATATTCCACAGTACAAAACCTGGAAATTTTGGATGTTCTGACCAGTTCTGACAGGGAACTTTATAACATTGAACAAACAAGGCAGGGAATGTATATCTTTGTTAATACTTGTTCCTCAATGATCTACTTCACATTAGGGGGTGGTCGCAGCTCAAGATTGCATTCTTTTCTGTGACTTTTGTGGGACTATATCATAATAACATTGAATATTATAATTCAATGTTATTATTCCATAATTGTATATAAGCAACGAAAAGCAAAATCGCTCAGAAAGTCACTTAAATTGTGCAATTTCGAATTGGGACCTTCACATACAGTGAAGTACATTATTATGGAACTGAGAAATATTTTTTTTGTCAACTTTATAAGGTTCCCTGTCAAAACTTAAAAAAGTTCCCAGGTTTTGTACTGGTGAATTATGATCTTTATGGGCGTTAGCCATAGTAGAGATTCATGGCACGATCTAATTCGTTATGTGTTGCCAAATAACTCTCAAAAGATACCAATTAAGTTCATATCGGACGTTGAGCAAATTGCAGTTGATGCGGAGTGTGCTGAATATTTATCTCTATCAAACCCATGATCAAATTTGAATCCGCTGTTTATTACTTATATATAAACACTTAAAATCATAATGAATTATTATTGATTTAAATTAATTTGTTTGTTTTAATAATACTCTACAGATCATATATGGATAGGCAGGGTTCGCGCTGCCACTTGCCAAATATTTTCATTTGGCAGAAGTTTTGGCAAGTCACTGTTTAATTCCTCAAGAAAGTTGAATGAAAGTGTCAATGACACTGTAGCTCAACTTGGAAAGGGAATAATTTCTTGTTACAGTCAATGAAGTGATTAGGAATGTGTTACATGTAAGTTGAAAGGCCTAGTTATGCAAAGAGTAAAATCCAAGATGGCCACTGGCAGCCATGTTTTTAGGCCGAATGACCCCAAAATGACTCGTTCCCCATCTACATGTCAATATTAACTTCCACGACAAATTTCATGATGATCAGACGAACATTCCGGCCTGTAGTCTGTGCTAATTTATTGAATTTTGAAATCCAAGATGGCCACTGGCGGCCATGTTTTTTTGCCCAATGACCCCAAAATGACTCGTTCCCATCTACATTCCAATTTCAACAGCCTGACTCGTTCCCATCTACATGTTATTGTTAACATCCATGACAAATTTTATGATGATCTGACTAAAGGTACGACCCGTAGCCGTGCCAAACAATTTAGTCATGCAAAGAGTAAAATCCAAAATGGCTGCTGGCGGCCATGTTTTTTGGCCGAACGACCCCAAAATGACTCGTTCCCATCTGCATGTCAATATTAACATCCATGACAAATTTCATGATGATCAGACGAACGGTAGGACCTGTAGCCCGTGCTAATGGATTGAATTTTGAAATCCAAGATGGCCACTGGTGGCCATGTTTTTTTCCCGAATGACCCCAAAATGACTCGTTCCCATCTACATGTCAATGTCAACAGCTATGACAAATTTTATAATGATCCGACCAAAGGTATGACCTGTAGCCTGTGTTAAAGGAAATTGTTGACGCATCACACACGCACACACGGATGATGGACGACAAAGCCATGGCAATAGCTTAAACTTTACAAAGTAAAGTTGAGCTAAAAATAGTGGTCAATCAATATAATTAATTTCAGGAAACTCTTACAACATAATTATATTAGTGTGTTTTATAAGGTTTAGAAAAATCTTAACCCCTCCATTAAGATACAGTTAATCTCATAGCATTAGTACTGATGTTTGGAGGGATTACTATAGCTAATCCTCCTGTGATGTGCCCTTCTGATAAAGCAACCCTTCTACCATTGTATTGTTCGGTGATTGGATTATTGTTATATGATACACCTCAATAGAGATGCGAGTATAATTAATTATTAGATATAACTGATTTTCTATCGATATCGAAAGGTGTTCAAACCTTGAGTGTCGAAACATAAGACTTAAGGATGTAGAAAATGATACTATCAGGGATAGCATTTGGCAAATGCTAAAATAATTTGGCAAAAAATATTTTCATTTGGCAAAAGTTAATTTTGGTCCTGCACGGACCCTGTGGATAGGTTAATATGTTATACTCATGTACACAGCAACAAAATAAAGGTGTATAACAGAATGAAAGTGTCAATGACACTGTAGCTCAACTTGGAAAGGGAATAATTTAATGTGTTACTGTCGATGGAGTGATTAGGAATGTGGAAAGTTGAATGTCTAATACTAATTTATCAACATGAAAAGATATATATATACATGTATATAAAAGTAAAATCTAAGATGGTTGCTGGCGGCTATGTTTTTTCCAACAATTCAAAAACATTTGATAGCTTTAGTCATGCAAAGAGTAGAATCCAAAATGGCCGCTGGCAGCCATGTTTTAATGCCGATTAACCCCAAAATGACTCGTTCCCATCTACATGTCAATTGCAACAGCCATGACAAATTTAATGATGATCAGACTAAAGGTACGACCTGTAGCCCGTGCTAAAGGATTTAGTAAAATCTAAGATGGCTGTCAGCGGCCATGTTTTTTGGCCGAATGACCCCAAAATTACTCGTTCCCATCTACATGTCAATATTAACACCCACGACAAATGTCATGATGATCAGATGAACAGTACGACCTGTAGCCCGTGCTAATGGATTGAATTTTGAAATCCAAGATGGCTGCTGGTGGCCATGTTTTTTTTCCGAATGACCCCAAAATGACTCGTTCCCATCTACATTCCAATTTCAATAAGCCATGACAATTTTTATGATGATCAGACTAAAGGTACGACCTGTAGCCCGTGCTAAAGGATTTAGTCATACAAAGAGTAAAATCCAAGATGGCTGCTGGCAGCCATGTTTTTTGGCCGAATGACCCCAAAATTAATCGTTCCCATCTACATGTCAATATTAACATCCATGACAAATTTCATGATGATCAGGCAAAGAGTACGACCTGTGGCCCGTGCTAATGGATTAAATTTTGAAATCAAAGATGGCCACTGGCGGCCATGTTTTTTGTCTTAATGACCCCAAAATGACTCGTTCCCATCTACATTCCAATTTCAACAGCCATGACAAATTTCATGGTGATCCGACCAAAGGTACGACCTGTAGCCCGTGTCAAAGGATTTAGTCATGCAAAGAGTAAAATCTAAGATGGCTGCCGGCGTAATGTTTCGCATCACTTTAATCAGATTATGCATTTTTAATGTGTACATAACAATTATTTCAACACTACATACCTTTTTATTGGTTATTTTAGAGTTATCAATAATAAAGATAAGAATAATTTCTCAGTGTTCTTCTTGGTGATGATATGATGTTTTTACAGACTCTCAGTTGTACACTATAAAGGCCTTATGTCCCTATAAGTATACAAATTATACAATGAAATCGATCCTGTTTCCAGTGAGACATGTATGTTATGACTGCCGCGACTCCAACTGTTTTCTACTGAAGAATCTTGACAAGCCAGAGATGCATGCTCCAAACTTTGTCTCCTTTCTGACTAGGTTTGATATCCAACTCGGAAGTTTGTTTACAATACTCGGCCTATGGAACCTCCTGTCCAGAAGCAACATACATGCATAGTCGCCACGATGTCGGATCGCTCTTCCGATAGATTGATTAACTGCTTTCATGCACAGGTTTTCATAATGAACTTGACCAGCGGAACGTCCATCTGATGATTTTGGGAAATTTGCATTCAAGTAGTCCATTTTTTCTTTCAATTCAGGTGAGCGAATATTAGGATACGGTAATCCTACCATTATAACACACCGACCCAAATCATCGGAGAAATTTATTCCTTCGCTCATTTTTCCGCCAACGACACTTAACAGCAGAGCGCCAGTAAGCTTGTTTTGATTATCCCTCTCATTACATGTTGAAATACATTTAGCATATTCAGATAAAATCTGTTCTAGTTGACCTGATCGCTTAGGTTCTCTGAATATTTTCTTTCTAACTGATAATCGAGTGAGAACGCCAGAATTTTCCCAATGTGAGTACACTTTTTTCTCGTAGTCATATGATGGAAAGAAACACACAACACCACCTGGTACTATGTTGCACACATTGATGACCGTCCTTCCTAGTTCGTCAAGTACCGCCTTGCTGTCTCTTGACTGGTAAGTGAAGTCAAATTCAATGCCAGATGGGCCAGACGACAGGGCCACTGGAAGCAGATTTTCAGGTGGAATAACATGGCCGCATGAGAACTCAGCGATGTTTTCAGGTACAACACCGGTTGCATGGAATAGCTGATCTGTAAATTCAGAAACCTGGAAGCAAGAGAGCAGAGAAATGAAACAAGACTACAAGAAAAGTTAATTTTTAAATTAAATTTTTATACCAGGTTTAAAATCCCTTTCAGAAGGCTCGAAATGACAGGTCACTGTTTCTGGACAAGAAGTGACTTCATGTACTGCAAGTCATCTATGGAAGGTGAGGTTCGTTAAGGAATAATCTCTGTTTCCCAGTTTAACCCTTTGATGACGGGAGCTGCACTGGTGCAGCATTAAAGACCCTGTGCCAGTGCATTCTCTTATATACACTGTATGGGAGTCTCCCATATACAAGAGAATGTACTGGCTGTACAAATTCAAGGTAAATATTGTTCGGCCAATGTATTCTCTTATATATGTGAGGCTCCCTATGGGAGACTCACATGTGATATATAAGAGAATGCATTGGCTCAGGGTTTTCGCTAAATTACAGGAAGCTCCAGTCATGGAAGGGTTAAAGGCATCATAGAGAATCCAACTTTTTTGGAACGGCAATCTCACTAAAGATCCCAACATCTCGGTGAAAAGTATCAACCTGAAAGTGTATTTTGAGTTTGAAATATCGTTAAGATATTAGGAACTTGAATGAGATTGCCGGAACTTCACTGCAAATTTTCTACACTCAACATTAACTCCTGCCCTAATATAATTATCCAATATTATAGCATTTTGGAATCCAATGGCAAAATAAATAAATAGGATGAAGTGTAAGCAATTATTCTGCAGGCTTCTGTTTGGAAGGTAGAATCTACTCATGTCAGTTTCAGATATCTTTCATAGTGTCCTGCAAACAGGCCTCAAAATATGGTACTGGTCATTTGCATGAATTTAATTATGCTACCTCACACAGCAGGCTAGCTTCACTAAATTCTTCCTCTGGGGACTTCATTTTGCATGGCCTCATCTGTTATGGTAGACCTTAACAAAGTTTAAAGTTCCCAGACGGTGAAGGTGGTGATATGCACCCATTGGGCACCTCGATTGTGCATTGTCGTCTCCCAATTTAGGGATATAGAGAAACTAAACTACTGTAAAATGAAAAAGAATCTTTCTAAGAAGCTTCTAAAGAAACTAAAAAAAACTTCTAAATTTGATAACAAAGATACTTTCCAGAGAAGATGAGGCCTAATAAGAATGAGGTCTCCAGAGGGTGAATTTGGAGATGCTAGCCTACTGTGCGAGGTAGCGTCACTAAATTCATCCTCTGGGGAGATCATTCTGCAAATGACCAGCACCATATTTTGAGGCTGCCTGCAAAGCTTGGAAGTATTTGATTCAATTCATTACTCGATTATTCGAAGAAAATTTAAATGACTTCAATGTATCTGATGGGATATAATACTATTTAAAACTAGCATTATCAAAATCTTGGACAGCCTCCCACTTTGTTTTTCTAAGCTCAATATAACCGTCTTGATTCCTGGTTCGAAACGCAATCACTCAGCAAATAGTTATTCTCTGTATCATCTGTGCCAAAGTCCAAAGTCCAGAATGATCTTGGAATGATGCTACCCTTTCAATTTTAACTGTAGCTCGTTCCAGCTCAATTTAGCCTTCATCTGTCGGGTGCAGTATTTAAATTTACCATGTCCTTCTTGTGGAAATGTTAACTATTTATTATCACCTGAACAGTTTAGACAAGAATAAGATATTTGATTCAATTCAACATTTTTCTACCATTCGATTCGAAAATCAGTGATTTGCAGGCCTCAATCTCTCATTGTGAGTTTGACATTTCCAGACCAATTTACCGGTATCTGGACTGTTAGCCACAAATATCTATATAATCTTAAATGAGGCAGGCTAACTGAGAAGGAATAATTGGGTGATATTAAAGGCCCAGGTTTGATAGAAAATTTAAGTTCAAAATTCATGACACAGTATTAAAGGGTAGGTCGCGACTATTTCGGTTATATGCGCGCATTTATGTATTTCAACTCCAAATAGTGACCCAATGAAGAGTAAAAGTCGATTCTGCAAAACGCCAGCTTTGTTTTGATACAGCGCGTCATCAAAGACGACGTCACGGAAAAATATTTTTGAATCAGCGAAATCATGAAAAGCGACGTTCCGTACTTGTGACGTCACATGTTGAAGACTGCATTGTTCGTGTACGTTGATTAAAATTTGTCGACGCAAGCAAAGCATGCATTTCAATGTTAAGGTGTTCTATTTTTGTTGTTGTGAGCGACATTGCGATTTCGGATTTGCGATAGACTTTCTACCGTACATATCGACAATTCACCGATCGGAGTTTGAACAGTCATTGTTGATCAAATATCACAGATACACCAAATAGTATGGTCGTTGAAGCTGAATTTGGGGGGTCAACCTGGAAGAAATTGGATACAAGCTGATTTTGGTGTCATTCGACGCAGAAAAGCTTCAGGAACAACATAGCCAAAATCCGCAAAAATCCGCTCATGGGAAAATTCAGGATCCAAGATGGTGTAAAAGATGGCCACCAAATGAATAATTTTCCAGTCAACGCACATTGACACGCAAACCCTCAGTGAATATGGAAAAATCTCACCAAAAACGGATTCCACATTGATAGTAACATATGTTAGAACATATATATAGACAATTTTGTTGTCAATTGGGACATACTTCTGTTAATATAACAGCCAAATTTGAGAAAATTATAATTTTCAAGTATATATTTGTCTAAGACAACAGTCAATTATATTGGCATGTCATATTTTTTGGAATACATGTTAAATTTGATATCAATCTAACCGATAAAGCCACACAAACAACATATCCAAAATTTGCCAAAATCCGCGCATGGACAAGGATTTCAGAGCACTTTGAAATACAACACATGTTTGACTCTCAAATGCCGTTTTTATCAATTTATTCAACCAGTTATGAACATTGACGAATTTATGTGCTTAATGTGTCTATATAATTTACTATAACTGCGATTTGTAATTCCATACAGCGAATAAATCAAGTTTATGTGTATCACTGATATCTAGATTAGCTGGCCGGCAATGTCTGTTCGTTCAACAATAAACAGCGTTTGCTACAGAACACGACGTGTTTTGCTATACCCTTCCAGGAAATGTCATAAAGAGCGTGTATATAACAGAACAGAACATAAAGAGCGTTTATAACAGAACACGTGCTATATGCTTGTTCTCACAGATGCACATAAAAGGTCTCGCCTATCGGCTGCTTTTTCGCATATAGCTTCGTTGCTTGTGTTGTCTCATTCCGGCTGTGTATGTCCAAGTAGTAATACTTTGATTTGCAAACCACTGGATTGAAGGCTTATAACTTTTCTCCTGTTGAAACCTAACGGTGCCAACGTACGCAGGAGACCTGTTACTATACATATTCTATATTTCTATCATTTAAATGTAGTGTCAGTCCATATATCAGTTGGTCTTGTATTGAATATATAGTTATGGCAGAATTTTGCGAGCCGCAAGAAATTACGCAATTTCGGGATGACATGTGTGTTTTATGCCCATCGGGTTTTGATGACAAACCTCCCGTCATCGTGTCTAAGAAAAGCATTTTGACATTGAGGCACGACCTGAAAGATTATCTGAATGAGCGCTATCAGATGACACCAGTCGGTAAAGTTCTTGTCCATTCGAATTGCCGTAGAGATTTCACAGATCCAAAAAGGCGACACCGTTCTGTCGAAATAACTACCGAAGTACCTCCAAATAAACAACTGAGATATGGCGTGTCACCGTTTGATTTCAAGACAGACTGTATGTTTTGTGGTACGCCTGCCACTATAGATCCTCGACATCCCGACAAATCAGGGGTGAGGCAAGTAACAACCCGCCCAATGCGGGACAATATCCTAAAATTATGTGATAAAATTGGGACCAAATGGGCATCCGATGTGCAGGATCGATTGTATGGTTGTATAGACTGGTAGCAGCAGAATCTGTCTACCACTCACGCTGTTATACTGATTTCCAGAAGGGTAAAGAAAGTCCAACATTGATCGATAAGGCGAAAAGTTGTAGGAGATTGGACCAGGGAATGCATCAATGGTTTGAGATGGTTTGTAGTTGGCTCGAAGCTGGTGCAGAATTATATACTCTAGGGGAGTTGCATGACAAAATGATTGAGTATGCGGGTGATTGTCATGTGTATAGTATGAAATGGCTCAAAGAGAAACTGCAGGACCACTACGGGGAGTTTATATTTTTCGCCGAAGTTGAGGGACGGAACAATATAGTGTGTTTTCGGAACATGGCAAAGTTTATCATAAACGAAAAATGGTACTGTGATAAGAGAGATAGTATTGAAGAGGAAACTGAAATGTTAACAGCAGCAAGGATATTACGAGCAGAAATAAGAGAGACTGAGAATGACACTAATCCATACCCAACCAGTGAAGATATATCTTCCACTGATCGGGGTCGACAGTGGGTTCCGCATTATTTGCACACGATGTTAAGTGTTCTGATTCCATCCGATTCAATCTGCTTGACCTCGATCTGTGATAACACCAACGCTCTTTGGAGTGGGTATGGAGATGGATCACGTGTTCGGTTCAAAATGGTTGGTGAATGAGTTATCTAGGTTGGGGTTCTTCATTACACATGACAAAGTAGAAAGATACAAACAGTCTGTCATCCAAACCGAACGTCCTGACGATATTCTAACCGACTATTTCCCTGGAACATTTACACAGTGGGTTGCCAACAATGTAGACCATAACATAGCAACTTTAGATGGTCAGGGAATATTCCATGGTATGGGCATGATAGCAATCTCTACTCCAAAAGATCAAACACAGCTTAGCCTCAGGCCACGCACCATTAGCAGGTGCCAGTGTTCGAAGGTTGATGAGCTAGTTCGATGTAAAGGAGTCCAGATATGCCATTATGTTGATTCTCCCGGTAAAGGCCTTTCATCGTTGTCTTACAAACCTTTGCTTCAACTGATTACTCCACACACATTGCCCCCAGAGCTCAACACTGATCTACTGTGGCATTCAGGGTGGTTTGTGAACCAATCTACAAAGCCTCGAACAAATTGGTCGGGCTTCATGCAATATATTACGACTGATGACCAGAAGTGCCCAACGAAGTCTGATGTTCTGTTTTTGACGATTATAGATTTGAATCCGTCCGATGAGGATTGTATATATTCAACTCTCCTTTATGTTCAGGGTCAAGCGACCCAACTAAACATCCTGACACCATGTATCACATTTGATAAGCCATTGTGGATAAAGGCCACGAATATTATAATGACCAAGTCCATGAATATGGCTGGGTGGTTTTCATACCATTATGAGTTTCATGGGTAGTATTGGTTCACTAATGAAGGGTTCGGGTTTGGAAGAGGCTCTGGAGAATGGCTATGGCCCTAACACAGTTTCACATATGATTTCTGGGAAGGCAATATCAAGGGCAATGTGTGGACATTTCTTAATTGATGCTGCTCTTACAAATAAGCTGATATCAGACATTGTGCAATCTACAGAAACAAGTACAAGTCCGACAAGCCCATGGGGTGGCCGAACAGTGCAGACTGAGAAGGTGCTCGATGCTTCGCCTGATGCCACAGTAGCGAAAATCAGTCTGAAGAAAAAACAATACCTAGAATCGAGAAGGATGAGATGAACGCAATAAGTGATTTGTACAAATCTATTGAAAGTAGAGTAATTCCGGCAAGTGCTGTTTCTGGGTCTCAACCATTGATGAAACTCGAGGAATGTTTGAACAAGTATAAATTGTTGCTGATTGAGAAATCTCCGACAGCAAAGTTGTGGGTTCAGTATTTGGAATATGTGCAAACGTTGAAGAATTTCATTAGAGCAGAGAGGACAGGACATTGGAGTCTGCATCTCGCTACTGTGGGGCAAATGCTCAATCTATTTGCCGCAACCGGTCACGCCAACTAAGCCAAGAGCTGTTGACTCTATCAACAGCAAATGTTGGAACTACCTAATAAACACCCTTGGCTGTACAAATGTTTCGCCGAAAATGGGTTTCATGCTGTACGTAGAAGCAATAGAGTATGGGCAGGATTATCAACAGTTCTCATAATAGAACAAGTTCTTATGTGTTCTATCAAAAGCAGAGGAGGTCTGACAAGAGGTATGGGAATGACCGTATCTGTCCGAATGCAATGGATATATAGCATGCATAATATGCTAATAATAGACATTTTTATTAGAAGAATATTTGTATACACTTAAAAATTATAATTTTCCCGAATTCAGCAGCCATATTGATAGCCATCTGCCCCCAAAGACAACAAGCTTAACAGTATGCGTGTTCTGACATGTGTCACTTTCAATGTGGAATATGTTTTGGTGCGTAATTTTCCATAATTACCGAGTTTTCGTGTGTTATTGGGCACTAATGGGAAATTTACGTATTGTGTCAGCCATATTGGATGCCATCTTGGATCCTGAATTTTCCCATGAGCGGATTTTGTATGTGTTGTTCCTGGTGTTTTTCCGTGTCGAATGACACCAAAATCAGCTTGTATCCAATTTCTTCCGGGTTCAACTCTCCCACGACCACACTAAAATGCCGGCAACTATGTACGTAACATTCCAGAAATAATTTGGACGGTGCTGAGATATACTTAGCACTACTCTCGATCGGTATCCAAATAATAGCAGGGGTGCATGGAATTAAAGTACAGAGAGGAATTTCATATAAATAAGAGTACGGGCGCAATATTAATAGTACAGGGGGGGGGGGGGGGGGTTGTCAGAGAAATCAATTAATACCATAACTAATGGATACCTTAACCACTGTACATACAGTGACTGTAGAAGATTGGTACTTTTTCGTGATTTAGTCCACAATTGTTGGCCATTATAAATATTAGCCCTGTAGGCCTATGTATAAGTACAATCTCTGAACATATTTTTACTGTTTGCACAATCACCCTCCCTAGAGCTGTTGTTTAATTAATTTTCATGGGACCGCCTGGCTACTCGAGCAGCTTTTATCATCAAGTTCAAGTTGGCATCACTAGAGTTGGCGTTTTTCAGTGATTTCTCTTACATCTTTTGTGATATATCCCTGAGCTGTGGTTGGGGGCTTCACAATTTTTTTTATTCCATATCATTTTCGCTTCAGCAAATTAATTTTCATATTCTTTTTTGTTTTATATTTATCTGCTAATTTTTCTTTTTGTAGCAATCAGTATCTTTTATGCCTATCGCGGAAAATATCTTGCAATTGTATTGTGAGCCATGTGATTTTAAAGGCACCAGCTACCGATCAAAATACATAGATTTGAAAAGTCCGCGCGTGGAATTTACAAAGTCGGCTGGCGAGGACCATGAAGCGATCAATATTATTTCCACCCAGCATTGCCGCAGTATTATTGATATACATGCACATTCGGCCAACCCTAACTTGTGGCTTCAAACTTGCCGTTTCGGAAGTCAGTGCTTATTTTTTGTTTGTTAACTATAGAATAGCGATTAATTTTTATTTAAATATTTATAAAGAACAAAATACGTTTCATACTAGCACCCCTATGTGGTCCCAAATTGTACGGAACACATGTATTTGTTAGATCTGTTCGAGTTTGCAAAAATAACCGTGCTATATATATCATATATAGCCTACCCCTCATTGGTTAAAAAATGGAACCAATCACGTAAGTAAATAGACAACCATTCGCCCAATAGTTCGGACGCGTCCATGTTTACCAGTCCAGAGGGTAGCGGGGTCATATAATGTATAGGTCCTTGCACTCTGGTGGCTGATTGTAATTTCATTTTCGTTTTCACAATACAAGAACCGGTATATATATTTAATCATTGTTAGATGTGGGAAGCCCGGCGCTATCAATTTGTCGGCGACTTTCGTTTAAAATGTACACAATTTGCTTCGGTTTTTGCTAGTGACTTACGATTTTTAGCGGGGAAATTAATAAACGTAGGGTTCCCATACTTTTCTTGGAAATAAATAAGCATACCGGCACCCGCCGTACGTTTATTTCGATACCGAGAGTACCGACTACATATACATGTATAATTATGTCTGGCTGACAGCTTCAAGGGAACTTGAAGAAATAAATAGAGGTAAGTGCCAAGTGGCAGACAATGGATTTTCCATTTCTTTTTGTTTTGTTCCATTTTGTTTTGTTTAAATTCAGGATATTCTTTTCCCCACAAAAGACAACACAATTAATTCTATGCTATTAAGTCTGAAACATATTCAGTGTTACAGGCCAAAGAAAAACGGTCTGTAGGTATTTTTTAATTATTTTGTTATTATACTTGACATTTTCATATGACCGGCTTTTCGTGTCTTCTAAAATATTTAGATCAGCCTAATTTTGATTTTCTTGGTATAAACAGTGATAAGCACAATGCTTTGACAGAGAAAACCCCATTCAGATCGAGACATTGAAGTTAATGTTTTGTTTTTGTATACAAAATTGAGAACAAATTTCTTGAAAGCATGACAAATCTTGAGTGGGGGTGGGGAGGGTTAACCACAAACATTTTTGTCTTTGGCCTTGAGATAGGGACATATCAATTGACATTTGATCAGAGACGTGGCGACAGGGGGGGGGGGGGGGGTCTCACCCCCAACTTTGGTCAAAATATTCAACAGTTGGAAATTTCATAGCTGCCAAAACATTAGTTGGACATTTCACACCAACAATAGGTTGAAAATGTTCTTGTAGTTTCATTTTCAAACAATTTATTTCGGGGGAGGGTAATTGTTTTGGACTGTTTAGCACTGTGATGCCTGTTGTAAGATTTTCAAATCTGTTAATTGCAGGTTGTCTGAATGTCTGGAAACTGGAGACAGAATCACGGTACATGATATTCTAACACAGAATGCTGAAATAGTAGTTGCATGACCGTGATAAATAGCTGAGCTGATGAGATTGAGCCAGAAGTTCATAGATATATATACATATATAGCAGGCGAGAGATCTTGAAACGAAGTACAGTCACCCACTGAATCATATTTGCCACAATATAAAGTCATATAAATAATAAAGATTTCTGAATTTACATGAGTCTTATTCTAGTGACTAGCATGCAGAGAGGATGAAACAGGAAAATGGCTACACGCACTTACAGTGCTTTGCTGTGGATGCCCCACATGTTTAATTTAATTATTAACCCCGTGAATTTGATAATTTATCTGAGGACATAATCTTCTTTTAATTTCAGAGAAATTAATTCAAAAACTGAGAATACCATCATTTTAATATATACCCACCACTACTGCTCCCTCCACCCCAAATCCAGAACACCAGTTACTACATGTAGTTACTTAATTTTAATAACAGTTAAGAAAATATTGACTTCATGGCATGGCAATTGCATTATGATATAGTTGACAAAGAATTATACCTAACTTCAATAACCAAGAGCAATAATTAAGGGTAAATTACATCAACATCATATTTGTAATTTGAGCCTAACACAAAAATTTTCAAACTTTAGATTATGATATAAAGCTGCTTACAATTAATGGAGGTTATTTCCTGGATATCAGTTAAATGGTGTGGGTATATTGCGATAATTAGTCCGAGGCAACCTTTATCTCAATCATTGGAACCTCTTCAGAGACACCCCCATCCAATCATGTCTGCAGTCCACCCTATGATATATACCAGTACCCCCTTCACCCCTACCCTGCTAAGAAGATGCATAGGGTATGATATTAGCAGGTGTGGTCAGAAAAAGGGGTATGGCCGGGTCACTGTTGAAGATCCAACCCTGATAATTAGGAAAAATGTCCTAGGCAAAAAAAATGCCTAGGAGAAATATTTCTCCTAGGCAAAAACAGCATTCTCTTAGGCTTTTTTTTTAACTAACTAAATGTACTTAAAATGATTAACAAATAACATTCATTGACATATTGAATGATGATTGAATAGATTCAGTGAATATTTCTGTTAAGTTTCCACATTTTGAAATACTCAGTTACCTATTTCTTGATTTTCTGCATTCAAAGGCACACCCTTTCAGTAGTTTCACAGTTTAGTACAGCTATGATCTATGCACAATTAACGGCCTTGACACCGACCGATTACCGAGTGTCTCTAATTTCTAAAATCACTGAATCATTGGGAATAAAATTACGATTTTTCGGTTGGATCACGCCTTATTTCCATCAAGCCAAAATACACGATTAAAAATATATTTGCACACTATAAAATGGTGCTCTCTGGTGCTCTCGGATAATTTTGTCGCCAAATATATTCAGCAACATCGGTGAATTTAAGAGAATACGCATGGACAGAATTGTTTGAGGTCTGTTTCGATTTGCGGTCTCACGGTTACTGCGTATATAAAACACGGAATACCACAAAGACGGAAACGGAACTAAAACAAACAAAGTTTAAATCAGGATTATAAATTTTATATCTATCTATATACTTTAATATTTATCCATCTATACTATAGTAACTATACATGCTAGCCATAAAAACTTCAAATACTATTATATTAAACCAGCATACACATCGCCAATATGCACCATATTTCTTTCCTGTTTGCGTTCCCGAAATTGGAAATCTCATAATTGTTTTCCGCACGGTAACACATTTGACTTAATAAACTTGGGGGTTGGGCAGCTCGTGGTGACAATATACCTGGTAGATATCGTTGCCTAGTGTCTGTTTATCCTTTCTTCAGATAATGTCCTCGGCTATTTTTTAGCCGAGGATAATAAATTATTCCTCGGCAAAACGGTCGGCTTTGCCGATAGCCGACCGCTAATAATCAGGGTTGAAGATCCAACTCATGTAGTCATGTGCTTGAATTTGTACAATTGGGTGGTTTAACAACACTATATATTGTATTTCATTTCAATTTTATTAGAATTTTGTGAATACACCTGGATTTAAATTCAAATTGCCATCAAGTGAAAACTCAACTCACAATGATTTTGGCAGCTGACAACAGAACACACCAAAAGCAAACTTCCAGTATTGTGTATAGGGCTATAGGCATGTACAGTCGAAGTTAATTTTTTTGTTTATTTCTGAAGAATCTAACACTGTTTTTCCCACATTGATGTCAGTATTTCGTCATTTGGTTGCGATCTGACGATGCAATAGCTGCGACTCACAAGAAAAGCACTGCGTGTTCAAAACATTAATCATATTCTGGCGCAAAATTACATGCATAGTACTCGAAAACGTGAGTGAATCATGGAAAAATATCTCTAAAACATTCGTTGTTTACACTAGCGCACTGGGGGAAATACGTCTTCAACTTGTGACGTCATTTCCGAAGTTCTCCGAAAGAGGCCGACTATTATTAGCAAAGAGGAGGGCTTACACTTTGATTGACGTCGGGAGCAAAATAAACAACCGCTTCGTCTGCGGTGTTATTTCTTCGAACCCTCTAGACCACATTGACCAGGTTAAGCATGGTTAATTAACAGATATCGGGTGTTATTAATTATTTACCTGCACTTTAAAGATTAGAAAGAATACAACATGAAGTACACACATAAGGGTATGCACAGGTAAATTCTGAAGTGACCTGCGATATTGGGAAAAAAACAACTGTAAGAGGGTTTTTTTTAAATAAACCAGGGTATTCAATTTCTGCCGCCTAACGATAATTTAGTATTGCACTCACAGGTTGCATGGTACCACCAGCTACGATCACAGACCGGGCTTCACTAACGATACTCGCAAAATGAACGGCTGGATTCAGCAACAGGAACTTGAGACTCGTCTGACTTAACAACCCATTCTTCGTGATGACGATTCTCCCATTTTTATCGGCATTGGTCAGAGCTTCAAAGAAACTCTCGATGTGCATGAGTGGGGAACTCAAAACCACCTCCTGCTGCTGCTGGGAATCATCTTTATCTTTCACCTGCAGGGAGTAAAATATCAGTATAGCAATGCATACTGCAGCATTTCCCTAAAAAATATTATATAATGCTACACAATTTAGTATTTCCTACAGCATGTTGCTATCCATTGTATATTATTAATAAATGAATTGAATCAAGTTACATGTATAATTGTAGTTGCCCAGTCTGCAAATAATGTGGCTGTCATTTGCAGAATGAGGTCCCCAGAGGGTATATTTAGTGACATTACCCCACACAGCGGGCTAGCATCACCAAACTCGCCCTCGGGAACCACATTCTGCTGAGGCCTCAACTGCTATGGGAGACCTAGGATAAGATTTAAATTCCCCAGTTGAAGTTGGTGATGTTCACTCATTAGTCACCTCGATTATGCATTTTATCTTCTGCAAATTAGGGGATATAAAACTTTCCAGAAGGGAAAAAGTAACTAAAACAATGTTTAATTGAGACTATAGAATCTTCCCAGAAGATGAGGCCTTAGCAGAATGAGGTCCCCAGAGGGTAAATTTGGTGATGCTAGCCTGCTACATGGGACAGCATCACTAAATTCACCCTCAGCGGATATCATTCTGCAAATAAGACACGCTATTCGTAGGCTTGGTATTTGCTCTTCAGAAATATCATTTGTAGCCAGCCTTGTCAGTTCCTCTAGTTGTCTGGAAGTTGGGCTGGGGGATGATAATTTGGGCAATCTTTGATTTAGACGACATACCTATATCAGCTGTTCAGCCCTCATAATTGGTTACAGCAATCAGCAACGCTGACGTCATTTGCTGAAACAAACTGGGCCACGGCAAAGGTTTACTGCATGTGTAAAAGGGCAGGAGTTTTGGAAATCATCCAGATTAAAACATTTTGACTTTCCACAGACAACACTTGAGGACAGCTTTATTATACTATATTGTATATAGTTGCTTGATCATGTCTTGAATCTCTACCATGGCTACGCCCGCAGAGGTCATACTCCACCGGCTCAAAACCCGGTGACTTTTGGATGTTCTGACTGGGAAGTTGATAACATTGAACAAACTATGCAGGTAATATATTTCTTAGTTAATACCTGTTTCTTAATGTATTTCACAGTAGGAGACTGATTTTGGTGACGTTGATTAGCTGATTTCACAGTAATTATTACATTTATTACTTGGGAGGAAAATTCCATGATTGTAAGTGACACAATGCAAAATCAGCTAAAAAAAAGTTATTTAAATCAAACAATCTCGAGATGGGACCAACTGCTACAGTGAAATAGATGTCCCAGCTCGAACTTGCATGATTTTGGTGACTTTGGTTAGTTAATTTCACAGTAATCGTTAAATTTATTACCTGGGCAGGGTTCTTGCAGCTATTTTCATATGAAATTCAAGGGTTTTCAAGGAGTATTCGGGGTCAAAATTTAAGGGTTTTCAAGGAGTTATATGCTAAAAATTCAAGGGTTTTCAAGAACCTGCGGGGCGGAAAGCCTGTAACCCGGAAAAAGTGGGGTGCTGTGTTAACAGTATTTATTCAACATGTGGGCATGAGACACATGTATTCAATGGATAACAACCATTTGCACACCACAAAAGTTCAGCCTTAAGTACATCGCTGCTGATCACCAGGGACGACACAGTGCTAATAGTTACAGGTTGTGTAGTACTAGTATTGCGCTGCTCTTGTTGTTGTTGTTGTTGTCTGAGCTGGCAGTGGAATTCAAGGCAGAGGAAATGCTTATTAAGTTCCCCCTCTCTCAGACGGCTTTTTTATGCTTGTCACTTTTAGTATGACTTTTAATGGCATGCTCCCCCATGACAGAGAGGTCTATATTCGTTTGACAGAATAAGCACCTTGCCTTGTGTTTGTTGTCGGCTACTGCGCGTAGCCATGCAGAATACTCTTGATTTGAGAGCCATAAATTATTGAATTTGCATTTCCCTCCTGTCATATTTCTATTTCGAGCATTGGTAACACGCTGTTTTTTTCAGCCGACTTCGGATATGTTACGCGCAATTTGATTTGTCAATAGCTGGAGGGGATAGTCATTGACCAATCACAATGAGCAATACATAATTACTCGATCGATTGTTACTACTGTAAACAGTGTGAAATTCATAGCGCGTAATAGCCACTATTTACATTCTATGTCAGTTGGTCAAAGGTCGTTAGGTGACTGTGTTCCGTATGTTTCTATGCGAGTTGACATCGTGCATTCGCATTGCGTTATAACCGGGTGTATACATTCTATCTTGTGTTTATATATTAGGTTCACATTCAAGGGTTTTCAAGGGCTGGTACTGGAATTCAAGGGTTTCAAGGGCCCTTGAACAATGATTTTTAAATTCAAGGGTATTCAAGGGTTTTCAAGGACCCGCGGGAACCCTGCCTGGGGGAAATTCCATGACTGTAAGGTACACAACACAAAATTTGATCCGAAAAGTAACTTAAATCAAGCAATCTTGAGATGGGACCACCTCCTACTGTGAAACAGGTTATTATGAAGGAACAAGTCTTAACAAAGAAATATATTCGCTGCATTGTTTGTTCAATGTTATAAAGTTCCCCATCTGAACATCAAAAAGTTCTCATTTTTTAACAGGTGAAATATGATCTCTATATATATATAACTAGAAGGTGACCCGACTTCGTCCGGGCTTTGACCTTGAATTGTCCATTTTAAAGGTCAAGGTAAAATGGGGTCACGATTTGATCAGTCCAAAATACTGCACGGACAAAAATACCCGACAAACGTGCCCATCGAAATCCATCCGGTTTTACCCGATTTGACCTTGAATTGATCATTTAGAAGGTCAAGGTGAGGTCGGGGTCACGATTTGACCCGTCCAAAACACTCAGTGGACAAAAGTAACCCCATGTATCAAATTTCGTCGAAATCCAATCAAAATTGGCGATTTGACCTTGAATTGACCCGATTTCAAGGTCAAGGTCACGTCGCACTGGCAAATTAATGAGCCTATGACACTCCCCGGCCGAAAATACCCCCACATACCAAGTTTCATCGAAATCCCGTGAAATTCGGGCGTTTGACCTTGAAATGACCCTATTTCAAGGTCAAGGTCACGTCGCACATGCAAATTAATAGGCTCATGTCACCCCTCGGCCGAAAATACCCCCACATACCAAGTTTCATCTAAATCCCGAGATATTCTGGCGTTTGACCTTGAAATTACCCGATTTCAAGGTCAAGGTCACGTCGCACGGGCAAATTAATAGGCCTATGCCAGTTCCCGGCCGAAAATACCCCCACATACCAAGTTTCATCGAAATCGGTTTGGCCGTTTTCGAGTCCATCGCGAACACACAGACAGACACACACACAGACAGATCTTCCAAAATATATAATAGATAGCCAGAGTGGAGATCCTAGCATAATCTAGTTTGTTTCCACAAGCATAAAATGGGTTCAGTGATCAGTTTTCCTGGGAAATAAAGCTGCCTTTAAAAAGTGGCTGAGTTGCTATTCAATTTCCAATTTGCATAGCATTTCGCTATGCAAAAGATAAGTTATTTTACTGTCTATTCACCTGTTCTACTTCTTCTGTCTTTTTGTTGTCGTTTGTATGCTTGATTTCTTGAAGAAATTTAGTAAGATTTGACCTCTTATCTTCTTCTTCCTTCTCTTTCGCTGTCACCACCTCACTTGGTTGGTACTTTTCAACAAATCCATGCAATTTCTTTGATATCTCACTCCTCCGACAATATCTCAGCACTTTGAATAAGTTTATATGATCCAAATTAGCTTTAAACAGAAAGTTGTTGATAGTGGCTAACTGAGAATCAGTTTTACCAATGAACTGTTTATCAGGCTCCATGTTAAGTTTCCCTCCCAAGAATTTCACACAGCAACTCAAAATGTTTAAAATTTGTTTGACATACATCAGGTTTTTCGCTTTCAACCTCGATCTGAATTTACTCTCATATTGTGACAGTTGAGAATATGCTCTGAGTAGCTGACATCCAGTCACTTCAACACTATACACATTGTTAATCGTCTCAAGCAAATTGTGGGCTTCGTCGATGATAACAATTTGGTCTTTGAGATTGATGCCACATGCGTTTCTGGTTGGCAGGTGCAACAGAGTGTTGTATGGCAGGGTTACAAGCTCTGCCTGAGGTATAGCCTTACGAGATCCATAATATGGACACGACTTCATTCTTTTTCCAGTCGTCACAAGTTGCTCTATATCCTGGACGTCCACGAGGATCTGGTCGCGATATGATGTCAGTAACTCCTCCTTCCGGTAAGGACAGCCACCTCCTTTTGACTTCTTGGGTTTTGAGTCCACACAATCATTTTTCTTCTTTCCTGTTGATAAAAAATAATTACTTGACATTGTAGTACTGATTTAACCCTTCCATGACTGGAGTTTCCTGAAATTTTGCGAAAACCCTGTGCCAATGCATTCTCTTATATATGCGAGTCTCCCATAGTGAGCCTCGCATGTATAAGAAAATACATTGGTCTAACATTAAAATTTACCTTGACCTTGTAAGCCAGTGCATTCTCTTATATAAGCAAGGAACCCTATGAAAGACTCGCATATAGAAGAGAATGCACTGGCACATGATCTTTAATGCTGCACCAGTGCAGCTCCAGTCACAAAAGGGTTAAGGCCCATGCAGATGTCGACGCTCACTTGGAATAAATGTAATATCATTGAGGTATTCACCTGGCATGGCGAGTGGAGTGACGAAAGCGTCATTCGCAAGAATAGAATTTGTTTTAACTGAGTGTCTCGATCGTAGTGTTTACACAGGTGTCATTGGATGCGGAATTATTTAATATTGCCAAGGTATTTGAGGGAAACAAAATGGCTACTTCAAATTCAATGAATACAGAGGAAAAGAGCATGAAGTATTAGATAACAAGACTCTCACATCATACAAAAACACTCTACTCAGAAAATGGGTGAGTGGACATCATGTCCCGCCTATAATTTTAAGGTACCAGTATAATTTTATAAAACAAAAAACAAATGAAAGGAACCACCCATGTATGATGACGAAAATCCATGAGAATGTTTTGACACATTGCCGACTGCATGGGCCTTTCTTTATCAGTTATTTTACAGAGAGACGTATGAAATTACATTTGTGCCCAGTTTACAATTTATAGGTGCAAAAATTTGGTTATGGCACTCCATGTAACAAGAGGCGGATCGTGTTTAAACCCATCCCTTGGCGATAGTAAATAGTATGATCACAATCATAATCTAGAGTTTTTATGTTGAATTATAGAGTATACTGTTATGATCTAAAGTAGGATAGAAAAATGTACATAATAACACAAATTGTTGGAATTTATGGGTCAAAAGAGAAGGGTTAATATAACATCCAAACAATAGAGCCTGTCACTGCTATCATAGTGTAAGTAGTTCTATTTCTGTTGCAAATTGCCATGAGAGATATCAAGATAATATAGTTATTTAATAATGGAAAAGGTTATAAAACATGGAATGGGTAAAATGGGTTAAATCAACTATCTCTGCCCTGTTTGATACAATGTAAGTCCAAGCATCCAAGGACCTAGAGCTCCATTGGTCTAGTTAAATAAATTCACCTAGCTATGTCGTGGTTTCGATCAGATAAAATATGTTTGAGTTATTGCAGCATGTGTGAATTCTATGTCGAAAAAGGACCATAACTCCTAAAAAAAAAAAAAAATCGGATCAAACCCATATATACCACAATTATAATCATTAATGGGATAATTTTACCTGACTTTTTTCTATGTAATTCCAGACATCTATCATTCATCAGACTAAGAGATTTCAGTTTCCTCACGGAGTCGTTAATACACATATTCTGTCTGGATCCAAGCGACGTCACTTTGATGCTGTCCCCATATGGACTCTTCACCACCTCTCTCACAAACTGTGCCAGCTGAGAATGTGTCCGACTACAGTAGTAAATCTTTGTTACATGTTCTTCAGATGAGTCTAGGTATTCTTGATCTTTCTCTGAAGTGTTCTCATCATCGCTGAAAAGATGACATGTTTAATTTATATGTTATCATCAATATTAACCCTTCCATGACTGGAGCTTTCTGAAATTTTGAGAAAATCCTGTGCCAATGCATTCTCTTATATATGTGAGTCTCCCATAGGGAGCCTCCCAAATATATAAGAGAATACATTGGCCTAACAATATTTACCATGACCTTGTAGGCCATTGTCTGATATATGTGAAACTCCCTATGGGAGACTCGCATATATAAGAGAACGCACTGGCACAAGGATCATTAATGCTGCACCAGCGCTGCTCCCATCATGAAAGAGTTAAGGCCAAACAAAATTAATGTTGTTTCTCAGAGCTTAATATATGATCCACATGAAACTTTGCCGATATGTAAAATGGGATATGGGAAACAATTTTGGAGGGGTGTGCCTGGGCTGCGGGTCTTGAGAGAGAGAGAGAAAGGATCTATTAGCAAAAGTGCAAAAATTTATACAAGAATACAGGAAATACAAACGGGGAATAAAAACCTGCCACCCATGTACTTTTGCAGGTAAAAAATAAATTAAAAAAACTTGGCTGCCTGCCCATTTTGAAGAAAAAAAAGCGTCAGAGAATCAGATAATCAATGCACATGTAGTGTGGACTCATGGTGTGATAGAACACTCAATGAAAGATTGGTGCACTAGGTGGAAAATAATTCTGGCAGAAGTAGTAAAAGTTATGGAACTTTATTAATAAAATTGGTGTGAATTTTATTTCAGGTACTATGATTAATTGCATATTTGGCAAAAATATCTAAGTGGCATGTTTTCATTAACCCTTTGAGTGCCAGGTCGATTTTTGTATCAACCCATTTACCCTGTGCCAATGCATTCTCTTATATATGCGAGTCGACCATAGGTCGCCTCGCATATATAAGAGAATGCATTGGCCTAACAATTTTTTTTTTTTACAATTTTAATAATTTATTCTTATATTCTTTAACAGACTTATTTTGTATGTTTAGGGCCGATGAGATCGGCCCCTGGCACTCAAAGGGTTAAAGTTTCAAGTTAGAGAGTAAGCAATATATCAGGCTAATTTTTTTACAAAAATATCCCGCTTTTCATTTAGCTTGTAGTATTAGATTATAATCACCTGGCATGAGACGTACTAACTGAAGAAAAAAACAATACACCCAGTGTACCCATTTATTTTAAATATTTTTAATAATTTTGGGGAATAGTTAGTAATAGTAAGAAATTTGAACATTTCTACTGGCAATGTTTTCAATCAACTTATTAATCATCTGTTTGTGAGTGTTTGTATCATCATAGATTTATCCATGATAAATGAGCCATTTGTGGTGCTAAATTGAATTATTAAAAAAATTTGTGGTTGATGTCATCCTGCAGAATGGAACCCAGAGTGCATTTTTAATTGAGGCGATGCACCGTCACAAACCTGTGATATTCCTTCAGCACTAAATGGGCATCCGCACCATCAACATTCAAATCTCCATTCTCGTCCTCAGCGGCTAAAGCATTTATTGTCTCAAGTTCCGAGGTGCAAGCATCAACGATTTCTTTTGATGCTCCCTTCATCAACTCGCTAAACTCATCCTCCAGTTTGCATCTTTTTCTCTTTCCATATTTGGCATTCTTCTTTAACTCATTCAACTTCGATTCTCTTTTCAAAGCCAGTTCATGCTTTTCTTTAATCTCTGTCAAACCTTCATTCTTCTTTCTACTTTCTTCATAATGACAAATCCAGTCGAGTTCTCCAGTTTTCCCTTCATCCTTGCCATCAACGTCCTCTTTCTGATCACCAATGAATAGTTCTTCTAACTTCTTCCTTTCATTCTCTTGGAAATCTCGGAGCCACCTGAGAGCGCCACATATGAGGCTGAGTGACTTTCCAGTCCCTGTTGGACTCTCAAATATTCCTATTTTTCCCAGTTCTAATACTTTGTACAGTTCTTCCATAAATGACACCTGAATATCATATGGCTCGAACGGAAAAAGAAATGAAGTAGGAACATCTATCTGTTTGGTGTAAGTGCATGCTGTATTTGTAGAACCCTTTGGAGCAAGACGTTCTGCCTTCTGAGGACTCGGGTCAACCACACTGTAAAATAGAAAAACAACCATTGTGTGAAAGCTGCAGGAATCCAATATGAGGAACTAGTCTTAAAGTGTTTAAATTTGAGTGAAGTTTAATACTAACTATTTATTAGGAGAAGATAAATTAATATTTAATAGGGAGAAAATCATAATAACATAATATTAAAGGTGCATTCACACAAATCTGTTGCATGCCTTGCGTTGAAATTGGATTACAGACAATAACACCAATGTGTTCAGACAGCTGTAATGCATCCATTATGTTGTATGTGTTAACGCACACAATGGAGAGATTCTATTTTCAACGCAACTGAAGCATAATGCATACCTTATATGGCGTTTGTCATGACATTTATTGTTTTCAAACGGTAAAAGATGGTGGCTGTCTTCGAAGCCAAGGAAAATGTATTTATGTCAATATACAGTGTTAGCTACTTGGATTTGACAGGTTTGACATTACCGTACAATTAATTTATTACAGATAGATTGTCTGCATATTGCATTTATTCCTATTATTCAAACTTATTAGCTCCAATTATTAATCGGAAGCTCCCTGTTATAACACAACATATGTGCTTGTGTGAACAGCTTAACACAGACAACGGATCGTATCAACGCCATGGACTCGTCTGAACACTCCTCTTGACTGGGGTTCAATCAACAGGTGGCAATGATTTTGTAATGGTATTAGGTAATGAAAATTCCACATACAGCAGCGACACAAATTTAATCACACTGATATACATGATATGGTTTCCTTTCTGTTTTGGGCAAATGCATACTGGAATAGCTGACGGAATATACTTCACTCTGACTAAAAAAAATTAAGGCAATTTACCAAATCTCGGAGAGAAGAAATCTCTCTTATCATCTTAGCTATAACAATATATCAATAATTAAATATGTCAGCATCAGGTCGCATTCAAACACTTTCAAATTTGTGGACACAGGTTAAATTTCTCTTGTTTTTGAACAATTTAATACGGACATTTTGGAGATAAACGTACTCTGTTGAATTAGATATTCGGGAATTTGAGCATGAAAACAGTTTGCCAGCGAGTTCACAAACTGTTTTCATGCTCAAATCCCTGAATATCCAACAAAACAGGATACAGTTGAGTTATCTCCATTGTAATTCATTCCACAAAAATATTTAAAAGAAACATGATGAAAAGCATTTTTATCAGTATTACAGCCCCACAATGAATTTTGCTGAATCGGCTGAGGGAAAATACCAAAGTTTACATATATAATAGAATTATGTATTCGCAGTACAGAAAGTATAAGGAATGACTTTTTTTACTTTAAACTAATATACAGTAATGCCCTAAGTAATCGACTCCTTAACCACAGAAGAATTATGGGTAACTTTTCAGGATTTAGTCGGAAATATGGCTTGTTGCCATTCATCAGAAAGCTATCAGTGAGAGCTTTCTGATGAATGGCAACAAGCCATATTTCCGACTAAATCCTGAAAAGTTACCCATAATTCTGCTGTGTATTTATGTCAAGGTGTCGATTTTTAGGGCATTAGTGTATGAAGTGAGATATACATTTTTCTGGCAAGCAAACCTCTGCATGGGTATGCTCCATGATGGGAATTTCTTTTTTTTTCTGTGTGGAAATTCATTAAATGGAATGGAAGCTTTCTGAATATAAGTCCCTTGGAGTAGTATATAAAATAAAAGGTCGGCCGACCACAGTGTCCCCCGACAACGTGGCAAGTCGATGCCGCTTTGTTAAAGAAATTTAAAAAAATGTTGAAAGGATTAATAATTTGTAAAAACATAATTTTTCCGTCATCTATATACATGTTGCACATCTCCAATATGTGGGTAACAATAGTCTGAAGTTTCAAATATCTACGATCAAAACTGTAGGAGTAGTTGATTACACCATAAAGGTACCCTCATACAGAAAATTTAAAAAAATGCTTTTCAAAGTCGAAAGGCCCATAACTCTGGGAAAAATTATAGGATCAAACTCAAATTCGAACTTGACCTGTATTTTTATATCAATGACTCACAAATTGCCAGGAATTTTCAATTGAACAGTCCAAACTTGAGTTATCATCCGGAAACCAAAGAAAAAAGAAGCAAAATTGAATTTTCTAAGTAAAAAAAAACGTCCATAACTCTAGGGAAAATCATCGGATCAAACTCAAATTCGAACTCAACCTGTATCTTGATATGACTGATCCACATGAAAACAGTATTTGCAATTAAAGGATCCAAACTTGAGATATCATCCGGAAACCGAAAAAGTGAGAAACTTTCTAAGTAAAAAAAAAGTTGAAAAAAGGGAAATAACTCCATAAAAGAACATCGGATCAAACCCAGAATTGCAGTGCACTTGCGTTCTTGGTTGAGACACCTACATACCAAGTTTCAAATCGGATGATCATTACTTGAGTTATAACTCCGGACGGATGCACGGACGGGACGTACAGACGGATGGGGCTGATTACAATAGTCCCCCGAAAATAAATTTTTCGGGGGACAAAAACAATCGACAGGTGCAGCACATTATTGCAGATATTGGAAATAATAATGCAGCCAATTCACTTTTTGAAGCTCTTAGTGATACCAATAATATATTGGTAGGTGGGGGGGGGGGGGGGGGGGGGGGTGATCGTATCCAGGTCCTACAGTAGAGATAATCCTGTCTTGGACTCTGGTAGTGGAGGTGGGGGGGGGGGGGGGTGATCGTATCCAGGTCCTACAGTAGAGATAATCCTGTCTTTGACTCTGGTAGTGGAAACTTCACAAATTATGACCAGAGCAGTGTGGAAACATTGCTATTTTTATTTTAGGCCTTTATATTGTTAATTGTCATTGATTATAGAGTGTGGTTGTTCAATCCTACATGAAGCATAAATGATCATAGGGTTGATGATTATAAACAACTGTTAAATATCTGAAAGCAATCGAATAACTATAACAAAAGTCATTGAGCGGACATAAAAAATAATCGACAAATTTTAAGTCATAAAGGGGTATAATAACATAGGAAATGGTCGGAGTGACTTGTATTGTCATTTGATTAATCCACAAACTAAATATGGAAACTATCGGATAACAATAACTTACGTTATCATCCGGATAACAAAATAATCAGCAAATCCTAAGTCGAAAATGGGAAATACATGTAACTCGGTCAAAAATGGTCAAACCAGACTCAAATTATAACATGTACAAGACATTCTCATATGAAAACCACACACCATGTTTCATAAAATTACGTCAAACACTGTTCAATTTTTCATCAATGAACATTTTGGACAGGACAGATGGATACCGCTCATTTCTATAGATGTAGTTCGATCTCCAAATTTTTTCAAGGGATAATTGCTGGAGCACTGTACTGTACCATCTGGAGGTATATTTTTTCCTGACCTTTTGTTGGACTGTTGTTCTTTTTCGACCTCTTGTAATGACACAGATAGAAATAATTCATCATCTTCTTCATCAAAGTCATCCATTCCACAATATTATGCAATGAAACCTAAAATTAAAAAGTATTAGCTATGAGTGTCAATGATTATGCAACTCAATCTGACATTGACAAGGCACTGCCATGTTTTGAATGTAAAATCCCCTCCACTGTGGAGGGCTCTTCAAATGTCACACAGTTGGTCAGTCACTATTTCATTTATAATGTCTGTCAAATCAGTTATATTTTTTGCTTTCCCAATTTTCTAATTTAATTATGTTGTTAAGGCTTTCGCAACTGTTAGTTGATGATTCATTATTTTCGTCTTTAAGTGGTTTATCATTTGTGTTTGATTTAATTAGCTTGGCACCAAATAGCATCCACCAGTTTCCACAAACTTTATTTTGTATCTTTGCAAGAATACAGACGCCGAACACATTATTACAGAAAGTGCATTCCGGAACCGACATAGTGGCGACATCACTAGAATACATCTCTTCAGAGTTCAGCTAGTTACGTTGTATTTAGGTTTAGGTCACACAAAATTGTCAGTAGTTAAATAGTACTTCGCGATTGTCTCTATGTTTTATGTCGCAAAATACATTCCACACTATATCGAACCAAAGCCGGATGCTATGGGTCTTATATAGACTATATCTGATTTTGAGACATCACCAATTATTATCTAATACACGGGTGTTTCGAATTTTAGCGACCACTTTTGTCGCACAGTAGAACGGTGGGCTTAAAGCATTAATGTCGTAATCAGAAATAAACATGTATGTCTTTCAATTGCCGGCGTTCCAAAATGAGGGGAGTTACTATCGGAATTATGCACAGTGAAGTTCATTCGTTGCGGCGGTTTACATTTTATTGAGATTATAATTATGACACATTAAGGACTGTAAAATATTTGCATTGGAGTGGCCTAAAATATAAATCGCGCATGCAAGGGGAAAATATACTCAATCAGTCTGGCAGGGGCGGAAGACAATACTGGAATCGAAATCGAAATTTGTGATACATGCAAACGTTATTATATCGCATTTAAATTATCCTAATATTACATAGTACATACTGGTACGGGTATCTGATAATCGTTAGATATTCTTCTATTTTCATGAATCAATGAGAAACACATACTTATGAACAAAGTAGAAGATACATTCAGGTTATTTCGAATTCGGTCGATAGTGAAAGCTACATGATGGCCTTGATCATCGAGTTTTGTTGAAATTGACATGACATTTTACGAATGAACATGATGAAATTGACAAGCTTCTTCATATAGTACACATCTCAATCGGATTCTGCACACAGCGGCAATAATATAATGGTAAATTTCAGAAAAATACTCCCCTCTCGACACAACCAACAGCAACAGTCTTGACTTTTGAATACTTTCAGTTTGATGTTGGGAGTTTATATTCTATATTATTTGTACAAAAGGAACGGCTTTTAAAAGGTTTTTTTTTTAGGTTTAAAGTCTGAGGTGGTGAGTTCGTAGGCTGTTTGCATTGTGAATCTCTGATTTCTCACATGCCCTGATGTATGATTGACCTATTAAATTTATACACGAAATTGCTAGCTACAGGACCCACTCTTTCGATGAACCCTTGTGCATGTCTGGAATGAAATTAATCATAAACACACCACGATATATAAGGCCTACTTAGTGAATCTTATTTGATGGGAATACGCATCTATGAAGTTATTTTTATAACATTATAAAAAGGCAGAGGTATATCCTAGCTTATGCGTGTGGTTTAGCTGTGGTTCAATAAATACGCTAGCATATGGTCATATTATTTTTGCACAGGGTCAACCATAATTTAAATTTAGGTGTAAATTCAGATCTCAGGGTGGGTTACCGGTGTGTTAAAATTAATGCATCATTCACTGCCTGTGACTGTATATTCCAAAGTTCCGGTTCTTACAGATCTGTAAATAAATTTTGATCATTTGAGTGGGTACACATACATGTATAGAGCGTTATTATTTATTATTTGACTCCATTGTATTTTTTTTACAACCACAATAAATTTCTATTGCTTTTGAAGTTAGAGGGTTTGATAACTTGACAACTTTGGTAGAAGATATATGCAGGTAAAACGATCTGTCAATTACAATGTCCAGCCCTCATAATTGGCTACAGCAATCAGCAATGCCAAAGCCGTTGACTGAAGCAAACTGGGCCATGGCAAAGGGTTGCCGTAGCAGATTGCCAAAGCCAAACAATCTGAATTAAAAGGGCTGTGCACAATGTCTTACACTTCTTAGACATCTATGGCGAAAGTACATGTGCTATGGTGTAGATAAATGTGTGTTCCTACATTGAAATTATTTATTGGATGTTCCCCTTAGCAGCTACTGGGCCCATTCCCCCAATCCCTAGCAGAAACCCTGTCTTTACAGTCATTTTACTTCTTGGAAGACTTGGATTATTACTTGCGCCAGTCTATGCTGGACGCCATGATCGGAATGGCACATTGAGATGTCCCTCCACTCGGATCAACCTTGAAAATCGGGAAGAAAATCGTTTCCGATTTTCGCATATGTCGGGGTTCAAATCGTGACAACCTATAATCTAGCCCAGATTGCGATGATCTAGGAATCGTTCACGATACATGTGGGGGGTTTCCGTGTGCTGCATGGTATTTGTCATTATGTACGTTGCTCCCCGATAAGGAGTATATCACATTATGTATACGTATGTGACATGAGGTGTGAATCCAGAGTCCCTACATGCATGTGAAAAAGCCAACCATGCAGACTGAATTCTCGGTCGAACTATATTCGGAGATATATATGATGTGAACTGGAAAGTGAATCAGAATTTCGGAGTATTGGAGCTTCGTGGTACAGAGTTTTGGACCTTCAGGCAATCGAACCCAAGAAGATTAGGCCGAAAAAATCTTAGTGCAGGAAACTCTAGGATATAAAATTTCAAATTCAAAATTCCAGACATTATGTCTAAAGCAAGTCTGACGAATTTCACAGAGAACTATATACGTGCGGGCTGATTTATTAGGCCAAAACAAATTGAATGCGTGTTTCCCGTAACGAGCCCAAAAACAATAGGGGCGGGCGGTAGGCTTTTCATTTTATTTTGTTATGGTCTCGTGTGAGCCATGCCTAACCACCATCAAACACCATACAATGACCCAGAGCAACCAACAAATTGGTGATAAAACTGATATATTGTGGGGAAACATATAAAACAGATTTCTATTATCTTTAAAATGCGGGTTTTTTTTGCCACAGCAGTCGTGAATTATGCACATGGGAATCGACCCATGTGCGATCGGTATCATTGAAAAGAACTTGTTCCCGCGTTCGAATTTCGGTTCGAATCAACCTCGGAGAACATCCATGTTATATATACTCCATATCAATACAAACACGTGCTTCCGGTCAGCGAAGAGGAACGATAACTCGTGATCTTCCAGTATAGCGTCCGGTCGTAATTTGACTTTCCGTTTGAAGAGTGACGATGTGGCTTTGCGAAAAATATATAAATATATCAAAGATATCATTTATCTCGCGAGGCGAATCAGATAAAATGGAACCATGCATACACAGTTTGGTTAACAGTGCGGTCGGTCGGTTTATAGATTGATTTTTTTTATTTAAAACCAATAAAATGAACTTGGGTCGGGGGGTTTTGAAGACGGTCGGTCGTGTTACGGGAAACACGCATTCAATTTGTTTTGGCCTTAGGAATCCCGGACATTTCCCCACCGGACATTTCCCCACCCACCCTTGAAATGGCAAAGCGGACATTTACCCACCCGGACATTTCCCCACTTACTCAATATCAAAGCGGACTTTTCCCCACCTTTGACTGTTACTATGGGTGTGTGGTATTGACTATTACTATGGTGTGTGTTAAAATCAGATTTATTTCAATGAACGAATGAACGAAATTATATACACGGAACAGCAATAACAACAACATGGTAACGATACATAACAAAACACTTAATCTTTCTTAACTCTAATGGAATGGCCAACAAAGTCAACACTGGAATGTCCTTGATACTGCTGTTCCCTCTTTTTAACTGTCTGACGGCCCTCTTCACACGTACTGGTAGTGGATACTCTGCTAACTTGTCTTTCACTATTTGGACAGTCTTTCCTCGGTTGCAGACGACTGCTTGTTTGATGTCAATACGGGCTTTCATGGCATCAATAGCTGTCTGGTCGCTGTCATGGCAATGTTGCTGATAACTGTTTTTACCCAAAGAACAAAAATATTACAATTATTCACTATATATATACACATTCATTATTTGAGTATTTACCAATGAACGTGTTAATCGAGATCTTTATTTCTGTTCTTCAAATTAAATTCTCTTTATAAAATGGAAATTAATGATGAACGCTCTTTATTTCTGTTCTTCAGAAAAATATCAAATTAAAAGCTCTTTATGGAAAATTGCGTCAAAACACTCTACACTCTCAAATCTTCAGAAAATGATCAGCAAATGAATTAACATCATGGAAATTGGGACTTACCTCGTCATCAGTTGTGACACACCCCTTGCATGTGAGAGGTCGATCGCTGTGAACACTGCCATCTTATAGACGATTAACTCACTAGCATTCACACTGTGATCATAATTGTCACAACATTGTTTAAACTGCGTTGATGTCCCAAACTGTCGTCAAAACACTCTTTCATGTTTGTAAAAACACGCTTTCATGTTTGTCAAAACATTACATCGGCTGAGGTGAGATCGCTTGAGATGGACTCACTGACAAGGCTTCACACGGCAACAGTAAAAACATTCTTTGATGTCAGCGAATTTATTAGCAGTGTGGGTAAATGTCCGCTTTGCCATTTTACCGGAGGGTGGGGAAATGTCCGGTGGGTAAATGTCCGGGTGGGTAAATGTCCGGTGGATAATTGTCCGGGTGGGGAAATGTCCGCTTTTGAAAGTGGGGAAATGTCCGGTGGGGAAATGTCTGGTTACCGGACATTTCCCCACCAACCCTTGAAATGGCAAAGCGGACATTTACCCACCCGGACATTTACCCACCGGACATTTCCCCACTTACTCAATGGAAATTGGGACTTACCTCGTCATCAGTTGTGACACACCCCTTGCATGTGAGAGGTCGATCGCTGTGAACACTGCCATCTTATTGACGATTAACTCACTAGCATTCACACTGTGATCATAATTGTCACAACATTGTTTAAACTGCGTTGATGTCCCAAACTGTCGTCAAAACACTCTTTCATGTTTGTAAAAACACGCTTTCATGTTTGTCAAAACATTACATCGGCTGAGGTGAGATCGCTTGAGATGGACTCACTGACAAGGCTTCACACGGCAACAGTAAAAACATTCTTTGATGTCAGCGAATTTATTAGCAGTGTGGGTAAATGTCCGCTTTGCCATTTTACCGGAGGGTGGGGAAATGTCCGGTGGGTAAATGTCCGGGTGGGTAAATGTCCGGTGGGTAATTGTCCGGGTGGGGAAATGTCTGCTTTTGAAAGTGGGGAAATGTCCGGTGGGGAAATGTCCGGTTACCGGACATTTCCCCACCCACCCTTGAAATGGCAAAGCGGACATTTACCCACCCGGACATTTACCCACCGGACATTTCCCCACTTACTCAATGGAAATTGGGACTTACCTCGTCATCAGTTGTGACACACCCCTTGCATGTGAGAGGTCGATCGCTGTGAACACTGCCATCTTATTGACGATTAACTCACTAGCATTCACACTGTGATCATAATTGTCACAACATTGTTTAAACTGCGTTGATGTCCCAAACTGTCGTCAAAACACTCTTTCATGTTTGTAAAAACACGCTTTCATGTTTGTCAAAACATTACATCGGCTGAGGTGAGATCGCTTGAGATGGACTCACTGACAAGGCTTCACACGGCAACAGTAAAAACATTCTTTGATGTCAGCGAATTTATTAGCAGTGTGGGTAAATGTCCGCTTTGCCATTTTACCGGAGGGTGGGGAAATGTCCGGTGGGTAAATGTCCGGGTGGGTAAATGTCCGGTGGGTAATTGTCCGGGTGGGGAAATGTCCGCTTTTGAAAGTGGGGAAATGTCCGGTGGGGAAATGTCTGGTTACCGGCCTTAGAGACAAGTTAAGCACCATTTCGGACACCGTTGTATAAGTACCGGTATTTAACACTATACTGATCGATCCACTATAAGTATATACATAATAAATACCGTTATACGTGTTGTTGTGTTGATTTTCAACATTAAAAATTGCTGGCAGCAATTTGCGGTCTGGATCGTATATACGCAATCCTATATAAATATTCCACTTGAATTATCCCAATAAATATCAGTAGCTTTGTTTGATTTGTAATGTATTGCAATTATATCACCACGATTAAACATTGATAATTAGCCATTTTTCTTCTGGCATTTATAACCGTTTCAAAATTTGTTTTGTGACTTCTTGGTTAACCGAAAATTCACAGAGAATTGCAATCGTTTTAGTCATGTTAGTTTCGTTTCCAATTATAGTCTATAGAGGTCAATAGTTCACATGACCATGAACTGGATCACGCCACAATTATTTACTCCATATCTATGCCCGTGCCGTAGCTATTGAGTATAGATATTCATGCATGGCATGATCTGATGATCAAGACCACGACAGACCTTTGTCGGAAATGTTTTGGCTATTGACTATATGCCGACGGCATGCATTGCACCGATGTCGGGTGGCTACTCTTGAGACTGAGTGCCTAATAAATAATACATGTACGATTATTAAAATCGAGGTCAAATTCCCACCTGTACGATCGTTATTTGGTCCTGTACGTTTATTAAATTAACCAAAAGAAATAATTCACCAATCTTAAATTATGTTATTCATAGATAAATTAAATGAACTCTGATTGTTGACAGTGTCACTGTCAGCTGGTCAGTGACAAGGGCTCGATGTCAATGACAATGTACCCAATATTTATATAGCGTACCAATAATTTATTGGTGGCTACGCCAACTCTAAGGATATATACTAAGCTAATATTTATTTATAATGACCAACAACTGTGTTGGCTGTTCATTTACTCACGTTAGTCGTTTCAAATTATTATTTAGAAATATTGGAATTTCCCGCGGTATCTATTTGGTGGATGTAAAACGCAACTAGGGGTAATCGCTATACATTTCGATGGATGCGGAGCAAAACGTAATTAATGTTGAAAATGAAGCTACATAATAAAAGAAAACATCACAAAACAAAGCTACAAGATGAAATTATGCATGTAAGACAATGTGTAAGATATTAGAAAGGTGATATAAATGGGGTGGTAATGAAATTATCAATAATTTTATCATATTTGGATTCGTTTGTAAACAAAAAAATTGACAGTACTCCCGATCCACATCCGTGAAATGTTAGAAAAACAATCTCAAGGGTCCACTTTCAGCAATCAAGAAGTTGAATTGAAAATCAGGAATCGGAAGAGATGGGGGATCTGGACAGTTTACTGTCGATTTCTGCTGATTTAGATGAATTTTTATCGAGTATCATATCAAATGATGCGGAGAAAGACGTCAGACAAGATCGAATTATTAAACATAATGATGCAATTGGAAAGGTTGCATTAAATAAAATCCCAGATTTCCCAAAAGGTAGCCATAAATTAATGATAAGCCTTGATAAGGCTAGTATTAGTAGTAATCCACCACCTGACCACCATTTGACCATACCACAGATACCAATGATTAACCCGTGGATCGTTGCCCACAGTAGGGTTCTTTATCGTACACACGTCACATGGTTGTACACGGGACAGCCATTTACGTCCCCATCCAATGGGATATGGCGTTAACAAACCAGTGTCATCATCCCTGTATGTGACACCGCGCAGGAGAGGATTACCACTTTTAAACAACACCTCAGCGAGGCATGCACGATACTTTATAATGGCACGCTCAGAACTCCCGACTTTTGTTTTGTCGAGGATCGAGGTGAATCAATACGGGGTCCAAGCGAAACCTCTGACCATGCAGTAGTCGAACACGCTAACCACTCGGCCATCACACTCATTAATTATTCCACAGGCCTTTAAATTAAAATTAAATCTGTAAAGACTAAAGAGTGAGTCACTGAGTGATAAACTGATAAGTGATATAATCAATACCACAGTTGTTGGAAATTTGGGTCAAAAATGCCGAAAAAACAGATATCCCCCTTAAACCCTACTTATTATATAATTATATAATAAATAGGGGTGGGGATATCTGTTTTTTCGGGGTTTTTTACACAAATTTCCAACAACTGTGCTCAAATTCCTCAATACTGTCAGTGTCACTGTCAGTGACGGTGTCACTGATAAATAATTAAAATATAATTTTGATTATTTATCACTCACTGTTTAGAAGGCCTGTGCATTATTCGTTAATTTATTATAGGATTTCACCGGTGTAGTTTTTCTCAGTCATTATCGATGCCCGCTACTAGTAATCCACTGAGCACATTGCCAAAAAGATTTTTTGTGATAGGCTACCTGTAACTGAAGTTATGTCGATTCATATGATTGAATATTCCATCATGGATTATGCAGTCTGAATCATTAATCTTCCCTCTTGTAAGGTCACAAGAGGGAGTAGATCATGCCATGAATCTCTACTCTGTCTAATGCCCGTAGCGTCAGACAGAGTAGAGATTCATGGCATGATCTACAAGAGAGAGTAGCAATTGGTTTTTATCTACCGCCTACTGGCGGTAATCAATAACTGATAATGTTTATACAGAAACGACTGGATCCTCGGAACTAAAAAGTTGTACACATGGGTAATTTGACCTGGGGAAATCTTATTAGATAGCTCCCGTTGACATCAGATGTCTTAAATGGCACTAATATACCAATGACATGATTTTTTAGGGCGTTATGGTTTATTGACGACCCAAAAGGAATGATTAACATCCCGAGGGCCTAATATCCGTCTCGGGCCGCTAATAGGACTGAGGTGCTGTTAATTATTCATGGAGGGCCGTTAATAGGGCCGTTAATAAATCAAGGCGGACAACAAAATCATGTTATTACTATTATTACCACTCTGTCCTCGTGTGTTCACATGATTGGTGACTTAACTGGAAGTGGGCGGCGGGCGTTAATGAAAACAAAGCTTCATTAACTCCTGCCGCCTGCTTCTGGTCAACTTCGCCTCAAAATTATGGAATCTTATCGTGCGGGTAAGATACTGTTAATCTACTAGAGAATGCCCTCTAAAGTGGTAATAATAATTAATTAATTAAGTATATATTGGTACCCAAAATTGTTGCAATCTGGTCGGTGAAAATTGAAACACAGTGATAAATTGCCCCCTGTAGCTAGAGTCTAATGAGATAGATGCCATTGACCTCAGATGACTTAAATGGACAAATATGACCAATAAAGAGCGTTCCTTGTGTAGGGAAATTGCATGGTACAGATGGTTCATCTGACCAGGGGGATGTCATGGGATCTATAAAGGCGCATCTTCTCTTGTCGCATGAATAATGGGTGGGAATAAAACATTACTTACCTTTGACCTCAGATCACAGGGGGAATAATAAATGATATTATCAATAAAGAGTGTTTATTATCAGTCCAGAATATATGTGGGAAAATTGGTGATAAAACCATCGTATGACAGGAAGAGTATTAATAGACAGAGGTTACATGTATGTCGCTTCATGTTTATACAGGTAATAAATTGAATCAGGATAGAGGTGTTTGTCAGGTGACCCATCTGTACCTAATTTCCAACACAGTGAACGCTCTTTATTGCTCATAAATGCCCTTTAAATCGTCTGAGGTCAACAGCATGCATCTCTCATTACACTCTATGGGGTCAATTTATCCGCATGTTTTGATATAGGCACCCAGGTATTTCACCTCCTTAACAGACTAACAGTGTCACACCCATAGCTTCCTAAAATAGGACATGGATTCTATCAAAAATTAAATTGATATTCAAGAATTGTAACATTCTAAATTGGCCAGCTTGTGGATAATGACCCTTAGAGTCAAATTAGGTTAGAGTTGGTCAGTTAGACTCTAACTTAGAGTCAGCGTCTGAGGGACTTAGACTTATAATAATGACCAGTTTTATATAGCGATTAACCAATTACTTGCTCTAACATGCTTTTAAACATTACAATATACTTCAATTAAGGCTTCATCTGACATTTCCTCACTCAGCCACGCCCTGAGCTCATGTGCTAGCATCAGGTCATGACCATGTATGAGAGGCCAAATTCACATTTATTTAGCTAATTATGCTTAAGGCTTTATAAGTGTAATTCTGTTTACCTCATTCAAGCTTGCGTAATTGGTCAAATTGAATTTGAATTATGCTCATTAATATTATGTGGTAGAGTGAATGTAGCGCCTTTAATTTGCATGACATCAACTCAATCAAATTGAGGCTGTGCCAACGAGAAATCTCGTTGCCCGATCTCATGACGTTGAGTGCCGCAGCCCCCATATACATTGGCTGTGGCAATCAGAAATGATGAAGCCAACTGGGCCATGGCAAATGCTTGCCATAGCTGATTGCTTAAGCCAAACAATATGAATTAAGAGGGCTGGTGCCAGCAATGAGATATCTCGTCGCTTGTATTTACGTTTTCACTCTATTCCTTTACCGCATTTAATTGTATTCAATTTGAAACAATAATACCAATTACAGTGAAATAATTACGACATGTAATTGCCTAAATTGAATTTACATTTATATATTTACATTATGGCAATGATGCAGTAACAGCCTGCAGCACATGTGAGTCTACCGCCGAGCAGAAGGTCCATCAATTTGGCTGAGATGTCGGTATTGAAATTTACTAGAACGCCTGTGTGGTATCCATGCAAATTCATAAGTATTCCAGGGTTGTGTATTGACATTGACTAAAACGGTGACTGAGTCACTTACTCACTTGCATGTACTATTCCATTGGATTTTAATATTACACTTAAGTGTAATTCAGATACCCTCTCTCAAAACTCGATCTCCTCAGGTTGAAATGGGTGAAACCCTTGACATATGATGTACTGGTATCTCATTAGTCATTCAGTCAAATAATATTTCAAAGTCTTATATGTGAAGGCACCAACCACACAGATACCATCTTAGGTTATACCATTTTATCCAAGGTAGGAAAAGTAGAAAACCTAGTTATGAAGAGAAATTCAGTTACGCTTAAGCTTAATAGAATTACGCTTGACAGCAATTCATCCAATTACATGTACACTTGGCTAATAAATGCGAATTTGACCTCCCATATGAATGGAGATTTCCATGCAAACCGTTTGGAGTAAAAGTTAATATAGGTAGTGATTACTAGTTTCTGCTACTTGAACATTTTTTAATTGGCAGCAACAATGTGTTGCTGCCAGTTAAAATCCTTTCACCAAACCCAATAAGATTCGCTCTTACGGTGCACTGTTATTTAGTAATTGTAGACTTTGCCACAAACTAATACTAATATAATAGTAATGACTGTTTTATATAGCGCTTAACCAATTACTCACTCTAAGATGCCTTTAAGCATTACGCATCCCAGTCATTTGTACAAGACAACCAATGAACCGGCTGCAGCCAGTTGTACCGGCACTGCTATAGTTTGATCAGAATACCAATACCACATCACAACCAGAAATACAGTAATGCCCTAAATAATCGACTCCTTAACCACAGCAGAATTATGGGTAATTTATCAGGATTTAGTCGGAAATATGGCTTGTTGCCTGGCATTCATCTATATCTATATTCAAATTAACTATGTTTTTAGTTACATTTTCCCTTCTTTTTCAGCTGTCTTTTTGGGAAGTTTCTATATCCCCTAATTTGCAGAAGATAAAATGCATAATCAAGGAGTCTAATGGGTGAACATCACCAACTTCAACTGGGGGAACTTCAATCTGAGCGTAGGTATCCCATAGCAGTTTAGGCCTAAGCAGAATGAGGTTCCCAGAGGGTAAATTTGGTTATGCTAGCCCACCATGTGGGATAGCGTCACTAAATTCACCCTCTGGGGACCTCATTCTGCAAATGACAGACACACTATTTGCAGGCTTAATACTCTGTTTGCAGTTTGTTAAACTTATTAGCGGAACATCTCTGCAAATTAACGAATGCATGGTATAAATCAGGTAAATATGGTAGAAATTGAAAATAAAAATTTAACAAGCCATCTCATACTAGTACGTAGTTGATGGTTGATTGTGTTTCTATGAGTTACCAGTAGATGTATCAATGACATATCACCACTGTTATTATATTCTGAGATGATGACACAGCGGTGAGGAGGGAGAGAAGCATTTGATCCCTCTAGATATTCTACTGGGAATAGAACTAAATCCTGAAAAATTACCCATAATTCTGCTGTGGTTAAGGAGTCGATTATTTAGGGCATTACTGTATTTGCAACACCTCAGATTTGTATGGAACTCCATGTTCAAAATTGGTCACTTGTAATTGTGTTTTTGGAATCATAAATTAAACCATGATCAGAGCTCTGAGAATTATTTCAGAAGCAAAAGAATCTCAGTCACATTTAAAAAGTAATTAACTGGGTGAATTTTGTACCTCCGCTCCTATCATAGTGTCGGATAATGTCCACTGATGATATTTTCATGCTAAGTATACCAGTAGCTATTCATTCAATTGATGGCTGTCAATCCCAACTCACATGTTGAAAAATTAAAACTTACAGAATCCTTTAGAATGTGGTATGAATTGATGAGTAAATAACATTTACCTGGAAAACCTCAAGTCATCCAACTCAACATGACAAAGTTCCAAGTGGAAATACGGTATCAGTATGAGGCTGTTTTCTGCTATCCTGGAGTTTGGGCCAAATAATCTCATATGCTAATAAAATTAACACTTTCTCTACCTAATACTCACAGATGAGTAGTTCCCTTAGGAAATGTTCAGATATTAAATTCAACAAATGACCATATATGGTTTGTTGAACTTATTATCTGAACATTTCTCACCAATGAATATGAATAATTCTGCTCTTATATTATCTTTTTTTCTGTCTGTTGTCTGCTGTTATTACATGAACACCCCTCCAAATGAGTAATAGTCTATTCAAATGTATACTTTTATTACTGAATGGGAGAATTCATTCAGTATAGAAAGAGTTAAACTTTTATATTATTGTGTTTAGCATCAACGTAATGTTTTGCTATTTTTTCAGGTGCTGAGTGGATGAATGTTGAAAATGCTTTGTCATTGCACCATGAATTGTCAGGAAAATTGGTTGTACTCGATTTCTTCACATATTGCTGCATAAACTGCATGCACGTTCTGCCAGATCTGGAAGCAGTCGAAGAGAGATTCCGATCAACGGATGGCGTTGTTGTCATTGGAGTTCACTCTGCGAAGTTTGAAAATGAAAAGGTCACCTCAAACATTCTGAGTGCTGTTATACGTTATGGTATCCACCATCCAGTTGTCAATGACTCTGACGGAATTCTATGGCAAGAGCTGCAAATCCCATGTTGGCCAACATTTCTCATTGTAGGGCCAGAGGGCCAATACTTACATATGTTTGTCGGAGAAGGAAATAGAGATAACATGATTGAATTTATTGACGTATCTCTGAAATATTTTCGAGATAAAAACTTGATTAAATTTCATGACATTCCTTTGAGCCTTGAAGAAGCTAAGCTTCCGTCATCATCGCTGCAATACCCTGGGAAGATTTGCATAAAGGCAGACGGCAGCTGTTTAGCTATCAGTGATACTGGGCACCACAGGATTTTGGTTGTTGGTCTATCACAGCATAATCAAGGCATTGTTGAGGTAAGTTGTCCAGCATAATTTATGTTTGCTATCGGGTAAAATTTTTAAGAAGTTATATGTGAAACACTCTGGTAGGGTGATCAAATATAAATGGAGAATAATCTTGTTCAAAGTAGTAATTTTTACAAATATTATATCGAAATTGACAACACGCACCGTCATTATTATGTATTAATTAAATGCAGTGACTCTTGATGGCTAAATCCTTTTCGTTAGTTTATCACCGATAGATGCGTCCCAAATCGAATAGTAAATATTTACAATTGAGCATAGTTCAGATGATTTTTTCTATGGAGTGGAACGATCAATTTGCTACAGTTTTTTGGCAATGTTAGTAGAATGCTACATTCCTTCAGTTGACATATAGTGGCTGGATACTAACTGATCAATTTAACGCACCAGAACAATTACATAATATGTCTTTAAAACATACACTTCAATTATTTTGGGCCTTGCCTTTTAGACCTGAATAGGAGATACCTAAAGTTGTCTTGTTTGTGTTTAAGTATCTTTTGATTCATTGATTATGGGACAAAACATTTCAAAGGAAAGTTCTATTCCAAGTAGAATATCTAGAGGGATCAAATGCCTCTCTCCCTCCCCACTGTTGTGTCATCATCTCAGAATATAATAACAGTGGTGATATGTCATTGATACATCTACTGGTAACTCATAGAAACAATCAAGTATCCACTTCCTACTACTATGAGATGGCTTGTTCAATTTTTATTTTCAATTTCTACCATAGTTACCTGATTTTTACCTTGCATTCGTTAATTTGCAGAGATGTTCCGCTAATAAGTTTAACAAACAGCAAACAGAGTATCAAGCCTGCAAATAGTGTGTCTGTCATTTGCAGAATGAGGTCCCCAGAGGGGAATTTAGTGACACTATCCCACACGGTGTGCTAGCATAACATAATTTACCCTCTGGGAACCTCATTCTGCTTAGGCCTAAACTGCTATGGGAGACCTAGGCTCAGATTGAAGTTCCCCAGTTGAAGTTGGTGATGTTCACCCATTAGTCTCCTTGATTATGCATTTTATCTTCTGCAAATTAGGCAATATAGAAACTTCCCAAAAAGAAGGGAAAAAGTAACTAAAAACAATGTTAATTTGAATATAGATGCTTCCCAGAAGATGAGGCCTAAGCAGAATGAGGTCATCAGAGGGTGAATTTAATGATGCTATCCCACCGTGCATCACCAAATCCACCCTCTGGGGACCTCATTTTGCAGGTGATCAGACACACTTTTTGCAGGCTTGCAGAGTATCCCTACAAATGATTGAATGGGAATCTATAACTTGATTCCCTACTTCTCATCTGCCAATATTATCTGCCTTGGGATAATTCTTTATCCTTTTATCATTATAGAAACAGATTGGGAGTGGCAGCAGAGGATATAAGGATGGGGCGTTTTGTGAATGCCAATTCGATTCCCCACAAGGATTGGCATTTCACAATGATGAACTGTATGTCGCTGATGAAAAGAATCATGCCATCCGAAAGGTAAATTTCATAGCCAGTGAAATATCATATTCAAATTGCTCTAACACATTGAAATGATTTTACAACCATGGTATTATTTTTTCCAGCAATTTTAACAAACTTGTGTGTGAGCGTCAAAGCTTAAAATAAATATGTTGCTGAACTGTTTAAATATCCTGTCAAGTTGTAAACCTTCGGTAAGATCGTTGGTACAGTGATGACCTCACAATAACGAGACCTGTAATAATATGGTATGTACCTGTCAGCTCGTCATAATGATGAATATCAGAGAATATTCTGATGGCTGCAATAGTATTGTAACATTTAAAAGCATCTTAAAGTAAATTATATTTAAGTAGCATACAGGGATGTGACTAGAGGGTCTACATTGGGGGTCTCCAACTTTTAATATCTTGACAACCTTCTATGGTTGGAATTTTCCAACTGTTGGCAATTTGTGTCCAAAACATTGAGAAAGTAGGAAAATATCTGACTTTTAGTATAACAACAACAGATTTGTCCTTAAATAATGGTCATAAATTCTGTCAGTACAATTTCAACCTATTACTGCATCAGGCATGACATTTCCAAATGTTGAATGTCATACGTACAGGACACAAAAGTCAATATTGAATTGAAACAATGATTGAAAAATAGATACATAGAGAATACCTACATATACATTTTTTGTTATCTCATTATTGTCTGGAAATAAATTATTTTCACAAGTGGCTGCAATTCAATATTTCTTTCAAGACACAAATGATATGTTTCAGGTATTAAAAAAAACCTGTAGGTATTCTTTTTATTATATGTGCCTAATTAATGCTCAAAGTTGCTAAAGTATGCAGCATTTTCATGTTAATAGTAGTTATAGTACAAGAAATTGAACAATACTCGGAAAGAAATAACTGCATAAACCGCTGACAAGCTACAATGAAATAACAAAAGCTACAGTGAAATAACGAGACTGTAGATCAATGTGGCTTCTAAAAGATACATACAACAATTTACGTTTTGGTAATGTTCCGCTATTTTATAGACAAGCATATAATAAATCTATCTTCTGTTAAAACATTTATAAGTGAAATATGTGTAATATCTGATGTTTTTCCTGTGCTCTTTCGGAATTATAATGAAAACGGGTTTTAAAAAGTGTTTCACAGAAATTTCTATTGTTGTTGGAAGAGTTTGCGGAAAGAGATAGACCATCTTCAACTCTTTCTTTACCAAATACTCATTGATGAGTAGTTGCCTTAGAAAATTTTCTAAAGACAATAAGTTCAACAAAGAGCCATATACTTATTATTAAAGATGCATTATCTGAATTAACGCTCCTAAATTACTTTTCCCACCCATCAAAGCTCAGAGTGATCAGATTTCAATTTTTTAAGTTTGTTATTTAGCAGATGTAGTAGGAGGGCGCGAAGTGCCCAGGATGGTCGAAAAGATCGAGAGATCTTCTCCTTCACCCTTTCTCGAGATGTGCAATTATTTATGGCCCAGAAATACATCAAATGGACGGTCTCGGACAAAATTGCGGATGAAGATGGATAACTCTAAAATCAAGTGGTAATACGGCCAAATTTCATGATACTCAAGTGATAGTACGGCCATATTTCGTTGAACAAAATGTTGATAAATAACACTTTTTGGGAAATTTGATACCATCGTTGAGAGTGGTTAGCATTAATTGGTTGCAATTAATCAATTCTGATAACTGAAGTGTATTCTGAAGAAATGTTGTTGTTGTTGTATCTTGATGATATGAGGACCGTCTGATCGGATTGAGTACCTTTAACATTTCCCACCAATGAATAGGAATCCTTCTACAAAAGTGCTATCTGTATTGTCTGTTGTCTGCTTTTATTTCTTGAACATCCCTCTAAAAGTATAATAGACCATTCCAAGATTCCAATGTACATTTTCATAACTGAATGCGAGAAACCATTTGGTAAAGGTAGAGTTAAATATCGATATCTTCGGGGCCACAATGACCACAACATAATTTTTATAAATCCCTATTTCAAGTCTATGCATAGCTATTTTGTGAATAAAATAGAGATAAAACTGAAGATGGAGTATATTATTTGTCTATAAAGGCATATTATTATCCATCCCTTAACTAACATAATTTCTGATTGGGCAAAAGTCGTCACATGATAATCCAGGAAAAAGTCATATTGGACTCAAGTGAGTACAAATATGAATTTTTCATCAGTACTCTCTTACTGTTAACTCTGCATGTTTACTCTATTGCCAAATGAATCGGTGAAATTGTGATGTGTGCTCAATACTCTGGTGGATTTAGCAGGCTTTCACTTCTGTGTTGAGTTTTTTTTTCACTTCTGTGTTTACTGTTCTAAATCTTTTTTCACTTCCGTGTTTACTGTTCTAAATCATGCTTTCTGATGATCAAATACAGGCTTTTATAGAAAATAGAGTGCAGACAAATACCAAAAATTTGGATAAACATACAGATGGATAATAAAAATGTAATTATACAATGTTGTGTACAGTATGTGTTTTTTTCTTTTTTCTTGGACTTGTCCAGGTTGTGGTGAAAAGTCATATTATGACTTTTCACCACAACCTAATCTCGTACAAGAAAAATACATACTGTATACAACATTGTATAATAACTTTATATTAAAGTAGTTTATTTTGAACAAAATTAGCGGTTAATCTCGTAGCTGATGTGCAATTTTCCATGATTAAAGCTGCTAGCAAGATAGAGTTCTCCTTCTTGGTATGCTCTCTATGTTTTCACGCAGATTTCTGTCATAAAGGTTACACTGGTGTAAATGTTTTCCATAGGCCTCAGTGCTAACGTTTTAGTGTATACTGTTGGCAATATAAATTTTGGGTCCAAAATTTTCTCTAAATCTGAAAAATTGACATTTGGGGAAACTTTTTACGCAAAAAATTTGTGTCCGTCTAGCAGATTCGCCTTTAATCTTGTGTTTTCGTAACTAGTGTCAGAATTGCAAAATAAATACTGTCATATTTTAGACCACACCAAAAAATTCAAACTTGACTACAATGGGTTAATTCCTGTGCCAATGGCTATGTCACCTATGGGAAATCATAGGGACGAGGTGTGATGATTTTTTTTATGCAAAAAGCACACAAGGCTATTGACCAATCAGGGCCCAGTGTCTATTTTATTCTCTCCTATATATTCCTCCCGCATCCGCTAGATGTCACTCCGAACCCTATTTACACCAGTGTAACCTAAAAATATCCCCTAAAACTGTCACGCTGATGTTACGAGAAATTCTTAATAAATTTATATTAATTAATTAGTTAACAATTTTCCAGACTGGTGCCCTCGATAAATATAATAATAATAAAACACTTACTGGGAATAGATAGACCATCTTAATTTGTGAAGTACAGTAATGCCCTAAATAATCGACTAATTAACCACAGCTGAATTATGGGTAACTTTTCAGGATTTAGTTGGAAATATGGCTTGTTGCCATTCATCGGAAAGCTCTCAGTGAGAGCTTTCCGATGAATGGCAACAAGCCATATTTTCGACTAAAATCTGAAAAGTTACCCATAATTCTGCTGTGGTTAAGGAGTATGTTATTTAGGGCATTACTGTAGATCTTTTCAAGCATGACGGTAGTGTTGTTACTGTGGTCTGTTTAGTTCTTGAGTTATCAAATCTGATTTGCTATTTCTAAACCAGTGTCATGTCTTTTACCTTTCAGATTGACTTTGTGAGCAATTCTGTGATAACTGTTGCTGGTACTGGGAAGCAAGGTCACGATAAGGAAGGAGGACGGAAGGGGCAAAACCAGGCTATCTCATCACCATGGGATATATGTGTCGGTAAAACTCAAGGTAAATTGCAGTGAAACAACATTTTTACTATAGTAAGTGTAATCAATGGGACCTTTTCTGTGATGTAATAATAGGAACACTCTCTTTGTAAGAATGTTGGGCTGCATAGCCTTCATCAGCTTTATGGACATGGATTACACTACATTTTTAAAGAGGACATCATGAAATATAATCATTATGTTTCATGATGTCCTCTAGAAAATGTAGTGTAATATCTTCAGGAAGCCATACAAAATTTCTGAATTTCATTCAAAAACATAGCCGCCAGTGGCCATCTTGGGTTTAACTGTTTTCGTGACTAAATCTTTCGGCACACCCCACATACAACAATCTTCATACTATCTTCACCAAACTTCTTCAGGATGACCTCTAGAAGGGAGCTATCCATTTTTCCAAATTAAAAAAAAAAAAAATGGCCGCCATCAGCCATCTTGGATTTCACATGTGAATCCATCAAGACAACCTGCAGCTCACATTTATTGGTGAAATGTTTGAAAAGAAAATAATTTCGTCTACACAATACAAGCCCTTTACTGAAATTTTTTGACATTTAATTCTTTATTCTATTGACTACTCAGCATAAAAGTGAAACCTCCCCAAGTTGATATTGTATATTTCTCAAATGTAAACTCCTATTAATAGATATCTTTTTTCCAGATTCAGATAATGATAATATCTTATTTATCGCCATGGCTGGCACACACCAGATATGGGCATATTTCATTCAAGAAGGGACCATCTGGAAGAATAAGTAAGTTTGACTTCGCAATCTACAATGTCCTCCTTTGTACCTGCCATAGTTCGCTACTGTGAAAATTATCCAGGGTCACAAGGAGCTCGCCTCTCTTGCTTACCCCAGAGGATGAATTTGGTGACACTAGCCCGCTATGCGGGATAGCATCACTAAATTACCCTCTGACAGGCGCACTAAACTCAGACATGCCCCCCCCCCCCCCCATTTTTCCAGCTTCCATTGCCCATGGGAATAAGATATATCTGTTTTTGCAGGAAGTATGAAGCTGGTACAGTTGTTCGAATTGCTGGCAGTGGTTTTGAGGAGAACCGAAATAACAACTATCCGGAGAAAGCGGCCTTTGCACAGCCTTCTGGGATATGTGTGTCCAAGCATGGCAGTGTAAACTGTTTGTTTATAGCTGATGCTGAGAGTTCGAGTGTGAGGAGCCTGTTGCTGAAGGATGGAGCTGTAAAGGCACTCGTTGGTGGACAGCTCGATCCAACAGTGAGTTCAATTCAATAAGGTTCCTTTGTTGGAATATTTCTTTTTTTTTTCAATCAGCCATCTTTGATTTTACTCTTTGATGGACTAAATACTGCAGCACACCCTACAGCCAGCATTTTTCATCCAATTCATCTCAAACTTCATATGGCTCTTGATCTCTGCTATTGCTTAAACACTTAAACTTTCCGCGCTCCATGTCGCATTCCATTGACTGTAATGTATGACATTATCCCCTCTACAAGTTGAGCTATACAGCGGCATTGACCTGACCGGAAAAAAATGATGTATTGGTCTGTCCGTTGGTCTAAAATTTGGTATGTCGGTTTACTAGCACAAAAAACAGGTCAAGTTCGAATTTAGTTTCCGCCAGCCAATTTTTACCAGAGTTACAGCCCTTTTTGTTGGAATTTGCTCTTGATTTTCATTTCCGGATGATAACTTTAGTAAGTCTGAATTGAATGGAATGCAATTTGGTATGTGACTTTACTAGCACAAAACACAGTTCAAATACAAATTTTGGTCCTGGCAATTTTTACCAGACTTACAACCCTTTTTGTTGGAATTTGCACTTAATTTTTGTTTCGGATGATAACTTTACTAGGTCTGAATTGAATGAAATGAAATTTGGTTTATGAGTTTACTAGCACAAAATACAGTTCAAGTACTAATTTGGGTTCTGCCCACCAAATTTCATCTTAGTTATGGCCCATTGTTAAAATTACCGTGAGTGTATTTTGCCATGCCCTAGCGATGCTCTTGCTTATGTCTGGGGCAGACGCCAAACGGAAATTTGAATCCGGAAATGGGTATGTTGATCTCAGTTCAGAGCAAGTTTGTATAAATGTACCACATTTATTTTGTATTGATTGTAATTTTTTTTTACATAAAAAGCTAATAAAAAGGTTACATGCGCTTGTTTTTGGGACCATGTGCGCAGGTCGTAGAAACGGGAAATTTACTTAGCGTGGCATACATGAGGACTACTCTCCATAATGTAAATATTTCCGCCAAAGGAACCCCTCACACTGAACTATATGGATAGATGTCCTGCGTTTGTAAACCATAGCAGAAAAGGGGTTAACTTTTTGGTCGCCTACGGTCACTCACGGTCTTCACTCTTCAGTGGCTTGCCTCGGAATCAGTCACGCATGCGCAGTCCCAATATAATTCACTGTACAGATTGAATTAGCCAGTTTATTTTTCTGCTACCAACCGAACGGATCTAAGGGAGTATTTTTCCGAATTTGTCGTTTAACAATAGCGACAAATTCAATTTATCGATACAATAATTACTGGTCGCCTACGCGTTCGTTTTTATAATTATCGTTTCGAATTCACGGACCGTTTCGTTTCAAACATATAATGGTTCGTGTTTTTCGAACAGGCGGCGAACTTAAAAACAATTTATCGAATATGAAAATCAACATTTCGCCATAATTAGCCGCCATTTCAAGGCCTTACGAGGCGCACAGATTATTGTGAGAAATACATTTATGGAATTATTATAGCACCTATAAGGTATGATAGAATTTGTCAGATATAAAAAATGCCACGTGATTTGCCGCCGGAAGTATCCTAATTTCGTGGGAATTATTTTGACGTTTTAATGCGTGGAAATTTATTTAGCAATAATTCCATCGCTACTGACGCTATCTCTCGTCATGTTATGAACAACGTGCTTTCACATAATACTATGTTGTTTTATGTTTCAATACAAATGATCCAGATGTGTTAATCACGTTTGACCTTGAAGTTGATTACAATCTACACAAGAATACTGACAGTTGATTAGATCTTGGTTTATCAATTTCACATGCATAACAATAACTTCATATGGCAGTAGTACCGTAGTGCTACGAATAAAATCTCAGCCATGTCATAGATGTATGTCGAACAGTTCACGCTCCCCCGATTATGCCTCGGCATTCAATCAATTAGTGGGGAGGCGACCGGTGGCGATGCCGGGGGTACTTGGGACCCCCAGGACATTTAGTCCCACACCGGCGCGAGCGGTTCTGTGTGCTGAAGTTGCCAAATCGAGTGCGAACGTAATGACACCGGCTGGGCGGCCTACGGCGACTTCGGCATAGGGCAGTGGCCCTACCCATGAGGTAGCAAGTCCGGTGTCCCCCTGGTCACGATCTCTCTAAAGACACGGCCTTGCCTGCCTCTCAGCCGTCTTGGGGTTTCTGCTGCAATGGCCTCTACCCATCGTTCTGCTTGGACAGGACATTCAGCTTGGTCGGGACCACCTGCATTTGGGGGGGGGGGGCTCACCCCGGTCCGATGGCTCCACCTCCTTCCGGTTATCAGAAGAAACCAGTTTTGGCTATGGGATTCTTCATTTCGACACTGGACTCCAAAATTGGAACTCAGTTTATCAGCCTTTTGCTCAAGCAGTTGGCCGTAGTTTAAAAATTCCATGGGAGGTATTTACACCTCGATTGAGCCATCGCCGGAATGGGCCTCCCTCTAGTGTTTTGTCGTCCATTATGGACATTGCAGGTCGTTCCGACGCTAGGGCAGGGAGCGACATGCTATCCTTACACCCCAAGGCGTCTGAGGCTTTCGATGACGACCCGTCTGCGCACAATACGTCAGACTGTGGGTCTTTTCGGTCGTCACAGTCTGGCATCGGTAAGGCAGAAGCTGCGGATCGTGATTTCCTATCCACGGATTATCTCATCTATAGGCTTCTTCCTACTGAACTATGAACTCTCAAGCCCTCCTGGCACGCCCTGCACACTCGTACCACCGTCTTCAAAATGCATCGAGAACTCGATCTATCTTACCTGTGATATACATTTCATAGGTAAGGTACACGACCCGCGACTGACACACTGGTCAATAGACTTCACACATGAATGAAGCACATTTACATGGAAAGCATTTCTCTTGTCACGTGCCACAACGACCCTGCCAATGGCCTGACCGACAGAGTACTCTCGTGTCCGGAATAAAAGTACAGGGTTGAAAATCCGACCTAATGTAATACAAGTGCAGACTGGAATATAAGTACAGGGCGAAACAAATTTATTATTCTATTTACCAATAAACTATTTGGCATGGCCTATTGTGAGTTAATAATATAACAGCAATCGTTAAACCTGATTCGTGGTGCAATATCAATATATTGTTACAGTATACTGACATTTACTCGGAATTTATAAACACCCTCTTAAGATTTGAAGTGGGGGGGGGGGGGGGGGGGGGGGCAAAATCGGCCTGTCAAGACATGTCTTCCAAAAATGCACACAATTAACAGACTGGAATAAGCCTTGTGCAGGGTGGAAAATCTTCCAAATTTTAATAAACGTGCATGTACGTTTATTACAGACACAAGAGTACATCTCATGGCTCTTCATACTCCTATTACCAATATCAATTTGATTATCTGGCACATGGTAATAAAATTAACAGGGCACTGCACGCCTATAGACAATAACGCGGGCAAAGACGTTTGCACTATCCAGCTCAGCTTTCTAGGAAGCTCATTGACTAGCGTTATAGACCTTTCCTTGCAGGCAGGGGACCACCCAGTCCGAGTGGATCCCAACCCCATGGCACCAGACACCCGATCAAAAGGGCCTGAAACCATGCTGCCAACTCTGCGCGCTTCGGTATATGCCGGATTTGTCCTATCAACATTCGACAATAAAACAGGCAAAGACGTTTGCGCTGTCCAGCTCAGCTTTCGAGGAAGCTCATTGACTAGCCATCAGACCTTTCCTTGCAGGCAGGGACCAACCCATATGAGGGGATCCCAACCACATGGCACCAGCCGCCCAATCATAAGGGCCTGAGGCCATGCTGACAACTCTGCTCGCTTCGGTCTATGCTGGATTTGTCCTATTTCCTTAAACATGCCTTCAACAGGACCACTTAGGTCGGGGGAGCTCCTCTCTATCATGGCTCTTAAAATTCAATAAGTAACAACATTATAAAGGGATGTGTGTCCTTTACTAGGAGGATGATAATTTCATTTGTTTCCTTAATCAGCGAGCCATTTTAGAGGGGGTCTTCCCCTAGTTTGCTGCATGCCTCACACTAACATACCTATCACACACCTAGGTCGTTCTGCTGCATGTTTGGGGGGGGAAAGTGACATGATGTTCTGGGCAGAGGCTCAGAACTGAATATTCCGTATGGTGACAATTTACCCGTGGTTATCATCTGATTACATTGTACATCATTTGAACTGATTTCAGTTGTCAAAGAGCCAAAGGGCCTTCTGCAATGATCTCATTGCTGACTTATAGATCACCTTGATATATATTTTTTATATCATTTTTATATATTTATATACGCGTAAGATTTGTATCACAGGATTTCTGTCGGATATCTTGTGATGCATAGGTACCTCAGAGACATGTGATCAGTAGAAGAAAAACAAGGAAGCTGTTCTAAGAACGACAGGGGGCATGACCACCTTGCAAGATGCGGTGGTGGGGGCTCCCTCTGTTCAGATGGCTTGACTCCATTATCGTTGTACAACCTGTTTGGCCTAATGGGTTCTCAACTCAATCCCTGTGCCACAAATTTGGCATCAGGTTCTCTGGCTTTTTCTTTGGCGAATAGCAGTTAGTTAACTTTGGTTGTCTCGCCATCGTCGGAGTGGGCCTCCGTCTGTGCAGGTCGTTCTGTAGCTAAGGCGGAGAGTGAGTTAGTCTCCTTCCTTCATGATCCTGCATCATGGGACCTTGACGGGTGGGACCTTAGAACAGACAGCTGAAGAAGACGACACAGAGAAGAACGAAGAGTTTCTTCTTCCGTTATACTTGCTCGGTTCGCTCGCAACTATGCATTGGATGGCACCTCATGGGATGTTTGTTTCAAAACAAGGGGGGCGGTACACATTTGAGCAATATAGCACTCTAACTATATGAGTTATTTCACGTAAATAATCCTAACAGATTCATTAAAGTGTTCATATATGGTACAATCTGTTTTAGAAGAGTACCTTTACTCAAAATTTGGCTACTAACTTTATTGCTCGTGCCTCCTCCTGGGCTTGCATTCTAATCCATATAGTTCAGTGTGAGGGCTTCCTTTGGCGGAAATATGATATTTTTTAAAATATAATATATATTTCCTTAAAGAAAGCCTGAACACTGAACTACCATAGGGCCCTCCCATGGCGGTGCCATTCCCAACCCCGCGACTCGCCAATCTTCTGATTGAGTTGAAAATAAACTGGCTAATTCAATCTGTACAGTGAATTATATTGGGACTGCGCATGCGTGACTGATTCCGAGGCAAGCCACTGAAGAGTGAAGACCGTGAGTGACCGTAGGCGACCAAAAAGTTAACCACTTTTCTGCTATGGTTTACAAACGCAGGACATCTATCCATATAGTTCAGTGTTCAGGCTTTCTTTAAGGAAATATATATTATATTTTTAAAAATATCATTTTTGCATGAAGATCACACAGTAAATAATAAGAAAAGAAGCATGCTTTTATGTGCAATTTCGATGAGGTCCTAATGAGCTATGTCCATTTCAATTTCAGAATTTGTTCGCATTTGGAGATAAGGATGGGACTGGCTTTGAGGTTAAGCTACAACACCCATTAGCAGTAGCTTCTGGACTGGATGATAATATATACATTGCAGATTCATATAATCATAAGGTAGAATTCTCAATGTGCACCTCATAACTACTCATTCCACTGATGATTAACCTCACAAGTAAAAACTGTGCAGAATGTTTCCGGTTGTGAACTTTATTTTGGGCTATCGGATCGAAACCAAAGTTGGTTTGTGAGTTTATCAGCTCAAAACACAGGTCAAGTTCGAATATGGGTTCGGTCCGCCCATTTTTGCTGCAGTTATGGCTTCTTTTTTACTAAAAAATCTGTCCGTCCATGCATCGCAGCATGTGTGCGGAAAGTTCCCCGGATGAGAACTTTATTTTGGGCTATCGGATTTAAACCAAATTTGGTATGTGAGATTAGGAGCTCAAAATACGGCTCAAGTTGTAATATGGGTTCGTCAATGTTCACACTGGACCGAAAAATCTTCTGGCCAAAAGAGTGGCCAAATGAAATTTTTAGTGGCCAAATAAAAAAAAATTGGCCAAATGTTTTTTGGCAAAATTAAAATAAAAACTTTGGCCAAATTAAATCCTAATTTTCTGGGCTCACAATTGATGACTAATATATATTTTAAAAATATTTAACTCTCTGACTCTATGTTGCATCGCTGACCCCATGATTGCCAACTAATCAAGTAATGAGGTGTGTTTGTTGTCATCGGTATTTTTGCCAAAATAAAACAACTTTTGCTTATTATCATGAGGTGATAACTGTTGAATACCTATTGTTGCATTAATAACCTTTATGGTGTAAAAAGCCCGGTTGTTTGTTATAAGATGGGATGCAGTTTACTATATATTGCGTAACTGACAAGCCATCGCTGTTACATCGAATTATGGGACAATGCATTTACGTATTTCATCTTACAGACTGAACAAAAATGATACAACCCGTGCAGAGATTAAGTTATTGATAATTAGTGATCGCCTTTGTACAACCATCACCATTCAATCAATACTCCCCTTGCAAATTCAATTTGGATTGTACGATACCCACGTGTCCAAAACCGGCGATATTTCGTTGCCTAATTTCGTCAAACTATTCAGCACTTTTGAATGAGCTTTCCGTCTCCATTTTGGGTGAAAAAAAATATGGCCAAATTAATTTTTTTATTTAAAAACACTGGGATTCGGTCCGCCCATTTTTGCGGTACTTATTATTTTGGTTTCCGGATGAAAACTTGAGTTTTTGTAATCTGATTCTTTTTAATGTTGGTATGTGGATTAATTACATGAAGATACAGGTTAAGTTTGGGTTTGGCCCACCCATTTTTGCTGGATTTGCCAATTATTTTGGTTTCTGGATGACAACCTTACTTTTAGTTATCTCATTGTTTTTTAATTCAACTGAATCTCTTAATGTGGTTCAAATTTCAGAAGACAAAGGCCAAGTTTGAATTTGGTCACGGTCCTATAAATTTTGACTTGTTAAAAAAAAAGCTATCCTTACTTAAAAGCCACCTTTTCGGGGGACACATGGTCTGCGACCTTTTATTTGTTTATGGCAATGCTATGATTATATATGTCGGAGATATGGAAGCAAAGACTCAGTATGAGTGTTCATTGCTTCGATTGTGCTTGCTTCAGCGTGTGAACAAATTCTCATCAAAATGGCCATGTATCGATCAGGATTGACATATTTGAGATGTCCCTCAAAGAATATGTAACTTGTGCTGTTGATTAAGTTGTTTATGTCTGTGAGGGGGATTTGAGCCTCTATTGGATGAGGCTCTTGTCAATTCCAATAGATGCCAAATCAACTGAGCGGACATAAACAATTTAACCCTTCTATGACTGGAGCTTCCAGAAATTTTGCGAAAACCTTGTGCCAATACATTCTCTTATATATATGAGTCTCCCAGAGGGAACCTTGTATATATAAGAGAATACTTTGGTCTAACAATATTTACCTTGATCTTGTAAGCCAGTGCATTCTCTTATATGTGCGAGGCTCCCTATGGGAGACTCGCATATATAAGAATAATAGAATGCACTGGCACAGGATCTTTAATGATGCACCAGCGCAGCTCCCATCACGAAAGGGTTAAGGGACAAAATTAGCTTCATGTTTTATTTATCCGTCACACAAAACTTGCATTTTGTGAGGGAAATCTGTCATTTTCCTAGGTATTTTATTCATTACTTCAATAATGCCCTTACATTTATGAGGTCAAGCAAACTAATTAGTATCATGATGTGGACAAACCAAAGTGCAGCTTGGAGCAAAATATATATATATTTTTTAAAGTTATTCTAAGCTGGCTTTGTTCGAATGGTTTATAGTTGTTTTAGGGCGAAAATGCATAACCTTTTTAGGCATTTTGAATCAATAACGGTGATTTTTAGACGAAAAAGCATCCAAAATCACAATGTCATTTTAATAGGCTTGTTGACGTCCCTAACTAGCTACCTGTGCAATTTGCATATATAATTAAATCATGAAAGTAGCACCTACCTGATAAAGCTATGTTGACCTAATTAAGCTACTTTGACCTAATGAACCTTTAATGGGCAGATTTTATGTGGGCAATGGAGCAGTGGATAAAATATAATATATGTCCATGCTATGTACATTTGTGTTTAAAATATTTGAGATTCATATAGCATATGGTTTTAGCGGCATTGGCTTTTTTGTTAATGCATTTATCAACAAGATGGAACCCGATTAGAGCCAATTATTAATTTCATCCGTTTCAACCAAGCCTTTTTTTATGCTATTTACATCTCTCATGATGAAGTTAGTCCTAGAACTCACTTATTTTTTGTAGAAGTGTATTTTCAGATTTACAATTACTGGGAGTCTCAATGATAAATTACATAGACCCCGGTGAGAGATAACCTTCTTTTTTATGTTTACCCATACCGTAGTATGGTAAACATAGTGTCGTTGTCCGGATTGTCCGTCTGTCTGTCTCTGTCTGTCTGTCTGTCCGTAGACTTTTTATGCATGGTGCGATAACTCAAATATTTTCTATCTGATCGGAACCAAATTTTGTATATAAATAATTTCTCAGCACAAAAGACAGATCGAGTTCGAATATGGGTTTGATCCGACTATTTTTAACTGAGTTATGGCCCTTTTTCGAAAAGATATTCACTCTTAAAAAAAAACAAAAAACATTTAGATTTAATTCCTTGCTCAATTAAAAAAAATAAATAAATAAACGAAAACAAATATATAAGAATTTTTTGTTTTTTTTAAATAATTAAAAACAAATTTCTTTTTTTAAAGTTAACCAAATTTGAAAAACTAACACCATTATAACTCTGCCAAGGGTACCCCGAGTCACCACACCAAATTTGTTTCAATCGGTCCAAAATCTTGTGTTATGTACTGGTAAATTTGTTTGGAGCGACATTAAATCCAATTTACCAATTCCATCCCACTACTTAGCTATTGATAAGGCTATATTATTTTCTGATGTCTCTTATGCTGATGTGCAGATAATCTGATAAAGAAAGCTATGGTATCTGATTTAAAATAAAGATTCAACAATACACATCACATGATATTAACAGTAGACTTGAACATCTTTGCTGCCTTGCACTGCTGAAGATATCACTCTACAGATGGTCTGAGGTCATTATAAATGTTATTGGTTTAATAGAGACGCCAGCTTTCAACATAAACAATTCCTGTGATTTGTTGACAGCTCTGCTATATAATTGATATTAATGGGTCAGCAGTGAGGTGGCTTATCTTGATCTATATTGTTGGTAGAATTTGATATCTTATCATTGTAAACTTAAATTGGACTCTCTTAACCCAAGTATTCCATGTCCATGTCACCTGTCACATTTAACCCGAGGCTGTGGTGGTGCAGCATTACAGATCCTGTACCCGTGCATTCTCTTATATAAATGCGAATGACCCATAAATTCCAATAATTTGTGTTATGTACATTTGTCTATAATAGTACATAACAGTATACTCTATAATTCAACACCAAAACTCTCATTTATGATTCCGATCATACAGGTAGTAATTTACTATCGCCAAGGGATGGGTTAACATCTGCCGATCTGGAAATTTTAGCAGCCAAATTGGTGACAGGGGGGGCTGTTTCTTTGCACATGTACAAAGGTGCATTTAAAAAAAAACGCCTTTTATCATAAGCAAATGATAAGAATTTTGTTATAAATATATATATAGCGTGACCAAAGGTAGCCGCAATATAATCTACATGTATATTGAATGAGGCATAGACTTTCTCGTGAAATAGAGTGACATATTTCACCAAACTCTAGTGCAGTTAGCATTGTAGTTTGCTATATAGGTGAGCGTGTATACATGTATATATTTTCCACTTAAGGCATTACGAGTTACGTTAGGTTCAAAGGGATAAATGTGTATCATCTAATTGATATTTGCAATAATTGAATATGTATCATATGTTTCAGATCAAATTGATTAATAGTTTAAAGAAATCCTGTGAAACAATATTAGGAACCCATGGTGATGGCGTTGACAATTTTAATGAACCTGGTGGTCTCTGCATGGATACCAAGACTAACACATTGTACATCGCAGATACCAACAACCACTGCATCAAACTGTTCTCTACAACCAATCGTAATATCACTAAGGTATGCATTTATGAACATATGCAACAATATAATTTATGAGACTATCGTAGCGAAGAGTGAACTCAAAATAGATAACTTGAACAAAAATCAACTTATTTTGTTGATATTCACTATATGAGACTTGCTCAACAATGTCATGATTGAGTTAAAAACAGGCCAGGTCTGCATATTTTTGGCGGAGTTACAGTCCTAATTAATAGTTAATTTTTGTGAAGTTTGATCACGATAGCACAATAACTTGAGCGAAGTTGGTTTGCAGGGAATATTTGGAATGTCAGACTTCCTCAACAGTGTTGTGTATGATAGCCAGTCACAATTAATGCATTAACAACCCAAACCCATATTTGGTAGCTACCTTACAACAACTATTCTTATTTTTTGTCAAGAACCCCAGACATTTTTGGGTGTAAAGACAATATGCTTCCAATTTCCATGCAGTCTATAAATGATCTTATCTAGTATCTTTTAGCCAGTATATTTTGATCATAGAACTGTCTAAATTTCTAGTTGTGGATAAAGACTGACTATTGAGCTTTTGGAAACATCTGGCAAGGTCCACACTAGAGCGAAAATTACTTTTGCCAAATATTTTGCCAAACCAATATAGTTTTTACCAAATTCTGTTAGAAATTGCCAAATGATATCATTGATAGTATCACCGAACAGTACAATTGTAGAAGGGTCGCTTCATCAGAAGGGTGCACCAAAATAGGACTAATGCTATATATAAATACCACCACAATCAGATAAACGGCATCATGATAAGTTTAAACTGTATAAACCTAAATCTTATAAAACACCACTATTAATACAATTATATATTGTTAAGGGGGAGACGCACGTTTTGCATAAATCACAGTAAATCCAGCCAGAAATGGCAAGTGATTTTCAACAAAGAATTTCTCTGGATCTATCTGGTGAAAAATCTTGAATTTTACATATGATAATTTTCATTATATATAGAATCAGAGTAATTATAAAGAGACAATAACAATAATGGATTTTAATACATTTGAGAGGTTGGAAATATTTGTTTCGTTTCTGTCCCTTTAGGTACCGAGAACTGCCAGAATTTTTTTTAATTTCAAACAACATGTCAACCATCAAATAGCTTATTGTCTTGACTCCATGAGAGGAGGCTTCATTTGTATCATAATGTTGAGTTAGCTTTTTAATTGCATATTATAGCATCATACCCCATGTATTATAATGAAGAATAGAGCAGTCACAAATATGCCAGCCCAATGAAAACAAATGTTCAAATGTGGTGCTGTCCACTCAAGCAGGGAGCAATCAACAGAAATTAGGCCAGTGTTAAGAGATATGGTGGTCAGATTTAAATTGGTTATGAACCCATGACCCAGAACTCAACTGAGCCCAATTTTTCATAGACCAACAAGCATGGCATGAAAATTCTCAATAATAAAAAATTATTTATGGTAGTTGTCTTTCTGAATGAAAATAATCATTTAATTTTATGAATCAAGAAAAATTAAGTCTCCTCTCATGATCTTCAGATATGATATCATGTATATATGAAATGCACTTTCGAAAAAAATCTGTTTTACAGTAGTTCTCGGTACCTGAACACAGTGAAATTTAAAAGATTTTTCATGCCATAAAAGTAAAGTAAATGAGATTATAATAACCAAATGTCCAATGGTTCTTATGTATGATACCACAATAATCTCTTGTACAAAATTTCACAAAGATATTCCTGATAGATTTAGAGAAAATACATTTTGAAATACCAGGAAATTTTGGCAAAACGTGCGTCTGACCCTTAAGAGTTTCCTGAAATGAATGGTTTTGATTGACCAATATTTTCCTATTTTCTTGATGTATTAAAAAGTGACTTGCCAAAACTTTTGCCAAATTCAATTATTTTTTGCCAAATGTGAAAATATTTTTGCCTTTGGCAAGTGGCAGCACGAACCCTGCATCTGGGTAATTTTGCAAATAAACATAATTGATGAGATGAAGGAGGCACGTGAACACGTCTTATTATTTTTATTTATTTATTTGGTTTTAAATTTCTGTCATTCCTCTTTCAGCTACCATTGATATTCCCTGATGAAACAGAAGGTACAAAGCCAGTTATTTCTGATAAACCACCAAAGATATCCAAAATGGCAGAGAAGGTGGAGTTGAATGGAATAGCTGCGGCACCAGGTGGCACGTTATTGGTTAACATATCACTGAGATTATCTAATGGCTTACATCGGACAGAAGGGGCCCCCAGCTGTCTCACTGTGTTTTCTGAGAGTGAGTATACCTCAATCTAGTATTCTGGTACTGCCTTAAAGGTACTCAATCCAATTTGATGGTCCCCATATCATCAGATTCCAACAACAACGTTTTTTTTAAACGCCGCTCCAGTTATCAGAATTGAGTATTAGCCCAAAAATAATGCTAACCACAGTCAACTATATATAGTATAAAATTGCCCAAAACTTGTTATTTATCAACATTTTGTTCAACGAATTTTTTTGCCAGTTTGTCAACTATCTGACACAAAAAATCCACTTGATTTTAGAGTTATCCATCTTCATCCACAATTTGGACCAAGACCGTCTTCTCGTCGACCTTTTACTGGGCCACTTAAAATTATCGGTGGTGAAAAATAATAGATTTCAAAAATCGATATCTGATCACTCTGAGCTTTGATGGGTGGGTTCCTTGGCTCGAATAAAAAAATTTTGACCCCCGAAGCCAAGGAAATAGTAATTTGCGACCGTAAATTCGGATTATGCATCTTTAATAACCCTTTCTTTACTAATACTCATTGACGAGTTACCTCAGGGAAATGTTCAGAAATAAGTTCAATAAGTATGGCCGTTTGTTGATCTCGTTATCTGAACATTTTCCCATCGATGAATAAGAATCCTTCTGTTGTCCGCTTATATTTCCTGAACATATCTCCAGATGAATAATAGACCATTCCAATGTATACTTTTATAACTAAATGGGAGAATGAATTTAGTTAAGAAACGGTTAAAGTAGGACCCTGCGAATCGATTCGATGCAATTCGTAATCGTTTGTCTGATTCGATTCAATTCGAAATCGGCTACCATGATTCGGATTTCGTCGAATCTTTGGTGACAGTTGCATTTCCGTGCTTTCTACAGACCACAATGCTCTTACCAGAAAAGAAAATTCACTATAATAGTATATGACTTAAACGTACCATTTATATGTTAGATGGCAGAACATGTAATGCTATCGCCAACTAATCTATAATTAATTGACCCAATCTGTAAGAATAAGTGAACAACAAAATTGCCATACAAGGCTGTGTGCTAGTGTCATTCCAGGAATCATGGGAATTCCATAACCCACATGTATGCCAAATTATAGATCTTTGTTTGATTTGCATAAATGCGAGTCGGAACCTAAGTCCTGAGTATTTTGTAAACATTGTCCGGTAAGTCGGTCAGTTCAAGCGACACACAACACAATCATCGCAAGTGTAGCGAAAAATACTGCGCTATTCAATGAAATGAAACAAGCATCACACGGCAGGCTTATCCAAATTTATGATGACATTGGTTCTCTCATGCACATATGCTCTTATCTGTACTCAACAATTTCTTAGGCACAGAAAATGCATAGAGATGTGTAGATAAGCGCATAATATGCGCATATTGCACTACTTCGACAATCACCAGGCGGTTTTCACCAGTCAAATTTAGGTATTTCTTCGAAGTTATATGTATTTGAACTGATTTGGCTCAGTAACGATGATTCGATTCGAGATTCGATTTGATTTCGAATCGTTTGCCTGATTCGATTCGAGATTTGATTCAAAATGAAAACACCCAATTCGCAGGGCCCTAGGTTAAAGCAGGGTTTCTGCTTGCATGACTCAGTGTCCATAGAGTGGCTTCAATCCTCTCGCTGATAATGATCTGGTTGAGAAATACATGTACCTAAAGTAATTGAATCTTTCCTACCAATGAATGCCGGACTGCTGAGTAGGGAGATTTTTGTGCACAGGAGTTCCATGTATGAAACTACTCATGCTTGGAGAGCCTGTGCAACCTTATATTACATATGTCTCTGCGGTGTCCATATTCTGCAATTTGTTTTGATAACTACAGGTTACAAGATGAGTAAAAAGGAGTGTTAATACAAAAAGAAATTGAAACCCTCAGATATCTGTGGGTCACAAAAAATAAGCAAATTCTTTCAACATGGAAATGTTGAGCCAGAAAAGTTGAATGAGGAATGAGTTATTTATTTCGCAATAATATGGAACAGATTCCAAATAAAAAATAAACATTTATCCCCAAATATGGAGATAAAATCAATGTGGAGTCAATAACAGTTTCGTTATCGTGTATGGAGCCCGCAACACAATCACGTAAACAATGACGCACATGTTCACATTTCCCACCAAAATGGATACCCCCCCCCCCAACACTCAATTATATTTTATAACACATGGACTAAATCTTGGTGCCATCAAAGTCTATTGTTGGCAGTGGTCCTCACTATTGATGTTTGACTTTATGTCAAGCATCATCTTTTGCAATTAGCGAGTGATCGCGACTAATTTTAGGGCAGCTTTTTATTTTGGGTGTTTCATGAAAAAGTATCTCATTGCAACGTATCAACAATCTTACTGGTCATCACGTCAAAGATATTGATTGAGAAAAACTATCTGCAATACAAAATCTAATATTCGATATATTTGCAGATGACTACATTCGGCTCAATTGCTATTTCTGCTGTGATGTCCAATAACTTTGGTCTCGCATGCGTAATTTAATGATTTATGCTCTGGGTACCATGAAAAATAATAAAGCACCCGCGGAAATGATGGAAAAGATATAACGTCCAGGAGCAACTTGCGTTATATACATAGATTTGGATTGCTTCGCGATTATCTCAGGTGCAAGGAAATGGCTACATTTCGGTGACAAAAATCAAAATTTTCTTCCAATGAGGAGAACCATGTCACCTGTCACGTTATGTGTTTCCCCAATATGACCCTATTTATTCTCCCTGACAGAAACTCTGATTAAAGGCCCTTCGAGGTTTGGAGCGAAGTTTGGGGCATCAAATTATACCTAGTAATTAATTCTCGCTCTTGTCAAGTTCTTGCTGGTTATTGGGATCAAATAGGTCCATAATTATGTGAAATAATTGAGTTTGCCTCAGGTAGCCTTATTGAAACCAATACGTAGACAGCAGAAGCGACCCATATTTTCATCTAGTTGTTTTGCAAGATCACATGGAAATTAGAAAAAAAAGCTTTTTCATTGTTATATTGGCAAGTTCATTCGGAAATAGTCCTTGTAGGTATGTTTTTAGATATCACTCCTCCCAACATACGTATATACATAATTTGGAGTTTCAAACAGGCCTTGTTTGTGTCATTAACAAATTATAACAAAACAGTAATTATCCCTTGCAAACAAAGATATAGAAATCTATCTGTCTGTTGTCCATGTGGACATCTGTAACAAATTTTGAGCTCACTGAGTGCTTTCCGATGAATGGCAACAAACCATATTTCCGACTAAATCCTTAAAAATTACCCATAATTCTGCTGTGGTTAAGGTGTCGATTATTTAGGGCATTACTGTAGGGCCCTGCGAATCAATTCGGTTCGGATTCTTTCATCTAGTTTGATTTGATTCAAAATCGGCTGTCCTGATACAAATTTGATTGAACCATTGGCAACAGTTGCATTCTCATTACTTCAATGGACCACATTGTTTTTTCATGAAGATATATTATGATACCAACGCATATAAATAACATTGCCATCGACAATACTATAGATATATATGTCAAACTTGTGAACGTGATTGCTGTCTGGCTTGCTTCATTATTGCTTCTGATACTGTTTCAATATTGTATAACAGAGATGCCCACAAAGAATTCGCAGTTAATTAGTTAGACATGCATTTGATTCATTTATAGTCTAATGGATAATATTTACATTGTATACTGACGATCATTTATCTTCGTTACGAAGTGGGCAAATTGGTATTGGTACCGCCTCTTGAGTCATGTATTAACTCATCTTCACTATTATTATGCCTGGTGCAATGATTCGTTTTGTGATTCAATGCGATTCAGAATCATTTGGCTGATTCGATTCGAGATTTGATTCGAAATGAAAATGTCTGACTCGCAGGGCCTCAGTTTAAACCCTTGCCTGCTTCAGTGTGTTATAATCTTGATATTTATTGCTAGCATGATAGATATGAAGTGCATTGCTGGAGCAATGACACCAGTACACAGGAGCGACAACTCAGCTCATGATTGATAGACTGTATTGTAGGGTCCTGCGAATATTCGATATTCGATTCGAGATTCGATTCGAAAGTCAAATTCGATTCGAATTCGAGTCGAAATTGCCAACTCGAAATTTCGAATATACATTGATGGAAAAGTAGGCTGTTTACGGACAAGTACACACGTCGGTCTTAGCTGTTTTTGTGCCATTTAATTACAGAAAATGATGTATATATGCACCTTATAATTCTTATTGTACATCGCGATTATATATATTAAATATAAGTATAGCCAGAAATTAGCCACTATAGGACTACTAAATACGCCTGAATTCTAGCTTTGAACATGGTAGCCAAAAGCTCGGAGATCACCGATGGACCGACAACGCGCGTGAATAGTAATAGCTATGAGACTGAGCAACCGCTAGCGTTATCCGCAGTCTATCCGTCTCAGATTATGCATTATGTAGTATAGCTGAGAATTTAAACAACACGTGTTCCCGGCATCGAAAAGTGCATTTTGGCGATGTTTTGTTTTGAAGTTTACTTTCAATTTCTGAGCGTTCTTTGACACTTAACAAAATGTCGTCGTTATTCATGTTTATTTAAACATGATACAGCTGCAGGTAGTGTAGGGACTTACACGTGAGAAGAATGCAACCTGGTATATAAATCGCAGGCATCTGGGACAATGACCCATCTATGGAATCATCTGTCCAAGAAGCATCCAGCACTACATAATCAGGCTACCCTGCGACTGTTGTTGCTTCTTCAAGTTTATAACAACGGGTGATTCCGAATGTCGATTTGCAATTTTGCATGTACATGCAAACTGTACAAATTTCGCGTGATTTTAGTTCTGATAATCCGTTTAGTGATTTTTTATTAATCGTCGTGACGGCCGCATGGACGTTTTTTTTTTAATCTGCCTTTTTTTCTCGACAATTATCATTTGAAGTTAATAGTATTGCAAACGACGGTTCATCGCCACATAAGTTATGATTGAACTTCGTGCATGTAGTTGATAGAACGTTTCACAAAACGTCTAATCGTTGACAAAACATGCCCAATTGAGAATGCAACACACAGATATGATTCGATTCGATATTCGATTCGATTTCCAGAATTCGATTCGATATTCGATTCGATCAAATTCTCCAATTCGCAGGACCCTACTGTATTGCTTGAGGCCTTCTTCAGTAATTATACCCCCACTCTCAAAGAGAATGGGGGGTATACTGAATTGACCTCTCGTCCATCAATCCGGACTTTATCCCTCCATTTTTCTGTCCGTCCTTCAGTCTGTCCTTCCTTCCGTCCAGGCAGATATCGTAAACACCGGTTGTCGGATCTGAATTAAATTTGGTATGGTTGTTCAATACTATGAGGGCATTCAACGGAGTGTTTAATCATTTTTTTCTCTGGATTTTCTATTCTAGAGTTATTCATCTTTGTTTATCTGGAAATGTTTGTTTTTTGTCCATCCCAGCAGATATCTCAAACGCCAGTTTTCAGATATGAATGAAATTGGTATGGATGTTCATTACTATGAGGGCATTCAATGGAGTGTTCAAAAAAAAATTCCGTTCTAGAGTTATTCATCTTTGTTATCTGGAAATGTTTGTTTTTTTGTCTGTCCAAGTAGATACCTCCACCACTGGTTGACAGATCTTAATGAAATTTGGAAATAAATTTAGTGTTCAGTTGTTTTTTTGCCGGTTTTCCATTCTAGTGTTATTCATCTTTGTTTATTTGGAAATGTTGGTGTTTTGTCCATATCTCCACCACCGTTTGACGGATATTAACCGTTTGAACCCGGTAGTCCAAAATATTTGGCTGAAGCGAATTTGACAATAATCCGGTAGCCAGAAATATCGGGCTGCAGACACATGGCTCATTACCAATTTTTGTAACTGGTATATATAAACTTCGAGATACTAACCAAGAATGACTTAAAGGTACACAATCTGATTCGATGGTCCCCATATCATCAAATTAAAAAAACAACTAAAAACATTTAAATGCCGCTTCAGTTATCAGAATTGCCAAAAAATAATGCTAACCACCGTCAACTTTAGTATAAAATTGCCCAAAACCTGTTATTTTTTTTATTTTGTTCAATGAAATTTGGCCGGTTTGTCAAATATCTCACACACAAAAGCCACTTGATTTTTGAGCTAACATCTTCATCTGCATTTTGGTCCGAGACCGTCTTCTTGTTGACTTTTTACCAGGCCACTAAAAAGTAACGGTGGTGAAAAATAATAGATTTAAAAAATTGATATCTGATCACTGAGCTTTGATGGGTGGGTCCCTCGACTAGAATCAAATATCTCTTACACCCAAAGCCAAAGAAATAGTAATTTGCGAGAGCTAATTCGGATTATGCATCTTTAAATAGCTATTCCGCACTTATGTAATGTTCAGGGTGTCTGTACCATGTGTATGAAGAGTCAACATCTATAGTTGGGTAGGTATATTTGCGCATGCGCATTGTATATAGAAATGATAAAAACTTACCGTACATCGAACATACATGCAAATCGAGCAAGTATTGTATTACACTTTGATAATAATTGTGTATCTCATGTGTAGGTCTATGTGAAACGATTCCACAGTTTAAATTATCCTCGCATATTCTAGCTTTGTGAACTAGTATGGAAACGGTCACTCAGTGTGTGGGGTTGATACATGTATATTCATGCATGCGCATAGCAATTTGTTTCCATATTCTGGGAAGTTGTCAAGCAACCATTACTATGGGGTTATGACTTGGCAATACCTACCCATCTTAAAATTACTAATGGCTTACCATGAACGACCATGTGAAGTTTCGAATACATGTGGCCTTTAGAACATTACCAGCACCAAACATCTAAAGTGTATCTAAAATAGGGTATAAAACACCTGGGAGCCCAGGGTCACGTTTGTCGATCGCTGTGGGAAGACAGGGTTCAAACTTTGAACTTCAAAGGGTTAATGAAATTTGATATGGATGTTCACTACTATGATGGCAATCAATTGAGCGTTCAATCGTTTTATTCATGTTTTCCATTCTAGAGTTAATTATCTTTGATTATATGCAAATGTTGGGGTTTTTTCATTTACCCCTATTTCTTATAATCGCTTCTTTCTCTTTACAGATCCTCTTGCACAGAAAATGATTACATCATCCAGTAATAATAAACGACCCATATCAAAGCTTCCAGATGATTTTAGTATGCAGTTCAACATTCCAGACGAGTGGACCTCATTATGTCTTTCATTCTATATGGTGCTCTATGTGTGTAGTGACGATGGTGTCTGTATGACAAAGGAATATTTGTACACATGCCCAATATCCAGAAGTGGTAGTGAAGACTGTGTTCAGGCATCAGTTGACATAAAGTTGAATATTGGTTAAAAATGTTGATAAAATAGGCAACTTCCTTGTATTGAACTGTTTCTTTTAAAGATTTATAATCCAAATTAATGCTCCTAAATTACTATTTCTTTGGCTTGGTCGAGGAACCCACCCATCAAAGCTCAGAGTTATCAGATATCGATTTTTGAAATCTGTTATTTTTCACCATCTGGAATATTTGGCGGCCTAGAAAATATTTGATTAGCCGACCAAAATACTCTCGATACCAAATTGCGTCGAACAAAATGTTGATATATAACACCATTTGGAAAATTTTATACTAGAGTTGACAGTGGTTACACCGCTCAAAATAAGTGGTCTCACTGGTCTGACACGGACAATTGTCAGATGCCAAAATCAATTTTTTATAGGTTGTCAGGCTCTGCTTTGAAACTGATCGGACATAATGTCGGGTTGAAATATTGATGTATTTTAAAGGAAAATATCACTGGTAATGTGATATTTTGCAAAATAAATAGATATATTGTGCTGTTAAATGAATTTATTGTATTGGAGAGTAGTTTTTTTTTTGTTTTTTTTTTGCCAAAATCTGGGTTTTTCATAAGTATGATTATTAGAACATGGATGTCTACAAAATATTGGAATTGAAAAATGTATGGAACAAATTTTTCCTCCCGGTCAAGTTATAACATACTATACTGTCCTGCATTCTATACAGGCATATGTTTGTAATGATAGGCCCACCCTTGGTCCCTTACATGTTACTAGTAACAGCTCTATATAACAGAGCAATTGAAGATTTCTATAACCTTAGATTTGAGCATGAAATTGGCATGTTTGATGTTGTGGCCAGGGTGGGCAGATTTGCATTATTTATAGTAAAAAAGTGACATTTGAAAAGAGGAACATAATTGGGGGATAATACATCTTCACTTGGCATTATATTGGGTAATAAAAAACGACATGTCAGGTCTCATTTTGAAATGTCAGACCATGTCTGTTTGGTGCCTGATAAAATGTCAGACAGTCAAATAACAATTATTTTAAGGCTTGAGTGGTTAGCATTATTTTATGGTAATTAATTGATTCTGATAACTAAAGCATCTTTTGATGAGATGTTGTTGTTGTTGGAATCTGTTGATACGGGGACCATCAAATTGTGTACCTTTAACCATTTATTTACTAAATACTCATTGACGAGTAGTTCCCATTACTTAGGAAATGTTCAGATAAATAAGTAGGTTGTTTGTTGAACTTATTGTTTGAAAATTTCCCACATATGAATCATTCTGCTCCTGTATTATCTGTTTCTTCTGACGTCTGCTTTAATTACATGAACACCCCTCCAAATGAATAATAGACTATTCCAATGTATACTTTTATAACTGAGTTGGAGAATTCATTTAGTTTAGAAATGGTTTGAAGCTTGAAATGATGTTCTCTTTTGCTTCATCACGGTCTGATTCTGGGGATCAAAACAGGTCGATAATTATGTTAAACACTTGTAAATATGAGGCAGAAACACTTAAAGGTACTCAATCCGATTCGATGGTCCTCATATCATCAGATTCCAAAAACAAATTTTTATTTAAAATGCCATTTCAGTTATCAGAATCGATTAATTGCCCAAAAAATAATGCTAACCACAGTCCACTATAGTATACAATTGCCCAAAACCTGTTATTTATCAACATTTTGTACAATGAAATTTTGCCGGTTTGTCAAATATCTGACACAAAAAAGCCACTTGATTTTAGAGTTATCCATCTGCATCCGCTATTTGCTCTTCTCATCAACTTTTACTGGGCCACTAAATATTCCAGCTGAAGAAAAATAATAAAATTAAAAAATCGATATCTGATCACTCTGAGCTTTGATGGATGGGTTCCTCGACTCGAATCAAATATTTTGTACCCCAAAGTCAAATAAATAGTAATTGAGGGGTGCTTAATCGGATTGAGAACCTTTGATAGAGTAACAGAATTTACAAAATTGGGTATTTCTTCAGCATGGAACAATAAGGATTATTCCTTGATAGTTTGTAAAAATAAAGAACTTTGTAAACTTATGTGTGAAATATATAAGACAGTTGGAAAACAAGCCTGCAAATAGTGTATCTGTCATTTGCAACAATAGACTATAGATACTTCCCAGAAGATGAGGCCTAAGCAGAATGAGGTCCCCAGAGAGTGAATTTAGTGATGCTAGCCTGCTGTGCGTGATAGCATCATTAAATTTACCCTATGGGGACTTCATTCTGCAAATGACACACACTATGTGCAGGGTTGCTGGAAAATTGCAATGACTTGGGCAAGTTTTTTTCCGAGTTTATATAGTCTGGAGATTAGTATTTTGTGTATTATCAACCTACTGAATTCCATGCAGACGGAGACACAAGCGTCACGACCTTGATGACTTTGTTGTCGCTGACTTAGTATCTATTTCATTTGTATATATTCAAAGTCAACCAGATCTATTTCACATTGTAATGTTGCAGCTAGAGGTGCCACGATTATTGATTTTGATAATCGATAATCGGTCGTCAATAATTGACTATAATCAATTAATCGTACCTAATATTAATAATCAGTGGAAGTATTCTGTAATATGGCCTATTGGCTGGGTGCTGGTTAACTCAATAACTGCACTGTCGCTGGTTGTTTGAGGCATCGGCTGATGTAATTTTTACATTAATAAAGTGCATCATAAACCACTGTTAATGACTAATGAGCACAATGTATTGAATACCAGCACAGTTCACGGCGATGTTATGGTTATAATATTTGTGAGTTCATTAGGATGAATGTAGCGATTAATTTCAGTTTTATGAATAGCCAAATATACAAACAATATAAAAGTAGGAATGAACAAAAAAAGGCATCAAATGTTATAGAAACTATAAGTTTCATCCAACTGCCAGAGCGTGGTTAACAATCACAAACGTGTGCCCCCACCCGCAACTTGCAGGACTCAGAACAAGCTAAGTATTTGATAATAGTCAATTTCATTCAGCATTCACCACACGATATGCGATAGCCTTTACTAGTAACTTCTAAGTATACATTTGTACTTATGAAAACAAAGAACACTCGCAATTACATTGCGGAGAACGTCGCTGATTAAAATATTGGTTCCCTTGTTTTAGAGAGAATGTCAATCAACTTCCCATTGGTCCAATCAGATTCAAGAGCGAGTGCATTCAGTTCATTGAACACGGTGACAGTCGGCACATTTCAAAGACATAGTGGCACCTTTCAAGTATAAATATACAACGACGTCGCAATGTGTTCAAATTTGCAGTGCTGCCAATTTGTAGAATATACAACGACCCGACGAGAAACCATGTTGCATCATCAAATGAACTGCCGACTGTTTGCAACATATATTAGTAGTACTCATGTTATTGGAATCTCTTTGATACGCGATCAAAGGATGTTAACACCTCGGTTGTAGATTAACCTGTGTAAAAGACGGTATTCAATAATACCCGGCATTTTCTGACGTCCGAAATAAATAACGCAGATTAATCGATGATGGAAATGGTGATCGAATATCGGCTTTATCAACGGTTCATCGATTATACGATTAATCGTGGCACCCCTAGTTGCAGCATCTTGCTGGTAAGTCATCATTTTGAAAATGCAAATACAAACCTTGAGATTGTTCTTATACCATTGATGCAGATATCACATCACTGTCTTCCATTCCATCCATGACTCGAGCTTCCTGAAATTTTTTCTGAAACCCTGTGCCAATGCATTCACTTATATTGGCTAGTGTCCCACTGGGAGCCTCACATATATAAGAGAATACATTGGCCTAACAATATTTACCTTCCTATGGGAAAATCGCATATATAAGAGAATACTCTGGCGCATGATCTTTAATACTTCACCAGCGCAGCAGCCGCAGCTCCCATCATGAATGGGTTAACAAATTACATTTAATACCATCATTTGTTTAGGTTCAAATTAACTATCTTTTAATGCTTTGGTAACTAGATACTGATGGGTAGTTAATTGATTCCCATTCAAGGGATATTCAGATAACAAGGCTGTTTGTTGAAATTATTATCAGAACATCCCTACCAATGAATGAATATGTACCCAAAGGGTGTTTGTCTTTCTGTCATCTGCAGCTATTAGCTGAAAAATGCAGTAGATGACGAATAGACCTGTTCCGATTTGTACTTTGAGATTGAATGTGAGAATTCTTTGAGTGAATGGGTTGAAACATGTAATTATACCCTTACTTTTTGAAGTAAAATTTGTTCTAAATGTACTGAATGGACTTTGACCGTCAGTCAGTCCATCTGTCTGGGCATATTTCTCAGCATTCGGTTATTGGATTTGAATGAACTTTTTGTATGAATGTTCACCATCAGGAGTCCTTTCAAAGAGGGCCAATTGAAGTTCACCTTTTACATGGTTTATCTGTTACCAATGGAATTTGGTATGGAGGTTCGCCATCTGGATTGTACAGAGCGTAGAACCGCCACCTCCTCTTTTGTTACTAACTTGTTTAAACAAGTTAACTTACTTGATTAAACAAGTTGGCTAACTTGTTTACACATACACAAGTTACTAAATTGTTTAAACAAGTTACTAAATGGTTTAAACAAGTTATCTAACTTGTTTAAACAAGTTAACTAACTTGTGTAAACAAGTTAACTAACTTGTGTAAACAATTTAGCTAACTTGTTTAGCATCTGACCAATCATGGATAGCCATTTTCTATGACAGCATAGAGCCACCACCTCCTTTTCTGTTACTAACTTGTATAAACAAGTTAGTAACTTGTTTACACACGTTAGCTAACTTGTTTAAACAAGTTTGTAACTTGTTTAAACAAGTTAGTAACTTGTTTACACAAGTTAGGTAACTATGCTGTCGTAGCATTGGAGGAAACTAACGCTGCCGTAGGATTGCCAAATGTGATTTGTGTTTTTCGTTCTGGAATTATTCTTCTTTGTTTATCTGGAAATAATTGTTTTTTTATCTGTCTGCCTGTGTATCTCAGCCATGGGTTATTGGATCACCTGGAAACTTGGCCTCACACATAATCTAATCACCTAATTACAAAACTTTATCTCTTTAATCTCATATGAAGCTGATTATCAGATTCTTATGTTGGTGCTATTTTATACTCAAATTTATGTTTACATTTACATTTTTGCTTACATATAAATACACTATAACTGTATTAAAACTGTAATATTTGACAGAGTTGTTATATTATATTATTACTATTATGATACCATTTCACGTGACAGATAAATGTGATAATCCCTTGTGATGTCTTGGCTTAAACAATCTCTTTTTAAAATGTAATGACAACTTGTTGTCCACTAGCCACGTGTATTATATCCTACTAAGTTTGTCCATTTCCTGGCTAAGAGAAAACTGACTGGGGTTACGTCACGCAGGACCAAGCACTATATAAGGGCTGAGTCCTCTTCAAACAAGAGAAGTTGACTATTTATAGCACATTCACAATGCGTATACGTACATTCGTTCATATAAGGAACAATAACGTAGTCTTATTTTGGCACCCATTAGCGTTTCAATGATTGCGGGCTGATTTTAAACCACAGAGATGTTGCAGTCGAGTGGTCCATTCTATAAGAAATCATAGAAAACTGCACTGCTCTCGCTCGTTTGGCCGCGCCGCCACAACGGTCATATTATGTAAATGGGTTGTCCGTCCGTCCATCCGTCCGTCATCTGTCTGTCCGCTTTTGGTTTCCGGATGATAACTTTAGATTGAATCAAGTGAACTGAACCAAATTTGGTATATTAGTTTACCACCCCAAAATACAGATCAAGTTCGAATATGGGTTTCGTCCGCATGATTTTGACTGAGTTATGCCCCTTTTTCGACTTAGATTTTGCCTGATATGCGGCTTCCAGATAACTTTAGATTGAATCGAGTGAACTGAACCAAATTTGGTATATAGATCAAGTTCAAATATGAGTTCTGTTTACATGCCCCAATCTACTCCAGAAACAGGCATATTATGCCACGCCCCGACGGCGTGCTCTTGTTCTATATGGCATTAATCCACATGTCACCAGCCATACCCTCATACACAATATGCATAGAAACACTGCCACGTTTGGGTCACGATAGACTAGAATTGAGTTGTCCACCAAAACCCCCCACATGAAGACACCACTTCGAAAAATCAAAATAGAAAAAAAAGGCTGACTGCATTGGATTGTGAATTCCATAGGATACCATTCTTAAAGACATATTATGTACTTGTTCTGGTGCGTGGAACTGATCAATTAGTATCCAGGCGCTATGCCAACAGGGGGAATGTAGCATTTTACTAACATTGCCGAAAATCTGAAGCAAATCGACCTTACCACTCCATAGAAAACTGACGAAAACGATTTCGCTATCTAGAGTCACTGCATTTAATTAATATATAAGAATGACGGTGTGTATTGTCAATTTGGATATAATATGTGTAAAAATTACTACTTTGAACAAGATTATACTCCATTTATAGTCTGGTTGATAAACTAAAATTTTAGGGTCAACCCAGAATAAATTTGGACTAAGTTGGTTTCTATTCCATTTTGAAGAGAAATATATCCCCTATAGTAACATATCCAAAATCCGCTAAAGTCCGCTTTGAGCATTTTCTGTAATCCAAGATGGCGTCCATGATGGCAGTTGTTGTCGAAAACGTCTGAATTTCGGTGGTAGGTGCGCCAACTAATACCAAATTAGTAATAAAATAACGAACACGCCCTCGAATTATACGAAGAGGCATGATTTCAGAGTATAAGGTGAGCTTTTAATAATAGATCTAAGAATTCTCTCTAATGTATCGAGAGAGAGAGCAAACTAAAGCCAGGTCTCATACAACGATTACATATGGACTTTTTGGGCGCCAAGAAACAGAAGAAATAACGCAGTTTTTTCTGTACTGTTTATCTTGAATCGTGTTAATATATGTGTAATTAAACAGCTAAATGGGATCTAATAGGGATGTATTGATTGTGTGACCTTTTCTAGAAGCAGAAATGTATGTAGTGAAAACAGTCTCACGAATGTGATTTAGTTTTTGTATCTACAACACCAAATATGTCAAAATTCACTAATATAGAACAATATGAGAGCTATCCATATGGTACTAGGTAAAATGTGTAGATCATATTGTCCGTGTCTTAAAAAAGTAGTCATAGTTGCCTCCGATCAAGTGATTAAACACGAATATTTCGCTTTTATCACACAAATCCATAGTGGTATATACCATGAACGCAATTTATCAAAAATACAAAGGATCGAGTACAATAGACTATCTTCAATAAATTTTCAACATAACCAAATTTGCTTACATACGCTGTGGCAGAGACTGTCTTTATACCTGGAAATTATATGTGCTAAGGCCACAAATACCCGAAACGTACTACCCGTTCTGCAACCACATCGCCGCATTTACCCATTCTCCCTAATGTTACACGTATATGCTGCATACAAAACCATAAATAGCAACATTGAGTGAATGGTAAACGCAGAACTAATCACTTTAAACGCTGATGATCTGATATTTGGGTGGTAATGGTAATATAATATCAAACATATGCATCAAGATACTGAAAACTAATAGTGTGCATTGCGTGGTACATATTCCCGTTGTAAAGTGCCGATTGAAGTAATTTGAACAAAATTGTCTACAAAGAAACCGGTTTGGAAGCAGTATGAAAATTGGTATTAAATTAAATGTACTATGCAGTCTCTTCGATCTAGTGAGATAGGGTACTATTCTGTTGAAGAGATAAGTGTTTCTTTACAGTATAATCAGCATTACGACATACGTGTATGGACCAGTATGGTTTATTATCACGGAGAGTGTTGAAAATTCCGGAAATGTAACTAGTATTTACACAGCTAGGGTGTGCACTTCAGTTTATGCGTTACATTCAATAATTAATCATTCCAAATGAAACTACCACGCACTGTGTGACGAAATATTTCTTCGTGTGTTGCATGCCCGAAATAACCGTTTTTGGCCCGACTGTTGGATGCATTCTAAGCAGAAAACCCGAACGTAAATCATTGGGTGAACGTGCGTTGCAGTGATCGATAAATCATTCAGATAGATCCGTTTTTGTTATAAGTGTACCTTTAAAGATATATAACAGCATAGTTGTAAATTACTAATGTGTATTTTCTCTTATTGGTGGTTATCCAATATGTTGCTTTCGTCATAGCATGGATTGGAGTTGTGGCCATTTTGGCAGCCATTTCATCGCCGCGATTGCAATATTTTACTGTCCTGTCACTATATTCGTCCCATGTACTCTAATTTCTCACAAACTGGTATATATCGGATGGAGGATTAATGCGTTTTGGTGTCGCCGGTGAGGGTATTGTAGAAAAACCTACTTCACAAGGTCGAAAAATGGGCATTTTTAAAATCTCTGTAAAAAAGTTTGCTCAAAGCGGTTTTTAGCGGATTTTGGATATTGTAGAGTGTAGAGGATATATTCGTCTTCAAAATGGAATAAAAACCAACTTAGTCCAAATTTATTCTAGGTCAAACCTTTTATCGAACAAGACTATTATATTTGATCACCCTACGGAGTGTTTCACATCACTTTAAAAGAACGCCAAGTTTTGTGACAGAACCTAATACATCTGCTGCAAGGAGGGGCATCCCGACAAGAAGGATACATGCACTTGTGCACAGGCGTATGCCATAAAATAATAACTTCAATTGCGATATTTATGTTGCAGCACATCGGATCTATTAGGGCCTATAACCACCATTGCAGTTTTGAAATGCCGATTTCCGTTCGATAATGGGTGTATACTCAATATATGACGGTCAGACCGGAGCATGTCATGCAGTAGACCGGGGATATACCAATGCCATAGCCTTTAATTATATATCCCAAAATTGACACTCAATTTGCGTCGTGATTCGTTGCAATCTTGAGCCCGGGGCCCAATACGATACAAGAAAACCATAGTCAGAAATGGTAACGCCACCAAGATCGTATTATTAGCCATAAATATAAATAATAATACAATTATTCTATAAACTAGCTTTCAAATTTTATGCGGGAAATTTGCGTACTTCCATATTTCAAGTTTTCCCGTTTCTCGTGGCATACATTACTTTCATCAAACTGTCTTCTTTATTACACAAGCTGATAGGCCCGACTTCACCCGGGCTGTTTCCCATCTGCTTTCCGGTGAAAGGTGCGATTTGACCTTCAATTGACTATTTCGAAAGTCAAGGTCAGGTCAGGGTCATGATTTGTCCAGTCCAAAACACCCCCACCCGTAGAAAACTACCCATAGGTATCAAATTCGTCGAAATCCGTCCGTTTTACCCAACTTGACCTTTAATTAACAATTTTGAAGGTCAAGGTAAGGTCAGAGTCATGATTTGACCCGTCCAAAACACCCCCCCCCCCCGACAAAAGTACCCATAGGTATCAAATTTCGTCGAAATCTATCCGTTTTATCCGAGTTGACCTTTGATTGGCCATATTGAAGGTCAAGGTCAGGCCGAGGTCACGATTTGACCCGTTCAAAACTCTCCTCGGACCAAAGTATCCCTAGGTATCAAATTTCGCCGAAATTTGTCCGTTTTACCCAAATTGACCTTGCATTGACAGTTTTAATGGTCAAGGTCAGGTCGGGGTCACGATTTGAAGGTGTTTCAAACTAGGAGATAGAAGTATTCTGCCTTTCAAATGGTGATGAATTATAGTAGTTTATTCAAATTTTATGGCATAAATTGTTATTAAAACCGTATATACTATAAAAAATTAATGACTCGAAAATTAAGTGGGCCTTTAAACAAAGTCACAATTGCATTTAGGCTCATCTCATACTCGTCCATTCAGCGATATTCTACTGCGCAGTTTGTTATAGCCTCCAGTATTTATTGAGCGTTATACCCCCCAACTGTTATAATTCGCCTTTAGCAGGCGTACTCTTGCCTCAGATTATTGAGATATTAGGTCACACATAATCACATTAAATCGCATCGTAACATAGCAATTGTGTGGGCTCCTTTGCGTGAATATGTAATGAGAAATAAGGTCATACGTAATGACATTAAACTCAAGAAAACCCTCGAAAACAAAACAAAATCACATTTAATGTTTTACGTTATTTCCTTCATAAAAAGAATCTTCGTGATAATGAACCCTCTCGTTACTTTAGAATATAGAATTAACCTTAAAATAAAAAAAATCTTTGGAACACAGAACCTTCGGAATAACGAACCTTCGGATTGGTGAACCTTCGGAATAGCGAACATTCAGAGAAATTTCGGAATAGTGGACCTTCGGGATAGTGAACCTTCGGAATAGAGACATGCCCCCCAATATTCATATTATATGCCCAGAGTTCAAAGGTATGGACCCATAAAATTCTAAACTTGGCCCTTAAAATATTGAACTCCAAATTGGAGCACACACAGAACACCACTTAAGTCAACTGAACCTATGTCATGTCCCAATGCGGGAGGGTCCATATATACCACAACATTCATAGTATATGCCAAGAATTCAAAGGTATGGGCCCACGTAATGACATAAAATCTCAAGAAAACCAGCGAAAACAAAACAAAATCACATTTAATGTTCTAAGTTAAGTTATTTCCTCCTGTATCTGTATCGGTGTGCGCGCATGATCAGTTCGGATGTGAGCGCACACTCCATATAAAGAATCTTTGTGAAAATGAACCCTCTCAAATTAGTCTCAATACTTTAAAATATAGAATTAACCTAAAAATAACAAAAACCTTCGGAATAGAGAACCTTCGGAATAGCGGACCTTCGGGATAGCAAACCTTCATAATAGAAGCATGTCCCCACAATTACACCGGTGACGTAAACACATGTGCCAATCTTAGTTGTACTCTCGTAATTATCGGTACGATGAAACGGTGACGGAATCTGACGAGGTTTGCCGAATGTACAATCACCCAGTGAATTATCGATCGACCATGCGATATCAAAAAACCAAAAGCTAGAAACACCACACTACGGTGGCGTAACAATCGGAATCCGACGTGTATATATATAGGGCTCTAAAACACATGGTATCCGTGCGAAGAGCGGGGTGGTTATCTCACGGCGATACGGCAGTTTTCCAGTTAATTTACAATCTTGTGTATCGAAACTGAGTTGTGGGTTCAACTGTTCTGTGCAGGCATAATCGCAAAGACAAATAACAATTCAATATGTTTCGTAGATGGTGCAACAAGGTCACAAGGCGGTCCTTGTGCAATGTCATTGACTAAATTGTTTTGGCACTATCGTGGTTTAGACTTTGAGACACTCGGTGTATAGTGGTCTGTATTTGCATTGAAGGTGTATGTTGTCACATTAAAACTTAATTAGTGTCAGCTTGATCAATTCGAGTACAGACGTTATAACACAGGAGATAACTGGCTTAAACAACATTAACACAGAATACCAAAGGGACAAACCCAGTTGACCGATCGCTGGTTTGTGACCCACCATGCAGTGACGTTGCTACACCATATACTGAATATATCCACACCTGGGTGGCATCTTCCTTAATTTTGAAAATAACTAAACAGTAAACGTGATTATTCACGTGGTCAAAATTTATACGCACTATGGCAATATTATAGTTTAGTTTATCAAAATGATACGGTACGGGATTGGAGGACAAGTGATACCCAGTGGAAGCCATGTGTACTTAGAAATAGATATACCTCCTCCCCCGAATACATCAACACTAAATACAACATTACACTAGCAGCATGGTAGCAGTGCATATAACATGGAATATAATGACAACCCATGTTCCGAAAGCGGTCGGTGAATATATATAGAGATGATTAATTCTATAAAAATAAATTTATAATCCATCAAATCACGTCGTAGAGATCGCGCCAGGAGAACTTTTATTAAAAGTCAGAAACGTTCAGATCTTGATAATTTTAAGAGAATCAGAAACAAAGTTAACAACATTGTAAAATACACAAAGAGTTCTTTTGACTCAAACTTACAAAACAATATTGAAAGGTCCAATTATTTCTGGACCTCTATTCGAGAAATAATTGACTTCCAACACCAGCCCGCAACAACAAACATCTGCATAGTTTTCCTCTGCGCCAAATGATATTACTTTGACAATTCTTTTCAAAACTATCCTGAAATGCGTTCGTGAAAAAATACAGATAATTGCGTCGACACGATATATTACGTATATATACTACATTATATTTACAGCGGAAACAAATATTTTATTATATGTTTGGGTATATCGAAGTTTAATTTCGAACAAATATGTACTGGGCAGCTGTATATGCCTGGATAAATGTTACCACGACAAAAATCCACGTGCAAATACCAGTTTCACGAGCCGTGTCAAGGAGCGTGGTTTTGGTGTCTGCCAAGGTCTGTTCCCCACCCCCCCCCCAGAAAAAACGTCCGTCTCGTCTCATTTATCGGAATTTTTCATCTGTATCAATGTAATTTCTCCTTGTATATTATAAAACTGTAAATACATATTATGTACTTGTTCTGGTGCGTGAAACTGATCAATTACTATCCAGGCGCTATATGCCAACTGGAGGAATGTAGCATTTTGCTAACATTGTCGAAAATCTGAAGCAAATCGACCGTATATACCACTCCATAGAAAACATCGTCTGAACTACGATCAAATGTAATTGTTTACTACTCGATTCTGGATGCATCTATCGGCGATAAACTTACGAACACGATTTCGCCATCGAGAGTCACTGCATTTAATTAATATATAAGAATGACGGTGTGTATTGTCAATTTGGATATAATATATGTAAAATTTACTACATTGAACAAGATAATTCTCCATTTATATTTGATAACCCTACCGGAGTGTTTTACGTCACTTTAAAGGACACGCTACTGGACATTCGTAAACTAAATGTTCTCGGGCTACGCCCTCGATCATCTAGTTTACGAATGTCCAGTGGCTTGTCCATTAACCCTGACAGAAATAGCCACCCTGATCAATGATACCTTCATAAATAATGACAAAATAGACAACAAATTACCTTACTGTTTCCCTGATTTTGATACACAATGTGACAATACCATATCATCGGTGTCTATTGAGAAAAAAAAACATTCTTGGAGAAATCTGGTCTCTCAAGATTAATAAAGCCCATGGTCATTATGGCATAAGCGCCAGAAAGCTGAAGGAGACTGTTGCATGATGTCATTGAGGAACCTCTATATCATTTACAAAAATCTATTGATTCTTGCACATTCCCCATGATATGGAAACAAGCAAATGTCATTCCACTCTTCAAAACATGTGACCCTGCTGGTGCAGGTAATTATCCCTTTTGTATTGTGTTGGGAAAATACTTAGTCTTGAACACTTTAACTCGACATTTTGAAACCAATCACCTGATATTTAAGCACCAATCTGGCTTCCTTCCTAGACACAGCACTACTTTCTCGTTATTAGAGTTACACTATGACAATTGCATACTTGTGCTGTATTCTGTGATGTTTCTAAAGCCTTCGAGAGAGTTTGTCACAGAGGTCTTCTTCTCAAACTTAGGAGGTATGGGGTTACCCGTGATCTGTTAACTTGGCTCCATGGCTATCTAATGGACAGCGATCGAAGGGTAATTTTGAACAATACTGCCTCCCCTTTCAGACCACTTTCATCATCCAGGACTCAGTAATCGACCCTTTCTTATACTCCATATACGTTATGCACTTTCATCTGGAGTCATCCAAGACTCAGTAATCGACCCTTTCTTATACTCCATATACGTTAACGTAATTTTATCAAGATTTATAATCCCTGACTGGACTCTATGATGAGATTATACATGCATCGCTACAACTGATAATGACCCGAACCTACTTGTTTCAAAAGTCAACAATGACATGGACAAACTCACCGATTGGTAAAAAGAAAATGGCTTGTCAATTTCAACCCCACCAAAACTACTCGCATATGACTTCAAGTATTTCCCCAAAAAAGACTCCCCACCATTGGCCCCCAAACCTTTTTTGGCGACACCCAACTTGAAGAATTGGACTCACAGAAACACCTCGGTTTAAACTTCCATTCCAATTAAGGGTGGGATATACAAATAAATGACATAACAAATCGTGTTTCTGGTCGATTATCAATGTTTATAAAAATGAAAAATAGTCTTTAGTCGCAAATTCCTAAATCTAATGTACCCATCTTACATTCTTCCTCTTATGGCTTATGGATATATTATATAGGACTATATGCTCCCGGTTCCAATCTAAAGACGCTAGACAAATTACGCATACATGCCCACGAATTGTATCAGGCTTAACTCGCTCATGTGGAATACATAAATTATTTACAGAACTGCATTGCCAAAAAGGATTTTCTTATTTTGAGAAAAAAAACTTAAAACTTGAAATAGTATCTTGTGATATACCTAGAAAATGTTCTTACTTAAAATTTTCAAATATTTAGAAAATTATTTCTTATAGAAATTTAAATTATAATTATGAGAATATTTTTCTTAATGTTTTCTAAGATTGGATTAATTATTTTTCTCATATTTTTTAAAGTAAGAAATAATTTCTTAAATCCTAGAAAGTCTTTTTCTCAATATATATAGAAAAGGTAAGAAATGTTTTCTTACTTCCTAGATAGTCCTTTTCTAAATATCTAGAAAAATGTAAGAATTATTTTCTCAAACATAAAAAGTAGTTTAGGCTAGAAACTTTTGGAGTAGTATACTCCCAAATTTTCTAGCGTAGAAAACTTAATATATAATTTACTTTTTAGACAAAATTAAGAAAAATATTCTCAAATTTCTAGAAATATAAGAGAATTGTTTCTAGCTATTTCTAAATTTAAGAAAAGTTTGCGGTCAACTTAGAAAATAAATTTTCTCAAAACATGAAAACAGTTTTCTTACCAGGTAAAATTTATTCTCATAATTAGAAAATTGGTTCTCATAATTCTCACATATTTTTCTTGAAACGAGAATATGGAAGTATTATTCTCATTTCAAGAGTTGGCAATCACTGCAAGATCGAAGAAAATTTCATAAATTTAAAATGTTCAACTGAATCCAAGCTGGAAACGCTCAGAAATATGTGACTGACATATTACCTGCGCGTATCGGGGACAACACAAATTACCCTCCCGATACCCCTACCGATTTAACTCTTTATCCAGGAAGGTTGGATATTATGATAAATCGTTCTTTTCCTTCAATAAATCTCCAAATGACATCACGAAGAGTGAAAATAAAGACATTAAGAAGAACATATAATCAAAGAGACTATAAAGCGAAAACTAGTCGCGATGATCGCTGTACCGAAACCGCCTCCCTTCCACCTCGCTGGTAGCGGAGAGAGGAACACACTGCTAAACTGCGAAACAATTGTAGTAATCTTAATTATTATAAACATATTAATCATATTGTCCTTCGCTGAAATGTTGTTGTGGTGCACCCGAGGAAACAGCATATAACTTTTTCTTCAAATGTCCTTACTTTGTGTATGACAGACTAAAACTCCTAGATAGTATATCTAGACTGGGCATACTATATTTGACCATTGCAAATATACTATTCGGCTCCACGCATGAGGCTGGGAAAAGGGAAAATAAATTACAAGTTATACATTGTTGCTCAAAAGTATATGATAGAAACACACCGATTTAATGAATAATATATATATATATATATCTCGCAACCCCGCCAATTCTGACGCAAATAATACTCTTCCTTGACATCTTAACGTGTATCTCCACCTTTACCTCCATCTATAAAGCATATAAGTGTTTTGTTTACCTTTGTATCATATGCATTGAAGACAGTAAGCCTAACTCTTTTTGTCAATTGTCAATTGTTTGTTGGAAAGGGGCGTCAAAAGTTGGCAATAATTTGCGCCCAAATCCAATTAGCATTTTTTTGCAGCAACGTGAATTCCGTTACTTATTCCTTATTCGCAAAATATTGGAAATTGTGGCAAATGACCCCAATTTCGTAAGTGGCCTGTTGAGCGGAACATTTTGGGCCGAACCTTTTTTGGGTCGAGTTTGAAAAAGTGGTCCCAATATGACTCGACCCTGTGCTCGGTCCGAAAAAAAATTAGAAAATGTGGCAAATGGCCACGGGAACGTACTTAGTAAAAAATAACAAAAATTTGGGCTGAAAAAAATTGGGTCGAAATGCCTCGAAAGTCTAAAAATGAAGAGAAATTGGCCCAATGAGTCCGGAATCGTAAGTGGCCAGCTGAGCGGAACATTTTGCCCGAAATTTTTTGGGTCGAGTTTGAAAAAAGTGGTCCGAAAAAGTCTCAACCCTGTGCTCGGTCCCATTTTTTTGTGTGGAAAATGTGGCAAATGACAACAATTTCGTAAGTGGCCAGTTGGGCGAAAAATTTTGGGCCGAAATTGTTTTGGGTCGAGTTTGAAAAAGTGCTCCGAATATGACTCGACCCTGTGCTCGGTCCGAAAAAAAAATAGAAAATGTGGCAAATGACCACGGGAACGTACTTAGTAAAAAAAAATTGAGACGAAAACAAATTGGGACGAAATGCCTCGAAACTAGGCAAAATCTAAAAATGAAGGGAAATTGGCCCCAATAAGTCCAGAATCGTAAGTGGCCAGCTGGGATGAACATTTTGGGCCGAAAAATGTTTGGATCGAGTTTGAAAAACTGGGCTATATCCCAGATTGACAAGTTTCACAAGGTGCGCACTTAATATTGACGTCAGCAACATCGATCCGTCCTTGACCAACAATAGCCTATCTCGTTTCATAGAACGACCTCACGTATATAGCCACTGGTGGATCACTAAGTTGATCAATCAAGATATAAGGTCAAGTGGATTAATCAAGATAATATATTAAGATAGCAATTAATATAGTTGTGGGGTGGTTCTACGCTGTCGTATATTAATAACACTGTAGATATAGCCTATATCAGCAGAACGTGTTCAGTTGTTGTATTACTGCATTACACGCTGATATGTAAATAAACTGCACGCCCCTGTCGACCAGAAAATGAATTGCGCGGGGTTCATTATATATGCCATCTAGGGTGTATACTGCGAGGCTGATCTGCCGATGCCATGCATAGGAGCTATGGGGTATCTTTTGTTAATAACGTACTCGCTATATTGCGTACCGGTTAAACTTTTTGCAGAATGTATGTATTCGCGGATGTATCTTCGCGGATGTCTCATTGATGCAGTATGTAACTTTTATGACCGCGTTAATTGCTTTCGATATTTAGGTGTACACAATGGCTGGGCCACTCTTGAAGATTTTATTGCGGGAACACAATGCATACTATAACAGCTAACATTGCTGAAGAAGTAAGTCTCATGCAGTTGGAATGTAGACTAAAGGTCACATTGCGAAGTACCGGGTGTATTTAATCCGAATAGTAGAATTTTGGTCCGCATTTAGATGCTTTCTGGTGTGGTGAATGATAGACCTTCGATGATAAGCCGTAGTTGTTGTAATAATTTGAAGGATTAGTTATTTTAACGGATTTCTGAGGTGGTGCAGTCATGAAACCAGTATATTTTATACATGCCTAATAATATGATTTTGAGGGTGTTACCATTTCTGACTATGGTTTTCTTGTATGTTCTATGAGCAAATGTTCTGGTTTGTGGGTGGAGTGCAGGTTCGTCATAAGTGCACAAGTTCTCAGTCAAAGGTCTCTGATTGGAGTACAGAGAATGTGCAATTATTTGTCTTCTTGTTTCAATGTTATGAATGTATCTGTGCATATTGGAAATAAATGATCCTATCATATCCTCATTGTGCATAAATTGCGGAGACACGAACATTCTAGTATAAAGTGCCCGTTCGGAAAAATTTAATTGCGTTTGCACGTAAATGGCTTAGAAGTGATAATTTATCCGTGGAGATGAGGCACTAATTCTGAGTGGGCCCCTAATCGAATAAATTTGCCCAACTAACATCGATTTCAACGTTATGCGGTGTAACGAATGTGTGATTAATGATATATTATCACAACAAACACTGCACTGCCAACAAGTTCATCGCCCACAATGGTGGTTTTTTCAATCAGGTTTATTAATTTTCCGAGATTACTTAAAAATCTCGACGGGAATCACATGGTTTCGAGGTTGGTGAGTACCACGCATTCTAACTGGTTGAGGCGAGTGCAAACGTACACAAACGTAATATATGAGGAACTCGTAGCATTTTGACTGTTACGAACAATGCTAGTTTATTTTTAAAGCAATTAAGTTGATACCTTATTTGTTCCGAAATACTCAGTAGTTGTCTATAACTTTCTGACCAAAGTTGCCAGTCGGAGGTTCGTAGAATACACCAGTCCATATATATCTAGGAGAATCCTTCGACTAGCAACTTTGGTCAGAATGTTAAAGCAAACAACTGTGAGTTTGGACACAAATGAGGTAACAGCTTGTTTGAAAAACAGTATATAATATGCTCGTAGTTAACTGAATACTATGTAATATGTCAAATCCTAACATATTTTTTCCTCGTTTCTGGTTGCGTTTACGATCGCCTCGGCCATTTTGAATGCGTAATACTTGTCAACTCGAAACCAGGCACGTGATTCTCTATAGATCATGACATGAATCTCTACTCTTAGCTACGCACGTAGAGACCATATTCCACCTGTACAAAACATTGGAACTTTTTGAAGTGTTGACAGGGAACTTATAAAGTCGAAAAAATAACACAGGGGATATATTTCTTACATATAGTTATGATATGTTCCTTAATAATGTATTTTACTGTAGGTGAAGTTTCGAACTCGAAATTTCACGATTTAAAGGTACTCAATCCGATCAGATGCTCCAAGATTACTATTTCTTTGGCTTCGGGGGTATAAAATATTTGATTCGAGTCGAGGAACCCACCCATCAAAGCTCAGAGTGATTAGATATTTATGTTTGAAGTTTTATGTTTCTATTATTTGTGGGACAAATTGCGATTGTAAGATGGATAACTCTAAAATCAAGTGGTTATTATTGTTAATAGTAACCACTTGATTTTCTGTGCGAAACGAAATAACATATATTTAATATGGAATTAATTGTTATCATAAGACTACATATAGTAGATACATGCATCTGATAATCCATAAATATCATACTATTTTCTGAAATCGAAAAGAAACAAATAATTATGAAAAAGCAGAACATACATCCATGCAGGTTCAGGAAAAGTAACATGATTACATTATTTCGTCGATGGTCCCCATATCATCTGATTCCAACAACAACAACAATTTTTTGGTTTAAATGCATTCAGTTATCAGAATCGATTAATTGCCCAAAAATAATGCTAACCACTGTCAACTATAGTATAACATTGCCCAAAACGTGTTATTTATCAACATTTTGTTCAACAAAATCTGGCCATATGGATTGTCAAAATATCTAACACACAAAGCCACTTGATTTTAGAGTTATCCATCTTCATCCGCAATTTGGTCCGAAACCGTCCGTTTGACCACGTTTTTCTGGGCCACATATAATTGCACATCTCGAGAAATAACAAACTTCAAAAATCGATATCTGATCACTCTGAGCTTTGATGAGTGGGTTCCTCGACTCGAATCAAATATTTTTTACCCCCGAAGCCAGAGAAATAGTAATTTAGGAGAGTTAATTCGTATACTGCAATTTTAAGCTTATGAATGAAATGAACATTATGAAATTGACACGTCTTATCCTAATATAGAATCTCAGCCGCAGGGCTCACCAAGCTTCACGATATATATTGGTTAAATTCAGTAAAAATGTGCCCGTTTCCCCCTCGACAAGGGATAACTATTTTCACTTTGGTATTGGTAGTTTATACCACGTATAGTTTATCTGCCAATCAAGACTACCGGGAAATACGATTGGCCTATAGCTAATTTATACTCTCAACTCTAAACAAACTTTGGTAAACTTTTTCAACAATAACTTTGAAATTTCATGCCTGGCACAACATTAGTTTGAAATTTTACACCAAAAATAAGTTGAAATTGTGCTCATAGTGGGAATATTGCTAATTTTATATCAGCAGTCAGCGGAACTTATCAACAGTTGGAAAGCTCGAGGTATACAGTTGGGAAATTCCAACCTAATGGGGTTGCGAATTTCTTTTCGCAAACTTGGGAGTTTGGCGGGTCTTGTTCATAGGGGGGGTGCATTTGGAAATTAAAAGGTGGACACACAACCCCACACAATGGAGACATTCTAGAAACGCTCTGATCACTTCGCGCATGATCACAGAGGTCTGTAACGCGCTCCGTTGCCCGCCCCCTTTTACACTGCCCATATACGCATTCTCTATATATACGCTCCTGTTTCACGTTAATGGTAGTATAATAATACTACCTAGTCCTTATTATACTACCATTAACGTGAAACATGCAGGCGCGTATATATAGAGGCGGCGTATATGGGCAGTGCAAAAGGGGGCGGGAAGCGGAGCACGTTACAGGCCCCTGTGCATGCGCACCATGTTTCATACATATACCAAAGATAATTGAAATTCGACATACGATGACTCAGCCAGAGAGCTCCAAATATGTAGTACAGTCATGCGTGCTTAGTTAGGTAATTTTACCATAAATTGCACGATTTTGTCATATCTGTCCTCTCACTAAAAAGGTCGATTTGAAAAGTGTGAGCGGAACTTCAATCAACGATGATGGACTTCATTGGTGATGCACGTCAAATGCCTATAACCAAAGAGAATTAGTTAATAAGACTCCTACGCATGCAGGAAAAACATCTGATGGACTTGTGTGGGGACTATATTACGGCAAATCACACCTCCCGTGCATGCGGGGGAGGGTGCATGGACAGTTGCATTTGGACGATGGCTTTGTTCTAGTGTATAATCAGCTAATCTGCCACCAACGCGTGTCCGCCGTTTAATAATTTGTTTGAGATGAAACCTTTATCAGTATTTATAAGAAACATTGTGTCGGCATAAGACAAGATTTGCTTTGATCTTGGTTACTTAAGGTCGCCGTGTTCTCAGCTTATTAAATGTGGAGTGCGGATGTTATCTAAATACGACCCTACCTAGATTCGGCGCTATTTTAAAAAGGGAGTTCCATACTCCGATCTTCAAATAGTCGTTTCATGTGTCGAAACCCGCCTGCCACAATCAAGGACTCTGACTAAACTGTTTAAGGAACAAAACTGTTGAAATCAAAACGTTTCTCTCGAGCCAAGGTATGTCAAATGTTAATTGGGGTTAAATATAGCAGCATTAAGTTCTTATCCAATGGGTTTGTGTACTAGAATTATGGTACCAATGTGCGAATACATGGTATTTGAGAACCAGGCATGCAGCTTCGCAGAAATTGGTAAAATGGTATCCACGTTGAAACTAATTAAAACTGTAAACATTATTTATCCGACTATTTGTACCCTTTTAATTCGTTTGTGTTTCGTGTTTATTTGTTTATTCTTAAATTAATTATACATTTTTTTCAAAAATTTTAAAATCTTAGAATTAATATTTCATTTTTTTTTTAAGTCAAGGAGTGCGCAAGGAATTTTTCAAGTAGGAAATTTGGTTGTAACTAAGAGTTGTCCTAGTTTGGTGTCAGGGACATGGGGAGGGGTGACTTTGGCCAAAATTTGAAATAGTTTGAAATTTCATGCTGGGCACTACATTATAGATTAAAATTTTACATAACATATAGGTTTTAATTTGTCTTATTGTTTTATTTTCCAGCCAGCAGTTAGTGGAGGATTGTTGTTTTTATACCAACATTAGCATATTTTTCTAATTTTTGTCAAAATGTTGGTCTGGTATGGCTATCAGTTTTGGGGCGGGGTCCGGTTGGAATTTAGTTGGAACAGTTGGAAAGTTTGAGGTATAAGTTGGAAAGATACAACCCAAGGGCTGCAAATGGAATTTCAGGTTGGTCACCCCCAACAGAGAGACCCTATAGCCACGTCCCTGTTTGGGGCAGTAATACACTTCATGCAGAGATATAGACATATTTACAGAAATAATGTGTTGGTATTATTATAACATGACGATAATATATAGAGGATCTACAACGAGTCCCCAGTTTATAGCGGAAATTACAAAACGAGTCCAGTAAATTAGGTCTGGACCGAGCCTTTGGCGAGGTCCAGATCTAATTTACTGGACGAGTTTTGTAATTTCCGCAATAAACTGGGGACGAGTTGTAGATTCTATTTATTACATGATCCAAAACATCGACAAAACATACTTAAATCAATAAATGGAACGAGAAACTAACATCGGCTTCTATAAGACATGCGATGACGTTTCACGTAACTATTCGTTGTTTGCCCGCGTAAAGAAATAGTCCCAGATAAATAAAGACTATTTGGCGCTTTTAATGGCGTATATTTAATAACATAACTTTTCAAATTCTTCATTCATGATAGTTTGTTGGAAAAATATTGGAAGTCATAGTATTTTTGAGACGTAGCGTACGGAATGTTAAAAGACGGCAAACCGGAAGTCAAAGGTCACCTGGCACTATTTCCTGTTATTAAACGAACGTTTAATATCACAATTTATAGAATGGGTTTATTGAATGGAATAAGGGTAGGATCGTGTAATAAATATATATATATATGTCGTCTACTGATGCCGATGGGGTCATTGTCACAAGGTTCCGGTCACATTCGTAGCCAGCTTATTAAATCGATCACAAATGTAGCCAGCTTTTCTCCGGCGATCACATTTGTAGCCAGCTTTTCATGCGAGCCTCAATGAAGAAGTTTAGATTAAGCTCATTTTTCCGAGTTGATGGATGTAAACCAACTTGAATTTTAATTTGAAATTAATTCATCTAATAATCTGAGGTTTCCGACCAATGTCGTTATGATCTAGAATGCTCGAATTATATTCCAATATAAGTTGATAAAAGAAGTCAGTTTTGAAGCATGACGTCGACGTCTTAGTCATGAACGCGATGACGTCATATTTCGCGCCATATAGAGTATGGAATTAGAAAAGCTGGTTACGAAAGTGACCGCCGGAGAAAAGCTGGCTACATTTGTGATCGATTTAAAAAGCTGGCTACGAATGTGACCGGAGCCTTGTGACAATGACCCCATCGGCTCTACTGATTATATAGTAATTCTGTTTAGCGACACAAAGCTACTGGCTTTGTCAAAAAGAACTTTATTATGCCCTCTATGGTGTATACAGCGAGGGGTGATCTGACGATGTCATATGATCTATGGGTAACTTTGATTAATAACGTACTCGCTCTATTGCGTACCGGTTAGACTTTTTGCAGGATGTATGTATTCGCGGATGTATCTTCGCGGATGTCTCATTGTTGCAGTATGTAATTTTATGACCGCGTTAATTGCTTTCGATATTTAGGTGTGAACAATGGCTGGGCCACTCTTGAAGAGATTATTGTAGGAACACAATGCATAATATAACAGCTAATATTGCGGATGAAGTATGTCTCAGTTGGAATGTAGACTAAATGTCGTATTGCGAGTTATCGGGGGTGTATTTAATCCAATCAGTATAGATTTCTGGTCCGCATTTAGAGGCTTTCTGGCGTGGCGAATGATAAACCTTCAGCTCTCTCTCTTTTTCCATGCACGCAATGATCTGAGCTTTAGTTACATCGGGACAAGTTTATTTATTTCAGTTTTACATTTGTCGAAGCTTCTTTCCGAAGGGTGTCGGGAAGGATTGTTTTTCACCCCACCATCCCATATGTAACATACCATAGCTTAATGTCATCTATGCCGAGGCCCATATGAAGTCCCAGTAACATAAATATGGTGTTTTTGCAGTTATACATTCTTATAATATGTTTTAAACTGTTACAAATGTCAAATATGGGCACACACGGTCTTTAGTAAAATAATTGCGAGAGGTTGTAAAAAACACGTTTTTTGCCCCTCTTGCAACCCACCAACCCAGGCATACCTTCCTGTAAATTTTGTATTACCCCCCCCCCTGTTTCATGGGCAGCAGTCAGCCACGCACGTCGTCGAGTCTGCACACGCTATTACGTCCATACTAAGATGGCGTATATGTTTGTAACGCAGATCGTCGAGAAGGAAAGGACCTCGTTTATAATAAAATTAGATAAAACTTCGGTATAGAGAACCTTCGAAATAGCGAACCTTGGGATTACAGAACCTTCGGAATAGAGACCCTTCGGAACAAGCTCCATGTAGTGTTCAGTCCCCTGCTACGCAAGACTTACCGCTGCCAGCACCTACACATTATTATATACTTTGAAGAATTTATTTATTTGAGAATTTTGTAGGTTACAATTCATTCTGCATTATTCTGAGAAACTGAACTGTTCATTCATTTGAAAATTGTCTAGATCAAGCCAGAATGAATTGTAACTGCCGAAACTCTTCAATAAAAATGTTAGATTTAATGAAGAAAATACACATACCGGCAGCGGTCAAACAAAGCGTATAGCGAGGGGACTGAACTTTGTTTTGCAGATTGCCTTCGGAATAGAGACATTCCCCAACAGTTATAAATTCAGATAAGCTTGGGTAGATACCGAAAAAGATAGTAAATGACACAGTATTCCTACGAACCTAACACGAAATAACATGTGCAAGCGACACAACCAGAGTGGATACATACTCTTAATTATATTACCTCGCTGGTAATATAATTGAGGGTGTCTATGCACTTTGTGTGGATCAGTCATATATGACACCATAGTATATAGCGTCAGCAGACAGCACCTATGGCAAACAGGTATATTATTTATATTGTAAATACTTTTCATATATTATAATGTATATCATTTGTATTTCTATTATGTAAGTCATGTACATAAAATGTATTATATGTTATCTTAATACCTATGTATTATGGGTCAAAAAGATTAAACGAATTGAATTGAAATTTATGGTAAATCTTTGCTTAAGGGTGTGTTTACACTGTGTATAGATCTGTATACAGATCTGTATGAAGTCACGTGTCGTGCATTACTGTCATCACAACATGATGACTAATAGTGAACGCGCGCTGACCAGTACTCTGGTAATTGACAATTCACTAGGAGTCGTTTCAGTTTAGGCCAGACATAAAAATGGATCAACTACCAGCAGACAACAGCGATATGGTATGTGGTCATTTTGGATTGGTATGGAGTGGGTATCCATGCTACAACACCCTGTATTTGACCAAATGTAGCAAAATTTCCAACTGATGACAATTCTCATGACAATGTTGACCAAATGTAGGACAATATTGTTTTTATTAAATTAACTAGCAGTTTTGACTGGCCACAGGGAGGGACCAGGGCACAATCTTTCATATAAGGTAGGAAATTATGCAAATATTGGTCAGAAAACAATACTACAAAACGTTTGAAAATCAAACTACAATATCATTTTCAACCTATTGTTGGTTTGGAAATTACAACTAATGTTTTGTCAGGTATGAAATTTCCAACTGTTGAAAATTTTGACCAAAGTTGGGGTGAGACACCCCTCACCCCCGGTTGACATGTCCCTGTCCATCTTGAATATACGAAATACATGGGTTGAAATGACAACGAAAACTAACACATTATTCGCCAAGTCCGAGTAACAATTAATCAAAACAGATTTGCCTGTCGCAATGCTTCGGCGATGACCCTGACGTATAGCGGACACGATTTTTGCTCACAGGGACGAATACCGTTTTCTTTCTGTGTGCATTTCTATACCAACCCGTTCGCACTAGGCTGTGTGTAGATCTGTGTACAGTTCTGTGGCAGTGTAAATGCACCCTAATCCTTTCTTTACTGAATATTCATTGACGAGTAGTTTCCTTATATGAAGTGTTCAGATATTAAATACGGGGGAAAAGGCCGTTTGTTGAACTTGTTTAAACAGTTTCTCACCAATGGAAATGAATCCTTCTGCACTTGTATGATGTGTTCGCATGTCTTTCGTTTGATAAACTCCGCTTAAATTACAATTATATATACATACTCGGTTCTACCCACACTGGATATAGAGCAAAATTGTCATTCCATTATAATTGACCAATTAGGGGTCCGTGAAGTTAGCACAACATTCAACATTCTTTCAACATTCGTGTGAAGTTAGCACAACATTCAACATTCTTTCAACATTCGTGTGAAGTTGGCACAACATTCAACATTCGTTCAACATTCAATTTTTCTTGTACATAAGTTTGTTTTAACGTGAATGGATTAAGTGGGTCGTATATATATAGCACCCCTATCAAAAGTATATAGTATTCGATACTTCGATACTCATTTTTGATGATTTTTTAATTCCGGCAGAGAGAGGGGGCACATCATATACAAATGATCGGATCGGGCCCACATTTTCAGGGATGTTACCCTGATGGTACTTTAATTCTCCAAGGACCCACGCCTATAATGTGTGTTTTTCGTTGGCGAATGTTGAACAGAGAGCACATTTAACATTCGTGTGAAGTTGGCACAACATTCAACATTCGTTCAACATTCAATTGTTCTTGTACATAAGTTTTTTAACGTGATTGGGTCGTTTATATATGGCCCTATCAAAATCAGAGTATTTGATATTCACTTTGAGGATTTTTAATTCGGGTAGAGATAAGATAGGGCACAGCATATACCCATGATCGGATTGGGCCCACATTTGCAGGGATGTGTACACAAATGTGGGCCCGATCCGATAATGAGTATATGATGTGCCCTCTATCTCTACCCGAATTAAAAATCGTCAAAAATTAGTATCGAATACTCTGAATTTGATAGGGCCGCTGTATATACGATCCATCACTTAGTCCGTTCACGTTAAAACAAAAAATTATGTACAAGAGAAATTGAATGTTGAACCAATGTTGAATGTTGTGCCAACTTCACACGAATGTTGGACGAATGTTAAATATGCTCTCTGTTCAACATTCGCCAGCGAAAACCACACATGCTAGGTGTACACATCCCTACAAATATGGGTCCGATCCCATCATGCGTATATGATGTGCCCTCTCTCTATTTACCGGAATTAAACATCCTCAAAAATGAGTATCAAAGTATCTAAAACTCTAATTTTGATAGGGGTGCTATATATACGACCCACTTAATCCATTGACGTTAAAAAAAAACTTATGTACAAGAAAAATTATATGTTGAACGAATGTTGAATGTGGTGCCAACTTCACACGCATGTTGAACGAATGTTGAATGTTGTGCTAACTTCACGGACCCACCAATTAGTAGGTACATACGAACCACGTTTCGTATCATCGCCTTAACCCTTTACCCAACAGAAGGGCCCTGTGCCAATGCATTCTCTTATATATGCGAGTCGACCATAGGTCGCCTCGCATATATAAGAGAATGCATTGGCTTAACACATTAAAAATTATAAAATTGTTAAAGAATGTAAGAAAAAATGGTAAAAAGTGTTAAAAAAAGATTTTTTTTAGGCCAATGCATTCTCTTATATATGCGAGGCGACCTATGGTCGACTCGCATATATAAGAGAATGCATTGGCACAGGGCTAACTGTAACTATCACAATGTGGTCAATGAGCCGGTTCCAATGATATCCACATTTGTATGGTTTTATTGAGACAGACCCAAGATAATTTAGGCTGTTGAAGCTTTATTTGGCCGGTTTTGGCCGGTTTGTTGGGTAAAGGGTTAAACATTGAAATATATAGTCTGCACACGATGAACGTAACCCCAAAACACTCAAATTAATTCGGCCGTCTAAATTTGTTACCATATTCAGAGGTGGTATGTAGACAGTAATTTATGACTATATCACTCCTGACAATATACAATATATCTGCTTATATTTGTACTTTTCATGTGTATAATGTAAATAAAATTATCCTATCCTATCTTATCCCTTAAATTCCTGAATATCCGTCAAATGCATAACAGATACACCATCCAACGTATACTTTTATACCGGGTGGAAGAATACATTTAGTAATGAAATGGTTGAAATCGAGTGTTGAATTCTAAACGTTGACTCGACGGCGTGGAATATTCCCAAACGATCCACACGGTTCTAAAGTTATGTTCACACGTTGGCAAAATGTCCTGGCAATTGTTCATGCAATTCGTCACAAGGGGGGAATTGTGTGCATATGATATGAACGACACACTGATTATATAATGTATGAAATCTCTGCGTTTTCATAAGTTATTCCATACTGTGAAAACGGACATTTTCCCGAAATAATATTTAAAACATCTGACAAGAGTCAATCGTGTTATCACTTTGACATTTTATCTACTGTATATTTTTGGAACTTCGGTCTGTCTGTCTGTATGTGTGTATGTGTGCTATAGACACGAAAACTGCTCGACCGATCCGACTCAAATTTGGTATGTAGGCCTATACTTTGATTCGGGGAACAATATGGGCGGGTCCAATTTCACGTGCGACCGTGTCCTTGACCTCGCTCATATAGGCATGTTTCTGGACATCGACCGATCCGACTCGAGTTTGGTATGTAGGCCTACTTTGATCCCGGGAACAAGATGGTCGGGTCAAATGTCACGCGCGACCGTGCATGTCCTTGACTTTGACCCTGACCTCGCTCATATATGCTCATATAGGCATATTTCTGGACCGATCGAACAATAGTTTTTTTTTCTTTCTCCTAATACTTTTCAACGTTGTTCCCTAAATCGCCCGGACGAAGTCGGGCACATCAGTTATAGTATTTTATAACTGTTAATCGATACACCAATTGAAGACACACAATTTGAAACAAGTCCTGTCACTAAGTCGCGGCCATTTTGGATCCATCCGGTTCCGCGGTTTAAGGGCTACATGTCAAAGTTCTGGAGGTGCTTTCCATATATGGAGTTTTAATATTCATGAATTCCATATATGGAATGCACCTCCAGAACTTTGACCTGTAACACTTAAACCACGGAACGGGGGCTGGGTGAATTAAATATGCATGGCTGCGACGCATATATATAGTGATCTCACTTATATCGAAACGTATCTCCCATATCGCCATATGTGAAAAATTAGAAGAAGAATAAAAACACGAAAAATTCCAGGCAATACATTTTGGCAGGTCTTATGTATATATCTTTTTGATAAGCACGGTAAATAACTGTACATGAGCAATGAAGAATTATCATTTAAACTTAAGTGTATACACGAATACAAGTTTATTTGCTTCTGTCTTTTTCTTCAGGATTTTAAGGACGATATTTGCAAACTAGTTTTCACAAAATTCTTGAAGGTATAGAATATGACAGCAAAGATTCCTTCACTCATATTGCTGGGGATTCTAATTATCGCAGGTGAGAAACAAGCCAGTAAATTATTTCATAGTATCGCCAAAATACCGTAAATAGCACGTTCGGAAATCACATCTCAATTTAAAATAATAAGAAATTCAGCTGAAAGCTGTTCGTGGCCTTGTGACAATTTAAAAAAATAGTTGACTGGTTCATATTACTTTTCGGCTTTACATAAAATTGGTCTTGAAAAATCATGCATATGTTCACGATATATAGTTTTAACATAGTAGTTCAATATATTTCGAAGTCAGTCTTGTCACTTATATATGTTGATATAAAGTTAATATAAATATTTGGTTGGCGAATATCCCACTGTGGTCATCGTAGTTTCGACGCGATATTAATTCAAAATTAATGACACCAGAGTCGTTATTTCGTGAGAGAATCTGGATTCAGAATCCAGAACTGATTACGGAGCGGAGCTAAATCGAGATTACACGGATTCTAGGTCAGATTTTGAAATCCACGTGGTCTCCGATACTATGTTATAATGTTCTCCCAGCGTCAAACATGGCTCATGTATTTGACACAAGTATCATTTGTATCTTATATTTATAATGTTCACGTTTATTGTGAAAGTCATGCTTTTCTTCTATGTGTATATACATGGCACCTAATTAGCTGCCAATCCGACTTAATCGCATCTTTTTTTTAAACACTTCTAACAGCTCTAGATCTCCTGAATAAGACGTTGTGGAGAACACATGAAACTTGTCAGTTGTACATGGACGTGGCGACAGGGGTTGGTTGGAGTGACTCGACCCCCCGAACTTTGGTACATTTCCAACAGATGGAAAATTTATGCCTGACATAACATTAGTTGGATATAAATTTGACACTATATAAATTTGGAATTCTCTCATTATTTGATTTTTCAACCAGTAACAGCTGGTAATTTTCCAATATTAGGGTGTGTCAGGTTGGATATTTCCAAGGGGGTGCAAATGGAATTCTGCAAACCTGTGAATTTGATGTTTTGTACAAGTGGGGGTGCAGTTGAATGGCCTGGCAATTTGATGGTGCACCCCCATGGGAACCCACTAGTCATGTCCCTATATAGAACTTGTACGTGCGAATATTTAATCAAATAAATTGATCGACATTTCCACTATATGTTCCTGCGATCCTAGAATAAGTTTTACATTTGTGTTTGTGCGATTGGGAGATGCAGCTCACGTGCGATCACGATTCACAAGACCACAACATGGGCAAATCTTTATTTTCCGACTAATTCACAGCACGTTTGCCAAAAAAATGCCTGTGTTTCTGCACTTTACAGAGACTATTGTGGAAAACAACTGCAATTAACGAACAAAACATTTTAAATATTAAATTGTTATAATACTAGATAGTACATACGTGTATCTGATAATCCATCGATATAATATAATCCTACTATTTATTGAATAAGAAGGAACATATAATAACCATCAAACCAGAAGACATATCCACGCAGGTTCACGTGAATTCGGTCAGTGGTGACGTATCCGCCGAATTTTAAATCGACATGCGTTCGGGTGGTATTGTATGGATGGAATTATGAAATGAACATGATGAAAGTGACAATGAAATTGACAATGATTTGCTTAAACTTCGCCATCAATCGAAGTGCTCCCCAGCGTTACTATCAATAACATTATTATTTGGCTAATATCTTAAAATTCTCCCCGTTTACACTTGATAACGCAAATTTGTCTCGGCATTTAAAATTCTTTGATATGGATCGTTTAATAATTTGAACCCAAGGGACGCATTCTAATGATTTATTGTGTTTTTAAACTTCGAAGTGGGGAAATCTTGTTTTGTTTACATTATGAATGTAATCGGAATCGGAATCCAGATTACGACGAAATAACGATTATATACGAACTGTTCGTTTGCTGATTCTTTTCTGTTCGTTTACCGAACCACGTCGTACGGAGTGTAATCCGTAATCTGAATCCAGATTCTCCCACGAAATAACGACTCTGCTGCATTTACAGTCTAAATTACGAGAATCTCCTTGATGTTCCGTGTGGACCAGCCTGGCATAAATTATGCAGGAGACACAAACTGTTGCCTGCACGAGCATGCAGTGTTTATCTGGCTTCTTAAAGACCCACCGTCCGATTTGACACCAAATAATTAAAATTTTCCTAAATCAATTTCCTGCTTACCAGGCTAAAGAAATGAAAAATACCTGCAATCATCAGGCATCGCGAAAAACAACGAAAACATCCACAGGTAATACATCGAAAACTGTCACAAAAGCTCATAATTGAGAAAGCTATTTTGGACGACGAAAGCTTGGACGCTCTTTATCATATACCATCATTTGAATATTTGCTAGGCTGACACAAATTCGAAACGTGTTAAAAGTTCCTCTTTTGAAAGTCAACAACTGGCAAACAAAACCTCCTAATAATGGTCTCATGGTCCGTTCGAATTATGCTGTGGTATAGAGAAGGTATATATGCATGCAAACAATCGACCATCCAACGTTAATATTTAAACTCAGTTGTTTCAATCATGTTATTCTGTTAGGGATGCGAATTTCTTTTTTATTTTCTTCTACGTGTACAAAACATGCTCATATTATCATGTTTATAGCAATCGGTAACCACATCATATAGTGGATATACCACATCATATAAAGATGAAGCGACCTCATATAATGGAGAATCCACATTATATATCATTGCAACAGAGCGCCACATAAGGCAGCTGTGGCGTTCCATAATTGTGGGTTGTTGGAAATTGGAATCTTACATTTGCCATGTATATATATAGTTTATCAATGAAACCAGTCCATATCGGCTCTGATATATAAGTACCGCTTTATATGTACCCCATGTTTATATGTGCAGTGTATACTCTCCCATACTCGATGAGAAAACTTAAAGGTACTCAATCCGTAAAGAGGGTCCCCATCTCAACAGATTCCAACAACAACAATCCGATCAGAGGTTCCTATATTACTATTTCTTTGGCTTTGGGGGTAAAAAATATTTGATTCGAGTCGAGGAACCCATCAAACAAAGCTCAGAGTTATTAGATATTGATTTTTGAAATTTATTAATTGCTCGAGATGAGTACTAATAACTGCCGTCAATTTGGTAACCTGCTCGAGATTTTACGCCAAAACTCTATTCAAACAGACAAGGATGGATAACTCTATAATCAAGTGGTAATAATAACGAAATTTTTACTGTCTTCTGGGCCAGAAAGAATTCCCGATAATGAAAAATAATAGATTTCTAAAATCGATATCTAACAAATCTGAGCTTTGATGGGTGACTTCCTCGACTCGAATCAAATATTTTTGACCCCCGAAGCCATTGGAATAGTAATTGAGAGGAGTTTTATCGGATTGAGTACCTTTAACCTCTCGATTGCAGATACCAGTGTGAGCTCACGAGGCGGGCTGCTATTCGGACAACATAGTAACAACGGCAACAACCACACCGGGCCTCCGGAAAGAATTGCTAACGCTGAAGATACAACACAAGTCACGAATTTAACATCCAGTGGAATTATTGTGCCAAAACCTATTTCAGGAGATCTCAACAAAACTGTGGAACAATCAAATGGAAATAATAATAATACGTGTTCGGAATTAATGGTGACAAGAAGGGCGGTTTCTTGTGAAAATGACAGTGTTAGGTGGTTGGACTTGAATAATAAACAACTGCTTCTGTTATTGTCGGATGAAGGCGGAGCGTTCGTTGCCGCTTATATGGCCATAACGGAACAACAAGCATCACGGTCCTTCATTAATATGCTGTCCGTCAGGGACTTGACTCAGGTGAGATTGGTTATATAAACGTGGACTCGAAGCTAAATGATTTTGACTTTTTTTTTCGGGCATTATGTCACACAATTGTAAACAACCTAAAGGTATGTAAGTTCCCCTTGACTTATTACAATGTATCACAAGAGTCCTGAAGCCGATGTCAGGAAACTTTAAATGTATATTCAGTTTATTAATTAGAAATGACATTTTGTCCAGAATCGCTCTAATTTGCCCTTACACTGAGTAATGTCATTTTATGACATCACCAATCCAAGTAATATGGTTTTACGACATGCTGTAAATCTACTTCACTGCTAAATATTTTGTGTGACGTCACTCATATGAATGTTGTCAGTATATACTGTTACCAAGAAGCGATATAATTAATAAATAGGACATTACTCGGTTTGTTTGATATTATAGGCCTGATATCAGCCCTCGCGGTAACCTCATATCAGTCTTCGACCTTCGGTCTCAGGCGAATATGAGGCCTCGGCCTGATATCGAGCCCAATCTCAAACAAACAAAATAATACCCTCTAAATATAGGACTGATGGGGTGAGCTGATTGAGTGCTTGCATGCTTCAGTGAGCACCGTTTGTGCGGAGGTAGTGCTCAGTTCCAAAATCAAAAAACAGTTATGAGAGTAAAAACACTAAATTAACCTTTTCATGACGAGAGCTGCGCTGTTGCAGCATTATATACCCTGTGCCAGTGCATTATATTGTATATGTGAGTCTCCCATAGGGAGCCTCGCATATATACGAGAATGCAATGGCTTACAAAATCCAGGTAAATAGCATTAGGCCAATGTATTATCTTATATATGCGAGGCGTCATGTAGACGACTCGCATATATAAGAGAATGCATTGGCACAGGGTTCCAAAAATTCAGGAAATACCAGTCATAAAAGGGTTAAAAACTTGTGTGAAGAACATCTTTTAGTTCTGCATGTAAACCCATGTCACGACGATGACACTGTTGGAATGAGTAGACACTGCGTGGATTCAATGCTATCATGCTAATTTTATGTGGCTGCAAATTCCTCTTGCATTAGCTTGGGGGCGATTCCATTCATAACGCTCGGCTACAACGAGTAACGAAATTACAAGGGCAATAAATGGAATGACCAGGCGTAAATTATTTCTATATAGACTGGTTACCATGGAAGCGAGCAAGACAACGAAACTGGAAGAGAACTCAGTAATCTAAAGCACAGTATCTCATATGCGCTAGCAAAAGCCGAGGACTTTATTCTTGAAATGGGATTCGAAATCGAAGGAACAAACCTTGGTGCGATTATGTCACACGTCAGCAATGATGACCTGAATCGCCATAATCTCACAAGAAACCATCTGACGATGGCCTTCCGTTTGATGTCTGGAAAAAGAATGGCGCATCGCGGTCGGATTAAGAGAGAATCCGTCACAGACAGTCAAGGTAAATACCATAATTACAGTAATGCCCTAATTTAAATAATCGACTCCTTAACCACAGCAGAATTATGGGTAACTTTTTCAGGATTTAGTCGGAAATATGGCTTGTTGCCATTAATCGGAAAGCTATCAGTTACCCATAATTCTGCTGTGGATAAGGAGTTGATTAATTAGGGCATTACTATATATTAAATATTATAATGGCCTATCTCTTCCTGGCCACGATTACAACAACAAAAACATTTGTATAAGCCCATTCCATGTTGTTTCAAATACAAATACCTTTTTCTATGCATAAAACATGGACAATACTTAAGATTGGGCATATTAATAATTATTGGTCTAAAGGAAAAATATAGTGGTTTATTAATGCAAAATATCTGAAGCCAAATGGGCATTTTGTCTTGATGGAGTTTGCTAACAAGACAGGGTTATTTTTTGCATGGTATGTTATGTCAGTGATATTTGCGTTCGGCACGATTGTCCCACATTAGGTGACACGCGTGTGGTAGAAACACAGCGGCGTCAGCGATCAGTCGTAGAATGAGCCACATTGAGCAGAACACAATCTATTTGGATATGCGGTTTATTCAACATGCAGAAGCACCAAAATTACGCAGCTCTCTCAACCGGAGCTGGTTGCGCGAACGCAGAGACCATATTTGCCAAGAAGGAAGTGGATTGGCGTGACATTACAGAAAGAACGAGAGATCACTGTCAGATGAATCAGAGCTAAACCACTTTGCATGTAAAGAGCTGCGTCTGAAGAGTTTTTTTTCAGTCCGTATTACCAGGAAAGAATCCAGTATTCCTGTATTCCAGGAGAACATCGATACGGTTGTACTGGCGGAACAAAGGCATGACATCTGCGACGAACCAAGAGGACTGACGGTTGGAGAACAAGTATTGGGGCAACTACACCAAGAATAGATGTAATGGTACCTGATGTCCTTGTGAACAGTCGTCTTGGTAAATGGATTCGTTAAACACAACTGTTTAACTCTTTGTAGAAGAGAACGTAAATATCTATTTCACGCTGTACTCGTATAATTTAGACAACATTTGATTCCAAATCGCTCTTTGTTAGTGATAATAGCGCTATATATGTAATCAGCGGTTGTCGGAACAGAACAAGAAATTTCATGAACTTTCAAACCCACTGGATGTGTAGGAGAGGTCTTTTGTCAGGTAATTTATATACACTAGTTAGAAAAACGACGACCACTACTCCTTGTCACGTTCCTTGACATATATCCAGTGGTTCCGAAATGAATCCGGTACACATAACACGGCTGTTGCAATCAGTGTGCATGCTGTGGGTTGTCCGAGCCATTTGGTCTTCGATACCAAGGTTATGCAGTTTCAATAAAAGTGTAGAGTGACACACCTTGTCAAAGGCTTTCTGTGAGTCTATGTAGAATAAATAGGCACGGAAGCCATCGTCTTTAGCATATGCAACAGATTCCTAAGTGTGAAGGAAGTCATCTCATAACAACTGATCCCTTTTCTGCAGTGAATACGGGAATCCAGAAAATCGGTGATTTTAATATTCTGTTTAGGAGGACACTTTATAGAACACGGGGAACAATGTAATTTTTTTTAGGTTTGGGTTCTCCTTTGTAGAGTGGAATGATGGTACCAAGTTTGAATTTCTGTGGAATATATGCCATATCAAGTATGCTATTGTAGACGAAGCAGATAATTCGCAGAAAAAAGATTTGTTGCTCGTTCACTATAATTACCGTCTGCATCGCCCACTTTATAAATCCCTTTTAACCCTTTACCCAACAGAACGGCCCTGTGCCAATGCATTCTCTTATATATGCGAGTCGACCATAGGTCGCCTCGCATATATAAGAGAATGCATTGGCTTAACACATTAAAAATTATAAAATTGTTAAAGAATGTAAGAAAAAATGGTAAAAAGTGTTAGGCCAATGCATTCTCTTATATATGCGAGGCGACCTATGGTCGACTCGTATATATAAGAGAATGCATTGGCACAGGGCATAACTGTAACTATCACAATGTGGTCAAGGAGCCGGTTCCAATGATATCCATATTTGTATGGTTCTATTGAGACAGACCGAAGATATTTTAGGCTGTTGAAGCTTTATTTGGCCGGTTTTGGCCGGTTTGTTGGGTAAAGGGTTAAGTGAGCGAACAACTGCTAGTATCTCGGTTGAGTCGGCACGTGTTGGAGAGTCATAGGATATTCGAAAGCAATTCTTCGACAGTTCTCTCTCTCAATTTCTAATTGAGTGTCATCATGCTCACGGCGAGAATAGATGTTTGCAAAAATAGCCTCTTCATCCTGATACTATATCACACGAATCGCGCACAACATTCATGGAATTTCATCGCTGAACATAAGAGCGACGATTTCCTATTGGGTTGATTCAACAGTTTCCAGAAAGAAGATTGATCGCATGTGGCGAAGCGCTGATGGTCGTCAAAGATATGCCGTTGACGTTGTTCCGCTGCTAACCATATTTCTCTTCGCAGAAGACTCCTTGTTTCGCGCTCCGCGTGTATACTAATGTAGATATTCTCGTTTCGCCTGGGCGCTGGGAGTTTTATTTATAGAAATGTGAATTTTTGGGACGGTTTTATAAGTCGAACTGAGACCCGGAGGCCGAGTCCGGTAAAAGGTGTAGTTAGGAATTTCAATTTCGTTTATTGTCCTTTACATTATTATGTCAATAATGTTGATTTTTGGTTTGTGACAAGCTATGTCAATTATTTGTTATTTTAACGGAATTCTGAGTTGGTCATTCGATAAACCAATATATTTTATATTCTATAATTACAACCATGGGTATATAATATATGATCTTGAGCGCGTTACCATTCCTGGCATTGGTTTTCTTGTAGTTTATATACGTATAGGTGATGTTGCTGAGTGATGTATACCGGACTTAATGAATGCGGTTCTCTTGGACTTCATATCATTGGGTAGAAGCGGCTGGGAGGGATTCCAGTATATGGTTTCAACTTAGAATTAAATTTGCGAAATCCAGCGGCGAATTCAGATGCCTTCAGTAATGTTAACACAATGTGATCATATGTGAAATCGATCAATGTTTTGCACGCGCGTGTGGTCTGGAGACAGTCAAAGTCGTCACAACAGGCGTCTAAGTGAGAATTATACATGGATTCTTCTAGTTAGTAATAGTGTAATATTCTGTGGCATTAGGTTTTCGGGTGAATTTCTTGATTTAGGAATGACTTCAATCAAGACACAATATTTCCACACGGAAACATTTGAATCTCCTATATTCTCCTACAGCATGAATAGCCTTGGTTTCTCACTAAAGAAAACATTATCAGAAAATTGGATTATTCCACTTTGACATGATGTATTTGAAGCGACATGATGTGTTTGAAGCGTTCATCGTCGAAAACTGTGCACGGTGCGATCATATCAGTATAGACAGTTAATGCACAAGTATGTGAACAAAGATAATTGGATTGGCCACATTAGCGAATCGAATGAACGTTGGTTTGTCTCTGGTCAATATGGAGGATGCACAAAGAGAGACGTATTTAATAGTAGAGGCTGTAAGATGGGTGTGCAAATCTGGATAAAAGCATGATACACATATAGAGTAGACCGTGGGGGTTCAGTTCGAAGCGAGACCCTAATTGGCAGACCCCCTCATATGACCTTGAGGTCAAGGTCAAGGTCATCAACATGAATTTTCACTATAGGTTGTCTGGAATGTGCATAAGGGGGCTAAAAGGGTATGCATTGTGCATATTATTCATTACTCCACACTAGGGAGATATATGACTGACATCGTGATATTTGGGGGCTTTATATGAGAGTTGGATTGTTTTTGGTGACCTTGAACTTAAAATTGTGCCATGTTATCAATTATCACTTGGGAAGGGGAATGGTTTAGGCGTATCAGGTTAGATGTTTTATTCAAACATATTGCAACAATCATAATTATATCCAGTATAAGTGGGGGCGTAAAGTGGCTCAGTTGGTAAGGTGCGTGTTGCACTAGACACACATAAACCATTCCAATTAGTGATGGTGAAACTGATTCGAATCTGGCATACACAGGGATTCGTGTACATGTAATTGGAAAAGTTTGTCAATTGCTTTCCTGTGTTCACAGGGGGGGGGGGGGGGGGGGTCGGAAAAAAAAATTCAGGCACGTATTGCATTTTTTCCCGTTCGATCATTTTTTGACTCACCCACCCCCACCGCCAAATTTTGTTTCCGTTATCGGCAGTTTTTTTCCGAACATTTTTTGACACCCACCCCCCTTTTAACACTAAAACAGAGATTTGCGGGGGGAAATTCACTGTAAACAGCTGTCAGGGACATATCAAGGATATATATATATATATATATATATATATATAAGACATGTAACTTTACAAAAAGATTTAACTTAAGTTTAACAGTTGGAATATTACTGTAAAGTATGTTTGGCTTTATCTAGCTTTCATCTGTGAAAACTTCAAATAGTTAACCCTTCAGACTTCAGTATTTCAAACAACTTCAAGTGAAATTACACAATACAGTAGAGGAACAGTGACACTTTGATCAAGTAAACCTGGTTATCGTGTGGGGTCTCATAATACCAAATGAATAATTAACATAGATATTAGTACTACTAGTAATTACTACATGTAACTTAATAGACATTATTTCTGTACTACTAGTATATTATGAATGTGTCTCTCACTTGAATTTTAGAAAATAGCCTATTATATGAATTACAGTGATAATGGTCTCATTTCAAGCAGGATAAGCATAACCCATTGGACAAACAGATATCTGACAATAACTTATAAGCATTTCCAATCCATACATATATAAAAACAACTCCAAAGTTATGCTTCAGAAACTTGATCAAAGTGAACACTCAGGAAAATTCAAAATACTGACTCCAAGAGCTCTAGATTAGCTCTCAATGCATTGGATTTTTAAAAAAAATCCAGGGGGAGACCCCCCCACCATCAGCTCCCCCAAAATCGCTGGATACTTCACTGGCTGTATATGAATTTCTGTGCATACTATTTATCATGGATGTTAACTTGGACATGTAAATAGGAATGAGTCATTTTAAGGTCATTCGGCCAAAAAAACATGGCTGCCAGCAGCCATCTTGGATTTCAAAATTTGCAACAAAATACAACACGATAACTGCCTGCAGTCAGTTTACCAGTTATAATTATATTATGTCTCTCATTCAAAGTGGTTTTGAAGCCCAACTCATTGCCAAAAACACTAAAAAAGCAAGCAGGAATTTTTTTTTTAGTTGCAGAAAAAAATGCTTGTTGGTGGCTTTGACCACCCACCCACCCCGGCATACGTGCCGGAATTGTTTTTTTTTCACCCCCCCCCCCCCTGGTGTTCAGTGATTTATTCTCAGTGAGATATATCCTCTGCACAGCCTCTCCTCCACTTGTAAATCTGACATGATGTGACATAGCAGCTAAAACGACCATTAAAGGCACGTGAGGCCTTAGTTGTCGAAAATATTTATATTTGTTCCAATCACCGTAAACAGAAAACATTAAAATGCATACAGTTTCGTTCATATATACCATGACCATCGCGTAAACAGCATGTTATCATAAAGACCTACTATATTTTAACTAAGCAAGAGTCTGATTGTGTTACAGAAAACAGCACAATGCTACTGGCTAATCACACACAAATGGCATAAGCGCTCTTTATTAAGTTCCATATCAGGAATTCACCAACAAAGAACGCTCTTTATGTTTACCATCATAATATAAACAAAAACCAGAAAAGTAACTTTTTATGCTTTTGTTTACATAACAATGGTCAAACATATGACAATAACATACTGTTTATGCGATATTTCTTATTTGTATACGGACAAAGTATGTCTACATTTTGATGTTCTTTCTGTTTGTGGCGGTTTTTGACGGGTGGAAATCTTTTCACAGGATACCCACCGCCAAGGCCAACCGTACCTTTAACCCCAATAAAACAAACAAACATCAGTTTCTAAAATTGGAATGATGCGCTTACATAGCGCTTACATACCACTCGAAGTGAATGGTGTTCGCTGGTGTTCCGATGATTATTTTGACACCATCAGATACGTTATTAGGATAAATAAAAGATCCAATGAGCAGAATTGGAACCCATGTCTCGCCAGCACATGGCACTTATCAACGAAGGTACATGTAGTACTAGCCAAAATGTATACCTGTTTTGAAAATTAAACTGAATACGCTTAAGTCGGCGAATTATCGAAATCATATTCAACTCCTAACAGCATGTCTCAAGATTCTGTCATCAATGCACTTGATGTGCTTTGAGAACAAAAAGGAGTGGCAATAACACAGCCAGTAAGCGTTAGGGCAAAATACAAATTTGAAGAAAGAAGGCATTAGAAGGGTACCTCCATAGACTAAATCTATGGTACCCCTCTCTGTGACAAATAAATAACCATTTCTACTGATTTCATTGAAGGAGGTGATAATAGCTAGGTTCAGCCAAACATTCGTTTAAATTGTAACATGTGCTACTGTGGTATACTTGCTATGGATACACACTTGGCAGGAGAAGTCGTGTGATTTACGGCGCCAAAGCTACACGTTTTGAGATATCGGTCCAATTTGTAGCAGAATGTGTAAACATAATCTGGTTGTAAGCGACATGTCCACAGTGCAACCGCTGATATGCTTAATTGACTTCAATCAAGACACAATATTTCCACACGGAAACATTTGAATCTCCTATATTCTCCTACAGCATGAATAGCCTTGGTTTCTCACTAAAGAAAACATTATCAGAAGATTGGATTATTCCACTTTGCTGCTACACATTTGATACAACTTGAAAATGGCTTGACCATGTAAGTCTAGGCGGAATGTTGGCATGAGTCAGGATACTTTCTTTGGCAATGGCAACACAAGTTACATATACGATTGGCTATACCTTGCTTCTTCATAATATACTTAAGAGAATTCGGTGGTTTTATTATCAAAATAAAAAAAGTTACATACTTAAAGACACGGTTGGCCTTGGCGGTGGGTATCCTGTGAAAATATCTCCACCTGTCAAAAACCGCCACAAACAGAAAGAACATCAAAATGTAGATAGACTTTGTCCGTATACAAATAAGAAATATCGCATAAACAGTATGTTATGGTCATATGTTTGACCATTGTTATGTAAACAAAAGCATAAAAAGTTACTTTTCTGGTGTTTGTTTATATTATTATGGTAAACATAAAGAGCGTTCTTTGTTGGTGAATACCTGATATGGAACTAATAAAGAGCGTTTATGCCATTTGTGTGTGATTAGCCAGTAGCATTGTGCTGTCTTCTGTAACACAATCAGGCTCTTGCTTAGGTAAAATATAGTAGGTCTTTATGATAACATGCTGTTTACGCGATGGTCATGGTATATATATGAACGGAACTGTATGCGTTTTAATGTTTTTCTGTTTACGGTGTTTGGAACAAATATGAATATTTTCGACAGTTAAGGCCACACGTGCCTTTAAGAGTTGGTACTACTAGGCAAAGTCCTGAAATTACAGAATTGAAGAATGTTGAGTCTCCGTGAGTGAGACATCGGACCACCGTCATAGATGGGTACCCTGGTCAAGCGGTGTATAGGGAATTTGATCATAAGCGGAGATGTGCACAATTATCACACGATTCCAGAATACAGGCAATCCGTTCATCACTGGAAACTGGCACATTGGTTGCTTAGTTTCAGGATGTGTATGGGTGATATTGGTGCGCTCGATCTGCACCCTAATTCCAGGATATCGGATATAGGTAGTCTGATCACCACCGCAGAAGTACTCTATGGACAGCCATGCAGGTTCTGGATATGGCTAACTTGACCGGCCACTATACTGGAATACCAGTCCCAGGATAAGAATATATTGCACAGTCCCAGTATAAGAATATATTGACATTGCTAGATATACGTGTAGGTCACGCTTTTCACCGCTGTTCGAGTACAGTGACTTCTCTTGAAATTGACCACCACAATACGGATACATAATATGGATAATCTAGACATCATTAGATACAATAACACTGGCGTCCCACTTTCGGGATAGATACGTGGAATACACCGCCCCAGATGACTCGCAAATGCCTCCCAAATCCAACGACACAGGTAAACTAGAGGAATAGTCATATACCGGTGTATGTTATCTGGTCACCACTAAAATTTTGACTAATCAGTCCTATATGTATCGCTATGCCACTACCTGGGCTATCCTAGATGCTGACGGTCCGAGGCCAAACAGATGGATGGTTTGCATGGATATGTGTTATTATGTGTGGTGGGTACTTTAGCTGACCAATTAATGCTGGAATTTGAGTGATTTTGGCACCTGCTTTCGTTCACGTGGTGGACATGCACCCAGTTCCTAGATACCACTACTTTGGTAACTATTGAAGTACCGGATAACATAATATGGGGAGACTATAGACATCCAGCTCCCCGACATCGCTGTTCTGTTCTGGCAATCTGACCAACAACTTTCTGAATACCGAAACTATAATGACCCACATTGAGATACGGTAACCTGCCATCAATGTGAATATCCAGTCCTTGTACATGTTATGTGGCCCATTGATACATAGACATACTAGTATATTGGCCACCTCCTGATGACCACTTCACACATTGTCTACCAAATCGGAGATGTAAACACCAGAGAGCCAGCCTTGCTTGCTTTAGGATTCAGTGGCATAGCATTTTGACACTCTTTACAAGCAATGACTAATTGTCTGCGAAAAAGATATTATTATAGAATATTAAGATAGCATTATAGCATAAAATATATTGTTATAGTATATTAAGATAGCATTATTATAGCATATTAAGATAGCATTGTTTGCACATTTCTTTCAAAACTAAACTTCCTTTTTTCAAAAGAAAACCAATAAATTTTACCAACAGGATATATCTGAGGAGTTATAGTATTAGTGAATCAAGGGGTATGCTATATCACGATGCTAGTCTCTAGTTCGGCGACCAGAGTGATGGCCAGTAGATGATATACCACACAACAACCACAAGTCTCTAACCACACTGCTAGAATTTATATGACACAGTATATGTCTGCTCGTGTCGAACATGGGGTGATTTTAGCACAATAACTGTCTGACCTTTAAAAGTACCACTTTCTTTGGTGTGGTGAGATCTCAACATTCACTGGGAGCGAACTTCTTTTTTTTATCAATGAGCTCATTCTCAATTGATGGACGAGTAATCAGAATTAGCACAAAACATGTAGGTATGATATATATATATTACGGTCTCGTGTTTTTAGTAGGGACTATGTCTATATTCAATGCTCTTGTATCCACACTCCAGTTCTGTCTTTAGCATGACTTAATCTTTCGTAACAAGTTATTCAACAGCTAAATTATGTTCCACAATTTTGATGCCAATAATGGTGATATTATATTCTGGACAACAGTTCTCATTATTGGGTGTGCATGTAATGGTAGTCATATTCTCATAATTGTTACCAAATTGAAAGCATGTCGGTTCAACATATTCAACATATACATTGCTGACATGTGATTTTCCTGTCCTTTAATCATGACCAGTGAATCGATTACCATGTGATCATGCCAAGTTTTTTTCCACAGCATGTAGTGCTTTTGTGTCAAACATTTGGGTAATACATGTATTGTGCAATGCGTTGGGTGACTAAAATGAGCAAAATGTTACTTAATAAAAGTAACATATTTTTTGCAAAACCCTCTGAAACCCTTGTTATCCTTATATTGAACACATGCTGACACATGTGCCTAAAATGTATAACTTTGTGGCATCATGTTGGCATTGAATTTTTTGACTTTACAGGTATATTGAATTTGTGATCTTCTTACCAACATTTACTGAAATATATGTTCATAAATTGATAGAATTCCTGAGAGTTCAGTATTATAATATGGCAAAAAATCGTGAAAAAACTCCAGAGAAGAGCTTTAAAACTCAGATAACCTGCAGTATAGGTCAAGGCAAAAAATAGAGAAAAAACTCCAGAGAAGAGCTTTAAAACTCAGATAACCTGCAGTATAGGTCAATATAGGTCAATATAGGTCAGTATTATAATATATTTATGTAATTTCGGACAAATATCGAGGAATAATTCAGGCTCAGCTCACACCATTAACAATTTTATAAAAATGAGTTTTGACCTTTGACCTTGACCTCAAGGTCATCTGGGTGAATTTAATGCTTGGGTCTCACTCTTGTAATGTACGCTGATACATATGCAAATAAAATGATCTGGAATGTGGTGGCATTTAGTGAGCATGTTAAATAGGTGGGACTTTGTCTTCATTTGTTCATGGAATTTTTGCAATTATTCGGATGAACAACTGACTTTTTGAGCTTCAATATGAAAAGTTCTCAAGATGTTTGTAGATTTTGTTATAAAGGTGACTAATCTGGCCTATTTGAAGTCATATTTATGTAATTTTGGTATGTATAAGTAATGTGTTGTCTTAAAAATGTTATAACTCATACAGCCTGTGAAAAATTGAAATTTTGACATTTGACCTTGACCTCAAGAGGTTTTATGCTGCGTTTTGCTAATCCTGGCTATTTGAGCCGAAGTATGTGTCTGTATGAAACATTCAATTGAACCTACATATTAAAACAATTATTTAATGTTGGTGGCGTTGGTGTTTGCAACAAAAAAAATAAAATAAATAAAAAATAAAAACATGGTCAGTTTGCAACAACGAACACAGCCATTATTAAAATATTTCAAAATATAAATGTTTCTAAATGTTTTATACACATCTAGTGTCTTTTCTCGATTTGTTCTGATCAGTAAACCCCACCAAAAATGACAACTTTAAATAAAATAATGGTACACTTTAGCCGCAGCCTATACACACACACACACACATATATATATATAAATAAATATTGATAAATAAATAAGATTGTAACACCTTTATAGACTTGTTGTGAACTTTTATTCACGAGCTTCCCACCTGCTAGGTGTCTTTCTCAAGTGACGAAAGCTCGTGAATAAAAGTTCACAAATCTATAACGGTTTTACAATCTTGTTTATATTATCATTTCTTGAGACTTGTGCGGCGCATCATATACTTAAATAAAAATTGCATCACTTTGTCCTACCATCATCATAACAATTCAGCAGGACCCACCAGCATCCTAGTAAATCAGCAAAACCAATTATCCAGGGTGTGCATGTACGTTTGTGAGATCATGGTGACATATCTAATGCACGCAGCCACGACTGTCGTCTTTCGAGACAATGGCCAATTCAGCCCCTGTGGCCTGTTTGGTCCACATTTATTTAAAATAAAAATGGATAGTTTTTTATATTGCACTTACCCACACGAGTCGCTAAGTGCGTATTTAGCATTTGCACCATTTTCTCCAAGCAGATTCTACCAGTTTAAACTACTGTCAACTCAGAGGCGAGAATACAACAGATGGATATAATAATCTGTGTACCACCTGTGCTGCAACTACCAAACTGGGAGACAATAGATTCCCACGGATTATAAACGAGGCTGTATGTCATGGTGACGACAGGGACTGCATCATAATCAACAGAGTTGGTACGTATATAGCGGAAATGTTTAGATTAGAGAATATCTAATTAAATATTAGCCTCATCATGGTCACTTGTCGTCCGGATTGAATTGGTCACATCTATAACCCTCTTCATATCTACTAAAAACTTCATATACAAATGTATATACATATAAAAATATCACCAGATGTCGACACATTCCAGTTGAGTACAACTGTCGGTACACTCTTCGTTTCGTTTTCTTGTTTTCCTGTTATAGTTCGTTATGGTTTTCATATAATTATACAAAGAAAACGAAACAAAGTGGTCGGAACAAAACATTCATTCGATCTATCAAAGTAAGCACATAGTGAATACCACAACTGGGCCTATCAGATTTTGAGTTATTTCAAAGTCGACATGTTGACGATAAATTCTTTTGCTATCCCATGAATAAGTAAAAGATATTTCACTTCATCCCTATCATGTTATAAGATCATTATAAATTTGCTTCTTCCAGAGGAGCTTTTCTCGAAGCTATATATACGCTTAGAGCACAATCCCATTGTTACAATCGTTCCCTGATTTTTGACAAAGCACACGAATTCCCAAGGATGGCGAAGGAATAGTTCAGTGATTATCCCATTGTTAAGCACACGCAACTCATAACCGAAAAATCGCACGGGCGCTTCAAAGTCGGACCAGTCCGTGTTGTTTCGGACATATATATTCACATTCAACGCCGATCAGTGCATGTTAATCACGTTGTTGGGCGCGGTTAACCGGCTATTGTGTCGTGGTCAAAACACGCTCAACGGCACATTTCCAGTTGATTGCATTATGTGGGATCAATTGTGCTCTAAGTCGGTCAGAGCATGCGAATAGTTCTTTACCAGAATAAATCTCGTCTTCGACTCGATTGATTCTGGTAAAGAACAATTCTTGTGCTCTAACCCTTAATTATATTTATGGCGTGGGTGTCATGCCGATTTTGAATACGCTATAACACACGAAAGACGTGTCGTGATTACAAAATGTCTGAAGTATTCTAACCTTATTCCAGCTCATGGAAGATGCATACAGAAAACATTCAACCTGAATATGCTACGAAAGACGGGCAGCTGCATGATGATTCAACACGCGGGAGAGCACGTGCTTACCGAAGAATGGGAACTATATACGCAGCCTATCAGGGTATCGTGTGAATGTGCTATAGACAAGCGATCATTGCTTTCGGTGACTTAATGTGACATATAATATTCAAGCCTCAAATCAAACCTGATAATTTCAAGTTTTTGTTATAATCCGGGGGATTAACCCTTTTGTTACTAAATGGATTCTCAATTAGTTATAAAAGTATATATTTGAATGGTCTGTTATTCATCTGATGGATATTTAAGAAAAAATGAGCAGACGACAGAAAGACGAAACATATAATACAATAGATCATGCCATGAATCTCTTCTTTGCTAATGCCCGTAGAGATCATATTCCACCAGCACAAAACCTTGGAACGTTTTAAAGTTTTGACAGGGAACCTTATAAAGTCGAAACAATAAAGCGGACAATATAGTTCTTAGTTATTATCTGTTCCTTGATAACTTACCTCACTGTAGGTGAATGTACCAACTCAAAATTGCCTGCTTTTATGTGACTTTTGTGAGCCGATATCGCAATAAATATTGAATTAATTACCCAGGAGAAATGCCATAATTGTAAGCAACGCAAAGCATAATCGCTCACAAATTCACTTGAATCGTGAAATTTCGAGTTGGGACCATTATCTAGGAACAGGTAATAACTAAGAAATATATTCCTCGCATTATGTTTTCGACTTTATAAGGTTCCCTGTCAAAACTTCAAAAAGTTCCAAGGTTTTGTACTGGTGGAATATGATCTCTACGGGGGTTAGCCAGAGTAGAGATTCATGGTATTAATACAAATACAGAAGGTTTCCTAATCATTGGTTGGAAATAATAACTTCATTAAAGAACCGATTGATGAATATATGGATATTTTTAAATGAACTACTCATCAATGCGTATATTTAGTAAATAAAAGGGTTAATATGTTGATCAATATCAATATGTTGTAGAACAGGGACGCATTTTACTGAGGCTGTAGTTTCTGTTGCTGGTATAAGCGTTTGCTTGGGATGTATATATCATACTGTTCCTTCACAGGCATGCATCACGCTAGCATCTATATTAAGCTATTTATATTCCCAGAATGTAACAAAAGCGAGTCAATGCACTCACAGAGCTTGATTAATGTACAAACAATATTAAAGTCTGTAAAAAAAAACATCACCGCCAAGTAGAACACGCGCGGATAACTATAGGTCAACGTTGTTCTTATATTCATTATTTATTGTTCTCCAATAACGAAACTTATCGTGTTGAAACCATTGTTATATGTAAACAAAGCGTTTACAGTGAATTGTCAACAACAACAAAACGCTATTCCTGTAATAATTTATTATATTTTAGGGTACGTTCATACACTGGCAAGTTTGCACGGCATGTTTTTCAGGCATTTTCTCATAGAAAACCAGATGGTGCCAGAATATGAACGGAAAGATGAATATAAAATGCATCAATACCACAGCTAACTACATGAGAAGTAAAAACTATATGTATAGTTCCACTAGCAGTGATGCTGCCAATATTTGCCTGTAAATGACATACAATTATCTCGCAAGAATAAATCATACATGTATATTTTTAGGCAATGTGTTAGTAGCACCGTTACATGTGGAACTATCGAAATGTTACTCCTCCTGTCGTTAGCTTTTATTATTATTATATTTGGTCAATATGCATTTTATATGCATGTCGCCGTTCATATATTCTGGCACCATAGGGTTTTCTGTGAGAAAATGCCTGCAAAAAATGCCGTGCAAACTTGCCAGTGTATGAACGTACCCTTAGTCTGAATATGAACACTTTTATCGGTAATTCGACTAGGACAGTAATGTTTAACAGTACAATGGTTTTATCATTTTAAATCTGTTAGCCTATATTAAGACGTAGTTTACATAATGAAACTACTATTAAAGCCTTTTATCTTTATTCTAAGAAGGGTTTTATCATAACGTTAAAAGAAGGTGAAGTGTTGTTTAAATATTGTATAAAATTGCTTCAGTGTATTTATTTATCTATTTGAATTTTAAGTGTTTTACTATTGAACTATTTTGATATTATTGAATGTCATTGTATTTGATTACGTTATGTTTTTGACGCATCTCAATTTTTAATCGCACAACCGTTTTGTTTTTATTTGAATAAACTTCAACTTTAAAAGCCTCGTTGTGATAATGATTAGAACAGGTGCATCCACTCGAGACTATTTAGAGTGCGTGTATACACAGGTGAAAGGCGTGTACTATTCTACTCCGGTAAGGTACAACTATACTTTGATCTATATTGACATTGCGTGGCACTTAAATCTGCAAAGATTAGATTGGACAAAGTCGTTTTGTGAATGAAAATACAAGCATGAACCTACGTCACTAATGCTTACAATATCTAAACCGTCGTGATAGCTGCTATCTGAAACTCTTGCAGTGGGTGAGCTAGATATTTTGTTGTAGGAGTATTACGAGTAAAAGGGATTAAGTGAATTATACAAACATCTATTAAATAGTTGAGGTGGGTTTGATGTTCAAAATCGGAGCACAATCGATACCTATTGTCCTTGATAATTACAGTTATAGATATAAGAGCTTTTTTTTAAAGGTACTCAATCCGACCAGACGCTCCTAAATTACTATTTATTTGGCTTCGGGGGTAAACAATATTGGATTCGAGTCGAGGAACCAACCTATCAAAGCTCAGGGTGATTAGATATCGATTTTTGAAGTTTGCTATTTCTATTGTGTGTGGACCAGAGAAGCACGTGGTCAAACGGACGAAAATGCGGATGAAGATAGATAACTATAAAATCAAGTGGTAATATAATAACCACTTGATTTTAGAGTTATCCATCCAAAGAAATAGTAATTTAGGAGCGTCTGATCGGATTGAGTACCTTTAGCGATTACTTATTTTTAATGTGCATGTGCAGCTCCGTTCCGTGGTTTCGGATATTCACCCAGCCCCGGTTTCGTGGTTTTAGTGCTACATGTCAAAGTTATTCATGGAGTGGCATTTATTTCCATACATGGAGCTTTTTATTATTCATGACTTCCACTGATATATGGAAATGCTACTCCAGAACTTTGACATGTAGCACTAAAACCACGGTAGATTCAACATGGCCGCGAGTTAGTGACAGGGCTTATTGGGTTGGGTTTTCGTATTGGATATTATCGTCAATTTTATGCATTAGACCAAGTCTCGGCCCACAAGAGCTTGGAATATCAGTTTGGGTGATGTCCTGTCCGTTGCTCTTCTATATATAACAGACGTTACGCCCAGAATCGTGGGCGGGAGTTATAGTGCTTGTATGTCTTCGGATTAGGTCAAACGGAAGCTTTATGAGCATAGAGGACAGCCTTTCTCAAGCATGATGATATCAAACATGCATATATCAGAGGTCCGTTAAATGTCAAAGCAATGATATTTATAAGTAAACAAATCCTTGTTTTCCAGAGAATTTCGATTTGTCGCGCTATCAGAAAATGTATGTAAACAATACATTAAACGATCGAATCATCGCTAAACTTTTTTTTTATCACGGTTGTTCAGGGTAGTTGATATATTATTGTAATGTAGAATTAACATTATTTTGTATATATCAGTTTTTAGTTTTGCCGTAAGTTAGTTCGGTGTTATTCAATAAGATTTATTTCTTAAACTAGCTGAAACAGGCTCACGTCGGGAGCCTTTATTCGGTGTATGAGGGGTCTGCGACCCATTTGTGCGTTAGGGCCATGCGAACCCTGTGTGTGAAAAACTAACCCCCGCCAGGGTACCCCCAGTCACCACTCCAAATTTAGTTGAAATCGACCAGCAGGCTGGGAGAAAAATCCGGACAGACAGACAGGCAGAGAGACAGACAGACAGATCCTACTCTTTTATATACTGCAATGCCATTTCTTATTTAGAAATTTTTTCTTACCTTTTTCTAGATATTGAGAAAAAGACTAATTGATTTAAGAAATTAATTCTTACTATTAAGAGTATATGAGAAAAATAATTAAACAGTTCTTAGAAAACATTAAGAAAAATATTCTCATAATTAGAGAATTAAAATTTGTATAAGTTATTTATTTTTCTAACTATTAGAAGATAAGAAAGCTTTCTAATTACCGGTATACTCTCAATGTAATATTTCTTATTTTAAGTTTTTTTCTTCTCAAAATATGAAAATCCTTTTTGGCAGTGTAGCGAAGATTAGAAACTATACACGCAGCCTGTCAGGGCAGCGTTTGAATGTGCTACCGACAAACGATCTTCTTTTTTCCACCAGTATCGCATTCGGGGACTTAAAGTGACATATAATATTCAACACTCAAATAAAACCTGGTAATTTCAAGTTTGTGTTGTATTCCGAGGGATTAACTCTGTTGTTACTAAATGGATTACCATTTAGTTATAACATGATATATTGGAATATTCATCTGAATTTGGTGTTTGGGTAGCAGTATACGATTTATCGGGTTGTAGGGCGTCTGAACAATAGAACAATAAGTAACTGGAGGGGGCATAACCGCCAGTGTAGCCTGTGTTAAATGTGTCTTTACTGGTTTGAATGTTTATATCATTTTACAAAACTTGGAAAGTTCTCAAACAAGATGTCCAGTCAGTGGATGTCGATACGCTCACCTGACTGTAAAGACTGGGAATACTGGGACTCTCGATACCATACCAGTTAGTACTTGTCAAAATCACTTAAAACAAGTAGTTATAAACAAGGACCAAGCTAGAGGGTCTCCGTTAAGCAGTTGGGTGTCCACCTTGAAATTTTCAAGGGCACACCCTGATACCTCCCACCCCATATTGTTCATAACCTGTCCCCTCCCAACTGAAGCAAACACTCCCAAGTTCGTAAACAAATCCTTTGCACATATTGGAAGTTTACAACTGATTGCTCAAGCTTTCCCATGCAACTGTTGGAAAGGTCCATTGCCCTTTTTAATGGCTGACCCAATTCAAACATATTTGAACTCCCCATGGACCCTACACATCAAATGGCATTTTAACAAATCTTACCCAGTCACCGATGACCATCCATACTATATGTAAGCTAAATATGCATAATGACCATTGGTGAGAGGAAGTTTTAAGAATTACTATGTTGGAAGAGTTATGTCCCTGGCCTAACCCTATTTGACCTGGTGACCCTATTTGAACAAATCTGAATCCCAGTCACACAAGGCCCCTCCATTCAAAATATAAGCTAAATATGCTAAATTATTCTTGAGAAGATGTTTTAAGAATAACTATCGAGGGAAATAGTTATGTCCCTGGCTCCGCCCTATTTGACCCAGTGATCCAGTTTGAACAAATCTGAATCACAGTCCCAAAGACCACCCATACCAAATATATGCTGAATAGGCCTGATGGTTCGTGAGAAGAAGGTGTTTCAAGAAATACTAGAGAGGGAACAAGTTGTCTCCCTGGAGCTACCCCTATTTGACCTGGTGAGCCCATTGGAACAAATCTGAATCCCTGTCACCCAAAGACTCTCCATACAAAATATAAGCTGCATACGTCTGATGGTTCTTGATAAGAATACTTTATAAGAATTACAATGTATGGACAAGTTGTGTCCCTGGCTGTGCCCTTATTTAACCCGGTGACCCCATTTGACAAAAAAATATGTATCCCAGTCACACAAGGACCGTCCATGCCAAATATAAGCTGAATGTGTACTATGGTTCTTTAGAAGATGTTTTAAGAATAACTATGGTTGGAAAGAGTTATGTCCATAGCTCTGCCACTTTTTGACTCAGTGTCCCAGTTGAAAAATTCGGATCTCAGTCACCTAATATGACTCAATTCTGGCTTTATGGACGCTGATGCACAGATGGACGGACGAGGAGTGATGGCTATAGCCCCGCCAAGACTTGGTCTCAGGTGAGCTAAACAAAACCTCTCTCATCCAGTTTCCCATATATAATTGTGTTAGAACACAGGTATTTATTTCTAATGGTCTAACTGTCAGACTCACACTTGGCTTAATTTGTCTCTGTGAATTTAACAAAATTAAGAATTTGGAGTGTTAGTTACCATAGCCATTCTGGGCCATCTGCATACAAACAGCTCAAATTGTGACACAGGCATGGCATATGCGGGTTATTAGTAACACAGATGTATGGGATATTCCACACAGAGCTGTCACAACAAGCAGATTTAATTTCAATCACACCTGCTTAGTTACTTTATAATCACCTTTGTGACTTCTATGCTGTTATTAGGTAAACATGTGTTCTCCTATATCTCAGATAGCTAAATATCTGCTGTTTACACATGTTCTGGAATTTAGAGTGATATACATGTAAAACAACTTTGCTGTGGAGACTCCAGGGATCCCTGGAACATTATAATTGCAATAGTTTTTTCAGATTTTTTAACAAGTTTAAACAAAAATTACATTGAGCGAGGAGTTAAATATAAATTAAATTAAAAAAGTAAATTTATTTGAAGAAAAAAAAATTAATTTTGTTTTTGTTGTTTTTTTTGTTGAGTGATATGTCCCTGGCTCTACCCACATTTGACACAGTGACTTCATTTGAACAAATCTGAACCCCAGTCACACAAGGACCTTTCATACCTAATATGAACCCATTCTGCCCAATGCTACTTAAGAAGTCGTTTTAAGAATTATTATGAAGGGAAAGAGATATGGCACTGACTTCGCAACTTTCTGATTTGATGACCTCATTTTAACAAATCTGAATAACAGTCAGCCAGGGAACATCCTCACCAAATATGAAGCAATTCGGTCTTATGGCTCTGGGGAAGATGTTTAAAGATTTTTTGACGGACAGACTGACGGATGGACGGGCGGACGGACGACGGACGAGAAGTGATGACTATAGCTCCACCGGAGAATTCGTCTCAGGTGAGCTAAAAAGTGTAGAAAATGAATACGTATTTCTCAGATCTAACATAGCTATATTAGGTAGAAGAAGCTTATTTACTGACATTCGCTCTCTGTCTTGGTCTGCTTTTGGGCTGACAATGGTCAATTTAAGTTAAAATGGGTAAAATTAAGCGTTTTGTGTGCGCAAACCAAGGAGCATAAGTCAGTGACAAATTGTACGAAGAAGCTAAAGTACAGACGTTTGTTTGCACCTGCCATTTCTGTCGAAAATAAAAAAAATGCCTGATGGGACCTATGCTAAACATAATGGCTCAGTATAAATTTGAAGTACAGTACCCCATCCCAGGTTGGCAAAAAATGCTGGAGATTGTGTGTTGCTACCTTAATACGCGGGAGATCCCCAGATATTGCAGAAATTTTGCAGGAAATCCTGGAAATATCCCTAATTTTTGTAAACAAGTACATGACTATGGTAATTTATAAATGAAACTCACGCGGTTATAACGGACTCTTTTCGTGGACTGCTTATAGGGTATTGTTACGTTCTTATTTATAATTTATCAATAAGCGAGATCACGGAGTCGCGGCCATATTGGATTCATCCAGCCCCCGTTCTGCGGCTTAATTGCCATATATCGAGCTTTTGAATATTCGCGGTTTCAATAATGGAATCATGAATATTCAAAAGCTCCATATATGGAATCATGAATACTCAAAAGTTCCATATATGGAATGCACCTCCAGGACTTTTACCAGTATAACTTAAACCGCGGAACGGGGGCTGGGTGAATCCAATATGGCCGCCACTCAGTGATCTCGCTTATTGGGAGACGTCATACCGATGAGAACACATATATAGGTGACAGTGCGACGTAACCAATCATGCCCTCGTACATCTGGAACTAGACCCCGAAGCCACGGCAACTAGTTTTCACGGCTGGCTCAACCAATTTTTGTGGCTGGTTATCTAGCTAAGCCGGCTCAGTCACGACGTTCGTGGCTGACGAAATATGGCGGCTCAGCCGGCTGAGACGTTATCATTCAGCGTATTTCATTTCCGAAATTTTCCCAATCTCCGGTTATAGACACCCGCTTGTTTTTGGCGTTTGTTGTGAACCCGTATAATTCCAGACCACGCGTATTCTATTGGTGTTGGGCTTTTCCATTATGGCGAAATACACGAAGGACTCAGTAAAGGACTGGCAGGGATGTACTATGTAGTTTCTCATCATATAATCGGTATAAGTTACATTGGAACTTCTGACGGCTATCATCACTGGCATCTTGCGATATATGCATGCATCATTGAATGCTGAATCCGATAGTATTGATATATAATATTTCAAACTATTTTCTATTCTCTTCTACAGGTTATGTGCATATATTGACAACTGTCAGCGATGTCTAACACTGAGTCGTGTCGAAATAAACAATTTATACTTTAAACCCTTTCAATACTGAATGGATGCTCCCACTTCGTTATATGAAAGCATGCATTGGAATAGTCTATTACACAATGAGAGGCCCCGGGTGTTCTGATAGTGTAACAACCATACCGTGCCCATACGAGTATGCCAATATTAGGCAATGCGGTTTAGTTATTTGCGATTCTCAGTACAGTTGTCCTTAACATATAAGTCCATGCACACGGCTCAGCCATTTTACAATTCCGGCGGCGGAGATTTTTTCATGCGGCTGGCGTTAGAGATAATATGGCTGGCGGCGGCTTGTGGCCAATATGGCTGGCGGCGGCGACGTGCGATGGCGGCTTCGGGCTCTATCTGGAACAATATCCAGTATTTGGCAAATATGATCTCATCAATTTGCTTGCGGGGAATGGAGAAACGGTGCCGACCGTGTATTTATATATTTGGATATTTATTCGAGGTCTGTGATTGAAGTGGTGTCACTATCAACATCAATATTGTATTTCAATTTGATTTTCTCAAACGCATCTTCGCCGTCTGCATCATCCAAATCCATTGTTGCCATGGAAACAACACTGTCGGGCCTCGGTTGTTGTTCTGTCTGTTGGTCTGCAAAATTTGGAACAAACACGCAATCAGATCCATATAACATCTCCACAACTAGCTAAGAACAAGAACACCATAGTCAGAAATGGTAATGTCCTCAAGATCATATTATTTGGCATATTTCGAATACAAAATATACTGGTTTCATAAATGCACCACCTCTAAATGCGGATCAAAAATATACTAATAGGATTAAATAGAACCAGGATACTTCGCAATACGAACGTTAGTCAACATTCCAACTGAGATAGAATTCATCGCCAATGTGAGCTGTTATGTTACGCATTATGTTCTAAAATCTTCAAGAGTGGCCCAGCCATTCTTCACACCTAAATATGGAAAGCAATGGACCATTCCACAGCTGTCAATCAAATAATTATTAGCAGATAATTTCGACCAATCAGCATCTGAGCCAGCCAATGGCTGCGGTGAAAATTCTGCTGCCATCTTTCTTCACCCTAATTTTGATATCCATGCGTACATTCAGTGTTAAATTGGCTATATTCAAACACCTTTTTTGTTGTCAATTCATAATATACTGAGATTTATATTTCAGGCATGATGTCATAAATTTATCAGTGATTATAACAACGTTTTTCGTTTAGCATGACACTTGTCATAATTTTCACATTTAATGGCAAAACGAATGTATGATCTCTGGTTTATATATATTAGAGTTCAGCGATCTGTCTGTCTGTTCTGGTCTGTATACAATTTTCTTCCAAAGCCCTTGATCGATTTTAACCAAATTTGGTGTGGTGGCTCGGGGTACCACGGCAGATGTTATAACGGCCTTAAATGTTAAATTAAATTATTTAAACAAGCAAATTTAAAAAAAAAAAAAAATTTAAATTTATTAGCAAGAAGGTTCAATCTAAAAATCTAAAAAGAAAATTAATTAATTAAAAAAAAAATTCAATTTAAAAATTTAAATTTTTTTTAATTTAGAAAACAAATTAATATTTTGTTTTGTTCAATCTAAAAAAAAAAAAATTGAATTTAAATAATTTAAAAAAAATCAAACTGGTTAAAAGATCAAAATTGCACGAATCACATACATGAGTCTGTTTCAGCTAGTTAACATAAGGGCAAGTGTTAATGTGTTCACTTCGGAAGTCGATCTCAGGTAACAGACAATATTTATGCGGATAAAGTATTTTTACCAGTGGGCGGGACTAGGTACCGCTGTGGGAAGCTCCATTAGGGTGCATTTACATTGCTATAGAAATGTACACAGATCTACACGCAGACTAGTGTAAACGGGTTGATATAGAAATGCACACAGAAAGAAAACAGTATTAGTTCGTGTGAGCAAAAATCGTGACCGCTACACGTCACGGTCAACGCCCATATATTGCGACAGGCAAATCAGTTTTGATTAATTGTTACTCGGGCTTGGCGAATGTTTTCGTTGTCATTTCAACCTGTGTATTTCTAATATTGAACACGGATAGGGACGTGGCAACTTGTTCAACGGTTGGATATTTCATACCTGACACAACTTTAGTTGTAATTTCCAAACCAACAATAGATTAAAAATGATCTTGTAGTTTGATTTTCAAACATTTTATTTGGGGGGGGGGGTATTGTTTTCGGACCAATATTGCATAATTTCCTACTTTTTTTTCAAACATTTTGGACTGGAATGGCCATCAGCTGGAAATTTTCCAACCTTATCATAGGGGCGGATGTCATGTTGGAAATGTTCAACACTTGGAAAGATTGTGTCCTGGTCCCTCCCCGTGGCCAGTCATCATCATCATATTTATTGTCTAACAGGTATATATAAAAACTGCATGTAATTTAAGAAAACAATATTGTCCTACATTGGTTAACATTGTCATTGGAATTGTCATCAGTTGAAAATTTTACTACATTTGGTCAAATAAAGGGTGTTGTAGGGTAACTGCATGATTTTCATTCTTTCTTCGAACCATTATCAAGTGGTATAAGGATACACTTTAAATACATGCGGCTCATACCAAATCGCTGTTATCTGCTGATAGTTGATACATTTTTATGTCTGGCCTAAACTGACACGACTCGCAGTGAATTACCAATTACCAGAGTACTGATCAGCGCGCGTTCACTATTAGTAATCATGTTGTGATCACAGTAATGCGCGACACGTGACTTCATACAGATCTGTATACATTTCTATAGCAATGTAAATGCACCCTTAACGCGGTCATAAAAGTTACATACTGCAACAATGAGATTCCGCGAAGATACATCCGCGAATACATACATCCTGCAAAAAGTTTAACCGGTACGCAATAGAGCGAGTACGTTGTTTATCAAAGTTACCCCATATCTCATATGACATCGCAAGAGCTATACTCGTCCCTGATCCACCCGAAAAAACACCCGAAAGAGATCCGTTAATCAGTTAAATATAACGTGACTGACATTTCTGAGGTGAAGATCGAGTACTGCTCCTGTGACATTACCCCTCTATACCCACCAGATCAGCCTCGCAGTATATATACACTAGGGGCGTAACTACATTGACTGGACAGTTTAAAATATTGTAACTAAAGAGATTATGTGAATCGGTCGGCATGCTGAGCACGGACTTTTCCACATAAACAATGGGAACATTCACATGTGTTTTACTATGTACTAAATCATATTCGTCGATTTGTCAATTGCGAAATTGCGTCATGTGTTTCACACGCCAACAAACTGTTTTTCTGTCTGTAGTCTGCTTATATTATCCGAACTCCCCCTCGAAATGTAACATAGATCCAATATAATATACTTGTATGATTTGTATCACTGAATGGTAAAATCCATTCAGCATAGAAAGTGTTAAAGATGCAATCAGGGTTCAAAGCCAATTATTACGAATGATGATTTACTTTTATTCAGATACTTAGTGTATACAATAACATATTTGGAATAAGAAGTGAACGTTACTATCTTGTCTAATATTGATTATTTCACCCATTTATTTTAATAAAATTTCGATATTTAGTGGAACAGCAATAATAATCTGTGAAGTTTTCAACAAACAAACAAAAAAGAAAAGAATTTCGGTTTTCAACATCTTTACAGCGCCACAACGCGAAATGTTGTGTTAAATTATATTTTGTACATAGCCGTACAGGCGCACGAATTTTTAGGGAGGGGGGGGGGGGCAGACCTTTTTTGCCCCAATTGTTTTTCATGATATATTCATGGTTGTAACATACAGTTTTGTATAGAATATATCTGGTATATACACAGAAATATAACAACATATATTCAAATTAACCTATATCTATAACTCGGACATAAATGTGCATGAAAAATACCGTAATTTACCACAAAAATTTCCGCCTGAAATACCATTCAATTTGCCCGAATTTGACCGAAAATATATCAAATTTGCCAGAAAATTTCCCGAATTTTCAGTTTTCAAAATGTTTGCTGCAGCCCCCCCCCCCTGGCCCATACAGCTATGATTTTATTTATTGTTGTAACTGGAGATATACATAGATAACCCTGAATACATGTTCAAAGTTATTTTGGGTTAACTTATGGTGGTGTGTGGAATAATCTTCATAACTACATTAATTTCCCACTTCCTATACACGGAAAACTCATGTAATGAGTTGTTATACTCTTCATAAAGTTGCTTCCTTTTATTTTATTGGAAAGGATGTCCCCGTAGCCAACGTGGTCATGTCGCTCAAAGACGTTCGTAATATTGACACTTCAATACAATTTTCATAACTTACCAGCAGGTGGTTGGCGGAGAGTATTTTTCGCATCTCTGAGAACATCAACAACTTCACGTCTCTTTGGCTTCGATTTACCTGAAATTTAAATTATTCCGATATTTGCAATGGATAGGGTCGAGGCGATATGGTCTCTGTTTGGGGTTGCCAACTTGGAATTTCCGACGGCACCCCTTGAACCAAAGAAAATATCCCAAGTCCAGAAAATCACATTTGCATGCTACATGTATACACCCCGCATATGGGTTAGAATTTTTAAACATGCATGTTATCTCAAACATTCCAACCGTTGGAAAATTCCAACCTAACACCATATTTGTATATATGAGGTTCGGCACAGCAGCAATGTTATATATTTTATGCCTCCGAAACATGGCGAGCATTGCTATTAGAACATGCTTGGAACTATACAACACACCAGGCGCCTATTTTTAGAAGCAAATTTGATTTTTGAGACAATGCAATTTTTTTTAGATTGGGTGGGATACGAACCCCGGCCCGACGGCGAGCGCGCCTTGCGACTCAAAGTCCGACGTCAATACCACACGGTCACCGAAGCAACCCCAAAAAAGGAAGCTCGAATGGCCGCTGTATTCCGACGTCGCACTTAGGACACTATATTCACATTTTAAGGTCTCTTTATATATATGTATATATGAGGTTCGGCACAGCAGCAATGTTTCGGAGGCATAAAATATATAACATTGCTGCTGTGCCGAACCTCATATATACATATATATAAAGAGACCTTAAAATGTGAATATAGTGTCCTAAGTGCGACGTCGGAATACAGCGGCCATTCGAGCTTCCTTTTTTGGGGTTGCTTCGGTGGCCGTGTGGTATTGACGTCGGACTTTGGGTCGCAAGGCGCGCTCGCCGTCGGGCCGGGGTTCGTATCCCACCCAATCTAAAAAAAATTGCATTGTCTCAAAAATCAAATTAACACCATATTGATTGGGAAAAAATCCAACTAATGTTCATGTCAGTCAAAAAAGAATTATATATGATGACCCCGCCAGAATTTCGACACTGGTATCTGAAACATTCCATGTGTTTTAAAATTCCAACCCAACACCATTTGGCTTGGAAAATTTCAATCTGATGGCCATTCAGTTAAAACATCAGACATAAAGATAATATTGTATATATAGCAAGTCAAAGACGGCACTGTGCGGTGTTGCATGGCAGTATGCCTTGTTACCATACATTAAACTGCTCTTTTGTTAACATGTTTATTATTATATAGTGTATACAAGATGGTGCCAATAATCGTACCATTTGAGTCTGCTTCGTCGATCATTACTGTGTCTATTCCTTCCATCTTCGGTGGCTTAGAATAAGGATCCCATCGTGGTCCACATCGAACATTGAACAATGTTTTGAACTTCTTTTTGTTCATACTGGCGACACTGCGCATGTTTAAATCGGACCTCAACGAGTTCCGGCTCCGAGATGTAGGCATAACGTCTGCGTTAATCTCACTATCGTCCGGAAGCCCCATTTCGTGACGGGTTTGCACATCATCCTCCAATTTCCTTTTCGTAATATATTGTTTCCTGAATCGCGTCCACTGTTCTTCGTCATATCTGTCTCTGATCTCCCTGAGTTTCTTGTTGCGCTTCATCAAAGATTCAATTCTCCGCTGCTCTTTAACTTCGAAAGCACGCTCATCGTCCAGAACTTGCTCCATTTGAACGGATTCCAACTTTTTATAAAATCGCGCTTCACGTTTCTTACCTTCCAGCGGATTATTATAAACCCCCACCAAATGACGATACATGTTCGCTTCGTTTCGTGATAACATGTGTTCCTTCTTTTTATCAGGCGACTTCGTCACTGTTTCCCGAGGGTTTATGACGTCAGTGTCAGAACGTGCATAGCTACCCGGGCCCGTCCTGAGTTCGAGTTCCACCAGGTCACTTATCAATGATTTTCCTACGTACGCTTTCCTTATTTCGTTTCGGTTTGTGAGAACTGGGATTCGTTTATCCTTCTTTTCTCGGTTACTCATAAGCTCAGCTGCTGTACATTTATGTGCGGGTTTAGTCCACGACCGTGCGGCCTTCTGTACGTCTACCATTTCTTGTATCGTTCGTGTGGGAGGACCGCGCCGCCTAGAGTCTCTGCTTGCCAGTGATATACTTCTGTTATCCACATTTGTGTCCCCAGATTCTGATTGTTTATCAGTCTTAAAGTTTTTTATCAGTTTGTCCTTGGTTAATCCACGTGTTATTCTTTGAGTTGCACTCTTGGTGGATCCGGATCCAACTGTTCGTCCCGACTGTCCTCGCATTTCCACATCGGGCGGCCAATCCCTTGAAGAAAGATACATAAATTATACGGTTGTAGAAGTTTGGTTTGTTGGGGAGGAGTGGGGGGTTATCGCTTTCAGTTTTAATGGTGGAATTACGAAAAGGCGCACACTGTTTCAATTTTACTAGGAAATTATTTCACAACACGAAGCAATGACTGACCCTTGTAAAAATCGACAAGCTTGTCCGGTATATACGAAAATCAGTTTACGCACACCCCCTTGGTGAGAATAACAATGTTCGCATATAACGGTTGCGAAATACTAGTATTTTTCCTTCCACAAATTTACGACAAACTTCAATGCAAGTGAGATTTGGACCAGCGAATTTTCAGAAATTTACATGATACTTGTTTGCGGCATGATACTTTGCTGCAAATAAGCCATCAACGGTCAGTGCCTGTTTAAGGCAAATGAGTGCAATGCATGTGGCAAGCGCTTTGATAATAATGTAGCAAACTAAGTAAAACAGTTTTTGCCCATCTCAGCAGCGAGCAAAATAACGATGGTTTCCCTGCAAATAATGACACTGCCTCACCAACACAATGGCCAAGCTAACAATATTGCTGGACCAGCACAAAGGTTTTATTATCGGAACCTGGAAACTACGTATGCGTCACTAATGTAATCTCTAAACCGTCGTGTCAGATGTTCGGATAGCTGCTATCTCGAAGTCATGTAGTGGACGATCGAGCTAGATATTTGTTGCAGGAGTTATTCTACTTACGAGTGACAGGGATTATATACATTTTACGAACATCTATTAAATGGTTGAGGTGCATGTGTTTGATGTTCAAAATCGTGGCACAATCGATAAATATTTTCCTCGTAAATTCAATTATAATTGATTTTGGAATGTACATTGTGAATTTCCACAGCTCATGCCACAAATTTCTCCAATCAGACAAACGTTTATAAATGTTTTAAACATATTTAAAATAAGAACCGCTTTGTGTTAGAGACTTGATTGGTGGTGAGGTATAGGTTCTTGCCTCTTGGCCTAGATAATATGCTCAGCTTGCTTATGTAAGATCAATCGGGTCTGCATGGGAACATTCTATATGAGTTGAAACATATTTTGTTTGCATAATTACACACAAAAGAGATCAGGGTATGCCTACTGTACAACTTGTGAAGCTCCTCTCCATAAATAATAGAATAGAAGTTATTATAGAACACACATGACAGGCATAACACAGGCATAATGATGACGGCATACACGTCGAGGCTAATATGGGTTTGTGCTCAAAGAGTGCCATACTCATCAAAACTTGGTGTGATTGAAAAATGTCAATGTAACTGATATTATTTGTATTGGGGGGGGGGGGGCAAAATATAATGATACTCTTGTACTAGATCGTGATTTGAGTTGTATGGAAGACAGTACAGATAATTAATCAGGATTATATGTGTGGATGGCTCTGCAAGTAGCGTATATACACTCGACGCTGGGAGAGCTTGATTCTGCTATAATGTTAAATCGAATTTGTTTTTTTTTTAAATAGTGTGACATTTGACATACCCTATTGAACTATTGTTCTCCACTCTCCAAGCCAATATGTAGCGATTGGATAATCGTGTTTATCCCAAGCAATCAGAATTAACGTTGCTCACATACGGTTGTTAGATATTAAATTACTTCTATTCAAACAACTGGAAATCACCATATCAGATTTTGTATTTCCACGAATTGCCCATTACACGAGATGAACGAGACAAACATGCCTAGATATAAAATGGGAGTGATCAGCATCGGGGATAGCATATCCTGACTTGTTTGTTCGCGAGTGTAACATATTCAATCAGTAGTAGCGCCTAATTTGCTCCATTGACCTATTAAGTGTTATTTGGACAAGCACAAATTACTACTAAATAAAACAAAATATCAACAAAATAAGCCTTGATATTTTCTTATAGATATATAATAAACATGACTGGTATAAATTTACCTTTGGTAAGCATAGCATAATCCAAGAAATCTCAATGTTTACGCATTGTTTCCTAGAATGACACACAGAAATGGTGAATTCCCCCAAAAAAATCCAAGGAAAGACATCACATATTTTGTCAAATCTGGGATTTCTAGTTTATAAAGCAAGGAATCCAGGGGGAATTTTCACCCTTTGACCAATGACATGGCCTGATGTTTCACCATGTGACTTTTGACCTGCAGTCACTGCATAATGACATCACACCCATCAGCTGTTATACCACATGTTCAAGATGGGAGTCCATTTTTGGAATTGAAAATAAAGTGTTTATTTTGGATTATGCTATGCTTACCAAGGTAAATTTATACAAGTCATGGTTATTATACATCCATAAGAAAATATCAAGGCTTATTTTGTTGATATTTTGTAGTAATTGTTGTTGGTTTAGATAACACTCAGCAGGCTAATGGAGACGATCAGCCGCTAAAATGGCTAGTTTGGTATACTTGCCCAGTCATTGGGTGAGTACTGTCGACTGAGTCAATCTCTCACCGGGCTCAATTGAAGTAAAACATTCATAATTTCATGATTCAGTTCACTCAAGCAACCAACTTCGAAATTCAAGTTTGAACGAATCAAACATCTATCTCATTCTGTGCATAGTCAGGATTTGGCACAGAATAAATTTAAATCACGAAGGCAAATTCATAATGAGTTAGGGGCACATTTCACTTCTGCGAACAGTATCTCCGCGTGTGCATCTTTAGCTAATCGATTGATCATTTTATGTGTCTACTTACCTAAACCCAAAACTACGTTCGTTCCGCTGTGACCATGTCGCTGAGAATTTTCCTGACCTGAAATTATGCGTTTATGAGAAATTATCTAAATATGAGAACATTGGACGGAAATTATATTTCAATACGGGCATAGTGGCATGGCTTTTAGAGACAATGTGTAACAACTGTAACAGTTTGTTTGGAAAAACCATTACTGTATATGTTCACACAGCTGAAATCGCCTTGAAAGTAATTCACCGTTAAGGCGCAACGCACATGTATACGTAAGCGACAGCCCCGCCCCTTAAAGGGTTACTCTACGCCATTTCCAATAAATTCCCGGTAATAACAACGATCTAATATCGATAATATATAGAAAAACGTTCAGGTTAATAGGTTATCTTAAAATAAAAGTAAGTTCTATTCGGGATTATCGGTCTAAATTCTAAACAACCCTAAATTCTTCGTATCGAATTATACTGGGTCATTATTCCGTCGTTCCCGTGACTATGACCGGAAATTATCAATGACTCCAGCAGAAATAGCATGTCTAAATCTACCAATAAATGGCAATCCCGGACATATTCGTGTTGAAATACGTTTTGAAAAGGCAAAAAGGCACTCAAATATTTGCGTTTTCCCCACCTTCGCTTAGATATTGATTTATCCCAGTCTATCCCACTTAGTCTGGCCAGGGAGTGGCTAGAGGGTCTCAGTTGAGGGGGTCCACCTAGGAATTTACAACACTGCACCACCCCTTGAACCACACCGAAATCACAAATTTGCGTGATTCCATTTGCTCCCCCGTCCCTTGGGCTTTGATTTTTACCTATACAGGACATAATGGTAGCCTGTTCAAAATTGACCAGGAGGACATCATGGCCACTATCCATGGGCAGGAATAAAATCACTACATCTGAACCTGAAAAAAACAAAATCATATCATCTATATAGAGTGGTCTAACGCAAAGCAAATTGACTCCCCCGATTTAGTTTTCTTTAATTAATTAGTAGTTTTTGACTGGCCGCTGGGGAAGGACTATTTCGACATACCCCGGTGTGAAAAACTTTTTTAATCTGAACATAAAAAAATTGAACAGTCCTGGCATCTAGACTTCCCTTAAGCTCTGCAATTTCCAAACTGACACCCCGCCTGCAATTTACAAACTGACACCCCGCCTAAGGATGGAACATTTCCAACTGAACGATGGCCATTTCAGTCCAAATGTTTGACAAAAAAGTAGGAAAATTAGCCAAATACTGGTCTGAAAACATCAAATTACCATGTGGCACGTTCCTGGGGCGTGTTTACTTGCTCACATAAAATATTATCCAGAAGTTTTGAATATTTTCATCCTATTTTTTATTTAGAACTTCAACTTCGTGGATTCCGCGGTCTGAAAATATAACTCTTGAAGTTTTAACAGACCATGAAGGGTGGAACACACACATCCGTATCCAAGGAAAACGTGTGCTAAAGTTAGAAACAATACTTGTATTTAGTATCGGTGTTGTGAAAGTGGGCATCTCTGGATACGATATGCAGGCAGCTTCCGCCAATTTCCGGCTGCTTCCGGTAGATGAAACCAGACGATTCTGACGACAAAGTCAACTAATTTCTGCCCTGTATTATCTGATATATTTCTTCGTTGCTGTTAATCATCAATTGGTAAGTTTATTATATTAATCAATGTTATTGTTTATAGTTAATTGTTGAATGGCCATTAATTCAACATGTGCATACTTACGTCTGGTAAGCGACATCTTGGTCTCTAGTTGATACACCAGCCGGCCCTGTAAATGTATAGCATTCAGGTTGAAACAAATACCACGAACCTTTATATAACTCAAGTTAACGCCACAAATGGCATATATATCTCGAAAAATAAACATTGACCACATGTAATATTCAACCGTTATTAAATTTAAAGAATGGAGAAATGTCCTTTTAACAGTTTTCAGTTAGAAATTTCATACAAAACTAGGCTGACTTTGTTGTGATAGTTTATATTTATTTAGTGTGAAATATGTTGTTTGTAGACCAAAAGTGTAATATATGTAGCAATACAATAGTTAATTCCGATCAGATTATTCCGTTTCAACAATGATGAATCTAATTAAGAAAGACGCTGACAATACAATAAAAGCCTAATCAAGTGAAAACGAACGATCAAGGGTATAAAAACGAAAGTGTCATTGCCACTGTAGCTCAACTTGGGGAGGCCAATATTTTATGCTGAACAGGGAATAGAATAATACAGAAGAAGAAAGTCAAAAGTTTCCGTAAAGGGATTTTATTGTGAAGAATAAATTATTTAGTTCAAACATTTAGGGTGTGCTGAAGTATTTATTCACGCAATGAATAAAACCAAGATGGTTGCTGTCGGCCATGTTTTTCAACGAAATTCGGAAAAAATAATTATGGCTCTCATCCAGTGGTCACCACGAAAATCCAAATTAATTTTGGTGATGATCGGAAGAGGGGTGTGGTCTGTAGTGTGTGCCAACGGATTAAGTCATGCAAAGATTAATATTCAAGATGGCTGCCGGCGGCCATATTTTTCACGAAATTTTTTGAAATTCGATAGCTCCCATTCTAAACATGCCTTTCAATTTTCGAACATTTCTCCGTTATGCGTGATACATGGTGAGCGGATGGATCCAAATTTGAAATTCAAGATGTCTGCTGATGGCCATGTTTTTTAACGAATGTCGGGGGAAAATTATGGCTTCCATCTGGTGGTCACCTCGAAGATTCGTATGAAGTTTGGTTACGATCAGATGAGGGATGGGGTCTGTACGGTGTTCCAAAGTATTTAGCTATGCGTGCAAAAAGTAAAATACAAGATAGTAATTTAAATTGGGGTAACGGCTGTGTAGTTTCGATAGTAAGTACGACATGCATCAACGGTTCGTTTTAAATTGACTAATAATGGCATTGTGTGCCATTAAAATTCATGCATGGATAAAGATACTCACTTTCAACCGGTTTAGTCCTTGACATCGCCCGAATCTGCGCACCACTGGGAGGCTTGTTGACGACATTATTGTCCACATAAGTCGTGTATCTGTTGAGAGAACCATGTGGAAGCGACTGATCCGCCCTGACATCACCCGTGTTCGGCACCGCATCTTGCCCTCTGCGTGCAACATAATAAAGTAATGCTGTCAGTCAAGATATTTTCCTTAAACAATGCTGAATATTTAGTCACTAACTGTTTTCTCCTAGCACGCATGGACTTCACTCGTATAACCCATTTTGAATGTTCTTTCCATGCCAGCACAAAAAATGAAAAATTGACATATAAAAAACTGAAGACACCAACACTCTAGTGATGCGGACCGGACCGGACCACCTTGGGTGACACCCGGACCGCGGTCCACCCCTGGACCGCGGACCGGACCGGTCCAAAGCGGTCCGGTCCGCATCACTACAACACTCTATGTGTGGTTTTAATATAGCAGATAGGGAATGGGCTGTTCAACTTACATACAAAACCTAAGTCGAGTTTATCGCTTTGATCACCGAATGGAATATTGGTTTGTAATACTTCGACAAGCAACCGTCAACCGAGAAACCGACCGGGAGTCGATATATATTGTCATATGCTAATCATGATGCGCTCCTTATATACCTGCTCGGATTGCTTCATCCAAAGCGATGTTGTAACCATTATAATCATATACATGTATATGATTATTGTAATAACGATACAAAGCGTACTGAAACCAATTTGCAGAAATATTCGATGATAAATAAATGTAAGCATTATCATTCACCAATTTATTTACAAAGTATAATTTGGACTGGTCCATTCTCGACTGCAGTTCAGATACCATACTCAGGCGATCTATATTGATTCATAATTGTGTAGTGCTGTTCAATTAGGAAGTTCAACTCATTGACAGTTAGAGTTAAACTTTTGGACTAAACAATCCTACAAAATTAATCAATGTCAATCATGCATGTAACTATCTGTCGAGAGGCATTCAGTTACCAAAAGGTGAATGATATCGCTGAACGCCATATGGTTGCCTTCTTACCTACCATACCGCATAGCTCTATAAGGCTGTCTTGTGGGCCATATTAGAAAGGGAGTAAATATCGCGATATGAAATAGAAGCGCTCTCGTATGGTCGAATGACGTCACTACAATGGTGTAACCCGAGTAACAAAATATTGCGTCATTTAGTTCTCTACAAATCGGAGCGTTAACCTAGTATCAACAAATTGCTGAAGTTGGCTATTTGTCGCTCTTTGTTAGTCATGCGGACTGCGGATTTTTGTTTTAGTTCAATTATTTATTGAAACAAGTAATTGTGTTCAATGTACCATTCTGATTGATACACGGCCATTACGATAAGAAATTAGAATTTGTACGCTCACCGAACATTTGGGTACGTCTGCGTACGACGAAGCAGTAGCAGTACGAGTGACCTTGCTCTAGTGTCACAACTTGGCGCGAGATTTAAACAGCGTAGAACTCTGCAGATATACACCGCGTTTAAAGCCGACCAAGCCACTTAGTCCGAGAGCCTGCTGGGTTCTATTTGCACAATCGCGTATACGAAAGGTTTGATGCCCCAGATTTGTTCCACCCCAGAAACGTTTAAAGAAATCCGATTTCTTAAGTTCCGCATTCCTGGCGTTTAGGGTCCAGAGACCCAACAAAAAACCCCAAAAATGACTTATATTTGCACCTTTGAGTACAAAGCTGATTTTTTTTATTAGTAGAGCTCCAGCGATCACTGACCAATAATACACAATTTCTCAAACGAAATTTCCTGGCGTTTTCATTTCAGAAGGGGTTTTTTGATAGTAGCCTACCCCCAAAAATAATTTCTATTTGCACTTTTGAGTACAAAGCTGATTCTTATATTATACTAGTGCTCCAGCAATCACTGACTAATAATGCACAATTTCTGAAACGAAACTTCCTGGCGTTTTCATTTCAGAAGGGGGTTTCTGGTAGTACCCCCACACACCCAAAAAAATTACTTCTACTTGCACTTTCGAGCACAAGGATGATTTTTGTATTAATAGTGCTCTAATCATCACTGATCGATGATACACAATTTCTGAAACGAAATTCCCTGGCGTTTTCATTTCAGAAGGGGTTTTTGAATGTAACCCAAAACACCCGAAAATTTACTTTTATTTTCACATACTGTCGAATACAAAGCACATACAAAACTTCATTCATTTTTCGTAAGGATGTCTGCTATTTCGACGTTAAACGGTGACAGTGTGTGTTCCGGGTAATATGGCGTCCATTTCCGGGAGTATACCCCACTCACTAGATACATTTACAACAAAAACCCATTGTTCTTGATTCCATGGCACATATAGGCCTGTCATTTCATGCATAATTTGACTGGAACAAATCCAAAATGGAGGACAAAATGGCAACCGGAAGTAACAAAAAGAGCATTTTACGGTAACTTTCACCATAGGTGCCAGTTGCGCCACCATACATGATGTCCAATCCTAATCCGATAATAGTAATTCATAACCCGAGTTTTCAAAAATGACGACGAAAATGGCAATCGGAAGTCAACAAGTGTTTTTTTTATTTCTAACTTTTTAACTTTTAAAACTAAATCTTCAAATATCGAGTAAATATGAAGCCAATAAGTAGTGGTATATATGCCATCATACAAGTTTCCAAAGCCACCAACTAGTTTCAGAATACATCAAATGAGTGTCCCAAACCACCTAACGAGTGTACCAAACAATATACTGAGTCGCCTACCTATAGTATCCAAAACAAATCTATGAGTATCCCAATCCATACGTCTGGTGCCCCAAATTCAAATATTGTCCCGAGTGAAGCATGATAAATAATCCACCCAACGAGTTTCCCAAACCACCAAGTATTACCGCAAACCATATGCAACTGGTTCCCAACCCACATAGATGGTCCCGAGCAATGTGTCTGTGTCCAAGCCCACAAGTGTCACAAGCCATCTAAATTACCCCGATTATTGTCGTAACCCAGCAACGATTGTTCCAAACCACAGCGCATGGTATGCCCCAAACAATTCAACTTACGTTCCAAACTACACAGGTTTTGTCCCAAACTACCAAAAATGAGTGTCCCCTAACCATCCATCGAGTGATCCAAATCATACAACGAATTGGTCAATCCATCCAATGATTGCCCCAAACCAACAAATGAGTGTCCCAAACAATCCAGCGAGTGTTCGAAAGGAAAACAGGTGTCCCAAAGCCACCAACGTTCGTCTCAATCCATTCAACGGCCCAATCAGTGAACCAGTCGACAAATGAGTGTCTCATTCCACCATTTGTGTGTCCCATATGCACATCTAGTGTCCAAAACCACACAATTGGTGTCTCAAACTTTCCAATGGGTGGCACAAAAAATTAAGTAGTGCCCCATACCATATGCACCCGATTCCCGACCTGCACATATAGTCCTCCAAACCATGCATCTGGTGTCCTAACCCATACAATGAGTATCACAAGCCATTCAAGGAGTGTCTCAATTCACCCGATCAGTCCAATGATTGCCCCAAACCACAAAATGAGTGTCCCAAACCATCCAGCGAATGTTCGAAAGGAAAAGAGCGTCTCATATGCACACAATACCTCACAACCAGAGTCCCACGCCATCCGGGGAGAGTCCTATGTCATATAACAGGTGTCTCAAACTAGCAAAAGTCGTCTCAATCCATTCAATGGCCCAATTGACCATTGAACAAATCGACAAATTAGTGTCCCATTCAACCACACGTGTGTCCCATATCCATGTCGAGTGTCCAAAACAACCCAACTGGTGTCTCAAACCATGCAATGGGTGTCACAAACCACCCAGCGAGTGACCCAAACCATAAAAATAGTATCATAAACCAGCAATTGAGTTCCCAAATCCATCCAAATGGTGTCACAAACCATCTACTAACTTGCATCTCAATACATCCAAACAAGTGTACAAAACCCTCCACCGAGTATTTAACCTTTCATGGTGGGTGATGTGCTGATACAGCATTAATGATCATGTGCCATGCATTCTCCCATATATGCGAGTCTCCCATAGGGAGTCTTGCATATGTTATGATAATTCCGTGGCTCACATGGCCAAGGTAAGTATTGTTAGACCAATGCATTTTCTTATATATGCCATGCGCCCTATGGCCCAGGATTTTCGCAAAATTTCAAGAAGCTACAGTCATTAAAGGGTTAAGACCATCAAATGAGTGTTCCAAACCACCCAAATGGCGTTACAAAGCAAGAGATACTCGCTGGGTTGTTTGAGATATTCCATGGATGATTTTGTATAATAGTTGGGACAATCATTCGATGGTGTGGGGCATTCTGCATGGGGTGGTATTAGACACCAGGCGGTTGTTTTTAGACACTATTGGTCCTGGTGGTTTGAGGCAATCGTCATGTTGCATGGTACGGCCATTGGATGGGTATGAACACTCATTGATTGGTTTTATTCGACACACATGGGATGGTGTGTGGTTCTCAATTGATAGTTTAAGGTGCTCGTTGTGAGGTTTGGGACACCACGTGCATGATTTGAGACATTCTCTGGATGATATATGTTGTCAATCGTTGGATGGTTTGAATTAGTGTAAACATATTTTTATTTCCAAATCCAAACATAATACACATAATACACAAGTGACATAAATATATAACATATAAGAGATAAATGTATGGAAATGAGGATCAGACAACAAGCCCGAGGGCTTATATGAAGTATTCTCCTCTTTGGCGACATGCCCCTTCCTCAATAAGTGGGGGAGGGGTATCGATCAGACGGGAAAGGATATAAATAATGTTTTTTAAAGGAGAAGTAACTAAGTTTGAGTTGGGGATGGAAATAGCGGGAAGATAGTGTTAGGGATAGCAGGAGGCAGAGAGAGAGAGAGAGAGAGAGAGAGAGAGAGAGAGAGAGAGAGAGAGAGAGAGAGAGAGAGTGAGAGAGAGAGAGAGAGATAGAGAGAGAGAGAGAGAGAGAAAGAGAGAGAGAGAATGAGAGAGAGAGTGAGAAAGTGGAGGGGCAGAGTTTTCAATAATTTAGTTGCTGCGTGATGAAAATTATGCTCGTAGTAATATGCATGCGTCAGGCTCCATGGGAGGGGGTCAATCGCAATGACCAATTCCTATTTCAATGGGGTTCACTGTGAATATCGCTGCATTCTTCATGTAGAATCATTTCACGTATATACAGGATAGTGACAAGTAAGTAACTTACAAAATAATCGTTATCGGAAGACATTTAGTACTACATATATAATGGGGAACATCGTGCTGCCGCACAACGCGGCCGGAATCCAAAGCAATTTGTTACCCATACAGATCATGGAAATCTTTTTGTTTTCATAATATATGTCTGTACTGCATTAACTATTTGGTTTGAATTACTCATTAGGGCGTGTTTGGACACCATTTGGATGGTTTGCGACACTAGCTGTGTCGATTGGGATGCGTTTGGGTGATTCGGGACACTGGTGGCAATTGGGGATGCCCGTTCTATGGACTGGGTTGGTTTGGAATACTATATTAATTAAGATGGCGGGTTGAGACCCCAGATGCGTGGACTTAAAGGTACTCAATCCGTAAAGAGGGTCCCCATCTCAACAGATTCCAACAGCAACAATCCGATCAGAGGGTCCTATATTACTATTTCTTTGGCTTTGGGGGTAAAAAATATTTGATTCGAGTCGAGGAACCCATCAAACAAAGCTCAGAGTTATTAGATATTGATTTTTGAAATTTGTTATGTTCTCGAGATGAGTACTAATAACTGCCGTAATCTGCTCTGGATGTGTACTCCAAATCTATTCAAACAGACACAGATGGATAACTCTAAAATCAAGTGGTAATTTTAACGCAATTTTGACTGAGTTCTGGGCCAGATAGTATTCCCGATAATGAAAAATAATAGATTTCTAAAATCGATATCTAACAAATCTGAGCTTTGATGGGTGACTTCCTCGACTCGAATCAAATATTTTTGACCCCCGAAGCCATTGAAATAGTAATTGAGAGGAGTTTTATCGGATTGAGTACCTTTAAGCTCCTTAGATGACTTGGGACACTCGTTAAGTGGTTTTGGACACTCATTGGATATGTTTGGATACAAGTTTGGTGGCTTTTGACACTCATTTCATGGCATATAGGATTATTGGCTATAAATTATATGAGAAGATTTAGTTACAATTTAAATCAATGAAACTATAATTTTTTTTTATTTTCAATGCCATGGAAACAGTCTGGTGAACTTTAGCCAAACTCGCCCAATTTTACTGCAGTCGGTCACCATTTTGTCCCTATTTTCGATATTGACGCCCTCGTTTCTGCTAAAATGGGCATTAATGGTTCATATCTGCCATCTTGGTATTTAGTATTCAGTACACTGGTGAGTTCAATTCCCTTCTGCGCATTACAATAATAAATGATTTTTCTTCGAAATTGTGTTTTAAATCTATTTTAATTTGATGGACACTGAAGGGCCAAATCCTCGTGATATGGCTCATTGTTATCAGATATCGATTTAGCATGGTATATTTAAAAACAAATTGAAATTATCTTGTAAAATTTAGCGAAATTTGCACAATTTGACCACTTCCGGATACCATTTTGTCCGCTATTTTGGATTTTGTAATGACAACAATAATAATATATTAATAATTCCACAAGGAACGAAATATCTAACAATAAAGCCATACACGTAGATAGGACTTTTTTTTCAAAGAACTCTATAAAATTTCCCCCAAAGCGACTTTTGAAAATGTTGTTCCCCCGATTCTACCCGAAAAAAATGACAAAAACAATTACATATTGTATATTTTCCATTGTTTTATCGCTTATATGAGAATATGAAATGCCAGGTGTTACTGCACCATTGATTCTGACCAAGAATCATACAGATCTTAGCTACAGGGCTTCTACAACGAAATTCCGATAAACTTGCCATGTAAATTTGACAGCGTGTGAACGTACGCGGTCCATAACATTTTATTATTTCATAATTTTCGACACCATTTTTAATGAATTCGCTGGGTGATTTCGTTTTTTTTCCACCATTTGGTCTGTGAACAATGATGATACTGGAGATAGTATTAAGAAAAAATATCATCTGTAAAACTATTTTTTCGTGTTTTGATTGGGTACTTAATTCAAACCAACCATCTCCTTAACACAGATCCCCAGAACAAAAATTACCCACCCCAATAATACTTACTCCTATATAATTTAGTATTATTGGGGTAGGGTAAATTTTTGTTCTGGTGACCTGTGCTTCTTAAATTGTGTATTGTTGATCAGTAATTTCTGGAGCACTATTAATACAAAAATCAGCTTTGTACTTAAAAGTGCAAATAGAAGTCATTTTGGGTTTTTTTTTGGTGGGGTCTCTGGCCCCTAAACGCCAGGAATGCGGAACCTAAGAAATCCGATTTCTTTGAACGTTCCTGTGTGTAACAAATCTGGGGCATCAAACATTTCGTACGCAATTGTGCAAATAGAACCCAGCCGGCTCCTTGATTAACTGTTGTGGAGACTCAATATCCAGCGGCTGGGCTCGAACTCACAATGCTGTATTGACAGCATAACAAGTCCATCGCGCCAACCGTTCGGTTATTGAGCTCCCGTGCTGAGGTCCTGTGTGAATTTTCTTTAAAATATGGTATATTGACATAATTAAAACAGACAACATAGTGTTCGTCGATACTATATAATACCGCCTCCACAAATAAAAAAAAATGAATCCCCTGAACCATGTCTTTACCGCCTCAATCAGACCCCATGCAGAACCCGACATTGTCGAGGACTGGAACTTAAGACCAAACGTATCTTATAACATCTAACTTGACCAATGTTGCGGGATATACACATCACATTAAATAGTTTAAACTGACCTCAGGTTCCAGGTACCTATGTTCGGTAGTTTGCCGTCATCAGCTATTGGCTCACCCGAAGCCATCGTGAGGTACCCCGTCGGTTTTTGACGTGGGCAGGATGATCAACAATTTGAATACAGTGGACACACACATGTACACCAGAAGAAATAGTAGAAGAAATGTCGGTCCAATTGGTGGTATAAACAGAATTACATGTTATTGCTACTTGATCCTAACAAGTCGGAAAGCATTTGATGAGTTCCACGCCAAGGTTGCATCTAAATATGTTATGCCAACATAAGGAACGGTAATTAATGTTCTAAATATTTGCGTTGGCGACACGATACAATACATTAAAATGGGTACAGAACACCCGTGGTTTCCTCGTTAATGAAGACAATGGTTCAGTAGCGCTTCTACGACATTGTCATTGAATAATGGGACATGGGTGTAAACATCCAGACTTCGGGTTGTTATATTATATCAAACACATTGTTATGAATTGGCCCATACCCAATAAACAAAGCAAACTTTGACCTAAATGTTTGACCTTTGACCATTAAATAGTTATATATATATTCACATCTACACAAATGGTGAGTGTTTATATTATGGGGAGGGGGGGGGGGTACCACCCTTGTCGTGTTGGATCAATGGAAGTAAACGTTAATTCTGAAACAAGATCGAAAACAAAAAATTGTTTTGTTCCTTCGGAATGAACAGGAAGAATCACTGGAAGAAATGTCAAGAATGGAAGAAATTAGAGACAAAATATTTAATGGAAGTGTCAATGACACTGTCGCACTAAGTACTTGGAGAGGCGTTAATATTTTGCTGAGCATGCACTGAGCAGTAAACGTAATAATACATGTTAAGGGAAAAGTCAAAACACTTTTCCAATAAATTAGGACTGCAAGGTGTGTATGTCGATGTATTCAAACGTGAAATCCAAGATGGCTGCTGATGACAACATTTTCCAACGAAATTCGCAAAAATACAAAATCTCTCATCTAGTGGCCAACCCGAAGATCAATATAAAGTTTGGTTACGATCAGATGTGGCACATAAGGCGTGGAGACGAATTCATACAAAGATTGAAATTTAAGATGGCTGCCGTCAGCCATGTTTTTCTTGGAAACTCGTTCAAATTTAATAGCTGCCATCTAGGATTGAATTTTCAAACCATTTCTCCGAAACATGCGGACTTGGGAAGTGTGCCGATGTACTCTAATGTGAAATCGAGATGATTTCTGTCGGCCATGTTTTCCAACGAAATTCGAAAAAAAAATAAAAATCAATAGCTCCCATCTATAGCTAGACGTCATCCGGAAAAGTTTGGTGAATATCGGATTACGGATGTGCATGGCCAAACGGTGCGCCAAAGGATTTATTCATGCAAAGAGTAAAATCTAAGATTGTCTCAGTCTCATTTCTTGCGAACAAAGCCGAACAGATTCCGTCGACACGGAAAGCATTTGAGTGCCCGCCCGAAGAGCGGCACGCGGACAGTGGTGGGCTCACTCGAGGATCGCCCTTACGCCCTGTCTTGAATTTCTCTTTTTATCTTTCTCGACCCATCATGTCTTGGCCGCGGTTCATGTGGAATGGAATTCTTTTCTGATCTCCCTTCCTTTTTTTTTCTTCGGTGGTGAAGTAGGAGATGAAGTTGAAGTTGAAGAAATTGGTGATATCGGCGGTGAATCAAGGTCTGAGATTCAAGGTCCGGCTTCTCCCATTCTTAAGAGGATACTTATCATCTATTGTTGATATATCTATTGTTGCTTTATTGTTTAAAGTGATGTGAAACACTCCGGCAGGATGATCAAATAGCAATGGAGAATAATCTTGCTCAAAGTAGTTGTGTTTACGAATATTAATCCAAATGGACAACACACACCGTCAGTCCGATATCTTAACTAAATGCAATGATTCTCGATGGCGAAATCATTGTTTGTTTATCGCCGATTGTTGCGTACCGAATCCAGATGTAAATATTTAGAATTGATCGTAGTTAAGACGATGATTTCTATGGAGTGGTGCGGTAGATTTCTTGGATATTTTCGATGTTAGTAGAATGCTACATTCCCCAGGTTGGCATAACGCCTGAGTACTAACTTATCAATTTCACACACCCAAACAAGTCCATAATATATCTTTAATGACTCTTCTGTGTCTTCAGATGTTTCTTGGTCGGATGTTGTGGCAGATGAAGACTCTGGCTCATTGTACTCCGGAGTCTTCAGGACGAAGTCATGATCCTCGTCCTCTGTGTCCACGTCTGGCCGTGGCGGTGGGGATTCTCACCTGGACAGACTGGGCAGGGGTCTTGGCTGCGTGGGAGGAGCAGCCAATTTTCTGCATATATTTTCTTTCTCAATGTTGTATTCTTTTTCTTCTTCTGGCGAGGCTTCTTGGCAGATTTGTCTCCAGTCGTCCCCTCCCGATAAAGATCCATGAAAAGGGCTGTGCCAGGTCGGACTGGAAGTCCAAAATCAGCTGGAATCCGCCTTGGTGAGCATAGAGTGACCAGCTCACACAAGGCGGGAGATGCATGGAGTCCAGTATTGCAGTAATATCAATCGGGATTGACATTTGCGTAGTCATCCCGAGAAGTGGCCAGCCAAGCTCGCTGGTGGTCCGACTGATCAATGATGTATCAGTATTATATAATTACACAGACTTTTGCTACTTCCGTGCATCTGATTGGTCATGGCACAATGTTGTTTGAGAATTTTATCATGCATGAAACAAATGGAAAAGGTTTAAAGACATATATTATGGACTTGTTTGAGTTCGTGAAACTGATAAGTTAGTGCCCAGACGCTATATGCCAACCCGAGGAATGTACCATTATACTAACATCGCCGAAATTTTCAAAGAAATCGACCATACCACTCCAAGAAAACATCGTCTGAACTACGCTCGATTGTAAATATTTACATCTCGATTTGGGACTCAACTATCCGTGATAAACTCACGCAAATGATTTCACCACCGACAGTCACTGCATTTAATTAATAATATACGAATGGAAGTGTATGTCAATTTGGATTAATATTCGTGGATATAACAACTTTGAGCAAGATTATTCCCCAGTTCTGTTTGATCACCGAACCGGAGTGTTTCACATCACATTAAAGCCACATGGCGGTTTGCGATTCAAAATTACACCTGATAATATGCGCTCTTGAATTTTTCGGAATCAGAATCAGTTTATTGCAAAAGATATGATTCAACACAGAACATGCAAAATGTATATACATATATGTAAAATAGCACGAAACGATAGTGGCTATAATCGTATACTCAATGTACCCATGCCACATATACCATATAATATTTATATATCTCAACCCTTCTGGTGAAGGCACGCCCATTCCCGTTTTGTCACCCACATCGAATAATGCAGGGGAACAGCAGTTATATGTACCCCCGGTCTCAACAAATGGGATGTTTTGAAATGGTGAGTTTTTGCCCAGGCGGGTGGGGTTTTTAGTGTCTCAAATTTTGGGCAATTCCTTAAAGGCACACTTCAGGTATAGTGACAATCTCCGCAATATACTAATATTTTCAATGGATAGAAGTCTATAAAACTTTTCTTCGCTGGGATATTTCCAGTAATAGTCCCGGATATATTTGATTCGGATATCATTAAAGACACGGTTGGCCTTGGCGGTGGGTATCCTGTGAAAATATCTTCACCTGTCAAAAACCGCCACAAACAGAAAGAACATCAAAATGTAGATATACTTTGTCCGTATACAAATAAGAAATATCGCATAAACAGTATGTTATGGTCATATGTTTGACCATTGTTATGTAAACAAAAGCATAAAAAGTTACTTTTCTGGTGTTTGTTTATATTATTATGGTAAACATAAAGAGCGTTCTTTGTTGGTGAATACCTGATATGGAACTAATAAAGAGCGTTTATGCCATTTGTGTGTGATTAGCCAGTAGCATTGTGCTGTCTTCTGTAACACAATCAGGCTCTTGCTTAGGTAAAATATAGTAGGTCTTTATGATAACATGCTGTTTACGCGATGGTCATGGTATATATGAACGGAACTGTATGCGTTTTAATGTTTTTCTGTTTACGGTGTTTGGAACAAATATGAATATTTTCGACAGTTAAGGCCACACGTGCCTTTAAGGTATGAACACATAATTACAAAGTGGTTCTCGTCTCCTATACCGTCATTACATAATGTACAAACTCTGTCATTCCGTTTTGATTTTTTCCACCGTCCACTTTCTATTGGCAATCAATGATTTGATGTCCTAATTTTAACAATGCATTCGGATAAGTACAGTGGAAGTTTAGTCAGATATCTTCTGATTTCCGGGCGTGCAGAAATACCACCATGATGATGTGGCTACATTTCCCAACCATTCGTGGTTAAACTGGTCAGTAAGTATGGACTTTATTTGTTTTATATCCGAGTGCGTTAGATTCCTTCTGCTCACGAACATGGAATTATTTCCAGTATGTTGGAATGTCTGCTCTATAAACCGGAGCCATTTGAGGTTTCCATCGAGAGGCTGATTTTGGTAAATGGTCAGTATTAATTTACACATATTTTTGGCAATAATCGAGCCCTCATTCGATAATATTTACATACTAAGTGTTGTCATCACTAAATCCAGCATTCTGATTGGTCGGCGCACACGTGGCTAGTTGCAGTTATTTCTCGGTGAATGCGCAACGCCTCATAACACCAAGCTAATAACACCATCGATACGTCATTGGGTTTGGAAAGACGAACACGTAATGTTTTGGGCGCATTTGGACTCGCGCAGGATTGACTTAATACATCATCGGGTTTCAATATGAAGAGAAATTGTTCCTATTAACTTTTGCCAAGGGTGCTATTGGGTATTTTGGGCTGTTTTTGTCACGATACACTTTTCGATTTAAATACATTTACAAAAGTGTCTTTTTCGCTAAATGTATATAAATATAAGGATTAACTTCATGTGGACTATTTTTATGGAGATGTAACCGTGAGGTAAGTGGTCATAACTTGTATGTAAAACCCTTCGGGTTTTACACAAGTTATGTCCACTTACCTCACGGTTACATCTCCATAAAAACAGTCCACATGACAGTTAATCCTTATTTAATTTCGACCAATAAGTTATGATTCTACATTTTATTTCAATTATTAAAGGATGGCGCCATAATTCTCCGTATACGATATAGTTAGGTGCACTTTTTCGCATACCCATGATTATTTTACAGAATTTGAGATGCACACTTTCGATTGATGTACAGGGTTCAAACCCCCAAACTTCACTGCCATATAATAATATGGGTGCAACCATCGTATCACAAATATGAAGCATTATATCTACAGGTAGCTCTAATTTCCATACTGTATTCAACAGTACAAACATCACCTTTGTGCCAAGTTTGCATGTTTTCTTAATAGATCTACAAAATCTCCCATTAAAGAAAAAAATTACACTCAAATACACAGATTCCTTTACGGTTTCCAAAGGTTTACCATTGAATATAAATGACGGTAAAATCTTAGGTAATCTTTTACAGAAAATCACAACTTTTGTTTTTGATGCATTAACTTCTAAACCCCATGCGTCCGCATAATCACTAAATGCCTGAATCGCTATACATGTGCATAGTTGCCTCATCGTTTGTCATTAGTACGGTATCATCTGCATATAACAAACATAATATACCCACATAGCATTTCAAATTGTCAAAAAATAGTTCGAGATACTTTAAATTTTCGACCGCACAGTTACTGATAAATTCCTGCAAGTCATTCACAAATAAGGCGAACAAAATCGATATATAACGATAAATACTTAAACTATATTTCTGTGAGCAATATATGTCCAATAAGACGCATTGAAGTAATAAAAATACAACGTTGAAAACGGTGTTTTGGTGCCCCAAAACAAGCAACAACCATGTGCAAGGCATGAAACAGAAAAGAGTGTTTCGTGTTAGTCTATTCCTGTTATGGTATAACTAAAGAGCGTTTACTTCACTGTTTGCGAAAAATTATAAACATCTGGAAAATGGCTATGACCATGACAAGTATTGTTCAGAGCACATAAAGCCGGTATATCGATAGTTCGATTATTGTTCAACCTATCTTATATCTTATACAAATTTTGGAAGCTCGAATGAGCCATGTCCGTTTAATACGTTTTGAATTTGTGTTAGGCTAGATAGCGAAAATGTCCGTTATCGTCTCTGATAAAGAGCGTCCATGCTTTTGTTATGAAAAGCAGTAGATAATAAAGAGCGTTATCAATTATGATCGTCTTTACTCATTTTCAATGGAAAAACTGATGGATATTTTGCGGATTCTCGCGATGCCTGTAACATACAAAATGATGATGATTGTCGGTATTTTTGTTTTTTATTTTGCATGATAAGCTTTGCAGGATAGTTTTGAAAATTTGATGTCAAATCGATGTCACAATTTTATACTATAATTCATATCATCCCAGAGTAAACGTTCGAAATACCACAGACAATAAAGAACGTGATTGGTTTCATTTTCAACATCGAATAATAACGAGCGTTCTTGATAAGTTTATATTAATTATCGTATCATTTCAGATGTCACTGTTGTGTATTCGTAATTCGTATATTATATGAATGACGTTAATTTCAAGTAATTTTAGCAACTGGTTGACTCGCCTATTGGAAACGGAAAGATGACTTATGAAAATTTTATTTGTTATGTAATTGGATGGGAAATCTTATGATTTTTTTTGTACTCTGAATATAGATAGGCATATCTATGTATAAAATGAACTATATTACACAACACTAACCTTCTCTCTTCGAAAATTACTCCAAAACCACGGGGACTTCCGAGTTTATAGAACAGTGTAGACATTATAAAACAGTATACACCATTTGAAAATGAAAATACGTATATTTACTAAAGGAGCAGATGTTTGTGGATCAGTATAATTCTATAATCCCAAGGATTTTCCGCGCAAATTGCTCAATTGTTGGACATACTAACGTGTGAAAACAAGTGGGGGTAAGTGCATGGGGTGAAGTTCTCCGTGGGACACTATTATAGGCTACGGCTATTTAACAACAATAGACTTTGACCATGCATAACCTAGTGTTTTCGTTTTCTGATCCGATGGTGGTTTCTGCTTTCGATCGGTGCACGACTGTTCGTCTTAATCCAACTGGTCCACGCGACATACAGTCCACGCGACATATTGCCGTAGGGACATAATGGCTCAGCGACCTTTTGTCTACGCGACACTTGGGTAATCCGATACTATGTCTATAGAGTGTTTGTCTTTGTGGGCAACTGCCAACTGGTCTCAATTAGCTCAGTAACTGTGAATTGCCATTACTTTTGGAGTAGACTTTATATTATTGTTTTATGGAATTATAACGCCAGCATATTGTTGGTGCACAATTTGTTTTAAGTCCCCAAGCATTCGTCATATATTTTTATGAGTGGGTGGCGTAATTAAATCCCCCAATTAACTGAGTGTGTCGTTTTCCAAATGACTTCATAAGTTCACAATCATGGTGGAACCTAGCACATATACCGCTAAAGTCATTCTCTCTCAACATAGATGGAAAAACTTATTCATAAGGGCTATTCCTATTCCGTAAGTTACACACGTAATTCTTCAGTATATTGGAGATGCCAGGACTGAACGTGCAGTGGGCGACTTATTCGAAATGGCGAAAATGTTCCAAATTACATTTGCCAAGTGCGTATTTTCAATATTCATAATTATAAAGTTTGTCTTAATTTTGTCTAAATAATCAGACATGTTGTCTTACGACTTAGTGACGTGAAGACCATGTGTGCCTCCGGCAAATTGTCGTATAGACAGCCTGTCGTTGAAGACATTTTGTCGTAGCTGCATAGTGTCAATAAGACGAGTTGTCATAAGACGAGGTGTCATACACCCGGTTTCGATTGACCCCTCGTGCAGACAATGTAATTACGTGTATATATTACTCTCATAAGTTGGTCTCACCTCGTCCAAAGGTATACATGAAATTGTCACTCGTACAGAACATCCAGTCACCATTAACAATTCCCAGTCTATCTGCTAAGTAAATAATAACTAGATTTGAATGTGATTTTGTTATGGTCAAACGACACATTGTCCAACCAATTCGCGAACTCTAGTTGCAAGTGGGGGGGGGGGGGGGGGCGTTGGCGCATACATAATGTTTGTCCAGACACAGAGGTGGGTAAATATTCCCAATATTGGAATTATGGTGGATTTTACGCAATTCTTGAGTAGAATAAACTCTGGAATTTATCATTCTTGGGTACAGTGTATTCTATAGTTTCTATTAAATTCCAATAATAATTAAATAATTCTTATTAAATGTACTCATAATAATTTTCTGAAAATTATTATTAGAGTGCACCCTGCACACAATATAGATACACATAACGCAAGTTTTATCAACTGAAGAAGGCCTACAAGACCATACGGTTTTGTAAAGAGTTAATTTACAAGCCTTCTGCTTTACCAGAAATAAAAGGGTCAGGTACTATACGTTTTCAACTTTTCGGTGAACAGAGACAATACAAGGACCAGTCTATCCCGCGAAATTCGATAACAACTGTCTACATTTCATGTTCATGGACGTAAAAGTGCATTTTAAAGGTACGTGAGGCCTTAATTTTCGAAAATATTCATATTTGTTCCAAACACCGTAAACAGAAAAACATTAAAACGCATACGGTTTCGTTCATATATACCATGACCATCGCGTAAACAGCATGTTATCATAAATACCTACTATATTTTACCTAAGCAAGAGCCTGATTGGGTTACAGAGGACAACACAATGCTACTGGCTAATCACACACAAATGGCAGAAACGCTCTTTATTAGTTCCATATCAGGAATTCACCAACAAAGAACGCTCTTTATGTTTACCATCATAATATAAACAAACACCAGAAAAGTAACTTTTTATGCTTTTGTTTACATAAGAAATGAACGGCGTTTTCAATGTGGTCATGGGATTTTGACCGCGAGAAAAATTCAGCAAACTGTATACATGAATCCCGAAGGTGTTCATGCGGAGTTTGCTGATTTTTTATTGCGTTCAAAACCCATGACCACGTTGAATCCGCCGTTTATTATTTATATTTATATATTTACATACCCCTAATATCTCTTCCGATTTCCCCATATCGTTACGGTAGACACGCCCCTTATTCAATGCGTTCATAAACCTATGAACGTAACGTGACGTCACTTCCAATGTCGTTCATATGTTTATGAACACATTGGTCCCGGAAATCACAGGGGATTGTCGGACATTACCGACTGCTTGAGTATCTAGTCAGCCAATACGCCAAGGATTTGATAGCAAACAATATGTAATCGAGGTTCACGCTTGGGTGGCTAGTGGCATCTAATCGCGAGCACGGGTGGCACGAGATGTTCGATTGACTATCATAACATAATGTTGGTTATCATATAATCCCATATCCATTAATAATTATGTCAAATATAGCGAATTATCGAAATATGAAATACGACGAAAAAGCGAAATATGAAAATACAGCGAAATAGCACGAAAAATCGAAATAGGAAAATACAACGAAATAGCGAAATAGGGCGAAATATAGAAATTATTTTTATAAACGAAATAACGGAGATATTTGAAAAAGTGTTTTTGGCGAAATAACGGACATATTTGGAGAAGTGTTTTAAAGGGCGTAAGTATATAAATATAAATAATAAACGGCGGATTCAACGTGGTGATGGGTTTTGACCGCGATAAAAAATCAGCAAACTCGCTGAATTTTTATCATATTTCTATATTTCGCCCTATTTCGCTATTTCGTTGTATTTTCCTATTTCGATTTTTCGTGCTATTTCGCTGTATTTTCATATTTCGCTTTTTCGTTGTATTTCATATTTCGATAATTCGCTATATTTGACATAATTATTATGGGATATGGGATTATATGATAACCAACATTATGTTATGATAGTCAATCGAACATCTCGTGCCACCCGTGCTCGCGATTAGATGCCACTAGCCATCCAAGCGTGAACCTCGATTACATATTGTTTGCTATCAAATCATTGGCGTATTGGCTGACTAGATACTCAAGCAGTCGGTAATGTCCGACAAACCCCGGTGATTTCCGGGACCAATGTGTTCATAAACATATGAACGACATTGAAAGTGACGTCACGTTACGTTCATAGGTTTATGAACGCATTGAATAAGGGGGCGTGTCTACCGTAACGCTATGGGGAAATCAGAAGAGATATCAGGTGTATGTAAATATATAACAATGGTTAAACATATGAGAATAACATACTGTTTATGCGATATTTCTTATTTATATACGGACAAAGTCTGTCTACATTTTGATGTTCTTTCTGTTTGTGGCGGTTTTTGACGGGTGGAAATATTTTCACAGGATAGCCACCGCCAAGGCCAACCGTATCTTTAATCAATGAATTTTGTCTCAAAGTTGATATAACTGCTTATTGAATGAAAATTGCTATCTATATAGATGTCATCTGGCATTGTTTGCGCTCACTCAATGATGTCTCTTGCATGATGAATAGACTGATTCCTGGTAGAATGATGCAAAAATATGAAAACGTAGTAACCTGACCCCTCCAGCTCTGTTTTATCGGGTCGCTCATCCGGACTAATTATTAAATACAAATACTAGTTTTATGGTGTTAGATCGGAAGGGGCCTATTCAATAAAACTTATTATTTTTTTTCAGTCAGAGGCCTATATTCATCCAGGCCTCCCAGTCCTATTCATCCCGGCCTCCCAGTCCTATTCATCCCGGCCCCCCAGTGAACATTTCACAATAATAATAATAATAAATAGTTTTTATATACAATGGTCCCGACAGCTTGATACACTCTTCCATAATATAATAGTTATACTCCCGTGCACAGCCAATGGCTATATATAGTGTTATGGCAGTTAAACTAATCGTAGAAGAAGAAAGTTTATTCTAAAAATTTAGAAATGTTCCACTGTTGTTTCATAACATATAGTACAGGCATGTGTTAATAATATATAAAGATACAACAACAAAAAAGGAAGACTAGATTAACGATTTTGTCGTTTGTTGTGCAAATGCAAGAGATTCGGTATGCGGTCGGTTAATAGATTACTACCCAGTTGCGATGTTATCAACCACGTGTTTGTTACTATTTTGTATATATTTATTGCGACGCAAACTGAAATTAGTCGGAATAACAATAATATGTCTCTTGCAAAGCCGCTAACAATTGATAATGCATATAAATGACAATAAAGATTATAATTTGGATTTTAATTTGGCACAGATACGGTTATACGATAAAATATGTTTATAGTCTGTACAAAATGTAACAAAATGTACAAATGCAAAGACGGACTTGGCCTAAATTTATTGCTTATATTTATTCATGGTTAACTCGGTTGCGGAGTACTATTCGCACATTTGTCTAAATTGTTCTGTTTTATGCAATTCTATTTCGAATTTCAATGGCTTCCATTACATACGGTAACTCTACCGGCAATGTCAATCTCGGTCCTTGTATCATTACGGTGCCAATCCGCCCTTGTACAAACTTGTGGTAAAATTTTAAAATTTAACGTGGTCGTTCAATACGTTAATGAGACTGTTGTTTGTGTTAGATATAGGGCCACACCCAAGGCCATATACGGCGCTGCAAGTTAAATCCATACTTCCTATACATATTAGTAACGTGTACATTGTATAGTATAAACATAAAATTTAATGTCAGGATACGTATATATTTCCATAAGATGCTTCAGATTCAAAATGCTTCAAAAGTGTAACATTTACAAAGAAATACGGATTCTTTCGATCCTTAATATTATAGGTTTTCAAACATTCATGAATAAAACGACCAGCCGCCGATATAGAATTATAAAAGAGACCGTGTTGATACAGCACATCTTAGCAAGTCTAGCAGGTAACTTTTTATATATCCTATTCAAGCGTGCATCACATGAAATAAATAAAAGCAACTCGCGCAGCGTTCTATCTTTTTAGATAAGAAGATCTGTACATTGGCAAGACAATCGGCTCAGATTCACGTGATAATGTAGAGTTGACGCTCCCGATTCACGTGGTCATGTAGAGTTACCACTCCTGTTCCGCGATCACAGCTGTTTTTCTTTTGACTTGCATCGTGATGAGATGAGAATATTGTCTGAATATCTGAAATTAATAAATATATAACTTATTAAAGCCACATGGCGGTTTGCACACCAAAATGCACATAATGATATTCGCTTTTGAATTGTTCTCTCTATCGAAATAGGTCGATAAATACTTGAACTACCTTTCTACGAGCATTATATGTCACAGAAAGACGCATTGAAGTCATAAAACGTACAACTTTGAACACCGTTTTTGGGTCCCAAACTAAATCATGCCACGAATCTCTACTCTTAGCTTAGATACGCGTTAGCCAGAGTAGAGATTCATGGCATGACCTAGTCCCAAACCACAGGAGCTTGGAATTTGGTCAAAACCACTCTTTTATTGGCGGAACCACCACCCGGGACCAAAGGTCACGAAAGGAACGAAACAGAAAATTGTTGCCATCTATTTTGAACTCAACTGTATTCCTACAAAAAATATATTTTCACTAAAAACTTTTGGTACCTCTTACACCTTAGATGCCAATCTACAACATTCCATAGGTATATTTTTCCAGTTCTTCGAAAACCTCACTTTATTTCGGTAATGTATTGTAAATTCACCAACGAACACAAATCTGCGACACCTACATCACCCGTTCTGGAATCTGAATGACAAATGGCACAAAACCATTTTTCCGGAATAACAAAGTCGGAACGAAATAAAATCGAAACCTAAATTTAAAGCCCGCGAAATTCAAAAATATTTGAAAGTGCGTGCGGTTTTCGAACTTAGGCGCCAGAAAACTTAAATCTGTTTATGTTTGCGTCATACTATGCTAGTTTTTGAAGATCTAATCCTGATGTTTTGTGCATTTTCCTGAAAATTTCTGTATTTTTCTGTGTCTGCTGTTCTTCATTAGACTGAATGGTAATTTGTACATATATTTCATATTTAATTTATTTCTATTTTTGGCACGACCACCTGGTATTGTTTTTTTCTTCTTGTTTTATGTTCGTTATGTACAGGTAGGCCTATATGTACTACTTGACTTTGTAATGCTACTGGTTGCAATGATTGGTCATACAGGGACCAAAACTCTCTCTCATAGGAGCTTGTGTCGCGCTCCATTGTATAGGCCTAAAATATCCATCATATACTAGTAATAGTAATCAACCAACTGATATATTACTGGTCGAATATCACGAAGTAGAAGAAAAAGATATATAGACTCACGGGGAGGCCTGGTATATATGCCTATGCATGAAGCGATTCCATTGTGCGTTTTGGTGCAGATTCGTTGCCAGAATATCTTAATTATTTCCACATCAAATGCTGTTTTTTACTAGTTCTGACGAACAAATATATGTCTTAGTTGATGAGAGAAGACATTTTTCTTGAGTTAGGTAACGATATTGGCCATGCATATATAGAACGAGTGTTTAGTTTCGCGAAATTCAAATTTGTCAATGTAGGGTACAAAAACTCGCCATTAATATGCCAAATACAGTAACAAAATGTAATAAGATTCTTTAATGTAAGAGCACAAAATTAACCTGCGTATTCTTCACAGAATACGTTTTATTTGTGCGTTTGCAAGTTGTATATAATACAAACTGGTTTACCGAATAACTAGTTTATAAATTTGAGTTAGTGATAAACTCGCTAACATAAATTTTATTTAATAAGCAACTATAAGTATTGTCAACTGTACCGGTACCAGGATCTATAAATAGTATACGTCACTCGTGACTCGTGTGTCGTAACGAATCAGCACCAAAACTCTCAAAGAATGGCTTTATGCATATGATTATATAGCCTGTGCTCATGAATTGGAAATTCAATTTTTAAATTGAAGACAGCTAGCCACCATCGGCATTGTTTTTCTCAAAATCAAAAATATTAAAAACATTACTTAATGTAACTTTCACTGTCACAAGGCTCCGCGATCCGATCACATTCGTAGCCAGGTTTTTTAATCGATCTCAAATGTAGCCAGCTTTTCTATATATGGCGATCACATTTGTAGCCAGCTTTTCATATTTAGGCGAGCCTCAATGAACACGATCAGGTTAATCTAATTTTTCTGAGTTGATGGATGAAAACAACTTGAATTTAGTTTTGATATAAGTTCATTTATAACCTGATGTTTCGGATCAATGTCGTTGGAATGCTCGAATTATATTCCAATATAAGTTGATAAACGAAGTCAGTTTTGGAGCATGACGTCGACATTTTAGTCACGAACGTGATGACGTCATATTTCGGGCAATATAAACCACGAATTAGAAAAGCTGACTACGAATGTGATCGCCGGTGAAATAAGCTGGCTACACTGGCTACGAATGTGACCGTCACTGGCCGGAGTCTTGCGACAATGACCCCATCGGCGTAACTTTCATGGTCGATGAAACGAGTGACTGAAATCCGACGGCGGCCATGTTTCTATGACTAATTGCACGACGATCGCACCAATGTTACAGTCTATAGCAATCATTCTTTCTCATTTTGATACCAATGTCATGACCCATGAACAATTTAACGATGATCGGTTCATCGACATAGGCCTAGGCTCTAGACAGTGGTATTGATTTAATTATATATGCGGTGTTGTCGCTGAAATCCGACGGCGGCCATGTTTCTTTGAGAATTCACAGAAAAATGACTCGTTCCCATCTATATGTCAATGTCAACCTCCGTGACAAATTTAATTATGATCGGACCAACACTGCGACCTCTTACCCACGGTGCTAAATGATGCAATTTTGAAATCCAAGATGGCTGTTGGCGGCCATTTTTTTCATGCAAATAAGCCCAAAATGACTCGGTGTCGTCTATATATCAATGTCATGATCGATGAACAATTTCGTGATGATATAGTAGCATCGACACAGGCTCTAGGCTGTGTAATTGATTAAGATTTATCTAGTATTATCACTTAAATCCACGATGGCTGCCAGTGGCCATGTTTTTATGCAAATGAGCCCAAAATAATTCGTTCCCATCTAGACGCCAATGTTATCATCCATCAAAAAGTTCATGATGATCAGTGCATCGGTACGGTCATGTAATCAACATGTAATCAGCAGCTATGTTCGAAATTATAAACGGTACTTTCATGCTATCCGTCTCCGGATCATAGTTTTAAAGTTTCCGCATATTTTGGTACCAGTTCCGCTACTCAGATTCTAGAACGGGTGATGTAGGTGTCGCAGATTTGTGTTCGTTGGTGAATTTACAATACATTACCGAAATAAAGTGAGGTTTTCGAAGAACTGGAAAAATATACCTATGGAATGTTGTAGATTGGCATCTAAGGTGTAAGAGTACCAAAAGTTTTTAGTGAAAATATATTTTTTGTAGGAATACATTTGAGTTCAAAATAGGTGGCAACAATTTTCTGTTTCGTTCCTTCCGTGACCTTTGGTCCCGGGTGGTGGTTCCGCCAATAAAAGAGGGGTTTTGACCAAATTCCAAGCTCCTGTGCCCAAACAAACAACAGCCATGGAACAGAAAAGAGCGTTTCGTGTTAGTCTATTCCAGATATGGTTGAAATAAAGAGCGTTTGTTTAACTTCTGTGCGAACAGTAAAACATCTGGAAAATGTCTGTGGCCATGGGAAATAGTTTTAGAGCAGATGAAGCCGGTATATAAATATGTCGTGTATTTATCAGACTATCTTATACCTCCTTCCAAAGTACCTATACACCAAATTGTGGAAGCTGGAATGATGTATACATGCAAAGGGAGTCTCTAGATTGATCGTGACCTCCCATCGATATGGCTGGGACAGTGTCTGTGAACATAGCTATAGATGGGTGTCTTTTTCTCAACGAAAAGATATTGATATACTGAGTTGATTCCCCTGGGTGTCTTTTCTCAACAAAAAGATGCTGATATACTGGTATCATTCCAATGGGTGTCTTTTCTCAATAAATACATGTTGATATACTGGGTTGATTCCCGAGTGTCTTTTTCTCAATAAATAGATGTTGATTTACTGGGTTGATTCCCGTTAATACTGGGTTGATTTCCCATACGAGCAAACAAAATTCCCAACAGTTAATTTGCACTCCATATGTTTTTAGTTTTTATACAATGGACAATCCACTGACTCTAAAATATCTCACAGCAGCAAATAAAAAAACCAAAAAAAACCCACCCCAACAAATATTTTCTACACTTGGTCTCAAAAGTAATGCCACATTCTACATTCAATATTGGGTTTGAAAAGTGAAAAATAAACAATCGGAACAATATCAATAATTTGTTTGTTTGTCTGAAATTTCGGACCTCTCTGTTTCAGGTATAAAGTTTCTAAATGTTGAAATTTTTTACCGAAGTTGGGATGAGACATCCCACCACATGTCACTCCTTCACTGATTATGCATGTATAAGTAATTCTAATTCCCAGCTCAGATAATAGCTGTGTTGGTGTACGTATCTTATCTGTTTACCTATGATTATATAAGTTAGCCCTCGAAATCATTCTGTAGAACTATAATCCGCGCCGTAGCTGTTGTGCTGCCTTCTTTATTCTGAACAACACATGTGTAATCTCCCTCCTGTTTGTCGGTGATTTCTTGTATCTGGATCCACCCTGTCACCTGGAAAGCAGATGGTCCTCCACGGGAGACAACCACGTTATTCATGTTGTTACCTTAAAATAAATAACGACATGTTTAAATAAGGGAAACCATATGTTAACCATACACCCAATAATTAACAAGATCACAGCATGGATTGTGTGACTGTAAATAGTTGACCCCGAATTAATAAACCTCGCAATTTAAAGGTATAGTGAAGACTATATATGCCAATTTTAAAGTAGCATCTATAATATGGAACAAGAAATGCCAATTGAAAGACACCAAATTGGCTTGAACTTGAATTTTCCATCCATTTATCTCATATACAGTTTCCACGTTTTGGAGGGAAAACAATAATTTGTTTTAAGGGTACTCAATCCGATCAGACGCTCCTAAATTACTCTTTCTTTGGCTTCGGGGTAAAAAAATATTTGATTCGAGTCGAGGAACCCACCCACCAAAGCTGAGAGTGATCAGATATCGATTTTTAAAAATCTTTTATTTTGTAATAATATGTGGCTCAGAAACACGTGGTCAAGCGGAGGGTCTCGGACAAAATTGCGGATGATGATTGATAACTCTAATATCAAGTGGTAATACGGTCAAATTTCGTTATACGTTAGTGATAATACGGCCATATTTTGTTGAACAAAATGTTGATGAATAACAAGTTTTGGGAAATTTTATACCAAAGTTGACAGTGGTTAGCATTATTTTGTTGCAATAAATCGATTCTGATAACTAAAGCGTATTTTGCAGAAATGTTGTTGTTGTTGTATCTTGATGGTATGGGGAGCGTCTGATCGGATTGTGTACCTTTAATATCAGATATCGATTTTTGAAATCTGTTATTTTTCACCACATGGAATAATTGGCGGCCTGGCAAATAATCGACGAATGCCGACCGACATAATCTCGATACCAAATTGCGTTGAATAAAAATGTTAATATATAACACCTTTTGGGCAATTTTATACTATAGTTGACAGTGGTTAGCATTATTTTTTGGCAATTAATCGGTGCTGATAACTGAAGCAGAATTTCAAGAAATGGTGTTGTTGTTGGAATCTGATGGATGGGGACCATTGATTCGGATTGTGTACATTTAATACTTTAATTAAACTATTTTAATATATCTGTCATGGAATGACATTAATATGTGTATACATGTAAGTTCAATGGGAGTGAATCAGCTGATACCTGCAAAATTACCACGGTTTACAGTATATCACACAATCATACATGTAATTCGTGATCCCCAGGCCGGACCCGCACACGTTTTAGCAAATTTTTCTGCCATTGGGTAAACAAATTAACACGTATAGATAATCAATAGAGAGGTTCAGTTAAAAATATGATTAACGTGTAACGTGTGAGCTATTATTGTGTTGCTATATAGATGCCCCTGCATGTATATATATGGAGAGAAACGTGACATACTTTTCCCTCAATATTGCATAAATATTGCAAACAAACGAAAAATATGTACATGTTTTATGTTCAAGCTGATTAGAATGGTGAAGAAAATATTTGATGGCAGAGTCTCTTTTTTGCTTTCGCCTTCTTTACATTATTTATACAGTTTTATGGGAAGAAATACCTCCATTTTTTTTTATAATTTGATTAAAATTTATCGTATTCCAAAATCTTGTGAAATTCGTGGAGAATTCTGCTATTTGTCACTTGTTGTGGTAGTGATGCATAATTTTATGTTTATTTGTTTTCTTTCCTGCATCTACTTTATTTGTTCGGTGACAATTTCCCCATCCGTTATTAGAAGATTAGATTATTCTTCTTCAATCATACAATTTTCGTTACACTTCGGACTAAAAAAATCCGAACAGAACAAGGGGTACGCGCAGTTGCAATGGCGACGTGTTTTTCACGACTGGAGTTTGGAAATGCGCCTTATATGTATTTATTTACTTATATGTATATAATTTTGTGATTGTGTCCTAAATTGAATATATATATCTCAAATACCAAGTTTTTTGTTTTGATTAATGGTATCAAACAATTTAATATTTAATGGACTTTCGTTGACAATAGAACACACCGTTACAAATTGTAGGTATATAGGTGCATGTAACGCTATTATATATATTCATATGTGCCCGAACAAAGCACCTGAAGTTATATCATGCATGCATAATACCTGGGAGGCTCTCTGTTTCATCATTGGCATTGGTGAATAGCCATGCAACGAATGGAATCGGGAAACCGGCAGCTTCACATGCAATGGACACATTTCCATGTCGCTTAACCCTGATGTCACGTGGTGCCGATATGATCGAAGGAGCTACAAAAATGAAGGTGGTATATATATAGTTTATTATTTTAAAATTGACGACAATAATAATTGTTTCAGAAACTAGTTTTCATAAATGAAGCCTCATCTTCAAATGAATAGGCCTCAAGTGAGGAAACGGGATCAGGTCACTCACTCTGGAGTGGTCAGGTTACTACGTTTTCAGATTTTTGCAGTATTCGACCAGGAACCAGTCTATTCAACAGGAGCTAGACATTGGGTATACTCGCAAATAAACAGACACGAGAGTCGCAAAAACAATGACAGACGACAGCTATATAGCAACCTTCATAATAGCAATTATATCATCCTTAAGACGAAAATAATCCATTAAAATGTACTTTTACTTCCATGAACTAGAAATTTAGACAGTTGTTGTCGAATTTCGCGTGATAGACTTGTCCTTGTCTTTGTTCACCGAAAAGTTGAAAACGTAGTAACCTGACTTTTTTTTCAATTCTTTATTCTCATGACATATTTATAATACATAGGTATCGAGATAACATATATGTACACTATTTACATATAACATGGTACATATATAAACATATTATACACATTATTATAAAAATTATGAATAAACAGACCATTTTTGAGGGGGGGGGGGGGGGGACGGGTATTTTCGGGACACCGGGATCGACCCTTTTTATTTTTCGGGAATTGGGATCGTCAGATTTAATTTTCCGGGAATCGGGAACAGAATTCCACCGGGACCCGGGAAAGGTTGAAATTATTTTCCGGGACCCGGGAAATTATCCCCAATTAATCGGGATTTCCTTTTTTATTCACCTAATTATGAACTGATTTCCCCAATTCGACCGGTATTCCAGCGATGAAAGATGAGTCAGGCATGTTTTGTTCCGTTTCATGTGTTTTGGTGATATTGCACGATTTGGATTTTCCCAAGTTAGTCCCGCAGAAACATCAACAACATGGTGTGACGGGCAGAGGGGAAAAAATGTCGCAAGAGCTCGACCTTCACCTCAGAATTTGCAGTCACGTTATATTCAACTAATTATTAAACGGGTCTTTTTCGGGTCGTTTCTAGAACACCAAAGTGGGTGGAACATCTTGATATACAAGTCAAATTGCACATGCGGGTGGAATGGAGTCGATTTGAGATTATAGATGCGCGCCCTACGAGTATACCATTTATCGAGGTCAAGGACGAGTATAGCTCTTGCGACATTACCCCGCTACCATGGTGGAAGAGTTAATAGTTCAAATGTTTATTGAGTTATATGTTTATTAAACCGTTATGTTAAATTAAAAATATATAATTTATTTAACTCTTCTTAATGTAAGTTCTATGTAGGGAGTATTCAGCTGTTGTCGATACCGTGCATCTGTAACAACTACCAACAAAATCTGCTGGTATCCAGTAAAGTTTAAAGTCATTTATTTACACGAGTTTTACCACTTGGTCAATCTAAGCTGTTGTATCTGGTGACTTGTGTACATCCGTGTTGTCTCCTATTTCTCAGTTGGTTTGTGACTTGGTTTTTCATACTAACATTCCAGTTATGGGGCACAATCTCAAATCACAAACCGTCTTAGATATATTGAGACCACATGAATTTGCATACATCACCTGGACATTTAGGGAATACCCGATTTGCGGTGGTGTAGATCAGTGTAAAGAGTGATCTGTTGATTCTGTTCAATGGATTTGCATATAGGTTCGCATTTTATGTCATGTAAAATGATGTAATTGACCAGACAGTAGCCAGTAATCATAAGATAGCATAAAAATACAATATATGTACATTGATCTACATTACTTGTGAATATTGTATGTTTTGTCGATACTCTATATAATATTTTAATTCCTGGGAACTGGCTTTTTTTTACTGGGAACTGGGATTTGCTTTTAATTCCTGGGAACTGGGAACTGGCATATTTTTTCCTGAGAACTGGGATTTGCTGATTTATTTCCTGGGAATCCGCCCCCCCCCCCCGCCTCATTTCTGCGTCACTGAGATTTTCGCAGTTTTGGATCAGGAACCAGTCTATTCAATTACAGATGTTGCATAAGCCACAATAACATGAAACAGAAATGGGAGTAATAACAACAATGACAGACGACAGCTGCCTTAGATAGCAATGTGCAAGCACTATTAAAGACATACATATGGACTTTCGGGTGCGTGAAATTGACAAGTTAGTATACTCAGGCGCTATGCCATTGAACCTGGGGAATGTATAGCATTATACTAACATCGCCGAAGATATCAAAGAAATCTACCATATACCACTCAACTATCGGTGATAAACTAAAACAAATGAATTCGCCATCGAGTGTCACTGCGCATGTAATTATTAAATATATAAGAATCAAAGGTAAATTTATTTCCACGAACAAAATAAGACAGTTGTTTCCGAATTTCGCGCATTAGACTGGTACGTCCTTGTCTCGATTGAACCAGCCGCCTGATTCGAATTAATTTGACCCGTTTTGTCACAAATGAAAGGTTATAGATCGTGCAAACACTTGTTCATTTCCTGGGGAAATATCCTGTTAAAGAAATGTTGATAGCATAAAAATAACACTTCCTTATTTTCAAAGGTAAAATATTTTGTCTGCTATTTTAACAAATAAACCATTGAGTGTGCATGTACCAGGTAACACCGTTTATAACTTCTAATAAACATCCAAATATACAGTTTAGTTTAATTTACGGTTTATAAATTTTATTTTCTGCTAAAACATGTTCAGCTAATTTAGACATATGAATTATCTCCCTTTGGAATATAATATAGTGCTTACATATATACAACAATTAAGTCCATATTATGTCTTTAATGTGGTCAGATATGCCCAATATGATTTGGATCGCTGCATGTTACTCTGATGTGCTGAAGATCCAATATTAAGTGCATGGACCAATAACCCGAAGGTTCACTCGTCCCAAGGTCAGATACATCATGGGACGAGTGAACCTTCGGGTTATTGGTCCATGCACTTAATATTGGATCTTCAGCACATCAGAGTAACATGCAGCGATCCAAATCATATTGGGCATATCTGACCACATTAAAGACATAATATGGACTTAATTGTTCGGGTGCGTGAAATTGATAAGTTGGTATTCTGGTACTATGCCAACTGGAGGAATGTAGCATTCTACTAACATTGCAGAAAATCACGATCAAATCGGCTGGACCACTCCATAGATAACGTCGTCTGAACTATGCTCAATTATAAATATTTACTTCTCGGTTCGGGACGCAAATCGGTGATAAACTAACGAGAGTCTCTGCATTTAATAAACATATAAGAATGATGGTGTGTGTTGTCAATTTGGATATAATATTTGTAAAAAATAACTCCTTTGAGCAAGATTATTCTCCATTTCCATTTGATCACCCTATCGGGGTGTTTCACATCAATTTAACCGTTTCTATACTAAATGGGTTCCCCCATTCAGTTATAAAAGTATATACATTGGACTGGTCTGTCGTTCATTTGGAGGGATGTTCAGGTTATAAAGGTTGACATATACAGGACATACAGCCAGATGAAAAGCTAAAATAAGTGCAGAAGGATTCACATTCTTTGAACATTTCCCAAGGGAACTACTCGTCAATGAGTATTTAGTATAGAAAAGGTTAATACAATATTTACAGTCGAGACTATAGTTAAATATTCTATTCATTTCATTTCTCAGAACTGGTGCCGCAAAACGAAAGACAAAGAAGAAGGAATTGTTATTTACAAAAACATAAGGGTGGAATAATATCTCCGCCATCCACATCCTTATCAATGCCACTTGTTTTGTTTGGATTGTATAAAATGTATTCGCTGCCAAATGACTTACTCATAATGAATCGAGCTGATTACAGCATAACATGTCTGGCACTCCCTGAATCTTGCAGTAAATGGATATCGGGGAAAATGTGCCATGTCATATCATGGATATAATATAATAGTCGATTTTCTCGACAATGATATATATTGCTCACCTGATCGACAGGGGCCTTCGGCGGCCACGAAAATGTCCTTCTTTTCATGAGAAACTTTGGCAGCTCTGAGTTCACACAGACTGTAGTAAGTTTTCCCATCAGTTCCACAAAGGACGGCGTTGTGTTCGCATATGCAGGCGGGCAGACCATCGCTCGTAGGATTGCACTTCAGATTTGACCCACAAGGGCCATGTACATTAGGCATATCGGGTAGATCGCAGGATTGGCCGAACCCACGGGAGCAGACATTGCAGCAGTTACATTTATCCTTAGTAATGCCAGCAACACAGTTAGCACCCGTTACAGGAGCACAAGCAGCCGTGTTACAAACTCCACACTCCTGGGCCAGAGAGCCACAAACGACGACCAAAAGGCCGAAAACGACAGCATCGAACCTCATCATACTTTGTTCAAGAATTCCGAAATTCGTGTCAAAATTCCACAAAAAAATCACATAAACAAAAAGAAAACGTTCTCTGGCACAAAGCGATTTCCTCTGAACGAAGTACGTGGCGATGTCTAATATTAGAAGTCTGTAACACTACACCTCCTCTTCCTGATGCACTAATAACTCGGCTGATTCCGTTAATCTTCGGTAGTTTATATCAATTCGGCTGATTTCTTGATGGCACACAACACGCATCACACTACCACTTCTGTGCTTCTGTACCAAGTGACTCATGCCACAAAGCGAGTCTGCGTTTCCTGTGTAAACTGTTTCGCCTATATTTTGATTAAAGCCGACCATAAGATGATGATTATCTGTGACTAACAAACATATTTGATCACTTCTACAGAGCGACCTTTGTTTGTATGTTTTATCTATGAGCCTGAGAACACAGTGGGTGTTTGGTTTCTGAGGCCACTTTGAGTTAAAAATGACAGATTGATTACGTCAGGGTATCTATAGTGTCTCTTTATTCTCGTCGGGTGGAAGAATTTCACAATAAAATGAAAATGAAAAGAAAAGAAAAGTTAAAAAAACCACAAATAATTCAATATCGACGATTGGCGTATTTAATTGTTTTGATATGTTTTGATACAGGTACTTAAAAGTAGACACAATATACCATCCTATCGTATTAATGTTTGGTACAACAATCTGGTGATAAACGTGTACCAAGTTCTATTCTCTTGCATGTACTGTGAAAAGGCAAAATGAAACAACAATTTCCTTTTGGGGAGACCGCCGCACTGTAAAGTTGGATTTACCTGATCTTTTCTGGTTTTTGTTTTTTTTGGTATCAACGTAGATTTTGCTTCATAGAAGTTACACAGCAATAACAACAATACTATACATATACAGTATAATATAATATACGTACGCCCCCCCCCCACCACAACACACCCTCCATCTATCAAGTTTCACAACACAAAATTCATATAAATTAAATAAATTGAGTTCAAAATCTTATTATCACACAAGCACAATATTATCGATGAGAACTAAAGTTCCGAACGCCAACATGATGTACGAACACATACACACTCTTTAGTATGGCCTCGCAGTCAAACTGCATTGATCATAAGCTCTTTAGTAAGCATTCCCACATGTCATATTACGCAATCAGGCCCACCTATATCTGCTTAATGGAATATGGTTGTTACACAGAGTGTTGCACAGTAAAGTCTTATGCACTGGCAAGTATGGTGGTTATAAAAGTGATCTTTGATCAACATTGATGTAAATTCCGGGGGTGGGGCACAAATAATTATAGGCACGCAGGGGCGGGGCCCCGAGTGGTTCATATCAGCGTCCGCGAAACAATTTAAGATTTTAAATTATGGCGTGGTTACATTTTATACATAACTGTTGAGACTATATATATATATATTATATCAAATGTTTGGGATTAAAAAAATATCGCCTACGTGCCTGGGTCTTTTTACGACGTACCCCCCCCCCCCTTATAGCATACGTCATCACACTACATGTTAAGGTGAAGTTAAACACTCCGTTGAGGTGTACGTTTTAAAGACATGTTAACATTTACGTGCTTTACTTATTTCAGCGAATAAAACCAATACGACTTAAAGTTAGTACCAACACGTTATCTCCGCTCGAAGAATATAGCAATCAACTTAGATTATCGAAATTTCCAACCACGCTGACTGTACCATTTCAGAAAACAGACCGTCTAAACTAGGCTCAATTTGAGTTTAATGTAACTATATATTAAAGGTACTCAATCCGATTCGATGGTCCCCATATAATCAGATTGCAACAACACCAACAACATTTTTAGAAATGCCGCTTCAGTTATCAGAATCGATTAATTGCCAAAAAATAATGCTAACGTAACCACTGTCAACTATAGTATAAAATTGCCCGAAACGTGGTATTTATCATCAACATGTTGTTCTACGAAATTTGGCCTTATTGTCAACAGAAAGCCTCTTGATTTTATACTTTTCCCCATCTTCATCCGCAATTTGGTCCGAAACCGTCGGCTGGCCGATTGTTTACTGGACCACTATATAATAATTCTCGATGGTGAAAAATAATAGATTTCAAAAACCGATATCTAATAACTCTGAGCTTTGATAGGTGGTTTCCTCGGCTCGAATGAAATATTTTTTACCCCCGAATCCAAATAAATAGTAATTGAGGGGCGCTTAATCGGAATCAGTCGTAAATAAAATTCGAAGTACAATTGATGCTAGACGCGCTGGTACCGTGCGCGACTTTGGGAGCAAATGTACGCTAACTTTACTAAGACTGAATCGGAATATGCATCTTTAATACCTTATACTTCGGGACGATTCAATGGCGGTACACATGCGACAATGAGTCCACCAACAAGAGTCACTAGATATATCTCGTTCATAAAGATGTCACTGTTTTCTACATAATTTTGTATGAACGTGGAATTTGTGAAAAATAACTACTCAACGTATAGGTGTTTTAATAACTATATCATATACCAAAATTAGCGCCATGCACACAATGTCTCGTTGGCGAGATAATTTCAGTGTGTTTATCTGTGAGTAATTCGGGACGAACGAAGGATTAACCATGCCATGACTGGAACTTCTTGAAACTACGTACTCTCTTATATATGGGGAGCCTCGCAAATATAAGAGAATACACTGCATGACCTAACTATATTTACATTGACCTTGTAAGCCAATATGCATGCTATTATATATGCGAATCTCCCATAGGGAGCCTCGAAAATATAAGACAATACATTATTGACCTAACAATATTTACATTGACCTTGTAAGCCATTGTATTTTCTTATATGTATGCGAGTCTCCCATGGCATATGGGGCCTCGCATATATAAGAGCATGCACTGCCATGGCACAGGTTATTTAATGATGCACTAACGCAGCTCTCGTCATGAAATGGTTAAATATTTAATTTTTTGGGCAGTTCAAATGTCATGTTTTACGTATATAGGGGCGCAGACATGTTGTTCATCGAACGGATATAGTGGCTTAATTGTATAATGCCAGTCTGTGGTAGTAAACTAAAGTTACTAAACACATGGGTACACATATTAGTTTAATCTGTAATGGGTGTTACTGTGGCATTGGTATGGAGATGCATTTTGGCGGGACTAGCAGGGGGGGGGGGGGGGGGTCATCCACTTTTTTCCATACACTAGGCCGGGGTGGGTGGGTGGTTCAGCTGCGAAAAAGTCACTTTTTTCCTGAGTAGTCGCAATTTTTTCCTCTTACAACATTTCTTCAATATAAATGCCTCAAAGTATTCAGCATCATTGTTGAGGTGTGTATGACACTTAGGGCAGTGCTTAGGGCGGTAGTTAGTGTGGATATGGGCATGTCATCTTCTCAGAAATCCAGATTACGAACCAACTCTCAGGAATTCGCCTTTTACATCCGATCACATTGCCATGCACCAATGCTACTGGTTCCAGATGAAAATGGACAGTTATGTAGCACATGAATAAACTTTAATATAAATAAAATGAAAAAAGCTATTCATTTATCTCATTAATATTTACTCATTATACCTGATCAGACCAGATGACCAAGTCAATATTGTATCGGAACTTGGCATGGGACTGTAGACTGCAACAACGCATATCACTGAGATAATAATCTTGAGATTGTGGGACCCAGATAAAAGATTGGGCGAGCATACATAGACCTTGAATGTGTAGATATGGAGAAGGCTGCTAAGTGGAATAAACAAAATCAGAACAGATGAGTGAAAAGAAGGGAAAGAAAATATAATATAACTTAATATAATATGCAAGTCTAAAAATAATGTGCTGGTCATCAGCAAAATGATCGAAGTCTGCAGAGGGCGAATTTGGCGATACTACCCGACATAGCATCAACAAATTCAACCTCTAACGACCTCATTCTATTTTAGTCTCGACCAACCATGGAGAACTAGCTACATATGAGGGTCACATGTGGTGAATTTGGTAATGCTATAGCCCACTCTGCTGGGTAGCATCACTAAACTCACCCTCCTTGGAGCTTATTCTGCAGACTGCATATGACCGTCTTATTTTCAAGTTTCTATTTACACGCAGTAAATGTATTTGTCTGAATGCTTGACCTGGGTCTGGCCTTAGCACAGTATCTAGCCCAAGAACTCAGCTCATGGAAATGAAAATTAGTTTTGTGATACATAGTGGATTTCAGCTGAATACCTGTATTGCTGGAGAGTTATTTGCCAGGTGGTGTTGCCCTAATAATATTTTCAAAAATCATAATTGACATAAATTCATGTGATACTATGGGACACATCTAAAGTTACACTTTCTGTGATGAAAAGAAGGTACACTAATGCTTTTATACTTGTTTACATGTATAATGAGCATTATGAGCTACCTTAGACAATATTTGGGGAAGAATCAATCAATAATTTACTGATCAGCACATGTATTCTGTGTGTTATTTTGGGTTTGATCCAGGTTTTTTTTTAGAACCTGTTTCGTGTTGTTACAAAAGTTGGAATGACTTAGAAGAACCAGAAATGGAAATAGGGTAACTGTAATACTGACCATCAAGCTTAAATGGTGTGATATTACAGATTTGGAGGTAAAAAGAGGGGTGGGTACCCCGCATGAAATTGGAAAAAAAAAAATTCCTTCAAATAGGGGGGTGGTGGGTTTTTTTATTATTTTTATTTAAACATATTTTATTGTATATCAATTATATACATGGGGATTGGGACACAAGTTTTGTCAACTTGGTGACGCCCCTCTCCCGCACAAAAGGTATAACATAACATTTAAACAAGATGGCAGGATGAAATTGTGAATATTTAAGCAGGGAAACAGATGTGAATATTTGTACAGAGTGTGCTATGAGTGGAGTTTTATTGTGTCCAGGGGGTGGTGGGTACCAAAGAGTCGGAAAAAAGTTTTTTCAGCCTAATGTCATGTCACTTTTTTCCGACCCCCCCCCCCCTGGGACTAGTCACATAATTTTACGACGGAAACCTACATTTGTAGGGTCCGTGAAGTTGGATCGAAGTTCGAAATTGGGTGGAGATTCGCGTGAAGTTAGATTGAAGTTCGAATTTCGAAATTCGGTGGAGATTCAGCCCCTACTTTTTTTGCCTCAAGTGCATTGTTGTGTTCCAATTCGTGCTCCCCAATTCGTGCTCCCCAGCTCGAATTTTGGGTCAAAAGTGATTTTTTTTAACTTTTTCTGAGATACTGCATGCTGGGCTTTATAGCCACGGCGCTAGACTTATATAGTAAATTTAGCCTTCAATATTAAGGTGCCGAAGGGAAGTGGCATTGTTTATGGCTGGATCGAGCTGAAATTTGGTATGTTTGATACTTCCCATAAGAGAATCCAGCAAACTGACGCTCAGCTTCGAGAAATTACACGATCTATAGGTTTGAATTTCAATCTGAGCGTTCGAAATTCGGTGGATATTCGTTCGAAGTTCGAAATTCAGATTGAAATTCAACCCCCGCTTGTCAGGTGCCCATGTAACGCTATCGACGCAAACACTTGTTATATACAGTTCGAATATAACTGAGTTTGAAAAGATATACATATAGTTTTAGTATTAATTTTGAGATAAATATTTCCCCTATCCCCAATAAGGATTTTATCGCAAAAGTCACAGTAGTTTGTTGAAAATCGCTATAAAATGAAAAAGCCCCCATGCCCGAGTGGCAAACAAGTAGAACATGTGTGAAATACATCCCTCTATCGGAAAAACATAGTCGGCAAAAATCTGCACAGGGGGGATGGTGGCCATATGGTAGCTCACGGTCTATATCCACTAATCGGACGTAAATGTAAGTCGCGCTTCTGGTAAAATAAACCATTTTTTCGTTACTAAATTCCCCATGTATGGATAACCACAGCAGACACGGTGCAATCCTTGTGGATTCTTCTTGTGCCACCACTAGTCCATCTAGAAATCACAAACTAGTTGACATATGCCTGTCCAGCTGTTCACAAATTGGGCGTAAGTCGTGCGTGGGGTCAAAATAATGAAAACAATGTCATTTTTCGTTGCTAAATCACCAGCGTAGGCATAACCATAGCAGCCACGGGGCTATCCTTGTGGATTCTTCTTGTGCTATCATTAGTCCATCTAGAAATCACAAATCTAGTCACATACGCGTGTCCAGCTGTTCAAAAATTGGGCGTAAGTCGTGCAAGGTGTCAAAATAATGAACAAAAGGTAAATTATCGTTGCTAAATCGCCTGCGTAGGCATAACCATAGCAGCAACGATCGAGGCTATCGTTGTGGATTCTTCTTGCGACACCACTAGTCTAGAAATCACAAACCTATAGTCACATACGCCCTTCCAGCTGTTCAAAAATGTGCGAAAGTCGTGCGTGGGGTAAAAACAGGCCATTTTTTGTTGCTAAATTCCTTATGTATGCATAACCACAATAGCCACGGGGCTATCCTCTGCGGATTCTTCTTGTGCCACCGCTAATCCATCTAGAAATCACAAATCAAGTCACATACGCCCGTCCAGCTGTTCAAAAGTCCATCTAGAAATTACAAACTAGGCCCGTCCAGCCTTTCAAAAATTGGGCGTATGTCGTGCGTAGTGTAAAGATTGGCCATTTTTCGTTGCTAAATTATTTATGTATGCATAACCACAGCAGCACCGGGGCTATCCTTTTGGATTCTACTTGTGCCGTCACTTGTCCATCTAACAATCATAAACTAGGTCACATACGCCTGTCTAGCTGTTGAAATATTGGGCATAAGTCGTGCGTGGGGTAAAAATAGGCCATTTTAGTAACGAAAAAAAATGAACTTTTTTCATTATTTTGACCCCAGGCACGACTTACGCCCAATTTTTGAACAGCTGGACAGGCGTGTGTGACTAGGTTTGTGATTTCTAGATGGACTAATGGTGGCAGAAGAAGAATCCACAAGGATAGCTCCATGGCTGCTATGGTTATGCCTACGCTGACGATTTAGCAACGGTAAATGACATTGTTTTCATTATTTTGACCCCATGCACGCACGACTTACGCCCAATTTGTGAACAGCCGGACAGGCGTATGTCAACTAGTTTGTGATTTCTAGATGGATTAATGGCGGCAGAAGAATAATCCACAAGGAAAATGTCCTATGTTGACCCCTCGCACGACTTATGCCCAATTTTTGAACAGCTGGACGGGCATATGTGACTTGATTTGTGATTTCTAGGTGGACTAGTGGTGGCACAAAAAGAATCCACAAGGATAGCCCCGTGGCTGCTGTGGTTATGCATACATAAGGAATTGCCAACAAAAAATGGCATATTTTTACCCCACGCACGACTTACGCCCAAGTACTAATCTCGCGTGTTCATTACTACTCCGTACTTTACTGAATACAGCAAGGTATCACATTCGGCCCAATTTGTGAACAGTTGCATGGACAGGCGTATGTGACTAGGTTTGTGATTTATAGATGGACTAATGGTGGCACAAGAAGAATCCATAATGATAGCCCCGTGGCTACTCTTTATGCCTACGCAGTCAATTTACCTTTTTTTCATTATTTTTACCCCACGCACGACTTACGCCCAAATTTTGAACAGCTGGACAGGTGTACATGTATGTGACCTGTTTTGTGATTTATAGATGGACTAGTGGCGCGGCATAAGAAGATTCCAAAAGGATATATAGCCCCGTGGCTGCTGTGGTTATGTATATATAGGGAATTTAGCAAGGAAAAATTAGGGGTTGAATTTCAATCTGAATTTCTAACTTCAATCCAGATCGAAATTCGCCCAGATTGAAATTCAGATTGAAACTCAAACCTATAGATTAGATTAAATAGATCGAGTAATTTCTCGAAGCTGGGAGTTAATTTGCTGGATTCCCTTATTGAAAGTATCAAACATACCAAATTTCAGCTCGATCCAGCCATAAACAATGCCACTTCCCTTCGGCACCTTAATATTGAAGGCGAATTTTCTAAGTCCATGCAGCGCCGTGGCTAAATTTTCTAAGTCCAGCAGTATCTCAGAAAAAGTGAAAAAAATCACTTTTGACCCAAAATTCGAGCTGGGGAGCACGAATTGGAACACAACAATGCACTTGAGGCAAACAAAAGTAGGGATTGAATCTCCACCGAATTTCGAACTTCGAACTTCAATCTAACTTCACACGAATCTCCACCGAATTTCGAACTTCGATCCAACTTCACGGACCCACATTGGGTATAGATATCGACCCAGTTTGTAGTGTTCCAAAACGTGTAAACAATAATTGGTAGTGAGGACAAGTTGTCCACAGTGCACCGATACTCTTAATTGGCTTCAATCCAAATGAGATATTTCTGCATGCGCAGGAAAATACCATTTTCCACTGCCTGCACAGCGTTTGTAGCTCGTTGGGTTATCAGAAGATTTGATTATTATTCTGTACTTCACGTTCCGTTCCGTACAGACGTTTAACACAAATCTTCTAAACGGAATGACAGTGTGTGTGCGTGTACACAGTAATGCCCTAAATAATCGACTCCTTGACCACAGCATAATTATGGGTAATATTTCAGGATTTAGTCGGAAATATGGCTTGTTGCTATTCAACGGAAAGCTCTCAGAGCTTTCCGATGAATGGCAGCTATATCCATTTTCGCCTAAATCCTGAAAAATTACCCATAATTCTGCTGTGGTTAAGGAGTCGATTATTTAGGGCATTTCTGTATATAAAATGGCCACGCCAGTCAGGTGACTTTCGTTGAAAATGGCAACACACGTCACAAGTTTATGGGAGGCCAAATTCACATTTATTAAAAATTGTACTGAAGTAAATTACACGTTACAATAAACTTTTCTAGGCAATTTTATTATGCGTCAGTACATTCCAGTGCTTTCCAATGCAATTGCTTGCGATTCAGCAATTACGCTTCGGTGTAAGTATCAATAAATGTTAAAGGTACTCAATCCGATCAGACGGTCCCTATATCACCAAGATACAACAACTACATTTCTTCAAAATACGCTTTTGTTATCAGAATCGATTCATTGTAACGAAATAATGCGAACCACTGTCAACTATGGTATCAGATTTCCCAAAACTTGTCATTTATCAACATTTTGTTCAACAAAATATGGCCGTATTATCACGTAAGTATCACGAAATTTGGCCACATTACCAATTGCCACATCTCGAGAAATAACAAACTTCACAAACAAACTTCAAAAATCGATATCTGATCACTCTGAGCTTTGATAGGTGGGTTCCTCGACTCGAATCAAATATTTTTTACCCCCGAAGCCAAATAAATGCTAATTTATGAGCGTCTGATTGGATTGAGTACCTTTAATTTGGACTCCCATGTTTTGTATGACCTCCCATTATGGCCGGTTATGAGAAATAAAACTGCACAAATTCAATGTACATGTATACAATGTTATTTTTTATGTAAAAATATTATACATTTGGTTGATTAGTGCATCAACAATAAATTTCGTTGAATTTTTGTAAGTATCTGCGCAGGTCCAAGAAGTCAATCAGTAAAATCTCCAAGCTCCATGTAGAGTTCAGTCTCTTATGCATGACTTACCACTGTCCGCACCAACACGTAATGTGAAGAAATGTTACATTTATTTATTTGAGACTTTTGTAGGTTACAATTCATTCTGCATTATTTTGAGAAACTGAACTGTCCATTTGAAAATTGTCCAGATCAAGCCAGACTGAATTGTAACTGACAAAAAAACTTCAATAAAAAATGTTATTGAGAAAATATACATGCCGGCAGCGTTCAGACATAGCGCAGCGAGGGGAATGAACTCTGTTTTGTAGTTGTGAAATCTCATTATGAAAATTTAAAGGGACCCAAGGCACTCGGTGTGGGTAAATGTAAAAAATACATATATAAATGTCTGTAAAAACAACACCACGAAAAAGAACATGAAGAAATAAACTTTGTTCTTATATTTATGGTTGATAATTCTCAAATAACTAAATTTCGTGTGTTGAAACCATTGATATGTAAACCTATTATACAACGATTTGTCAACAAACACCGCTAATCGCATAGTAAGTTAGCTAATCGCATAGTAAGTTAAAGGTAATCGCATATTCTAATGCACTTAGCCAATATACCACCGCAAACACCACATATTTGCGGGGGGTTATTCATCAATAACCTGTCGCAATGTATAGTCCGGTTCACCGCTTCAATGTTAGATATTCCTACCAATATTGCCGTTAGCTGAATTCATAATATCGGCCATGCCCAATCCAGCCCCGCTCACTGTTCCGTTTCTCCAACGACGTCGCTTTTGTCGAAAATTGACAGTCAGTACATTCGCCCTGTATACATGTACTTTCAGAAAATACAAAACACCACACCGTTATATCCCACCTATGTCAGTGTCTCGATATCATTTGACCAAATTTCTTGACATGAAACCGTGACAGACACGGCGTGGAATACATCGCATTGAGTAAACAATTTCCCATTGTTTCAATTCAACTTCAAGTTCGCGGTAAAATCAAAACCGCAATTTGTAAGTGGTAAACATCTGAAAAAGACATTGATCAGGTACATGCAGAAACTAATTGTTGTGCATATTTATTTCTATTTGAGGTGGCAATTTTTCATGTTTATCAGCATTTTTAACGATAAGAGCGATGGTAATTGAGGGACTATATTTTATCTAGCGCATTAAATTTAAAATAAAAAGTCGTGAATTGGCTGAGTGTTTTCTAAGGCCGCACATTTCGTTGATAATTACGAGGCATTTCTTTGTCTAAATAACGTTTTTAAGTTCGAAGAGCATTATAATGGGGATAACAGTGTGGTGTTTTGTGATTTCGGAAAGGTACAGGGAATATACTGTGGCAAATACCCGTTAATGGGCTCCGGCTCCGCCCATTAACTAAATTTGCCACAGTATATTCGCCATGTACCTTTCCGAAATCACAAAACACCACACCGTTATCCCCTAAGTAAGTTAACGCTAATCGCATAGTAAGTTAAAGCTAATCGCATAGTAAGTTAAAGCTAATCTCATAGTAAGTTAAAGGTAATCGCATAGTAAGTTAAAGCTAATCGCATAGTAAGTTAAAGCTAATCGCATAGTAAGTTACAGCTAATCACATAGTAAGTTAAAGCTAATCGCATAGCAAGTTAAAGCTAATCACATAGTAAGTTAAAGCTAATCGCATAGCAAGTTAAAGCTAATTGCATAATAAGTTAAAGATAATCGCATAGCAAGTTGAAGCTAATGACACAGTAAGTTAAAGCTAATCGCATAGCAAGTTAAAGCTAATCGCATAGTAAGTTAAAGCTAATCGCATAGTAAGTTAAAGCTAATCGCATAGTAAGTTAAAGCTAATCGCATACATAGTAAGTCCAAATATTTTGGCTCGAATGTGATTTTCATAATATTTTTCAATGCTTTGACCCTTTTCAATGCTTACTTTCAAGTTTTTATTAAACTTTTGCATCTTATTGAATAATTGGACTTTGGTCGGTAATGCCACTGACAGTATTTTTTAGATAACTGTTGTTTCGATATAGGAAATCTCGTGATTGGTGAGTTATTAATAATACTAATAAGAACAAAGTCGATCTATTTTTTCATTTACTTGTTGATGTTATTTGTTTACAGACTTTTATATTATTTCGCATGAACCCGATTCAAATTCATTGAGTCCCTTGAACGGCATGGCAACGTAGGTATATACGTTGAAAATAATCTACAAAGGAAGTTCACATTGATCGTTATGGCAATTAATGTTGTTTTAACGTCAAACTTCATACACCCCCTTCCCTAATTTCATGTCTCTGTTTGGTAAAGTTTTAGACTTATATGTCGTCAGCAGTGAATCCAACGAAGTGAATTTATCTATTTTGTCCAGCGTGTATGAAGATCCCTGGAAGTAGAAAAACATACAGGTAGTTTTACAATGACTGTGATGCACAACTTCACCTACTGCATGTCGACCACAAAAGGGTTGGGGGGGGCTTTTTGATATTCCATCCTGTTCTGGTGGGGATCGTTACAACATTGACCAAACGACATAGGGAATATATCTCTTGTAAATACTTGTTTCTTAATAATCCATTTCACAGCTGGAAATTGCCTGATTTTTTTTGAATTTTGTGAGCCGATATCGCCATAAACATTTTTTAATTGATTACCCGAGAGAAATTCCATGATTCTATTATAGTGACGAATTCGACTCAGAGCAAAATCGCCCACCAAAGTCACTTAAATCGTGCAATCTCGAGTTGGGACCTTCACACACAATGAAATAAATTATCAAGGAACAGTTAGTAACTTCGACAGATATTACCTGAACTGTTTCTTCAATGTTATACACTTCGCTGTCACAACATAAAACAAATTAACAAGTTTGAACTGGTGGAATGTGATCTCTACGAACGTATACCTAGAGTAGAGATTCATGACTTGCTCTAGATTATGACTGGAAAACAATAGCAATTGGACATGATATCATGAATGTTTGAAGCCACATGGTGCGTTTTAGCCAAACGTTTAATCACTTTATTTTGAGATGAAGCAAATGAAAAACAACACAAACTTGACATATATATATAGAGTTGCAACATTTCGTTGGCCCAGATTTATTTCATAAATGTATGGAAGTTTTTCACTTCAGCTCAAAACATTTGTGTCAAAAGGAATTCACATTTCCCCAGAAAATTCCTGGAATATGCATGGACCATATAGCTCAATGTTAACTCCCCTTTAGTTGAATATATATATTTTTTAGATATGTATACACTATTGCCGCATGATTTCTATAAAAAAAAACAAAAACAAAATACATTTATTTTAAATGGGGAAATCACAAATGGGAAATACGGTGTTAAAGAGGTACTCTACTCAATACTCGAGCCATAAATTAAATCGTTAACTTTAATGCTTAACTTTGGTTTTAAGATAACATGTTAACCTGGACGTTTACAGAAGACATCTTCGACTCAAATTACTTATTTTACTTATTTGATTTTATCTATATTAGATCGTTGTTTATACCAGGAATTTATTGAAATTGGCGTATAGTCTCCCTTTAAGAAATTTTGCTCTGAAAATATGCTGCTGTGATACATGTAGTTGTTTCAAAGAAAATATTTCAATCTGTTGCTCTCTGTTATGGTTGCAAACCAAACAAATTGGAGGCGGTTAAATTAATTACGCCATTAGTTTCATTGTCACAAAATCATCTTTGTGGATTGTTGCATGAACAACTATTCCTCAGACCCAATTGACATTCGACTACAATTCCACGGAAGTAGACTCACCATTGTCTGAATCTTGAATTCTTTCACGCCGCCACTAGAGTATATGGCTAAAACCTGGAAGAGTGTACCGAATATGTTACTTCAGAATTCTGCCCAAATATGCGAGGAATATATAATTCCACCGTTTTTGGCAGAAGCACTTCACATGCCAAAAATAAGCGATTTAGAGAATAACCTATAGCTGGAATATCTCAATAAAGTCCGGGAAGAATTAAAATGCGTTCATATTCTAACGTTCAAAAACGAAATATTCGATGACAACAAGAAAATTGGTATGAATAAATTAAGAACGTATCGTTGTTTCAAAGAACAATATGAAATTGAACCATACTTACTCCAAATTACTAATTTTTATACGAGATCGTGTTTCAGTAAGCTTAGAGTAAGCAATCATAAGTTGCAGGTAGAGGTTGGGCGACACGCTCAGCCAAAAATACCTTACGAGAAACGCATATGTAAAAAATGTGAAGCAAATGAAATTGAAACGGAAGAACACTTTATAATGAGATGTGAAAAACATAACCATTTGCGGAAGAGATTTTTCACTGAAATAGGAGTTCACCAACCAATTTTCGTAAACTTTGATGAAATAGAAAAGTTCATATTCCTCATGAAGGCTGAACACCCGAGCATATGAAATCTGATCTGTAACATGGTTCGGCAGTTTTCCGCAAATAAATGAGAATATAGTGTTGTGTTACAAATACATGTTATATATATATTTTATATGAAATTGTCTTGACTTGTGTTTAAATAATCTGTATTATGACAACTGCCCCGCGTGGGTGTATTATGTCAATAAAATGTTATGTTATGTTATGTTATGTGACGTCAAAAGCTGACACATAGGTGCAGGGATTTGTTGTGTGCATGTGTATGCTGGCCATCGAGACAAATCATATAGCCCAGGAGATATTGGTCGACATTCGCACCCCCATGATTCAACTTCAATTTCTTCATGAAGGTCTCTTCTATGCTTCAATGTGTGACTAAAAGACTCTTCTGTCTGATAACTGTATAAATTCACGACAATTGAAGGTACTCAATCCGATCAGATGGTCCCCCATATCATCAAGTTACAACAATAACAACAAAATTTCTTCAAAATACACTTTTGTTATCAGAATCGATTAATTACAACAAAATAATGCTAACCGCTGTCAACTATATGGTATAACATTTCCCAAAACGTGTTATTTTTCAACATGTTGTTCAACAAAATGTGGCCGTATTATCACTTTCGTATCACGAAATAATTAAACATTTCGGGAAATAACAGATTTCAAAAATCGATATCTGATCACTCTTGAGTTTTTATGGGTGGGTTCCTCGACCCGGATCAGATATTTTTCACCCCCCCCCCCCCCCCCCGAAGCCAAAGAAATAGTCATCTGGCAGCAATAATTCGGATTTTGCATTTTTAAGATGCCCAAGTTTTCCCCACAGAGTCAAACGATAGGTGGTGTATTTTATTTAGTAATTTTTCACATTTAGGCCGTCATCTTGGTCGCCATATTGGAATTTTGTGTCAGACTTTTGACTGATTTCTAAGGATGGTATATGTGACCCGCCATATCAAATCCAGTCGTAAGTCGGGATGTTTTTACCCTGTGCCAATGCATTCTCTTATATTATAATTGTAAAAAATTGTTAGGCCAATGCATTCTCTTATTATTATATATGCGAGACGACCTATGGTCGACTCGCATATATAAGAGAATGCATTGGCCTAACAATTTTTTACAATTTTAATAATTTTTTCTTGTATTCTTTAACAATTTTATAATTTCACCCAGACAAACATGAGCAGACGACACTCTTCTATATGCTTCTATATATGTGTGGGGCTCCCTGCAGGGTAATGGATGTTTTTTTTATTTTATGTCCTAAAAATTGTCAGAAACATTTATTTTTAAAAAATGATAAAAAATTGTTACGCGCACCATCTTGTCTGGAGTCTAAACGGGCACTTTTGTTTCTTGTTAACGTCGAAAAAAAAGTTAGAAGAGCCCTTAAGGAAAATGAGTGAGGTAACTATGAGTCGTGTGTTGTGTGTGTGTGTGTGTGTGTGTGTGTGGGGGGGGGGGGGGGGTAACTTAACCGAGTCCAAATTTACACTCAAACAAAGCCACCAACAGCCACACCGATTTAGGCTGATTATACCGTTCTCGATTTGTTCAGCCATCATCTGAGAGCTTTCTCCAACGGTTGCACGTTTAAAGGGTCACTGTACACTAAATCTGACTATTTGTGGGACCATCTCCTTTTATACTCAACAGAATATATGCAATAAATGAACGAATTTGAGCCATGGATTAATGCAACATACACTCGTATGCCGTATGAAAATGAATTTATTATAATCCAATCATAAATTCATTTTCATTATAATTAGCATGTTGTTTGCATCGTTTATAGAGCATATATATACCAGTGTATTTTGCAAATTCATTCATTTGTTGCATATATTCTGTTGAGTGTAAAAGGAGATGATCCCATAAATGGTCGGATTTAGGGTACAGTATATACCCCTTTTAAATCCAAACAAATAAATTATACTGTAGCTCATATAATTTAGGCTCCTATAATTAAAACCTATATATACATGTATATATATACTTTTAAGATACATTTATTACACAATAATTTAAGAGGTATGAAACTGAATTATATTAACATTCATTATTTGGACTAAGAAATTATCAATATATAAATACTTACTAGTCAATTTTTTGGTGTGAAATCTTGAGTACCAGATAAATTAGGCACGTGGATCCTGAGTACCAGTTAACAAGGGGAATTAATGTTCAAATCATCCTAATGTAATCCCGTGCATGCTTATAATTATAGTCCAGAAAGGGGGCACACGCTCATAATGTACTCACTTTGCTATCATCGTTTCTCGATTTTCTGACTAAAAACGACCCTTCCACTCGTTTGTCATTTAGAGTTCTGAAGAAAAAATCATATAAAGAAATGTAATTTCACTATACCTACTGAAGCTGTCACATATACAATACTTCAACCAACCATTGACTCAAGTGATAACGAAGCTGGTTCCTATAAGCGAGATCACGGTGTCGCGGCCGTATTGGATTCACCAACTCCATTCCGTGGTTTCAGATATTCTTCCAGCCCCAGTGATTTTAGTGCTACTTGTCAAGGTTTTGGAGTAGCATTTCCATATATGGAGCTTTTGGATTATTCATGATTTCCATATATATGGAATGCTACTCCAAAACTTTGACCTGTAACACTAAAACAATGGAACAGGACCTGGTTGGACCAATATGGCCGCGAGCTAGTGACAGGGTGTATGTACTGATAAGATTGGATTTGTGATCCATGCAAATGAAATGTATATAACCTGCATGATTCGTTTATGCCATGTATATTCGTGTATTGTCAGTTGATTTCCGGAGTCGGTGGTTTCTGGGCACAGTTGCATGGGGTGATTTTCCAGTGAAATATGCCCTTTCACTAACTCGCGGCCATATTGGATCTACCAGGTCCGGATCCGTGGTTTTACTTAGCTTTCCATATATGGAAGTCATGAATAATTCAAAAGCTCCATATATGGAAATGCTACTCCAAAACTTTGACCTGTAGCACTAAAACCACAGAACCGGGACTGGGTGCATCTATGAAACCACGGAACCGGACCTGGTGGGTCCAATATGGCCGCGATTAGTGACAGGGCACATTAACCATTTGCGTGGTCTTTCCTCCCCCAATAAAACCGACAACGTCGTGATATGACCTATACAGGCTGACACGACGATAAACCCAATAAACCAAACCTCTCTCCGAAATCGTATGGGTGGTGTGGAGTGTGGCGGGGGTGGGGAGCTTCACGTTTATCACCTCAACCTACTTTGATGAATAAGAATATATGTACAGTAATGCCATAATTAATCGACTCCTTAACCACAGCAGAATTATGGGTAACTTTTCAGGATTTAGTCGGAAATATGGCTCGGGGAGAGCTTTCCGATGAATGGCAACAAGCCATAAATCCTGAAAAGTTACCCCTAATTATGCTGTGGTTAAGGAGTCGATTATTTAAGGCACTAATGTAGATAACTCACGCAATAGCTTCGTCTCTGCCACCAGCATCAAAGAAGTATGCACCTTTAGGGACCACCTGAAAATTTAAGGAAAACACGAATGATAAACGTGTATTCAATGTTCTAAACCTTCAATAAACAAAAAAAATTTCATTTAATATCATTGAATGCATGGTGTTGTTCCACAGAAAAACTGCCGAACACTAAATGTGACCTATACTATAGTATGTCATATTAATAGCAAAACGTGTCATTTTCTATTGCAAAATTAACAAAATGTTTATCGTTGTCCCTCTAAATTATTGAAACTATCTGAATGTACAGAACATTTAATATGAAAGAAGAGAGTCTTTTTCGTGTGACGTTTCTCGTTCATGCCATTTTATTATTTATCTTAGACTACGCGGGTTTAGTGCCAAAGTGGTGAGAGTATAGTTCACTCCACTTCGCGCCGTGAAATATACCTACCCACTGGGCACTATAATAGACCCGCGTAGTAATTAGTAAACCCCAAGCTATGCTCTATATATTTATTTAAATGGTAAACCTTTAGATCGGGCTTTATAGCTATGACTGGGCGTTCCTTTTTCGTGTTAACGTAGCCGGGCTGGGGAAGTCCTGTCCCCGCTTTTGTTGGTTCTGAAACAGGCAGTTTGACAGGTTCTGTAAAGCAAGAAATCAATGCATTGTAAGTATAGCGATATAAATATACACTCGACCATCAAATATATAAGGCTACGTTAATATAGTGGCAAATTTGACTGAATTTTCGTGAAATTCTTAATAAAACGAGAAAAGCTACAATACAATGAATTGTGTTGAGCTAAAATGGATGTGCTCCAACGTTTGCTACATTATAAAGCATGAGCTTTTTATTTTTATATATCAGTGATTACACGCGTATACATATGGCAATTGCTCTAATTTCTAATTTGGCCTCCAACTCTCTGGCAATAATCAATCAAACAATTATTCGTGGTGTTTCATATAGTTACAATCACGCATACAGAAGCTAGATTAAGGCACTTACTCTGTAAGTTTGAAGCATATCACTCCATAAAGTGAGGACATATACTATATATCACAGGGTTGTGTGTGTGCCTGTGGCATGCACAAATAACCAAATGCGACGAATTTCCTCAAAACATCAACATGAAATTGTTTGTGAATGTGTGATTGTACAGTAATGCCCTAATTAATCGACTGCTTAAACACAGCAAAATTATGGGTAACTTTTCAGGATTTAGTCGGAAATATGGCTTGTTGCCATTCATCGGAAAGCTCTCATGGAGAGCTTTCCGATGAATGGCAATAAGCCCTATTTCCGACTAAATCCTGAAAAGTTACCCATAATTCTGCTGTGGTTAAGCAGTCGATTAATTAGGGCATTACTGTACCCTATATAATCAACAGAAATGATCATTAAACAGAAAAGGCCGAGATTGGGAGATTGTTGAAATAGTCAGACTGCATATATATAACGAAGAACTAATTGGTTCTTGGTTCTTTGTTTGATTCACCGCCGAATGCGATGTAGAACCAATTGGTTCTGGGTTAAGTTCCCCGCCATGCCAACGAAGAACCAAGAGATTATTGGTCGCGAAGAACCTAATATATTGGTTCTGGGATTGAGACAGTTTGAAGAAGCAAATAAGGCTTATTTGGTACCCCATAGTTTTTACAGTGTATAGTTACTTAGAGTGATAATATATTTCATTCTCAGTTTCCCCATAAAATATTTGGCATACGTGTATATATAATCATTTCCCAAATAGGTGTTGTCAGAGAATACAGAATATTCTATAGATCAAGATATATAGTCTCGATCGTTAACTTAAAGGCCCACTTAATTTTCGAGTCACCAATTATTTTTTATTGTGCCTTGATATACGGTTTTAATAACAACCTATGACACAGAATATGATTAAAATACTATATAATTCACCACCATTTGAAGAGTCTGTGTCACAGAAGGTGCCCATAGAGAAATGGAAAATAGCTGAAATCATAGAAATATTTCCCCACTTAATTTTCGAGTCACCAATTATTTTTTATTGTGCCTTGATATACGGTTTTAATAACAACCTATGACACAGAATATGATTAAAATACTATATAATTCACCACCATTTGAAGAGTCTGTGTCACAGAAGGTGCCCATAGAGAAATGGAAAATAGCTGAAATCATAGAAATATTTCCCCAGTCTCGCTCCCAGAATGAACAGAATTCAAACTATAAGATATAGAGTTATTCTCCTTCCATTGAAAACTATAGACTTTGCAGTACAAACCAGATGACACTTAAGCACAAAACACGTTGGTACCTCAACACAAACAACATGTTCACAGTTTATTACACCGGATAAGTTGATAATACAATGTTTGGAGCTTCCACTTTCAGCTGGTATATAATATGCCATAAATTTTATATAAATGATCATGTGATCTGGGGGTTCAAAATCGTGCCTAGTCTATATGAATTGTCTTACCTCGTTCGTCGGGGGTTGGAGGGACATCTCGTTTTTGCCTAGGTAACGTTCGAACATTTAAATCCTCTATGGTATCATAGTCGTCCAAATCAGATCCGTCTTCATCGGGTTCGAAGTTAGAGTTGTTCCTCTCTAACGTGTAACCTGCAGAGTATGTCGTGATATTAGCAAGGTTTAGATTAAGGAAAGTTAACGTTCGAACTTTAAGATGGTATAGAGGTGATCAATTTGTTTACCCTTGCAAAAGTCTCAGTTCCTCCCATGATCCAGCTGTGTGACCCGCCATATCAAATCCAGTCGGAAGTCGGGATTTGTTTTACCCCTGTGCCAATGCATTCTCTTATATATGCGAGTCGACCATAGGTCGCCTCGCATATATAAGAGAATGCATTGGCCTAACAATTTTTTATCATTTTTTTTAAATAAATGTTTCTGACAATTTTTAGGACATAAAATAAAAAACATCCATTACCCTGCAGGGAGCCCCACACATATATAGAAGCATATAGAAGAGTGTCGTCTGCTCATGTTTGTCTGGGGCTCTGTATGGGTGAAATTATAAAATTGTTAAAGAATACAAGAAACAATTATTAAAATTGTAACAAATTGTTAGGCCAATGCATTCTCTTATATATGCGAGGCGACCTATGGTCGACTCGCATATATAAGATAATGCATTGGCACAGGGTAAACAAATCCCGACTTCCGACTGGATTTGATATGGCGGGTCACATGTGAATTCAAAAGGTTTGATGCCAGAGATACATGTATACATTTGATTTAAAGTAGATACCTTTTTTCTAAACTATAGGTTCTGCTGAAAGTCAAATGAAGATAATTCGTACATGTATAGATGTAGTTGACATGTTTTAAGCAGAAAGATATTCTAAAACTAACTTAAATTGAACTTGAGTGGAAACCTTATAGAAATCACAAATAAACTTAAAGATGATATCGTATAAATATTCATTACATGATCCTACCATTATTCCATTCAATAAACCCATTCTATAAATTGTGATATTAAACGTTCGTTTAATAACAGGAATGTTGCCAGGCGACCTTCGACTTCCGGTTTGTCGTCTTTTTACATTCCGTACTCTACGTCTCAAAATACGATGGCTTCCAATATTTTTCCAACAAACTGTAATTAATGAAGAGTTTGAAAAGTTATGTCATTAAATATGCGCCATTAAATACGCCAAAGAGTCTCTATTTATCTGGCACTATTTCTTTTCGCGCGCAAACAGCGCATAGTCAACGCATACTTTATAGAAGCCGGTGTTAGTTTCGCATCCCATTTTTGTTATTTAAGTATGTTTTGTCTATGTTTTGGATCATGCAATAAATAGAATCTACAACTCTATGGGGCGCCATCCCTGCAAATATTCGTTTTCGGAGATATCTCCTTGGGTCCAAGCAGATATCTGCTCGCATTATGGAGATATCACCTCGGTTTCAAGGAGATATCTGCTTGGAATATGGAGATATATCCTCGGAAATATTTTCAAGGAGATATCCCCTTGAAACCGAGGAGATATCTCCATAATGCGAGCAGATATCTGCTTGGATCCAAGGAGATATCTCCTTGGATCCAAGCAGATATCTGCTCGCATTATGGAGATATATCCTTGAAATATGTTCAAGGAGATATCTCCTTGGATCCAAGCAGATATCTGCTCGGATTATGGAGATATCTGGTTGAAAAATATTTCAAGGAGATATCTCCATATTCCGAGCAGATATCTGCTTGGATGTATTTCGATCATAGTAAGTATATGTACTGAGAAATCATTAATATTTCATGGCCGCGGTTTTCTAAGGAGATATCTCCATAATCCAAGCAGATATCTGCTTGGAATATTTTCAAGGAGATATCTGCTTGGAATATGGAGATATCTCCTTGGGTCCAAGGAGATATCTCGTTGAAAACTATTTAAAGGAGATATCTCCACAATCCGAGCAGATATCTGCTTGGATACAAGGAGATATCTCCTTGGATCTGAGCAGATATCTGCTTGGATTATGGAGATATCTCCTCGTTTTCAAGCATATATCTCGTTGGAAATATTTCAAGCAGATATCTCGTAGTTGCGAGGAGATATCTCCTAGGATCCAAGGAGATATCTCCATAATCCAAGTAGATATATCCTTGGATCCAAGGAGATATCTCCATAATGGACCATATTCCAAGCAGATATCTGCTAGGAATTGCAATTCCAAGGAGATATCTCCTCGAAACCGAGGAGATATCTCCGAATTACGAGGAGATATCTCCGAAAACGAATATTTGCAGGGATGGCGCCCCATACAACTCGTCCCCAGTTTATAGCGGAATTTACAAAACTCGTCCAGTAAATTAGGTCTTGACCTCGTCAAAGGCTCGGCCTAGACCGAATTTACTAGACTCGTTTTGTAAATTCCGCTTTAAACTCGGGACGAGTTCATTCGTTCATAAATATATATTTTGGCGGGAATTTAATTTTGTTTTGAAAACCAGCTACAGGGAGTGTCACTTTGATGGAAGTGTGCTAAATTGTATAAACAGAAAACAAACAAACAACAATGAATGATGCCAGTAAGTGAAATAATTCACCAACTACATACACGTTCAAAATCAAAATATCTGGAAGCAAAATTGTACTTGAGTTATATAATTATGTACCTGTTAAGTGTGCTTTTGTCATGTAATTGTATTTAAATTTGTATATCTCATGTGCCACTTAATTTTCGAGTCGCCGATTATTTTTTTTTAGTGACTTGATATACGGTTTTAATAACAATCTATGCCATAAAATATGATTAAAATACTATAATTCATCACTATTTGAAACATCTGTGTCTCAGAAGATGCCCACAGAGAAATAGAAAACTGCTGAAATCCTAGAATGACTTTCCCCCTCTGGCACCCAGAATGCAACAAAATTCAAACTTGTTCAATGGAAGGGATAGAACTCTATCTTTAATATATAGAGTTATTCCTTCTGCATTGAAAATAATACTGATTCCTCTTTCAAATGGTATATAATATGGCATATATTTTATATAATGTAATCTGGGGTTCGAAAATTAAGTGGGCCTTTAAAGAATAGAAATAGTTGTTTATTTGTACACATACCGGCTCCCGCCCTTAATGGTGGTTCTTTGATCGGTATCTCGATTGCACCATAAATAGCTTCGTCTGGTATTCCTTTCGGCTTGATGCTGAAAATACATACATGTATGGCTCTTGTGTCCATAATCGAAAGAAAAACAAACAAAGAAACTAACTAACTATCTATTAAAAAACAAACAAACAAAAAAGGTGACCCCCCCCCCCCCCGAGATATTGTATTCTGTGTATACCGTATACCGCGTTATTGGTCACATATACATACAATAGTAAATTGCTAAAGTTCAAGTTAATTGGTAATTGTCGAAAATCCATGACTCCGGGAACATATATGTGTTACCCAGGATCACCAAAACTATGACTATACGCACGTAAACTGAGCTGTGTAGATTTTAACACATATTCGATATCCTATTCATCTACAGACAGTCTGACATGGACATGGACATAGAGGGTCTCCATTCGGGGGGGGGGGGTGGGTGTCTAACTTTCTACACCAACGGGACCACCTTGTCCAAGTCCGGGAAAATCTATTTGCACCTCTCCCCTGAATTAATCGGTTTGAATAACAGCTATTGGAAATTTTCCACCTAACATGCATCCCCACCCATTATATGCTATGATTGTGCCATTTCAGTCCACAAATATGACCGAACGTAAGAAAATGTTAAATTTTGGTCTAAAACAACAAATTTCACACTAAATACTGATTGGAATATCTTGCCATCTGAACAAATTAACCTACTTTTGATCTCAATTTTTTAACTATTATGTGTCAGACATGAAAAATCAAACTGTTAAATATGTTGCCAACGTTGGGGGGGGGGGGGGGGCAGACATCCCCAACCCATGTCGCCACTTTTCTGTCTAGAGAATAACACTATAGAGGCTTAATTTTTTCTATACTTATTGTCGAAAATCTATTACTCCGGGAATATATATTTGTTACCCAGGATCTTCTAAACTAAAACTATATGCGGCATAAACTTAGCTGTGAAGATTTTAACACGTATTCGATATCCTATTCATCTATACCCACTGACATGGACATGAACATAGAAGGTCCCCGTTTCTATAGGTACTAACTTACGGGAGTGAGCAGCCGCCATTAGCTTTCGTCATCTCGCTCTTGATGTGGAACATCCATCGCTGATAAAGAAAAAATAACCAAACATTCGTTGACCGAATACCATCACCGGCCCGATCCAAACAATTTTATACTACCAGCTTAATTTAACCAGGGGAAATCTGTTAAAATTTTAGGCCGTACCAACGCTAACAAGATTTGATCTATATATATATACTAGAAGGTGACCCGACTTCGTCCGGGCTATTCAAAAACCAAATTTCAAGTCGATAGCTCCACCCGTTTCCGAGATATATAGCCCAATGTCATTTGCGGATACCTCGGCCGGTGATGAGTTAACGCGACATCGGCCGGTAAGAGTTAACGCGATCACGTCACGATATGTTGATGGCGTAATATATTTACGCAATTTTTTTTCGATGAGCGAAGCATGGTCACGCGTTCTTCCCGATAATTAAGGTAGAAACTTTAAACGTACACAGGCGTGTGATACATCATTGGAAAGATGGAGCGCCACAGATTCTAACCGTGCAAATTATATGACTGGCATTTTATTATTCACGCTGTTTCGAATCGATTTGTGAGCACCGAACTGAAATATATTAGCGCAAAACGGCGTAAAAACAGATTTGACCTCGGCACGTGAAAAGTTGACCTCGGATCTGAAAATTAATAGGCCTATGTTGCTCCTGGCCCGAAAATACCCCCACATACCAAGTTTCATCGAAATCGGCAGGGCCATTTTCGAGTCCATCGATTACACACAAACAAACACACAAACAGATCTTCCAAAATATATAATAGATAGACATGCACGTTATTCCATGAAAATGAAGTTTCTCAAATTTAAGATACCGGCTATACTTCGTAGAAGTGACTTTTAACGAGCGGGCACATATATAGTTAAAGGCCCATTTAATTTTCTAGTCACCGATTATTTTTAACAGTACCTTGATATACGGTTTTAATAACAATCTATGACATAAAATATGATTAACATACTAGTATTCATTACCATTTGGAACGTTTGTACATAGAGTAATTGAAAATAGCTGAAATCATATAAACATTTACCCCGTTTCGCTCCAAGAAAGCAACATAATTCAAACTAAGATATAGAGTTATTCCCCTTCCATTGAAATTAATATTCTCTGCAGAACAGTTCACATGAAACACAAAAACAACATGTTCACAGTTTACTCACCGCCCTGTCCTGATCACTGGGGACGGCGAAAAAATTTGTCTGCGTTCTGGATTCTCGTTCGTAAGACTCGTGGGGTATCAGAGCAAAACATGTCTTCAGTTTGCCAGTAACATCGGAGGTCCTTTTCACACTGAAAATACATCAATGCGAGTTAGTTAAAGATCCAATGTCAGATTTAACACCGACTAATTAAGAATTTCTAAACCAATATTCTGCTTACGAAGCAAAAGAAAATGAAACCACGAACGACCACAACAGCTAATAAACGAGAACGCTCTTTATTATCTACCGTTTTGGGGGAGGGGCGACAGAAGCATGGACACTCTTTATAACAATTGGAATTGGAATTTTTGCTAGATAGGCAGACAAAAATTTCACATCTTGTTAAAACTTGCTCTTTTGGAAGTCGATATCTGACCATCAAAACCTCCTATTAATGGTCTCATTATTTTCTAATTATTATTTTTCGAATAATTTTCTGTTATAGATAACGTACTTAATGTGGTTTTATATTGTGTCAAGCCGGACAGGACATCTGTAAATGCATTTGCTGCGGTAAGATCTGAAAAAACTATAACCATCTGTAAAACCATTTTTTATATCACCAAGAAAACGTTGAAGAAATAGAACGAATTTGTTCTTCCTCTCATTATCAATAATTCTCCATGGAGAATTATTGATAATGAGAGTAAGAACAAATTCGTTCTATTTCTTCAACGTTTTCTTGGTGATTTTGGTGGCGCCAAATCTACGCAGCCATATAGATGTATATACCATGTACATTGTACACGCAATAGTAGGATGATGTGACAAACTGACAATATATATATGTATACACTTCGGTTATCGATACCGTATTTTGGCTTCAAACGACACCAGGCCAATTTCTTCCGGGTTCTATATCCGTTTGACGTGGATGTATGGTATGATGGTATGCTATATTGCCTACATTATTCATGTCTGCTGGTCTATGAAATTCAGGTGGCATTCAATGGACTCTGGGTGGTGCTTCAGTTGTTGCTTGGGTCGCTGCAACCACACAAATGTTTTGTTTGATCGGTATCTGGCGTGTGCATCTGAGTTTGCACAGATGATCAGAAACGCATTTTGGTATTCGTTGATTGCCACGTTTGGAATTGAAACTTTTTTCTTTCTTGACAACATGAATAACGATACATTCCTTGCATATTGCCGTGAAGGTTGCACCCCAATGCAAATTGAACTCTTGTGTAATGAATATCGTCTTTCCAAGAGATGTGTGCGGTTTATCTTCATCCTATATGTTCTGATTAATAATTTTGATGGGGAATATCTGCATCATATCGGATACCTCAATAATGTATATATGCATTTGTTTGTTTGCGTTGTCTATATGCATGCACATAATTGGCGTATGCACCATATATTACCTCTATTGTGTAAATAATTCAATAGTTATGTTTGCGTGTAATGAATACATAGCACTGTGGGATTGCGGGTCAGTGTATCAGTACATGCTTATTTACTTGATCGACTGGCAGAAAAACTAAGATAAGAACAGACCTTGTTTTCCAATGCACGAAGAACATGTAATGGTGTTTGAAAGACTTAATGATAGCATTACTGATGCTTCTGCACAATGAAATGATATAAATTTTGTTGAGTTAAAATGTATCTACACAGGTCAGCTAAGTGTCGAACTTGGTGATGCATATACAGTGTTCTTTAGTCACGAATAAAGCCATATATGCAACAATATCAAGAACTGGTGCAACAGTAAGCACATTACAGAACGTAGTGATATAATTCAAATGCACGCATCGAGATTTCCTATTTAATCTTAATTGGATAAATTTGTCAATTGGGAAAAAATTGCATCACATGTTTTTTCCTCGAACCACCCACCCATCCCCTACCTGTGTTTGTAACTTTTGTGCAGAAATGGTCAGAAATAATAATATGTGAAAGAAAAATTGAAGTCAAAATTGAAATACAAACTTACCTATTGTACTGTTGCAGCGTGAATGCTTCTAATGGGTTATTTGTCGTTTCCGATACGTATATGTACATACAACCTCTGGAGACCACCATATAATACAACTTCCCTGTAATTCGTGAGATCTGATTAAGGTAAGTATAGGGGTCCAAATTTGAAGATGTAGTCTTTTACTCTCAAAACGTTAAAAAATAGAATCAGGGAGAAAGGTTGAATTGTAGACACCAATAAAAACTACAGCACTGTCATCATTCATAAATTATTTTCTTCTTATTTGTTTTCCCATACGCTATACGACTGGGACAACATTTATTATTTTATTTTGGAAGTTACTACTATTAATCCGCTATGATCTTGTGCATGTTTCGCGAACTGACAGTTCGTCTGGCACGCCTATACTTGAACACAATGTCATGTAAAATTATTAAACCTTTTTTTAATTTTGAAAGTTTACATACATGTGTTGATTATAATAGAGACCATTCACCCAACACACATGCAATCATACGCTCCTTCGCGCACTCACGATTGCACAACATGCACTTACTTATATTTACAAAACTATATCAATGAAAGCGCCAATGACACTGTAGCTCAACTTGGCGATGCGTTAATTTCATGCTGAGCAGTCAATATAATGCTAGAGAGGAAGGAAAGTAAAACAAAATAAGTAAAGGGATTGTATTGTGTAAATGAAATTAATAAACATTGATGGGTTCAAATGTGAAATCAAAGATGGCTGTTAGCGGCCACGTTTTTACACGCATTTCGATATTTGATAGCTCCCATCTATATATAGGTCACTCCAAAGAACCATATGATGTTTGGTGACGGTCGGGTGATGGATGTGGCATGCAGGGTGTTCCGAAAGATTCATTAAACGTTCAAATTCCAATATGGACGCTAGCGGGCATCTTTTAGAAACGAAATTCTGAAAACTGTAATGGCTCCCATCTATAAGATCTAGTGGTCACCCACAAGATCCGTTTGGAGTTTGACGACGATCGGATGAAGGATGTGGTATGTAGGGACCAGGGATGTGGCTAGAGGGTCGCCGTTGAGGGTGTCCACCTTGGGAAATTCCAATTGCACCCCCCCCCCCTTGAATCAGAATCAGACACCAAACACAACTTTTGCATAATTCCATTTGCACCCCCCCCCCCCTTGTATCAGAATCACAGACCAAACACAAGTTTTGCATAATTCCATTTGCACCCCCTTGCACATCAGTCCTCAGGCCTAATATCCTATGTATTCATAAACTATGTTGTTCTATATGCCCGGTATAAGAAAATTCAGATACTTTAACCTGATAATTGCATAAATCCTAACATCTAGTAGCCTACTCCAGACAAATGCACACGGCTACGGGTAAGAGACCAGGACATTGTGTCCGTCCATGTTTGTTCAGCCCGGTGTGAGAAAATTTGGAAAACTATACAAGAAAATCGCAAATCCTAGCATCTAGACTGGCCTCAACTGAAGCTTCCCTAGTGTTGGAAATTTCAAACCTCATACTCCCTCTTAGGTTGGAAAATTCTCCAACTGATGACCATTTCAGTCCACAAGTTTGACCGAATGTACTAAACTATTGTTTTGTTAAACTAATTAGCAGTTTTGTATTGGTCACGGGGGAGGGACAGTGACACACCGGGCCGACCATTGTTCGGCCCGGTGTTCGAAAATTTTGAAATCTGAACAAGAAAATCGCAAAATCCTAGCATCTAGACTAGCTTCAAGTCTTCTTAGAGTTGGAAATTTCAAACCTGACACCCCCCCCACTTAGGTTGGAAAATTTCCCAATGATGACAATTCCAATGACAATGTTGACCAAATGTATGACAATATTGTTTTCTTAAATTTAGTAGCAGTTTTGACTAGCCACGGGGGAGGACCATGACACAAGCTTTTCAAGTGTTGGAAATTTCCCTAAGGTTGGAAAATTTCCAACTGATGACCATTCCAACTAATGTTTTGGCAGGTATGAAATTTCCAACACCCCCACACCCCACCTCTAGCCACATCCCTGGTAGGGACCCGTGTGCCAAAGGATTTAGTCACCCAAAAAGTCAAATCCAAAATGGCTGCCGACTGTCATGTTTTTCAACGAAATATGGAGGGAAATCGGTAGCTCCCATCTACAAATGACCCTGAACATGACTGCACATTTTCAAAGTATTTTCTGATAAATGCGGATTGCAGGCTGTGCAAATGAAGTCAAATTTGAAATCCATGATGGCTGCTGGCGGCCATGTTTTTAACGAATTCCCATCAAGAAGGCACCCGAAAGATCCATGATGTCTTGTGGCGATCTGATGAGGGAAGATGGATCATCGGGATGCGTCCTGTAAGGTGTGCCAAAGGATTTAGTCATGCAAAGAGTAAAATCCAAGATGGCCGCTGGTGACCATGTTTTTCATAAAATTCGGACGAAGATCCGATTCGTTTGGTCGGATTTAGTCATGCAAAGAGTAAAAACCAAGATGGCTGCCGGCGACCATGTATTTCATCGAAAATCGTTCAAATTCGATAGCTCCCATCTAGAGGTGATCCTAAACATGCCTATATATTTTTCTACAATGTAAAACATATCTCCAATAAATGCGGGCTACAGGGTGTGCCGATATGGATTCAAATTTGAAATGATGGCTGCTGGCGGTGGTTCGATCCCATCTATATATAGAGATCACCCGGAAGATCCAAATGAAGTTTGATGATGATGAGGGCTGTGGCCTGTGTAGGGTATGCTAAAGGAACTTGTTGGCGGACGAAATGACAGAAGGACTGACTCACGGACGACAACCCATGACCCCTGCTCGAATTTGTCAAGTTGAGGTAAAAAGAGAATTATCTGAAAGTGAAACTGATAATGTCGACCGTCTAGTACTCCTATACTTGAAATATTATAACATTATTAAATCTATACTTCTATTAACACCCCGTCAAAATATGAAACATGTTTCGTCTTTAAGTGTGATGATAAATGAGTATTTATTCACGCACATTGCTGCACTGATAACTTATCATAAAGTACTGCAATATATCATTTATAATAAAGTACTTACATTTAATTAAATTACTTAAGAGTTTCCCGATCGGACCAAGGTGGTCAAATATTCGATCTCTTCTACTTTTCTTTCGAATAAATCCAGCGCATTTTATTTCTATCCCATTTATGAGGTCTTGGGCTCCTGAAATTATAACACGAAAGTGTTAATTAATTACCACAAGGAGCGTAAGCTGAAACATTAAAGGTACATGCACGTACTGTTAAGAACATTACGTCGCGTCAGAACAATAGTGTTCTATCTCCATATTTTCATTTTTGTGGCATATCGAGTTTAAAGTTTTGACCCCCCCCCCTCCTCGGTTCACATGTTCTCATCCTGTTTTGGAAGATGGTACACAGTGGGTACAAGAAAACCATAGTCAGAATAATGGTAACGCGCTCAAGATCATATAATTTTTATTATATACCCATGCTTGTAATTATAGAATATAAAATATATTGGTTTCGCGAATGACCAACTCAGAATTCCTAGAAAATAACAATAACAACCAGCACCTAATTAACGAACCGGCGGCCGACTCGGCCGTCTCCGACCACAACCATCACTGGGCTGCAGAACGAAACATATCTATAAAAGTTGAAATATAAGACTTACAAATTATTTTTTAAATTTCTTTTATTGGTAATTGACATAGCTTGTCACAAACCAAAAATCAACATTATTGACTTAATAATGTAAAGGACAATAAACGAAATTGAAATCCCCAACTACACCTTTTACCGGACTCTTGGTCGCGCAGTTCGACTTTTAAACCGGAAAAAACAATTATCTATGAATAAAATGCCCATCGGACCACAGCTATCAAGAATTTGCAGAACAGTATACACGCGGCGCGCGCTAATGATAGATTGTGTAAAATACTATTATATATATGACGAGTTTCAAGACAAAACATATGATATCTTGGGTGTAATCACGGGGAAAAAACACTTTGGAGATAGAACAATTTGTGTTGAATTTTCTGTGGGTTTTTCCGCGCTATAGTGGTATTCGTGTTTTTTCAATCATATAACCGTGCAAAAATCCCAAATCACGCCATTTTCTGTTTTATGTTAACCAAATAATTATCCTAGAAATAAGATGTTCACATCTAGGAGTGAGAAAGCATTATTTCCAATTAGTCACTTCGCTGGCACTCTGCCAAGTTCGGGTTCCGTTGCTTTCTATTGAAGGTCAGAGATACAACATTTTAGCACTGAAATTGATTTAATCGCGTGGTACAAAATAAATAGACTCATTGGTCCACAGTGGAGGTAAAACAATATAGTAATTTTTAAAAAAAGTGAGTTTTTGAGATGGAACAGATTTACACAGCCTCTCGTTCAAATTTGGTATACGATAAACACGATATCTGGCGATTTTCGGACATGAAGTCCCGCACCGAATCGAAAGATACCAATATCTCATTTTCCCGCCAAAATGGAGAGAACAGTTTAGTTTTGACGCGACGATTATATAAGTGGAAACAAGATATTCAAAACAATGCTATATCTTATGCCCAAATTTGAATACTTCGCGACGATAAGCCAAACTTGCAGTTCAAACACTGACAAGTTTGCACGGCATATTTTGCAGGCATTATGTCATATAAAACCCAAAATTGCCAGAATATTAACGGAAACATGCATATAAAATACATATCTGTATATCACATAGCTAATTACACATGGGAAGTAATAACTATATGTAGTTCCACTAGTAGCAATGCTATCGATATTTGCCTGCATGTAAATATAGTATGCAATATCTCGCAAGAATCAATTATACAGCTATACGTTAAGGCAATATGTTAGTAACACCGTTACATGTGGAACTACCGAAATTTTACTCCTCGCGTCGTTAGCTTGGGTAAATATGCATTTTTCATCAATGTTATCGTTCATATTCTGGCACCATAGGGTTTTCTATGAGAAAATGTCTGCAAAAAATACCGTGCAAACTTTCCAGTGTATGAACCATGAACCATATATAAATAAGGGGTCTGATTGTCCACCCTATAAGACTTATAAGTACATAATTAACTTCTCCTCTTTTTGGAACAAAATTGAGCTGGATTTTGCTATTTCTTGGATTGACTTAATTTGTCACGGCAAATTTGTATTTTGAGAGAATTTTCCCAAAAAATTGGACCATAACAGAGATTGCTTGTGGGAATATTGCACTAGCACTCACTGCTGATTGGACAGTCTCCATGTGGCCTCGAGACTGGTTTTCTCTCATATAATAGTCGCGTCTTTAAATTTAAATTTCTAGCATTATATATTTGTGTCTTTAAAATACATATGACACATGACTGTAGTAATCGAGAAGTGCCTCCAATTCAATCAGAGTAGTTGTAATTTATATATAATATGTAGTATAGATGAAAGACAATCAGGGCACTCTCGGTGGGTAAATGTGGAAAACATATAACAGTATATAAAACATCACCACTATAAGACGAACATGGAGAAACAGATACAATTTGTTCTTATATATTAATTATTGATAGTTCTCCAATAACTAAATTTTATGTGTTGAAATCATTATTATGTAAACAAAACTGTTAAAGTAATTTGTCAACAAACATCGTTAATCGTGTATTAAGTTCAAATATTTTAATCTGAATATGATTTTCAGAATATTGTTCAATGCTTTAAAGACACGGATAACATTCGCGGTGGGTATTTCTGTTAAAATAGTCACATCCGTTAAAACCACCATAAACAGAAAGAATATTAAAATATAGAAACATTGTTCTTATATCAATCATAAATAACGCGTAAATTTTCGTACGCTTTGTTATGTAAACAAAAGCAAAAAAATGTGACAGAACCGCCATGGGGCTTTTGTTTTACATAACACAGGGTACGAACTTGACAATAACATACTATTTACGCTATATTTATGACTTGTATGAGAACAAAATATGTCTATATTTTAATATTCTTTCTGCTTATGCATGGTAGTTTTAACGGGGGTGGATATTTTAACAGCATATCTCGCGAAGGCCATCCATGCCTTTAAATTTCCCCAATGTTTACAATACAGTTTTGATAATTTGGGTATCTTGTTGGAACTTTTATTGGTAACTCGATCCACTGTAACAGTAATGTTTACATAACAATGTTTTTGAATATGCGAAATGTCATGATTGGAGAGTTATTAATAAAGAAAATCCAATTTTTCATGTACTTGTTTTGTTTTACAGACTTTTTTTGTTGTAAATTATTTCGCATGAACCCACTTCTAAGGCGTTTAGTTCTTTAAATGTTGGCATGCTAGTGCTCCTCACCTATAGTTGCAAGTGGTTGAAAGCTCGAACTTCCAGACATGTCTAACCAACTTGATAATCACGTGTCATTCTTCATTTTGCTCCTGGATAACATCTGTAAATAAAAACAATCCCCCACTCGATTATGAATGTCAACAAAACAAGAAGAAAACAACCTCTCTTGGTTTAACACTTTCTATACTAAATGGATTCTCCCAGTCAGTTAAAACCCACCCATCAAAGTTCATAGTGATCGGATATCGATTTTTGAAATCTAATATTTTTCGCCACCGATAAATTTTGGTGGCCCAGTAAAAGGTCCACCAGAAGACGGGTCTCTGATCAAATTGCGGATGAAGATGGATAACTCTAAAATCAAGTGGCTTTTTGGTGTCAGATATTTGACAAACCGGCAAAATTTCGTTGAACAAAATATTGATAAATAACAGGTTTTTGGGCAATTTTATACTAGAGTTGACTGTGGTTAGCATCATTTTTGGGCAATTAATCGATTCTGATAACTGGAGCGGAATTTAAAAAAAAAACGTTGTTGTTGTTGTTGTTGTTGAGTACTTTAAAACTTATTATCTGAACATTTCCTATGGGATAACTTGTCACCAATGATTTTGTATAGGAAACCATAAATTTATAGTCGGGTTATTATCAAGTAGTATAAAACTTGCCATATTTTATAGAATCAAGTAATTTTCCACTACTGTTAACGTGATGTGAAACACTCCGGTAGGGTGATCAAATAGAAATGTGGAATAATCTTGATCGAAGTAGTTATTTTTACGAGTATAAATCCAAATTTACAAGACACACCGTCATTCTTATATAGCAATTAAATTCACAGACTCTCGATGGCGAAATCATTTGCGTTGGTTTATCGCCGTTTGTTGCGTACCGAATCGAGATGTAAATAGTTACAATTGCAAGATGGTGGACAACTACAACCAGATGATCTCTATCCGCTTCCATTACAACAATGGGACTGACGATCGTATATCACAATTAGTTATTAGTAATTCGTGGCCACGAATTAGTTATTTCGTGGCCACGAATTAGTATTTCGTGGTCACGAAATAAAAAAATAATTCCCATGTCCTAAACCAGCCACCGTATCTTCCAGAACTGAGGAAGATATATCTTTTTGGAGATTCAACTCAGCCAATTCTTGCTTGCAAATGTCATACATGGAAAGCCTGTAAGAAATTTCCATTTGGAGAAAGGCAACTTTTACATAGCGGCAAAACTTTTGTGCTCAAAATTATTTGGTGATGAAGAATCTTGTCACATGTGTGGCACATCCTATATACACTGACAGAACGGCGCACATTTTACTTTACTGCTCCTTCTTAGAGGCCGTAGACTTTGTTTCTGGTATGACTTTATCGACAAATTCCATGTAAATACTTTTATTTCTATCGACTCTATGTCATTAGAAGATCAATTACTTTTATTTATGGGTGTTATTCCTGTAGAATCTCTGTCAGAGCATTACTATGACGAGGAGCTTTCGCTTATGAGATTTTTTCTTAAGGCAACACATGATATGTGGTTTAAATGGAGCTCAGCGTCCCGAACGTCGACAAACGATTGTCTGACTAAGATTAACTGTCATTTTCATTGAAGTAATATTTTCGCTAATTAACAGCAAGCTCAATTATGTTCTCTTTTTAAAAACTGAACGTTTAATAACATACGCTAACTAAACAGTTATTAAACGTTCAGTAGTTATATGCACATTCAAGAGTTCTGTTATCGTTAAAACGCAGCGACGCGGTAAGCAGGATGCATACTCTGGATCTCCCGTACCCTGAAATTATGTGCTAATTCCAATGAAAATTGTTACATATGTTGATCTTTAAAATTTGCAAAGATATACTGTTTCCACAATTAACTTGAGTCTGCAGCATGCTTTCTGTTTGCCATGTCGCTGTGGGGAAGGGTTCTGTTAGTGAATGGGTAGCTTTATGCTACGGTCTGTTGACATATATCTGTATTTATTGTCAAGTTTTTGTGTGCTTGTTTTTATATATTTAATTATTTATTTATGTATTTATTTATTTAATTATTTATTTATTTTTATTTATTTATTTTTATTTATTTATTTATTTATTGTGTGCCTGTGTGTGATTGTTTTGATGAGTGCTTGTGTTTCATGGTGGCGGGAATTACTATTTATTTCCTTTCTATATTTATAATTTATTGTAACATGTATTTTGTAAAACATACTTTCCTAGCTGGAGGAAATAAAGATATATAAATAAAGGTATAGTCGGGTTATTATCAAGTAGCATAAAACTTGCCGTATTTTATAGATTCAAGTATTTCCACTACTGTTAAAGTGATGTGAAACACTCCGGTAGGGTGATCAAATAGAAATGTGGAATAATCTTGCTCGAAGTAGTTATTTTTACGAGTATAACAGGGGGGGGGGGGGTGGGGTCGGGAAAAAATTTCAGGCACGTATGGCATTTTTTCCCTTTCGATCATTTTTTGTACCCACCCACCCCCACCGCCAAATTTTTTTCCGTTTTCGGCAGTTTTTTCCGACCATTTTTTGACACCCCCCCCTGTTAACACTAAAACAGAGATTTGCGGGGGGAATTTAACTGTAAACAGCTGTATATGAATTTCTGTGAACACTATTTATCATGGATGTTAACATGGACATGTAAATAGGAATGAGTAATTTTGAGGTCATTCGGCCAAAAAAACATGGCTGCCAGCGGCCATCTTGGATTTCAAAATTTGCAACAAAATACAACACGATAACTGCCTGCAGTCAGTTTACCAGTTAGAATTACATTATTTCTCTCATTCAAAGTGGTTTTGAAGCCCAACTCATTGCCAAAACACTAAAAAAATAAGCAGGAATTTTTTTTTTAGTTGCGGAAAAAATTGCTTGTTGGTGGCTTTGACCACCCACCCACCCTGGCATATTTTTTTTTTCAAACCCCCCCCCCCCCCTGAGTATAAATCCAAATTTACAAGACACACCGTCATTCTTATAGCAATTACATTCAATGACTCTCGATGGCGAAATCATTTGCGTTGGTTTATCGCTGTTTGTTGCGTACCGAATCGAGATGTAAATAGTTACAACTGCGCCTTGTTCGGGCGACGTTTTCTATGGAGTGGTGTGGTCGATTTCGTTGAGATTTTCGGCGATATTAGTAGAATTCTACATTCCTCCAGTTGGCACAGCGCCTGAGTACTAAATTATCAGTTCCATGCACCCAAACAAGTACATAATATGTCTTTAAACTTGAACAAAAATAATCACGACAGGCTGTCAGTAGTACAGGAGGCTCGTTAGATCCACATCTAAAAATAGATTTTTTGGAGGGTAAAATTGTTTGTACTAAAATATTCAAATTTTTTTTTTTCAAAACCTAATTTTTTTTCCCAAAATTTTCAAATTTAAAAAAAAAAAATCTCAAACATTTATAACGAGTTTTCGGTCTCTTACTGAAAATAATCTCGGTATTAAATGTCGAATGTGTTTAAATTATTTGCGTGTAATATCTTTTGTTATTTTTGTTCAAACAAATTTTAAATATTTTTCATGAAACTCTGTTAATTTTATTAATCGATGTTTAGAAATAGCTTTATACCAATTATATGTGTAAAGATTCAAACAGTATGAAAATAATCTTGGTCATTGACACTATAGGTATGAATGCATACATTTCAGTGTTTATCATCAGACGCAGTCTCGTCTATCATATAATTGTCTCCACAATACCTGAAATAATTTGACACCATTACTCTTACATAAATAATAAAGAGCGTTTATTCTTTACTTCTCTATCCCGATGAAGTTATTGAGTATATGACACGTGTGCATTAGCGCGAATTATTGGAAGAATTATTGAAATGTTGTACTATTTTGAATCACGAGCGGACGAAGAGCGTGATACGAAATTACTACCCCGAATGAACTGACATATTCGATGGAACAAATTTTCAAGTATGTACACACACATAATCACACGCGTCAATAGGGTAACACTGTATAGGTCGAAAAAGAGTGACACCTTGGATAAATTTACCAAATGACTGCTATTATATCTGTTGACAGCTATGCGTGTTTCGACTAGTTTGATGTTAGCTCTCACTCGCGTGTCTGAACATCATTACCTGTTTAACGTGTTATGATCACGTAAGTTTGATAAGCTGTGTCATTGTTAGCATTAACGCGATAATTAGTTATCAAAAATATGCATACATAATACGTACCTGTGATAAGACACTCAATAATAGAAGTTACTTCGGTGTTGTTGTTATAACAACCTTACGTAATAACCACTTATCGACCTATTCATACTTACGCTCATATATAATCTTATATAATGTTGCCTCATCGGTGCTAACTATATTCGGGAGTTATGGTATACAAATATCTATGACGAAGCTTCCTTTTATGCATGTTCTGACACGCTTTCAATTAAGCTATCGATAGCGTGTCTGAACAGCATTACCTGTTTAACGGGTTATGAGCACGTAAGGTGATAAGCTGTGTCATTGTTAGCATTAACACGATAATTAGTTATCAAAAATATGCATACATAATACGTACATGTGATAAGACACGCAATAATAGAAGTTACTTTGGTGTTGTTGTTATAGTCAAGAGAAACAAGGGCTATTGAGAAGTATGGCCTTGTACGTAAATAATAAAGCGCGTTATCGAATATATGTTACACCATATCTCCCCTCCCCACTTATAGATATATAACGAAAACGAGAATAATATGTTGATGAAGTTTATTGAAATTTAATCATTGTCAGAATCTTCGACCGTTAGATTTATTTCTAACAGTACCGCTCATAGAGCAGAAGCTAAAATACCGCTCTATGAGCGGTTAGCTTCTGCTCTATAGCGGTACTTTAGCTATGTATCTACCCTATGGTCGGTACTTTAGCTTTGTATCACAATCGATTTCATCATGTCACCAGGTTACACATATCTATATAATAGAGTGCTCATATTGAAATCACTCATAATTGCATTGACATTTGGATAGGTAGGTTGTATTGTAGCCAATGTGATAAATTTGTATCCAGTACAAACAACACGAAGAGACGTTGTGAACGACAGCCTGAACTAGTTAACTAGTCCACCACGTTGCCCTTGTTTCTGTTCTATATAAATATAGGTGCATAGAAGAACGCTCGATTTCACTGATTATATAGGAAAATGAAGTATCAATGTGAAGAGTGCTCAAGTGTCTATGCTTGGCAAGATAGTTTGAAACGTCATATCAAAGTTAAACACAAGCCTTCAGAACAACAACAACAACAACAACAGTATCATCAGCAACAACAACAACAACAACAGTATCATCAGCCACAACAACAACAACAACAACACTCATTTGCTAATTGTTTTGCTCATTTGCTAATTTTTTTTGCTTTTTTTTTTGCTCATTTGCTCATTTTTTTGCTCATTTGCTAATTTTTTTTGCTCATTTGCTCTTTTTCTCACCCCCTTTGAATATACTTTGGGTGATATTCTGTGTCATTGTTTCAATCAAGATCTCAACGAAACGCATTATTGACATCGATAACTATCATGGTGCATTTGGCATTCATGGCCAGACAAATTTAATTCATGGATTTTAGAGTCTGATGTCGCCAGATATCAAAATTAATAAGAGTAAGTTGTACACGAGAACAATTACAATCATGGATAATAGAACAGGTACCTTGACGAACAACAACAACAACAACAACACTCATTTGCAAATTTTTTTGCTCATTTGCTAATTTTTTTTGCAAATTTTTTTGCTCATTTGCTCATTTTTTGGCTAATTTTTTTGCTCATTTGCTCATTTTTTTGCTCATTTGCTCATTTTTTTTGCTCATTTGCTCTTTTTCTCACCCCCCTTTGAATATACTTTGGGTGATATTCTGTGTCATTGTTAATTGATTGGTGCATACTCCATCAAGATCTCAACGAAACGCATTATTGACATCGATAACTATCATGGTGCATTTGGCATTCATGGCCAGACAAATTTAATTCATGGATTTTAGAGTCTGATGTCGCCAGATATCAAAATTAATAAGAGTAAGTTGTACACGAGAACAATTACAATCATGGATAATAGAACATGTACCTTGACGAATACGTTTCAAACAGAACGTGGACGTCTACATATGAATCTCCTTAAATGGATAGGAATTACTATTATGGTAATCACTGTGTCACTACCATTTATTTTAGTTCCAAAGAAGATACCGCGTGAATCGGTTGACTATGAATTACTTCATACTAATATGTCACACCCCAATGATTACGAACAACACCCGTGTGTTTTCGTGAAAAAGTGGACAATACGATCAAACATTACTGTTACATTATGTAATAATCAAGGACACATTTATACAGACATTAGGCGAGTTGTGAATAACACTCCGACGATTATCGGTATTCCGTTAAATTTGAACCAGTGGTCAATCTTCAAGCATATATTCAGTGATATCAATAAAACTATAAGAGAAGAAGAATAATGATTCTCTTTGAATTGTTTTTTTTTAGAAACTATAGTCATATGGATAATTATTATCTGTACCTGACTAGCGACGATTCGATTAATAAATATCCAGATAATCGACTTTTATAAGAGGCGATAAACTTTCTAAAATAAAATGCAGAAAAAAGAGTGACTTGTACACTACATTTGAAGAAACATGTCGATCCCGTATATTCCAGCAGATATTGAAACGTGGAGAAAACATTTCAGAGACGCCAGATAATAAGGGTCGATACTTTATTGACAGAACTAAAAATAGTGATAGTGAAGAAGACGTTCTAAAACCACATATTAACGTAGTGACGCCCATCGCTCAAGCGATTGAAATGGCTAAGGCCGAAGTTGCAGCAAATAAGTTGACAAACACACGTAAAGCGTCCAAACAAACCAACAAGAGAGTGTTAGCTGGAGGTTTGTCTAATAAAAAGAAGATAATGAAAAGAAAAGTGTCATACGATTAGCCAAATCATGAATGAATACATAGAGTACCATACTGATAAATTGGCATTAATTGAATCACCGGCGGTCAAAGATCTATACCCTAGACCCGGGACGAACGCACTCTTAACGTGAGGGTTGTATACCACACCTTATTCTCTCTTTTTATCGCTACTTATAAGAGTGATCGTTCTTCCAATAATTCGCGATAATGCACGGGTGTCATTTATGCGGAATTATTTTATCGACGAACTACAATCTACAAAGACATAAATAGCTTAAACACGTAGTTATGTCCGAGACAAATTTCTTCGGAGACGATACCGATGACCTAGAATCTGATATCGTTCCCCGTTCATCTGAATCTGAATCTAGAACCGCTTCGTCAGATTCAGAAGATAATACTGTCGCCGGTAGTAGAACGGTATTCGGTCGTAAGAAAGCTGCGCGATGTGTCAACGAGATGGACACATTCAAAAGTATGATGAAACGCGTCACCAATGATGCGAAAGGAGAAGGGAGCATTTCGGGAGAAGAGGCTACCATCGACACAGAGTTTGCTCTCTTTCTCAAAAGTTATAGACGATTAATAGAATACCAGTATCGATTGAAAACATCACCCCTACATAACATGATCATGAAGAAAATGGTCAAACTGACCAAACACGGATATGATAATGAATGGGCTGCAGATGAAGCGATGAGAAAATTCAAGAAACTGTTAGAAATAAATCTAACGGTCGAAGATTCTGACAATGATTAAATTTCAATAAACTTCATCAACATATTATTCTCGTTTTCGTTATATATCTATAAGTGGGGAGGGGAGATATGGTGTAACATATATTCGATAACGCGCTTTATTATTTACGTACAAGGCCATACTTCTCAATAGCCCTTGTTTCTCTTGACTATAACAACAACACCAAAGTAACTTCTATTATTGCGTGTCTTATCACATGTACGTATTATGTATGCATATTTTTGATAACTAATTATCGCGTTAATGCTAACAATGACACAGCTTATCACCTTACGTGCTCATAACCCGTTAAACAGGTAATGATGTTCAGACACGCTATCGATAGCTTAATTGGAAGCGTGTCAGAACATGCATAAAAGGAAGCTTCGTCATAGATATTTGTATACCATAACCCCCGAATATAGTTAGCACCGATGAGGCAACATTATATAAGATTATATATGAGCGTAAGTATGAATAGGTCGATAAGTGGTTATTACGTAAGGTTGTTATAACAACAACACCGAAGTAACTTCTATTATTGAGTGTCTTATCACAGGTACGTATTATGTATGCATATTTTTGATAACTAATTATCGCGTTAATGCTAACAATGACACAGCTTATCAAACTTACGTGATCATAACCCGTTAAACAGGTAATGATGTTCAGACACGCGAGTGAGAGCTAACATCAAACTAGTCGAAACACGCATAGCTGTCAACAGATATAATAGCAGTCATTTGGTAAATTTATCCAAGGTGTCACTCTTTTTCGACCTATACAGTGTTACCCTATTGACGCGTGTGATTATGTGTGTGTACATACTTGAAAATTTGTTCCATCGAATATGTCAGTTCATTCGGGGTAGTAATTTCGTATCACGCTCTTCGTCCGCTCGTGATTCAAAATAGTACAACATTTCAATAATTCTTCCAATAATTCGCGCTAATGCACACGTGTCATATACTCAATAACTTCATCGGGATAGAGAAGTAAAGAATAAACGCTCTTTATTATTTATGTAAGAGTAATGGTGTCAAATTATTTCAGGTATTGTGGAGACAATTATATGATAGACGAGACTGCGTCTGATGATAAACACTGAAATGTATGCATTCATACCTATAGTGTCAATGACCAAGATTATTTTCATACTGTTTGAATCTTTACACATATAATTGGTATAAAGCTATTTCTAAACATCGATTAATAAAATTAACAGAGTTTCGTGAAAAATATTTAAAATTTGTTTGAACAAAAATAACAAAAGATATTACACGCAAATAATTTAAACACATTCGACATTTAATACCGAGATTATTTTCAGTAAGAGACCGAAAACTCGTTATAAATTTTTGAGATTTTTTAAAACTTTTTTTTGAAAATTTGGAGAAAAAAAATTAGGTTTTGAAATTTTTTTTTTGGAATATTTTAGTACAAACAATTTTACCCTCCAAAAAATCTATTTTTAGATGTGGGTCTAACGAGCCTCCTGTACTACTGCTGTCCCGTAATCCTCTTACTGCGAGTAGCAAGCACGATTGTCTCACAAATGAACTCGTTGTCGTCAATTATGCGAACACGTTTTTGGACCGTCCGAAAAACTTACGACATCAATTCGTAATAATTATCTGTAGTCGTTCAAAATGCGAAAGGTCTCTATTACCGATTCCAAATATTTCTCAATTGTCTTTTGTATGATAAGATGGAAATTGGCTTAAGAAATCTGGACTAATTTGGTGTCAAATGACTCAGATAGCACCGCGTATATCTTTAATGTTTTCTCCCAATATAATTATAGCATGTATGGAGTTAAACGTACTCAATCCGATCAGACTGTCCCCATATCATCAAGATACGTCAACAACAACATTTCTTCAAAATACGCTTCAGTTATCAGAATCGATTAATTGAAACAAAATAATTCTAACCACTGTCTACTATGGTATCAAATTTCCCAAAACGTGTTATTTATCAACATTTTGTTCAACGAAATATGGCCGTATATATCATCACTTGAGTATCACGAAATTTGGCCGTATTACCAATTGATTTTAGAGTTATCCATCTTCACACCCCAATTTTGTCCGACTTTTTTCGGGGCCACAAATAATTGCACATCTCGAGAAATAACAAACTTTAAAAATCCATATCTCATCACTCTGCATGAGCTTTGATGGGTGGGTTCCTCGACTCGAATCAAGTATTTTTTTAAACCCCGAAGCAAAAGATAATTTGGGAGCGTTAATTCGGATCTTTAAAGATGGTCTATCTCTTCATAAAAACATTTTCATGTGTATAAACTAATAAATATGAATCGAGGACCCCTGTCTGGAAACACTTCTATCATTTTATATCGATATGTTATTATATAATGCGATAATAAATTGGGACAATTTTAGTTAAATTTAAAAAATAGACTGTCATGCATGAAGCGTTCATGCGACCTCATATAGAAATATATAGTTCCCCCACTTGCTACGCTCCACCAGCCGTAAAATGTCCCAATTTGATTGTATGTATTATACCAGAAATTTCTAAATGAAATCAATATCAATTGATAGAAGCGTTTTCGGACAGGGGTTTTCGATTCATATTTATTATTTTATACCTAGGAAACTAGATAAAACTTGTAATAGGAAGAGATAGACCATCTTTAATGACAGGCTTCAGGGACGTGGTTATTGTGTGTGTGGGAGGGGGGGGTCACCTTCAAATTTCAAAATGCACCCCAACCCTTGTGTTGGAGCTTCCACACTGGTACATCAAATGTTATAACTGTTGGAAATTTCTAACCTGATACCCCCATAAGTTTGGAAAAAAATTTACCATAATTTTGACCAAAAGTAGAACAGTATATGCTGCTGTTGGTCTAAAAACAACATAGTTCCCTCTAATTACTGCTTGGTTGGAAATCACACAATGAGAACAATTTTCAACCTATATATGGTGTAAAATTCCAACTGATGTTGTTGTGTCAGGCATGAAATTTCCAACTGTTGAAAAATTGATCAAATTGAGGGGTGAGACACCCCTCCAGCCCCACGTATCCCACCCCTGTCGCCAAGTCCTGTTTAATTTGTTGTAAAATTCTATGCGTTTTATTCATGCTTGCAACTGCGTGGGTGTATTTTGCATTAAATCTGATCGTATAGCTGCAATACTACCAACCTACCTAATGTCCCAACTGAAATGATTTTACCCTACACTGCATGCTGCATTGCTATAGTACAGGTAGTTATAAACAAGACAACTGTGATATCGCAGACGATGTAAAGTGATATGGAATACTCGGATATTTACTGATATGGAATATTCTGTTAGAATGGTAATAGAGAATAAAGTATTCATTTTCATAAATCAATAATAAATAGGCAGCACAAGGGTATTATTACATGTGAATGATTTTGGCGACTACCGTTGGTCGAATTAAATCGTTGCCATTTGTTTACGACGATAATTCGTCTCGTATTAAGACGTAAATTTACAATTCTGCGTACATATAGTATAGTTAGTTCCGACGTTGTGTTTTCTCAGATGGTACGATCAGTAAAGATAGGTGTGGCTGGAATTTTCGGTGATATTAGTTGGATTCTGATTTTATTCAGTTGTTCGAAAAGTACTTGGGTTGGCATATATACTCACTTGCCAGTTATGCTTACTGAAATAAGTGCATAATATGTCTTTAAAGTATACGGTGGCTGGTTTAGGACATGGTAAAAAAAAAGCTCGCACGTTCGAACGTGCGAGCCCTTGCGTTCGAATGTGCGAGCCCTTGCGTTCGAACTCTTACGTTCGAACGAAGCATGTATCACGTGCGTTCGAACGAAGCAAGTATTGCGAAATAAGTCCATTTGGCATTTAGCTTCACGTCAAACGCAAAGGCTCGCACGTTCGAACGCAAGAGCTCGCACGTTCGAACGCAAGAGCTCGCACGTTCGAACGTAAGGGCTCGCACGTTCGAACGTAAGGACTCGCACGTTCGAACGTAAGGACTCGCACGTTCGAACGTAAGGGCTCGCACGTTCGAACATAAGGGCTCGCACGTTCGAACGTGCCAGCTTTTTTTTTTACCATGTCCTAAACCAGCCACCGTATTAAAGACATAGTTAGTATGCACTTATTTCCATCGCACCCTCTCAATCGTGACTTTTGGAACTTATTAGCTATTTAATTCTTATTCGCAAAAATGTCTCTTTTGGCCATTTGACCGCATGGTTGGGTGGCTCGCCCCTGCGGTCAAATTGGCCGAAATCCTTACCGTTCTCGTGAATGGTCAATACCCCATTTCCACTCCCCTCGGGGAGGTATCACCCGGGGGTGGGGAGCTAGGGTGTTTCTAGGTGGTATTTGGGGCGGACTACCACCCATGCGGTCATATTGGCCGAAATCGTTACCGTTCTCGAAAATGGTACATATCCTTTTTTTAACCTCAGGCCGGTACCCAGCGGGGTGTGGGGTGTTTACGTGAGATATTTTGGGCGAGCCACCCACCCACATATGCGATCGAAATAGCAACTGTATTCTCTATTACCATTCAAGCACACAAGAAGAGTGTTCCACATCACTAATAAGTAACATTGCAATATATGTAGCCGAAAGTGTATTTTGTATCATCACTGACCAATATTCTGAAAATCATATTTAGACTATAATATTTAAAGTACCCACTATATGCGATTAACGATGTTTGTTGACAAATCACTGTACCGTGCCAGTTTTGTTTACATAACAATGTTTTCAACATGCGAATTTTTTTTATTGGAGAGCTATCAATATTGAGAAAAAGAACAAAGATTATCGCTTTTTCCATATTCTTCTTGGTGGTGATGTTTTTACAGACATTTATAATTTTTGCACTGTACGAGCGCCTTAATTGGGTCCCTGTAATAATATACATGGCAACTGCTGTGTTCTTCAAGTGCATGTATATATAAGCCTATATATGATCAGATATACTATATATACACAAGCAGACACGTTTATACAGGCAAAATTAAAGTACCCTACACAAGAATTAATTTGTAGGGATGATCAAATTTATAAGTTAAAGGTACTCAATCCGATCCGATGCTCCCCATATCATCAGATTCCAACAACAACATTTTTTAGAAACGCCGCTTCAGTTATCAGAATAGATTAATTGCCCATAAATAATGCTAACCACAGTCAACTATAGTATAAAATTGCCCAAAACCTGTTCTTTATCAACATTTTGTTCAACGAAATTTTGCCAGATATCTGACCAAAAAAGCCACTAGATTTCAGAGTTATCCATCTTCACCCGCAAGTTGGTCCGAGACCGTCTTCTCGTCGACTTTTTACTTGGCCACTAAAAAGTATCGATGGTGAAAAATAATAGATTTCAGAATTCGATATCTGATCAGTCTGATCTTTGATGGGTAGGTTCCTCGACTCGAATCAAATATTTATTACCCCCGAAGCCAAGGAAATAGTAATTTGCGAGCGTAATTCGAATTATGCATCTTTAAAAATAAATAACGAACAAAAAACAAATACGCTGACTATTGAATTCGATAAGTGGGCATCCTCACAAATTAATAAAATAAATAAATGAGTCCATGTAAGTAACTATACTCACCGGCGATTAATCAGTACTGTAGTCAACTATATATATCTGATGGTCCAACGTCTCAGCAAAAAACCTTTAACCCTGTCTCCCGACCACTTATAAAAATATATATTGGAGTGGTCTATTATTCATTTGGATGCGGTGTTCAGAATAAATAAGCAGGCGAAAAGATAAACAAAAGAGCGAACTGATTGTTATTTATTGGTGGGAAATGTTTAGATAATAAGTTTAACAAACGTCCGATACCGTCTATGGCCGTTTGTTGAACTTATTTATCTGAACATTTCCCGAGGGAACGTACAACTCGAGTGTTTTGTAAATAAAGGGTTAAATGATATGGGTCCCGGTGGCTCAAAATTGTGTCTGTGTAATTTGGAAGAATGGGTAGTATCGAAGGTATATTATATATCAGTAAACGAAGTATGTTTGTACTTGATATGTAAATATATGTCATAAATGCCGCGAACATCATATAATATATGCATGGTATACTTATGTTTATAAATCATACTGATGTTTATTCAGTACCAGGAAGTTATCGTTATACAGGACTATATGCGTACATGAAAGTATCTACACACTGCAACGAGGCCAATGTGCCCACCCAAGCATGTCGTTACAGTGAAAAATAACAAATTTCAAAAATCGATATCTAATAACTCTGAGCTTTGATAGGTAGGTTCCTCGATTCGAATCAAATATTGTTTTTACCCCCGAATCCAATTAAATAGTAATTGAGGGGCGATTAATCGGATTATGCATCTTTAACGTCCCAACTAAAACATCTCATAAATTATAAGAAGACAAAGTATTAACCACACGCAATCCTACTTTATTTAGATTATGGAATAATTGGATCTAGCTGGTGGCCAAGTTGCTCAGCCGGTGTGGCGCATAGCACACTACATATAGCCCGCGAAATTTCTCCCCTTTCAGCGATGACGAAGCTGGTTTAATTTCCTACTATATTCGTAGATTCGTGATACATATATACTTGTACTTTGTCAGTGACGTATATACGGGGGATGTGGTTTCTACGCACGTTAGCGCCACTTGGAGAGGAAAGAGCTCTTATTATAGGATAGACACTTCATGAGGAATCTTCACATTTGCCAACGTGCATTTGAGCCTGGCTGGATTGCAAAGCCGAAGGAAAGCTGGTCTACATTTCAACACACACCGGTTCACTCACCTTACATGCAGGTTTATATACAAGCCAGAACACACTGAATCTCAACTATCCACACACACTGCACTCGATTGTCCAGAAATATGCATGAACACATAAAAAACGTACATACACGACTTCAAAACATTGGAATAGTAACTTCACAACACGCCCAGTATATTGTATCGGAGTAGGTTTACAGCATGCATGTCACGGTTATGGTTTTGCCAAATGGACGACACAATATAAGCATTTTAAATACACATTGGTATGTATGGTCTGAAGCGAGCTGCGATTGGGCGACAGTGGTTGAATACTCTTTTCAGAAGTGAAGCCCGCTGTGACATAAAAATAAAGACAGACAAATTTAACAATAAGCGATCGCGTGCACCTTATATATATATACGTAAATAGACGGGTTATCGCATCATGATCAACGACGCAAGGGTAAACTTCCTAGTGTGATGCTCATCAAAGAAAAATTATCTTCAATATATGTCATTGGTATCACATAACATGTCATATATACATATATAGACCGGTCTCATATATTATGTATTTTGGAACTTCTGTCTGTGTGTATGTATACATGTATGTGTGTGTTATAACCTCGAAAACTGCTCGACCTATCCGACTCAAACTTGGTATTTAGACCTACTTTAATCCCGGGAACAATATGGGTGGGTCCACTTTCACGTGCGATCGTGTCCTTGACCTCCCTCATATAGGCATGCATGTTTATGGACCTCGACCGATCAGACTCAAATTTGGTATGTAGGCCTACTTTGATCGCGGGGACAATATGAGTGGGTCCAATTTCACGTGCGACCGTGTCCCCGCTCATATACTCTCATTTACGCATTAAATGTCAATGACACTGTAGCTCAACATGGGGGAAACGTTGATAATTTTATGCTGAGTAGTCAATGGAATGATAAAGAATGAAAGTCAAAAAAATTCAATAAATGAATTGTATTGTGTAAATGAAATAATTTTCATTTTCAAATATTTCTCCAATAAATGTGGGATGCAGGATGTGGCGATGGACTCAAATGTGAAATCCAAGATGGCTGCATGCGGCCATGTTTTATAAAAAAATTCGGAAAAATTGGACAGCTTCCAACTAGATGTCACCCGAAGAACCATATGAAGTTTGGATGGGGGATGTGGCATGTAGGGTGTGCCAAAGGATTTTAGTCATGAAAAGAGTAAAATCAGTGTTTTTAACGAAATTCAAAAAATATCGTTGGCTCCCATCTGGTCACCCCGAAGATCCTTACGAAGTTTGGTCACGATTGGATGAGGGATGTGGCCTGTAGGTTGTGCAAAAGGATTTAGTCATGCAAAGAGTAAAATCCAAGATGGCTGCTGGCAGCCATGTTTTTAACAAATATCGGAAAAAATTGATGGCTCCCATCTATAGAGGTCACCCTGAATATGCATATAAGGTTTGGTGATGATTGGACCAGGGATGTTGTTTGTAGGGTGTGCCAGGATTTAGTCATGCAAAGAGTGAAATACATGTACAAGATGTCTGCTGGCAGCCATGTTTTTCAAAAAAAAAAATTCAAATTCGATAGGTCTCATCTAGAGGTGATCCTAATCATGGATGTAAATTAACAAAACATTTCTTCGATATATGCAGGGTGTGCTGATGGATTCAAACTCAAGATAGCTGCTGGTGGCCATGTTTTTAGTCATGCAAAGAGTAAAATCCAAGATGGCTGCTGGCAGCCATGTTTTTTAACAAATTTCGGAAATAATTGATGGAGGCCATCTAAAAGTCACCCCGAAGATCCATACAAAGTTTGATGGTGATCTGATGAGGGATGCAGCCTGTAGGGTGAGCCAAAGGAAATTGTTGATGGACGGACGAATGCATGGACGCCAACCCATGGAAATAGCTCAAGCTTGACTTTGTCAAGTTGAGCTAAAAAGGAGACAGACTATATGGATTGGGGACAGGTTATATGGATTGGGGAAAGGCAAGTTGTGGTCTCTCTTTCATGACAACACTTACAATGACAGATATTTTTATGAAACTTGTTTCGAAGACGTATTTGTGTTATTTAATCCTTTCATGATGGAAGCTGTGCTGGTGCAGCATTAAAGATCCTGTGTCAGTGCATTTTCTTATATATGAAAGTCTCCCTATGTGAGACTCACATATATAAGAGAATGCATTGGCTGGGGTTTTCGCAAAAAATTCAGGAATCCCCAGTCATGACTCGCATATATAAGAGAATGCACTGGCTTACAAGGTCAAGGTAAATATTGTTATGCCAATGTATTCTCTTATATATGCGAGACTCTCTATGGGAGACTCACATATATAAGAGAATGCATTGGTCTTGGGTTTTCACAAAAATTCAGGAATTTTCAGTCATGGAAGGGTTAAATGAAAAGCATATAAGAAAATCTGGTGTCAGACATATTTAACTGACTAACAAGAACAATGCTGGGCATTGGATTATATCGGCACAATACAGCTGTTTGCTTGTTTCAAATTGATTTTCAGAAGGATACCTAAACAGGCTCATAACTCTCCAAAACAAATCATTAAAGGTATATTATGGACTTGTTCGGGTGCCTGAAACTGATATGTTAGTATTCAGGTGCTATGCCAACTGGAGGAATGTAGCATTCTACTAACATCACCGAAAATCTCAAGCAAATCGACCGTACCACTCCATAGAAAACGTCGTCAGAACTACGCTCAATTGTAAATATTTACTACTCGAATCGGGACGCTTCTATCAGCGATAAACTAACGATTTCGCCATCGGCAGTCACTGCATTTAATTAATATATAAGAATGACGTTGTGAGTTGTAAATTTGGATATAATATTTTTAAAAATAACTACTTTGAGCAAGATTATTCTCCATTTTATTTGATCACACAGCCGGAGTGTTTCACATCACTTTAAGGTTAACGAGAGGCCGACCACGATCGGCAGATGTTTAACCCATCCCTTGGCAATAGTAAATTGTTATGATTGGAATCATAATCTTTTAATGTTGAATTATAGAGTATACTGTTATGATCTAAAGTACTATTTGACAAATGTACATAATAACCAGTTATAACACAAATTATTGGAATGTATGAGTCAAAATAGAAGGGTTAATATAACATCTAAACTCTAGAGCCTGTCACCACTATCACAGTGTAAGCAGTTCTATTCATGTTGTTGCAAATTGCCATGTGAGATATCAAAATAATATAGTTATTTATTTAATGGAAAAGGTTAAAAGACATGGAATGGGTAAAAGGGGTTAAATCACCTATCTCTGCCCTGTTTGATCCAATGTAGTCCCATCATCCAAGGACTTAGAGAGCTCCATTGGTCTAGTTAAATAAATTCACATGGCTATGTTGTGGTTAAAAGGATAGCTAAATCTATTTATCCAATAATTCACTAATCTGTGTCTCTTATATAGAGCTAACATATGAGGGCTATAAATAACTCTCACTTATCTCTCTCACACAGAAGCAGGTATTCATTAATTGTAAGTTACTTGGGTTATTATCTGAATAATTCTTAGTTGAAAAAGGGCTATATCTCTGGTATAACAAATTGGATCTAACCCATATTCAAACTGGTTCTGCATTTAGAGTTGAGAAACTCACATACCAAATTTGGTTCCTATCAGATGAAAAATGGTTGATTTATCGAAGCATGTGTGAATTATATTTTAAAGGGCCATAACTCCATTAAAAATAATCGGATCAAACCCATATTCGAACTTGATCTGTATTTTGGGCTGATAAACTCACATACCAAATTTGGTTCCAATCAGATAAAATAAATTTGAGTCATTGCAGCATGCGTGAATTCTAAGTCGTAAAAGGGCCATAACTCAGTTAAAAATAGTCGGATCAAACCCATATTCGAACTCGATCTGTCTTTTGTGCTGAGAAATTCATATACAAAATTTGGTTCCGATCGGATAGAAAATATTTCAGTTATCACCCATGCGCAAAGTGTCTACGGAACGACAGACAGACGGACGGACGAACGACAAGTGGTCAATCCGGACGTCGACACTATGTGTACAATACTATGGTATGGGTACACTAAAAATGATCCATAACTGGTAAAAATGGTTGGATGGAACCCAAAAGATAACATCCAGAAACGAAAATACTACAAAGGACTGAAATCAAGAAATTGAGATGTCAGAACCTGACATCGAACTTGATCTGAATTTTGTGGCAGTGAACATATATACTAAATACCATCCCATTAAGTTCAACAGAACTAAATCAATCATTCGGAAATGAAAAATGTTTTGGACATACAGTTCTGCTGTGGTTAAGGAGTCGATTATTTAGGGCATTACTGTATAAAATGTGATTCAAAATACACAATCGTCAAAGCCCAACAGTGTAATAGTATAAAATAGTAACATCTGTATTATCTGTTATTCCATGATCTCAGTGGGAATGAATTGAAAGAAAAATTTAGTTTCATTTAACCCTTTCATGATGGGAGCTGTGCTGGTGCAGCATTAAAGATCCTGTGCCAGTGCATTCTGTAATGTATGCAAGTCACCCATATGGAGCATCGCATATGTTAGAGAATGCACTGGCTTACAAGTTCAAAGTAAATATTGTTAGGCCAATGCATTCTCTTATATACGAGAGGCTCTCTTTGTGAGACTCGCATATATAAGAGAATGCATAGGCAGAGGGTTTTCACAAAATGTCAGGAAGCTCCACTCATGGAATGGTTAAGGAAACTTATGCTGCTTGGGGTCTTGGACTCAATATTATTATTTTATCACTTTCTATACTAAATAATCAATGACAAATAGTTCCCTTAGGAAATGTTCAAATAATAAATTCAACAAATGTTTGTTGAACTTATTATCTGAACATTTTCCACCAATTAATAGAAATCCATCACCACTTGTATTGTCTTTTTGTCTGTCTGTCTTCTGGGAATCTGCTTTTATTGCCTCAACACCCCTACAATTAGTACAAATGAATAATAGACCATTCCAATGAATACTTTTATGAGTGAATGGGAGAATCCATTAAGTAAATAACGGGTTAAACACGAGAATCAATGTAGGAGGTTCAGGAAGAGAGACCATATTCAAAACACATAAGAGCATGTCAACACACCACTAATAATCCATTTAATGTGAAAATATATCAATATCTATACACTAAACCTCAATCTTCCATTTAATTACAGAATTAATAGCACAAAAGCATTCACACAAATATGTATACATATGATTTGTCATCAGGCATTTTTAAACTATGTATTTATTATTGTTCAAAGTGTTACTGTTGCTGAAGGGGAGGGGGTTATTCTCATAAAATTTAACCCTTTCATGACAGGAGCGCAACCTTTAAAACCCGCGAGAATCAGAATCATGATTCTCATTTTGATTCCTCGTAGAACTGCTGTTTTTATTCTCGCAAAATTTTATGGATTTTAAGGCCTGGAGTGAGGCTGGTGCAGCATTAAAATTCCTGTGCCAGTGCATCCTCTTATATAGGGAGCCTCACATATATACGAGGATGCATTGGCACAGTGTTTTCACAAAATTTCAGGATGCTTTTAGTCATGAAAGGGTTAAAGTGCGGAAATGGATGCACAGGATATCAGAATGTAAGGAAGGGACAAACCTTCTGTTGAAAAGTGGGATGGCTATTCATGCATCATCTACTGGATAGTTGATAATGTAAATTTTAATTTTTTTTATTGGATTCCCATATTTTACATGCTTAGAGGGCTTACAATCAAATTATGATACAGTGTAGTGACTTCGGGGGTAGCCATGTTGGCCAATGATTTTCAATGCATATACCAATGGATAGAGTCCAAACTGATCCCAGACCAGATGTCAATTTGAATGATAATTCCAACCATTAGGTCCCTTCCCAATTTTATTCAAGCCTGATTATAGTGTGCCTGTCATTTCCAGAATGAGGTCCCCAGAGGGTGAATTTAGTGATGCTATCCCACATAGCGGGCTAGCATCACCAAATGCTGCAGGACCTCATTCTGCATGGCCTCAAATGTTATGGGAGAAATAGACTCAGATTGAAGTTCCAAAATGGTGAATATGTGATGTACACCCATTGGGAACCTTTATTACTCAATGTGTCTGCCAATTTGGGGATATAGAGAAACTAAACTAAAAATGAAATAGAATCTATGTAAAGAAGTTTGTATAGAAATTTTATAATAAAGAAACTTTCCAGAGAAGATAAGGCCATGCAGAATGAGGTCCCCAGAGGGTGAATTTAGTGATGCTAGCCCGCTATACGGGATAGCGTCACTAAATTCACCCTCTGGGGACCTCATTCGGCAAATGCCAGGCACACTAAACTCAGGCTTGATTTTATTAGTTGGTCTACAAACATCAGGGGAGGAAATTTTTTTTTTTAAACCAGACAGGTCTACTTGACATACAGTAATGCCCTAAGTAATTGACCTCTTAACCACAGCAGAATTATGGGTAACTTTTCATTTCCGACTAAATCCTGAAAAGTTACCCATAATTCTGCTGTGGTTAAGAGGTCGATTACTTAGTGCATTACTGTATCCCAACTGATCACTGGTGATTGTGAATCACATATATTCACATGAAATATTTTTTATAACCATCACATTAAAGGCCCACTTAATTTTCGAGTCACCGATTATATTTTTTATAGTGACTTGATACACGGCTTTAACAACAATATATGCCATAAAATATGATTAAAATACTATAATTCATCACCATTTGAAACATCTGTATCCCAGAATATGCCATAGAGAAATAGAAAACAGCTGAAATCATAGAGAAGATTACCCCTATTTTGGCTCCCAGAATGCACCAGAAAGATGTATTTTCAATGCAAGGGGAATAACTCTATCTTTAAGATATAGAGTTATTTCCCCTCCATCGAAAATACACTTTTTACTACAATCTGGATGCAAAAACACATGTTCACAATTTATTACACCGGATAAGTTGATAATACAATGTTTTGGAGCCTCCTCTTTCAAATGGTATATAATATGGCATACATTTTATATATGTGATCTGGGGGTTCGAAAATTAAGTGGGCCTTTAATATCTCAAATATTCTCATTTTCCAATGCTATTATGGTTTGGTGAGAAGTCTTATGCGAACTGAACGGGCAACAAATTATAAAAAACATTTTTGTTTGCATTAGTGATGTGCATTTTTACGGTTTTTCTTTCGGTTTTATTTCAAAACCAAACTGCATATATTCTATAAAACCTATTCTTCGGGTTTCAATTAACCGACACTTTTACAACATTGTGGTTAGCGCGCACTTTTGTCGGTTGCTATTTGCCATCATTACTAGTTGCAGTTTCAATGTGGAACATTATGAGTGATAATGACACATATTGCTACATAGGTTATGGAAATCACTGGAAAATGGCTGGAAATGTTATGTCAAATATTATACAATCTACTCTATGCATATAGTCATTGGTGTATTGAGTAAAACCAAAACACGGTTTTTCTACAAAAACCATACCGAAACCAAAACTGAAATGAAATCTAAAAACCGCACATCACTAGTTTGCATTATCGGTGAAATAGTTGCCGGCAGGTTCATAAACCATCTAATTAAATTGGCGTCGCCTAATTACCTTTCATCACATTCTGTATAGCCTGTGTACCCTTTCGCACTTTTTTTCTGGTGAGTGAGACACTCCTTCAGCATTACTGTCTCTTAAAAATCTGATTCTAATCTATTAATGAGGTTCTAACAGTGTTGCTGCCATGTTAGATATTTAGGTCATTAAAATAATTAACTATGTTCTCAGACAATTTTATAGGGAAAGTTGAAGGGAAGGATTTTTATTTAATATTTTTTGCATGGATTCTTGAAATTGTCAGATCATCTCGATGTATGGATAATCTATAAATTTTCCACAACCTTTCAGCCGCTACATCTCTAGGATCAACCTTCTAATTGTTGATAAATTGAAGATAGAGTTTTTTAACTTAACTCATTACCACTCTGACCGCAACTGACTACAACCCCCAGGTTACTTTGACATTGTGACATTAAAAACTCAGTGCACCTTGCTACCGCGACGTAATTTACCTCCCATATCCTCAGAGATGTTGATGTTTTTGTCGGCTTTAGTATGTTTTTATTACCTTAGTTCTGTGATTGCTGTCATACTAATTTCTAAATTCTAGAAATGGCCTTTTGTGGTTTCGCTATTTAGTATCTGTTCAGAATTTGTTGTTTCAAAATACCAATTGAATAGACTGTACCACCTTTCCATAATGTCACAATTCCAAGTTTAAATGTTAAATAGTTGCAACAGTTATTAAAAGCAATCATAATTTTTATTATTTTTTAACAAATGTACTTTTGAGGTGTTTGATAAGTTTATTATGCCTTAGCTGCAAATCAATACAGAACATAAGTGCATTAGTACATGAACAAAACATATTTACATATATATAATACAAATAGATATATACAAGAAGTGACCCCCGATTTGCCTATATTATATTATTTGTTTTGTTTATTTGTTTTTTTTGGCCACGCTCATTCGCCTTTTGCGGTGTCACATAAAATGCCGTCCGATTTAGACAATTTTGTCAAGCTGGGTTTTCCCCTTTGCATGAAGCTGTATCATGTATATTTAGCATCGATTGTGTGTATTACATGGGGTAATTTCTTAGCGATAACTTTAGACAGCAATCACAGAACTAAGGTAATAAAAACATACTAAAGCCGACAAAAACATCAACATCTTGAGCAAGGTAAGGCGTGAATGGAATAAAATGTTCTGATTTGGATAGAATATACTTCTACCGCATACTTCATGTAAAATCAAAACAATCATGATGATTAATGGAGAAAGCCACGAAAATTTGGTTTTACCTTTAATTAAATATAAAGGTGTCAAAAGGTGCTTCTGAGGAAATGCCGTAAGGTGACAAAAGGTGCCTCTGAGGAAATGACGTAAGGTGACAAAATGTGCTTCTGAGGAAATGTCGTAAGGCGTCAAAAGACGCTTCTGAGTGGTAATGAGTTAATAAATTTGCAAATAAAATATTTTGATGAGTCCCTATAATTTAAGGATGATGAGGAAGGTGACTGAGAACACAGTATTTTTATTTATTTGGCCTTACTATTACCAGATTTAAACCAAAATTAACAATGTTTGTGGAGACAAGGAAATATGCTGCTGTTATCTGGAAATATGGCTTGTTGCCATTCATCGGAAAGCTCTCACTGAGAGCTTTCCAATGAATGGCAACAAGCCATATTTCCGACTAAATCCTGAAAAATTACCCATAATTCTGCTGTGGTTAAGGAGTCGATTATTTAGATCCAGTAGCCCATTTTTCTTTGAAAAGTCGTGGTATAATTCTATCATGTGAGATAAATTATGATATTAGCATAGATTTTCAGTCACACAAGCTGTACAATGATAGAGTCACCCAATGAGACATCAATTAATAGTAAACCACACACATAAACATATGAACTTCTAATGATGGTCATGGATAGAGAAGAATTCAGAACTTCACAGAAGTTACACATCCATATTTGTATTATAATACTGACTAGGCATCAGACACTCAACATTAGCATATAAAACTTTTATAAATAATATGCCAAATTAATTTGATTTTGGTACTGTTACAAGAATGCGGGAGCCTAATCTGTAATAGAGTTCTGAAATTTATCTTTTGTGAGCTCACAAAGACAAAACAGAGAACCTAGAATAGTTAGATTGAATAACACATTTGGACATCACTAGACATCAGAGAAGTCACTAAATAAATTAGATGTTCACATTGTGGCTATACATATATTTATGAAAACTTTTCTAAAGAACCACCAACAAGGAAAGGGATAAACTCATTTCAATGTTTTACCTTGCAACCAAAAGGTTACCTAACAAAATGGCCAGATCAGTTGCATCAAGCAATAGGCTAGTCAGAATGGAAACCTGAAATGAAAGGGGTTTGGCATTATGCCAAGCGTTGTTCACTGCACAATCTATTGATTGGCAATTAAAGGGCACATTTTTTCACCTACAGTGAATTACATTATTAAGGAACAGATAATAACTAAGAAATATATTCCCCGCATTATGTTCTCGACTTTATAAGGTTCAAGGTCAAAACTTAAAAAAGTTCCCAGGTTTTGTACTGGTGGAATATGATCTCTACGGCCGTTAGCCAGAGTAGAGATTCATGGCATGATCTACAGGGTAACCAGAAAATCAAAGGTACAACTTTCACTAATGTTTTCATCATGTGTATCATTGCAGGGAATTCTTTTTTTCATGAATTGAATAAAGAGATCAGTGGGTCAGTTTTAGCTGGGGAATGAAATTTATCTTTGTTTCTTTGTTTATCATGATCATTCCTTCCAAATACAGTCTACATGCACTGTGATGATATGAAGCTGCCACTGTTTAATTTATCAGAATCACTCGACTGAATGTCAGCAACTCGGTCTAGCAATGGAAAAGGCAAATGTTCATAATACAACAGTATCTGAGTACAGGTTGGCATGAATCCATCTAATGTAAGTTAGTGAATCACATGTAGGCTGGGATCCCCTGTCCTTGTTCTCCTTTATACTGAGCAGACGTTTCTGGGTTATATTGAGCTGGTATTGACTGTGCTCGTGATGTTTTATGCCTGTCCTTTGCAGCTTGATGAAGCCAATCAACAAAATTTGGGACACCTGAAAGTCAATAAAACAAGGTTGAATTCAGCATATATAAAACAAGGCTTTTAATTAATAGTTAGATATTCTGAAAATTAGCATTTTGAGGGATATTGGATTGTTGTTTATTCTGAATAGAACTTGAAATTAATGATACAAAATTTTCCAGAATAAAATAAAAACTCTCCAAGTCTAAAAAGGAGCTAACTCTTGTACATGATATAACAGACATGCCTCGTTCGAACCCCAACATACATAATTTGGGAAGAGGTCCATGTATCTCAAAACATATCAACATGGAAGATTTCCGAACAAATTTGTCGATATAGCACTGAAAATACATGTTTTGTTTCTTATATTTTTTTGGTAAGAGATCGTTTCATATATGCCGGTTCAAAGAGAAAGCAGTGCATGAATTTTAAAAATAGTTACATGTTAAGATACTTTTTCTGGACAGCACCGTATTATTCCAGAATTTCATTATTTGCTCGGGGACCGTTTTTGTATTTGAAGTTGTATTTTATATGACTTCAATGCGTCGCTCTTGGACATATAATTCTTGTAGAAAGGTAGTTCGGATATTTATCTACCTATTTTGACATTGGGAGAGATTCACAAGTGAATATTATTAGGTGTACAGTAATGCCCTAAATAATCGACTCCTTAACCACAGCAGAATTATGGGTAACTTTTCAGGATTTAGTCGGAAATATGGCTTGTTGCCCCATTCATCGGAAAGCTCTCGGGGAGAGCTTTCCAATGAATGGGGCAACAAGCCATATTTACGAGAGCTTTCCAATGAATGGCAACAAGTCATATCTCCTGTATTACTGTATTTTGGAGCGCAAACCGCCATGTTGGTTTAATTTGTTGACGTAAGATAACTGCATTCACAGAAGCCTTTCCTTGGATCTATATTGAAATATATTATAAATGCGATAATGCATAAGGATTGTGATGAATCATAATTGTTACTCAATGTCAAAGAATCATTTGGCAATTGGGTGCGAACCGACACATGATTTGTGAATCAGCAGGCAAAGTTATCGAAGCTACAATATGTCTCACCTGTTTTTGCTATCCAGTTGTAAGCTAATGTGGGTATAGCTGATTGGGGATCATCATAATATGTCAGAACATAATCCATCCCATTCTGAAATATGGTCGGGTAAGGTGTAAGGTTATTTTTATTATAATCACATCTGTTAACATGGCAGCGAAAGTGTTATTAGAGAGATCCGTGTACATTTTAGAGTGACTCCCCTTGAACAGAGGTGAAAAGAGGAAGTGACGTATTGTGGAAGTCCACACTAAACTAAATAACAACTAAACACATGTTTGAGCAGATAGCCAGTGTCTTTTTGTTTTTTTGTTGTTTTTTTGTTTGAATATTTTATTTTTTCATTATATTACACGTTTATGTTATGTACAGAACAATATCTGATAACAACAATTGCATAAATATATAGATGGGAATGGTGGGGGGGTCGACATTCGTACACAACTTACACACTCCTTGCACACACATTGATATATTAATAATATTGTATGCGTACATGTATACACGTATATATATATATATTTATGCCAGTTATATTCTGTCTCAAATTTGTTCATGAACTTTGGACTGGTTTGCCGAATGTCAGATTGTAAACTCGGACTATTTACTATTCAAGATGATTATGTTCCCTGCTAAGTTAGTTATGTGTGTGCCCTGTTGTTTGTTGCATGGCTTTCATTAGGTCCCCCCACTCGAGTTGGAAATTGTTCAGATCGTCTGAGTTCAGTGCAATATATCGATACGATTTATATCGTAATTCAAATTCTGGAATGAGTAATTTCAGAGAGAGTTCGTCGGGGTTAAATTTTGTTTTATACAGATAATATTTCAGAATTGATAGTATAAGAAAGTTTAGTTTGTTGTTTTTATTGTGAGCACCAATCCCAAAAAGAATATTTTTCCGAGAAAGCGAGATGCCCAGTTGATAGCGATCTAGCCAGGCCTGAGTGGTATTTACAAACGTTCTTACAAATGGACAGTCAAAGAAAATATGCGAAATTGATTCATTTGCGACGTTGCATCTGAGACATAGACCGTCTGACCGAATTCGCATTATGTTCAAAAGTCTGTTGGTGCCTATAATTCTAGTCAGTATTCGGTATTGAAACCAGCGTAGTTTTGTGTCGACTAATAGTTTGAAGGGTGATGAAAATATATGTTTCCAGTGAAGGGAACATCTTAATTCATTTTCCCAATTCATTTGCGACGATGATTGTCCTATTTTAGTCGCTTTTATGAATTCATAGTAAAAAATTCTGCAACCTCGCTCATTCTGAAGTAGTGATACTATATTTTCAGGAATGATTGGATTTTGAACCCTGACGATAGTTTGATCGGTCCGTTTTAATAACCTATTAATTTGTCTGTTTAGGCCGTGTAAAGTGATAAAGTTTGTGGTGATGTTGTTCTTAGTTCTAAGAGTTTCGATGGAATGTAGCTTATTGTCTTCGGTGAACATATCATTTATGAATGTTATGCCTTTGTCCTTCTATTCAGCGATGTCTATCATTGAGTCGTCGATCAACAATTCATCATTGTTCCAAATTGTCTGCGTCATGCCGTATCGAGGCTCTTTACTTTTTATGTCCAGAAAATTACGCCAGGCTACAAAGACGTCACGCCAGAAATAGTTGACTCGCATCTTTTTATATATTTTGAACCATATGTCGCAAATAGAGGGTCATTTATTATTTGTTTTGGTGCCAAATTTCTCCATTGAGTTGTTTTCGTTATGCACCTTCGAATCCATGTTATTTTTAATGAGTCGATGAAATATTTTAGGTGCACCATTCTTAAACCACCGTTTTCATATTCTTCGCACAGTTGCATTCTTTTTATTCTATCACGTTTTCCATTCCAAATGAATCTGAATAAAATGGTATTCATTTCGTCTATGAACTTTTTATCTGGATTTGGCAAAGCTATAAATAAGTGAACAAATTTTGGTATTAGAATAGATTTTATCAAAGTAATTTTACCAAGTGGTTAGCCAGTGTCTTTATTCGCAGAAGTTGACACCAGATGGGCACACCAAAAACCATTGGATGTACAACATATACAACATTCATTACAAATTAATGCGCGTGAGCAGCTCAGTTCAATAGTATATTCACATATTGTAATTCCGATAATTATATTGTAATAATTAACATGTCATTCTATGAACACGAATCCTATAAAAATCTCCAGCAGTTTCAGGTTAGAATTCCTGCGATAAACCAGAGATAAAACCACATTTTGTGGGGAAAACTCTGGAAGCATTGAATGCTGTGTGCCCAGCGAACATAATATTTATGTTGGCATATATATGTAACATGTCACATTCGAAACATATGTTTTTGTGCATGTACGAGACGTTTCCGCCCGCTTCGTGATTATATATAATGTATCGTTAATTAATGTGTTACACATCTGTATTTATTAAATCTTCTTCGATGTGCAATTATTAATTATTAATTTGTACAATTATATGACCATAATTATGCTTATGTAACTATACTCATATACAAATATTTGTACTCAGATATGTGGAATTTACTCACTCACTCCGTGAACTCTAATTATCGTTAGCCAATTACCTACTGATACGCTAGACAACTAAGTTGAATTCACACGATACGCTACAGACAATAGTTTTGGGCTAATCTACGAAACGCTCAAAACATGTAGTCTTTTGTTGTATGTTTTATGTGAGTGCGAATGGCAGTGTAAAATTGAACTGACGAATAATGGATTCAGGCTAGCTAGCGGGAAGTAGACAGCGATCCTCAATGAGCATACATATATAAAGGTGAGCTCTGCTACTTTATCAACATCCACTTCATTGTCTGTAGCATTTGCCAATACTTTCCAAAAAGGTTATTGTATTTAACATTAGGGCGTTTGGAGTAGGAATTTCATCACACGCGATGCCACATAGACATCACTATAAAGTTTCTAATATTTTATGATATTTCCGAATTCACAATAAGTTACAAATTCACAATAAAATGTGTAGCTTCGGCTGTTCAAATATTGTTGGTCGGGTTAGTGGAAACAAAGGTATTTTTTAAGGCCCAATGCATACAGTGTTCTTTGTCACAAATATAGTCAAAATCAAACTAAGAAATGATGCAGCAGGAAAGCACAGTACCCAACTAAGTCATTGAACTATCTTGATGATTCCTAATTAATCTTTGATAAATATGTCGGTTGGAAACAAATTACATAATAGATTTTCCCCGACCTCAAAACAAACATCCACCAACCCCCTCCCCCATGTCTGAAACTTTTTCACAGAGCTCCCACCTTATTAAGAACAGTAGGAATTATTTACCAGCAATACATACCTCAGAGAATGATGAATGAGGCTTTATAACCATCTGAGACATGTATCTGGTAACTCGGATGTGATCATTGGTGTCAGGACAGATCGGATGTTCCACGGCTCTGTTCGTAATAACAAGTACCATCCGATCAGAGTCAACCTAAGAAAAATAAAAAATAAATACCAGTGTAACATTTTATCTCCATACCTCCCTCTTGCGCATAGTCAGTTAATTGTATATCGCTTGGTTTCATAATTTGAATATTTGCATAAAGTTCACCTTTATCAAACAATTTCCTTCTAAAGACTGTTTCTTACCTTTTTATTTCCATAGAGAACACATAGCATTCCGGTTTTTATATGGCTGTTTTAAAAAAAAAGTCGTTTATGTTATCAGTTAACATTTTGGTTTCCAACCGATAACTCCAATTTGGATTATTTGATAGGAATAAAAGATACAGATCAAGTTTAAATATGGGTTCGGTCCAATTATTTTTACATGATATACAGCTCTTTTTCAACTTAGAATCTACCCAATTTGACAACATTTTGGTTTCCAACTGATAACTCCAGTTTGGATTGATTGATCAGGACCAAAGTTGCTACTAGTATGTGTGTTTCTTGGCCAAATATAGAGGCCAAGTTCGAATATGAGTTCTGTCCAATTATTTTTACACTGCCTTATTCGCTTAGATTTGACCTCATATGATAACATTTTGGTTTCCAATCGATTAACTCCAGTTTGAATTATGTGATCAGAAGCACAGTTGGTATGTGTGTTTCTCAACAAAAAATACAGGCCAAGTTCGATAATAAAAAACTGGACAAAAATAATAGGTCTTAAATAACAAGAGAAATGGATTCTTAGGGATGCAAACAGTTACACTCCAGCATTTTTCAAAACATATTTAGGCATGCAGTGGATGTGCAGATCAACAACAAGTTTGGAGTTTGGGATGATACCCGGGAAGATTTGACAGGGCCGTCGGCCCTCTCCTACAACCCACTTTTGAGTGCCGTAATTCCGCTGAAGAGCGTTTGTGGAGTTTGTGAGAATGATATAAGCCCATGCACACTAGGTGTATGCCTACTGTGCATGGGGTGGATGCCACCAAAGCAAGAATCAAAGCCCCACCCACATTCCGAACCTGGACCGGCAGAGAAGACTTACCTTGATTTATCTGTGTTGGTTTTGTGCGTTGATATGTAGATATATTGTTTCGAGTTGTGAATAGTTGTACATAATGTCCTATTCAGTGCTTGTATGGACTCCAGTTGCCTTAGTCTGTTGTATTCCGGGCTTGTACTACGGGCTCAACTCTAGGAAGAGGGTGCGATGCCGGCCGGTTGACTTAAGGTCGGTTGGGGCTCCTCAACTCTCGGTGGTGCAATGCCCACCTTCCACTCCTGTGCGAGTATCAGAACCCGTTGACCTGGTTGTGTGGTGCGTGCGCAGATGAGGATGCATCTGAGGCCAGACTGTGTTGGTTGGTGTGTCCCTGAAGGTTTGGAGTGCCAAGTAGTGTATGTGTATTGTGTATTGTATCCCACCCGTCCTCCCATAAGCACAGGCGCGGGTGAAAGCATGTATTTTCAAATTTGTGTCTGTTAGAGCTGGGACGGTTATGGGTTTTTCGTGACCGGTTATGAACGGCAAAAAACCGCGATTAACCGGTTAACCACATATTATAGGTACTATTATGGGTGGGTAAGCCCAGTATGCAGAACGGCGATGATTGTGATGCTCACTGACATGGTAAGTTTGAGAACGGCTCCTGCCCATTATACAAAGAAGTTGTCACCCATGACACACATAATCACATATCTAATTAAGTACACATCTTCAATTTATTACTGAATAAAATAAATATACAATGTCATTCCCCTGTGAGGCTGTGTTGTGTTCATTTATTGTCCTTGTAAAATTACTCCATCGCCATCGGGATATGTGATCGGGCGGGAAGCTGAACACACCGACACGGAAGTGGCGACTAGAAAGGTTTAATATACATTCCGGAATATTTTATTGATTATTCCGCAATTTCCGGTAGCTGGGTGGGCGAACAATTATTATTTATTCTTAATGAAATACTTACATATACGTTGGTATGTGATGTTGTCCGGGGGGGGATGGATTGAAGGGCCGGGAGTCTCAAGAAATAACTAGTCGTTGATACCAAAAACAATTATCTTCCTGATAATAATACTGAATACGAGTCATGCGATGTGACAATGTTGTAAGATCACACGTGTGCTGACCCTTTGATGTTTCGTTTTGACGTCGGCAGGCTGTTAAATGTAGCCTTCAAAGAGCCGACACACCGCGTTTGATGTTGTTCCGTCAATCTCGGATTCATTTTAATTGACGGAGACAGATTAACCCTCTTATAGCCAGTTATAGCTGACCATCACAGTGATCATACACTATAATAGTGATGTTACGGTTAACCGACCACGGCAAATCCGTGACCGGTCACGGCCATAGTTGGTGGTTAACCGGTTAACCGCATAAACGTCCCAGCTCTAGTGTATGTAGTTGTGCAGATCTGTGGACTATACCACATTTTGTATAGCCAGGATCCACCTTCACTGTATATGCTAGTACAGATCTAAATGCAAAATTGTCATTGATCAGTCGATGTGAAAACATAATATACCAACCTTGGATTTTCGTACATAAACATAATCTCTGCTGTACATAGGATACTGAAAACAAGAATGAAGAGAATGTAAAATACGCGATTTGGGCGGTGACCAGCCTAGAGGTATCAAATTGGGAAAGTCACTTCTCCCTGTTTGGTTATTAGGGAGAAGTGGACTGTTATCATGGAGAAGTCATAATGGCTCAAGTTCAATTTATACCCCGGCATCACCAATGTGTATTATGCATTACAACAGCCAATTTATAGATTGATTATAATGAGTAACGACAACATTATATCAGAAAATGCAGTTTAAATATGATGTAGCGACATATGCCAGGGTTTCCGCTAGGGGGTAGGGGAATGGGGCCGGTAGACGTCAAGGGGAAAAATCCAGGTAAAAGTAGCCTGTTTTAGCACTGGTTGAACTACTTTCGTTATATCGGCCTATAGAATCGTGTGAGAGTAGAAATGGCAGATTGTTTTGTTCCATTTCTGCCCAAGTGCCAAGCTATCAAACCTTATACATGTACCTGTAACTTTAAAACTAGTAAATTTATTAGATATAAATTAATTTACGAAGTACAGAACACCAGTAATTTGGATCCCGAGTTAAACGTGCTCGTTAATGTTAAAAGAATCACTGTAGAAGACCCAGCAGATATTTCGGATGCATAACGTAATCGGAATATATATTAGCAGCTGCAGTGTAAATATAGAAGGCTGATTACATATCTGGCCGATGAGTATTCTTTGTGGGCAGTGGTAAGATGCCTTGATGCCCGGTGCGGCTACTCCCACATTTCTCTCTCGCTCTATTACAAAGTGAACAGTATATTTTGCGGTATACAACATGACAGGTAAGATTAAAATACTGCTCTTTTGCATAACATAATCGGGTACTAACCGCAACGTAACTAACCAGCCTCAAAGGCATAGCTTCTAGCGATGTCAGTTCCGATCACTTCCTGTTTCAATTTTCTGTATAACAACGCGTTTAGAGTGTGTACACTCACACGATATAAATAAATTCACCTTTTAAAATTCCTTAGTACTATTCCAACAAAATTCAGAAGTTTTAAACATCTTTATACCTTTATAGACATGCAGTATGTCCTGGGGTATGGCAGGAGGGGAAAACTTGGTGAGGGGAACAGGGCCGGCAAGGGGACCCCCTGCCGGTATAGCAGAAACCCTGCATATACATACTGGTATATGAGAGAAAAGTCACTTCTCTCTAGAACAAAATTAGGGAGAAGTGACAATATGTCGGAAGAAGATATCTCCCAAGTCACCCTCTAGGCTGGTCCCTAGATTTAGGCTCATACTTTGTCAAGAAAAACATAATCGGTTTGTCTTGTTATGATGCACAGAATACTATCAGCTGTCACAAAAGTATGGAAATTCAATAAAGTCCAATTCAAATTCAATATAAGACTGTTTGAAATTCCAATAATATTCTCAACCAAATACTTGTAAATATTGATGTTATTTCTTACTTGGAATCTAGAGGATCTTAATTTTGTCAAAATTATGCGTAATACATCGTTGGAGAGCCTAACTGAGGTAGATTCCTCATGACCAAGCTTCTGAGTACACTTGATTTGTTGCATATGACAATTCTGTAGTTCAGATTCTTAGAAATTCAAATCGGGACTAACTTTTAACGCTCTCTTTACTAAATACTCATTGACAAGTACATTTTTATTTCCCTTTGGAAATGTTCAGATAGTACACGGTAGTTCAACAACAGCCCTCATAATTGGTTATAGCAATCGGCATTGCCGAAGCCATTTGCTGAAGCAAACTGGGCCACAGCAAAGGGTTGCCATAGTGGATTGCCAAAGCCAAACAATCTGAATTAAAAGGGCTGAGCAAAAACTAATTAATATGATTCCTTCTGCACACGTATTATATCGTCTGTTTGTCACTGCTAATATTTCCTGAACATCCATCAAGATGAATAGATCAATCCAATATATACTTTTATAACTGGTTTGGAGAAACCATTCAGTGAGGAAAGGGTTAATAAGCATGATGAAATCAATATCTACAGTAATGCCCTAAATAATCGACTCCTTGACCACAGCAGAATTATGGGTAATTTTTCAGGATTTAGTCAGAAATATGGCTTGTTGCCATTCATGTGGTTAAGGAGTCGATTATTTAGGGCATTACTGTATAATTATGGAAACTCACCGGATATTTAGACACCCAATGAATAACTTCTGAGCCTGACTTTGCATCCTTATCAACGACGTCTAATGTTATTACAGTTTTATCCCATTGTTTCCTGTATTCCAAATCACACTGAAAACAAGTAAAAATGTATACATTTTAATCATTATTCAGGCCTGCCATTTTCAGGCGGGCCAAAATGCTTCGCCATAAATGACCCCTGGAGGGCGATTTTTTATTTCCCTTTTAGATGCCAGGCCTATTGCGTTTAATTTGCAGATGATTTTTTGGTCAGTGACCCCATTATTGATTATTCCAGTAAATGTGACAGGTCTACATATTAAACAGCTGATATTGATGTTATAAGGATTGGGTTCTATTTACTATAAATGCGTAGTCCAACTCGCAACTGAATGGCTATAACGCCAGTCGAGGTCATACTCCACCCATTGAAAACCTGTGAACTTTTTGATGAACCGGATTATAGCAGGTGTCTGATTACGGTACCAGACACTACCCTTCGTGTCCGCTCCATAACTTTTGTGTACATCACATGATTTCAATGAAATAAGGTGTGATGGTTATCCTAAGGGCGACAGTGTGTCGCGACATGCGTGCATAGTGATTTGTAAAAGTTCAAGGTCACAGAGTGCTTTCAAACTCAGACTTCATTTTCACCAGTCATATTTTCTTGCACCCGTCATGTCGCTCCATAACATCTCAATGCTTTATTGAATTCTGTTGAAAATTGGCATATGTAGTTGTTCCTTATGAGGAGACTATGTGTCAGCACAAAATCTTTTTTTCAATTGTTGAAGGACAAGGTCGTTCTCTCATTTAAGTGACCATGCATACACTACCCTTCATGTCTGCTCCATAACTTTTGTATACATGTACATCACATGATTTCAACGAAAGAGAGTTTCCGGTTTACAGAGGTAATTTTTAGTGAGGATGCACTTGGGTGAAGTCGGGACCAGACAATTTGGTCGGTATGGAGCTGGACAATTTGGTCGGTATGGAGAGGGATTTGGTTTATAGAGAATCCGGTTTGGAGAGGTTTTACTGTACTCGACAATGGTGACGGGGATGCAGTTTGACCCACGTTCAGCATTTCAAAATACTGTTTGAAGAGAAGTTCAGTGGATACCATTTAGAAAAGCCACATTTCAACAGGGAGCAATACAGTTATATCAACATATAGCCATTAAAGAAATTGACAGGACTAGTAGCATGCAATGCATTACAAGAGGTGGGGGGAGAACAAATCCTGAAAGGTTAAAATCAATTTTGTCACATTAATTGCATATACCTATTATGGAGACTAACCAATGAAAATGCTCAACAATAATTACTAAAGAGAACTTATGGACATCTTTGATGGGCAATCCCCAAGTCCTACATATTCATGAATCGGAATCAGTTAAAACAGATCAAGAGTTTCCATGAACGTCAATGTCACAGGACAAATGGCAGGAACCTACGTCACATAGTTTGTATCACCAAAGCAGTTTTGATTTTAAATTTGTTTAAAACATACAGAATATATAAACGTTTGTCAGACAGGATAAACCAGTACATGAGCTGTAGCAATTCACATTGCACATTCAAAAATCAGTAATCATTAAAAACTCATACATGTATTCATGACTGAAATTTTTTCCCCCGATTTTGAACATTAAATACACCTTTAAACCATTTAATAAATGTTCCTAAAATGCACATAACCCCTTCCAATCGTAAGTACAATAGCTCATCCTCTGCATGAGTTCCAGATAGCAGCTATCCAAACGACTGGTTTAGAGGTTACATTAGTGTCGGTACGTAAGCTCCAGGTCCTAGGTAGAGATGGGCGGTAATCGGTATTTACCGTGCGGTATCGGTATCAGCGTAATACCGATTTACCGTACCGAATCAAAACTAAAAATACCGACTTTTCGGTATTGAAATTATTCATGTGTTGCCAACTTGTGTGTCTTCGTATTGAGTAAAGTTTCTCAGTAAACAGTTTTGATTCGGTACTTTAATTAAAATTAATCTCAGAATTATACAAATCCATCAGACCATCACAAAGACCGTGAGCTTTTATCAGTTTGACAGGCCTTGAGCGAGCAAAAGGAATAAACACTCACAGATGGCTGACCTAGTTACGGGCCTAACAATCAATGTAGTTGTTAGAATAGATACACACTACAGTGTATCAAAGAAGCAGTGCTGTAACTTATTGCTACATTGTAACGTCGTCAATGCCACACTGACTCAGGTGGTGGCAGTCCATATAACACGTGGCTTTGGTGACTTCAAAGACATCGACAATGCAAGCGGCATAAACAGAAATAAGGTCCGATTTCATTTATACAGTGAATCAAAATCTACTTTCACTTTCTAAAAATAGAACAAATCCATCAATTGATTAAATTCTAAGATTTATTTCGGCGTTGCGGCTATTGATTAGGATTTGTGAATTGTGATCACTGATTACTACTCACAATTCTATTCACTCGCGAAAATGTGACGAAATTGACACGTATAGATATTGTAGCCATGCAATGATGCAATCTCTTATTCTTTTCAAAAGCGGTGTGACGGCCTGCGTGTAAATGATCGAAGAGATGTCTGAATATCACCTAATTGAATAATTGTGTAGGTCATTGTGTTGCCTCATTTAGCTGTTGTCGCGAATGTAGTAAATCAGTGGGCATATTTTCATGTACATTGTTCAGTTAAAAACTTGAGTTACCACAATTTACCTGGAATTTCTGCTCTGGTTTTGTAATTTAATAGCAATATTGATTACCGTACCGATACCGCGGTAAATCGACGGAAATTTACCGATACCGATACCGAGCTTAAAATTTCAATACCGCCCATCTCTAGCCCTAGGATAGCAAATTAGATTTTACCTGTACTGCAAAGAATTCTATAGCAGGAACATCAAACAAAGTTCCATAAACTGAAAATAAATGAAGCAGACACAGGTGAAGAGACTGTTAGATTAATATGTGTGAATGAGTTGGCATCACATATTTAGTTTAAGCAAAGTGTCATAACATCAGGTGATCATAAAAACACTATGGTGAACTGACTACCATTCACCTCACTTGACCATGATTAACAAGTTCTGATGTGTACTATATATTAGTGCGTATACTATTTTCAATATATGTATCATATAGGTATATCATATAGGTACATGTTCAATGCAAATATCCAACATATATAATGTTTCGAATATACACATGTATATCACTATGTTTATAAGATTCTAGAATTTATATTGATGAATCTGTAAGACTGTGATGAGTTTGGCCTTTAATTATAAGTTTAATATGTATTTAGAGTAAATAATCATTATTTGAACAAAGAAGATCACAATGCCAATTACAAATACACACAAATAAATAAACAGTTCAAATGAAGATGGGATAAGAGGTAAATGGCCTTTATAGAAATATCATGGATAAAAAATAGGCATTTCATAAAAAACATGTACACCAAATTACTGTTTCCAGACTTGGAGAAAAAATATTATTGAACCGATGAACCCAAGTTTTGTTTATTTAATGCATTTTGTGACGTTCAATTCCCCGATTGAGTGGGACAATAGGATTAATGAGAGGCCGATCAAGATCTGCAGATGTTTAACCATATCTTGGCAATAGCGATTAGCTATAACTGATAATTTGTCACAGATATGATCACAGGAATCCATATATCAGTACCCAACTTGAAATCAAAAGCTCAAATAATTTGTCTTAAGAAGGGGTTTAAGTATTTGGGGTGGGGGAGGAGTAGTTTTAAATCTCATAACTACCGGTATGTCCCTATTTATCAAGGACATCTCACTGTAAGATCCAACGGTTTAGTGATTTCGGAGGATATGTTTAGGAGTTTAAGTTAACTCATTGGAAGCAAAAGTGATAAACCCTTATCTCTGCCACTTTTGACTTGCCAGATATTCAAAATTCATTCACTTCTAAAGAGAAATTATAATTTATTGACAAGCCAGCCTGCTTAAAACAACATACATGTATGGGATTCCATCTCATATTTAAATTGTATTTGAATTACCAATTACCACCCCCATTCTCCCCAGTTGTTATTTGTTTATCAAACATGGAGAGATAAGGTCAGATCTGACATGTGTATTAAATAAGGAATGCTCATATTATCAGGTACATGCAAGATTAAGTGTTTCATAACCAGGTTGTAGCATAACTTGTATGGTTTTCAAAAATATATGTAGTTTATACAATACAAAAGTGTTATCTATATGATGTTATACAGACATAATATGATGACGATGCTGGTCCCTATGACCCCTAAATTGAAACATATTACCATAGTTCATATAAAAGAAAGTAAGTAGCCCTCAATAAAATGGTTTCACACATTACAATGTTTTACAAGTACCGGTAGCTTGGACACTAAAATCCATAACCTTCAATGTTAATTTTCTAAGCTTTCTGTGGCCCCTAAAATTCAATCAACCATGACAAAAGGGAAAATAATGTTCCTGGAAATATTAATAACATCAACCATCTTGATTTTCAAAACAAGGCATGACCTGTAGATGTAGATTTATCTGCCTGTTACCCATTGCATAGATAAATCATATTGGCTATCAATGGAGTTCGAGATATGACCGACTAAGATGCAATAAGCCATGGCATTTTCCCCTGATGACGTTCCCAAATGTGGAAATGCCCTCCAACACAGTTAAACCCAACTGACCAATCACAGGCTACTGAATCCATGACAGAAAGGCAGCCAGGAACCGAAATTCCAATGTCGTTAAGGTGGAAATGCACAAAAACAAAAATTGGACTAACGATGCATCAGGATTGTGGCACAAGCCCAAAACCAGCGGAAACCGACGGCAGGTATGTAATGAAAAGCAGACCACCGCGCCCCAACTGTTCGAGCTCTGCTGACTGGTCCCCGACGAGTCGATGGCGCAAGGTATCCCTTCTGGTAAGGATGGGGTGCCCCTCCAATGGGACCCTGTTCCGGAGACAACCATCGACCGAAGTGCGAATCGAGAGGGCGGATCATATGATCTGGCATCCGACACCCAATGCTAGTGAATCTCGCACGAGGAGAAGCATCTGGCAAGAATTTTCATCCGGCTTTATGAAGTGTGCCCAACATGATTCATATGCTGCCCCATAGGTGCAACATTATCCTGCATTGGCAATCGCTGAGGTCAGCAAAGGACATGGCTTAGTATATTAAATGAGCACTAGGGCGAATCAAGTACTATCAGGGAAAACAAAACCATTATGTACCGACAACCGAGCCCATAAGAAGAATGACGTATTAGACGCAAAGGCCGATATCACAGAAGCCATTTCGTTCTTCTTTTCCACGCTGCTAATACGCCGTGTTGCCCATTAAGCCCGAGTGGGGTGCTGAAGTAGACCTCATGTCAACAGCGTTCTGAAATTGAGCATATGTCGAACCATGGATAATGGACTCATCTATGTATGACTGGACAACAAAAGTGAAATCCATGTTGAGTTAGAACTGAAAGCAACCTGAAGACAAAAGATATGTCATTCGTATCTATTACGGAAACACAGCGAGGTCGGAGATAAAGCATGTATGCTTGTTTATCTCGGATTCTTGTGTCCCAAATCGAGATGTAAATATTTACCCTTTCGAGCACCCGAACCAGTCCAGAACACGTCTTAAAAGTCAGGAAAATGAAAGGGCGAGAGTCATATACTAATCTAGCGATATGAATGACTATAGACAATCTCCAGCAAAGCCCGTGACCACGAAAGAGCTGAATGGAACATGGAAAGAAGCAACAACTTATAAAGCAAGAAGTTGAACACATCCCAACCCGAGAACAGTAAAATGGTTGAATACCTCTCAGGATGGTCGAACCCAGGTCGCCAAGTGTGCAGTCCGATGGCATAACCACCCAGCTCCGACGACGTTAGGCAGGGTACAAATTGACCAGCATCACAGGGCAAGTTGCTACCCAAATGCGAACAAAAGCCATGCAACTTGGATCCTATTTTCTCATTTGACTGTCCCAGGGTATGCCAACAGTCGTCCCGAGTATCCGACTTGGAGTCCCTGTCGATAGTCCAGAAAGCCCACCAAATGCGGCCAATGGGTTCGATGGGTAGCCCCAACCCGCGACCTGTTTGGTGGGACTATCGTCCTGAGCGCTAATTACGCCAATGAAGGGAACACTATACATCGACAAGTGACAGTGTCCTGGTCGTAAAGGTTTCTATCTCTTCCTTGGAACCCTCGAAACAAGGGAAAGCACTCTGATGTTCTGTTAAATTGTAAATGATTGTAGAACAATGCTATCAAATCATGTCAATCTGAGGTTATTTGCTAATCAAAATTTGACATTAATTTTCTTCCTGCACTTGGCTGCATCAGAGAACACTGAACAACTAACTGAGCTCCCTCGTAAGCGCATGTAAAGGTGACCCGAAAGGAATGTCGAAAGCCCTTTCACCTCGTGCTGGAGTGACTGCTCGATCTGATCCTGATCTCCATCCGTCGATGGGGTGTTAACAGCACAATACACCACGACAAGCTTCATTTCTAATTACATGTGAAGTCTGGTCATTGGGGACCCCGGAGGAATGTCCAGAGCCTGTACATCTCGGGGATGGAGCAGCAGCTCGACCGATCCCGATATCCAACCGACCGAACTGGCGATGGGAGGTTAGTAGGTACCAGTTCCCAAGCAAGCTTCCTGCTATAATGGCGTCAGGGAACAAGATCTTTTGTTTTCATTTAAAATCAAACCCGAAGTTACTGGCAGCTGTTGGCCAGAATGCGGTCAGTAACCTGTCTGCAAAGCCCCAGGAAGTGGTGGCTTATAATAAGGAAGAAACAAGCCTGTGAACTGTGATCCCATTCCAAGCCCAGCTGGGGCAGAAGGCATGGAGGATAAACTTTCAAGTGCCAAATAATAGCGTAAATGTAATAATTTTTTAGAGAAAATGTCTCCTAATTTGAATTGAGACAAAGTAAAATGGCCATTCGACTACTAATTTTAGCCCAAATTTCCACACACTATGATCATAAGGCACCGGAGAGCATGGTTAGGGACCACTGAGGGTGTATCCCCCAGCCGCGCTGACCCAGAGATGACGACTTGTAGCGATGGACGGCGTGTGTCGAGTGTTAGTAGAGCTGAATCACAGCCGTCCTGGGCACGTCAACAGTCGACCCGAGGAAGCAGATTGACATCCCGTTCGATAGTCCAGGGAGCGCACCAATGTGACTAATGGGTTCAATGGGTAGCCCCAACCCGCGCCCTGTTTGGTGTGACTATCGCCCCGAGTGCTAATTACGCCAGTTAGAGGAACACGATATATCGGCAAGTCAGAGAAGGATCCAGGGATGTTTTGATACCTGTTACAGGTTTGGGTGCCCAAACTATAGAGACCCAAATGTCCCCAAATTCCATGTAGATAGTATTTATTCAAGTTGGATCTTCCATATTTTCAAGGAATTTTTCTATAATTCAACAAAATGTACTAGTAATGCAAATCATCAGCCCGCAGATGATATATAGTCTATAATATGGAGCCTTTATTTGCACAATCAAGTATCCAGTACTGAATATTTTACATCCAAATTTATATGGGCACATACTCAAATACAGAACAGGTGTCCCCAAACAAAAATTCTCTGGATCCTTCCCTGCGGCAAGTTTGTCCGTGTCCTAGGGGAAGCAACTCGTGTGAGCTACGGGTTCGATGGGTAGCCCCAACCCGCGTCCTGTGTGGTGTGACTATCGCTCCGAGTGCTAATTCCGCCAATTAGAGGAACCCTATATATCGACTTTCGTTCTCTATTCTTGGGACCTCGAAACGAGGGAAGCGACGTCAAGGGGAGCTACGGGGAAGGCGATTCATGAACCTGTTCTTACCTCGATTAGCAGTCCTGTGAAAGTAATTAATGTGATTACAAACAATCACAAATACACCTGTTGTGTTATGTTACCATGCCTGTGTCAACCAAGGCAGTAACGGCTCCATTGTTAATCATCCAGGGTTAAAAAGGTTCAAATTGACATTCAGGATTTTACAATCCTATCAGCCTATTTCACAAGCGTTAAAACAGTGCTTTTGTCTTCAGTTGTACACCAGACGATGATTGTCAACGTCTAAATAAAGCTGTAAAACGAAAAAATGAACTCAAAAGTAAGTCACCTAATTTCGTGATACCTTTAACCACCGTCAACGCACGTGGTAAGTTAAATAATACGTCACCTGTATGCCATAGATTTGTTATAAAGAAAATGATCAGCGTCTTTAGTCATATCCAATGGTGCCTCGAATGTTCTGCCGTTAATAGGCCAGAAACTCTGATATTGTCGGCATAAACACGGATATTAAATCATTGACCGATTAAAATTATGGAAGACAAAGTCCGTTAAAACGAAACGAGTCATCCGATTCCGATATTATATTTGGAACAAACTGCGTAATCTTTATGTGAATTGTACATATTTTCACCTATAAGCAAAGAAATAATGTTGTTTGTATAAAACAAAAACAAAACTGTTTTTGCTATACAAACTGCAACTTAGCTTCGTTAGAGATTCTTTTTGCGTCCTTCCAGTTTGAGGAGGGATAAAAATATGGCGAATACTTCACTACGTGTCAGAAATCACGTGATTACACGTGTCATGAACATGACAGAGGATATGTACCATAGAATTTTGTACCGTTTTTTCAACTCGGAGAGTTAACCCCTCCTACTTGGGATAATATACCATATAGTTCAGTGGGCAAGATACCTTTGACGGAGATATTGGATGTTCACATGGTAATTTATTGATATCATTATATTACATGTAACTATTGCAATAAAATCTTTATATTGGTTCTGATCAGACAGAAAATGTTTGATTTAGCGCATTATGCGTAAAGTGTCTACGGACGGACAGACAGACGGATGGACGGACGAACGACGAGTGGTCAATCCGGACGTTGACACTATGTGTACCATACTATGGTATGGGTACACATAAAAATGATCCTTGGAGGTGTTGCGATAAAATTGCCTGTTTACAATTACAGAGTGGCATAGATGCAGGAAATGGATCTAACGTGCGAAAATTGCTTGAGTTTTGAAGTGCACAATAGAACATCTGCAATAAAAAGTTAGGCGCACAATTAACTGTTCACCTACATTTTTTAAAATATCAGGTCATGCGTGTAGACATTTCGCTCGGACTTACTTTTTACAGATTTTACAAACTTTATATATCGGACGGTTAATTTATAGTGAACAGAAGGGTTAATATTAATCACTTTAATAACAACCTTTGTATTGGTATAAACTGGGGTCTTCATCCAACGGCTTCCGCCATAACTTATAATGCTTCTCTGGGTCGTCAATAACTTTCTCCCATCCTTCAGGACCATCGCTGCCCTCATCCTCATCATTAGTGCCATTAGCATCTTTCCTTTGAGCATGGTGGCTGTATTTAATGACGTCCTCCATATCATCTATCAAACTAAAACAGGCAGAGCGGAAAAAAGTTACAATAATTAATCTTTCAAAATTTTAAAAACAACCAAATTACTGAATCACTCCAATGGCTGAATGTACTGAATAATAAAAAATAGGATACTGTAATGTCCTAAATAATTGACCCCTAAACCACAGCAGAATTATGGGAAATTTTTCAGGATTTAGTCGGAAATATGGCTTGTTGCCATTCATAGGAAAGCTCTCACTCATTGGATAATGCCTGATGCCATCTATTGGCATAAAAAATTTATTCGAGTTAAACCATTAGTCCGAAAAAAATGGAATTGATACAGTATTTTTACACGATAAGCTAAAATCGTAATAAACAACGCTTCTAAAATATCAATGCTAGTGGAATATCAAGAACATGTTGTAGATATGTAAACAAGTTTACCTCGTCGTTCATCATGTTTTTTCCAATATAATGTGATTTTTAAGTAGTTTCTATCGGTTACAACCTAACATATGTTTATAAGGCTGGATTATCATCCACATGGCTCGATTATCAAAATAAGGCAGAATTATATGCATACCCCCTGTGTTAAATGTCTTTATAATTAAGCCTAGAGCTTTATAACACCTTCATCAGGCATTCTACCAGGCTGTTGGTCATTGATAATCTAGAGGTCAATGGTTTCTAGTCCACGTGTTTGGTGTTTGTCACATTGGATGTTGTCGTCACAGTGTGTTTCATTGATGTGGCGCGTGGCTTTCTATTGTTAATGTTATTGAATCAGGTCAATTCCACACTTGAGCACAACATAAATTAATATTGGTTAGTTTGTTTATGGAGCAAACAAATCAAAGATTCATATTTTAAATAATTAGAACAACAAACAGGGCATATTATTTATTATATTGTTTGAACGTGAGCTTGATTACCCAATAATATGAACATTGACAAACTGAGAATTGATTTTATTATATACTATAAAATAGCAGAATATTATCGAAACGTAGATCATCGAAAGTATCTCTTTGAAGCTACAGTGAAATACAATTTAGTTTTTTCATTGTAGCTATTGTTAATTCACTGTACCGTAGCATGAAACTACAAAAATGTTTGTAATGACATTATCAAAAATATGTATTTGTTTCGACCAAAAACGTGTTTGGGGGAGGGGTAGATAAAATCCAATATCTCGCAAACCGCTCAAAATTGTTGTTAACTTCTTCCTTTATATGCTTGTTAGATAACTACTACACCATATGACCTAAATATTTCAATATTATTGCAATATACGTTTGAATGATAATGTTCGAAAAATATAATTGTTTTGAAAAAGAGCGATTTTTCAACAAAAAATAAATGTTTCGGCTCCAAATGGCACGAAAATCTAAATTAACCAACAGTCCAACACTTCTTGCATATCAGGTACAGATTTGGTATGCTGTAGTCATTTTAACGCCTACAATGTGGGCTAATAACGTATGACATAGCCGCAGGGCTCACTTTACCAAAATCGTTAATTTCTGGGAAAAGTCACTGGTGGGTATCGTTCATCGTCGATTTCAGAATAGCCACCACCAATTCCGTTATTTTTCACTATCATTTTCGTCTACAGTATATATTTCTCCTTCAAAAAAAGTCGGTTTTAACTTGTTCTACCGTGGGTAGGGGTACCCGACCACTTTTGGCGTTTGGCCACTGTACTATATAGAGATTATCTAGACTAAACCAATTCAAAAATATATGAATCAGAGAACCAATTTAGGGGCGTCTTGAAACAGGGTGCGGCTACAAGGAAGTGCGCAGTACTTACAAATAACAGTTATTATGCACGTGGTGCAGGTGGGGGTTGAATTGAAACATTTATATTAATTTGTAAGGTTTTTTAAAAATGTTTTATTAGAGCGAGTGGTAGAAACTTCAGCTCACTGTTTCGAGAAAGCTTACTGCGCAGTATCTTCCACACATTGTTTTGAGAAAACTTACATCAGCTAAATTGTGCTGAAATGGTCTCTGCCACCCCTTTCGTTCAGTTGGTAGGTAATTGACTACCGCTATTCTCAAAGTAATTGACCAGAAAAACGGGGTGATACCCCGGTCATGACCGCGGTGATACCGGTAATAAACAGTAACGGTATCGAGATGGTCACGGCGGTGGAGTTACGGTATTGGGCGATAATGATACCGCAGTCTTTTAGCGGGCACCGCATTAATTTTTTGGAATACCGCGGTCTTTTAGCGGGCACTGTATTAATTTTTTTGAATACCACGGTGATTTTCATGGAACTCTTTGAGGGGAGGTATTTACTCCCACATACTTGTTCGCATTAACAAGCTGTATCAGTACCGCGGTATTGGAGGATACCGCGGTATAGTACCGCGGTATTAACGGGGTGACACCACGTTATTGGTGGTCAATTACTTTAAGTATAGCGGTATAGTGTTTGTCATTGTGTTTTACGACTTTTATTTTTTATGTATGTGTTTAGGCCTAAAAAAAAAATACATTTGTTTCCGGTAACGAGCTGGAAAAAATTAGGGTAGGTAGGTAGGCTTAACTTCTTTTTTTTTTGTTAACTTTTTTTTTTCAGTATCTTTAAAAATAATTGTATAAAACTTGTCAATAACCCAAACTATGCACGTCTTAGCCCCAATCAGGTTAACCCAGATGACAGAGGATTAGAGGAACTAGAAACTCCAATTCAGTCTTACATATGCTTTAATATTTACATATATACAAGTATATATACTAATATAGTCTTTGATAATCCTAATATTTCCCATATGGTCTGGCGACAACTGGAGTCAGTCCAGCGCCACTGCACTGTTCACATATTGGAGTGACCATCTTGTTCTGATCTCTTAATGATGGCTTCACAACACTATCTTCTCCTCCGCATTCAGTGAAGGATCTAGGTATTTTTTGGGGACACCTGATTTTGGGCAATGATATGCCGAAGGCATAACGTGAAAGCCTGAGCGGAGGAAGGTTTGGGAGGGATGACCCCCTGCTGATGGTGGGGGTTCTCCCTCTGGAAATTTTTTGAAAATCCATTGCATTTAGAGCTAATCTAGGGCACTTTGAGTCAGTATTTTGAATTTTACTGAGAGGTCAATTTGATCAAGTTTCTCAAGCATAACTTTGGAATTTGTTTATATATGTATGGATTGGAAATGCTTATAAGTCATTGTCGGATATCTTTTGGTTCAATGGATTATGCTTATCCTGCTTGAAATGAGACTTACCATTATCACTCTAATTCATATAATTGGCTATTTTATAAAATTCAAGTAAGACACATACATAATATACGACATGTAGTACAGAAATAATGTCTATTAAGTTAGTAATTACTATTTATAGTACTAATCTCTATATTAATTATTCATTTGGTATTATGAGATCCCATCTGATAACCAGGTTGATTCGATCAAATTGTTAATGTTCCTGTACTGTATTTGATTGAAATACTGAAGTCTGAAGGCTGAATGATAACAAACCTGAACTGAAACTATTTGAAGTTTTCACAGATGAAAGCTAGATAAAGCCAAACATACTTTACAATATGATTCCAACTGTTAAACTTAAATCTTTGACCCTGCCCCCAATGATACTAAATCCTATAGGATTAAGTATCATTGGGGGTTGTCAAATGTTGGGTCCTACTAAACAACGAACACAAACGAACATAAACGAACATAAACGAACATAAACAAACACAGGTCCAAAAAGCGGAATATAAGGGTGAAATTTGGTTTGTGTGTGCGTGTGGGTCCACTCTATGTGTATGTGGTGTTATTTCCAACTTTGATCACTTATTTTTTGAGTTATTAGCATTATTTGAATACAAAACTACTAAACAACGAACACAAACGAACATAAGATAGCCATACTGCAAAGGTGTTAATTAACTACGGCTTATATACTCTGTCTCCTTGTTAATTGCACATCTGTGAGTTATTTTTACTGCAAGGTGATTGTCAGTTTTGTCACTGATGGCAATAAAAACACGGGAAACATCAGAGGTCGGCGGTATGTATGAATGCATGCATGAATGTGATCCGAAGTACGAACTATTGTTTCGCACATAGCCACACATACATATGGTTCTTTCTAAGTTTAATTTCGTCGTTCGATTTTCCACTTCTCCTCGATAGAGGATATTATGTTCGTTATTTTTATCAGTCGAAAAAGTTGCACATCAAATTTGTTCAACTTCCATCTTAAGATAACTACAGGTAAGGTCGGTCCCGTCGTAGTTTAGACATCGAATTGCAGCGACATGAAGTTGAACAAAATATATGTAGTTTGATCGGTTGTTGTGTTTTATAATGGACATGACAGTTCGCCAGACTTGTGTCTGTTTTTCCTATTTCAATGCGGAAGCGCTGTTGTTTTAAACATTTTTAAACATTGTTATTTAAACATTTGACAAACATTTTACAGTAAGACAGAATAATATAAATAATTGATTGATTGGAAAGGGGATTAAACAAGCCCAATGGCTTTTATTAAGTTTGCTCCCCTTTTGTTTCGCGCCCGCTCTTCGTTAAAGGGGTAGGCCTACTGTACGCCAAATGTTGTTGTTGGTTTTTATAGTCTCCGAGTCGGAGAATAAGGTAACAATTTTTTCATTATTTGAAAGTCTGTTGAGTACGAAGTAGTGTTACGGATGACAAATTTACCGGAATGCAAAAATACAAATTGTCGTTGTCGAGTAATTTTTGTACAGTTTTCAACCAAATGAATCAAATAAAAGTTATATTATATGCATACTAGTCCCATATAATCAATTAAGTTATTGTATCGTCGCTAGTCAGTGAGTGGCTTGAGTGTTCTCCCCGTATTATCATAATATTTTAAGCGATCGTGTGTGCGATCGGTTTAACAATCCAGTATCCCTCAATTACTTGATTTGATTACGGAAATTCGTAATTTAATTGACGCCATTTTATGGCTCCAGTCATAAATTCAATTGATATCAAATTATTAACTTTTAAATTATTAAATTTTAAGATAGCTTATTAACCTGAGCGTTTACAGAATACAACTTCGACTCAAATTACTTATGTTTCTATATATTATCGATATTAGATCGTTGTTGTCACCGGAAGTTTAATGAAAATGGCGTACAGTACCCCTTTAAGTGTATGTAACTTGATTGACCTGGGCATGCGTTAGAACTATGAGAATCACACATATCGTCAAGGACAGACAACGGATCTACTTACATGTACACATTAACCTAACTATTTAATTAGACGGTTATGATATCGTTGACATGTTTTAGTTGATAATACACTCCCCATTTGAGCCAAATAGACCAACTGAACGAAAATGGCACCATCCTTGATATTTCTGTGGCATACTAGTACTTATGTCACATTATTGCCTCGTTAACATTCTGATATGTAAATATAAGAAATCAATTATTGTTTCGTTCATTTCCATGGTGTGTGAATGCTTGTGAACCTGGAAAATGTGAGAAGTGATTCTGCGCGTCATGCCATTTTCAGGCCTATATATGCATTCTTACCGATTAAATTGAAAGAGACAACCATTCGTTTCCCAAAATGGCAAAGAATAGTGACCACTCGATCATATACTCTAACAGAATCCCCTCACAAACAGCGAGAGAAAATACAACATATTTCTTGATTAACTGCTGTCGAATTTAACCACATAGGCCTACATAAAATGGAGGAAAAATTCAGGCTAGAGAGTTCTATCTCCATGTGCACTCTGATCCGGAAGCGAGACGATGGTTTCGTAAGCAAAAGGGTTCTATCTCTAAACACATTTTTTGTCTTTCATTATAAAACTGGCGAGTTTCTAGAACTGAGACTTCGGATATAATAATATTTTAGTTAGCTTTAACATTTTAAAACATGACGACACACACTGAAAACGATTTATGTCTCGAAATTTCAACATAGATTTCCTAACAAAATGATAAAAGTTGGATAGAACCTTTTTTTTTTTGGGGGAGTGTTTGGGGGGGGGGGGGGGGGGGGCTAACCCTGGGATTCTCGAATGGGCCGAGAGGCCCATTCCCTAACCCCTCATTTTTAGCCTTTATTTGAATAACATAAAAAAAAAAAGAAGGAAGAAGCATTTTTTTTCTTTTGTATGCAAATTCTTCTTCTTTCCGTCGTTGGTGTCCAGACGAGGGGGTGTTTAGCCCCCTGGAATACTGCAGGTTGATGGTAGCTGCAGTGTCCCAGCAGGTGTTGTTGCCTCGTCGGTGACGGTGGTGGTGAAGGTGGACTCCTGCTAGATGGTATCCGGAGTCCAGGCTGCTCCAAAGGGATGGCTGACGAGATGGTATGGTCAAATCCAAGGAGAAGAAGGCCATCTGGAAGTCGTCCGGGTGTCCTGGTAACTTTTATCCAGCAGCTCCTGTCTTCTCCTGGCATCATCCCGTTGACGTCCTGAAGGGCATCTTCCCTCGCTGGTATCCGAGGGCCAAGTCTCCCGCTCTGGTGATCCATTCGCAGGAGACGGCAGGGTTTCCAGCGAAGTACTTCGCCCTCCATTCTGTCAACAGAGCCAACTCGACAACCAAAATATGAGATCGAAGCGGGACCAGATAATGGCTGTCGAGTTATCCAGGCTAATCCGTGGCATACAGCACAGCCGGGTCGACACTGGGTACCAGCGTCGGACTAATCCGGTCCGTGCTGGCTATTCCTGCAGGTAAGCCGGTGAGTGATCCGTGCCGGGTCGATGGTCTGTGGCGCATCCGAAGGTACGATCCTCTCCCGCCGGCGACTCCGGCACGAATGATGAACGCCGACCTCTGATGTTTCCCGTGTTTTATTGCCATCAGTGACTGAAAATCACCTTGCAGTAAAAACAACTCACAGATGTGCAAAGAGTAAGCCGTAGTTAATTAACACCTTTGCAATACGGCTAATCTTATGTTCATTTGTGTTCGTTGTTTAGTAGCTTTGTATTCAAATAATGCTAATAACTCAAAAAATAAGTGATCAAAGTTGGAAATAACACCACATACACATAGAGTGGACCCACACGCACCCACAAACCAAATTTCACCCTTCTATTCCGCTTTTTGGACCTGTGTTCGTTTATGTTCGTTTGTGTTCGTTGTTTAGTAGGACCGCAAATGTTGTTGCCAATAAAACGTTAAGTACAAATATAATCTGCATTGTCATCAAACGACCGGTCCCAAATCAAAGGCAATTAACATAAAAGGCCGTCCAATTAACACCCACGCTACCTACCGGTAATTACCCAAATTGAATAGGGGCCGGGCTAGGGGCCGAATGAGCCCAGCCGAACGAGTCCGGCTGAATGAGACCTGGACCGAAAAGTCCAAGCCCGAATCGACCCTGGGCCGAAACGACCTGCTCCCATCAATATTTCTAGTAATACATGTATTATAATTACATTTCTAGTTCTTCATCATTTACTCTGTCTTTGTCCCACGAGAAGAATGCAGCACCCAGCAGAAGTTTTCTTCGATTACTCTGACATGTTTTGTAAAATGTACGGCCAAAATTATTGACCAGCAGTTTGTAATGCTCATGGTAAAGCATTTGATAATATTCAAAAAGTCTTGACAGCTTTTCTTGTCGCACGGCTAACGTTCGAAATGCCTGTCTTGACAAATTCGTCGAAAAGCGTGATAAAATTTGGTTGATTTTCTCAGCCCAGAGAGGCTTCCTGGCAGTGGCACTGGCAGTCGCACCAGTGCCACACAATTTGTTCCAATTTGCGGGCGACAGGCGTTCATTGAATGCGTTTATTATCCTATTGGCAAAGAGTAAACCAAATTTTGAGTTTCCATAACGTGTACATTGTCCATGTAATATTCTCGGACGAAATATTCTCTCCGATGCCATTTCTAACAACTCTAAATAAATCAAAACATCCTAAAAATATTATCACTTCTCCGACAATTCGGCGTGTCGTCCTGGTAAAACCCCATGCCAAGGTCAATGTCAATCAGCTGCAAATTGCAATGATACACCTGGATATTTTTTAATGATGAAATTATTACACAAAACCATATTCTTATGCAAAAAAGATATTGCTAAATTTCTGGTATATAAACAAAATATATAGTTCTAAAGGACATAATTCCATTTAACGAATATGAACAATAAATATTATAAAATAATTATCGAGTACTCGCAACTCAAGTGCGCTGAACTCTGACCTTTCAACTTTCTCCTTTGGGCTGCTTAGCAACATTTCAACAGGAACAAAATTATATTTTGATTTTGTTCCTTTTTCAAATCACTAAAACTCTGAGATGGATTCGGTTGGAACTCTGCAACTCTCGTAAGCAAACTCATTATACAAAAGAGATTTTATAGGCGATTTCGTAATTAATTTGTTTGAAAGTTCCTCTTATTTCTATGGTCCCGAATTATAGCTTTCCCATTTTCGTTGGTCCTTACTTGTTAATGTTATACTGAGTTACTCCGGATTTTCCACTCTAAATTCTAAGTTAGTAAACGTTCCTGAAGTGAAGACGACCACGATACCAATTGTATTCCAATCGTAAGTGGAGAAATCGGGCCCGACGAAATTGTGGATAATTTGTTCACACGATTGAAATGTCGTGGTAGATGATGATATCGTACGTGGGTTGTTCGTAACTTATACTATTACTATTAGTATTAGTACTACTACTAGTACTAGTATTAGTAAGCATGTGATTGACTCAGTCTCAGGTCAACATTCTGACCGCTTTCGCAGATTGCTGCTTTCACTTTCAGCACTCAGCAGGGTACATACTAGCTGTGACACTAATAGTCACTACATTCATGACTGAACTAGTGATTGACTATAGTCTATATATATATATATATATATATATATACCCTATGAAGTACAATCATTCCAGCTATGATTTTTACATACACGTGAGTCACGACTGCGATTACGTCGCAAGTGGAGGTATAAGATATAGTAGCACTAGCAGTGGCACCATAATTTCGCATCTAAAATCATTAATATTAATAATAAAATAGTATAATAGTAAACAGTGCTCGATATTATTTTTTTAATTCAGACTTGCGATATTGAATTTGCCGTGAGCATGCAGGGACATACATGTATATCCAGGTCATTTTTCATACCGTTTACCGGTTTGGGCGCCCAAACTCCAGGCGCCCAAAAAAAAATTGGACAAAATTTGTTGTTTTCAAGTTAGGTCTCAATTCATATCATAACATTAACAAGATGCAAAACATTTATATATTTATATATATTGACATAAGACATTTAAGTTTACAAAAAAGATCTATGTTTAACAGTTGGAATCATACTGTAATTTATATACAGTATATAAGTATGTTTGCTTTATCTAGCTTTCATCTGTGAAAACTTCAAATAGTTTGAGTTCAGGTTTGTTATCATTCAGACTTCAGTATTTCAATCAAATACAGTACAGGAACAGTGACAATTTCATCAAATCAACCTGGTTATCAGGTGGGATCTCATAACACCAAATGAAAAATTAACATAGAGATTAATACTAATAGTAATTAATAACTTAACATTGTTTCTGTACTAGTATATTATGTACCCTGCTGGTCAAAACAAGTGTCCACTTAACCGCGGTGCAGTTAGCATTGCCACCACAGCTGAAATGCAACTACCTGCGGCTCCACCGGCTAACTACAGTTGGGCCGCGGTGTACTTGCCGTGCGGCCATGGTGTAGTTGCTGCGGTGTGCATTCACTAAACTGAAAAACCAGAATTCTGACCACAGTGAGTACCTGTACATGCCGTTTGGGCGGGGTTTAGTTGTCGTTTGGCCATGGTGTACTTGCTGTTCGTCCATGGTGAACTTGCCAGTAGGCTGCGGTGCTCAAATGCAGTTACAAACTCTGACACCGCGGCCAAACGGCAAATAAACCGCGGTGTCAATGGACACTTATTTTGTCCAATGGGGTACCCTGCTTGACAAAACAAGTGTCCACCTAACTGCGGTGCAGTTAGCGTTGCCACCGTGGCTGAAATGCAACTACACCGCGGCTCCACCGGCTAACTACAGTTGGGCCGCGGTGTACTTGCCGTTCGGCCATGGTGTAATTGCCGCGGTGTACGTTCATTAAACTGAAAAAAGACGATACAAATCAGAAATCTAACCACGGTGTACATGCCGTTCGGCTGCGGTGTAGTTGCCTTTCGGCCGCAGTGTACTTGCTGTTGGGCCACGGTGTACTTGTCGTTCGGCCACGGTGCTTGCAACTGCAGTTACAAACTCTGACACCGCGGCCGAACGGCAAATACACCGCGGTGCCAATGGACACTTGTTTTGTCCAGCGGGGTATGTGTCTCTCCATTGAATTTTAGAAAATAGCCTATTATATGAATTAGAGTGATAATGGTATTAACCCTTTGAGTGCCAGGGGGCGATCTCATCGGCCCTAAACCTACAAAATAAGTCTGTTAAAGAATATAAGAATAAATTATTAAAATTGTAAAAAATTGTAAAAAAAATAAATTGTTAGGCCAATGCATTCTCTTATATATGCGAGGCGACCTATGGTCGACTCGCATATATATAAGAGAATGCATTGGCACAGGGTATATGGGTTGATACAAAAATCGACCTGGCACTCAAAGGGTTAAAGTCTCATTTCAAGCATGATAAGCATAATCCATTGAACCAAAAGATATCGGACAATAACTAAAGCATTTCCAATCCATACATACATGTATATACCGGTACAAATTTCCAAAGTTATGCTTGAGAAACTTGATCAAATTGACCTCTCAGTAAAATTCAAAATACTAACTCAAAGAGCCCTATATTAGCTTTCAATGCAATGGATTTTTCCAGGGGGAAAACGTACCCCGACCATCGGCAGGGTGTCACCCCCTCCCAAACCTTCCTCCGCTCAGGCCTTCAGGATATGCCTTCGGAAAATCATTGCCCAAAAACAGGTGTCCCCAAATAATCCCTGGATCTTTCACTGGCATGTGCAGTCCAACTAGTAACTACCAGTTACTTCCTATGATGGAAATATTTCCACTTACGATTGAATCGTGGTTGTCTGAACGTTACTGAATTAGGGCCCTGCGAATCAGGTATTTTCATTTCGAATCCAATCTCTAATCGAATTGGTCAATAGATTCGAAATCGCATTGAATTTCGAATCGAATCGTTATAAAGACTAATACTAGTAATAGAGTATATCAAATGAAGTCTTGAAGAGGTGGAACAGTTCGGGAAACACTTAAAAGTTAAATTGGTAACTGTAACAAACCGAAAACCAATTATTGATTTAATAATAATATAATAATAATTAACTAATTGGCCAATGGATTGTATAATATTAGTATTACTGAGCCATATTAATGCATCTTCTGCGGAATATGCATAAGGGCAATTCCATGCAGAACTGGACAAACCACAAAAATTTCAAATTCATTCTCATATCATGTAATCTTCTTCATAGTATAGGGAAATTACTGTAATCTCATGACATATAATGGACTTAAGCTTGGTTTGAGGCTGAACAAAATTCTTGCCTCTCAGTAAATGGTGGTGAAAAATTCCCAGATTTTCCCCTATTATCTTATCATTTAAGAATCAGTGAACTTATTCCATTTTATAATATTGACCGATGAATTGTTACCAAATCACTCGACACTGTCAGCAGATGTGATATTCGAAAGGGCGAGTCGATAAGATAGACACAACCTAGCAGCATGACCGTTTGAAAATTGTCTATTTTTATGTAACGTCAGTCACATATTTCATCTATTTTCTCCTGCCTGGAGAGGATTTTAAAGATAAACCATCACCCATCTAGTAAAACCATGTCCTTGTAATGCAGAATAACACATATGGCTCGAATTATCAGATCGATCAATGTAACTTTCAGTCTGTGGCTTCAAAGTGTGTGTAACGTCAGTCACGCGTAACGTCAGTCACGTGGGTGTAATGTCAGTCACAATGGAAAATGGCATGGGCATATAAAATATTGAAAGCATCAGGCATCTTTTGCAATGATAATGCATTCTCATCGGATTAACCATGTTGTGTTTGATGATTTGACGAAGGTATACACTGATTATACTCTGGCAAAATGCACATTAATTTTGGGTGCAATTAGATTTCGCCAGAGAATGGTCAACATATACACATTCCCCAAATCATCAAAAACAACACAATTAACCCTTAATTCCTTCAAAAGTTAAAATGAATGTACCATGTTTCCATTATCGCTCCCACGTAGGTGTAGATTATTAAAAGGGTACTTTTGTGGCAATGGTCTTTTATTACTTCTGATTCAATTATGGATGTAATATATCACATAGTACAGTGCTACTAATATAGATAGGGAAAAATGGTGCCCATATTAACCCATTGAATTAACCCATTGAAAATGGGATACTCGCTGAGAAGTAGTCATTTGTAGGGATGTTCAGATAATAAGTTCAACAAACAGCCTATAATCTGAACATCCCTATGGGAATGGCCTGTGATTCCTGGATGAGACAGATTATACCAGGTCCCACACACTGTTCGGTTTAAGTTACTGGTATATATTAGTAGCAACATATTAGTGAGGCGCCCAATGTCAGTACATAGCAACTTAATAGGGGTACAGGATGTTTTGAACCATGGTCGTTTCGTGCCTGGAAGTTTCGTACCGTACCGTATGTTTTGGTCACAACATATTAATAAACCGTATTTTATATATGGGAAAGTAAAATGGACTATTTTCTCGAAAATAAAAACTTATATCACACAATAATAATGCATGTTATGAAATGCAGCGAAAGATCTTATGATATGTGTTTACTGAGCTAATACTAATCATGCTGATAAGAAAAGTTGCTTTACAATCGCCAACAGTTTGTTTTCCTATGTACATGGTATGAAACGATCAAACAATCCGGTACAAGATAAAAAAAAGTTGAATGAAAGACCAGATGGTACAGTGTCCGGGTAAGAAACGACCAATGTTACGAAATGTCTAGAATCCATTATTAATAGCGAGGTGCCCAATGTAATTTTCAATGTCAGAAACTGATTCAGCATGTTGAAAAACTCCCAATGAAACTTGTTTGTTACTGACAAGATATATACTCAATGACGAGATATAATTGCCAATGCACAGGTTTATCAGTGCGACATTTGGTGAAGAAGATTGGGAGCGTTTTTCTGCTTCCGTCCACAATATCTCGTTAAAATAATGGAAATTTGTTTGGGGGAGGGGGGCTTTATTTCACATACTGAATCAATTTTGGCAGTGAAACTGATAATTAGATTTTACAAAAAAAAGTTGCAGTGTTGGTTTGAAACATGTAATTATTAAACTTCAACAAATTGTGGTTCTTATACTGATTATGGTCTGAATATCTGAATGTATCCAACTGAAATGTCATCACAATTTATAGCCTAATGATCCTACATAGCTAACTTGAACAAACCAAAGTAGTAGTAGCACAAGTAACAATTTACCTTTGTCTAGTATCAAAATGATGTGTTTGGTCATTTTATAGGACAATTATAATCTAAGGCACCATATAGAATGTATATAATACCACTTGTAGATATTTCAATTTTTTTTGAAATACGTAAGATCAGTCACAGACAAAACAGGTTGGCAATATTAAATGGGTGCATCAATTGGCAAATACTTTATGCTCTATTGAAGAGTATCCCCATATCAATTATGGGGAATAAAAACTAATTCCAGAATGCCTGCAGTTTTGGAGAAAAGTAATCTGTATGCAGGTGCTCAATATATGTGTCCTTTTTGTGTAACGTCAGTCACGACGTTATTTTCCCACATCTTCAATTTATCATGAAGGAAACTAGCACATAGGTATTATCACATTGAAGCATCACCAAGGAACTAACTTTATGACTATTTAACATGTATGATGAAGATATTGTTTCAGTTTTATAGGCTAATGAAGGAATTGAAAATTCATGTCGTAACGTCAGTCACGCGTGGAATTGCCCATAACTCCTTGACCTATGAGTATGACAGTATATATGGGATGGAGACTTGTGAGGTTTGCCGAATGAGTTTAGCTGTAATTCCCTTGTGAAATTCAACTCCTGGAATCCCAGAGTCATGTTGGGTTTACGTAACTCTTACGAAGATTATAATGAATTAATTATTAATTTGTCGGTCCATTTATAGGTCATTTGAGACAGTGTTAAATATCTGTGTGTGCATGCATTCGCTAGATTTGAGAAGTTTCTTAGCACAAGAGCAATGTTGTAAACACTCTAGAAACCATGGGAATGCATGCAGTCAACGTATAGATCTGGGAGAACAGATTCGATCAAATTCAAATCAGGACAGCCAATTTCGAATCGAATCAGACAAACGATTCCAAATCGCACCGAATCAAATTGATTTGCAGGGTCCTATTCTAAGTTTCTTGTTCTTCTCTTCAGTTGATTCAATGATTCAACAAAAACATTTGTGAATCTTTTTCAATGATTCAACAAAAACATTCATGATTCTTCATCACACACAAAGCGATATACGGTATGTTGCACTAGTCTATATTTGTCGCAGACCCTTTACCTTGTCGCAAACAACAGTTGGTTTGTGGGCCGACCTCTCTGTCTCTCACTCTCTGAGTCTTTCACTTTGAATCCTTTAGAACCTGTAAAAGTTCAGGTGATGGAATAAATGCACACCATCATGAGAAATCATGAGAAATGCACAATAGTCTATATTGGCACAAGATTTTTGAGCTGTTTATTTATCATAAAGTCTAATTTGAATATTAATTTTTAAAGACATATTATGTATGGTACTTGTTCGGGTTCGTGAAACTGATAAGTTAGTATTCAAGCACTATGACAACTGGAGGAATGTAACATTTTACTAACATCGCCGAAAATTTGAAGCAAATCGTCCGTACCACTCCAACGAAAACTTCGTCAGAACTACGTTCAATTGTAAATATTTACTACTCGATTCGGGTCGCATCTATCGGCGATAAACTAACGAAAACGATTTCTCCACCGAGAGTCACTGCATTTAGTTCATATATTTGAATGATGGTGTGTGTTGTCAATTTGGATATACTATTTGTAAAAATTACTACTTTGAACATGATTACTCTCCATTTCTATTTGATCACCATACCGGAGTGTTTCATATCACTTTAAGACATACTGGTAATGTCAACCCTACATGTACATGTACGGTTGACATTACCAATATGACATCTTAAAAATATTTTGATCAACTTGAGTATAATTTAATAATAAGGCTTAATAATAACTTTCATCTCAGCCATCTCTGATCAATGCATTTATTATTCTTTTCCAGTTGGGCGCAAGGGTACAATGGCAAGAAAGTGCGCTACGCTGACAGGGATGTTGTCTGTTATGTTTGTGGTATGAACATTAAATTCATACGAGAAGATGGAGCAGAAACAGTTTTTGCCTTCAGTGGTGATGGTATCGGCCCATTTGCTGTACACCCAGTCAACAAGTACTTTGCAGTTGCAGAACAGTGTATCAATCCAAAAATCTTCGTGTATGTGTACCCGTTATTCAGGGAGAAATGCTGCTTGGAAGGTATGTACATGTATGTTTACTGTATAGATCTACAGTAATATTCATTGACAAATAGTTCCATTTACAGTAATGCTCTAATTAATCGACTCTTTAACCACAGCAGAATTATGGGTAACTTTTCAGGATTTAGTCAGAAATATGGCTTGTTGCCATTCATCGTAAAGCTCTCGGGGAGAGCTTTCCGATGAATGGCAACATGCCATATTTCCGACTAAATCCTGAAAAGTTACCCATAATTCTGCTGTGGTTATGGAGTCGATTACTTAGGGCATTACTGTATGTTTCAAGTCAACAACCTATTAAGTCAATATGGAAGGAAAACTAAATTAATCATTTAATGGAACAATGTTGACAATCTTGCTTGTTTTAATAAGGATCAAAATGGTAAATACATGTACCTACTAGTATGTTATTGGGAGCCACCAGACGCCAGGCCCTGAACATTTGCAAGCTAAATTAAATTTGTTTTCCAGGAGGGGGCTCCAAACACTCGCCAATGATGGGCACCCCCTGTAAAAAAAAAAGACCCCCACCCTTTCGACAATACATGCATTACACTATGGGTTTGGACACCCTATTTCCAATTCCTGGCTAACTCCCTGACTGTTTATCAATAATCTTTTTTAATTTTTAGACTGCAGAACATAAGAAAGTGAATAATTACAAAGTTAAAAGAGGGTGTATATGTTGTCAGAATCCAGTTATTTCAAAGAGCTCAAAAATATAACTCCTATCCACACCAAACTCCAAACAAGTGCATACTAAAGGAACTGACAAGATTGGCTGGAAATGTTTTGGAATAAATGTAAACTTGATCAGGCCTATATATTATTAATTATCTGGATGATCCAGTTCATTAAAAATATACACAGTGGATAACAATATATTTATACTATAGGAAATATTAAATTGTAAAGCATTTTTCACTATTTGATTAGCAAAATGCTATGTTATACCAGTTATATGATGCCCTGTTTATATATTTTGGGCGTTACTATATACATGAATTTTTTTCTTTTTAGGAGGTTCTCAGCTGGAATTTACACAGATGACTTTCTCCAACAGTGATTACTTGGCTACTATTTCTGGGGTTCCAGATTTTGAGCTTACACTATGGTAAGTTGACTTGTCTTTATCTGTCCCTCAATTTCTTCGTAAAACTATAGTTTGGAAAATATTCTTCCCCTGTTGTGATAGTAATACTAGGGTTATTGACATGCACCATCAAGTTTTGTTTAAATGGATAGTTAGGAAGAATATCATACAATGCCGTAAGGCGAGTTGTCTAAAAAAAAAAGAACTCACTTTTCATAATTTGCAACAAAGTGAGTTAGTTGTTATCTTTTTTAAGCTAAAATGTTAGACTTTTATTTTACAAATGAACCGATGAAATTCACTGTCCATAACCATGAGGATAATAATAATTATTGAGTTGGTACAATGTAAACTAATACACCTGCTATATATATGTCACTCTGAGATAAGTTCGAATACTGTTTTGGCCAAGTAATATCAGCTTTGTCGTTATGTTTGGGCACAATATACATGTACAAGCCATTTATCAATACATACTGTGATTAAAATCGGAAATGAGTGTGCTCTGGTAGCAATGCTCTTCAAAAAGAATGTTATATTTAGCATTGCTAATGTTTCAACCAAGCATGGTGTCACATTATTTGTAGAATGTAGCACTTAACTTTTTGATGAAAGTTTGTTATTGAAAGAAAGAAGGTATTACTGTTTTGTTAAAACTGAAGAAGAATACACACATGTATCACTTTCGATATATCACTGCTGACTGCTATGTTTACAGATTTGTTTATTGGGTTTTCCTTTTTTCTTCTGCACATGTAATGGATAATACACTTACGATGATGTTTTATGACTAGATAAAATTAATTATAAAATCATTTAATTAAAAAAGTTTAATTAAAAAGTTTTGCCAAATGAAAATATTTTTTGCCATTGGCAAGCGACAGCGCGATTCTAGTGGTGTGAAGCTGACACAGTATGAGCTACCTTTCTTAAGGGTCACAACTAGGGCAAGTTTTTAACAGCATATAGCTCTGCAGTCATACTCCGCTAACTTGAAACTTAGTCACTATTATGAAGCTCAGCAATCTGCTGGCAAGGTTCGACTCATGTGGCTGACAACACAGTTAATACAAGTCAAACAATATAACCATTAAGTTACTGAGGTGTCAACAGTCAAGGGAAAACTTCCAATGCATTTGATATCCTCATGAGGTTTCAAATGATCTCACTTTTTTTTTCAGGAACTTTGAAAAAGGAGAGAAGTTGTCATGTGTGAATATAAACCTAGACCCTCCTACCAACCTGTCATTCAACCCAGTTGATTGGAGACAGATAAGTGTGACATCAAACAAAGAGCTGAAGGTGTGGAACATAGAACAGTGTGACACAACTTACGTTCTAAAGGAAAGGTTAGTGCAGATGTGACATATATTAGTTTCTCAAGGAAAGGTTAAGAGGGTGGGCTTCATTGAATGACAGAGACTGGCATTGGCAATTTATATGTATTTATAATTTATGTAATGCACGTATGTCTCTTAATAATTAATTTTCCCTCTCTATCTCTCTCTCTATTTAAAGCTAGATTTTGAAGTTGAATGAACATGTACTGATTTCTAATGTCAAGATTAATGCAATTCTCACAAATATATTTAAAAAAAATCTACATTAAATTATCTGTCATTCAGGAAGATCAAACTGCCTCCAGAAGATTATCTCTTATACTTCGATGATGACGATGAACATGACGAGAGACTTCACCAGTCAAGGTCATCAAGTCGAATGACACGCTACACGGTAGAGGTTCCTAAAGCAGCCAGAGCAGGCCTGGTCGGTCCTATGGCGGAGATGCTGGAAGAGATTCAGGATGGGACTGTTAGAGTGGTACCTGTAGCTCAGTGCTGGAATAACAAAGGAGACTTATTCATCGGCTGTAAAGGAGGACAACTCCTTAAGGTGCGGATAACTTGACCCCTTAAATTCTGAATGAATTCTCCCTTTCAGTTATAAAATATACATTGGAATGATCTATTCTTCATTTCGAGGAAGTGCAGAAAACATAGTATTCCCAATCATTTATTTGTAGGCAATGTTCAGATAATAAGTTCAACAAAGACAGACCTAAGGGTGTTTATTGAACTTATAATTTGATCATGGATTGATTGTTTATTTGTAGAATATTTACAAGCTTATGACAATAGTGATAATAAACAAAACTCAAAAAATTTACAAGCTTATGACAATAGTGATAATGACAAAAAATGAGCTAAATGACAAGATTTAGCTTTCAGTGAACTAAAAACTTGAAATTAAGTAAGTTCCCCCTGAAATATTGTATATTGTACACTGTATCTCAAGAATCCTCAGGGTGATTGTTGGGAAATTTTACATGTTTATTCTGGTTTATTCAGTATTTTAGGACGGGTGAATTGAGCTAATTTCAATCTGCTGATTGTTTGCATGCTTGGGTGAGCTCTATTTGTGCAGAGATAGTGCTCAATTTAAAACTCACAAAACCGGTATGAGGGTAGAAAACTCATTTATAGACTCATATGCATGTCATGAATAGCTTAGTTCTGCGTCTCAGTCGTCAACTGAGAATAATGCCATTTGAACATGACCAAATGTCTTTTGCTATTCAATAAAATTTGTGTTTTCAATTGGTTGTTCTCAAGCCTGGAACTAACTAAAACTTACATGTAGGTGCTGGACGAAATGACTGGCACCTAATGCCACGCATTGGTTTTGTGTCGGTCATTAATAATTTTGTGCCCATCAAATTTATTTTCACAAAGTATATGTTATGTGTTTAACTCTTTTGTTGCCACCCCGCCACACGGACATACTCCCCATTGCCAAGCATTCTATGTGTAAATACAAGTATTGTATGTATATATACGGGTAATGCAATGACTATCGGGTAATTATCGGTGTATTTAGTTGAAACTTCACATGTGGGTATGACAATGACCTATCACCTGCCCCGACGTGGAGACCCATTCAATGTCATGGGGGTCACGTGACATTGGTGGCCATCTTGGATTTGCTCTAATTTATGTTTTTCGGTAGATTATTTTTCAATTCATATATGATTAAATGCTTGTTTTTTGTTCTAGTGTTCTATGCCATTAATTAGGGCCTAATGCTTCACCAGTTAATCATATTCTGGCTACTATTCCGTATCTTTCACCGACCTCATTCCGACAGAATTTCGGTCGTTTTGCGCGACTCGTTTTGGACGCTAAACTGATCAGCAGAAAAGAGGCCGCCAAGTCACTTATGATATTTATTTTTCACTCATATATCGCATCCCACCAAAAGTTAATTTGTCAACGGTATAATCTGGCTCGGACTGTACTCATAGAACTTCAGGAGTATCATGACTTAGACTGACCTGTCTTCTAAATTGTCAGCGCACACCAGCACTCTACATAAAATAACCGAACCCCCGTTGTAATGCAACAAAACAATATAATTACGATCCGTAAACCAGGTGCACCCCCGAACTCGCATAAATGCGTATTTGGCAGTGACTGGGTAACTCACAATTATGCGAGCTTGGCATCGAAAGAGTTAATGGGACAATTACAGTATCTAATAAACTAAAATTGTTTAATTAAACTTTGCAAAAAAGTAGATTTTCTATAGTTTGGTTCAGATTTGTTTACGTCACCATGTGGTGCGTAAAAGCCGTACTATTTTGAGCATTGTTTATTTGAGAAAATTATTTGGAAAAAACGATATGTCAGTATTTTTGTTTTATCTGTGCACGGTAGATAAATCAGCACATGTATGTGTAATGACAGGCACACGCATTGGTCATTTGGGCATTTTCGGCTGGTCATTAACCGTGACTGGACACTTATTTCCAGGCTTGGCTTTTCTTGGCTCAGACTCATTATTTTATACACCATAATCTATGTAGAAAATATCAGTCATTATGAATTTAGTTGTGAACAGAGAGTAAGTTTTTATAATATTTACAAGTTAATTTCCTTTTAGGTTGACGGAGAGACAATGAAAATAAAGCCACTGTACTACCCACCAAAGAGGCCAAGTGCACCGGCATCAAGAGCTTCAAGTGCCTGTTCTCTTCCTAGCAAGAAAGCCAATTTCATGGATGCCACTGCATCAAATTGTATGTGAATTCAATGATATATCTGTTCTTTTCATCTTCTCATAAATAGATTCTAACAGATTTTTATCAATATGGTCTTTGATGATTTCAGAGATGTTTGTACCTGTACTATATTATAGCAAACTATTCAGTTGATGTTTCTATTTTTGGAACAATGGCTTAAAATGGGTTATTTCCATAACATGATAATTGCACATTGTTTCACAGTTTTAAATTTGTATGCATGGTATATGTTTTAAATTGCTGAAACAATAGTGACATATAAGAAAAACTTGGGGATGCCTGGACTCCGGAACATCTGGTTTCCATGACAATGGCATAAATATTTGGTGTGTTCAAACTGATGTTTTCCCATGTCTGATGAGAGGAACATGTAATCTGAAAACGTCAAATTCACTTAATTTGCCAAATTAAGTGTAGTCAAATTGTTATTTGCCACTGTGAATTAATTTAGCCTTTATTGCAGTAATAAAGTTGCTGCTGCTCATATGGAAACTTCAATCTGATTTCTGCAAATAGAAAGGCCATATTAATTTACTGTGAAAGAAGTTGATAAAATATGTCTCTGTTCTTAATAAATGTTGTTGAGAAAATGAATTTTTGATAGATTATTATGAGGAATTTTGGTGATTGTGAATCGTTTGCAGCCCTACATATAACTGGAACATTATGGCCAAAGGTGAATGGCATCTGCATTGCAGCTAATGGATTGTAGACCTATGTCACACCATGGGGTGTGGCATCAAATGCTACTTCTCACTACTATTGTTGAAATTTCTCTATATCAGCTGTATGAGCTAGAGTTTTTAAATGATTTCATTGCAGCTGATGTGCTTGTGGGTCTTATTCAGGAAGGAAGCTTAAGTTGCCTTGCATATCATCGGAAGGGTCTTTTCGTTGGTGGGGAGGTATGTTTTTTTTCTACCAAGTGCCCATGCAAACAAAAGTTTCTATATCTTTCCAATATCTTGCTTGATCATTGTCAATATCTCAAATTATTTTAACTCTTTCATGACTGGAGCGTCCAGTATTTTTGCGAAAACCCTGTGCCAATGCATTCTCTTATATATGTGAGTCTCCCATATAAGAGAATGCTGTGGCCTAACAATGTTTACCTTGACATTGTAAGCCAGTGCATTCACTTATATATGCGAGGTTCCCTAGGGAGACTTGCATCATATATAGAGAATGCACTGGCACAGGATCTTTAAAGCTGCACCAGCGCAGCTCCCTCATGAAAGAGTTAATTAAAGTGTTTCCTTTCCTTCAAACTCAAAATTAAATGAGTTATAAACTCATTAGATTTCAGTTATCTTTGGTTAGAAATTTTCTCTTTATTAAACACCCCACATATATCTACAATGTATATATCATAGGTATTATTTACTCCAACAAAACACATATAAGGATATCTCATGATATAAAAAGTATCTTACCATCAGAGTTATAGTACTTGTTGTGTTAATCGTAAATTAGTGCAGTCTAAGTGAACCCTGACTATTGAGCTATGCATTCGATAGACTGAAACATTACAATATCTTTCGTAAATAACCACTGCTATATATTTGAACTTTCCATGACTGGAGCTTCTTGAAATTTTGCGAAAAACCTGTGCCAATGCAATCTATCATATATGTGAGTGGCCCATAATTAGCCTTGCATATATAAGAGAATACATTTGCCTAACAGTATTAACCTTCATCTTGTAAGCCTTTGCATTCTCTTATATATGCGAGGCTCCCTATAATAGAATGCACTGGCACAGGATCTTTAATGCTGAACCTGTGCAGCTCTTCTCATGAAAGGGAGATATGGCTTTCCTTGTAATATGACGGCACTGGCCACATTTCGCATTAAAAATTTTCTTGATATTATCATCTGATTGACTTCGGCTGCGTCCTTTTATAATTTATGGCTGGCTGACACTGGTGTGATACATTTTGAAAGTAATGGGATTCAATGCTATTTGTTTCAGAATATCAAACATGTAGCTGTTCAATAATGTACAGTAATGCCCTAATTAATCGACTCTTTAACTACAGCAGAATTATGGGTAACTTTTCATGATTTAGTCGGAAATATGGCTTGTTGCCATTCACCGGAAAGCTCTCCCAGAGATCTTTCCGATGAATGGCGACAAGCCATATTTCTGACTAAATCCTGTAAAGTTACCCATAATTCTGCAGTAGTTAAAGAGTCAATTACTTAGGGCATTACTGTAGATTCACACAGAATTAGATTTAAATAGCGATCAATTTTTGAAATCTCTGCCCCATATAGAAATGTTCAGAGAATCTTGATTTATGCTGTTGATCTATCTAAAATGTCTTCTTCTATCCTATCATTTAGGATGGAATCATCAGAGTACTAGATACTGCAACAGATGTGTTAAAGATTCAGGAGAGTTATACACTTAGTGTGCCAATTACATCCCTTGCTTTCTCCACTGACTTCTCCAAAATGGCCATCGGATCCTCTGAGGTAAATATCTGATTACTGTACTTCTGCATTTTCGTCAAAACTGCTAAAAATTTCTGTCAGCTCTTGGTATATTCCTGATAACTGCAGACGATATCTTGTTGAAGTTGGTATTGGAATTCATTTTGTTGTGTACAACTAGAATTTAACTGCTTCGCATTTATGCTTTGCTCAGCATTCAAATTCATATGTCTTTCTTTTATTATTTGAATGCTTATGGTTTTTAGGTTGGGAAATGTCTGCATACCATTAACTGCTGAGTGTCCGATTTTAATCTTGGATGATTGCAATTGGACATGTGATGGATATATATATATGTTGCAAAATGTGCCTAAATCGGCCCTTAAAAATTGGCATTTTTATTTTACGACATTGTATTTTATCTAAAAATATATATACGTTCTATATTGGCTTCTATGGATTTTTGTATGGCATTGCCTTTTACTGTAGCTAAATTCAAGGGCTGTATCATATAGTCCTTACTTAAATAATGTTTATGGGTAGAGTAAAAGCCAAATATATTTATCCCAGAACGTTCGAGTGAATGACAGGCTGGAATGCGTTTTTAGCTACCTATATATATACATAATTATTTACAGGAAGCCAATACAATAAATATAGTAGTAACAAATAGAAACATGTGAGAGAAAAGTTTTTGAGGCACAATAACTGCATATAGATGTAGGCCAAAAGGGCAAAGACATCAATCGAGTATTTATTCAAAAACAATCAAAAAAAGGAGAAGGAGGGTTTTCAAAATTAGCGACCGGCTTCACCGGTCAAGTTATTAGAAAGAAAGTTAACACAACCGCTTCACGCATCGCTTCCAGCAAAAAAAGTATAGTTCCCACGATTCTTGCTCAGGGGAATTATTCCAATTAATTCGCAAACTAAATAGCATTACTGTCAAAATTCCTTTACTTTATAAATATGTTATAATTTCTTACATTGCAAAATCATTGTATTAGCTTACTTATCTGAAATGTCATGCTTTATGGTGTAGTGATCTATGCCTGTGAAAGATCTTGCTTCCAAACATGTTTGCGTTTGTACAAAAATTTTTGTTTAAATTCACGCACCTGGTTAACCCTTGGGATAAAATACGTCGCTTTTACGACTATGTTTTTTAATGTTTCATTTTATCGGAGATTCATTCTTGTGACTGTTTCAGGGATCTATACACAGCATGGATCTAACCACTCCGGATAGTCTTACACTACTCAAAGATACACATTTTGGTGACTTTATCAGAGTTGGTGTTGTATCTCCAGGAACTGAACACTGTGTGGTATGTATTAACCTTTCCATGACTGGAGCTTCCTGAAATTTAGCAAAAACCCTGTGCCAATGCATTCTCTTATATATGTGAGTCTCCCATAGGGAGCCTCACATATATAAGTGAATGTATTGGCCTAACAATATTTACATTGATGTTGTAAGCCAGTGCATTCTTTTATATATTTGAGGCTCCCTATGGGAAACTCGCATATATAAGAGAATGCACTGACAGAGTTTTTAATCCTACACCAGCGCAGCTCCCTTCATGAAAGGGTTGAAATGATAAATATTGGTTATCCACAGGAACATACCAACATTATATGGGTTTTGATTCTATCCTGAGTTATGGCCCTTCTTTTGCTTAGAATTTTGTAAGTTCTCAGTCTGTGCAAGCGTTTTGCTATGTAATTTCAATATTTGTCCGATTTGAATACTATTTTGGAATGACAATAGACATATTGGGGATAGGGGTGCCACGATTAATCGTATAATCGATGAACCGTTGATAAAGCCGATAATCGATTACCATTTCCGTCGTCGATTAATCTCCGTTATTTATTTCGGACGTCGGAATACCATGTTTGTTTTACACAGTTTAATCTACAACCGAAGGTTTAACAACCTTTGATCGTGCATCAGAGAGATTCTGACAACTTGAGTATACTTAGATGTTACTAGTACAGGCTATCACTTATCGTGTGGTGACTGCTGAATGAAACTCACAATTAGTATCACAATTATTTAACTTGTTCTGAGTTTTGAAATTTCTGGGTGGGGGGCTAACTTTGTGATTGTTATCCATGCACACTCTGGAAGTTTGCTGAAACTTACAGTTTCTGAACATTAGATTCCTTTTTTTAGGAACCGCCGGCGGTCTGTCATGCATTCCTATTTTTATATTGTTTGCATGTTTGGCTATTCATAACACTGAAATTAATGGCTATGTTCGTTCTAATGAACTCAAAATTATTATAACCTTGACATTGCCGAGAAATGTGCTGGTATTGAATACATTGTGCTCATTAGTGATTACCGGTGGTTTATGGTGCACATTATTAACTTAAAAATTACATCAGCCGAATTGTTTAATCAACACCCAGCCAATAGTCCATATTACGGAATACTTCCACTGTTATTGATATTAGGCATGATTAATCGATTATAATCCATTATTGACGATCGATTATCAAAATCAATAATCGTGGCACCTCTAATTGGGGAAAGAATACTATAACATACATTGGGTGTTGTTGGTTTTTATCTTGAATATATATTGCGCTTTTTGGGAAATAGAAAATATCCAGACCTTCTATGCGATCAAACTTTTAGCATTAATACTCCAATACCAATGGATGGATTTGGATAGATGTTATCCATTGGTTCTACCGGAGTTATCTATTACATTATATGGGTCTTCTTCTTCTAAATGTTAGGCTTGTCAATTCGAGAAGAATAACTCCTTGTTCTCATACATGTAGATGTGCTATATGATATTTTTGTTTTTCAGAGCGTGCGAGAAGATGGTTTTATTCAAGTTTGGGCAGTAGACTCTGGTAACCTTCTCGGGTCTGTTTCAGTAGGAATAAAAGTAAGTAACCATAATTATATAAGGCCAAAGGAAAACAAATTGTGGTTGGGGGTTTACCTACTGACCCTAATTTAAACCCCCTACCCTAAACATTTTTTCCTATGGTATACAACTAAAATCTCTTAAAAATGTCATAAAATTATAAAGGCAACAAATATTAAACTGGGGAAAAACATACTTAAACGTCCAACAGTCTGTTGATTTCTTAGTTAACATATTTGGCTTGTACAAAAAGTAATGAAAACTTTTCTCAGCCCAATGATATCATTACAGTTCAAGGCAGAAAAGAAAGCCATAAAAATATCTCAATATTAAAAAAATAATTTTTTTAGCCTACTTTCCAACCCCTAATTTTTTCTGACATGTAACCCCAACCACACATTTAATTTTCTTTGGCCTAAGGAGAAACCATCAAAACTTTGTCTCCTACCTTTTTATGAATCTAAATAGGGGGGGGGTAATTCAAAAGTAAAGTATGATTCTATATGGTCTATAGTCACAGCCTATGTTTTTTTGCTTTTTTTTCTGCTTTTTGACTACTGATACATTGTCTTATTGTTTGAAGAAGAATAGAATTGTGACATCAATCAGTCTATAGTTATAGCTTGTAACAAAGTGTCATTTATTTTAACTACTTATGATTTCCAAAATCTGTTTGATGGGAATATTTGATGAATAGAATTGTGATATTATTTGAATTTCTGTTTGTTTGACTTAAGAGGCATAGAACGGTGAACATTATATAGTGAATTAGAGTTCTGCTATATACTGAGTATGCTGGGTACCGGTAATAAAAAACAAGTCTCTTAGTTCTGGTATTTCACACCAAAAAAAATTGTTGGAAATTGGAATAAAATATGTTAAAAAAACAGCAGGATGTACTTAATGCTAAATTTACAATTTTTTTCCTTGAGTTCTTTTTGTTTTGTATTCATAGGTTCAGGCTGGAAATAAATTATTTTCATAGGATTTTTATTTGCATGCCTTGTGAAATTAGTTAATATTCTGCTAAATATTTTTTTACGATCCTTTGATTAAAAAAAAACCCCAGAAACTACTCAATGATCTAAATTGTCGATTTGGCATCAAGTAACCTATGTTATACACATTCTAAGTTTTGCTGATTTTTTCCAACATAATCTGTTATAATAAGTTATAAGCTTTCATGCCTGTCTTCTGCAGAAATTTCTCAATGAAATTCATGTGAATGGAACATGGATGTGTTTTTCTGAAGCTGATTTAAACCTTTCTGTACTAAATGGATTCTCCCACTCAGTTATAAAAGTATACATGGGAATGGTCTATTATTCATTTGGAGGGGTGTTCAGGAATAATGAGCAGATGGTTAACAGACATAAATATAATACAAGTGCAGGAGTAGTCTTATTCGTTGGTGGGAAATGTTCAGATAATAAGTCCAACAAACCAATCTGAACATTTCCTAAGGGAACTACTCATCAATGAGTTTTTGGAATTTTAGTATAGAAAGGATTAACCATTCCATGACTGGAGCTTCCTGAAATTGTGTGTAAACCCTTTGACAATGTATACCTGTATAGGGAGACTCCCATATATAAGAGAATATATGCCGAGTAATATTTTCCTTGATATTGTAAGCCAGTGCATTCTCTTATGGGAGACTCGCATATATAAGATAATGCACTGGCACAGCATCTTATTGCTGTGCACTTCAGCGCAGCTCCCGTCATGAAAGGCTTAAGCCTATTCACTCCCTCCAATATCATTCATTTTAATGATGACTTTTTGTAACATTTAATTCCAGGCTTGTTCCTTGGCTTGCAGTCCACTCCATCAGACTTGTGCTGTCGGTACTGAATCTGGTTTTATTTTCTACATTGATCTAACCAATGCCAAAAATCCAAGGGTAGTTCACCGATCTCTTGTTCACAAGGGTCCAGTTTTCCATCTTTTGTAAGTACTGTAACTGCTAGACCATTTAATGGCTTTAACCTTTTGATTACTGAATAGACTGTGCCATTCAGTTCTAGATCATGCCATGAATCTCTACTCTGGCTAACGCCCATAGAGATCATAATTCCACCAGCACAAAACCTGGGAACTTTTTAAAGTTTTGACAGGGAACCTTGATCAAACCAGTGCATTCTCATATATATGCGAAGCTCCCAATGGGAGACTCACATATATAAGAGGATACACTGGCACAGTATCTTTAATGCTGCACTAGCACAGCTCTCGTCATGAAAAGGTTAAAATAATTTTAATATTTTTAATCCTATTGGTATATAAGAAGTGGACAATAAATCTTAAGTTTTCATCAGACTACTGCTGAAAATATCTTACAAATTGACTATCTTTTCAATAATTCCAGATATGATTCAGATGGGAAGTACCTTATTTCTGCCTCAGATGATGGTGATGTGTTTGTTATTGATGGCAGGGCAACCACTGATTTCAGTGTTATTGGATATACAGGTATGTGAGGTTTAAAATTTGTGAAAACAAATAGTAATTACATGTACACCCTGTGAGGCTGTGGACCATTAACCCTTTCTATCTTTAATGTATTCTGCCACTCAGTCATAAAAGTACAAAAATACACAGACGACACAAGTGCAGAAGGATTCCTATTTATTGGAGGAATATGTTCAAATAATTTCAACATATTGGTTTGTTCCTGCAGTCATACATGTTACATTGGACATTAAAATAAAGAAGGAATCATTTCGAAGAGTGAGATAAATATCCATGGCTTCTGATTGCACTAAATGAATTAGCCCTTCCATGACTGTACATGTACCTTCTTGAAATTTTGCGAAAACCCTGTGCCAATGCATTATCTTATATATGCAAGTCTGCCATATGGAGCCTCGCATATATAAGAGAATATATTGGCCTAGCAATATTTACCATGACCTTATAAGCCAGTGCATTCTCTTATATATGTGAGGCTCCTTGTGGGAGACTCGCATATCTAAGAGAATGTACTGGCCCATGATCTTAATGCTCTACCAGCGCAGTTCCCATCATGAGAGGGTTAATCCTTTTCCTTATAAATGCACAATGCTTCAAAAGGACTCTAAACTAAATGAAAGCTCTCTTTTGCGTTTGAATCTCCATGCCTATTGGCACAAACTACAAGACTTAACACTCCTTTGGTCTTATTGATGTCAGAATATTTCAAGTTGATTCACATGAAACTATTCTCAACTGTAATCAAAATCTCTTCTTTGTATTTTTTTAAATTTTTTTTTATAATTTTTATTGGTATCAAAAACATTGATTTAATAATACACCACAAAACTGTAATGACATAAATTTCATGAATTTTTTTTAGTACATTTAAGGTAAAGAAATTACATGACATATGAAGAAAATACTGTCATATAATATAATTCTTCCTCACATGGTTCTGCGATGAGTGTCTACTCGAAATAAAAATTTGGAGATAACCCATTTGTTTTGTTGATTTTTTTTATTTTTTATTTTTTTTATATTAAGCTATCATTTAACAGAATGACTTGTTATCACGTGGGATGATGGTTATCTAAGTACTGATGTCTGCTTTTGACTTTTAATTTGTTTGATGACAGTGGAAAAAACAATAGGCAATAGGAACCATGTTCTATGTATTTTATTTGTTCACTACTGTTCCCATGCTACCTTGCAAAACCTGATCACTGTTCTCCGATAGATATTTACAACACGATGAATAGAAAATTTCTCAAAAAATGCAAACTTAGCAACATTTGATGCTGAAACATTGGGGAATGTCATCTTGACCCGATACCTGCTGTCATAAATTTTGCGTTTTTGTTCTTGGACAACAAACCCTATAAAACACAAATCAAAACGCTCTTGGGATATGTATCGTGTTCTTTAAGAGAAAAATATATTCATGCATACTGAACCCAAAAATATTACAGGGCTGATTGAATGCATAAGAAGTTAAAAAAAAACACAGAACTTCTCTTTGTAAACAGTTTTCGCACAAGGAAGGAAATTAGCCTTAAAAACAAATGGAAAATTTTATCTCCGCGTTTCCCTACCAACCGTTAACCTTTCTTGGAAATGGAAATTGTGCCTCACACATGCTTTGCTGCATAACCACCGGAAAAATAGGCCAACCCTGTTTATGAAGAAAAAAATACATTTTTGCTTAAGAGTGCATATCAAATATTTCTTTGTGTCAGAGGTGCCACAGACCATTTGTAATCTGAAAAGATTTTGATTTGTCTGGTAAGGTACTTCTCTGAGCAAAATATACATTATGTTACTTCACTGTCTGTGTGTTGTTTTGTTTATTCATATATTTGTTTTTTTACCTGAATAAAAACTATTATAAAAAATTGCGTTTTGTTTCAGATGTGGAAGGAGAAGTACAATCTATATCACAATGTGCCATCACACCTCATACCACCAAATTCTCAGTGCTATCAAATATCACGAATGCAAAGATTGGCGCGAACAGGCTCACATCATTTGAGATTCCAGACGCTTTAGTCAAAGGTACTGTATGATATAAACAATTGAAAAAACAATAATAATAGGAAATTTGCTTGTTTGCTAGACAAGCCAGTCTGGGTGAACGTCGACTCTATATTTGAAATATAGAGTCTGGAGCTTATGTCGCCAAAACCATTTCTATTCAGCGAAGAGCTTCCCCAAAATGACGTCACGGATTTAAAAAAATACATCGATGATTGACAGGTGTCCCCACGTGTTATTTGTTGGGCTTCGCAATAGCAATGGCCTGTGTCGCGACATAAACTTACAGCAGATAATATTTGTCGTGTGTGCGACTATTCTTTTTCGGGAGATGAACTCGCTGCATCAACCGGAAAGCTGCATCCGAGAGCAAAAAATAAGGTCGTCATCAAAAATGATGCTTTAGAACTATTTAAAAGCATAAAATTAAGTCATTTCCTCGGTGTTAACTTTCAGATGACTTTTTTACGACAAATAATTTGATTTGCAAACCATGGTACAATAAAGTAAATCAAATACACGGACATGAGTGAGTTCTATTTATATTTATGGGAGGCCAAGTTGGTACCATGCGCAGGCCTATCTATCAGGTCTAGCACATCCTTCAAATTAATCCGAATCGTACCGTATATATAATTTCGAAGCCATTGTTTATGTCTCTGTTGTATCTGCAAGCATCGCTTTCGATCGGAGAAATTCCGCTCTGTTACTATATTTAGAGGTGACATTATGGGAGTCTCCGCCCACTAACACTTGTTTATTAACCCATACGGTTTCATTGGATGGAAAATAATTTACGCAATCAATCAGATTACGGAATCCCGAGGACTTGGAAATGAGATAGCGATGTTATCCGTCAGACCTTATATTCAATGTTGTAATGAATATTTAGGTATGAGTTTACTCAGACTGTAGACAAGCCTGAGTTTAGTGCGCCTGTCATTTGCAGAATAAGGTCCCCAGAATGTGAATTTAGTGATGCTATCACACTTAGTGGGCTAGCATCACTAAATTCACCCTCTGGGGACCTCATTCTGCTTAGGCCTCATCTTCTCTGGAAAGTTTCTTTATTATCAAATTTCTATAGAAACTTCTTCACAAAGATTCTATTTCTTTTTTAGTTTAGATTCTCTATATCCTCAAATATGCAGATGATACATTGCATAATCGAGGTCACCAATGGGTCTACATCTCAATATTCACCATTCGGGAACTTCAATCTGAGTCTATGCATGTCTCCCGTAGCAGATGAGGCCATGCAGAATGAGGTCCCATAGGGAGAATTTGATGATGCTAGCCTGCTGTGTGGGATAGCTTCACTAAATTCACCCTATGGGGACCTCATTCTGCAAATGACAGGCAAATTAAACTCAGGCTTGTTCATAGAATATAAATGACTTGAAGAATACAATAAATCAGCATCAGTTAAGCTGGGTTCCTGTCAATTAATTAAATGTCAGGTGTCTATCTAATTTTCTGGCAGGGAAAATCTTTTTGTTTTTTAGGCCTGATAACTTCTGGTAGAGCAGTGTTATACTACCATATTGAATAAGGCAGAGAAATTTCTTAGTATGAATGTTAATCCTTCCATGACTGGAGCTTCCTGAAATTTTGTGAAAACCCTGTGCCGATGCATTCTCTTATATATGTGAGTCCCATAGGGAGCCTTGCATATATAAGAGAATACATTGGCCTAACAATATTTACCTTGATCTTGTAAGCTCCCTTTGGGAGAGATGTATGTATATATATAAGATAATGCACTAGCATGGGATCATTAATGCTGCACCAGCACAGCTCCCGTCATGAAAGAGTTAAGGTTCAATTGACCTTGTTCCACATAAACTAAGATAGGGTTTGTTGTAAGTAATAAATATCTGTGTAACAGAGCTTGACAAATATTAAAGACATATTATGGACTTGTTCGGGTGCATGAAACTGATAAGTTAGTATTCAGGTGATATGTCAACTGGAGGAATGTAGCATTCTACTAACATCTCCGAAAATATCAAGCAAATCGACCGTACCACTCCAAAGAAAACATCGTCTGAATTACACCCAATTGTCAATATTTACTTCTCGATTTGGGACGCAACTACTGGCGACAAACTAACGGAAATAATTTCGCCATCGAGAGTCACTGCATGTATGGAATATATAAGAATGGCGGTGTGTGTTGTCAATTTGGATATACTATTTGTAACAATAACTACTCTGAGCATGATTATTCTCCATTTCTATTTGTTCTACCGGAGTGTTTCACATCACTTTATGTTCTAAGACAGATCATACCTCTTGTCTGGACCTAATCATCTCCTTGCAATCTGGCATATTGCCATTGCATGATACAAGACAGCATACCATATATAACAGAGTTGCAACCTACTTATTTACAGAGCCAAAGAAGTACCTTGTCAGTTTAAAGTGCGACTTGAATCCTACTGCCATCAAAAAGATGCAGGTTGGATTGATTAGTCCATGCTATGGCGCAGGTCTGTTCACGAAAAATAATGTGCTGGCAGTGGGCCACTACAGTAAGAAGGTCATTCTTTACAATCTACCAGATGAGCTCCCCAAAAGGGTAATGTATAAACTTCATATATTTTCAATATATACCATTTCCCGCTAATTGGGGTACAGAAATCAGTAATTTATTACATAATTATGCGTACTGTTTGTTTTTCCCCAATATTAAAGGTACTCAAACCAATCAGACGGTCCCCATATCAAGTTACAACAACAACATTTCTTCAAAATATGCTTTAGTTATCAGAATCGATTGGGCCACAAATAAGTACACATTTTGAGAATTAAAATTTAAAAAATCGATATCTGATCACTCTGAGCTTTGATGGGTGGGTTCCTTGACTCGAATAAAATATTATTTACCCTGAAGATTCGGGGGTAAAAAAATATTTGATTCGAGTCGAGGAACCCACCCATCAAAGCTCAAGAGTGATCAGATATTGATTTTTGAAGTTTGTTATTTCTCGAGATCTGCAGTAATAAGTGGCCCAGAGACACATGGTCAAACGGATGGTCTTGCGGATGAAGATGGATAACTCTAAAATCAAGTCTGGTCGGATTGAGTACCTTTAAGACAATACGGTACTCATTTATAGTGTGGGTGCACTAACTTTCTCTCACTCAAACTATTTTAGCATGCACACCAGTGCAATCTATTTTATAATTTAAAACAAACTAGGTTAGCCCAGTAACATTAGCAAGTTCATTGTAATGAACCCCAGCACATCTCACCTGGAAATATCTTTTTCTAAGATTCTATATTTAAAAATTTATCTTCTGAATAATAATTGTGGGGACTATAGAAATGAGCAGTGGCTGTCTGTCAATCTGTCCAAAACTGTTGTCAGGATGATAACTTGAATAATATTCAACAGATTTTTATGAAATTTTCTATATGGTCTACATATGAGAAAGTCATGTTCGAATTTAGGTCTAGTTTGACTATATTTCTGATGAAGTTATGCCTCTTTTCGACGTAGAATTTGTTGATTATTTACTATAGTCTCATGTGATGCACCTAGGGTTTGTTACTCTCAGGTGCCTAATAATGATGTTAGCACAATTATTAATTTTGGAGAAACGATCACTATTATTTGGCATTGAAACAATTGAATCAAGTGAAATTGCCATTGCTATTATTAATTTCAGCCTAAATCCCCACTCATCACTATTATTAGGCACCTGAGAGTACATAAATTCACACAGTACAATCTTTAACTCAATTCATTGCCATTGTAACCCAAATTTCATAGACAAAGTGTTTGTTTTTTAGAATGCTGATAAAGTGAAGTTAGTTCCCGAATCCCAGTATGAGGCTCATCAGTTGTCAGGGGGCGGAGTTATCTTATCTCCACATGGCAAGTGGATGGCGTCACATGGGACAGATGGAGTAGTGCAATTACGATCTGTAGACAGCTTAGTAAGTAAATTATTATCAATACAATGAAGAATGAAGAAGTTGACTCTTATATACCGGGCAATTTTGGCCAACCCTTTTTGACCAGGGAGGGACAGCTTCATTTTTTTTTTTAGTTGAGAAATTATTTCTCAGATCTGAAATTCTTGAGACTTGTTAATGGGTTAATTCCACCAGAGATCTTACATTATCTCAAAATTACATTATCTCAAAATTTCATGGTAATAGAACTAATAAGCATTAACAACCTTTAATGTTGTTGTTTATTTGATGAATCTGCTGGATAATGTGACCATTGACATTTGACAAATTCTTAATGTCTCTACAGGACAGATTCCTTGCCATCCGACCTCATGACTTCCGATCAGGCGGAGTGAGATTTGTCACATTTTCCGATGACTGTCGATTCATTTTCACAACTGGCATGGACGGATGTCTATCCTGCTATGAATGGCAGTAAGTATACAGTTATTTTCATAATTGCCTAAACATGATAGATTGACTGAAGATTCCTTTGTATCACATTTACACAATATTCACAAAAATTACCTGCTTCACCACGAAATCTTGAAGCGACAATCGCTTATTCTTTTTTGCAACCCTCTTAGCAATTGTGGTTACTAACTGATGGTGATTGAAGAGACTTGATGTCAGTTATTAGCATGAAATTTATAGTAAGCTGAACATATTTTTAAACATTAGCCTGTACTGTTGGATTTCAAAGAGAATTGTCAGATAAAGAGAAAGAAGTCCATTGAACTGTTCACTATAACTTAGTTGACGTCTTATTCCAGGGACCAGCCTAGATGGCGTCTTGGGACATATCTTCTCCCTAAATTGTGTCACCTCTCCCTATGGCTAGTTTTGTCCTAAGGAGAAGTTAATTCTCTCTCATATAACAGTATGCTCACATACCTACATTCTATGTAAACTGTATTTTCTGATTATAATGATGTCCTTAATCATTACAATCATTTTATTAATGGGCTATTGTATTGCATAATACTTATTAGATCATAGAATAGCGATGTTGGGGTGTAAATTGAACTTGAGCCATTATGACTTCTCTTTGATTATATATGTTGTCCACTTCTCCCTAATAATCAAATAGGGAAAAGTGACTATTTTTGCCAATTTTAAACTCTAGGCTGGACTCTGGCTTCTTCATGTTTAACCCTTTCTACACTAAATACTCATTGATGAGTTGTTCCCTTAGGAAATGTTCAAATACTAAGTTCAACAAATGTGAATAACATTTGTTGAACTTATTATCTGAACACTTCCCACCAATTAATATTAGTCCTTCTGCACTTGTATTATATTTTCGTATTACTGCTGTCTACTCATTTATTCCTGGACATCCCTCCAAAAGATTAATACACCATTCCAAAGTATACTTTTATAACTCAGTGGGATAACACATTTTGTATAGAAAGGGTTATAGACTCATTCATCTTCAGTGTGTGTTAATATCTGAAAAATAAGTTGATTTCTATATATTTAGGTTCAGCTCAACTGGTGTTGGAAAAGCTAAATCAGCCATGGAATCTGCTAGAGCCAGGAAGACGAGGCTCATGCATCTACAAGCGGAGGAGAACAAAGCTGTGAAATCAATGGCTGAGTTCTCTGCTCCTGTTGTTTCACCAAGGGCATTATCTCCACAAAAGGTTCCATCATTTTTGGAAATGGTACGTATTTACCAAATTACAAGGCACATGAAGAATGTATCATTCAATTATTTATATTTCCAAAATATTCATCAACATGGATACAACGAATGGGGTTCTTTGACATTTGAACTCGCTAGAATGTGTGTACTATATATACTAAGTAGTTTGCAAAGACTGCAACTTTGAGTTAATTAAAACTTTATTATGGTAGAATACTGGACCATGATAATGTGTAAAAATAGCAGACATCGGGATATTTGAGATACCAAACACCTCGGTATTGTCATGCTGCCTCGGTTCGGTATTTCAGTATCGTGGCGATAACGATACCATCTCTGTATTTTGGTATACTGCCCATCTCTATCTCCCATCGAGTTATAGAAGTATATATAAGATTGGTTTATTATTCATATATCAGATATTCAGAATAAATTAGCAGATGGCAGTATGATGAAAAGATAATACAAGTTAAGAAGGATTACTATTAATTGATGGGAAATGTTCAGATAATAAGTTCAACAAATGACCTATGGTCATTTGACAAACTTAATTATACCCCCCGCAACGAAGTTAGGGGGGGTATACTGGAGTCAGCTTGTCCGTCCGTCCGTCCGTCGTCCGTCCGTCCGTGGACACAAATTTGTCCGGAGTTTTTCTCAGTCGTTTTTTGATCAATTTCCGTGAAACTTGGCACAGACATCAACCACCATGGGAACCTGTGCACCTGCGATTATGACGTCTGTCAGACTTTTTTTTTTGGAGTTATCCCCCCTTTTTCGACTTAGAAAATTTTCGCAGCATGTATACTTTTGTCCGAGCTTTTATTCCTACATTTTTTGGTCAATTTTTTTAAAACGTGGCACAGATATTTAGTACCATTGGAACTTGTGCATCTGCGATTATGACATCTGTCCGACATTTTTTGGTGGAGTTATCCCCCTTTTTCAACTTAGAAACTTTTTTTGCAACATGCATAATTTTGTCCGAGCTTTTATTCCTACATTTTTCGGTCAATGTTTTTAATCTTGGCACTGATATTTAGTACCATGGGAACCTGTGCACCTGCAATTATGACGTCTGTCCGACATTTTTTGTGTGGAGTTATTCCCCATTTTCGACTTAGAATTATTTTTTTCGCAACATACATAATTTTTTCCAAGCTTTTATTCCTACAATTTTCGGTCAATAGGTTTAAGATTAGGGTTATGGTTGTACACCTGCAATGGGAACTGTTATTTTATTATTTTAACTAAATGTTTACTGACATGTCAAACATCTTAGTATTTTTTAAAAAGGGGGGTATCCGTAGTCCCATTGGGACAGTCACACCTCTAGTTAATCTGAACATTTCCTGAGGGAACTATTCCTCGATGAGTATTTAATATAGAAAGGGTTAAACAAGCAGGAATGATTCTACATATGAGAGTTGCTATATATAATTTATATAAAAGAATGGCTTTTGCTACCTTACTCGTATTTAAATTTGTACTTAATTTCGCTCAGTTTTAAATTCGCGCACCATTCAAAACTGACAGAAATATCTATGAAAAATACTTGTATCTGATGACAGGATTTATTCTATTTTTCAGTCAGTTTTAAATTTGCAAACCATGTAATAACACCACAGGGAGTGTTTAACTTCACTTCAATATAGCTTTTGTTTTTTTGTTGTAGCCTGAAAAAAGTACTGATGAAGAAGAAGAAATATATAGAACTCCGACACCCACACCAGGTCATGATGCTACTTGGCTTGATGAACAAAAAATCGAGGTGAGAACAGAATTTTTTTTATTTTGTGAAAACCCTGTGCTAATGCATTCTCTTATATATGTGACTCTCCATTGGCACATCCTGCAGCCCGCATTTATTAGAGAATTCTTTTGAAAATTTACAGACATGTTTAGGATCACCTCTAGATGGGAGCTATCAAATATGAATGATTCTCGATGAAAAACATGGCTGCTGGCAGCCATCTTGTATTTTACTCTTTCCATGACTAAATCCTTTGGCACATCCCTCATCCATTCATCACCAAACTTCATATCGATCTTCGGGGTGACCTCTAGATGGGAGCCATAACATTTTTCCGAATTTTGTTGAAAAAGATGGCCGCCATCTTGGCTTTACTCTGCATGATTACATCCTTCAGCGTCCCGACAGATGACATCCCTCATCTCATCATCACCAGACTTCATATGGAACTTCGGGGTGACCACTAGATTGGAGCCATACAATCTTTCAGAATTTTTTTGAAAAACATGACCATCTGTGGCCATCTTGGCTTTTAATTTATACATATCTCTTCATGTTCACATCTAGTATTACTTAGACATTTAACTTTCCGCATTCCTAATCGCTCCATTGACTGTAACCTATGAAATTATCCCCTCTCCAAGTTGAGCTACAGTGTCATTGACACTTTCATTCACATTTATGGCCGAATTGTACATATTTAAGGTTAAATTTAATCTATCTTGTTATTTTTCTGTGTGTTATACAAGGTATATTCTAAAAAAAAAAAACCTGTATTACAACCATGAATAAATTATGTAAAACAATTCAGGTACAAAGTCTCAGCCCCCCCCCCCCCCAAAGATTTGGGCACCTGTACGGATATGCCTTGAGCTGTTATACAAATTGCCAAACCAGTCACCTGAAGCTGTGGGTGAGAAGTCCTGTCTTTGGTTAGCCGTCGAGATATTCTGCTTTTAACTTGAAATTGAAACCACTGTACTAGTACCTGCTGGATGTTTTATAATTGTTATGTTGCTATATATGCTTTGCTCATCAATAAACGATTCTGTTTTAAGGATTTGAAACAAGAAGAAAATAAGTATGCCGACCAGAAGAGGAAATTAAGGACTGAGATTCGGGACGTAAGGAAAATGGTGAGTAAACCATTAGGTAGTTGGTATTTTTTAACATTGGCCATTGAAACAACATTGCATTCTGCTACTGACGACAACTCAAGTGCATTGAATAACTGTGCTATTTCCTTTCTTAATTTTATTTATATTTCTACTATGTAAAATTATCTTCATCTTCGGCATCTTTCAGTCTGCCCTTCCAATTGTTCTAATTTGGGCACCTTAGCTGTATAATAAATTCCTAACAATTTTCGCATCTGATGGACCTAAAACTGTAGAACGTTTTTAGTAACATACAGAGCTATGTTTCGTGTGTGGTTTTTGAGTACAGGGAGGTGCCAGTTTGGTAAAAGTTGCCCCCCCCCCCCCCCCCCCCCGAAGTCAAATTTTCTGGCTAGGGCAATGTGGTTAGAAGATTCAAGCATTTATTTTGTTCTGTTGTGTTGACACACCATGATAGATGACAGACTGAACTTAATGTGCATGTTGTTTTGTGTAGCTAAGCTAGCCTAATATAAGTTATATATTAGATATTTGATAATCACTTTTTACAATTTTCATGTCTAGCTACAAGCAATGCTGAAACATAATTCTGGTCTGCCAGATATCGAGAAGCTTAATCGGCATGAGTTTGATCTGGACGTAGATGAGCAGAACAGACTCCAGGCTGAAGGAGATGCAGATGTACAGAGGGTCAGTATTTTGCCATGACTAGCTTCCTGAAAATTTTCGCAAACCCTGTGCTGATGCATTCTCTTATATATGCGAGTCTCCCGTAGGGAACCTCACATATAAAAGAGAATGCATTGGCTTAACAATATTTACCTTGACCTTGTAAGCCAGTGTGCACATTAGGGAGACTCGCATATATAAGAGAATGCACTTGCACAGGATCTTTTATGCTGCACTTGTGCAGCTCCCGTCATGAAAGAGTTAAATATACTGGCAATCCAGAGAACACATATTTTGAATGACTTATTTGAAGTATGACCAGTTATAGCATCTAGTTTTCTAGCTTTATTATTTCCTATTTGTCACCTCCATATATAAGGAATCATAAAATGTCCTTGATAAATTGACAGATCAGATGACTTAATTCTGTAACATCAAGTTTTCTAATCTTCAATACAACCAGTATAACTATACATCAATTTGTGAATTTTGAATTATAAAATTTTCTATACTAGTATGTTCACCAAAATGTGGCATTTAGTAATCTTGTCCAATTAATTCATTCTCATCTTGAATTTTAAGGATGTTGGTTTAGATAAATCCCAGCATATTTTTCTCGTGATTAAGCCCAGTACCCACTTTTTGAGCAAAAACGTGCACTAGCCACCAGGCTTACTGACGGGTGTGTACAGTAGTAGATAGTATTGTACATTCCCAATAGTAGACTGCAGAATGCTAGTAAGGTCACCTGTCATAGGTGACAGGAATATCATGTCATCTAGGAACAGTGGCCTGCTAGTGACTGGTAAACATTTTGAGTCCTGACTATCACAATTAAGAATTTACATCTTTAGTACCTTGGTGCTTCTCCATGAATTTAGATAGGATGACATTATTTTCAGAAAGTGTGATCGCAGGTGATAAAAAGTATCACATAAGGTAAAGCAGATGGGATATAGTTCTGTTGAATCAGTGTTTTACACTTTCATAGTGCACGGTTTCAGAAAAAAAGGTGAAAACACAAATCTTAAGCCTTACCGTTAATATTTTAGCAACAACAGCTGGCTTCGGAGAAGGTAATATGTAAATGTATTTATCCATCATTCACTAGTTTTATTTATGTAAATGATAACTGTAAATGTAATTTACCTCCTCCTGCTGAAGTGATAAATTTATCTTTAGCTAATTTTGTGTGTAACTGCTATAAAAAAATATTTAATTTTGACTTTCATTTATAAAAGTTTTCCCATTTACCAGTTTTCCCGTTAAATGAATGTATGTATTAAGTTATTAAGGATTACAGGCAGGATACATCATCCTTCAATTTTTACGAGCTGAAAATTTTCAGCTCAGATATTGCTTTTTGTGACATCTGTATACTGAATAGATATAAATTCACAATATGACCTTCATATGAGTATTGAGGAGAGTACCGTCATGAATGTTAACCCTCACATGGCTGGAGCTTCCTGAAATTTAGCAAAAAAAACCTGTGCCAATGCATTCTTTTATATATGTGAGTCTCCCATATGGAGCCTCGCATATATAAGAGAATACATTGGCCTAACAATATTTACCATGACATTGTAAGCCAGTGCATTCTCTTATATATGTGAGGCTCCTTATCGGAGACTCACATATATAAGAGAATGCAAGGGCACAGGGTCTTTAATGCTGCACCAGCGCAGCTCCCATCAAGAAAGGTTTAACTGGGTGTATTCAATTCAACTTTGGTCTAACAATATTTACCGTGACATTGTAAGTCAGTGCATTCTATTATATATGCGAGGCTCCCTATGGGAGACTCGCATATATAAGAGAATGCATTGGCACAGGGTCTTTAATGATGCACCAGCGCAACTCCCGTCAAGAAAGGGTTAACTATGGGTTCATTCAATTTAGTGTCATTCGTTGTTTGTGAATGGCATGTTACCAGCACTTAATTAATCGATTAATTAAATGGCGCTCAGTGATTTGAACAATGAGAACTGGACCAGGAACACCTTTACATCATGTTATCAGGTTTTAATTTTCACACCTCAATCCATGATGTCACATTGCTCCTGGTCTGTTCTATCCCTTATCTCAGTGCTTGATTCTTCAAGTGCAAGCCTGCAAATAGTGTGTCATTTGCGGAATGAGGTCCCCAGAGGGTGAATTTAGTGATGCTATCCCGCTGTGCGGATAGCATCACAAATTCACCCTCTGGGATCCTCATTCTGCTTAGGCCTCATCTTCTGGGAAGTATCTATAGTCTCAAATTAACAATGTTTTTATACTTTTTCTCTTCTGGGAAGTTTCTATATCCCCTAATTTGCAGAAGATAAAATGCATAATCAAGCTGACTAATGGGTGAACATCACCAATTTCAACTGGGGAAATTCAATCTGATCCTAGGTCTCCTATAGCAGTTGAGGCCAAAGCAGAATGAGGTTCCCAGAGGGTGAATTTGGTGATGCTAGCTTGCCATGTGGGATAGTGTAACTAAATTCACCTTCTGGGGACCTCATTCTGCAAACGACAGACTCTCTATTTGCAGAATTGTTAGAGTGCAGGTCACATTTTGGTGTGGTAAATTACAAAGGTCATGACTCTTATTCCGAGAAACATTCTACATTTTGTACCAAATATTGAACATGTGTTGATGGATAAATAATATGTAATCTATGTGTATTTGATCGCTTCTGCCATATCCACTTGTAAGGCCATCAAAAATAGATACCTAGATTATCATCGCACTATCATCTTGGAAATTTTCGTCAACTGTCTAGCTGCTAATTTGAATACTCTTCTTGGACAATTTTTGTGAGAACGGTGAATTCCTCAATTCATTGTTATGACTATGAACAAGATGAGGGGGATCTTGAGTAAATAACAGAAAATAAATAAATCTGAGGCAAGTCGAAATATTGCGGTAGGGGTTGATGATGATCTAGGTATTTATTTTTTATGGCCTTAGATGAAAAATGTAGCAATCTCACTGAAGTTGATTACTACAAACCAAGAGACACGAAATAATTTACAACCGGTATGTACCGACTGCATATTCTTTGTATATTTGTGCATGTATATGATTTATTTCTATGATGGTCACTTGTGTACATTCACCTTCACATATATTTTTAATTTCAGCAATATGCACTTGGCTCAAGGAGCCAAATTGTCATAAAATGATAATCATTGTATCCACATTCACTTTAGAAATTGATGTTGATTTGCTTGCATTCAACATAGATTATGGATGCAAGTTGATCTGATATTTTGTGGAACACAAAAGCATTCCATGCATAAAAATCTCAAGACAAATATGCATCCATACTCTATTGAATACAACAAAATCAACATCCATTTCTTATATTTACACTCAACTGGCAGATTAAACTAGAGGTGTGACTGTCCCAATGGGACTAAGGATGCCCCCTGTGTTTTTAAAACACTAAGATGTTTCACATGTCAGTAAACATTAAGATAAAATAATAAAATAACAGATTCCCATTGCAGGTGCACAACCCTAACCCCTAACCCTAATCCTAAACCTATTGACAGAATAATGTAGGAATAAAAGCTCAGACAAAAGTCGAAAAAGGGGAATAAATCCACAAAATAAAGTCGGACAGACATTATAATTTCAGTTGCACAGGTTTCCATGGTACTAAATATAAGTTTTAAAAATATTGACCTAAAAATGCAGGAATAAAAGCTCGGACAAAATTATACATGTTGCAAGAATTTTCTAAGTCAAATAAGTGGGGATAACTCCACCGAAAAAAGTGAGACAGATGTCATAATCGCAGGGGCACAGGTTCCCATGGTGGTTGATGTCTGTGCCAAGTTTGACGGAAAATGATAAAATTTGTGTCCACAGATGACTTCGACTGTTGCGGGGGTCGGGGTATAAAGAGCATTTAGTGCCCATTCCAACGATATTCTAGTGGCGCGTTGCAAGTTGCACCCATACAATATGAAAGTAAGTAGGTGTCTGATTGATTTTGACCAACCAAGGTCCTGCATTCATGTTCCACAGTGTGATTGGGTGTATGAGTGTAAATATTTGAAACACACAATCTAATTGCATGATTATAATGGCACATTAAAATTGGTATATCTTCGATCACCTGGGACAGTATGGTTCTAAGTGTGTGTGCACTTAGGTTTAATGTCATGTTAAACATTGGGGGTACATAGATGACATTTTCATTGACTGTTACTTTAGCGCAATTGCAATGATGTTCTAGTATGTTGTATTCGATGTCATCACCAGACGTCCAGTCCACCAATTACTGGCTATTGTTCATTCTTGCAGGTATAGATGTAAATGAGATAATTCAGTGAAAAATACACCAAAACTTGAGATTTTAGGCTTTTTTGTTGGAAGATTTGCACTTGTGTGAATTAAAATGAATATGTGTCAATTATGCTGAAAATTACATTTCTCTAGATGTTGACACTATTTTTGTATCATATCGGAAGTCAGATATTTAACAATTGTAAGGTTAAAACCAGTCTCTGAACCCATAAAAATATATTCCAGCTTAAATATAACTGATAAGTGAATAAAAATCCTTGAAAGTTGTTGCCTTTTGGTCCTTGAAAATTCTTTAACCCTTTCTTTACTAAATACTAAATAGGTCATGTGTTGACTTATTATCTGAACATTTCGCACAAATGAATAGTATTTCTTGAGCAATTTCTATCGTCTGTCATCGGCACATATTTCCTGAACACCCCTTCAAATGAATATAGACCATTCCAATATATACTTCTGTAACTGGGTGGGAGAATCCATTCAGTATATAGAGGGTTATGCCCAAAAATAGCCTTGAAATTGAGTCACTCTATATTGTGGAAACCCAGCAGTCATATTCACAAGCTTTGACTTTTTTTATTAACCAGCACCTTTATTTCTTAGAGGTAAAGCATCCACTGTATCTGCGGTCCCTATTGGCCTTGATAACGATGCACATGATCACTGGTATTATAATAAATCACCCTGGGATGATAAGCTTACCACTTCTTTCTTAACCCTTTCTTTGTCAAATGGAATCTCTCATCTATATACAGTAATGCCCTAAGTAATCGACTCCTTAAACACAGCAGAATTATGGGTAACTTTTCAGGATTTAGTCGTAAATATAGCTTGTTGCCATTCATCGGAAAGCTCTTCTGCTGTGTTTAAGGAGTCGATTACTTAGGGCATTACTGTATATCTAAGGCTGCATTACTGTATATAAAAGAGTAGGATATGTCTGTCTGTTTAGATTTTTCTCCCAGACTTCTGGTCCAATTTCAACCAAATTTGGTGTGGTGACTTGAGGTTATAACGGCATTAGTTTTTCAAAATTTTGATTTAAATAAATTTGTTAAATAAATAAAAGAACACCCAAATTGAAATAAGCTCACTGTGAGCCTATTTCAGTGAACCTATTTGCAGACCAGATGTAGTCTCTTTATATATGCATTTTCACTGTGGCCCACACCATACAACAAAATAATGGGTAGAAGTCCACTATGGGCTTATTCCAGAATCAAATAAGTCTGATATGAACCAATGTCAATGATTATGTACAATATGAACCTATTTGCATTAGGATATATTGAAGTAGCATAATAAATATTATCTATCTCATATATATTTTGAAGACCTCTGTCTGTTTGTCTGTATGTCTGTATGTTTGTCATTTATACAAATCTACGATTCTCGACCGATCGGGACGAAACTTGGTACGTGTGTGTAGTTTGACCAGGCGGTGGACGTTGTCGTATTGGCGAGCCCGTGCGGTGCCCGCTTCGCGCATGCGCAGACGAGATCTCGGAAACGGGTGGATCTATCGACTTGAAATTTGCTATGTGCATGTATCTTGCCCCGGATGCGAATTTTATCGGGTCGCGAGCCCGTGCGACGCCAGCTTCGCGCATGCGCAGACGAGATCTTGGAAACGGGTGGAGCTATCGACTTGAAATTTGGTACGTGAATGTATCTTGCCCCGGATACGAATTTTATCGGGTCGCCGAGCCCGTGCGACGCCAGCTTCGCGCATGCGCAGACGAGATCTCGGAAACAGGTGGAGCTGTCGACTTGAAATTTGGTATGTGAATGTTTCTTGCCCCGGATACGAATTTTATCGGATCGCCGAGCCCGTGCGACGCCAGCTTCGCGCATGCGCAGACCAGATCTCGGAAACGGGTGGAGCTATCGACTTGAAATTTGGTTTTTGAATAGCCCGGACAACGTCGGGCTCATCGGCTAGTATAATATAAAAGAATAGGATTTGTTTGTCATGTGTGCGAAGCGCACACAGGGGCCACAGGCTCCTAATGCACAAAGGGGCAGCAGGCCCTTTCGACGCTAAATAAGGCCCCCGAAGGGAGCCTGTTTCAGCTGGTAAGTTATATAAGTATACATTAAAAAATAGACTATTATTCATCTGAAGGGATGTTCAAAAATATGAGCAGACAACAGACCCATGACCAGCTAATACAAGTGCAGAAGGATTCATATTCAGAGAACGAAATGTTCAGATTTCCAAAGGGAATTACTGAGTATTTGGTAACGAAAGTGTTAATGCAGCCCATGACCAAGCCTTGAAATAGTGTGTCTGTCATTTGCAGAATGAGGTCCCCAGAGGGTGAATTTAGTGATGCTACCCCGCATAGTGGGCTAGCATCACCAAATTCACCCTCTGGGAACCTCATTCTGCTGAGATGTAAGCAGAATGAGGTCCCCAGACAAATGACAGACACACTATTTCAAGGCTTGCCCATGACCACAGATACCCTGGCTGGTGAGTTATGCTTGGTATAAACCAGCTGGACTGTATTATATTCTTTACTAGTGAATATAACTGAAGATTTATGTTTAATTGTGGTATTTTTTTCTACATGTCCAGATTCGAGAGGAGATTGAGTTTGAAAATCTTGCAAAAATTTACCTCAAAGAAATGATTAAAAAGGAATGCTGGGATGATATGAATGTCAAAGGTCGAGCTATTCAGGTAAGCAGTTTAAACTATAGCGACTTCTTTCAGAATAGTTACCGTAGCCCAGAAATTATATATAGCAGCAGCTTATTGTCTTAATTAGAGCACAATTAATTAAAATTCAACTTCTTTTCTTCATAATTTGTTTGTATTCTCGAAGTAAATGTATAAAACAATTGGACCATGAGAGACATTTAATGCTTTCTACCAGATCAAATTTCAAGGAATGACTTTTAGAGAATTCTTTACCTACTCATAAATCAAACATTCTCTGTTTACAAAACTTTACAATCCTGAGTAGACTTGTTGGCCAGCATAACACCAGCTTGATAATTTGAGGGAATCTTAATTTCCTTGCAACAAAGATCACTTCACTTTGAATACTTTTAGTCGATGATTAACCCTTCCATGACTGCAGCTTCCTGAAATTTTTTGGAAAACCCTGTGCCAATGCATTCTCTTATATATGCGAGTCTCCCATAGGGAGCCTAGCATATATAAGAGAATACATTGGCCTAACAATATTTACCTTGCCATTGTAAGCCAGTGCATTCTCTTTATATATGTGAGGCTCCCTATGGGAGACTCACATATATAAGAGAATGCATTGGCACAGGATCTTTAATGCTGCACCAGCTCAGCTCCCATCATGAAAGGGTTAAATTTTCTGTTGTTTCTGTTTACAGTCATTCAATACAAACCTAGAGGTTGGCAACTTCCCTATGAAGGCTCGTCTAGAGAGGGTGACGAAGATGATTGAAATTGTTTCTAGCAGAAGAGGAGTAGAGGCCCAGGAATTACAGGTATGCTCTTACCTACTGTCAGGTCTCATTAAAGTGATGTGAAACACTCCGCTGGGGTGCACATCAAATAAACTTGCTCAAAGTATTTTAATTAATGTTGTATCAAAATTGCCAGCACACGTCATTCTATCATATAAATCAAATACAGAGGCGTAGGAAGGTTATAAGTATTCCTACGGCCCATAGGCATAATTCCATAGCCGCGCTTGCGCGGCTCCGAGGCGCGTGGAGCACCGAGAAGGGGGGATGGTATGGAAGGGGGGTGTCCCCCTTCTAAAATTGGGAAATTTTTTAATATTCAATATTGAAATGGCGCTTTCTGGTGCATTTTGGCGTAACCAATGTTACATTACACATGCTGGGAGAAAAGAATGAAACATGCATCAATACTCACCGGTATAACAACCATGCATGTATAGCATCTGAATGAATCATGTCCCGACGCACGTGTCACACAAATAAGACAAACAATGTTGCAGTACAAATTAATCACCAATGTTCTGAAAAACTTAAAGCGGTTTTCCACGATAAAATTACTCCTCCAAATTAAAATTCCACGAATACAGGAACGACGATGGATAATTAATTTTGCTGAATGGAAGAGATATATATCATACCAATGAATATATAGAGCTTGAATAATAGATGAGACATACATGTATGGTGGTTCCAGGAATCATGGCCGCAATGTGGTACACATGTCTTCTATCTTAATCTTGACATTTTTACTAACTTGACACAGTCACATATCTGCTAACTTGAGACAGTAAAAGAGCAGTACACTATAAATAAATTAAGTTAAATTAAATTATGGGAGAATCGGGGAAAGGGAATTTGAGATACATATTATATGTCATGCTGGGAATTTATGGCCCGGGGCATCGAAGACGGATAGGGATAACATGATATAGTCAACGACGTTTCTTCGATAAGAACTATAAATTAAGCAGCATGGCATCGTAGAAGTTTCACATTCTGTGTTTTATGACTATCGCCAATCGCACCTTTCCCACGTGTGTAACAACAAAAAACTTCACAGCTGCGAATATTGGTACGGCCAAAACCGTCCGGCCGTACCCGCTCCTACGCCACTGAAATATAGTGACTCTTGTTAGCAAAATCATTCTCTTTGTTTATCGACGATTTGGGATGAATTGCGGTCTGTTTGTTTACATTTATGCATAGTTCAGATGCCTAGTTTTACGAAATGGTACATCCATTGTTGTTGAATTTTTCGACAATAACAGTTTAATAATACATTCTTCAAATAGGTGTAGTGGCTGAGTCATCAAAAATATCAGTTTGAATTAGTGACATAATATGTCTTTAAATTTAACATTCAAAGTCAGTATCTATGTGCACAGTGTTATTCACCGTATCTCCTTTTTATACTCCTGGTTAACCCTTTCTAAGCTTTGTTTACTAAATGGATTCTCCCGTGAATTATAAAAAGTATACATCATAGATTTGGAATGCTCCTTTATTCATCTGGAGGGATCTTCAGGAATATAAGCAGACAACAGACTGAAGAATAGATAATATAAGTGCAGAAAGAATCAAAAAGGGACAAAAGGGCACTCACAGTGGGTAAATGTGAAAAATCAAAACGTTTTGTAAAACAATCATTTACATGGAAAAATAGATAGACTTTGTTCTTATTTCTATTATTGATTATCTGAGATTAAATTGGACAGGTGATTTGTTAAGCTGTCTTTTTGTACAGAGCCATCCGCCTCCCCCAAACCTACCCGCCCTGAGTTTGGCATTTCTTATATTTTTTGCGTAATTGTGTCAAATATGGTGTGTTTGTTAGTTTTCCATTATTTCTTAAATCTAAGTTTTATCATTTGAATCACACTGGGATGATACTTTAATGAAATAAGAGCAACTAGTTACTTTTATGGACAAAATCAACAAGAAAATTCAGAGGTTTCAAATAGAAAAGAGTTTTCGTAAATTTTAAAAACATAAACATTGGATGCTGTCAGATATAATCCCATACTATGCCGATAACTCTGCAGTGACGAGAATTTTGTTGGGACGATCCATTCAGTAAAGAAAGGGTTAACATGTCCTGAATGACATGACAGCTGTATATGTATGTTTACTACCACAAAGTACAGATCGATAATAAAGTTTGGTCTCAGGTGGCCCATTATTATCAGTTATTTATGTTCTCTGTTTCCAGTCCCGAAAACAAGAAATAGAAGCACGGAAGCCTTCTCCGGCTGCAGTAAGTTCTTACATGTTATACCATTATAATTAGAGTTTCATTGATTACATCTCACATCAACTTAGAGTCTATTCCCATCTGTTGACTCATGTGCGACTAGAAGCGACAAATTTTAACCACTACTTTTACTTCTTAACCCGTTCATGGTGGGAGCTGCGCTGGTGCGGTATTAAAGATCCTGTGCCAGTGCATTTTCTTATATATGTGAGTCTCCCATAGGGAACCTCGAATATATAAGAATGCACTGGCTTACAAGGTCAAGGTAAATATTGTTAGGCCAATGTGTTCTCTTATGTATTCGAGGCTCCCTATGGGAGACCCGCATATATAAGAGAATGCATTGGCACAGGGTTTTTGCAAAATTTCAGAAAGCTCCAGTCATGGAAGGTTTAAGGTTGGTGTTAACTCTTTACAAAGCCATTTGTCGCTTAATTATTGTATTCACCAATCAACCCATCCTCGCAATGGCATCGGTGACTAGCCATTAATGTGTCATGGTATTCAGTCAATAGGCAATTAATGTAATCCGCATTATAGCCATGGACCAACGGACACTTGTGGCTTTCAAGGTCAAATTCTGAATGTATTGCTTACTGTAATTTTAACTGATATTTGATACAAATTCATTAACAATGACTACCAACAGATGAGAGAGAAGCGATTGAACTGAGTCATAGTTGTGGAGCAGTTTGACCTGAAATTTGCCACGTTTAGACGCACATGCATCATGCCCTCAGATGAGAATAGACTCTTAATCAGTTTTTGAAAATCGCTCATCAAAACATGTGGGGCTTATATTTCATCAAAGAATGTGTGAATCTCTTAACATTCTCTTAACTATTATCATCACAATTTGTCGCATCAATTTTGAACACAAACAGGTAAGCAGAAGAAAGTGTTCTTTTAAATTTTAAATAGAGTAAGAATTTCTGTCATGTAGATGGTAGGTTTATTTAGATGTGACTATGTCAAACTTCACACTTTCAGCATCTACAGACTAGAACATTCTAACATTCTGTATGTCAGTAGTGTACTAGTTGTGTTGCTGTAGTTTTGAGTATAAAATGAATCAACTGTGGGGCATGACAATAATTTACTACTGTTTCTATCGCTACTATTTCTGAGTGTCATGATTGTTGTAGTTTTTTTTGTAGTATTCAAATGAATGTTCATCTTGTATGAAATCATATATTATCATGATTATGAAGTATTAGATCTGCCAGCACTGTTTTCCTTCATTCATTTCGTAATTACCATTTTAAATTCTGAATATAGATCATTGATGTGGTAGTGTAATTCAACTTGAATATTTGTCGTGCATTTTGATTGGTCAAGGCATGCAAAAATTTTGAATAGAGTATGCTGCTGTTGACAACATGCGTCAACACGTCACAGCGCAACCAGGAGTCACCTAATTGAGTTCAATCGGAAAATTGTTACTACAGATACGATTAACAGAAAGTTATTAGGGCAGTGCTCCGATTAACCCATGGAATGTACAGTAATGCCCTAAATAATCGACTCCTTAAACACAGCAGAATTATGGGTAATTTTTCAGGATTTAGCCATATTTCTGACTAAATCCTGAAAAATAACCCATAATTCTGCTGTGGTTAAGGAGTCGATTATTTAGGGCATTATTGTACCGAGAGATTTGATCACCAGGAAATTGGATATCTCACTTCATAGCATGTAATGCTGATGAAAAATGCTCTTTGTGCAGTTTCTATTAATTTTTTTGGTGCACGCATTGAATTACAACTGAAATAGAAGTACCCTGTTTCGTTGGATATTCATACATTCAAGCATGAAAACAAGTTTGTGACTCATCGGCAAGCCTAACAGTTTGTTTACTACAGATACGATTAACAGAAAGTTAAGGAGTCGATTATTTAGGGCATTACTGTACATTCCATGGGTTAATCGGAGCACTGCCCAAATAACTTTCTGTTAATCGTATCTGTAGTAAACACAACTGTTAGGCTTGCCGATGAGTCACAAACTTGTTTTCATGCTTGAATGTATGAATACCTGTAGTTTGTTTACTACAGATACTATTAAACAAACTGTTTTCATGCTCGATTCCCCGATTATCCAACTCAACAGTCTGTTTATCTCCTAAATATTCCATTCATGTCTTATTAAACTACAAGTCTGAGTGTAGTGTGTCTGTCAGTCATTTGCAGAATGAGGTCCCCAGAGGGTGAATTTAATAGCATCACCAAATTCACCCTCTGGGGACCTCATTCTGTTTAAGCCCCATCTTCTCTGGAAAGTTTCTTTATAATCAGATTTCTATAGAAACTTCTTCACATAGATTCTATTTCTTTTTTAGTTTAGTTTCTCTATATCCCCAAATTGGCAGACGAGGTTCCCAGTGGGTGTACATCACAATATTCACCATTTGGGAACTTCAATCTGAGTCTATGTCTCCCATAGCAGATGAGGCCATGCAGAATGGGTCCCAAGATGGTGAATTTGGTGATGCTAGCCCACCGTGTGGGATAGCATCACTAAATTCTCCCTCTGGGGACCTCATTCTGTAAATGACAGGCACACTAAACTAAGACTTGTTAAACTAGTGGTATTTATTTTATTTTTTTTACTTAGCAGCTCTATACATATTTTATATTCCCTTGTTGGTGTGGTGATAATATTAAGATCATTGAATTACAAGTAATTGTGAGCATGATCTTGAGTTTGCATGGATCTTTTATTTTTATGTCTTGGTGTAGACTTAGAAAAGGAGGAGTTATGACTTCAACTGTTAACAATAAACTCTTAGAAGGCACTTTTTGTGACTCAAAACAGACACCCTAACAGTCCATAATGCTTTAAATCATCAGGTTTCCTTGCACTAGTTAATATTTAAAATATATTTTGGTGCAATTTTCTAAAAACAATTGCTCGTCAATCACAAGATAGGTCGTTAATCAAGATATAGTGAATCTTTCATTATTTTATATGTTAACCTTTGAATTGTAGAAGGTTGTAAAAAAGGTAAGCATGCCTTATCCCGACACAAAAAAATTATAACAACTCACCAAGCCTACAGTGTTCTATTTTATTGCATACGCATTCATTTATTTTTGCGAAATAGAGCAAAATACAGAAGATTCAAAATGTTCAGTAAAACAATTTATACTTCTTGAACAATACAAACTAATTGCGTCAACTCGTCAATGGTGACATCAACCTTTACAGAAAATGTCTTCACTAAATTATGTGCTACAGTCTACATAAAGCACACACTTGTCCAATTAGATAAAACAATTTTGATCTAAATTTCAGTATATTGCAAGCTACAATCTTCAGAGTGTGCAATAAAAATAGAACAACACAGTTGTATGAACATGTTAACATTATTGCACTCTTAGTGGTTCAGCCACGTAATTCTCGAACATATGGTTCTCGTTTTACCGTGGCATCACAACAGACTCATGCAATAACATTAACCAGTTCACACACTTGTGTTGTTCTATCTATGTATGCTTAACAGATAATCTAAAAAGTTTTAACCCTTAATATACCTAGGAACCTCATCAAACTCTCATTTTACTATTTTAGGCTAATTGTTTGTTGATTTCCCATAATTAAACTTTGTTTACCATGACTAACATGCTAAGTTTCTAATATTATCTGGGTTGGTATCTGTATTAATATATTGTTTTCAGTATTTTCCAGTGTTGTTTTATATTGCCTCCCTTAGTACATGTAATAGTTATATAACAGAAAATGGCTGATTGCTCTGGATTATAATGATATTCTGGTTGACATTTGTGCAACAAACTATATATTTTTTAATTATTTCTTGATTTATAAAATTATTTTGAGTCAATTTGTTCAATAAATGAATTTTGCATAATGCCTGCTTTACACAGTCTAATTCATCTTTAGATTTTATGTCAGGCACACCAGGGTGCCAAATTGGATGGTTCCATTTCCACACTCTGACTACAGGTTGATTTTTTTAAATATGGGGCAAATATATATAGGCCATCACCTTAATGTGTGTTTCTGAGATGTATTCAAGTCAAGCTACCTTCTCTGGGTTGATAGATTTGAATACCTGTCTCGGGAACAAACAATTCGGTGATAACCAATTTATCCCACAATTCACCCAACAAACTATCTACCGTCTAAATGGCATCGTGCATCACTATCAAGACTGATGTCATCAACGATTAAGTGTGTCAAAATAGATCCGAATAATCATACGCACTAAATAAAAACAAAACTTTTTAGCTCAAGTTTACTATTGCCATGGGTTGGTCGCCAATGTGCGTCTGTCAACAATTTACTTTGGTACACCCCACAGGCCACATACCGCATCCGACCATCACAAAACTTCATAGGGATCTTCGGGGTGACCTCTAGATGGGAGCTAACCATTTTTTCCGAATTTCGTTGAAAAACATGGCTGCCAGTGGCCATCTTGGATTTTTGTTTTAAATCCATTAGCGCACCCTACAGGCCACATCCCTCACCCAATCGTCACCCATTTACGACATTCGTGTGATGGAATCCAGGCTAATTCGCAAGTTTCCACAGTCTATCTCTATAATTATTCAAGTTGAATTCAGCAAATTAGACTGTGTAAAGCATTAGAAGTATATTGTCCTGTATGCAGTGATTTATACATTTGTTCAAAATGATATATATTGTTTCAGTCACGCAGACATTTTTATAACCATTGAAAATCAGCACTCTTCTAGTTATGTTGTGTATAATTATTTGAAGCTAGTTATCTTCCTCAATTTCTATTTTGTGCATAACGTAACTTACAATTTAAGTTACCATACGCAATGCCAATCATATGACTTATATACTTTCTGTTGACACATAATTATTCCACACCCATTGACGTGAGGAACATGCATTCAACGGAATCCCAGCCATTTAATACATATTAGTGTATACCTCTAGTGGAATAAAAGCCAGAACTATTCTTGTTGACGTTGTCGCCAAGAAAGATGACGTACATTATGTCGATCATCCGTTTCTGGTGATCCCCCCATTATTACTGGTTATTTGTCAGACTTAAATCACAATAAAGGTAGCTATAGTAACAATGGAGGTGACATTCATGGATTTAACTTATCTGACTGAACAGTGTAGAATAAATACAGAACACAACTTGCATCATAATCTCAAATCTTTTATCGAACTCGTTGCGGATGGCACAAAGTTATATTTTGCTCGAACTACGAACTCTCGCGAAATATATCCTTGCGCCATCCGCAAATAAAAGATTCTCCGATTAAGATGCGCATTGTGTTCTGTCTATATATTAAATTAGCTAGTTTACAGAATGAGCCATATCTGAAAATTGGGTCATGTTGCATAAGTTTGGCAAGAACAAGTCCAACAACAAACCTCTTGAAACAAACACAATTTTTGTTCTATATTTAGCACTTTTCCTAGGCCTCAGTTATACCAGGCGACTTAGGTGGCATAGTTCTATTTCTTTAAACTTCTCCCTATTTCCTATCCTGAGCGAAATTAAATCTCTCTAACATGCAATTCCTCTCTGACACCAAAGTGACTACAAAAACTGTAATATCTGTCATACTTGTTTCACTAACAGAAGAAAAACGTCTCACTTTTTTATAATCCTATTTTTTTCTGTAGGAAACATTAAATTTGTGCAGCGTTTTTTTTGGAATGCAACATTTACTGAGAAACATATTGACACGTTAATTACTGACTACGAGTTATCTCATACTTGTTGCTTGTAATTGAATGGGAGTAGGCAGTTAACTTGTTAAATTTGTCTTTTTATTCAGTCTTACTATATAATTTTGTTGATATAAAACTTACAGATCCTAAGAGATGTTTATCGACGTAAGGCAATGATATGCGTAAGTCGGCACATCGATGTTCATGGATGTTTTCAGAATGATGTTTATCACACAATTTATTTCCAGTGTTCAATGAAGTTTAGGTTATTAAAAAGTCTGTGTTCTCAACCAATTTTGCCACATATTTTTTATGAGATCAAATGGTGTAGATTTTGGGAACGAAATCTATTTTCTTCTATTTCTGTAGGCCAGGAATTACGATTTATCTTAGAACTGAAAAGTTTAAGTGGTAATGGGTTGATTCCACCAATACACATTATTTCAGAATTTGCACAAATTCTGATGAAATAAAAATGTTAAGGATTAACACAGTGTATTTTAAATCAGTTAAACATGAAATCATTTCTGACATTAGAAACACTTTGCCACAATTTGTTAAAAGCTGAAGCCGGTGTTCTAAAACTATGTTCCAGGTTACCGATTTATTATGGGAATACAGTCAGTGTGTCATGAAAATTAATCAAAAAGTTTTTCAAGCTCAATAGAGGCAGATAGTACTAGATAACGCAGACTTATTTTAATGATGGCCTTAATTAGCATGTCATTTATTTCAGATAATTTTTTCGCTATCCTGTGCTCCCTCATATCTTCTCATACAATGAAGGTGAAACCGTTTTATAAAAACAAATTTTCCTTTAGAAAGAATGAAACTGAAGCTGGATGATGAATTATATTAATGGAATGCATCTATACTATTTGTGTCATAAGTTTTGGATATGATACTTCAACTTTGGTTATTTCTGTATAAATTTATTTATATCCATGAGATGTTTAGATTCAAACAACTGTTTAAAAATAGTGTTTCTCTTCCTAGCAAATATTATATAGACTCCAGGGTATGAGATAATAGATATGAATCGAGGGAACCTGTGCGGAATTCTATTAATTAATATAAATTTTATTTAGAATTACTTATCACATTCCCGGAACAGTAAAAGGGGCCATTTTTATAACAGAAATCTCGCAAAGAAAATTCGGAGATTACAAAGAGGGATAACACTATCTTGTTATCACCCTCAATCAAGGCAAATTCCATTTCAACTGAGAGATTTCACCATGAATTATGTTTGTCTGCATCAGAAATAGACCACTTTATTATGCCTTTATAGACAAATAAAATACTCAATCTTCAGTTTTATCTGTATTTTATTAACAAAATGGCTAATTTTTGTAATTGTGGGCCTGGAAGAGATAACTATCTTTAAAAAGGTTCTCAAAGTATATTTTTGCCATGTTTTAAGCTTGTCGCTATATAATCTTCAGGCTTAACCACATGTAGTACGTATGTGGAGACACACATGAGGAGACAGGCATTGTTTATTATTTGAATTTAAACAGGTATTGTTTATTATTTGAATTGAGATATTGTTTATTATTTGGTATCATTTTACTTTTTGAAGAACCATGACAAGCGATCACATTTTTGTTGCTTGATCCACCTTGATCAGTTTTTTTTTTACAAGAGTTCACTTAAGCCTCTTATCTTGGATATGTCTTGCATCTTTTTGGGGATAGAAGAACTGTCTTTATTCATGATACCATGTCTGATTTAACACCCCTAAATTATACTATTTCCTCTGCTTTTCAAGTGAAAAATTATTTTATTTGAGTCGAGGAACCCACTCTTTAAAATTCAGAGAGCTACATGTATTAGATTTCGATTTTAAAAATCTATTTATTTCCTACACCTCAAATTGTTGTCAGCCTAGCAAAAATTCCACCGGAAATAAACGGAGATGCGCAGATGCCATAATGATAGTTGGGAGGTCGCATATAGCAGTTATCAGAAATGATTCTCTGAATAAAAGATGACGGAAATTATCACCAGAAACAAAATTGACAGTAACTTGTGATTGTTGGCATGCAGATGCATACATGTTGCATGATGTAGGTATACTTGTTCCCGATTCAGTAATAATATTTTATGCATTAACATATAGACAAGTATATACCATGCCGATCACATGTGATTGAAGATGTTTGTACATTTGTGATGACGCATACTGAGGAATTCTATTTCGAATGAGGCATCACAAAATATGAAATTTGAGATACAAAAAATTAAAATCTAACATCTCTTGCTTTGAATGGTGTGTTCCTTGACTCAAATCAAATATTTTTCACCCCGAAGCTAAAGAAATGGTAATTTGGGGTGTTAAATCGGAGAGCGCATCATTAATAGTCCAATTTTGTTGAAGATAATGAAAAATTTTAACATTAACAATTTCATGGCGGGAGCTGCGCTGGTGCAGCATTAAAGATTATGTTCCAGTGCATTCTCTTATATGTGCAAGTCTCTCACAGGGAGCCTCACATATATAAGAGAATTCGCTGGCTTACAATCTCAAGGTAAATAGTGTCAGGCCAATGTATTCTCTTATATATGGAAGGCTCCCTATGGGAGACTCGCATATATAAGAACATGCATTGGCACAAGATTTTCGGAAAATTTCAGGAAGCTCCAGTCATGGAAGGGTAAATAACATTTTACCATAGATAAATCATACCAAGATGATTTATAACTTCATTTCATAAATCTTTCAAGAGTATCTGCTCTTATGTTATCAACTTGTACTTTTTTCTCTCCGTCTCTCTCAGATTTTTATCTCAGTAAATAATTTTTCATTGGGGAAAAATGAAACATCATTATTTTGATGACTGTTAAGTAAAATTCAGTTACTTCACATTACCTGTTTTCAAAACTGTGTTGTATCACTCAGCCATCATCATTGGTTGCGGTCCAAGTCTGCTCGTACCTAAACCAGCTAGGATAATGGGATAGCGAGATGCTGGTTTACGTCCGAGACCGTTTGGATATATACCTATCCTATAACAGGCTTTACGCGTTTGTGACCAGCTGACATAAAACCACAAATAAATGTAATCAAATATCATAATTGTGACAATAAACTGGTTTATTCTGTAGAAAACATGTTATTTGTTCTGAAATCCACAACAGTTGCCAATTGAAAACGGTAATTCAATGTGGAAAATACATTAGATCGCAATGTTTACATAATTTAAAAAGTACAAATGCATTTGACCTCTCCAATTGAGCTCGTTTTTTTCCGTCATAGCACTCGTATGGTAAACATAAAGAAAACCCCATGTTGTCGTAAATTGAATTAATCCAGACAGTCTCGGATGTAAACCAGCATTTCGCTATCCCAATATCCTAGCTGGTATGTATGAGCAGAGTTGGACTAGCTTCCAGCAAATAATTTTTCCTCTTCTCACTTTATGAGTAACTATTTTTCAGATCTTCTCAGTACAATCAGCTGGACAAACTACTTCACGGACAGAGAACAATACATAGTTATTTAACCCTTTCAGTGCCAAGTCCGATTTTTGTATCAACCCATATTTCCTTGATCATTTTTCAAATTTATTGATTATAATAATGTGATGCATTGATGGAAAGAGCTCTAAGAGCTCTTTCCATCAATGTATAACATTATTATAATCAATAAATTTGAAAAATGATCAAGGAAATATGGGTTGATACAAAAATCGGACTTGGCACTGAAAGGGTTAAACACCTAATTTATTAACTTTTCTTCCCTCATCCCATATGACTAGTCATGACTGTCAGAACAAAACAAATCATAACATTTTCTTAACCCTTTCATGACGGGAGCTGGTGTAGCATTAAAGATCCTGTGCCAGTGCATTCTTTTATATATGTGAGTCTCCCATAGGGAGCATTGCATGTATAAGAGAACACACTGACTTAAAAATCAAGGTAAATATTGTTAGGCCAAAGCATTCTCTTATATATGCCAGGCTCCCTATGGGAGACTCGCATATATAAGAGAATGCAATGGCACAGGGTTTTTGCAACATTAAAGATCCGGTGTCAGTGCATTCTTTTTTATATGCGAGTCTCCCATAGGGAGCCTCACATATATAAGAGAACGCACTGGCTTACCAGGTCAAGATAAATATAGTTAGGCTAATGTATTCTCTTATATATGCGAGGCTCCCTAAAGGAGACTCGCATATATAAGAGAGTGCATTGGCACAGGGTTTTCCCAAAATTTCAGGAAGCTCCAGTCATGCAAGGGTTAAAGTAAAGAATTGAGTTGGTTGGGTAGACCTGCAAACCAATATAAACATGTCAAATTAACATGTGAAGGCTGAACTTATCTTTCATACATGTCTATAGGCTTAATAATTTGTTGAACTTTTGTTGCTTGTTTGTGCAGGATGATGATTTGATTGAAGGTGAAGAGGGAGATGAAGAAAAAGAACAGCCTTCAACTACAGGCAGTCTGGGTGAGTTGAATATTTAACCCTTTACCCAACAGAAGGCCCCTGTGCCAATGCATTCTCTTATATATGCGAGTCGACCATAGGTCGCCTCGCATATATAAGAGAATGCATTGGCTTAACACATTAAAAATTATAAAATTGTTAAAGAATGTAAGAAAAAATGGTAAAAAGTGTTAAAAAAAGATTTTTTTAGGCCAATGCATTCTCTTATATATGCGAGGCGACCTATGGTCGACTCGCATATATAAGAGAATGCATTGACACAGGGCATGACTGTAACTATCACAATGTGGTCAAGGAGCCGGTTCCAATGATATCCATATTTGTATGGTTCTATTGAGACAGACCGAAGATATTTTAGGCTGTTGAAGCCTTATTTGGCCGGTTTTGGCCGGTTTGTTGGGTAAAGGGTTAATACCATAATAATAAACACTTGAAAGTTTGGAAAGTTATAATTAGTTAGAATCAAAAGGTAATATTCAAATGTAAAAACTTGGATGTTTTTTTTATTCCACCCATGTTGATACATGCTAATTATAGATTAAGGTACTCTTCAATTGTTTAGCTACAACACACTATATGTATTTCTGACATACTAATGTAGCAATACGATATTAATATTCCTGATCAGGTGATTCTGTTTCAACAATGATGAGTCAGTGAAAGTCACTGTTATAACAAAAGGTTAATTGAGTAAATGTCTACTCAAGAGAAAAAGTGTGTCAAAACAACTGAGGATTTGAAAAGACGTTTGTGCAATTGAGTAAAATATTAATTGTAAACGATTGTTACATGCAGTGACTCAACCCCATTGAATGTAAGTGGGAGTATATTATGGGGTTGCAACTTAACATAACTAGATGCATCTGAGTACAACATGGTACTTATTGGTGGTCTGTCTCAAAACCGTCCTCATTAATTAATTTTGTATCTGTGATTGCAATTCCTTCTATACCTTGCTAATTAACCCTTTCTATACTATAATTTCTCCCATTCAGTTATAAAAGTATACATTGGAATGGTCTATTATTCATCTGGATGGGGTGTTCAGGAATAATAAGCAGACAACAGATAATGAAAGTTTAGAAATAGTCCTATTTATTGTTCAGAATGTTCAGAAGATAAGTTCAACAAACTATTGTCATTTGTTGAACTTATTTTCTGAACATTTCCTAAGGGACAACTACTCATCAATGAGTATTTAGTATAGAAAGGGTTAACGTCAACTCAAGATGCTTACCTTAGCCCTTTCTATACTAAATTAAATACTCATTGAGTAGTTATCATATAGGAAATGTTCAGGTAATAAGTTCAATAAAGACCATACATGTGGGTTGTTTGTTGAACATATTATCAAAACATTTCCCTCAATAAATTCCTTAGGCACTTTAATTTATCTGTCATCTGCTCACCTTAAAATCCCTCCAAATGAATAATAGACCATTCCAATGTACACTATTTCACTGATTGGGAGAATCCATTAAGTATAGAAAGGGTTAAGCTGAATTTGCACCCTGTCAGTAATATGGTTTAATTCAGGCAGTCAACTTTATTATGTGAGAGGTACAGTAATGCCCTAAATAATCGACTCCTTAACCACAGCAGAATTATGTGAAATTTTTCAGGATTTAGTCGGAAATATGGTTTGTTGCCATTCATCGGAAAGCTCTCACTGAGAGCTTTCCGATGAATGGCAACAAGCCATATTTCTGACTAAATCCTGAAAAATTACCCATAATTCTGCTGTAGTTAAGGAGTCGATTATTTAAGGCACTACTGTATATATGTAATTAGAAACTTGGATTGTTCTTTGTAGGTGCACTATATGGAGGGGAGAATGATTTGTATCACAGTCAATTTGAGCTTCACAATAAAGAGCAGAAAATATCACAGATTATACTCCTACAGGTAGGAAATTTATGTTCATTACTGTTTGTTAGCTAGGTGGTCCAGTGGTTAGAGTTGGCATGTCGCAATTGTCAGGTAAGATGAAAGAGAGACAAGTTTCTCCAGGGAAAACACCAGTAATGAACCAAACCTTTGCCGACTGGTCTGCGCATTTTGAATTCTGTTATTCTTCATTCAGGACCAAATGTGGTTTGTGAAGAAGTTGTGGGAAACCTTGTCCTTTTATAGCCCGTTTGGGGCCAAGCTTCCATTTGATTGGCTGTTGCCAAGCCGATAGGGGTCAGACTGTGGTTGAGGTGAAGTTTACACATTTGTGTTCTCATATGGGGTTCTCATGTGTGTTGAGAGATATTTTGCTTGGGGTTCCCATGTGGGGTTCTCTGGATGCATGAGGTTGCCATATGGGGTGCTCATGGGGTTCCCATATGTGGTTCTCTGACAAGAGTTTGACAATTACCGCTGGTTTACTTGGTTTCCTGACAGTGACTTGGTTTCAAAGATGATGCGACATGTGGCTGTAGAATTGTATGCTATTAAAATCTTTAGCCAAGTTGAAACCCCGAAAAACACATTCTGAGAAACATTTGGTATCACATAAAATGTTCATAAAAGTGATTTAAAAGATTGCATAATCATTCACTGATGACAGCGAAAGGCACGGTGTTATAAAAATAGTAACGTTCATTAAACCATAGTCTTAGTGTGTAAAATTTAACTCTTCTCTAATTCGTTAAAGGGGTACTTTACACAAAATCCGACCATTTATGGGACCATCTTCTTTTATACTCAACAGAATATATGCAACAAATGAATGAATTTGAGCCATGGATTAGTGTAAAATGAACTGTGCTCTATGAATGATATAAAAAACATGGTAATATAATAAATGGTTGGATTTAGTTTACAGTACCCCTTTAACATGTTTAGTTAGATATTTTATTGTGAAAACTCGTAAAAAAACTTCACCTCAAATTTTATATTATTCTATATCTTTTCACAGGATGCAATTTACAGAATAAAAACATGTTTCAACAAGGAATTTGATGAGGTGTTCCAGAAGAAGGAGCAGGAAATAGCAAAAATTAAGGATAAAAATAAGAGAATCATCAAAATCATGAATGAACTTACTATCATAGAAGAAATTATAGAGCCAGAGATGGGTGTGGCTGAAAAACCAGAAAATGTGCTGAAAGTTGAGGATTCTGAGGTAATGTTTCAGATATTAACCCTTTCAGTGCCAAGTCCGATTTTTGTATCAACCCATATTTCCTCTAAGAGCTCTTTCCATCAATGTATCACATTATTATAATCAATAAATTTGAAAAATGATCAAGGAAATATGGGTTGATACAAAAATCGGACTTGGCACTGAAAGGGTTAAACAGATTCGGATCCAAGCCACTATAACTTCTGATATGTGGATTTTGAGACATGTAGTATGGTCGTTAAATTGTTCAATTTTCATATCACAATCTTTCATTTATATAGTATTCACGATCACATGAAACCCCTATTATATCATTAAAAAGTAATTACATATTTCCTTATCTGTCACTAGTTATGAATAGGCATGTGCTTCCCGTACATATCACTTTGCATCGTGCCAACAAAACTACTGCTCGTCTTTAATTTTGATTCAGGTGGATTAATACTATTTCGAAAAGCCATGCATGACACCAACACCAGACAATGCAAAATGATTGCTTTGTTGATTAAAGTTAAATTCTTGTCCATCTTGTTGCACTAACATAAATAGACACAAAAACAAAGAGACAAAATGGGAGACTATATTTTCCGTCGCCAGCCCCAGAGCCCGCGATACTGTCATATGGTTTTGAAGCATCTCAGCCAACTGTAATGTATGCGCAGCTCCTTTTAAGGATTTTGATTTGTTAAGACTCAATTGATAAATTTGATTCACAACTCGTCTACAACTTGTTTTGAATCAAATTTATCAAACTCGTTTCAAAAAATCTTATATCCCAACATAACTCGTTGGAGATCCTCCATATATCAAACTGCATTGGTGTGTCTCTGGATATATAAATATGGGATAAAATTCATTGTGGAAAGAGTTTATAGACACAATGAAGAATATTTGATTTCAGGTATCAGCACAGATTATTTAATAAATGGTTCATGACTTCTTTTGGGCCCTTAGAATTCTAAGATTCAGATTTCCAAATTGTATATATGTTGCTTGCTTGAAGTGGTGCTCTGAACAATATGAGGGTACCCCCCCCCCAATCCAGACTGGCCTCAACTAAAGCTTTCCTATAGTGTTGGAAATTTCAAACCTCATACTCCCCTTCAGGTTGGAAAATTCTCCAACTGATGACCACAAGTTTGACCAAATGTAGTAAAATATTGTTAAACTTATTAGCATTTTTGTATTGGCCACAGGGGAGAGACAATGACACACCGGGCCGACCATGGTTCGGCCCGATGTGCGAAAATTTTGTAATCTGAACAAGAAAATCACAAAATCCTAGCATCTAGACTGGCGTCAAGCATTTTTAGCATGTTTATGATGGCACGGTGGTCGAATATGCCCAAGAAGCTATTATACCCACCCATTCACACAGATAACTAGCACAAAATATTACTTTGCGCCATCAAAACCTGCGTCCAAGATGTTTTGCTTGAACCCGAATACCAGTTAATTCGGGGGTATGAATCCCGCGTACGGCTTCAAAACACCCTGAATCCCGCGTACCGAAAGGGGGGATGGGGGGGTAATACCCTCCAATATGGGAAATATTAGATTTCATTTTTTTCAGACTTCTCAAAGTAATGATCTTCTATGGTGACACTCCAAAGTTTCCACAGGCACGGGCCCTTATATGGGGAATAGATTCATTGAAACTTTTCTAAAATATGAACCCAAAGCATATAAATATACAGATATGTATATATATGCCTGAAATGAGTATAGAATAGGCTTTCATAATTTGAGACATAATGCCCATTTTATTTGGGTACAAAGAGTTATGGCACTTTATTTTGTAACAGAAAATGTGATTTTTATGCCAAAAAATTACCAAAATATTGCATTTTCAGACCCAAGGGGCACAAAAACCATATTTTTTAGAGTATCCAGAGCTATTGTTTCTCAGAAAATGCTACTGCTGACTACGGATGGGGTCACGGTCACTTGCACTTAATTTTTTCATAAGTCTTGGACACATAAAATTACACAAATTCAGATCCAACATTGTTTCAAAACACTTACCACATGAATGTTACCAGGAACCACTGGCACTTTATACTTATAAATTTGCCCATACAGATAATTCGAAACTGTGGAGTGGCCTTCAAAGTAGTGATCCACCCATGGGCTAACTGAAGTATTGTCTACTCCAAAATTGAGAATTTTAGCCAATCAAGAGCTCTTGAATCATGGTCTTGTTCAATTCAGTTTCTTTATTTAATTTTGAAACCTTTTTTCAATTTAACTGAAACAGGTCAAAATTGAGAAGTACTTAACACCAGAAGAAAGGAAGAAGGTTGAAGAAGCTAATAAAGCAGAGGAAGAAAGAATTCTCAGAGAAAAGGGAGATAATGCAAGAGAACGAGCACTTGACCAGATGATGGGTGGAGTGCTGGAAGTGAAGAAGGAAGATGAGCTGAAAAAGGTAGAACTAGAATAGAGAAATAAAAGTACCATGTTTTTATTTTATTTGTAAAATTGCTCCAAATTGTCCAAGTGTTCATAAGCAGTGTTCACTCTGGACCGAAAAATATTCTGGCCAAAAAAGTGGCCAAATGAAATTTTTAGTGGCCAAATGAAAAAACAAATTGCCCAAATCGGTAATGTAAACATGTCTGCAAACTATTTTTATTTCATTGGCCCAATACATCAGCAGCTAGATTTAAATTTACCCAAACCATGCAATCTCCACTTAACATATGTGATATACGTGACCCTACATAACCCCAATATTTGACAATATTTACTGCACATTCCAGGATGTTCCGCAACCGATGTTTATGGTTAATAAACCAGAAAATGAGTGGTCCGAAGATGAACAGAAATTTGCCAAAGACTACGAGAGGAAAGTGAAAGAGCTCCAAGAGGAAAGAGAAAAATACCGCAAGGTTGGCTGTTAATTAAATAGAGAATAATCACTTGATTGAACTGGTGACTTGAAATAATTCATTCGAGGCAGGGACATTTTTCAAACATGACAGCGCAATTAATGCACTTGAGTGTTTTACAAATTAGTCCCTGCTTCGAATGAACTATTCCACATCACCTGTTCAATCAATGATTATTCTGTTTATTATATTCCACTATAAACATCTGATTTACCAGAAATCTGAATAATACTGCCATTATACCCATGATGCATACATTTTAATAGTGGCTATGAATACGTCCTGCCCTAGTTAAAGTAACATAATTCTCAAGTAAAATATTCATTTATAATCACTTGAGAAATCAAGGTAAATTACACATAGGAATGTAATAAACTTAAATAATTTTAACCACACTTTCGAAGAAGATATTGTGGAGATTCACATTTTTTTGGTCAGTAGATCATTCATTACAATTTACGCAAAGCTGGAAAATCTGACTGGTTCGCAAGCTTGCACATAGTGTGTCTGTCATTTGCAGAGGTCCCCAGCAGCTGCCCCAGAGGGTGAATTTAGTGATGCTATCCCGCATGGCTGGCTAGCATCACCGAATTCACCCTCTGGGACCCCTCATGCTGCTTAGGCCTCAACTGCTATGGGAGACCTAGGATCAAATTGAAGTTCCCTAGTTGAAGTTGGTGATATTCTACCCATTAGTCACCTTGATTGTGCATGTTATCTTCTGCTATTTAGGGGATATAGAAACTTCCCAGAAGGGAAAATATACTAAAAACATTGTTAATTTCAGACTCTAGATCTATATTTCCCAGAAGATGAGGTCAAAGCAGAATGAGGTCCCCAGAGAGTGTATTTACTGATGCTAGCCCTCTGTGCGGGATAAAGTTATTAAATTCACCTTCTAGTGACCTCTTTCTGCAAATGACAGACACATTATTTGCAGGTTTGGTCTAGATACATAACCATGATTCAGATTTTGTGAAGAACTGATATACTTCAAGTAGTTTAGCAACCTAATGCATAGCAGAGCAATAGGGGAGCAATAATCATCACGTTTTCTCTAGACCGAGTCTTCTTATTCCGCAATAGCTTGGTAAATCGGTTGGGATGATGACCAAGTCCCATCACGTTTCTCTTCTATAACAGACATTATGCGCAGAATCGTGGGCAGGAGTTATCTTGCTTGTATGTCTTCGGATTAGTTCAAATGGAAGCTTTGCATATATGAACATGGAGGGCAGCCTTTCCCAAGCATGATTTGTTGCTCTATCAGAAAATTAATGTAATGTAATGCATTAAACGGACATGGCTCATTCGAACCTCCAAATTTTTTCTACGTAATTTGGAGCGACGGATATGATAGGTCGATAAATATATGAACTATTGATATACCGGCTTCATATGCTCCGCAAAACACTTGCCAATGTCACAGTAATTTTTCAGCCGTTTTCAACTTTTCGCCAATAAGACAAACGCTCTTTATTGCTACCATATCAGGAATAAACTGATAGGATAGCAGAACTCACCACAAAGAATTATCATCTGGCATGATCCACCTCGAGATCCCGCTCGCGCTGGCCTTTGACGAACGCCTTGTTCTTTATCAGTTCAATTCTCTCTCACGTATTTCTACACACAAATCGAAACTACTCTCGCAATGACGTCACTTCCTTCCGCATCAGAATGTACAGTACAGTCACACCCAGAAACAAATGTCCATTCACCAAAACACATCGTAACACATTCCTCTTTCTTTCTTCTATTTTTTGTTTTTGTTTTTGTTTCTTTCTTTATATACACAAACAATGAATTATCTACATGAAAATAGTCAGTGATGATCTAAAAGTCATATTTTTCCTTCAAAATTGTCCACATACAAGTATCTGTGATAATTCTTTATGTGAAGCCCCCTTTTTGGTTAATGCATCTGCCAGTTGGTTCTTACTCTCTATCCATTGAAGTTTTGAAATGTCTCCTTCATTTAGCATCTGCTTGATGTTGGAAATGTCTATTCTTAGTCTCTTTTCAGATGCTAACTTGGTTGAATTTATATTCTCCACTAGAGAACGATTATCAGTGAAAACATCAATGTGCATTTTGTTTTTATCCGCAGTGTTGAAAAGTAATTCACTCAATATGCAGCCCAAATAATATGCTGCATCCAGTCCGTCAACCATGGCTAGTGCCTCGGCAGCTAGTGTACTCTTCACAACTCTCCGAATTTTGTTAGACTTCCAGCAAATTGGACTACATTTTTCATTATTGTCAACCAAGAATATCATATAACCACAAGAGCTAGAATATCCATCAGGAAGGTTTGCAAATGAGGCATCACAGTATAGTCTCAGTCGAAGATTGTTAACATCATTAAGTACCGGGAATTTTATTTCGAATGATTCCAATTTGAGCTGTTTTAGAATTTTGTTGCATTTAACTAAGTGTTCAACTTTGGGTTCTTTGATAGATGTGCTGATTTCCAAAGCATCATATGCTGCATCAGGGCGTGTCTGATTAACAATCCAATTGATTTGTCCAGATGAGCTCCGCAATTGTGTTATTTCACTTTCAGTCAACGGTTCATGTTTCATAGATTTCCGTGCATTGTTTATCGGAATGAATTGTGTAGATTCTATGTATTGTTGTTGATTCATGAATATTCCTTCATCTGAATGTCTGATATCAAGTCCAATGTATTTGAATTGAGAAGTTTGATGTCTTCCAATGTTGAAGGTTTCAGACAGAGGAATGATAACATTTTCTTTGAATTCCTTTGTACCTGCCCAGATAAAGTCATCAACATGAATTAAGAACATTCCAGAAAGTTCCTTATTGTCATATTTGTAGAATAAGCTTGGATCAGTTACTGATTTTCGGCACCCTAGTTGTTTCATCACATCACAATCTTTGAAATACCAATTTCTCGAAGCATCATTCAGGCCATATACACATTTTTTGAGTTTCCATAACTTCCCTGATGACAGTGATATATCCGGTTTGAGATATACTTCTCGTCCAATTTCCATTCCTTGCAAAAAAGCAGCCTTCACATCAATAAAACTGCATATCCACTCTAATGATGAAGCTAATGCTAATAAGATTTTTAGAGTTTCCTTCCCTGCAGTTGGCGAATCTGTCCTATGTTCATCTTTTTCCTCAAATCCTCTAGCAACAAGTCGAGCCTTTAACTGCCTTTCCCCATTCTTGAATTTTTCTGTAACGACCAACCTTGTTGATATATATGGCTGACCAACATCATCTACTTCTTCATACACCTTAAAGTTTTTCCAGTTGTCAAGTTCCTTCATTTTTGCAATCATAATATCTTCTTATCGTCCATCTGTTATTACCACATTAACTTCATCAATGTTCTGATCATCACTACATATATGTTCATCTCTGCATGTGTCAAAAATCTTCCATTCCACACTCGGATTTTCAAAATCTACACCTGACACTTCTGAACTGTGTGAATTCATAACATTAAACCATCCTTTGTACTTTCCTGTTGTCTTTCCACCTCTGCTCACAATATCTGCCTTTTTCCATATATCATCACTGTTGACTCTGTACAAGATACAGTCATTCAACTTTGGTAGTCCAGAGTCTTTTCCTTTGGAATTAAATGGATTATTTGTTAAAACTAACTGACGATCTTTGTGTTCCAAAGCTGATCCTTCCAATAATTTGAAAGCCAAGATTGATTCTGGCAATTCCATTTTGAATTTCCTTGTCCGGTTATACCGCTTATCAAATTCACTTATGTAGTGATCCATGTCCATACTTCCATTCTTATGAAATCTATCAAACTCCACATATACCTCAAATGCTTCAGAAAGTGCGTCTTTCTTATACAGTTTGTCCAAGAATGTAAACAGTTTCTTCACTCCATCATCTGAATTTAAATCTCCTACAGAGAGTTCGTTGAAAACTTTGTCTCGAATTCCTCCCTCTGATTCAGGTAGAGATAAAGCTATCGCCGACGCCTGTTTCTTTTTGTCTAGTTCAGTTACAGTCTGCCACACTTTTATTTCTTCTACCCACCTGCTATAGGGCTTAGACTCGCTAAATAACGGTGGAACTTTGAAACCGGAAGCCATTTTTTTTTTCTTCGCTAATCGCTAGAGTATATAAATTGACTGGAAATGTCCGCTATTTTTCGTCAATAACCTCGCTCTGCTACCATTTTGATAGGATAGCAGAACTCACCACAAAGAATTATCATCTGGCATGATCCACCTCGAGATCCCGCTCGCGCTGGCCTTTGACGAACGCCTTGTTCTTTATCAGTTCAATTCTCTCTCACGTATTTCTACACACAAATCGAAACTACTCTCGCAATGACGTCACTTCCTTCCGCATCAGAATGTACAGTACAGTCACACCCAGAAACAAATGTCCATTCACCAAAACACATCGTAACATAAACTACCATGGAGCGCTCTTTTCTGTTTCATGTCGGGCAAATGGCTGTTTTGTGTTTGGGACCCAAACACCGTATTCACAGTTGTATTTTTCATTACTTCAATGCGTTGTTTTGGGTTACACAATACTCGTAGAAAGGTATTTCTCAACCTATTTCGATACTGAGAAAAATTAAAAAGCGAATAATATTATATGTATTTTGGAGCGCTAACCACCATGTGGTTTTAAACGATTGTTTCATCACTTTACCTTGTTCTATCACGGTATATGATATATTATTTTGAAGACATTAATTGCGGACACGCTAGATGATTAATCACATTCATGGGTTTACGTTAATGCCCGGGCTCCACATGTACATGTAATACATCTTTTGAATGAAAGTCCGTTAGAGAAGAGCAACGGAGCAGGACTCGGTCCAAAACAACATCATCCCAACGGATATCCCAAGCTGTCGTTGGACAGAAACGACTTGGTCTATTTTTCTCCTGTTGTTTTTTATGGAGTTTTATGTAGATAATTTCTTTTATGGAAATTATTTTTATTACAGCAATTGGAGACAGAGTTACGTAAGCTACAGAGCGTCATTGCAGATAGTATGGCCGGCTTTGATGATACCTTGAACCTAATCTTCATGAAGAAAATTAAAGTCATGATGGTGCTCTATCAGGTATGTGCTTTAATATATGTCAAGCCAACCCTTTGGTTATTGAATCTGTTTTCCCATTCAGTTAGGCCTTTTTTTTAACAACTTGATTAGCAGACATGACCCTAAATTAATGATTCTGAGAAAAACATAAAAATACACCATGTTGGTTTTTTATTTCACATTTTCTTTGAATTGCATCAGACTTAGATTTTCGTTTTGATTTTAACTCCTACTGGGTTTGTGAACTATAGCTGCAACTTAGATCTCTTTGTTACCCAATAGTAGAGTTTTACTTCGTAAATCATTGGGATTTAGAATTAACTGGTTAACCCCAAGTTCGCGTTCGTAACGCCACAGCGAACTGTTGCCCGCCCTGAATGAACTGTTTCCCGGTTTGCAATCACGGTCAGCTTTCGTGACGTCACGAGTGAACTGTTGCCCGACCCGAGCGAACTGTTGACTGGCTCCGAGCGAACTGTTGACTGGCCCGAACGGACTGTTACATGGTTTGCAATTTCCGTGACGTTTCGGCTATTTCCGGAAATTTCCGCATTGTCACTGTCACTATTAAAGATTGTGATTAATTAGCAATGACCTGATTATATACAAGTAAATGTATTGGGTAACAAAGCAATTATTTCATGTGTCTTTTGGGAACAGGCAAAATTGTTGTCCCTCGGTATCAGGAATGACTATCGAACTGTTGCCCTCGGCCTTCGGCCTTGGGCAACAGTTCGATAGTCATTCCTGATACCTCGGGACAACAATTTTGACTGTTCCCAAAAGACACATGGAATAATTGCTTATTATTTCCTCGAGTACTTTTGTGTTGGTCACGTTATGTCATGTTTTGTTATTTTATGTTGGTGGGTCCGTGATTATATAGGCTTGCCTGTTGCCTGGACCCCGGTGCTATGTCAATGTACATTTGCACACTAAACTATATATTTTTTTAATCTCTGGAAGATAAGAAAGAATTGTTTAATAACCCTTTCATGATGGGAGCTGCTCTGGTGCAGCATTACAGACCCTGTGCAAGTGCATTCTCTTATATATGTATATGTGAGTCTCCCAATATTTAAGAGAATGGCATTGGTACAGGGTTTTCGCAAAATTTCAGGAAGCTCCAGTCATGGAAGAGTTAAATGATGGTAATTGGTTTCTGATACAACAGACATTAATTATGTTTCATCACAAGTTGTATTGCCTAATTGTCCCCCGAAAAATTTCGGAGGACTATTATAATCAGCATGTCTGTTAGTTCATGCGTGTGTGCTTGCGTCCATATCCTTATCCACATGATAACTTGAGCAATATTCAACAGAATTTCTTGATACTGGGTTTACATTTGAGAAGATGGAGGCCAAGTTCGAATGTGGTCACGGTACGATGATTTTGGATGGAGTTATGACCTTTTTTCAACTTAGAAATCACTGTTTTCGTGTTGTCTGCATGGTCACTTGAGCAATATTCAACAGAATTTTTAATTTTTTTTATTTTTTACTGTTATGCCCCATTTCGAACTTAGAAAGCGCTGTTTTCGTGTTTTCCACATAGTAACTTGAGCAATATTCAACACAGTTTCTTGATATTTGGAATGTGGTTCTCATTTGAGAAGACGTAGGCCAAGTTCTATTTTATTCCATTTAGAAATAACATTTGTTGCTGTCTCTCACAAATTGAGCATTCTTCAAAAGAATATCTTGTTTCTTGGTGAGTGGCTCACCTTTGAGAACATGCAGGTCATCGTGTAGTTTGAGTCAAATTTTGCCAGAATCTGAATTCTTTGTTCTTAAAAAAAGCCAATGTCCCAAAAAGCCACCTCGATTCGGGGGACTTGTGATTTACCAAAGACAGCAAATATTATGAATTTTGGGGAAAATATATTTTTTCAACACTAGTTTGTTCTACCAACATCAGAACTAATTAACTTAACCAACCAACATCAGTTTAACAGGCTAGGAGATGTCCTATGTAAAAAAAACTGGATTAGTGGTTGTCTTTTTTTTTCTTCAAGTTTTGGAATCAAATTATTTTACTTTAGAGTTTTGACTTGGAGACACCTGGACCCAAGAAAACTTTAGTTTTTTTGGCTGAAGATATCTAGAAACAAACACATGGTGTTTTGGTAGTTTCAGATGCTAAGCAGAAGTGTGATGTCATCAGCATGTTAGTTTCAGCGCATGTTTGATGACATCATCATGTGATTTTTTGTTAGTTGAACAAATGCCATGCTTCAGACACCTGGTGTGATGTCATCAGGATGGAATTTTCCATGATTTGCCCTGTGATTGACAGGTGTCAGGGAATTGGGTCACACATCTGTGCTCAGGGCCACCTGGTGTGATGTCATCAGGATGGAATTTTCCATGATTTGCCTTGTGAATGACAGCTGTCAGGGAATTGGGTCACACATCTGTGCTCTGATTCCCTGAGTGGAATTCTGAAGTCATGAACTGGACAGGGTCAGCATGTCACTCAAAATGTGCTGAGTTGAAGCTCAATGAAAATAATATATTAGGCCCCATATTGTCAATCTTAGTCCTCTAATAAATGGCTGTTATCAGGCAATTATATATGAAACCTGTCTAAATGTATTTTTACTGTATAAATTTGGAGATTGAGTGTTGAAATCTTGGATTTGAAAATGAAACTGTTGATATGTTCTATTACAGTAATGCTCTAAAGTAATAGACTGAGAGCTTTCCGATGAATGGCAACAAGCCATATTTCAGACTAAATCCTGAAAAGTTACCCATAATTCTGCTGTGGTTAAGAAGTCGATTACTTAGAGCATTACTGTAGGTGATGAGGGAGATGCCCAAGAACAGAGTATTTTTGTCACCTGAACACATTTTTGGTGTGACCATAGAAATAAGCGGTGTCCCTCCCTCTGTCCATCCTTCAGAAACGCTTGTTGTCCAGATGATAACTTGAATAATATCAACAGAATTTTATGAAATTTGGTTCATGGTCCACGTATATGAGAAATCCAGAATTTTGCTTTGGTTTGACCATATTTTATTAATTGATGTTATGCCCCTTTATTATTTAAATGCTGATTATAATTTTGGTGTTAATTACTCGCTTGAAAATAGATCTCAAATTTGAATATTCGTTGGATCCTATCATTTCCAATAATATTATGCCCCCTTTTTTGAATATTTTATATCTGGACAAATGATGACCTTATATTTTTAGTTATCTGATAGCTTTTTAATCAAATAAAACTAGATCTATTAAAAATAAATACAATTCAAGTTGGATTAAAAGTTTGTTCCAATGATTTTTGTCAGAATTTTATTTATGATATATATATTTTTATAGTTTTCAAAAAAAAAAAAACAATGGCCAAACAATAAAGCTGACTTTTTGTGGGACATGTGGCCAAGTGGCCTTATATTGGTATTACGATGATGAAAATGAGAATATGTTGAAAAAAATTATTGAAACACACTTTTCCTGAACGCTTTCTAGAAAACATTCAGACAGTAAACAGGATATTTATCAATATATAGCCTTAATCATTTCATGACGGGAGCTGCACTGGTGCAGCACTAAAGACCCTGTGCCAGTGCATTCTCTTATATATGCGAATCTCCCATAGGGAGCCTTGCATATATAAGAGAATGTACTGGCTTACAAGATCAAGGAAAATATTGTTAGGCCAATGCATTCTCTTATATATGCGAGGCTCCCTATGGGAGCTCTATGGGAGGCCCGCATATATAAGAGAATTCATTGGCACATGGTTTTCGCAAAATTTCAGGAAGCTCCAGTCATGGAAGGGTTAGTGCTGCTTTGTTTGATCCCACTTTTCTTAATTTCTAGGAAGAATTGAAGATTTTAAGGTTGAGGTATGCCTTACTGATGGAGGAAGAGCTAGAGATCAGAGACAGGGAACTCAACCGGTTGTTGGAACACAAGAAACAACTTAAGGTAGGGCACTGTCAATTGTACTTATTGTAAGATAGATCTATGTCACTTTGGGGGACAGTGTGTTAGTCCACGGGTTCAATAGTCGAGGGTTCTTGTCTCAAGCAGCACAAACCGAGGGTTCAATAGTCCGAGGGTTCAATAGTCTGAGGGATCTAATCTCAAGCAGCACTGACCGAGCATTCAATAGTCTGAGGGTTCGATAGTCCAAGGGTTCAATAGTCCAAGGGTTCAATAGTCTGAGGGTTCGATAGTTTCTAGAGCTTCAAGATATAGTCCGAGGGTCCTATAGAAGGGGCAGCTGGGTTATGTGTCACACTCCCAACTTTGGTCAACATTTTCAAAAGCTGCATGGAAGTCAATATATCAGGGTTGTATGAAAGTTCAAATACAGATTTCAATGATCATTACACCTTTGTGCATGTGTATATACGAACATAAACACTTATGACATTTCAAGCTTTTAAAAATGTCGCTATCTGATGGTAATTGGCAATGCAATGCCTGAGCACGTTCAATAGTCCACCAGTATTCTTGTCCCGTTGTTAAACTCGCGTTTAATGTGCCTGATTCTTGTTAAATTTTGTGCTAAATGAAATTAATGGTTACAACCCTTTTTTTTTTAAAGCAAATTGAATTTGACAAATCAAAATTAATTCTGGGGTAAAAAATAGTTCCTCACTGTTACTAATTTATTTTGGTTTGGTAAATTGGCTTAAAATTTTGTGGAAAACTGTTTTGTTTTGTGGAAAATTTTGTGGTATGTCTGAGTATAAACATCAGGATAACAATACTCAATGATATCATGCTCTAATCCAAGACATTTCTCCTCATATTTTCTATCCTGATTTGTTTTCTTTGATTTGTCTATCTGTATTTGCTTTTTTTTTTGTGTGTTTTTTTTTTATTTTTAACTCTTTTTCATGAAATACCTATTATATTTTTGACAGGTTATTGCTCAGCAGACTGTTGAAATAAACAAGAAGAATGTTGATAATTACAAAGAGCAGTATGACATTCTGGTGGCAGAGGATCGCTACATGGATAAATCCTTCAAACGCGAGTTCAATGATGTCACAGCATTACAGGCCGATCAGCTGTATCGGTTGTTCCGACGACGCCCAAGGTACTTGATAAAACTATTTATTTCATGATCCGCACTTATTCCATTCATTAAACCCATTCTATATTAATGTTATACAATGATCATTGTATGACAGGAAACTGTGCCATGCATGTGCCCAATGTATAATTTTTGCACAAATGTGACCTTCGACTTCCAGCTTGTTGTCTATGCTACATACGCTAAATCAATTTTTGGGACTATTGTTGATTTCGTTTGAAATAATATTTTATTAAATATACGCCATTAAATACATCAGAGTCTTATTCATTTGGGACTATTTCTTTACACAGGCAAACAACGCATATTTATGCGAAACATCAGCGCAGACCTTATAGAAGCCGCTGTTAGTTTCACGTCTCATTTATTGATTTATGTATGTTTTATGGAGGTTTTGTATCAAGTAATAAATAGAATCTACAACTCGTCCCCAGTTTATAGCGAGAGGTGGGAAGCGTATCAGTCTGAACATGGGTTTGAATATTGACACAGAACGGATCTACCATTTTATTGGAACAACACAATGCACTTCCTCCAAAATTGTATCTGTGACCATATACGATTACTGGTACTGGGGTATATATATCATATTTATGTAGTCGCGGACTCACTGTCTGAAAGATTAAAAGAGGATTTAGTGCCGACAGTATTGTAGCTGTATTAGTCCCAGTTTGGCTCGGGGATGTGGCTTTTCTAACCGATGATAATGCTGAATGGTACCCATCGCATTTTCCGGGTATACTCATTCGATTCCACATTCAGTGCACAACTTTCAGAACAAAGACAACATTTGTTATTTATATTCACACTCAACTGGCAAACTGAAAGACCATTTAGCACCTATTTCCAACGATTGTAGAGCGGTCGATTCTACATCCCATGCGCTTTCATGACAACTTCAACATCATTACATGTACTAATATTCACTCTCAATCTGATCTGATAAATTAATTTAGCACCCATTTCCAAGAATGCTTTCATAGAATGCGCATGGAAGTTTTGTCTATACAATAGAAAAGCAAGTGTGAATTTTTGTGCAACGTCACATAACGTCATTTCGACAAACATCATAAGAAATACTATCTACTTGAGTGCAAATATGGCATTTGGAGACCTTGTTCGATCTCAGGTTTTCTTTGACCAATCGGCGTGAAATTTGGTGAATCAACTTTTACAACACAATATAGACAACGCTTCATTTATTGGATTAACAATATCCTTTGTACATGTAAGTAGACACTGGAGTGACTAAACTTCATTATGTTTCAGGATACAAGTGTGGGTTTGTGTGTAACGTCACATGACATCATTTCGACAAATGTCATAAGAAATAGTGTTTACTTGAGTGAAAATGCCGCATTTGGGGACCATTTTCGATCTCAGGTTTTCTTTGACCAATCAGCGTGAAATTTGGTGAATCAACTTTTATGACACAATATAGGCTGTGGTCCAAATTTGGGCTACATTGGACGCATTGTTGAACAGTTAAAATATAAATTTATATAGATAATTATACAAGTTTATAAACTTCATTATGTTTCAGGATACAGAAGTTGAGGGGTCCTGAATCTTCAAGTGTGGAGTCAGCTACACCTAACCCATTCTCAGATCGTCCAACAACAGCGCGTCAGAATAACGTAGCTAAAACTCAGCTTGATGCTGCCGTAACTGATATGGATAAGGAGACAAATATGCCAGAGGGTCTTCTGCAAACAATTTGGGAGAGATTTTGTAAATACAGACGGGAGAAAATCGACAGAGAACAACTGGTACATATATACTTATTACACAAATGAATTTGGTGTGTCTGACATATTTGCAGAATGAGGTCCCCAGAGTGTGAATTTAGTGACGCTATCCCACACTGCAGAAGAGCATCACCAAATTCACCCTCTGGGAACCTCATTCTGCTTAGGCCTTAACTGTTATGGGATGTTCACCCATTAGTCACCTCGATTATACATTTTATGTTCTGCAAATTTGGGGATATAGAAACTTAACAAAAGGGGAAAAAGTAACGAAAAACAATTGTTAATTTGAGACTATAGATACTTCCCAGATGAGGCCTAAGCAGAATGATGTCCCCAGAGGGTGAATTTTGTGATACTAGCCCGCTGGGGACCTCATTCTGCAAATGACAGACACACTATATGCAGTTTTGCTTATTACACACTTGTTCCTATAATTACAGTGTTCCTGCTGTTTCATATTTACAGATCTGTACTGAACTCACATTCCATACGCATCCCATTGACTTCACACTACATAACTGACGTTCCCCTCAACCATGAAACCGGAACTATAAAATAAAAGCATCATCACACATGATAAAACATTTGTCTGAATAAACCTTGTAAAACTAATTTTTTTATTTGCGGATTCTTGGACGGGTGGCGTGTAATAAACACAGAATGACATGTGTGTTAATGGGTTTGTTGATACGGCACAAGTTCCATCACGATGTGACATCACAGATAGAACTCAATACAAACTGTCCGCCGTAGCACTCATGCCGTATCTATAAACCCATTAACACACCTGTGTCATTCTATGATCTATAGGTCATAACTTAAACAGAAGTGCTGGGATCTCAATGAAATTTAGTATCGATGTTCACAACTATGAGGACATTCATTCATTTTGTTTGGGTTTTCCATTCTATAGTTATTCATCTTTGTTTACCTGGAAATGTTGGGTGTTTGTCTGTCCGAGCAGATATCTCCACCACCTATTGTCGGATCTCATTGAAATTTGGTTTGGATGTTCACTACTATGAGGATATTCAGTGGAGTGTTCATTCAATTTGTTCGGGTTTTCCATTCTAGAGTTATTCATCCTTGTTTATCTAGAAATGTTAGGGTTTTTTCCCTTCCGAGCAGATATCTCAACCATAGGTTGTCGGATCTTCATGAAATTTTTTATGGATGTTCACCGCTATAAGGACATTCAATGGAGTGTTTATTGTTTTTCGTTCTAGAGTTATTCATCTCTGTTTATCTGTAAATGCTGATTTTGAGTCTCAGTCATAGGTTATAAGTATGCCCACACTAGGCGGTATTCCACTCTTGTTTTTCCTCTTAGTTTGCCTACAAACGTATTCATTTCCAGGTTAAAAAGAGTGCTTTGGTGCTAGCAGAAATGCAGGCTTTCTGGCAACGGCGACAGGATGAGGATGAGTGCTTAAAGAATGACATGGAAGATATTATGACACTAATCAACAAGTATGTATTGCTATACTACAAGAACAACTATTTTATTATATACTAGAAGTATGTGCGACAAAACATGGCAGGTTTTGTGGAATACACGATTATTAACTCAGTTTCACCCCATATTTTGTTCACAATATTCCATAAATTAGAATGTGACTCATAAATTGAGATGCAATAGGTTAGAAGGAACTAAATTTTTCCATAGGCCACAGTGTTAACGTTTGACCAAGCCCACGCTAAATTCTCGAGTTCCGAACTGCATGATCCATGCGTTCGTGAAGACAAATCCTTTCGTCATCTGTTCGCACAGAGGAGCACTTTTCGAGCCATACCTTTTTTTTTAAATCAACATAAGTTTTCCGCACTACCCCACTTTTTGCACAGAATTTGACAGTTTGACGAATGTCAATACACAGCCACAATCTCCAGCCATTGTTTGGACATGAATGCATTTCAGACTTTTTTACATGCTATGGATATTATATTTCTTGAATTTGTAAATTTGTTTGACATATTATATGCCAATCGTGCCAGAATTTTTTTGGACTCATATTTGAGATACCCTGTTAAAAAGAAAGGGATGTAATTCTACTTATTGATTTCCTTCTAACCAATAGGATACCTGTTCTAAGTATGGCATTACTTTCCAAAAATAATGGACTAGTTACTTGACACAGCATTTTTCTTGTCCTGAAATAAAATAATTAGGCCTCAATACAAGGTTTTTTTGTTGTTTTAATAATTTTTATTCAGATCTCAATATTCATGTATAACATCTCAAGTACATGAAAAAAATAAAATATATAATTAGTTATGTGTTAATTTGTTTATATAGTCCACGGTGAGTTATATCTCTCTTTGTTAAATAGTATTGGTGGGGGTAGAATCTTAAAAATGCTAATTTATGTCTGGGTATGTCTCATTTGGGGGACATATTTGGGGTTCAGTAAATTTGGCAAAAGTAGTCGGAGACCACTCTGGGAGACTTCTAAACCCCATCCTAGACCACGTACAACCTGTTCGCAGAATACAATACAAGGTTACCGGTAATCAGAAAGCGAGACCAAGTTTGATGTTTTCAACTTACAAAAATATCTGTATGAAATTTCACCCCAATTTTGATCTTGTTATCACAAATGACTAAGCAATCATCAGATCTATAAAGAACAAGCTAGTATGGTACATAGACATATACCCATATACAGTATTAAAGCATATTCTTATTGTCAGATGTGACATCACATTGCACTGTTCAACGTACCATTAATTTAACTGAAGGTACTAGTTTTCATAACTTCTGATTGTTTTGGCTTCTGAGTTATAGGTTGAAGGAGAATCGACTAAGATTTACATTGAATGTTTTTGCTCCTCTTTGTAGGTTGAAGGAGGATCGACTGAGATTCACTTTGAATCTCGAGGTGCAGCTGTTGCTGAAACAAGGACAAGTTGAAGTAGATTATGGCCGATTTGTACACGATTACAGGGACAGTGTCCTCATACACAGGACTGTTGTACAGGATCTTAATGGCACGATAAAGGTGTGTTATTTCTCCCTGCTTAACCCCTTCTTTACTAAATGGATTATCCCACCTCGTTATAACTGTAAACATTGGAATGGTCTATTATTCATTTGGAGGGATGTTTAGGTAATACATGGAGACGACACATCATATAAGATAATACAATTGCAGAAGAAGCCATATTCATTGATGGGTTTTGTTCATAGATAATAAGTTCAACAAACAAACTTTGAGTGTAAATAATAACCAGTATATATATTCAGGAGTCTTTCTGCTTACAACATGTGGAAAATAACTTACATATATATATAATATTTGCTTTGAATTTAACTGGCACAAATGAATTGATCTCGAATATACTGAAAAATATAAGAAACAAAACACGTATTATCGTAAACAAAATACAGAAATCTTCTGCGTATTTATGTTTTGAGATACCTATTAACAATTTATTACCAAATTATGTGATAATTTTGGGGTCGAACAAGCCATGTCCGTTTAAACTTTGTTATTAGCACTGAATATTCCTATCAATAATGAAACGATCATACATTGATTTGCAGCAACTTGGTGAGAGTAAGATAGCCAGTATGGTGGAAAGCAAAGACTTCAGAAAGGGAATTATTCAACTTGAATGGTATGTAGTATTTTGTGCAGCTCATGAAACACTAGGATGTTGTACCATTTCAGCCAGATCCCTCGATTTATGGCCAAGTGGTTAGCGTGTCCGATTTGTAACAGTGTCAATGCAGCGGCATGAAATTGATTCTCCCACAACAGTTGCTTGATCAGATTAAGCGATGTGTGGCTGTAGAGGCTCAAGCTGTTCAAATCTCTTGATATATTGTGAGCCTTGAGCAAGGGCACTCTTATTGTGATGGCTTTTACTGTTTCTCACCGCTCTAGTGAAGTGCCTGTACCAGATTGGATTTTTCTGCAGGATCCACAGATGCAGGTCAAACAATTAAAAGATTTTAAAATCCAAATAATGCAAAAGATACGAAGTTGATATGTGAATTCATAAAAGTTTGCATGGAATGAGAGATACAGTAATGCCCTAAATAATAGACTCCTTAACCACAGCAGAATAATGGGTAATTTTTCAGGATTTAGTCGGAAATATGGCTTGTTGCCATCCATCGGAAAGCTATCGGGTTAAGGAGTCGATTATTTAGGGCATTACTGTAACATGATCCTCAATACCATCAATTCAAGGAAAAAAACTTCTTTTTTTTAACATACATATACATGTAACAATTGTTCTTTTGTTTTGCTTTTTAGCTCAACTTTACTTTGTAAAGTTTGAGCTATTGCCATGGCTTTGTCGTCGGTCGTCCGTGTGTGCGTAAGGTGTCAACAATGCAGTCTACAGGACGTACCTTTGGTCGGATCATTATGAAATTTGTCATAGCTGTTGACATCAACATTTAGACCGGAATGATTAATTTAGGGGTCATTCGGTAAAAAAACATGGCTGCCAGTGGCCATCTTGCATTTCAAAATTCAATCCATTAGCACGGGCTACAGGGCGTACTGTTTGTCTGATCGTCATGAAATTTGTCATGAATGTTAATATTGACATGTAGATGGGAACGAGTAATTTTGGGGTTATTTGGCCCAAAAACATGGCCGCCAGCAGCCATCTTGGATTTTACTCTTTGTATGACTAAATTCTTTAGCACGGGCTACAGGTCGTACTTTTAGTCTGATCATCATAAAATTTGTCAAGAATGTTAATAATGACATGTAGATGGGAACGAGTCATTTTGGGGTCATTCGGCCAAAAAACATGGCCGCCAGCAGGCATGTTTGATTTCACTCTTTGTATGACTAAATCCTTTAGCACGGGCTACAGGTCGTACATTCATGGCTGTTGAAATTGGAATGTAGATGGGAGCGAGTCATTTTGGGGTCATTCGGACAAAAAACATGGCCGCCAGTGGTCATCTTGGATTTCAAAATTCAATCCATTAGCACGGGCCACAGGTCGTACTGTTCGTCTGATCATCATGAAATTTGTCATGGATGTTAATATTGACATGTAGATGGGAACAAGTAATTTTGGGGTCATTCGGCCAAAAAACATGGTGGCCAGCAGCCATCTTGGATTTTACTCTTTGTATGACTAAATTCTTTAGCACGGGCTACAGGTCGTACCTTTAGTCTGATCATCATCAAGTTTGTCATGGATGTTAATATTGACATGCAGATGGGAACGAGTAATTTTGGGGTCATTTGGCCCAAAAACATGGCCGCCAGCAGCCAACTTGGATTTTACTCTTTGTATGACTAAATCCTTTAGCACGGGCTACAGGTCGTACCTTTAGTCTGATCATCATAAAATTTGTCAAGAATGTTAATAATGACATGTAGATGGGAACGAGTCATTTTGGGGTCATTCGGTCAAAAAACATGGCCGCCAGCAGGCATCTTTGATTTTACTCTTTGTATGACTAAATCCTTTAGCACGGGCTACAGGTCGTACCTTTAGTCCGATCATCATAAAATTTGTCATGGCTGTTGAAATTGGAATGTAGATGGGAACGAGTCATTTTGGGGTCATTCGGAAAAAAAACAATGGCCGCCAGTGGCCTTCTTGGATTTCAAAATTCAATCCATTAGCATGGGCCACAGGTCGTACTGTTCGTCTGATCATCATGAAATTTGTCATGGATGTTAATATTGACATGTAGATGGGAACGAGTAATTTTGGGGTCATTCGGCCAAAAAACATGGCGGCCAGCAGCCATCTTGGATTTTACTCTTTGTATGACTAAATTCTTTAGCACAGGCTACAGGTCGTACCTTTAGTCTGATCATCATCAAATTTGTCATGGATGTTAACATTGACATGCAGATTGGAACGACTCATTTTGGGGTCATTTGGCCGAAAAACATGGCTGCCAGCAGCCATCTTGGATTTTACTCTTTGTATGACTAAATCCTTTAGCACGGGCTACAGGTCGTACCTTTAGTTTTATCATCATAAAATTTGTCATGAATGTTAATAATGACATGTAGATGGGAACGAGTCATTTTGGGGTCATACGGCTAAAAAACATGGTCGCCAGCAGCCATCTTGGATTTTACTCTTTGTATGACTAAATCCTTTAGCACGGGCTACAGGTCGTACCTTTATTCTGATCATCATAAAATTTGTCATGAATGTTAATAATGACATGTAGATGGGAACGAGTCATATTGGGGTCAATCGGCCAAAAAACATGGCCGCCAGCAGCCATCTTGGATTTTACTCTTTGTATGACTAAATCCTTTAGCACGGGCTACAGGTCGTACCTTTAGTCTGATCATCATAAAATTTGTCATGGCTGTTGAAATTGGAATGTAAATGGGAACGAGTCATTTTGGGGTCATTCGGACAAAAAACATGGCTGCCAGCGGCCATCTTGGATTTCAAAATTTAATCCATTAGCATGGGCCACAGGTCGTACTGTTCGTCTGATCATCGTCAAATTTGTCATGGATGTTAACATTGACATCCAGATTGGAACGACTCATTTTGGGGTCATTTGGCCGAAAAACATGGCTGCCAGCAGCCATCTTGGATTTTACTCTTTGTATGACTAAATCCTTTAGCACGGGCTACATGTTGTACCTTTACTCTTATCATCATAAAATTTGTCATGAATGTTAATAATGACATGTAGATGGGAACGAGTCATTTTGGTGTCATTCGGCCAAAAAACATGGCCGCCAGCAGCCATCTTGGATTTTACTCTTTGTATGACTAAATTCTTTAGCATGGGCTACAGGTCGTACCTTTAGTCTGATCGTCATAACATTTTTCATGGATGTTAACGATGACATGTAGATGGGATACAATCATTTTGGGGTCATTCGGCCGAAAACATGGCCACCAGCAGCCATCTTGGATTTTACTTTTCTCTTCATGTCTATAAACTAGTATTAGACATTCAACTTTCCACATTCCTAATCGCTCCATTGACTGTAATACATTAAATTATTCCCTTTCCAAGTTGAGCTACAGTGTCATTGACACTTTCATTTTAGTATATGTTTGTTTGTTTATTTCATAGCAAAAACCAAAATTCATTGGTATTGTTGAATAAAACTTGTAATATCAGCATGCGTTAGCCTCGACATTTCTCAACAAATGGGGTAATAATGTAACTGTTCGAGCCCTTAGGGACTCATGTGATTAAGCGCCATATAAAAACTGTCCATTATTATTATCATCCAATTAGCGCTGTTACTGAACATGACATAGATTTTGCCAAGATATTTCCGTTGGAGATGTCCCCCTGTTTTATATTCAATTTAGCATGAACACTTCGACTACCATATCTGGATATTTGGAGAGATCAGTGGTCCAGTGGTTAGAGCGTTTGGCTTGTCATGCTGTCAACATAAGTGATCTGACCTCTGGCAGTCTGCTTGGTTTTCTATAACAGTGGCTAGGTATTGAGTTTAGTGATGTCCATTGCTTTGTAATAAGCAATTCAAATCTTGCATTGTTATTATTATAATTTAAAGATACTCAATCTGATTTGATGGTCCTATTTCATCAGATTCCAACAACTTTTTTTTTTAAATGCCAAATCCAGTTATCAGAATCAATTAATTGCCCAAAAATAATGCTAACCACAGTCAACTATAGTATAAAATTGCCCAAAACCGGTTATTTATCAACAAAATTTTGCCGGTTTGTCAAATATCTGACACAAAAAAGCCACTTGCTTTTAGAGTTATCCATCTTCATCCGCAATTTGGTCCGAGACCGTCTTCTCTTCGACCTGTTACTGGACCACTAAAATATATTGGCAGCGAAAAATAATAGATTTCAAAAATCGATATCTGATCAGTCTGAACTCTGGGTGGGTTCCTCGACTCGAATCAGATATTTTTGACCCCCGAAGCCAAGGAAATAGTAATTTGCGAGCGTTAATTTGGATTATGCATCTTTAAATTTTTCATACTTTAAGCTCTTACTTTATACATCAATCAACTTAGAGCATCCTAAATCCTGACTGAATTCCACTTGATTTAGAATCCTGTCTATGCTATGGCCAGAGATAAATCTGTGATCAATTAATGAGTCGTGTTTGATTCCAGGGAACACCGAAAGATGCTGATGCAGATGGAAGACTTACAAAATAAGATGAAAGACATACAGTTTATGAAAGTCACACGAGAAATCCAACTGGTAAAGACAGAAGTCCCATGATCATGCCTTACACTAAACTAGATGCTGCCTCTTAAAAATAGTTCAACAAGGACAAACAATCAAATTGACATCTTTTGGTGGCAAATTCAGTTTTATAGTTTTTTGTGTAAAATAATACTGTGCACAGTTTTCAAAACTTGTATTAAATTATTTTTAATTGTTTGTTGGGACCCCAGAAATTGAAATTGTCACGTTATTCTTGGTAAAATCCTCAAGCCATGTTTCTATATTTGGGGATGTCATTATGAATAAAATTCTTTTGCGTTTCACTGTGAATTGTGTTTTTTTAATGCATATTTTTGGCTGAAAAGTTGTCCATAAGCACACTGAAATAGCAGCTTTTATCTTGATCTTGAAAGCTCATGATATGATGATAGCAAAGAAAAAACAAAGTGAATTTAAAAGTTAATGAACATTCTGAGACAACCTCCATTTTAATTGTATTTAATTTAGATGATCTTGTTTTGTGCAATGTACATTTACCATTTTACAGTTCCTTAATGAGAGCAGTGAGAAGGATTATGATGCAAAGAAGTCACAAGAAATTTCTACTCTTGAACAGACCATAGCTACACAGAAAAAGGTGAGTCGAATCATAAACAGTCAATTTACAGACTACTGTAAAATAATTGGCTGTCACTTAACCCCTACTATACTTAATGGATTCTTAGTTATAAAACTATACATGGGAATGACCTATTGTTCATTTGGAGGGAAGTTTAAGTAATTAAATCAGATGGCAGACAGACGAAAAGCTAATACAAGTGCTGACTGATTCATATTCTTTACGGGATAATGGTTTCTCTCAAAGAACTTATCTAATATTTTATGGAACTATATTGTATTGGGGAAGTTTTACCTTTTTGACTAATACTGGCATTAACACGTTGAGTGCTGACTATGAGTTATCTCGTACTACACTATATTCCAGGGTGCCACTACAAGTTATCTCATACCTTATATGGGGTCTATATATCATTCTGCTGTAGAAATTTAAGAAATTGAGTTCCCCTTGTAAACATGATTTCAATCATCTTAAGAAGCTCAAATATATATGTAATGTGAGTGATGCCACTGCATCTCTGTAATAAAGCAACCTAATTGATGCCAAAAGTATGGTTATACTGACGCATTGGCCCCTAACTCTTTTGTGCCGTCTCTGGAAACGGTTCATGTCGACACTGACATTCAAAATCATGCAACTTTGGACCACAACAAGGTACCCCCATAAGTGTGTGACCTATGTAAAGCTCTTATCACACTCTATGTCATGCAACACATAACTCAAAATTAAATATTGTTCGTAACCTTTGCATTCCCACTACTCCACAGCATCGTGAGAAGATGGTGACCAATAAGCGACGACAACTAAAAGACCTGAATAAATCAGTCAAACACAAGGAAAACGATAATACTGCAATAGAGAAAGAACTAGAGGAACTCAACGTGTCTGTCAATGAGCGAGGTCACATCGATGAAGTGAATGGTATGTTATCAATCCAAATTTTATCCATACAGTGATAGCAGTCCTTCACTTTTGATGTGCACAACAGTGCTTCTGCAACTGGAATTGAAAAGCAGCAGGGCACCAAATGATGTGCGCCTCGTGATTTTGGTTAAGTATACACAATACATAGAATAGCATAGAACTGGTGTGTTTATTTAAAAACGTCAGTCAAGGAACTCAGTCAGCTATTATATTGTGTCTCAGACAAATCAGTGTAATCAAAGCGAACAATCAAAATGAAAGAGATATAGCATCGTCAAAAGAATCATTGAGTTTGCGACATCAGCATTTATGAGCATGTTCCTTATGCCAGCATCGTTTGTTGTATTTTTTGCGAGACCAGAGTTATGGTCCTTGTCAATTTAGAATTTGCCGATAATTTTGGTTTCCGGGTGATAACTTTAGTTTTAGTTATCTGATTGTTTACAAATTTGGTATATGGATTACAGGTCAAGTATAAATTTGGGTTCGTCTGCCTATTTTATCCAGACTTATGGTCCTTGTTGACTTATTAATTTGACAATTATTTTGGTTTCCGGGTGACAGCTTTAATAGTTATGTTTGTTTTCAAATTTGGCAAATGGACTACTCATGAAGGCCCTTTATTGAAATTACCATGGGCATATTTTGCCACGCCCAAGTTTGCATTAAATACTTATACATGGGGTTATTTCCCATAGGTGCACAAAAGAAAAATCATATATCTTGATCCACAATCAGGCGCACAATCTACTGTGTGCCTACATCTTTCAAAATCGAAGGACTATGATAGTAAGAGAATAAAGCATGACTACATATCACCCCTATTAATAAACAGTATACAGTTTATACACACAGTTTCCATTCAAACTTCTGACATATTTTGATTAATGAGTTGATAATTTGAGATGTGTGGCATGTGTCCAGCTATTGGCCAGAATACATAGATCACTATAATAACATATACTAACATTAATTAGGTTAGTACAAAAAGTGTGTGCTCATAGGCACCATCCGTATTTAAATTTCTGACACATTTCTCATATTCCTGGTAAAATTTTGTTCGAGGACATCAAACTGTTTTTTGAAGGGACTTAGATTCAACAAATTGATTTTGCAGCTGACAGGCGAACTGACTCAGGTGCCAAACAAAGATACCAAGAGATCGTGCAGCGACGGAAACTGGTTGACTTGGCTAAAGCGCAGGCTCAGGAAGTAGCGGTGCTGAGGGCCGAAGTCGAAAGGTTGAGAATGAGAACATTCCCTGCCTTAGTGCAAGTTGAGCACTGACACCACAATGGCTTTCATTACTTCATACAGTAATGCCCTAAATAATCGACTCCTTAACCACAGCAGAATTATGGGTAATTTTTCAGGATTTAGTCGGAAATATGGCTTGTTGCCATTCATCGGAAAGCTCTCAATGAGAGCTTTCTGATGAATGACAACAAGCCATATTTCTGACTAAACTCTGAAAAATTACCCAGAATTCTGCTGTGGTTAAGGATTCGATTATTTAGGGCATTACTGTATCATATCATTGGTTTCTTACTTCCAACGACTTAAAGACAAGGCCTCTCTTCCATGAACTTCTTATATAGATTGTTGGCTACTGTGAGTAACTTTAATAAAAGAGGGATAATTCAAAAATCATATTTCACGAAAATGATTTAAAATTAGTGTCGCACTAATTTGATCCATGCGAATGATTAATCATGATGATGGAACATGATAAGTAATCAATTAACATTCAATATGTCTAAATATCATTATGATGCAGCGATTGATCGTCATGTTAACAGCATTTAGAAAGTTGTACTTGTGTCATCATTGTTGTTGTCATCTGTACATATATTCCTCCATTGTCTTCGGAGAAAAATTAAATAAAATAAGCTGGTGCCAAAGGTTTCAAAAAACATTATGGAGCAGGGCTCAAAATACATTTAATTTTGCAAGAATCAAATTGGTCATAAAGCACTGAAAATTGAAATGTTTCACGAGAATCATTACGAGAATCAATTAAGTTATTCTTGTCGAATCTTAAGGCCTGGTTAAGAGTTCTATTTTGGCTATGCAACAGGACACAAAATCCCACATTTTCCACAAAAACAGGGAACTTGTTGATTTGGCACTGTCATATTCAACTATAATAGTTATAAATATATAATAGTTGAATTCAGGATGTGCCTGACCTAATAATAATTCTTCTGAGTTATTCAGGTGCAGCATTAAATATACTATGCCAATGCATTCTCTTATATCTGTAAGCCAGTGCATTCTTTTTATATATGTGAAGGTCCCTATGGGAGACTCGCATATATAAGAGAATGCACTGGCACAGGATATTTAATGCTGCACCAGCACCCGAGTACATTGGCCTAACAATATTTACCTTGATCTGTAAGAGAAGTGAGTAGATGGGCGCGAAGCGCCCGGGATGGTCGAAAAGATCGAGTGATCTTCTCCTTCACCCCACCTGTAAGCCAGTGCATTTTCTTATATATATGTGAGGCTCCCTATGGGAGACTCTGTTATATAGGAGAATGCATTGGTACAGGGTTTTCACATAATTTCAGGAAGCTCCAGTCATGGAAGGGTTAATGATACGATTCACCAGAAGCTTCTGTCACTTGAAATCAATTTGACTTTATTATTTTTCCACACTGACTGCGACAGCAAATGTTACTATATTTAGAATGCCACACTCTTTGGTAGTATCTGGGTGTGGTTTTCGATTGTAAATATATTTTTAATCACCTTTCGGTTGACTATATGTGACAACGGATGTTTCATACATGTTTTTCCTGGATATTAACATGAACATGTCATCAATACGAGTTTCATGAAAATTTGTTGCAAGTGTTGTTCTTGAAGAGAGGCCATTCCATTAACTGCTATGAAATTGATCCCATTTTTTTTATCTGCATGTTCCCCTTTACAAAGTGTTGTATGTCCTATGACTTAAACCCCACATATATGGTAATATATAACATTTTTGGGACCATATGTCTGAGAACAGTTTTAAAATAGTTATAACATACAACTATTCAAAGCACATCTCATTATTTGCCAACTTTATTTACAAAATTATCATCCCACCTGTAATGTGACGTGACAAATAAAAAAAATTCCTATCTTATTTCTTAATTCATCAGTTTCAGTTCTGTATAAATTTTGGTCCAGATAAATCTATCAGCTATTTTACTTCTGGGTTTGTTCACTCTATTCTGGCTAGTCAAGATCATTAAACAAGTTATGAGATAGGATAATTCAGGTAACTTCTCCTGATCTTTCTTCACCTTTTCATGCAAATGTAGATTAATCAGATTCAGTTCTGTCCAAATTCTTATGATCAAACAATTATTTCAGGAGTTATTTACCATTTTTGAAGCAGGACATTATCATGCAATGCACCATTTTAATTATATAGATTATTATTTTATGTCCAAAAAAAACAAAAAAAAACATTACTACACCATTTGGTTTTATATAATAAATTTTTTTTTTTTATATCTGAGGGCTATATTAAATAATGGTCCGTTAAAGATGCATAATCAGAATTAAAGCTCGAAAGTTACTTTTTCCTTGGCTTCGGGGTTAAAAATATTTGATTGGAGTCGAGGAACGGCCCACACATCAAAGTTCGTCATATAAATGATATGCATTATTATTATTATATCGATTTTTTAAATCTATTATTTTTCACCACCGATAATTTTTAGTGGCCCAGTAAATTGTCGACAAGATGATGGTCTCAGACCAAATTGCGGATGAAGATGGATAACTAAAATCAAGTGACTTTTTTTGTTTCAGATATTTGAGAAACCGGCAAAATTTCAATGAACAAAATGTTGATAAATAACAGATTTTGGGCAATTTTATACTTTAGTTGACTATGGTTAGCATTATTTTTGGGCAATTAATCGATTCTGATAACTGGAGCAGCATTTAAAAAAAACATTGTTGGAATCTGATGATATGGGGACCATCAAATCGGATTGAGTATCTTTAATTACTCAAAGACATTCCATTTAACCACCAATCTCACAATTCTCTTTTGTTGTTGTTTCAATTCAATTTTGTGATCACCAAATCTACAGTCCATCCGTCCACTTTCTATTTAAAATAATGAATTGTATACAGTATTTGTCATGTTGTTTATTTGAATTGTTTACATAATTTTATATTTATGATAATGAGCTGTGATATCGAAATGAGAGATTTATATCATGTTAACTGAAATAAAATCCTCACTACATAATATACTGTGTCTGTGCTTCATTTCATTGGAAACATATTCACCTCCATGGAATACTTAATTTTTTAGTTACCGATTATAATTTTTTTATATTGCCTTGATATACGGTTTTAATAACAATCTATGCCATAAAATATTATTAAAATACAATAATTCATCACCATTTGAAACGTCTGTGTCTCAGAAGATACCCATAGATAAATAGAAAACAGCTGAAATCATAGAAAGATTCCCCCATTATGGCTCCCAGAATGCGATAGGAATTCAAACTAAAAATGTATTTTCAATGGAAGGGGAATAACTCTATCTTTAATATATAGAGTTATTCCCCCCATTGAAAATAATACAGTTTGCACTACAAAAAAAAAATAAAAAAATTCACAGTTTATTACACCGGATAAGTCGATATTACAATGTTTTGGAGCTTCCTCTTTCAAATGGTCTATAATATGGCATATATTTTATATATGTGAACTGGGGGGTACAAAAATTAAGTGGGTCTTTAAATTAACATTGGAAAATCGAACATAGTTATGGTATGGCAAGGGGGTTTGCTATTGGGGTTTGTTGGAAGGTGAACACTACCAGTCTTAGAAAACATTTAGTTTCATTGAGCTCCTATTGAATCCTCATGCTTCTCATTCTTATGATAATGCTACCAGAAAGCTCCAGTCACGGAAGGGTTAACCCTTTACCCAACAAACCGGCCAAAACCGGCCAAATAAAGCTTCAACAGCCTAAAATATCTTCGGTCTGTCTCAATAGAACCATACACATATGGATATCATTGGAACCGGCTCCTTGACCACATTGTGATAGTTACAGTTATGCCCTGTGCCAATGCATTCTCTTATATATGCGAGTCGACCATAGGTCGCCTCGCATATATAAGAGAATGCATTGGCCTAAAAAAAAATTTTTTTTAACACTTTTTACCATTTTTTCTTACATTCTTTAACAATTTTTTATAATTTTTAATGTGTTAAGCCAATGCATTCTCTTATATATGCGAGGCGACCTATGGTCGACTCGCATATATAAGAGAATGCATTGGCACAGGGCCCTTCTGTTGGGTAAAGGGTTAAAAGAGAGTACAAATTCTGCCAATTTCCATGTTTATTATACCCTCCACATTCCCTGGACAATACCAAACCCCAAACCATATCAAAACAGGCAGGAAAAAAGGCTGTTTGTTTCCCACTTTATATAGGAATCAGTCTGCACTTGTATATTATCTGTCATCTGCATATATTTCCTGAACATCCCTCCAGATGAATAATAAACCATCCCAAAGTATAATTTTATAACTAATGGCAGAATCTATTTATTAATGAAAGTTTAAGTTCATTCAGTGACCAATGGACTGAAGAAGAATGCGGCAAGAAATTTGAGAATAAAACTCCAGGGAAAAACACATGGGGGTTATTCTGTAACTGGTGTAAGGTTTGGTAAATTTGTTTAACATTCATCAGGACCTCATATGCTGTGTGGGTACAGTGCATGGAAAGGACCTAGCTGCATTTTATGAACAGAATGTGGAGGCGTGAATGTAATTGAAGCTGATTCCCATTTGGCAAAATGGTTAATATGGGTCACAATGTTATTCAGATAAAATGCGTGACAAGTATGTCAAGTTTGAGTTTGGGTAATGTTTATCACCAATATATACAGAAGGTTCCAGAGGTGATGGTGGGTAACAATTGGATTATCAGCAGTTTGACCCACGTGGAGCTTGTAGAAAAAATATTTAAAACATATACCTTACATATACACCTAAGGGGATAACTCTAATAATCAGTATGGAATAGCGTGGTACAGCCGTCACCATTGAATTTCTGACTGACTGCAATGATTATGGTTGGGTAAATGGTATTGTTACGTATATTTCTACTTCCAAAAGGATAGAAAACCTCCTTACCATGTACAATGCAGTGGAATGTCGATATAACCTTTTGTATACTTTGAAGTGATAGAATTCTTTTTTGAAGCGAACCGTCGTCATGACATCGAATCACCATTAATCGTGACCCTCTTTCTGATTGGTCGTTTTTTATTTTATGAAAATACGGTTAGAAAAAAAAAACATTATGTATATTAAATATCGCCCAATGAGAAAGAGGGTCACAATTGCTCCCGATCAGTAGCTGCAGAGGTTATGTCGATGGTTCGCTGCAAAGCAATTTTATCACTTCAAAGTATACAAAAGGTTTTGATGCAATCCATTGCATTTGACAATGTAAGGAGGTTTTTTATCACTTTTGGAAGAAGAAAAACAAGCGACAATGCTGGCCATAATCGGCGCAGTAAGTCAGAAATTCCACGATTTTACAGAATTGGATACCAGCGATTGTCTGCCCTTTACTATATATTTATTTCTGTAAACATTGGACCTTCTACAAAGGTCCCTGTGGGTTACGCAGTTTGGAGTGAATGTATTACTGCATGATCATGAAGAAGAATAAAATAGAATCTCCTGAAAGCATTTTATTTTTAAATTTTACAAACCAAAAACAATGATAAAAATATAAAACATGAATTCTCTTTTTGAATGAGTGCATACATATCCTTCATAAAGGTTGGAAGGAGAGGCAAGATGAGAGGTATACATATATGACAAGGATTCATGAATATGCTGGACATAATCTGTGTGCCAGAGAAAGCTGGATGTATGATGAACGAAATAAGCTATTGAATGCATATTACTGGTGGAATACAAGCTGGAACTACTTTGTGTTGACATAGTAGCAATAAACTTCCAGTATAATATACATTTATTGCACATTGTTACGAGGTTGACATGGGGATGTATCAACCCAAGGAAGTTAATATTCACAGAGGCCGCAATATTAACCGAGGCCGCAATATTAACTTCTTTGGGATGAAAAACCTTCATGTCAATCCCGAAACAATGCAATAAGTGTTTTGAGAAGTCAAAATTTAATAAACAGCTAGGTTATTCAATTCCTGTAAATAACTCATGATGTCTCATGAGCTTGTTATTAACCCATCATTATAGAAAAAAGCAGTAGATATCGTGATTTATCAACTCCTTTTCCGTGTGATGTAGTATGGTCTTTCAGATGATAGTTTATGATCATATAATAAATGTATTTAATGCTAATTTAGACCATCCAGAATTCAAACTGGCTTCTTCCATTTAAGGCTTAAATTAGGTGCCAACATGAGACATCTAGCATGCACATCAACTCATAAATTTATTTATCATACTGGCCTATTAGATTGACAAATGAGAATGGAGATCGAATGACAGGAGATGACGGCATATTATGTTTACCTTGATTGACACTGACCCCATATTGACAGCCACAGCAGGTATATATGGATTCTTAATGGCCATAGACGGCAGATGTAACTTACTAGAATCGAATGAACTTCGTACAAGTAATTCAAATTCTCACCTGGAAAGCATGATAAAATCGTTATAGATCTCTTAGTTGCCGGCTACGGTGACATATGAGGCTCAGCTATATTAATATCGGGCTTGGCTAGTGCCTCACCCGATATTAATCTAACTTCGCCTCATATGACACCGTATCCAGCAACAACTCGCCCTGTAACTTATAATATATATATATATAGACACAATGTCTTCACCGGTATAAAAACTTAAAAATAAAAAATTTGATAAAAATGAAAACAAAGAAAATTGCTGAAAAATTGCTGAATAACTTACAACTTGTGTTTGTTCTATTAATTTACAGGGTTCCTACTCTTTTGAAGATACTTGAATATCAGACCCTTCCTTAAAAAGTGCTTATATTCATTTTCTTCCTTGAATGGTACTTGATTTTCACCCATCACCCTTGAAAAGTGCTTGAATTTAGTCAAATTGAGTATATTTTTGAACAAGCGTTTCTCTCAAATCCTTATAAAACTTTTATCTGATAATTTTCTTCGAGCCATATTTTCGTAGAACATACCCCTTGCACTGTTTCTTTCAATATTATAAGAAAACAACAATTTTCTGGGAAGAATGTCTGCAGGCCATTTTAGGAGAGCGCTAAAATTAATGGTCAACTATAATTGTCCTTGAAATTGATCACTGCGGTGACAGTGCGGTCCATGAAAAGTGCTTGATTACAGTCTCTTTGAAAAGCAGACGATAATCCTAATGTATGGACATCTCCAGATGTGTCCATTTCTACAATGACGCGGCATTCCCAACATGATGTAATAAACCATTTCCAAATATGGAGGGCATTCCTGGCGTAGTACAGTTTGTGAGAATCGTAGTATTTAGAAATAGTTATACATACAACAAGATGCCAAAGAATAATCAGTCACGAATATCCTTGACTGATAAAAACTCGAAGATGATGTTTCCTTTATTGCGATGAGTTAATTGAGTTATGGGATATATCACCTGTAATTAGTTTTCCAACAATAGTTGAGTTTGACAATGCGTGGGAAACTTGTCAACATGTCATTGACCTCTGATCTGATCTGTGATCTGTTATGCCATAAACCAATGAAATCACGCGCGTGCTTCACCACTCTCAAATGAAATGGAGGGAATCCCATCAATTCAGTAACTGATTATGAATGAGATATCCAGACGTAAATATTGTAAAATTTTCGTCGGCTTTTTAAAGAGACTGGCTTGAATAGTGACAAGCCTGCAAATAGTGTGTCTGTCATTTGCAGAATGAGGTCCCCAGAGGGTGAATTTAGTGATGCTAGCCCGCTATCGTCCCCAGAGGGTGAATTTAGTGATGCTATCCCGCATAGCGGGCTAGCATCACTAAATTCACCCTCTGGGGACCTCATTCTGCTAGGCCCTCAACTGCTATGGCAGACCTAGGATCAGATTGAAGTTCCCCAGTTGAAGTTGGTGATGTTCACCCATTGGGCACCTCAATTATAAATTTTATCTTCTGCAAATTAGGGGATATAGAAACTTGCTAGAAGGGTAATGTAACTAAAAACAATGTTAATTTAACACTATAGTACTTCCCAGAAGATGAGGCCTAAGCAGAATGAGGTCTCCAGAGGGTGAATTTGGTGATGCTAGCCTGCTGTGCATGCTATTTGCAGGCTTGAATAGTGATTGAATTTGGATATCAGAAATGAGCGGGAACACTGATTTATTATCTTGTGAGGTCTCAGGAGAAGATATTTAGAAATGAGAGAGTATCTTCTTCAGACGATGCTACAGGACCAGGAACCTTGGTGCCGTTAATAGCACTGATGAGAGGATCAGACTCCGTGCAGCTTGTGAAGTTAGCAGCGTCACTAAACTCCAGCAGATTGATCTCTCTGTAAAGACAAGATAAAATTATTGATTAACATGTTGACTGCTGAGTTAACTCGTACTATATACGGTAATGCCCTAAGTAATCGACTCCTTAACCACAGCAGAATTATGGGTAACTTTTCAGGATTTAGTCGGAAATATGGCTTGTTGCCATTCATCGGAGTGGGTATTATTTCCCCCTAAATTGGGCTATATATCAACACACCAAAGCTCAACCAAAACTGATGATGAATGCCAAATTAAAAGCTGAAATTTTTATATGGATGCAAATTTCACAAATTGTCATGTCAAACAAGGCCTGTAACTATGGTAAAAGTAATTTTTTGATGAAATTTGTAGTATGTGGTATCCTTCGCCCCAAGCAGTGCTATTACCATACCAAAGCACAACCAAATCCAATGAGCCATGCCGAGTTACAAGCTGAAATGTTCGTACAGACACAAAGTTCACAAATTTCCAAGACAAAAAGGGCCGTAACGCTGGCAGAAAGGAATGGACGAAACCTGTAGTATATGGGTATCCTTTCCCCAAATCTGTGCTGTTGACATGCCAAAGGACAACGAAATCCAATGACACCCGAGTTACAAGCTGAAATGTTTGGACAGAAGGATTTTCAAATATATATTCCTGCCGCATGCTGGTACATTAGTGAATCGATCGCTGGCACATGAGAATTGTCTATATCCCAGTGAAGGGGATCGAATAACGATAATTATCCAACTGAAATTTCTCTATAATCTACTGATGATTATAATACAAGTTGAATGTATGCTGTTAAAACATGCATACTGATTGGTCAAGAACTGCTAACTTTACTTTTCGATTCACCAGCGTTATCACAAATTTCAATGGAGCATATTGCGATTGACAGCGCGAGTCAAATACGTCACCATGCAGCCAAGAGTCACTAATCGAATAATAACATCTGCAAATTGCTTACAACAGATACAGCTACAGTAATGCTCTAATTAATCGACTTCTTAACCACAGCAGAATTATGGGTAACTTTTCAGGATTTACTCGGAAATATGGCTTGTTGCCATTCATCGGAAAGCTCTCCCCGATAGCTTTCCGATGAATGGCAACAAACCATATTTCCGACTAAATCCTGAAAAGTTACCCATAATTCTGCTGTGGTTAAGAAGTCGATTAATTAGAGCATTACTGTAGTCATTATCGATTAGTAGGAAGTTGTTCAGGTGTTGTTCCAGAGATTTGATGCACTAGAAAAGAAGATCTCACTTCATGGTCACATGGAATGCTGATAAAAAGTAATTTTCATGCAGTTTCTTTTAGGTGTTTTTTTGTGAAGTGAATTACAATGGAGATAAACATGCAACCCTGCAAATAGTGTGTCTCTCATTTACAAGATTAGGTCCCCAGATGGTAAATTTAGTGACGCTATCCAATTGGTGGGATAGCTACACCAAATTCACCCTCTAGGAACCTCATTCTGCTTAGGCGTCAACTGCTAATGGGAGACCTGGGATCAGATTGAAGTTCCCAAGTTGAAGTTGGTGATGCTCACCCATTAGTCACCTCAATTATGCATTTTATCTTCTACAAATTAGGGGATAAAGAAACTTCCCAGAAGGGAAAATGTAACTAAAAACAATATTAATTTGAGATTATAAATACTATAGAAGATGAGGCTTAAGCAGAATGAGGTACCCAGGGGTGAATTTGGTTATTCTAGCCCGCTGTGGGGGATAGCATCACTAAATTCACCCTCTGGGGATCTCATTCTGTAAATGACACACTAATTGCAGGCTCGCGGCACAATCACAAACAGTTTTCAAATCACAGAATATCCAACTCAACAGAGAACGTTTATCTCCTTAGCATATGTGACCGCCATATCAAATCCAGTCGTAAGTCGGGATTTTTTTTACCCTGTGCCAATGCATTCTCTTAAATATGCGAGTCGACCATAGGTCGCCTCGCATATATAAGAGAATGCATTGGCCTAACAATTTTTTACAATTTTAATAATTTTTTCTTGTATTCTTTAACAATTTTATAATTTCACCCATACAGAGCCCCAGACAAACATGAGCAGACGACACTGTTCTGTATGCTTCTATAAATGTGTGGGGCTCCCTGCAGGGTAATGGATGTTTTTTATTTTATGTCCTAAAAATTGTAAGAATCATTTATTTAAAAAAAATGATAAAAAATTGTTAGGCCAATGCATTCTCTTATATATGCGAGGCGACCTATGGTCGACTCACATATTTAAGAGAATGCATTGGCACAGGGTAAAAAAATCCCGACTTACGACTGGATTTGATATGGCGGTCACATATAATAAATAGACAATAGTTAACTGTTCTCAGTAGCGTATGGTTTTTCTCCTCAAGTGAGATGTGAAGGATTATGTTTTTGAGGTGCATGCTGAGTGAAAATAATCATCACATCTCACGAGAGGAGAAAACCTGTACGCTACTCAGAACAGTTGACTTTTGTGTTTATTATATTTTTACACCAGTTTGTTATGACCCAGACTACAATGAAACACACGGTTAGACCTAATATGTCTAACGTTCTTAAAGCTACAACATCACCAGCCATTTCTGTTAAAATAATTGACGTCATGACGCAGCGCTGAGAGTAGGATAACATCTTGAGAGTAGGATAACATCTTGAGAGTAGGATAACACGTTCGGTCTTCTGGGAGTGGGGATATGATTTATATTTTGATGTAAAAAGTTGATGAAAATATAATAAAACCAAATGCTTACCTCCCGTTGATAAAAAGATGAGAAATTCCTCCACTGTAGTGATGAGAATCGGACCCGCCGAGAGAGACAGAGTAAGCATCAACCTTACACCCCCACCAACATGCTCCAGGAACATACTTCATCCTCACAGATTGTGAACCAACTGAGACAACAATCCTGCAAATATCATTTGACCCTTTCTTTACTAATATACTCATTGACGAGTAGTTCCCTTCCTTAGGAAATGTTCTAATATAAGCTCAACAAACTTATTATCTGAAAATATCCCTTTAAAATGAATCCTTCTGCAATTGTATTATCCATCTGTGTGCCGTCTGCTCATATTTCATGAACATCCCTCCAGATGAATTATAGACCATTCCAATAAATACTTTTATAACTGATGGAAGAATCCATTTGGTAATGAAAGGGTTCAAGATATTACATTTAAAATGGTACTATAGAGTGAAGATTTGACATTCATAACTCTGAAAATGTGATCCGTATGAGATCATTGTCCAAATGAGGGACAGGGTTTTCAATAAATTAACCATTTGATTACGGGAGCACAAGATCAAGATAAATAGTGTTAGGCGAATTCATTCTCTTATATATGCAAGCACCCTATTGAGACTCGTATATATAAGAGAATGCATTGGCACAGGGTTTTCACAAAAATTCAGGAAGCACCAGTCATTAAAGTGTTAACAACAACACCCACTTTCATAGGCCTTCTTCGTTGCTTCATTCAATAGAGTTTTCATTACTCAGCTTCATCTATCACATATGAAAACATACTATCAACTTTTTTTACACCAAATATACAGTTAATTATTAACCATTTTTCAACTAAATACTCATTGACAAGCAGTTCCCATAGAATGTTCAGATAATAAGTTCAACAAATGAACACCCCTCCAGACAAATAACAGACTATTCCAATGTATACTTTCATAACTGACTCGGAAAATCCAGGTAAAGAAATGGTTAATAAAATGTCTGCCCAATGCATCAAAACACCTAACCATAACTGAGCTGACACTGTATCGCCACACCTCAAAATGATAAGACTGGTACCCTGCTTGATACTCACTCTCCGGATTCATCCTGTATTGAGATGTAATACCACGACTGGTTAGCTACTGCTAAATTGATCTCTTTCTCCGCTGCATTCGTTGTTTCTTGTACTATCAACACACCATTGACAAGTCTCAAAACCAAACTAAACTGAAAATGAAAAAAATTGACAGTTAATAAACTGAGGATCGAGTGTTTATCCCTTTCTATAGTAAATACTGTAATGCCCTAAATAATCGACACCTTAACCACAGCAGAATTATGGGTAATTTTTCAGGATTTAGTCGGAAACATGGCTTGTTGCCATTCATCGGAAAGCTCTCAGTGATGTGGTTATGGAGTCGATTATTTAGGGCATTACTGTATGCTTAATGCTTATTTATCCAAACAATGATGATTAGCCGCTTTCTTAATCAACTGACATATTGACAATCCTCTACTGACTTGTTGTTATTATATAATAATAAAAAACACACTCTACATTCACACAATTAGCGCATGTTGGAATCAGTAATTTCGCCATCTGGTTAGCATGAACCTTTCCAACGTTCATAAACCAATAACTTAAGTCGACACAGTATTGGCTGATGAACAGAATGCCTGTGTCACTTCAAGCCGATTGTGTGCACCCTCTCGCTGCGTGTTGTTATTGGGAGACTGTGTGGGAATTTGAATGATATGTTCCTTACAATTGTTTTGGTACAGTTTTGAAAAGTTGTTCAAATGATTAATGTTCTGGAATATGATGACTTGCAGATCGATTGGGGTCATTGGTTTTGACCGGCAGAGTAATTAAACAAAGTTTGTGTGAAAGGGATTCACATACTTTGTTTAGTTACTCTGCCGGTCAAAATCCAATAACCCCAATCATTCTGCAAGTCATTTCTTAAATACCATGCAAACAGTAATCAAATCAGTGCATATATTTATGTTGGTATATTATACTGGCTACACCCTATTTTGAATTTTTTGCACAACTCATTAGTGCACATTATTTGACATGTGTAGTGTCAATTTTCTCATCTGAAAATTTATCAGGTATTTTGTTTTCAGACCTGCCTTTTAAATTTTGCTTTGCTTTTTGTTATTTATAATTCTTATTTGTTTTTTTTTTTCAATTTTTCCAAATATCCTGTATTCTGATTTTTCAATTTTGGCAAAGTTTCTGGAAAATGGCCAACAAATTTAAGAAATGGCCAAAACATTGGCCAAAAGAATTTTTTGTCCAGCATGGACCCTGCAGCCAGAGAAATGGAGAATGCATGACATATTATAAAACAAATGATATGCAACACACCGGTAACCAATGGTTAGATGAGAATTCCAATAAACAGCAATGGAATTGGCATGGGATATCTCAAAACATTGATTGAAATAACAGGTACCTCACTTTCGCCTGTCTTAGTGATGGAAATCACTTGACCTTCAGATTGGGTGGGCACTGCTAACAGATATGACTTGTAGTCCTCAGCTGCAGGTAACGTGATACTGGGTGTCGATATTTCAAATCCTAAACAATCTTGTAAAGGCTGAAAGAGATATTTAGCTGTAAATACATGTATATGATGGCATAAATTGAATACTAAACATTCTTGTTCCTTGGACTTATTAGCAGAATATCGCTAGCGATATATCAGTAACTACTCATCAGTGAATAAAAGAGTTAATACTACCAAGTTAACATTTGGATTGAGATCAATATATTAGAAATAACTATGTTGATAACCCAAGCAAATAGTAATGATAATTTAATTTAACCCCCTCATGGCGGGAGCTGTGCTGATGCAACATTAAAGACCCTGTGCCAGTGCATTCTCTTATATATGCGAGTCTCCCATAGGGAGCCTTGTATATATAAGAGAATGCACGTTTTTACAAGTTCAAGGTAGATATTGTTAGGCAAAATAGGGAGCCTCACATATATAAGAGAATGCACTATTTTACAAGGTCAAGGTAAATATTGTTAGGCAAATGTATTCTCTTATATATGTGAGGCTCCCTATGGGAAAATTGCATATATGCGAGAATGCATTGGCACAGGGTTTTCGCAAAATTTCAGGAAGCTCCATTCATGAAAGGGTTAAGTCATAATCTGTGGAAATTAATTGCACACTTTTGAAGTTAACCCTTTCATGAGCTGAGCTGGTGTAGCATTAAAGATCCTGTGCCGGTGCATTCTCTAATATATGCGAGTCTCCCATAGGGAGCATTGCATATATAACAGAATGCACTGGCTCACAAGATCAAGGTCAATATTGTTAGGCCAATGTATTCTCTTATATACACGAGGCTCCCTATGGCATATATAACAGAATTCATTGGCACATGGTTTTCACAAAATTTCAAGAAGCTCCAGTCATGGAAGGGTTAAAAAAGAAAGAAGCTCACATTTTCGTCACATGTCCCATGGTGAACATTGCTAGCTCTGTCAGCCTGAGTCAGACCGAGCTGTTGTCTGTTGATGGTGATGTCTCTCATACACCCACTAAATGGACTGAAAGTAAATAAAGATATAGAGGATCTACAACTCGTCCCCAGTTTATAGCGGAATTTATAAAACAAGTCAAGTAAATTAGATCTGGACCAAGCCTTTGGCAAGGTCCAGACCTAATTTACTGGACAAGTTTTGTAAATTCCACTATAAACTGGGGACGAGTTGTAGATTTTATTTATTACATGATCCAAAATCTTGATAAAACATACGTAATCAACAATGAGATGCAAAAACTAACATCGGCTTCTATAAGGCCTGCGATGATGTTTCACGTAACTTATATGCATTGTTTACCCGCGTAAAGAAATAGTCCAAGATAAATAAAGATTCTTTCTCACATTTAATGGTGTATATCTAATGAATAACTTTTCAAACTCTCTATTCATTAGTTCATTAGAGTTCTGTTAGAAAAATAATGGAAGCCATAGTATTTTGAGACATAGAGAATGTAAAACCGATGCCAAACCGGAAGTTAGAGGTCACCTGGCAACGAAACGAACATTTCATATCACAATTTAAAGAATGGGTTTATTGAATGGAATAAGGCTAGGATCATAAATGAGGAAATTAGTTTATTGAAACCATTGTACATGTATCTCGATGTTTGAAACAATGTATGATATGCATGGTCCAGGATTGTGAATGATAATGATTGTGAATGATAATGATTGTGAATGATAATGATTGTGAATGATAATAACTGCGTCAGTTTTATGGTGTTCAGGATATTCCCCTTGTATCTTTCAACTGAAAAATGGCACAGAACATGATGTCATGGTGTCATTAAGCAGTGAAGAGGTTGAGCAAATTTTATTGCATTCAAGCCTGTAACTTGAAATAGTGTGTTCGTCGTTTGCAGAATGAGGTCCCCAGAGGGTAAATTTAGTGATACTATACCGCACAGCGTGAATTTAGTGATGCTATACCGCACAGCAGGCTAGCATCACCAAATTCACCCTCTGTGGACCTCATTCTGCTAGGCCTCATCTTCTGGGAAGTATCTATAGTCTCAAATTAAGTTACTTTTTCCCTCCTGGGATATTTGTATATCCCCTAATTTGCTAAAGATAAAATGCATAATCGAGGTGACTAATGGGCAAACATCACCAACTTCAACTGGGGAACTTCAATCTGATCCTAGGTCTCCCATAGCAGTTGAGGCTTGAGCAGAATGAGGTTCCCAGAGGGTGAATTTTGTGATGCTATGTGGGATATTGTCACTAAATTCACCCCCTGGGGACCTCATTGAGCACATGACAGACATATTATTTGCAGGCTTGATTGTATTTACCTGAATTTGGCACCAAACTTCATTGAATGCTCATGACCCATCCCACCAATGAAGATGCCGCTCCTCACACGTCGGATCACCTCTATTATAGCTGGCTTTGGAATTAAGCTTTCATCGTCCACAACAACAGTCAGCTGTCTGCCATCAAAAGTAATCTGTAAATTTCAAGTGCCTTGGCAGTTATAAACACTATTCTTTTATGATTTAATTTGATGTTGGGGTAAAAAAAGCAAACAATTTAGATAGAGCAACACAAAAGTGTTGAATCATTAAAGATATTGCATAAGTTTGTTGTGATGTGCAATCATAGTAGAATTTTACACAAAGAAACTGATTTGCATCATCCTAAAATATGTTTCTGTGGTCAAATATGACTACATACGTTGATGTGCCATATAATATAATTCATTTCTTTTGTAATTCGACTTATAATTGTTGAAACTAGAGGTGTGACTGTCCCAATGGGACTACGGATACCCCCCTTTTAAAAATACTAAGATGTTTCACATGTCAGTAAACATTTAGTTAAAATAATAAAATAACAGTTCCCATTGCAGGTGTACAACCATAACCCTAATCTTAAACCTATTGACCGAAAATTGTAGGAATAAAAGTCGAAAAAGGGGAATAACTCCACACAAAAAATGCCGGACAGACGTCATAATCGCAGGTGCACAGGTTCCCATGGTACTAAATATCAGTTCCAAGATTAAAAAACATTGACCGAAAAATGTAGGAATAAAAGCTTGGACAAAATTATGCATGTTGCAAAAAAAGTTTCTAAGTTGAAAAAGGGGGATAACTCCACCAAAAAATGTCAGACAGATGTCATAATCGCAGGTGCACAAGTTCCAATGGTACTAAATATCTGTGCCAAGTTTTAAAAAAATTGACCGAAAAATGTAGGAATAAAAGATCGGACAAAAGTATACATGTTGCGAAATATTTCTAAGTCGAAAAAGGGGGGATAACTCCAAAAATAAAAGTCCGACAGACGTCATAATCGCAGGTGCACAGGTTCCCATGATGGTTGATGTCTGTGCCAAGTTTCACAGAATTGATCAAAAAACGACTGAGAAAAACTCCGGACAAATTTGTGTCCACGGACGGACGGACGACGGACGACGGACGGACGACGGACGACGGACGGACGGACAAGCTGACTCCAGTATACCCCCCCTAACTTCGTTGCGGGGGGTATAATTAAGGCGAGCAATATGGAGATTTAGATTTCAGAAACCCACTATATAATATCTAGTATAAAGTTTTTCGCTCTGTGGTTGTGTGTGGTATAATTTTCTACCAATAAGTTTGCATCTTCTATTCGTGTAAAGTCAAAATATATGTCACTTTTAAATGACAATTAACTTCTGCCAATTCTTTTTATGACTTACCGTAATGCCCAAAGTAATTGACCACTTAACCACAGCAGACTTATGGGTGATTTTTCAGGATTTAGTCAGAAATATGGTTTGTTGCCTGGTTCATCGGAATGCTCTAACAAGCCATATTTCTGACTAAATCCTGAAAAATTACCCATAATTCTGCTGTGGTTAAGTGGTCAATTACTTTGGGCATTACTGTACATGTATTACCATTACACTCTAAATCATTACTAATAGCATTATGTAGCTATGCCATGTCTGTCATCATTCTGACATGATGTAGAATTGTACCACAAAAAAATCACCAACATATCCATGAGAACACAGTCTACTGGCCAATTAGGATGATCCTGCTAGCAGCTTTACAATCCATGTTCTATAACCATTGAAAAGACACAACACTGCTTCATTAAAATATCAAACCAAAGACGTTTGGTTTGCACATGCTCATCATCATTTGATTTTCTGAATTGTATTTCTGAAATATATGATCATAAAATTCTTATGCTGGTGAGCATGCAAGAGGCAAAATTCATCGGTTTCGGGTTTTATGGAATCTATATATATATATGCCTTATCCATGATTGCGCAATTCATCGAAGTCTTGTGAATGCTAGATGTGACCCAAATGAGCCCAACATACAATAATGTCCTAAATAATCCACCCCTAAACCACAGCAGAATTATAGGAATTTTTTACAGGATTTAGTCCGAAATATGGCCTGCTGCCATTCATCAGAAAGCTCCCGGTGAGAGCTTTCCGATGAATGGTAACAAGCCATATTTCCACCTAATAATGAAGAATTTCACATATTCTGCTGAGGTTAAAGGGTCATATACATCAGGCATTACTGTATTTATAATCATTAATTCTCATTGTGATTTTGTAAAACCTCTCAATTAGCTCAATTAGCCTCTTCAATATAGATAAGTAAAACTAGAGGTGTGACTGTCCCAATGGGACTAAGGATACCCCCCGGTGTTTTTTAAATTCTAACATGTTTCACATGTCGGTAAACATTTAGTTAAAATAATAAAATAACAGTTCCCATTGAAGGTGCACAAACCTAACCTATTGACCGAAAAATGTAGGAATAAAAGCTCGTACAAAATTATGCGTTTTGCAAAAATGTTCTAAGTCGAAAAAGGGGAATAACTCCACAAACAAATTCGGACAGACATCATAATCGCAGGTGCACAGGTTCTCATGGTACTAAATATCAGTACCATGATTAAAAAACATTGACCTAAAAATGTAGAAATAAAAGCTCGGACAAAATTAGGCATGTTGCAAAAAAAATTCTAAGTAAAAAAAGGGGGATAACTCCACCAAAAAATGCCAGACAGATGGCATAATCGCAGGTGCACAGGTTCCCATGGTACTAAATATCTGTGCCAAGTTAAAAATGTAGGAATAAAAGCTCGGACAAAATTATACATGTTGCAAAAATTTTCTAAGTCGAAAAAGGGGGAATAACTCCACCAAAAAAAAATGGGACAGATGTCATAATCGCAGGTGCACAGGTTCCCATGGTGGTTGATGTCTGTGCCAAGTTTCACGGAAATTGATAAAAAAACAACTGAGAAAAACTCCGGACAAATTTTTGTCCACGGACGGACGACGGACGGACAAGCTGACTCCAGTATACCCCCCTAACTTCGTTGCGGGGGGTATAATAAATATATTGAACTTACAGCCAACTCATGGTATTTGCCATCATTATATTTATGATCTGCCAGCATCCGGTGTTGATGATGATTCTTACTCTCCACCTCTAATGTGCCATTTATCAGATGTACGTATATCTGTACTCTCTGAAAATTAGAATGAGAAATGGTGGTGAAAGTAAAAATAAGATGGAAAACAAAATGTCATTTGTACTATTTCCATGACTGAAGCTTCCAGTTGCGAAAACCCTCTGTCAATGAATTCTCTTATATACGCGAGGAGCCTCGCATATATAATAGAATGATTGGCCTAACAATATTTACCTTGACCATGTAAGCTAGTGCATTCTCGTATATATGTGAGGCTCCCTATGGGAGACTAGCATAAATTATATACCGGTAAGAGAATGCACTGGCACAGGGTAATTAATGCTGGACCAGCACAGCTCCCATCATGAAAGGGTTAATGATGTCCTTTGGTTGAGAATATTGCATTAAGTGTAAGCTCTACCTGTTTTCAATGTAAGTGTTCATATATCTTTGAACCATTCATGTCCAGAGTGGAGGCAAGCTATATTTAAATATTTGAAAGATAATGAAGAGTATTTGTACCACCTCTTTGATTTATTGATTGATTTACAGCAAAAACATATAACAGTGAATCAAACAAAATGTACAGACACTTGTATACAAAACTTTGGAAATCACATTCATCATTGATATTTGCCTATGTACAAATATGCATGAATATATATGGCAATAATTAAGTTTACACAATAAGAGGCAATAAACTTAACAATGAGATAAAAGGGCAAGTTTACCATGTACAGATACAGGTCTACATCTTTCAAATTTTGCCAGTATGGTAGCATGGCAATTTACACTCCAAAGTACACATAACAATATTCGCTTCCGAATTTTTCCCGGCATCGAAATAGGTTGATAAATATCTGAAATACCTTTCTATGAATATAATAGTCACAGAAAGACGCAATGAAGTCGATAATCAGTCTCCGAGCCATTGCTGCATCATTTGTATTCAATGAAATTCTGGACTCAGGAAAGTAATAATATGCAACAGTTCAGAAAACGTATACTGTATATAATAATGGGAATATCCCAACTTGAAACTAATTGAACTTCATACACTGTTTCTCTTCATTTTAATTGACAAATTATGTAAAAACATTAAGGATTCAGAGCGATGGAAGCTCTAGATTTTCTAAACATGGTTCACAGGTGCCATTTTTATGCGACTGCTGATTAACCCTTTCAGTGCCAGCTCGTTCCATCAATGTATCACATTATTATAATCAATAAATTTGAAAAATGATCAAGGAAATATGGGTTCATACAAAAATCGGACTTGGCACTGAAAGGGTTAAAAAGAGTTGAAACAAAACGAAAAATATAAGAAACAAAATACATTTTTTCAGCTCTATAATGACTATATCGACGAGTTTGGGATTCGAACGAGCCATGTCTGTCTAATCCTATGCAAAATCACAGCTCAAAGGTACTCAATTCGATTTGATGGTCCCCATATAATCAACAATTTTATAATTGCAGCTTCAGTTATCAGAATAAATTATTTGTTAAAAAATAATGCTAACCACTGTCAACTATAGTATAAAAATTGCCTGAAACATGTTATGTATCAACATGTTGTTCGACAAAATCTGGCCTTATTATCAACACAAAGCCTCCTGATTTTAGAGTTATCCATCTTCATCTGCAATTTGGTCCGAGACTGTCAGCTCATCAACTTTTTACTGGGCCACTTATAAGTCCCGATGGTGAAAACTAATAGATTTGAAAATTTATAGCTAGTAACTCTGAGCTTTGTTAGGTGGGTTCCTCGACTCAAATCAAATATTTTTTACCCCCAAATCAAATCCAAATAAATAGTGATTGAGGGGCACTTAATCGGATTATGCATCTTTAATTACCTGCAGTTTGTTGATGATAGCCGCTAACAAGGAGCTCTCACGCCAAGTCTTGAATTTCAACTTCAACTCAGTAAAGCGGCCATGTTTTGAGACAGATGCCATTTTATAGAACATGTATCCCTGACCTTTCATTGTTACTGATGGTATAGGTTTGATTCTCCTGAAATCAAGAGCAAAATAAAGAGATGTTGATTTAATCAAAAATATTTGTTTAATTTTATGCTCAGCTATAATTTTTTAGCGATGATCATCAGGTATGTGAATATACATGCCAACAACATTAAAGACACATTATGGACTTTTCGGGTGCATGAAACTGATAAGTTAGTACTCAGGCGCTGTGCCAACTGAGGGGATGCAGAATTCTACCTTACATCGCTGAAATTCTCAACAAAATCGACCACACCATTCCACGGAAAACATCGCCTGAACAATCTGCAATTGTAAATATTTACATCTCGATTCAGGACACAAGAACTCGCGATAAACCAACGCAAATGATTTCGCCATTGAATTTAATTTGTGTTGTAAATTTGGATTTATATTCGTGAAAATAACTACTTTGAGCAAGATTATTCTACAATTCTATTTGATTACTCTACCGGAGTGTACTTCACATCACTTTAATGTGGAAAATAGTACAATCTTCAATTGGCAAGAGTAGTGCCTCATCATAAGCAGGTACAAAGTGAAATTTTATCTAAATCAATCATAGGTGATTACTCTGGCATGAAAGTGTGGACTTAAATGCAAGTCCTTTCCCCCGTGCTCATCAATATATCGGCATACCAAAGGACAGGTTGAAATGTTCAGAGAGAAGATACCAGTATGAACTACTAGTATCTTTCTCTCTGAACATTCAACCTGTCCTTTGGTATGCCGATATATTGATGGGGGTAAGCCTCTAGCAAGAAAGTATGAACATAACCTGATTATGAAAGGGTTCTTTATCCATTTCTGATCTATGTGCATATGCCAAAGTCCAAAGGGCAACAAATTTAGGTTATCCATACCTGCACCACATACATCTATAAACTAAAACACATACAGAACAGAGTGTTCCTTGTATGATTGCAATGGCACAAGTACAGCACAAGAGTCCAAAGTCCTCAAGAGTTAAATATCCATACATGATCACAAGAGTGCCAAACACTATTGGCCAGTAACACATGTGCGGCTCAATGTTTATTACATGCCCAGCTGACATTTCCTGAATGATCAATTCTAATAAATTTTTAGGGACAACAGCACCTATCCCATGACACTCTTCGGGTCAATTTACCCCTGTGAATCAGTTTCCAACTATTTTGGGTATATAAATAATTATTTAGTTATATTAATTGTTAGTGCCATTTTAAGACATGTGATGTCAACGCACCTATAAACCGAAACTACATTCTAAGCAGAGAACCTGAGTTTTATCGAAACACAAAACATTCTCAGCAGGTCAAGGTCAAACGAACCAGAGTGGGCTATATATAGAAACCGAGAGTACATTCTAAGAAAAGAACCAGTTTTCTCGGAACTCAAAACATTCTTAGCAGGTCGAGATCAAACAAACAAATAAACACATTTGAGTTTTTTTAGTATAGATCAGCATACTTACACAGATCCTGCACATGGGACTGGAAGTCGACCCTTTGTCGTGTTCACTAATAAACTAACAGCCTGTCCGTTGAACTTGAATCCCTGCATACAACCTTGCCATAATTTGTCAGGAACATAAAACTACAATATACCAATACATTATAGTCTGGTTCATTGAAATTCAATTTAATGCTTTGACAAGTCAGAAAAACTCCCAAGTGAGTAAGAGAAGCACCAAACAATAGTATATACATGTATAATATATGATGTAAAATTTTCCAATAATGATATATGAAAGAAAACTGTAACATCTTTTTCGACTTGTTAAATTTATTGATCACAAAATTTCCGACCCTTCTAGAAAAGATCCCAAGAAGCTCATGATCAATAAATTTAGCGACTGTGAAAAATGTGTTTCAAACAATTGTAGTTAAATCACTGTCATATTTTGGTAGCACAACCAGAGATCACAGTGCTCTTGGGGCACAGACTTTAGGCCACAATAAATAAATTGCTAGATTTTCATCCACTTTTTAGCTCAACTTTACAATGCAAAGTTTGAGCTACATGTATTGCCTTGGGTTAGCATCAGTCATCCATGCGTGCATCCATAAATTTCCTTTGGCATGCCCTACAGGCCGCATCCCTCATCCGATCATCACCAAACTTCATACGCAGCTTCAGGGTAACCTGTAGATGGTAGCTATAAAAAAATTCTGAATATAGATGATTATATAAACATGGCCATCTTGGATTTCAAAGCCATGATTTGGCATCCGCCGTCTGTGCCTGCATTAACAATTTCCTTTGGCACACCCTACAGGCCGCATCCCTCATCCAATCTTCACCAAACTTCATATGTAGCTTCAGGGTGACCTATAGATGGGAGCTATCAAATGTTTCTAAATTTCAATAAAAAACATGGCTGCCAGCAGCCATCTTGGATTTCAAATTTGAATCCATCGGCACACCCAGCATTTATTGGAGAATTGATTTGAAAATTTACAGGCATGTTTAAATTCACCTCTAGATTGGAGCTATCAAATTTTAACAATTTTCAACAAGAGGTGGCATCAGAGATGCTGTGTCTCGTTTTCGGTGGCTTACCGCCGGTGGCTACCGCCGGTGGCTACCGCCAATTGGTGTGCATCAGTATCGGCAGACTAATTAATAGGTAAAATCGAAAAATGACTAATTAAGGGCCATAACTCTATCAAATTTTATCGGGCCAGGCTGGTTTTCGAACTCGTCCGAAATATTCTTGGCAAGTATGTCTATTCCAAATTTTAAACAAATCGGAGGACGTTTGTTGAAGTTATCGCGCTAACAAGCTAAAAATTCACGAAAAATGACTAATTAAGGGCCATAACTCTATCAAATTTTATTGGGCCAGGCTGGTTTTCGAACTCGTCCAGGATATTATTGGAAGACACTTATATACCAAATTTTAGTTGAATCGGATGACGTTTGTTGAAGTTATCGCGCTAACGAGCTCAATATTCGTACAAAATGACTACTTAAGGGCCATAACTCTATCAAATTTTATCGGACCGGGCCGGTTTTCTAACTCGTCCGAGATATTCTTGGGAGACACCTATATACCAAATTTCAATCAAATCGGATAACGTTTGTTGAAGTTATCGCGCTAACGAGCTGAAAATTCGTGAAAAATGACTAATTAAGGGCCATAACTCTATCAAATTTTATCGGACCAGGCTGGTTTTCGAACTCGTCCGAGATATTCTTGGGAGACACCTATATACCAAATTTCAATCAAATCGGATAACGTTTGTTGAAGTTATCACGCTAACGAGCTGAAAATTCGTGAAAAATGACTAATTAAGGGCCATAACTCTATCAAATTTTATCGGACCAGGCCGGTTTTCGAACTCGTCCGAGATATTCTTGGGAGACACCTATATCCCAAATTTCAATCGAATCAGATAACGTTAAATGTGCGGACGAACCCGATTTTTTGTCTGCAGCTTACGTGCATGGATATGTACTCCGTCAATAAACGGTTGAGTTATAAGCAAAACACGCCACCCGCCCGCCCGCCCGCCGCCGCCCGCCCGCCCACCGTCCCTCATCAAACTATAAGTCGAGTTTTGGAAAAAAACTCGACTAATAAAAATATGGCCGCTGGCAGCCATCTTAGATTTACTCTTTGCATGACTATATCCTTTGGCACACCCTACAGGCCACATCTTTCATCCGATCATTACCAAACTTCACATGGACCTTCGGCATGAACTCTAAATGGGACCCTCCTATTTTGACCGAATTTCTTAAAAAACATGGCTGCCAACAGCCATCTTGGATTTTACTCTTTGCATGACTAATTCATTTGGCACAACCTACAGACCACATCACTCATCTGTTCGTCACCAAACTTCATATTGATCTTCAGGGTGATCGATCACTAGATGGTAACCATCTTATTTTTTCATTGGAAAATATTGCCACCAGTGGCCATCTTGGATTTTATTTTATATACATATATATCTCTTCATCTTCATGTTGTCATCTAGTATAAGTGAATCTCTCGAAATAAAAAAAAAAAATAGCCTCCCTCATTTCAAAATTAAGATCTAATGAACACAGATTTGTTATTTTAATGCCCTTATATGCAACTCACATCAGGCCTCCACGCACAAGGCGACTCGGGCGAGATTGTCGCCTTACTGTCGCTGACTTCGCCCTATCGCCCCTCTAATGCGAAATCGCCTTCAATTTTATGGCGATTTTTTTTTTTTTTTCTGATTTTTTTTTCTAGTTTTTTTCCCAGACATGTCCATATATAGATGAATTGTGGCGGCCATCCCAAAAAGAAGCAGACGATTCAGAGACAAAGACCCAAGCGTTAAAATAAAAAATAAAATATGACCTATTGTTTTGTGTTGTTATTCAGTCGCCTTTGTTCGCTTTGCGGTAATGAATGTTAATCATGAATGTTTTGACACGCTGAAAACGCGATATGTTCGCATCTGTGTTGTTACTGACCATCGTGAGTGTCACAAATAAATGTTTTAATTAACTTAAAAGACCACCGTCCCGCTTTTCAGATATAAAAACAATTACGCAATTATCAGAGTATGTTCGGAAGTTCGTTTCGGTAACGCGTCGTACTTTTTGAAGAGACCGCGTCCCACTTTTTGAAGAGACCGCTTCCGTAGCCGTAAATAAATGTCAAGTTTATTGCTTTAATCGGATTATACCAGTGATGTTGGCATTAATTAAGGGAGGCCATTAATTAATAAAAGCTTTAGCAACTCCTTTGTTAGTTAGTCCTTATTGTTTATTTTAGCGGACACCCACATTACAGCCGTGACCAAATTAAACTTAAAAAGTTACATGCATCATCTGATCTAGTCCGCAAATCTGACGTTAATTATCAGAGCACGGCTGAATATTTGATTAGTTGGGTCCACCAACTACATCTGATCATGATTCAGACTGTTAAATGTATAATAACAATTAATTACACTAATTTCAGATAAAGTCAAATTTTTTTAGTTTTATTTCTTATTTTAACTTTTTAATTTTTTTATTGATGTTATAAAATAAAGCGATATTTGAAAATTGTCAATTTTTGGTAGTCTCCCCACTTCTCCCTGAAGTCTCCCTAAATTTCCTGAAGTCTCCCTAAATTTCCTGGAGGGAGACTTCAAGTCTCCCTGTTCTGAACCCCTAGGCTGAGGCCTGACTCACATCATCATCTTCCTTGAAGCCTGCTATATAGAGATGCACAGGATCTGTCATAAGAAGTTTAGCCTCATCTGTTTCCAATTCTGATGTAGAGAAACTGCTATTGGATGTGCAGCTGAATATGTACTTGTGACCTTCCCTGAATAAAGATGATAAAGGGAGACATATTCAATTTCTGGTAAGCCTTCAATATCTAAACTGACTCTCATACGACAATATCTCTGGGCAGGTGTGGCTGGAATTCTCAATTGAGCTGTATAGATAATACCTACAATTTCTGTTTGAATACCGAAATATCTCATGAGTGTCTGGAAAGAAATGTTGAATTCTCAAGACCGGATGCAAGCCACAAATGAAAATTCAATGTTTCTTTCCAGACATGAATGAGATGTTTCAGTTAATCGAACAAAAAAGTGTAGGTATTATATGCGGCTCATTAATGCTCAAAGTTGCAAAATTATGTGGCATTTTCACTTTTAATAGTACAACTGATTGAACAGTACTCGGGAAGAAACTACTGGTTGACGGTATTAACACTTGTGTAAACCGCCAGCAAGCTACAGTGAAATAACAGTAATTGTCTGCTATATTTAGGCAAGCATATAATAAATTCTTATATTCACATTATTTGTACCAAATATTAACAAGAGCACGCCGTCGGGGCATGGCATAATACGCCCGTTTCTGGAGTAGAGTGGGGCAAGGTTTAATTCATTTGTTTGAATCTATGACTTAAGATGAAATAATAACAAAAATAAAGCACAATAACTTCAAGTGTGGTATTTTTGACTGAACAATTCACATACCAAATTTTTTAAATATAAACATTTTAAGTTGAAATTAATATACCTTGTTATCCAGTGTTACCAGTGAGAAATAACCACATCAACAATCAGATTTTTTTTTTTTAATATTTATTTTCGGCCATTTTCAGACAAAAAAAATCCTATAACTCTGGCAAAAATTTTCGGATCGGATGTAGACAGAACCCATATTTAAATTTGATCTGTATACCAAATTTGGTTCAGTTCACTTGATTCAATCTAAAGTTATCATCTGGAAACCGCATATCAAAAAAGTCAAAATCAAAATCATGCGGACGAAACCCATATTCGAAAATAATCTGTATTTTGGGGTGGTAAACTAACATACCAAATTTGGTTCACATCACGCGATTCAATCAAAGTTATCATTCGGAAACCAAAAGAGGATGGATGACGATGAATGGCACAAGCCATATTTCCGACTAAATCCTGAAAAGTTACCCATAATTCTGCTGTGGTTAAGGAGTCGATTAATTAGAGCATTACTGTACATGTTCGATATCTGAAACAAATTCCAGGGAATATCATTACTTTCAACATGAGCATTGCTACCATGGTAAATCCATCAAAGGGCCATAACTCTGGTGAAAATTGGCAGGCGGAACCCATATTTAAACATGACCTGTATTTTATGCTAGTAAACCCACATACCAATTTTCATTCCATTCAGTTGAGCATATCTAAAGTTATCACCTGGAAACCAATAGAGAACAGATCGATGGATGGGCTGGCTCACCAATATAAGCTCAAACAATAATTTAACATGCGCCAGTATAGGATACTAGGCTAGCCTCGTTAGTCGGGCCAGTTCAACCATATAAACACCCCCTAAGTGTATAAAATGACTGTGTGACTGCATGCTCTCATCCTAAGGAATATGCATTGGTGAGAAGAAGTAATTATCGACAAGGCAAAAATTCAATGCAATTTACACTAACCTGGACACAGACAGCCTGTACCATACACCGTTCTCAATGACAGTATCAGTCAGTACGATCCGATGTGTGTCCTCCTCCACCTGATCATACATAGACAGCCTCGGGTTCTCATTGTAGATATCAAGCTGGTAGGACACCTGAAGATTATAAAATACACTGTGATCCAGTAGACAAAACTGTAAAATACTAGACATTAAATTATTTAAAATGTATTTCTTTTCTGATAATCTATAAATACTGTATATTTTAGTTTATTGTGATGAAAATCGAGTCTATGCCTTCTTTGGCTACAGGTCTCATTGTGATGAATTCAGGTAAAAATGACTGAAAGTTAATAATTAGGCATTAACTGTACATGTGAATCATCTCATTGACAATAACACTCAAATCATATTATCTACACATTCATGTCTGTGTGTCTGTAACTCTATCACGGTTTTCATGCGTTTATAACATTCCAGCCAAACATTCTGATTAACATCTTATAATTTGGACCACTCCCGCAGTATATCTTAGAAGATGACATACTAAAATTTTTCATAGAAAACTTGAGTTTCCCAAAGGTCGTAAATGTGTGTTTTACATTGCTAAAAAGATAAAGTTATGTTGCTTGCATCGCTGAAAATGTTGACAACTGGCATTTTATCAGTTTCCAAACACAGTTAAGTTAAATTTATATCAGCACTAGCATCTAATGCATTTCAAAAAGGGAGGATTAGTGAAACTAAAAAAAAGTTTATTATTTTTTTTTTTACAATTGCGCCAAAAGATCAATGAATTTTATGAAATCAAAATCCTCGCATATTTAAGAGAATGCACTGGCTTACAAGACCATGGTAAATATTGTCAATGCATTCTCTTATATATGCGAGGCGCCCTATGGGTTTTCGCAAAATTTCAGGAAGTTTCAGTCATGAAAGGGTTAATATACTTGAAGTTTCAAACATACTGTTCTGTTTCCTTGTAGCATAGCAACAACTCCATCCTCTGTGTTATTCGGCTTGATGTAAACTTCAAACTTGGTCTCCAGTGAGGGCTGACTGGTGTTGTTACTCATCGATATGGATATGTACTCACTTCCCGACAGTGAAACAGGTACCTATGTGAGAGATAACAACTTACAGTAATGCCCTGAATAATCTTTTAGAGAACTTTCCAATGAATGGCAAAAAGCCATATTTCCGACTAAATCCTGAAAAGTTACCCATAATTCTGCTCTGGTTATGGAGTCAATTAACTAGGGCATAACTGTATACACAAGATCTTTAAAAAGAGACCATTTCATCAGTGGGCTTCTAAAACATGATTTTACGGTTGGTGTTATACGACACTTTAGAAGTAAAAATAGAAATCTTGTCTATACGACATTTTAGTTTTGATGATTTCCGCGACTTCATTAGTCTCTGTCACTCAGGATAAGTATGATATGCCCTCCGTACATTCTTCTTCAAATCAATCAAATCAGATTTAAGAGTTTAAAAAAATAAAAATTATGAACCCGAGAGACCGGAATACTGGTCCAATCCTTATATCCCTATATCCTGGGAGACCGGAGTACCGGTCCGGAAGTCATACGACATTTGACACGAAATTTACAGCACAATAAACGCACAATTCAACTAGAATGCACTCAGAGAGATGCCAGCGTGCGCTAAAATGTAATTAAAAAAATAATTTCACTGTTTTTACTTAATTTATTTAATTTAATTTAATTTAATGTTAGCAAAAAAAAGACAATTACAATCTTCAATAATTTTATTTAGGGGATAACAGTGTGGTGTTTTGTGATTTCGGGGAAAGGTACATGGCGAATATACTGTGGCAAATTTAGTTAATGGGCGACACTCAGCCAATTCACAACTTTTTATTTTAAATTTAATGCGCTAGATAAAATATAGTCCCCCAATTACCATCACTCTTATCATTAAAAATACTGATAAACATGAAAAATTGCCACCTCAAATAGAAATAAATATGCACAACAATTAGTTTCTGCATGTACCTGATGTCTTTTTCAGATGTTTACCACTTACAAATTGCGGTTTTGATTTTACCGCGATCTTGAAGTTGAATTGAAACAATGGGGAATTGTTTACTCAATGTGATGTATTTCACGCCGTGTCTGTCGCGGTTTCATGTCAAGAAATTTGATCAAATGATATCGAGACACTGACGTTCATGGGGTATAACGTTGTGGTGTTTTGTATTTTCTGAAAGTACATGTATACATGGCGAATGTACTGGCTGTCAATTTTCGACAAAAGCCACATCGCTGGTTTGTTTATATAGCAACGAGCTAGTAACAGAAGTCAGTGCCAAGGGTGTCAACTCTATAATCTACTCTGTAACGTCGCCGGCATGTCATGGAGTGAAATCGGTAGGGTGACACCAACCTACGAATCTGACTGATCGCCATACTGTTGCGCGAGCGCACGTAACTAGAGTTGTACTTCTGCTTTGCACACATGCGTCACATGTTTACCCACGTGACTTTGATAGGCAAACTGATGACAGAGGGTCTGTTTCTTACGCGCATGCGCAGAGGCTTATTTTGAGAAAAAAAAGTCGCTTGTTATTGTCGGAAAAGGAGATTCAGAAGGGGAAGAATATCGTTAGAATTTCGCGATCAAAGCACAAATTAACTAGAATTGTGCTTCTACTTTGCGCTAATGAGTCATATATTTATACCTCTGACTTTAGCAGCCAAATTGGAGACAGGGGGGGGTCTGTTTCTTCACGCATGCTGAGAGTTGCATTTTGAGAAACGCCTTTCATCGTAGGCAAAGGATAAGAATTTCGTTATAAATATATTGCGCGACCAAAGGGAGCTGCAATATAATCTACATGTATATTGAACGTGGAATAGTCTCATTGAAATACCTTGTGACATATTTCACAGCACACTAGTCCAGTTAGCATAGTAGATTGCATATAGTTGAGCGTGTATACATGTATATATGTCCCAGTTAAGAGCATTATGAGTTACGTCATCAGAACACTATATAACGTCAGGTGCCTCGGGTTGGGACCATTTAACATTCAGGATGTCAGTGTTCAAAGGGTTAAGACATTTTAGAACACAGATTTCCCTGAAAAACATCGAAAAATGGCAGTTTTTCTTTAAATATTGACAAGTTATCTGATGAACATATGTAATCGAACCAGTAGATTCCAAAAATACAATAATATGTTTTGCACTAAAATGGCAGGTACGACCTTTTAGAAGCACAGATGATTTGTTTCTGCTAACAAACTGAATTATGGTCGGTAATCTGTAATACAAGTTCTACAACTCTAAATTATGAATGTTCTAAAGAATCAGAAATTTAAACTTCGACAATATTATTAATCATTGTTGCCATAAGGCCTTCTTCATTGTTATCGTTTTTATCTCCTGTGTCAAATTTGTCAATGTTAACAGCAACAATAATGTTGACACTTTACGACGGTCACCATTTTTCTGGGAAGACAAATCAGTATTTGCAATCGGCAAACTTTATAAAAAGGAATATCCGAGCTCAGTGTATTGAACGCATTCATCTTTCATGAACAAATTTATAAAGAGAGAATATAGAATAAGAAGTTTGAAATAGGGTCAGTCTCGTGAGCTGAAACAAAGCTCTTGTTTAACCCTTGCATATATAAGAGGTCGCCTCGCATATATAAGAGAATGCATTGGCCTAACAATTTGTCATTATTTTTTACAATTTTTTACAATTTTAATAATTTTTTCTTATATTCTTTAACAGACTTATTTTGTAGGTTTAGTGCCAGGGAATCTTACATTTTTCATGGGCATAAAAATTATTACTATGAATACTGGGTGATAGTTTTGAGTTATAACATGCCCCTAAGGTTTTATCCAGTTTGTTTTTAAATTTGCTATAGCATGCTTAAGCATACCCAAAAAAACTTCAACCCAAAAAAATATAAAAAAAAACCAAAAAATATTTTTTATTTTTTAGGGCCAATTTTACAGACCGTAAATTAGGGCCGATGAGATCGGCCCCTGGCACTGAAAGGGTTAATATAATTAATTTGGATAGGTTCTCATTCGCAGACAGCAATACTGATTCAGATAAATCTTCACCCATAAAGAATAATATTATATTTTCATTTGATAATTCATACTGGCTAACATAGAGTCCTGCCAGCAAGCCGGGTTCATGCTGCCACTTGCAAAATATCACAATAAAGTAAAATTAAAGTAATGGCCTAAATAATCAACTCCTTAACCACAGCAGTATTAAGGGTAATTTTTCAGGATTTAGTCAGAAATATGGCTTGTTGCCATTCATCGGAAAGCTCTCACTGAGAGCTTTCCGATGAATGGCAACAAGCCATATTTCCGACTAAATCCTGAAAAATTACCCATAATTCTGCTGTGGTTAAGGAGTCGATTATATATGGCATTACTGTATCTATTAAGAAATCCTATAAACAATGTTATGAAAGTACCATGCCACAGTTTCATAGTAGCAGCTTTGGGGAAAGTTAAAACCTCTACAGGAATCAAATATGGTGTTGGAGATTTGCAGAATGAGGTCCCCAGAGGGTGAATTTAGTGACGCTATCCCGCATCACCAAATTCACCATATGGGGACCTCATTCTGCATGGCCTCATCTGCTATGGGCGACCAGATTTAAGTTCCCAGATGGTGAAGATGGTGATGTGCACCTCAATTATGCATTATGTCATCTGCCAGTTTGGTGGTTTAGAGAAACTAAACTAAAAATGAAAAAGAAAAACTTCTAAAGAATCTAAAAAACTTGTTAATTTGATAATAAAGGTACTTTCCAGAGAAGATGAGGCCTAAGCAGAATGTCCCAGATAGTGCGGAATAGCATCACTAAATTCACCCTGGGGACCTCATTCTGCATATGTCCGCACAATAATTTGAGGCCTGCTGGACACATAAACAAATCATATACATCTAGATGTACCTGTAATGTTGATGTAAGTTTCTTTGCTTCCTGTATTTTCAACCTCAATTTTGCGATACTTGATTTCATTGAAGCAGTAATTTTCTTCAGAGCTTCCAAAGGTTCTGTTGTTGTCTTTAGTTTTGTCATGTTATTTCTCACTGAAACAGTGAAAAGTTAAATTACAAAATATTATATCTCACATATTATTATGAAAGGGGTACTGTACAAGTGCAGGACTTATGATGACTGAGATACAGGTATCCAAAGTTAGGGCTTCACGTTTTTTCGGTATTTAGTCATACCGCGGTTTTATTTTTAATACTGTGTAGTCGGTATTGGATTACTTGAAAAGTCAGTATATCGCGGCACACTATATTTTCTTCTTTTAGTCGGTTTTACGACAGCAACGTAAAAAAAATTTGAACAATTCCGAGGTAATAATGTGTGGTTGTAAAGTAATGAACGTGAACGTGAACCAGCGAGACAAAACGAGAACCCGCAATACAAGAAGATAACCAGCCAGACAAGACGCCCAGAGCATAACTACAGAAAGGGTTAAAGCAATTATAAGGGAGTGTCAACATGTCAGTGCTGTGTTATAGTTGTCTCATTTGCAGCTCAAATAAGTGCACACAAAGCAATAATTAGACAATGATCGCCATCCCTACAGTTACAAAATGCAAACTGTACAACGTTGTCCGAATTTGCGCAAATATATCTCTGTACATATATGTGCCACAAGTGTGCCTTCGGAGCGCTTATTCAGTAAATTGGGACAAATTGTTGCACCGAAGCATTCTTGTCTGAAGGCAGAACATGTTAATACAATGTATGTTGTCATTTCTCACTGCAAATATGTAGACTCATTGGACTGTAGTGAAGCATTTTGTTCGGAAAAACATGTCAGTTCAGTGTTGTTATTATTTTCGCGTGTTGAATATGCTTTGTTATGAAATAAAAATTGTTAAGACCCAAGCGACATGCATTGCGTTGTCCTTTTTTGTCTGTCCGCGTGACACTGCATTCACACGTGAATATTGAATTGCGTACTGCATGTTTCAAAGGATCTTGACTAGCAAAATGCTTGGACATTATTCTTGATGGTATTTAGTCATACCGCAATATTTCATTTAATATCGTAGTCGGTATTGTGAAGTTGGATACTGTGAAGCCGTATTACAGTTGGGGCAGATACATTTTCTGGCAATAACTCTACAACAAATGAATGAGGGGAAAACTGTTCCATGTAGATATCCCTTACCCCAAGTGGTTAATAGGTATAATAGCCTTGAAATAGTGTGTCTGTCATTTGCAGAATGAGGTCCCCAGAGGGTGAATTTAATGACACTACCCCACACAGTGGGCAAGCATCACCAAATTCACCCTCTGGGGACCTCATTCTGCTTAGGCCTCATCTTCTGGGAAGTATCTATAGTCTCAAATTAACAATGTTTTTAATTACTTTTCCCCCGTCTATTCAGTTTCTATATCCCCCAATTTGCAGAAGATAAAATGCATAATCGAGGTGATTAATGGGTCAAAATCACCAATTTCAACTGTGGCGCAGGACTTCAATCTGCTGCTTCATGGGTCTCCCATAGCAGTTGAGGCATCAGCAGAATGAGTGTAAATTTGGTGATGCTAGCCCATCACTAAATTCACCCTCTGGGGACCTCATTCTGCAAATGACAGACACACTATTTCAAGGCATGTAAGTACTTGTATACCAAAGAGCATTTAAACGCAACATATATGATGACTGAGATGAAGGGCTTCATGGACAGATAGCCGGAACCTATTGCTACAGTAATGCTCTAATTAATCGACTCCTTAACCACAGCAGAATTATCATGGTAACTTTTCAGGATTTAGTCGGAAATATGGCTTGTTGCCATTCATCAGAAAGCTCTCGGCGAGAGCTTTCCGATGAATGGCAACAAGCCATATTTCTGACTAAATCCTGAAAAGTTACCCATAACTCTGCTGTGGTTAAGGAGTTGATTAATTAGAGCATTACTGTATATCCCTTGCCAAACTTTGTTTGCAAGGGATAATAAACCTATATCACTTACCGTATATGAGTGTTTCTTCCAATTTATCAATGGATGCCATATCATCATCCTTGTCAGACTTTATAGCCGCATCATGTCCAGACACGTTTTGAGAAATGGGAACATCTTTAAGCTTCTCAGCTAGTGCAGCCCTTATCTGGTCGGTATGTTGCTTCGTCAGATTGGTATATTGACTAATGCTGTCGAACGAATGCCGAATATTAATTGCTAATTGATTTGCAGTACTGATTTCTCCATCTATCCTAGTCAAATTGGTCCTAATAAGTGGGTGTGCTGTATCCATGGAGGAAATTTGATGGTTGATTGTCGACCATCTCTGGGAATTTTCTGAAGAAAAACAGTGTAAAAATATAAATACTGACTCAATAATTTAAAAAAAACACCCAAAAAACAGGCAGTCGGCCATGTTTTTTTGCAACCAGCCAACGAATTTGTAACACCCACTGATTGTAAGCTAGGGTAAAAGACCAAGAATTGTATGCTCCAACACCGACTTTATAATTCAGATGGCTGTTTGGAGTGATTTGAATGCGATTGTTGATAGCGCCAATAATTTTACCTTCTCTTTCCACAGTGCAACGGAACATTTTCTTTGGATGATCCGGTAGTTCCGAGTGTTTGTCTATAAACAAATGGTTCTGTAATGTTTTTGATGTTGGTTTACAGAACAAAGAGTACAAATGTGACAATAACATGCAACATACACAATATTTATGATTGGATTAAGAACAACATCTGTCTATTATATAATATACTTTCTGTTTATGGTGGTTTTAGCAGATGTGACTATTTTAACAGCTATACCCACCATGAAGGCCGCCCATATCTTTAAGAGAACTGAGAGCCAGGGACGGAATTTTTTTTCTATATTTATCCCATTTCATCCCGCCATGAAGAATCATACCAGTTATTGAACATCTGAATATTAATTTAGAATTAGTGGTATTTATTTATCCCAGAAAATATACAGCGCTACATGTCATCCAGTCTCAGCTCAGATGAAAAAGATATGAAATATTTCGGCTGATTCCTTCTCCATACAAACATAATACGCCATTGAAATGTTCCATCCAATCAAGTTTAGTGCGACAAATGAACATGCACCAAAGACAATAGAGTATTGCAGAATACTGGAAATTCCTGTTGTGATTTTCAGTTTTCAATGTCCCGCCTTCATCATAATATAGAATTAAAAATATCTATTGTGCATGTTTACATGTGTAAATTCCAATGTTATGTATATTGGGCGTTTGTTCCCATATATGCTCATTGAACCCCCTATAGCGGCCCTGTACACTTTCAAAGCCAAATACATCAGAGTAAGAAAAGTCACTGTCACAAAATTACTTCCCCTGACGACAGCTGTGAGCTGCCTTTGATAGTTGTTTTGACAAAGATATCACATGTGCCAACTCGAGTGCTGACTACATAGTAACTTTATGACTGGCCACACGTGAAACACGTGCACATGGTGTAAAAGTCTTTGACTTGTGATTGAATACTTGTAAGTTGCGACAATGTACAGAATGGCGATGATTATTAACTAAATTTAGATTTATGGTTAATAAATGCTGTCATATATTAATTTTGTCTGAGATTTCCTATTGGACATACACACCTTAGTGTTAGTGTTACAACATGTTTCGAAACCATATTAGTTTATTGTCAATCATTTCTACTTTTAATGCACGAAATAACCACATTGCACGTATTTATTAATAGCTTGGGGATGCCGACTCTCCTTAGTAAAAGAGATCGTATGAGGAAGTAATCAGACGATTGAAAGTAATGAGGGACACAGACTGGATGTCATCCTAAACAAGGATGTACAGTTTGATCAAGATTGGATGATGTGGACATCCCAAACAATGAATCAATGAGAATTAATAAAGTAACTTCTCATAACTGGTGAGTGATTAGCAAGTATTTAGTCGACAATTGATCAATACGCACCTGATATCACGTTAGAAACATTAGATGCTCTCTGTAACACTGATGTACTTCTGTTAAGGATGCCTTCAACATATTTCTTTGTTTTGGAACCTGTATAAAAAGGAGATTAATAAAATAAAACCATTTATGTATTGCTCGAGGGTGCATTGCATAAATTCATTGACAGCAGTTAATGTGATAACAAGATGCTCTGACATGGACATACCATTCATTAGATACTGGAGAGGCTAACCCGTATGTATAATTAGGTGGGATTCAATCATATTCTGAAATAGCGGACATGTGACAAGATAGCTAAGTTACCGATGCTAATTAGTAATTCACAAGCTTTTAATTTGGCCCCTGTGAATGCAACTAGAGGTGGGACAGACCCAATGGGACTACAGATACTCCCTGCAGTGAAATTGGGCTACATAAAACATAAAGTGTATAGCCATATTAACATATTTGTTTTTTGAAAAAAAAAAAAACTCAAGAAGGAATTCAAGCTCGAACAAAATTATGCATGTTGCGACAAAGAGGGATAACTCTTTCCAAAGAAAGTCGCATGGACCTCTTAATCGCAGGTTCCCATGGTACTAAATATAAGTGCCAAGTTTTTAAAAATTGACTAGAATATGTAGGAATACAAGCTCAGACAAAATTATGCATGAATAATTTCTAAGTAAAAAAGGGGGATAACTCCAATAAGTCGGATTGACCTCATGATTGCAGATGCACAGATTCATATGGTAATAAATATATGTGCCAGGTTTAAAAAAAATCGACTTAAAAATGTAGGAATACAAGATCTGACAAAATTGCATCATTGTACGGATGGACAGATAGACAAGCTACTTCCAATATACCTCATAATGAAGGTATAATTAACTGAAAAACTTTTACACAATAAATTAAGTTCCATTTTTTCTTTGGATTTTCAAATACCACATTGGTTACTTGCTTCCTCCATCTAATATACTGTTTCTTCCAGATATTAATCATATAAAATTTCAGTAAGGTCACGCAAAGTCAAATTCCTGTTTCTCAGGCCCACGCGCAGGGTCCCAAAACACATTGCATGCAATCTTTTTATTGACAGACCACCCAAAAAAAAAAGACATTTTGTTTGCTTGTTTAAAGTTTATTACAAGAATATCTTGAGGTGTTAAAGACTGTTGTGCAGTTCCTATGGGAGACTCGCATATATAAGAGAATGCACTGCCACAGGATCTTTAATGCTGCACCAGCACAGCTCCCATCATGAATGGGTTAATGCTCATTTGTCATGTCCAAGGGCTATTCCTGGCTTTGGAGGTTCTGGGAGAACCCTGTATACACTGCTGTTTGAATTTTAACGACCACTTTTGTCGCACAGTAGATCGGTGGGCATAAAGCATTACTGTCGTAATCGGAAATAATTGTGTGTGTATTTCAATTGCCGGAATTCCAAAATGAGGGGATTTACTATCTGAATTATGCACAGAGAAGTTTATTCGTAGCGGCAGTTTACATTTTATTGAGAACATATGACATTACCGAGACAACTGTCAAATATTTGCATTGGAGTGGCATAAAATATAAATTGTGCGTGCAATGGGAAAATCTCAATCACTCTGGCAGGGTGGTATACTGGAATCAAAATCAAAATGCATGCAAACGTTATTATATCACATTTAAATTATCCTAATATTACATAGTACATACGTGCATCTGATAATCCTTAGATATCCTTCCATTTTCATGAATCGACAAGGAACACATGCTTATGAACAAAGCAGAAGATACATTCAGGTTATCGCGAATTCGGTCGATGCGGAAAGCTATATGATGACGTTGTTCATCAAGTTTATGAATGAAATGAACTTGATGAAACCGACAAGCCTCTTCGTATGGTATGCATCTCAATCTGATTTGCGCTCACAGCGTTAATAATATAATGGTTAATTTCAGTAAAATAAACCCCCTCTCAACAACAACAAACAGTCTTGTCTTTTGAAAACTTTCAGATTGATGTTGGGAGTTTATATTATATAATAATTTGTAGAAAAGGAACGGCTTTTAAATATTTTTTTAAGGTTTTAAGTATGTGACGTGATGAGCTCGTAGTCTGTTTGCATTGTGAATCTCTGATTTCTCACATGCCCTGATGTATGATTGACCTAATTTATACACGAAATTGCTAGCTATAGGACCCACTATTTCGATGAACCCATGTGCATGTCTGGAATGTAATTAATCATAATCACACCACGATATAAGGCCTAAGTGAATCTTATTTGATGGAATATTACGTATCTATGAAATTATTTTATACAATTAGAAAAAGGCCACAGATATATCCTAGATTGTGCGTATGGCTTAGCTGTGGTTCGTTAATCTAGTGTATGGTCATATTATATACCATACCTATACTTAAAGAACACACTAAGACAGTTATTGCTGAATTTCACGCAGTAGACTGGTACCTACTTGCCCCTATTGAACCAGCCACCCGACTCGTAGTAACTTGATTGTTTCTGATATACATTCAAGTCTTCAGATAATGTGTCAGACATTTGCAGAATGAGGTCCCCAGAGTGTGAATTTAGTGACGCTATCCTGCATGGTTGACTTAAGTATCACCAAATTCACCCTCTGGGAAGCTCATTCTGTTTTGACCTCAACTGTTATGGGAGACCTATAGGATCAGATTGAAGTTCCCCAGTTGAAGCTGGTGATGTTCATCTGTTAATCATCTTGATTATGCATTTTATCTTCTGCAAATTAGGGAATATAGACATAACTGAACAGGAAAAAGGAAAAAAGTAACTAAAAAGAATGTGTCAATTTGAAAGTACAGATACTTCCCAGAAGATGAGGCCTTAGCAGAATGAGGTCCCCTGAGGGTGAGTTTGGCCAGCTGTGCAGGGAACATCACTAAACTCACCCTCTGGGAACCTTATTTTGCAAATGACAGACACACTATTTCAAGACTTGTATACATTAGCTGATAAACTAACCCAGAGTTTCTTTCTTGGTTATAACTGCACCACTATCAGCAGTGTCAATGAAATCAAAATCATTCTCAACATCAGTTGCAACAACGTCCTCAGGATGTAGATCAATGTTCAGCGCATGAGATCCGCTACCTGAGCCCTGGGTAATGAACTCTTCACATTCAAGTATGGTGTGTTCAGCGTCAGGGTCATAACCCGAGCCTTCCATATCCTCACACCTCGATTGTATCCCTTCTTTGTGGTCAGTCAGTATCATCAATTGGTCAATGAATTCTGACAACCGCTGGAATAAAAGATTAATGCAGGACTTTTGATAAAATTCCCTTTATAAACCCTTTCACGTGTGAGTACGTCACCCTTATAGTTTTGCAGTGTTACACCTCCATGTGAGGTGTGGATGTGGTGTGGTTGAGGTGTGGTACATGATATGCAAATATCTGCAATGCACATCTTAACCACACCTCATACGTCTACACCACACCTCATCCACACCTCATAGAAAAATATCATAGTAAAATATCATAGCTTATAACAAAGCACACCTCAAACACACCTAAGGGACTCATATATGACATCATATCCAAGGGTGAATATATTATTGCAAATAAACTGAGTAATGTAATATTTTATTACATGATCCTACCCTTATTCCTTTCAATAAATCCATTCTATAAACTGTGATATTAAATGTTCGTTTAATAACAGGAAATAGTGCCAGGTGACCTTTGACTTTGGTTATATATATAGTTGTCTGTTCACATTCTGTATGCTACGTCTCACGGCTTCCAATATTTTTCCAAAAATGGAAAGGTTTTGTCATTAAATATTCGCCATTAAATACACCAAAGAGTATTTATTTATCTGGGACTATTTCTTTACGCGGGCAAACAAAGCATAGTTACGTGAAACGTCATCGCATGCCTTATAGAAGACGATGTAGTTTTGCGTCCCATTTGTTGATTTAAGTGTGTTTAATTTTTATTATTTGTCGAGGTTTTGGATCATGTAATAAATAAAATCTACAACTCGTCCCCAGTTTATAGCGGAATTTACAAAACTCGTCCAGTAAATGATCCAAAACATTGACAGACCTAATTTACTGGACTTGTTTTGTTAATTCCACTATAAACTGGGGACTCGTAGATCCTCTATGTAAAAATAAATCAAACAGATAACATTATTAAATGCACGGATCAATGTAAATAATATAAATAAGATCAAACCACATTTTAACATGAAAAGTTTCCTTTTAGGAGATGAGTTTTCGAAGTTATGAACACGGTAACATAATACTACCCTAAAACTACTGTAAACAACATATATATGTCGTTCTACCCACCAACCGTAAAATGACATATATGTAATTCTACCCACCAAAGGGTTAATGTAATTGGGCACCAGTCCAATGAGAACATTCTTAAATTACATATAAAAAGAAACAATCTTTACTTCCTCGGGCTTATCTGATTAGAGAAACCGAAAAGGAAATGATTTTTCTTCTGCTCGAATGAAAAATTAATTGAAGTTTCAAAATCATGTTTTCAGATGCATTAATTTTGGCACAGTTCCATATTTTGGGCACACCCTTTTAGCTCGCTTGAAGTTAGGGGAATTTAAAGGCCTGATTAAAGGGACCCAAGGCCTTCACAGTAAGTATTTAAAATTATTAAAATGTGCCATAAATATAAAAGTCTGTAAAAACGTCACCACTAAGAAGAACATGATGAATTAAATAAACTTTTTTATTATGTTATTGATAGTTATCCAATAACAAAATTACGCGTGTTGAAACCATTATGTAAACAAAAACTGTTATAGTGATTTGTCAACAAATGTTTAAAATGTTTACCATTAAATTTTGATAAAACTTTGGTATCCTATTGGACTAATGGGTAATTCCACTCAGTGAAGTTAACTTAACTTATTACAATGGTTTTAACATGCAAAATCTCACTATTGGAGAGTTATTGACCCTTTGAACCCCCGACGCCCCACAGCAATCGAAACCCTGACCCTGGGCTCCCTGTGGTATTGTCCCTTAAATTAGATAGTGTATTGTCGCATGATGTTGGTTATGTTTAAATTGTGACACAGGTCTGAAACTTTACAGGTTTGTCCCCCATGGATCACTGATCATTATAAGGTTGGGAGACATTGTCATGCGGCAACTTCTTGATAACTCCGGAATTGACTAGAAAATCCAATTATAGCTTATATAATAATAAATAAATTGAGAATTTTAACATTAGCAATTTCCTCTCCCAATGTTGGTGGCGGTACAAAACAGTCAGTACACTAATTTTTACTCGTGAATTTAACTTGATGTTTTGTCGCAATGTTTACGGTAGCTAAATTATATATATAGTAGATATTCAGTTTTTTATGGACTGAGATTTCTCCCAGTGGTAACAGGGGTACCATTCCCCCATCCCCTAGTGGAACCCCTGAATATAATGCATAATACCTCCGAAACATTTCCAAATGTTAATTGTTCCACTCAGCAACTACCATATAGATCGAGCCCCGTTTAAGCTAATGGGGTGCAAGTTATTTTAGTGCCAAAAATTATAATTGAGCCTAAATGAGGACAAGGGCTTTCCAAAAAAAAAAGTCATGACAGAACTCTGACATTTGGGTAAAGAGACAACATTTTCTGCTAAAATTATTTTCTGTCAGCTTTGAGCCGAGGAAGTTCCATTTTTCTACCACGAAAAGCAGGCATGAGTTAAAACGCTGTGCCATAAGGTATACGACAACATAATATCGCTCTACCTGCCAAAGGGTTAAATGTACAGACCTTATAATCCTTCAGCAGCTTTTTTGACATCTGTCTGAGATAGAGAAGTGGATCATTCTTTAATCCAGATGTCTGGACTTCTCTAGCGATTCCCAAAATAGGTGAAAGCACTCTGGAATGAAATCAGACCTCAAAATATGGTGCTGGACATTCGCAGAATTTCACAGGTTAGGATCTTTAAATTCACCCTATGTGGACCTAAATCTGAATAGGCCTCTGTATTATCAAATTAATGATTTTTTTAGAAACTTCTTTAGAAAGTTTCTTTTACTTTTTTATTTTAGTTTCTCTATATCCCAAACTGGCAGACGACACAATCGAGGTGCCCAATGGGTACACATTACAATCTTAATAAGAACAATATCAGCTGTGATAAGTTAGTGTGATCAACCCTTCCATGGCTGGAGCATCCTGAAATTTTGCGAAAATCCTGTGCCAATGCATTCTCTTATACATACAAGTCTCCCATAAGGAGCATATATAAGAGAATACATTGGCCTAACAATATTTACCTTGAGCTCCTTAACCACAGCGGAATTATGGGTAATTTTTCAGGATTTAGTCGGAAATATGGCTTGTTGCCATTCATCGGAAAGCTCTCAGTGAGAGCTTTCCGATAAATGGCAATAAGCCATATTTCCGACTAAATCCTGAAAAATTACCCATAATTCCACTGTGGTTAAATGGTTAAGGAGTCGATTATTTAGAGCATTACTGTATATGCGAGGTGGCACAGAATCTTTACTGCTGCACCAGCGCAGCTCTCGTCAAAAAAGGGTTAATATAACTGTTCATTCTGTAAGCTGCTTGTTAAATATTTGAAAAACCTCTCGGCTTCTCTCCCAAATTAAAAATTATTTGAAAGATATCACATGTTCAGCTTTGTGTTTCTTCATCATGTGCTTGTCCAGATTTGATTTGGATTTGGATGTCATGCAATGTCAACATCGGACACCCATTTAGATTCTATATTTAATTCAGTTGCTGAATACCCAATTCGCAGGACCCAGGGCTTATATTTCTATGAGAATCCAAATCTGGATTCTCGTAATTATTCTCGCAAATTACCCTGGATTCTCGTGAAAAAGTATTATGGATTCTCGAAAAAATCAGATGAAATGTATGCCCTGGGACCCTAGTAGTGGTGTAGTGATACATGTGTATGGTGATTCTCTTTTGAAGAATCATATCGCAATTCTTTTTGAAGAATCATATTTGCATATTCACACATTTTGATATATTTTCTTGACTTCATGTACATTTCCTTAGTGGCTGTGAGTGGTAAATTTAGCATTCAACACTAGTGTACAGCTAAAGCTATATGATAAATTCAATTGCTTCAGTATGACTAATTTTTAGTAAGCTTAGACATAGAATGTAAAAATAAAATCCACTAAAAGTCCTTCTTGTTCATCCCCAGTAGTTGGAGGATTCGTAAAGTGAAAATCCACTCAATCTCAGAATCTTTTCTTCTGGTGGAGTAGCACACACACCACCAACACGCTGATTACCCGCACCAATTACCCGCATTTCAAATGTTGCCCTTGTCTTACCAGCATCAGTAGACCATCATTGGAGCTTTTGCAAAAGGCAACTTAACTCAGTTACCCGCACCATTACCCACACAACCATCCCACCTAGGCCTGAACCTACCACAACGAAACACTTACCCACATTTGTTACACATCCGTGCCACCCTCTCACAACCCCTTGACCCCTCTACTGACCAATCAAATTCGAGACCAATAACTAAATAGTATAAAAGGCAAGCAAAATCCTCAAAAAATCATATGCCAAACTCGGTCCTGATGAAGTTAAACATTAACGAAAGCGCTAGACCTATACTGCAGGTTATCTGAGTTTTAAAGCTCTTCTCTGGAGTTTTATCTCAATTTTTTTACTTAGACATGGAATGGTATGATATTAAAAATTAGAAATGGAATTATCATTATACCAGGCCACCATTCATGACTACAGGTTAATATTTCAATAAGTTTTTCAGCTAAAGTGAATTGCAATATGCATATCATATCATGAGCGAAAATGGCGATACATATACTGGTAGTAATGTTCTAAGTACCGTAATCGACTTCTTAACCACAGCAGAATTATGGGTAACTTTTCAGGATTTAGTCGGAAATATGGCTTGTTGCCATTCATCGGAAAGCTCTCCGAGAGCTTTCCGGTGAATGGCAACAAGCCATATTTCCGACTAAATCCTGAAAAGTTACCCATAATTCTGCTGTGGTTAAGAAGTCGATTACTGGGAGCATTACTGTAGTGTAGTAGCAGGGGTGCATCATTACAGCCCTAGACCATAGGTTGAAACTCACTGTTTGATGGTGATGAGATTATTCTGCAGATCATCAGCGTGATTTTTGGCCTTGGATACCAGTTGTCTGAGCTCCGTCTTTGAATGCATTCTTCCAGACACTTCTCGAGATGAGTTCGCCAAGAAATACTTGCTGTTTGGCTCTTTCGAGATTTTTTCCTTCACATTTTTGCTGTACTGCAATCGAAAAATAATAAGCTGTCACTTCTATTATTGACACCTTTTGTCTGTTTTAGTCAAAAATTTAAATTCTGCTTTATATAATTAACTGGGCTTAACAGTCAGCTGATATTCTGAGATGCTTTTTTAACCCTTTACCCAACAAACCGGCCAAAACCGGCCAAATAAAGCTTCAACAGCCTAAAATATCTTCGGTCTGTCTCAATAGAACCATACAAATATGGATATCATTGGAACCGGCTCCTTGACCACATTGTGATAGTTACAGTTATGCCCTGTGCCAATGCATTCTCTTATATATGCGAGTCGACCATAGGTCGCCTCGCATATATAAGAGAATGCATTGGCCTAAAAAAAATCTTTTTTTAACACTTTTTACCATTTTTTCTTACATTCTTTAACAATTTTATAATTTTTAATGTGTTAAGCCAATGCATTCTCTTATATATGCGAGGCGACCTATGGTCGACTCGCATATATAAGAGAATGCATTGGCACAGGGCCGTTCTGTTGGGTAAAGGGTTAAGAACATACCTTTATTTTCAACAAAGTCTGTGCAAGATGCTTGAAATATGAATAAATTCAGATGAGAGGGATCTTTGTATTCCAACAATATTCAGCCTGTAAATTTAGTAAAGATGATTTGGAAACAAAGAAATTGTTTTGATTTTTAACAGAGTATAAAGTGTGTCTTTAGATGTGTGATTAAGGTACATAGTGTGCATAGCCTAAATCAACGCATGGAAATACCTTGATAATTTTCTCAGACATCATATTGGCATCGAAGCCATCAGCTATAAATACTCCTGCCTCCGCTATGATCCTCCCATGACTAGCGATCATTGAGTGTAATTTCTGCAAGAGAAATCATCAATCATCTGAACAAAATGAGTTTTTACTACAGTAATGCCATAAATAATCAACTCCTTAACCACAGCAGAATTATGAGTAATTTTTCATGATTTAGTCGGAAATATGGCTTGTTGTCATTCATTGAAAAGCTCTCGGTGAGAGCTTTCCAATGAATGGCAACAAGCCATATTTCCGTCTAAATCCTGAAAAATTCAGGCATATTTTAGCTTACTAGTAATTGTGAACGATAATAGCCTGTGCCAATCAATAGTGGGAGCTTTCCGATCAATGGCAACAAGCCATATTTCCGACTAAATCCTGAAAAATTACCCATAATTCTGCTGTGGTTAAGGAGTCGATTATTTAGGGCATTACTAGTAAGTTAAAATATGCCTGAATTCGACCAGCCTCTGGAACGACTATAGTACAGTATGTATACAAGCTAATCCCATATGACAAATGTCTTATTCATACAGAAAAATACAAAACAAACTATATTATAATGCCCCTTGTAAATGTCAAGAATGAGATGAATTTGTATTCGATGCTGGCGGGAATGGTTGCAACTTATCAATCTACATATGCCTCAGGTTATAGCCATAAAAATACTGAAATTCATGACGGGAGCTGCGCTGGTGCAGCATTGGAGATCCTGTGCCAGTGCATTCTCTTATATATGTGAGTCTCCCATATATAAGAGAATGCACTGGTTTACAAGGTCAAGGTAAATATTGTTAGGCCAATGCATTCTATTATATATGTGAGGCCCTCTATGGATTGGCACAGGGTTTCCGCAAAATTTCAGAAAGCTCTGGTTATTAAAGAGTTAAGAACCACGAACAAGTCTGGAAGGTATTGTTATCTTCAAGATAATACATGTATCCCTATAGATGACAATATTATTATAATAAACTAGCTGAAACAAGCTTCCATTGGTAGCCTTTATTCAGCATCGGAGGACTCTGTGGCCCCTGCACAAAGGGGGCCTGTGCATGGCCCCTCTGTTAGGGACTTGTGGGCCCCTATGTGCGATTCGTGCACATTTTTACCTCAGACAGAGACGGCCCTCGTTGCTAGCTTTGCACACATTTTGATAATTTAAACAGTTCAATTTAAAAAAAATATATATATTTTGTTTGTTTAATGAATTTTTTTTTTAGATTGAGCTCCTGGTCAAATTAACAAACATTTCGTTTTTTTCTTTATTTTTATATTTTTTAAATAATTTTTTTTAAATCAAAATTTTGAAAAACTAATGCCGTTATAACCCGGCCAGGGTACCCCGAGTCACCACACCAAATTTGGTTGAAATCGGACAAGCAGTCCGGGAGAAAAATCTGGACAGACAGACAGATGGACACACAGATCCTACAGTTTTATATATATATAGGTCAGTGTGAAATATAATTTGAATATATCTTTATTTTTATTATAAAGAGACTGTGCACAAGGATTTCAACCTTTGATAACTGATAATTGCTAAGGAGTAGGTGCATTGTAAAATTGAGAATGGTCTGAAATTAAGTTCAGTAAAATGATTCAGTAACTGCAGCTAGCATGATCAGAACAACATATGGCATACATGGAAACTTTAACTTACCGGTAGCAGAAATTTGTAAACCTGCTTGATTGTAGAGTGAGGTCCCATGGACCACAATTCAAATAAGCATTAAAGGAACATAGTTCAGCACTAGATTAACATAAAAAGGTCAATGACACTGTAGCTCAACCTGGAAATGTCAATCATAATAGTAAATGGAGCGATAAGGAATGCGGAAAGTTGAAATGTTTATGTAATACCAGAGGTCAACCCGAATAGCCATATGAAGTTCGGATCATTTGGATAAAACTGTTTGCTGTGGGGAATACCAAATTATTTAGTAAACAGCAATGTTTTAAACAAAAATTTGGAAAAAATTGGCTCCCATCTAGAGGTCGCCGCAATCCATATGATATTTGGTGATGATCGGATGAGGGATGTGGCCTGTAGGGTGTGCCAAAGGACGGACACAACCCATGACAATAGTCAAAACTTTACTTTGTCATGTTCATCTAAATACTAAAGCAACCAAAAAATATTATTTATTTTGGTGTTTATCTGGCAAACTTACCGGTAACTGTATTTTAATTTTGTTAACTGTACAGTTCTGGGGGGTTCGTTCTTCTTTCCAGGGCGCCAACACGACTCACTCAGTTCCAAATATTAGGCTTTCAAAAGAACACATTGGGTACCCCCCCCCCCCCTGCCCTCTGTCAAAGCTTGTGGGCTCTATCTCAAACAAAACTTTGCCAAAGAGAGGCCTGATGATGTGTTATATATAGCTAGCAGTGTTCACACTGGGAACAAAAATTTGGCTAATTGTTTTGGCCAATTCTGATTTTTTTTGGCCAAATTAAATCCTCATTTTCTGGACTCACAATTCATGACTAAAATTTTAGTTTAAAAATAAATAACATTCAATCTATATAATTATAATAACATAAATCCACTTAATCCACCAACACTGACCATGTTCGCCAACTAATGAGCTATGTTAGTTGTCACAGTTATTTTCGCCAAGATAAAAACTGTTGCTTAATTATTATAGTGATGTGATAAACTGATAACTGTTGAATATCTATTGTTGGATTAAAACCTTTACGATGTGAAGCCAAGTTGTTGCTATTATTAAGCCCTAGAAGGGATTCAGTTTACATTACGTACCTGACATGCCGACTGTAACCCCTAGTAGTGCTGCTTGGTGGAACATCCAATTTCTTTTCCCATCCCATTATGGGACAATGCATTCACGTATTTTATCGTACAGACAGCCGTAAAATCGGTAATTTTTTTATCTTCGCCGGGTGTTCTGAGGTAGCAATCGGAATAGCATTTGTTACAAATTGTATAATTCTGTGAATGATGGATACTATTCCGATCCATCTAGCTATTTATTGGACATTACAAAAAAACTCCACAAAACAACATTATCATTAGGTAATCACTGATAACAACTCTGTTCAAAGCATGGGATATTCAAATATGCAGTCTTAACAAACTGAGTATAAAAAATAAACACTGATTAGTTGTCACACAGGGGTTGCCGCAGAATTTAGTCGGACAAATGGCTTGTTGCCATTCATCGGAAAGCTCTCAGTGAGAGCTTTCCGATGAATGGCAGCAAGCCATATATCCAACTAAATAATGAAAAGTTACCCATAATTCTGCATTGGTTAAGGAGTCGATTATTTAGGGCATTACTGTATGAATGAAATCGGTTGTGTTAAAGTTATGCCACTAACAGGCATAAAATTTCCTAACATTGTTAAAATAATAGACAAACTAAGGCCCGTAACTCTGGTAAAAAAAAGCTGACAAACATGATTTTTGTATTGAAAAGATCCATCTACCAAATATGAATGAAATTGGTTGTTGGTTGTTCAAGATGTCACGCCAACGGTCATAGAAAAATTGCTATGAATAGAAACAAGTTGCATAACTCTGGTTAGAAATTTGGGGGCAGACCCAATTTTATGTGTGCAGCTGTCGCACGTGACAATGCAACCACATTTTTCAAAATCGATCAATAAACAACTATGCCCGACCAGATGCCCGCTCACCGCCATCCCTCATCAAATCATAAGTTGAGTTTTTGAGAAGAGAAAAAAACAAATGACTACTTCACATCAGGAATACATCACAAGAGAACAGATGTAGAAGATAGGACAGTCACCTTCAAAAGCTCTTTGTCTATGTTTTGTTCAGTTGGTCTCCCAGCATTCTGAGGTCTCTGTGTGTCATAGCTAGGTCTCCTATTCAGCTTCTGTAACGTGGCGATCAGATCGGGAAGCTTTCCTGCAATTCTTTTAAACTTGGCAACTGTTTCTTTTACTAGTCTGAAATTTAAATAGTGATGTTCTGAATTGAAAAAGCCTTATCTCTCACCGATTTCCGATTATCTGGAGGCACAATCAGCCGATTCTGATGTATATGTATATTGGGTGTTTTTGTCCCATATAGACTCATTAAATTCCCTACCGCAGCAGTGTTTAGGTACAGATTCAAGCTAAATACATCAAAGAAAGATATACACACAGTTGCAAAACATTTTCCACAGACAATAACTGTGCGCTGCCCTGTTACCCATAATTCTGCTGTGGTTAAGGAGTCGATTATTTAGGGCATTACTGTTGTAACATACATACAGTAATCAGACATGAAGCATGTGTGTGCAGTATAAAAAAGTCTTTGAGTTAAGATTGACTGCTTGTAAGTTATGATGATGTACAGAAGTAGATGCATGATTATTAACTGAATTTCTATTGACGGATAATAATTGTGTACACTTTTGTCCGCATTTCCATTCTGCAAATCATCCTCATTTGCTTAGTATGTAAAAAATTTAATTGTTATTGAAGATGCATGTACTTAAAAAAAAAACAATTTCCACAGATACTAATATTCTACACTATATATAACTCTATACCTATTTTTATGGCTCAAACTGTATAGCAGGTAGTTGGCGGCATCCTCTTCGCGAGTTGACACAATCATTTCTCGAGAATGGGCATGTTCGTCGAAATATAAATCTGGTCTATGCAGAGATGCGGTCGATGGTCCAGTCAGACGGTTCTCATGAGCACGAAGATATATTTCCCTGGTCAATTCGTATGTATCCCAAACAACACCTTCAAATGGATAGAAAAATAATAAAGTGTTACGATCGTGCATAGATAATTAAATGAGTACATAAGTCATATTATTATCCATCCCATTTATAGCCCTGATTGAGCAAAAGCCGTCACATGATAATCCGGGAAAAAGTCATACAGGATACTGGACTCCGAAAGTGTCAAGAATATGATACTACCTGACATCACACGAGTCCCGAAAGTCATATTAGACTTGAATCGAGTCCAATATGACTTTTATAAAAGTTATCAGGACTCCGGGTTAGGTCATTTTAATAAACATACAGATGGATAATAAAAATTTCATTATACAATGTTGTGTACAGTATGTGATTTCTTGTACTCGACCAGGTTGTGATGAAAAGTCATAATGGAATCGATGCTACGCGTCGAGTCCAATATGACTTTTCACCACAACCTGGACATTGTAAAAAAAACAACAACCTGGACTCGTACAAGAAAAACACATACTGTACACAACATTATATAATAACTTTATAATATGTCTTTAAGTATATGTGACCCGCCATATCAAATCCAGTTGGAAGTCGGGATTTTTTTACCCTGTGCCAATGCATTCTCTTATATATGCGAGTCGACCATAGGTCGCCTCGCATATATAAGAGAATGCATTGGCCTAACAATTTTTTACAATTTTAATAATTTGTTCTTGTATTCTTTAACAATTTTATAATTTCACCGATACAGAGCCCCAGACAAACATGAGCAGACGACACTCTTCTATATGCTTCTATATATGTGTGGGGCTCCCTGCAGGGTAATGGATTTTTTTTATTTTATGTCCTAAAAATTGTAAGAAACATTTATTTTAAAAAAATTATAACAAATTGTTAGGCCAATGCATTCTCTTATATATGCGAGGCGACCTATGGTCGACTCGCATATATAAGAGAATGCATTGGCACAGGGTAAAAAAAATCCCGACTTCCGACTGGATTTGATATGGCGGGTCACATATGACAATTTCAGCAGATAATTAACTCACTGTATGTGATGTCATTTACGCTATGAATCTTGACAGAAGCATTCCGTAGATTATAAATGAAGTCACTCCTGAGATGGTTGAAAGTGTTTTCATATCTCCTGTGATTCTAAAATGAAACAAATTGGATTTTCAAACATCAGGCCTTTTTTTTGTTTAATATCTGTATTATTAAAGAAGTCAAATATCTTAGAGAAACTGCAGTTACTGTATTTTCGCTTACTTCGGATGAGACAACAATGAAATGAATCCCAAAAATTTATACTTGAGAAAATGATCAGTTTACAAATATTTCTCTGTAATAAATCGAAAAATTAACTTTTGTCCAGTAAATTGTGGTTAGGCTCATTTCCATGTTGCTAATTGCTATTCAGTGTAAATCTTCAATAATTTTGCAGCATCCGATGGCTATACATTATTTTCTCCCTCCTTGACTACTTTGATTGGATAATCTGAAACATTATGTACCCTGTAACTGATCAATTGATGCTTAGTTTTGTAATCAGGGTTCAGTGGTAATTTTTACTTTATTGGCTTTATTTTTTTACTCAGATTTTAGTAAATAGAATATAGCACATTTAGACTGAGAAATCTCACCAATCAGAAGAACACTATTTTGTTTGATATCAGATTTATTGCCTATCCATTTATTTCATATAATTCTTATGATTTAGAGGGGCATCAATAATTTCTGCATCAATTTTTCAATAACAAAACAACATTGTTAGGTGTGACCCCTGGTCAAGTGATCCTGCTAATTTGCTATGATGCTGGTGGTCCTGCTGAATTGCTATGATGCGGGTGGGGCAAACTGATGCCGTTACGAAAAAGAACCAATATTTTTTCTAAAGTTGTCATTTTTGCGGTGTTTGGTTAATCCGAGCGATTTGAGAGAAAAAAACTGTGTGTATGAAACATTCAAGAACATATATATTTTTGAAAAATATAATAATGCCTGCGCTGGGTGTTTCTATAACAAAGTGAATAACCATCTTGATTATAGTCGATTTTCAACAACTAATAGATCCAGTATTAAAAATATTTCGTAATAAATATGTTTTTAAATGTTTGATAATATGCATAATGGCTTTTCCTGGATATGTTTAGATTATCGGAACACCGTGACCATGAAAAAGACAAACTAAAAAAAGGTAACGGTACTTTTTTGTTAACAGCATCAGTTTGCTCTAGCAATTCAGTAGGACCCAACCGCATCATAGCATATTAGCAGAACCACTTGACCAGGGGTCTTTTATTTTAAAGATGTTTCAGGTTTCCAGGCTAGTTTCTATGAGACCTACAGTAATGCTCTAAATAATCGACTCCTTAACGTCATCTGAATTATGGGTAACTTTTCAGGATTTAGTCGGAAATATGGCTTGTTGCCATTCATTGGAAAGCTCTTAGTGAGAGCTTTCCTATGAATGGCAACAAGCCATATTTCCGACTAAGTCCTGAAAAGTTACCCATAATTCTGCTGTGGTTAAAGAGTAGATTATTTTGAGCATCACTGTGTTTTACTTTCTATTTAGGTTCTCGTGTATAAAATAGCATGTTTTGAACAAAAAATGCTACAAGAAAGAGGCTATTTTTTTTATATCGAACTATAAATGCATTTATTTCATACAGCTCCAATGTCTCACAGCGACACCAAAAATGATTTTGATGATGTTTCAATAACAAATTAATATGATATTCTTTGGTATTTATAGGTCTAGTTTATACATCATATTTGTTTTCAACATTTCCCCAACAGAACAAAGCAGAAACGACATTAAATTAGGTGTTTTGTGTTGTTGCTGTAACTGAAGGTCTGGAACCCTGAATTTAAAAGGGGGACTTTACACTAAATCCGGCCAATTATGGGACCATCTCATTTTATACTCAACAGAATATATGCAACAAATGAATGAATTTGAGCCATGGATTTCAAGTCATAAACTCATTTTCATTATAATTACCATGTTGTTTGCATCATTCATAGAGCCCATTCATTTGTTGCATATCTTCTGTTGAGTATATAAAAGTAGATGGTTCCATAAATGGCCGCAGATGTAGTGTACAGTACCCCTTTAATGCATCTTTAAGTCTTGTTTATAAAATATATCAGTGTTGTCCCATATGGTTTAAAAACAAAATTCAGGGAAATAAAGCTACTGTGATGTTATATTAGATTTTGTCTGCTGTTGTTGCAACTGAAGGTCTGGAAGTTCTGGATTGGAACCATAAATATCTCTATTGAAAATCTCACCTGCCGTGCTTCATGTTTAACTTTTCTCAGTACATCTTGGGCTAGATACATAAATTTCTTGACTGGTACCACTGGATTTGGTCTAATTTTGCTTTCCTGAAGAAAATTGGTCAAAAGTGTTTTAAATATCTGTAAAACTAAGTATTAAAGACCCACTTAAAGTTTGAGTCATCGATTATTTTGTTTTTTTTATAGTGCCTTGATATATGGTTGTAATAACAATCTATGCCATAAAATATGATTATCATACTGCAATTCATCACCATCTGGAACGTACGCCTGTGTCTCAGAAGGTGCCCATAGAGTACAGAAAATAGCTGAAATCATAAAATTATTTACCCCGTTATGGCTCAGAATGCGACAGAATTCAAACTATAGTTTATTTTCAATGGAAGGGGATTAATTCTATATCTAAATATATAGAGTTATTCCCCTTCCATTGAAAATAATAAGACTTTGTGTAGAAACTTCAGCACAGAAAAGACAATGGTTTCTCAACAAAAACAACATTTTCACAGTTTATTACATCGATTAAGTTGAAAATACAATGTTTGGGAGCTTCCTCTTTCAAATGGAATATAATATGGCATATATTTTATATAATGTGATCTGGGGGTTCGAAAATTAAGTGGACCTTTGAATAACAGGACTAAACCTGAATGAAATGATTTTGAAAACTTGTTGTACTACATAAATGTCATTCAAAGCTTCCTAATGGAACAATTAGCATAGCAGAAGCGCTTGTAAATTTGGATTCACAAAATCAGATATAGGGCTGCCAGAAGCAGCGGCTCAGCATGGGGGAGCACAAAATGCCAGTCTATCTAGAATGGGGCTGAGCATGGGGGAGCATAAAATGCCCTGCCAGTCTATCTAGAATGACGATAAAATCCTGAAACATCAGCATAAACATAAATATAATTTCAAAAGAACACAAACTCATTTGACCTCGCGAACTTTGTAACATTCTGGGTCTTCTCTAGATGTAAAGAAACAGATAAAATGTGAGGTTACTCCTAATTACACAGTATATTCTGTGTGTAATTATCACAATGGCTAGATTATAAATAAATCATAATGACCATAAGATTTCACCCTTTCCGATACATTTGGTATTGATCTGCATAATAAAGTTAATTAAAATTGATGAAAAATTCCACCCCCGGATCTGGGTATAAAGTCTGCTGTATATTTTAGAAGAGTAAGGCAACCATACTTTGATGTAAACCAGAATTATCCCTAACGATTTCACTAGCTGGTTTATGTCGAAGGAAACTTAAGACTATATTGCCAGCTGTGGGAATAAAGCTTCCTGAAGGCAGAACATATGACATAATGACTCAAACTAGGTGAATATCTATTCAATTTGCCCTTAAACCGAGTCATATCATTTTACGATATCACCAATCCAAGTAATATCATTTTACGATATCACCAATCCAAGTAATATCATTTTACGATATCACCAATCCAAGTAATATCATTTTACGATATCACCAATCCAAGTAATATCATTTTACGATATCACCAATCCAAGTAATATCATTTTATGATATCACCAATCCAAGTAATATCATTTTACGACATCACAAATCCGAGTAATATCATTTTATGACATCACAAATCTGAGTAATATGGTTTTACAATTGCCGTAACTCGGTCTCACTGCTAACACACTTGTCGAAATCGGACATTTCAACTTTGAATTAGGTGACAAATTCGGACAAACTGAGTTCCGATTCTGCTAAATAATATGTAGACATAGATTTTGTGACGTCACTCATTTGAAAGAGTTGTCGAATTGATCACTATTACTAGTGGCGTTATAATTAATAAATAGGATATAACTTGGTTGGGTTGATATTATTGGCCTGATATCAGCCCTTGATCGGTAACCTCAGATCAGCCTTCGACGTTACTTTGGTCTGATATTAGGCCCAATATCAAATAAACCAAGTACAGTAATGTCGGAAATATGGCTTGTTGCCATTCAACAACAAGCCATATTTCCGACTAAATCCTGAAAAGTTACCCATAATTCTGCTGTGGTTAAGGAGTCGATTATTTAGGGCATTACTGTAATAACCTCTAAATATCATACAAACCAGCTTCGCCAGTCCTGGTGGCAGATATACTCTATCTTGTTTTCTATTCGTCTCCCAGTTGCCGAATTCATGATTCCCGGAGATTTTGCTGGGATAATCTTTTGAATAGCCATGTTCCCCAAGTCTCTGCTTCTGTCTTCTGCTGAGTTTTCTGGATTTCTTACGAAGATGTTTTCTCCTCTTGTTTGGAGACTGCTTGTGACTTCTCAGATTTGTTCTCCCATAATTACGGCCATCTTTCCTGTGGTGAGTTTTACTGCCTTTAGAATGTGATTTCACCTTTTGTTTCGCTTTCTTATTTCTCTGTGTCTTTCTATTGGCAATGTCTTGTCTTTTGCCATCTCTGCAATCTGCAATTGTTAAATGGAAAGTCAGATATTCAGTTATAAATAATGTTCGCGCTTCTAATTATATTATACATGCTATTAGAAATGGGAATTAAAGGAACTCAAGGCCTTCGAAGTGGATTCATGCGAAATGACATAAAAGGCTTTAAAACAACTATCATCAGCAAATACATGAAAAATTAGATTGACTTTGTACTTATTTTCATTATTTATAATTAAATTTCTAATAATGAGATTTTACATGTCAAAAGCATTGTTAACATTACTGTTTAATACTGCTAACATTACTATTACAAATGAATTACCGATTAAATTCCAATTAGTCCAATAAGATACCACATATTAATTTAAAATTTATCTATTTTGCCATATTCTTTTTAGTGGTGATGTTTTTACAGACATTTTTATTTTATTTTTCATTCAGTTTATCCACTCAGTCACAATTTTTACTAACTGCATGTAGAAAGATATATTGTTGGACTATATATATAAATAATAAAAACATATTCCCCATTATAATTATTGTAGATATGGCGAGAAACTTGGTCGAAAAATAAGACGTATCCATTTTTTCCCCTGCTGCATCGCTACAAGAAATCAGATTTGAAAAAAAGTTTACAGCCGAAGATTGAATCTAATATGTTCTGCACGTTATTAATACAAATCTAAGTAAAAAAATTAATTCAAACCCCCCCCCCCCAGAGCACTGCTGCAGCCGCTACAGCGCTGCATTGAAAAAATAATGGGTCACGATATGGGTGAAACATGCTTCATTTCTACCTGTTAAAACTCTAAGTAAAAAAATGGATTCAAAACCCCCCAGAGCACTGCTGCAGCCGCTACAGCGCTGCATTGAAAAAAAATGGGACGCGATATGGGTGAAACATGGTTCACTTCTACCTGTTAAAACTCTAAGTCAAAAAATGAATTCAAAACCCCCCAGAGCACTGCTGCAGCTGCTACAGCGCTGCATTGAAAAAAAAGTGTCGCGATATTGGTGAAAATTGCTTCATTTCTACCTGTTAAAACTCTAAGTCAAAAAATGAATTTAAAACCGCCTAGAGCACTGCTGCAGCCGCTACAGCGCTGCATTGAAAAAAAAATGGGTCACGATATGGGTGAAACATCCTTCACTTCTGCACTATGAATTCACATAAATATTCCTCATAAGTTTAACGGTGCAATTGTAGCGGCAATAAATTTCTGCTTTTTTATGTGTAGCAATGCAGCAGGGAAAAAAATGGATACGTCTAATTTTTCGACACCATTATCTGCCATATGTGAATTATTGGTTGGAAAATCAAACAATGAGAAAAGTTTCAAACTATATATGTGGTGTAAAATTTCCAGCAAATGTGGGAGCTATGAAATTGCAACTATTGAAACTTGTGACCAAAGTTTGAAGGGACGGGTGTCACGATTGTCAGACGATTGGGACCTTGGACGATTGGGACCTCGGACGTTTGGGACCTTGGACGATTGGGACCTCGGACTGTTGGGACCTTGAGTCAGGACGATTGGGACCTTGAGTAATTGCTTTCTTCAGTTATATATAAGAAATTATAAGTACGGTCAGGGACATATCCAGGCCGTTTACCGGTTTGGGCGCCCAAACTCCAGACGCCCAAAAAAAAATAATTGACAAAAAAAAAAAAATTATAATAATTTTCTTCTATTTAGGTCCGAAATTCCGAATTCATATCATAACAAGATGCAAATTAGTTATATATATTGACATAAGACATTTAAGTTTACAAAAATATTTAAGTTTAACAGTTGGAATCATACTGTAAAAGTATTTGTTTTATCTAGCTTTCATCTATTAAAACTTCAAATAGTTTTAATTCAGGTTTGTTATCATTCAGGCTTCAGACTTCAATATTTCAATCAAAAATAGTACTGGAACAGTGACAATTTGATAAAATAAACCTGGTTATCAGGTGGGATCTCATAACACCAAAATGAGAAATTAACATAGAGATTAGTACTAATAGTACTTAATTACTAACTTAATGGACATTAGAAACTAGTATATTATGTATGTGTCTCACTTGAATTTTAGAAAATAGCCTAGTATATGAATTAGAGTGATAATGGTAAGTCTCATTTCAAGCAGGATAAGTTATGGTTGAGAAACTTGATCAAATTGACCTCTCAGTAAAATTCATAATACTGACTCAAAGAGCCCTAGATTAGCTCTCAATGCAATGGATTTTCAAAAAATTTCCAGGAGGAAGAACATACCCCCACCATCAGCAGGGGGTCACCCCCTCCCAAACCTTCCTCCGCTCAGGCCTTTAGTATATGCCTTCGGAATATCATTGCCCAAAAACAGGTGTCCCCAAAAAATCCCTGGATTTTTCACTGACGGTATATTAGTTTAAAATCAAATTTTATTTATATAATGGAATTAACAAATATAATAATGATATAATACAAAACAATAATAACGATGGTATTTGATTATCTTATTGGTCGTTGAACTGGTGGAGAGCATACATCTTATTGGTCGTTTGATCTCTCGTTCTGCCGAACGGGTGTATATAGTTTGGAAATTTCTTTTAGCAGTGATGACGATGAAATTTCTTTCGAGTCGTAACTGTCCCACAGTTTAAAGATTCTTCCCTGCAATTCTTTAGTTTCAGCTTTTTGTCTTCGGCTCAGCTTCCCTTCGCTGACCTTCTTCACTTGTACAGGAATCTCCGACGCCCCTTGGTATAGTAATGTGAGTAGCAAATAGAATGGCAGGTTGATGTTAGTCGCCCGTTGGTTAAGTCTGGTGTGCCATCCCTCGACGTCATTGTTCGTTCTAATGCTGAGCCCAAACACACACCACTCCTCTGGGCTCCACACTGCTTTCCAGCCACGTTGCCTTGACATAATCCATAAAGGTCACCATCTGATGTGCATCTAAATTCTAATCAGCGGTGATCCCATTTAGCAATAACAACACGACCGGCACCTACTTTTAAGTAGGCTGCCGTTAAGTAAACATTGATAAACTGTACTCACTGTGAGTCTATACTTACTAACACTAACCCAATGTAATAATTATTTAATAGGAACGTATAAATGAAATATAAACGTATAAACATATATTAACTTGAATAAGGTCCCAATCGTCTTGACTCAACATTTACGTCCATGACTCAACTCAAGGTCCCAATCGTCCGAGGTCCCAATCGTCCAAGGTCCCAATCGTCCCGAGGTCCCATTAATCGTCTGGATACCGGTGTCACACGTCCCTGTAAACTTGAGATAACAGTTGGAAAATTCCAACACAACACAAAGGTTGTAATTGAAGTAGGTGCGAAAACCAGATTCCAGCCATGTCCCTGACTCACAGTCAGAGACCCATCACTCCAAAAACAAAACAGTTGAGTTTCCAGAAGAAAGGAAAACAGTTGTTTTTCCCGCCAAAATTGTCCACAAACGGCATTCCACCCACGATGGGGAATCACGTGGTTTCGACTTTCGAGTTGATGATTATCACGCATTCAAAATGGCCGAGGAGATCGCAATTAAATGCAACCAGAAACGAGGAAAAATGTAATACACTGCAGGCCGGATAATGATATTTTACATAGTATTTTGGTAGCTATACGAGCATATGCTATACTATTTTCAAACAAGCTGAGTTTGTGTCCAAACTCAGTTGTTTGCTCTAACATTCTGACCAAAGATGTCAGTCGAAGGATTCTCATAGGTGTGTATATTTGTGTATTCCACGAACCTCCGACTGGCAATTTTGGTTAGAATGTTATAGAAAACTGCTGAGTATTTCTGAACAAATCATATATCAACTTGTTTTTAAAATACACTATCGATAGCATATATGCTCGTAACATCAAAATGCTATTCTTTTGTGCAAGTTCCTCTTTTGTTATGGTTTTTTTTTTGCGTTCGCACTTGCCTCAGCCATTTTGAATGCGTGGTATACTCACCAACCTCGAAATCACATGATTCCCCACCGTCATTCCACCTACACTAATGATGTCTGAATAATGTGTAGACGTATCCGATTTGCCAAGAAAATGATAATCTGATATATCAATGGTAAACACGTGTATTATTTGGTTTTTAGCGCCTGAAACGACACATCATTGAACAAGTCGACACGACAAGTTCAGGATATTTTGTGAGAGATACAAACTGAGGTATGAAATTTGACATTAATACCGTCGCAAAGACGCATGCTCTATCTGTTCATAGCTAGCTGACAACTTCCAACAACAACAACAACAACAACAACAACATTTCCATGAAACTTGTTTGAAGGCACATGGTTGTATTTTTGTTTCTAAAACAATCACGAGGAACAACTTATATTTCAAATATTTCACCTAAAAGTTTCCATTTCATTATACAGGTACCGTTAATTTATTAATGGCACATGTGTGTTGAATTAATAAACAAATTGACTGATAGCCGTGCATTTTGCAAAATCATCAATTATACGGCAATCTTCAACAGGTTTGGTCAGAAAAAATCGTGAGTGAGAATGAATACATCATGCACATGGGTCCGGGAACTAAAAATTGATAATAATACAAAATGTTCCCGGACTCTGTGACCTCGAGGTCCGGGTGACCTAATATATTTTAACAATATGCCCCAGTGATCAGTTACCCAGAAACTGTTATAAAGTTTTCGGCCAAAATCCGGTCAATAAATATTTGTTTTCGAATATGTGAATTTTTTTAAAGGCCCACTTAATTTTCGAATGCCAAGATCACTAGGAGTGTCCACCAAGATATAGAGATTCTCAGATTGATACCAAGACTTCTCCCGTTAATGTACCCAGAATGCATCAGAATTCACAACTAAGAGATAGAGCTATTCGGCTTCTATATGTGTAGTAGAGTTATTTCCCGGCAAAATTATCACTGCGCGGTCCTTCCTCCACCCGTAAAACTGACAACACCACGCGTGATATAGCTCAGCGGCTAAAATACGACGATGAAACCAAGCCTAAATTGGTGTGGACTGCATGTGTCCATATATATCAAATTACGAATAACCAAAATGTCACATTAGTTGAGTTCCCGTGCATATTATGCATTCCAGTGCGCGGGTCCTTCACATATAGCTTTGCCAGAAATTGGTCAAGAAGAAAATGCGCAGCATGATGTATGACGATCGCAAACTACAAATTTCATTCATAATTTTAAACCCACGCAACCACTGACGCAACGACAGAAAGTATTCACAACGGGTGTCCACACATGCATTCCATGCATTCAGATCTTTCTCATTATATTATGGATCGCGCAGCATTGAAATGGCCTTACCAAATTATAGACTATAAATCTCACATGAATATATGTTATAGTGTGGGAGGCTCGTGCGTATTAAATCACGTTGGGATAAAACATTAAATTTGTAGTATGTTGGATAACTCTTTTGAATTAAATATATAAAGACCGCCCTTGCATGCATACAGGGACACAAAACAATCAGTGGTGTAGGTGTGGATATATGTTGTTGTATACACGTGTGCACCATCGTATGTATAATAGGACAATTTTTTAAAAGAGTGTTGAAAATAGTCGTGTAATTGTAACTTGCAATTAGATATTTAAGAAAGGAGCATTTTGTTCTTGCATATATACTGCGTCGGTGCCTCCATAAATCTGGTATATATACACCAGTACAATAATCGTATGGTCAAAAGGGGTGAAGGGGAGGACAACCTTTCGACCACCCCGGGACATGCTTACCCCCTTTACTATTTCGCGTGGTATGGTCACATATACAATTTCAGAGGAATGCATTGTGCTGAACATTACAATATAACAGTGGATCCGCTCTGCGTCAACATTCGAACCCATGCATGTCCCGGCTGATATGCAGCTCAACTCTCGATGGAAAGAAATATAATATATATATAGAGAGAGAGAGAAACCGGAGAAGCATCCATGGAGATGGAAGTGAACCATATCAGGTTCAATGTTCATGTATGGGAACGACTTCCATCACACTATAGGTGAAAAACATTCAAAACACAATACAGCGGAGCATATGCCTAAAGGAAAGCAGAGAGAACGCAAGAACCCCTGACATATTGCCAACAAGAAAACCATAATCAGAAATGGTAACGCCCTCAAGATCATATTATTAGGCATACATATAAATTATAAAATAAAATATAAAATATATTGGTTACATGCCTCAGAATTCCGTTAAAACAACTAATCCTTCAAATTATTACAAAAAACTACGGCTTATTACTGCAGGTTTCTCATTCACCACACCAGAAAGCCTCTAATGCGGATAAAAAATTGGAGGCATTGTGTTCCCGCCATAAAATCTTTAAGAGTGGTCCAGCCATTGTTCACATCTAAACATCGGAAGCAATTAACGCGGTCATAATAGTTACATATATGTATAATACAACTATCAATCCAGCGAATACACACCCCGCGGAAACCCGAAATGTGTTGTTCTGTGAGATATCCCATCGCTATAGCTTAATTTGACACGGCCAGATTAGCCTTCCTACAATATCTTAAAACAATAATGATGGTGATGATGATGGTGATGATGATGCTGATATAATTGATAGAGCAAACCATTATTATGATGATCGTGTCATTATTTGTTTAAAATACGTACCAATTGACATATATGCACCCGTTCACTCATTAAAATAAACCTATTTCGACCATTCGGGGACTTCCGCAAATGGATCTTCGCAAATAGAGACCTACTGCAAATTGTCACACCGATCAGCACCTAATTAACGAACCGGTGGCTGACTCGGCTGTATCCGACTAACCTCTTTAAAATACGTATCAATTGAGATATACGCACCCGTTCCCTCATTAAAATCAGCATATTTCGACCATTTTGAGGGACTCCTCGAATTCGACATTTCCGCAAAAGTAAAACTCCGCAAATAGGGGACCTACTGCAATTTGTCGAAATCGGCGTCGCACTACAACGTTTAGTGTGTACCAAAAATTCCCGTTTCTATAAATAAAACGTCCATGCACCCATGCGATACAATAATGTTTACACCAGAATACACCCGAGGGGCGTAACAAGAAACTTGATTTATTAAACATCGGGGTTCTTGTGGGCACGATCAGACTCATCAAAGGTTATTGTAGACGTGGTCCTGGTTTCTTTGAATACTATAGTGTGGATACTATATATAGTTCTTCTGTAAAACGTGAAGGCATATATCTTAGACTGAAAATTGCGGATGCTTACAGACATATTATGGACATTTTCAAGTTCGTGAAACTGATAAATTAGTATTCAGGTGTTACGCCAACCTGGATAATGTGGCATTCTACTAACATGGCCGAAAATTCAACGAAATCGACCATACCACTCAATAGAAAACATCACCAAAACTAAGCTCAATTGTAAATATTTACATCTGGATTCGGGACGCAACAATCAGCGACAAACAAACACAAATGATTTCGCCATCCAGAGTCAGTGCATTTAATTAATATATCAGAATGACGGTGTGTGTTGGCAATTTTGATTAATATTAAAAGAACAACTTTGAGCAAGATTATTCTCCATTTCTATTGGATCACCCTACCAGAGTGTTTCACATCACTTAAATGTATAACGAAAGCGCGTGGCGTGTCGTATATGCATACAGGGCAAGCAAAAACGTAAAGCAATGCACCGACAAGCTTTGAAAGAACAAACAGAAGAAGGATGCCTCTATACGCTTAAAGCCTCAGCTTTGTACGTCTGTCACGAAGATTTGTATCAATGATCTCACAGTACGCACACACTATATGTGACCCGCCATATCAAATCCAGTCGTAAGTCGGGATTTGTTTTACCCTGTGCCAATGCATTCTCTTATATATGCGAGTCGACCATAGGTCGCCTCGCATATATAAGAGAATGCATTGGCCTAACAATTTTTTATCATGTTTTTTAAATAAATGTTTCTTACAATTTTTAGGACATAAAATAAAAAAAAACATCCATTACCCTGCAGGGAGCCCCACACATATATATATAGAAGCACATAGAAGAGTGTCGTCTGCTCATGTTTGTCTGGGGCTCTGTATGGGTGAAATTATAAAATTGTTAAAGAAATTGTCGACTCGCATATAAGAGAATGCATTGGCACAGGGTAAAAAAATCCCGACTTCCGACTGGATTAGATATGGCGGGTCACATATTTAAATGCTCGTCGTTTCCTGCACTACTTTGTGTGCATATGTCACTCATCTCATTTACGGAGTTTGAACTTCGTGCATTCGGATTCGTTTGTTTGTTATGTCACTTTGAAGGCTTATCAGTGCAATTTACATATCCGTGTGTATATAGTGTATATATGTATATATGTGGCCTTTACAACCACGCCGATGGCAATATATTTCGAAATTAAAAAATGGGTGGCTGCAGCTCGTCAATCATGAGCATATGCATATCAGTGATCCGGATATTTATACGCCTATATAGGTTGATTTACTGAAATATTGAAACATGTTACCAGAAACCATGCCAAGCCCTTACAAAATTCATATGATGTGATAGGTATGCGACGCATTATACTTGTGTATATCGAGGCGAATAGAACAAGGGTATAATAGCACTACAGCTTGACCGTCAACAAAGGTAACATCACAACGTATTGCTTGCTCCAGCGTTGTGTGTGGGTAATGAATAAATTAGGAGTTTGTAATCTGAAAAAGAGCACCACCCAGAGTACCCCCCAACCAAGGTGGCTTTCCGCTGAGGTTTATTAATTTTCTGATGTGTCTTAATTCGAAAGATGTCTTAATCTGGACTGTGATGGTGACTGAATAAAACCTGCATGAATACCAACAATTATTGAAATCGGTTCATATTAGTTTGAGCCGTTCATACCAAAATCGCGAAATAATTGACAATCTAAGGTCGATAAGTCAGACAAAATGAAAATGCAAATAACGTTATTGGGCACTCGTTAGAAAGCCTTCGAGGTGGCAATTAAACCTCCATATACCAAATTGCATTCAGATCCGATAACACATGGTTGAGATATCTGCGCGAACGGACAAAAAGAAATGATTTCCACATAAACAAAGGACAACTCTGAAATAGAAAACGTGAACAACGTCATTTGCTCAAAGCATTCATGATGGTGATAATCCATACCAAATTTCATTTGTAGATCCAAAACTATTGGTTGAGATATATGAACGGACCAGAACGGACGGGAAAAAAACCCACATTAAAAACACAAACAAGATGGCTGCTAGCTGGCGGTCATGCATGGTGTTTAACAAATATGGGAAAACAATTGACAACGAATTGGAACTAATCGCGTAGGATGCATATTGATCATGTTCATATGTGCATATAATGTAACGTTGATCAATAGTATATGTCTGATGTTATACATGTATGCAGGCACGAGCATTCAAAGCTTTCAGAGTTGTTTTCTCCACATAGTGGTTTTATCTCGGTGCTAATGCCTGAAGGACTTCAATAAACGGCTGTCAGTTCAATCAAGTTGTTTGAAAATCTTGGATTGAGAAGATTTTTACCAACTGTATGAGCATACTGTATTAGCATTTTAGACAGTATGAGGTTAATAGCCATACAATTGGCACGAACATGAAAAGGGTTCTGCCACGAAATGTTTCTGACAGACGTTGCTGGAATGTCTGTTGCACCTTGTCAGTTGTCACCAATAAAACCAGCGGCTACCTGCTACAAATGTGTTCTGTTTGTACTTAGTCCAGAGCAGACGGCAAAGGGGTCGCCCTATATTCGATAAGGTGATTAGTTAGAATCGTCCAACCGCCCAACCGCTATTGGGCACTACTATCTGGTATACATCAATGGTGTTGCCAATTAAATCTACTAGAATTGAACATTCGGTCTAGCTAAAGGTGCGCAGTGCCACGTGAATTATAAGTTAAACACCCCAAACGAAGACCCTCTATAGATATATAGTCACATCCCTTACAGCCTTATACACACCTGATCGCTATAAATTCAGGTGGGGGGGGGGGGACTAGAAGGACATGGAAGGGCTGTGTGCCCTTTCCGTCAATCCACGTTGATAATGTTATATGGGGATTGCAAATGGTAAATCATTTAAACAATGCATGGAAATACATTTGTCAATTATTTTTTTCTTTTTCTTGCATGATTTTTTTCTTTTGTATATCTGTTGTTAATGTTGTTGTTGTTGACTCTGTTATGGCCTCAACATGTTCTACTGTTTCTGCTGCGACGTTTGCAGTTGTTTTCCGAATTTCAACCATATATCCCTCTGTGAATTTCGTATAGGGCTTCAGCGACTTCTGCTCCGGAGACGGTGGGGCCGCTGTTGTTGTTGAACGTAGTAGTGGACGACTCTGGGCTGATGTACTCCGATCCAGTTCCAGCATCCAGGTTACGGCCAGTAGATGGTCATGAAAATGATCGTGACGATGTAACCTGGAGGTTCAGAAAAAGTGAGCTGAGCACGAGTGAGTGGAGTGAGCGAACCACGAACCTGACTTCAGTGGGAATAATAGACGAATCCATAGCCTTCATCTGCCGAACCTCAAATAGGAATAATTTACCTGCACAAATTCTCAAATCCACCCACTTGGCCTCCGGGCAAGAAGATCAGCCGACTGGAGATGTCACTACCACCAATATGAGCAGGGACGCCGAAGTCACCCGGGATGTCCCTATCGTCGACGTATAGACAGCGGCAACAGGGGCCTCGACGTCACCCCGGACGTCCCCGCCGCTGTATTCGGTGTGGTCCCGATATGGCAACACCACCCAGTTAGTCTCCAGCCGGGACGGAAACTACCTGACCTCCGTCCCTGCGACGCCACGCATGATACCAAGAGACAAGCTCCATGCATATTTCAGTCCCCTACGCTGCTACGCAGGACTTGCCGCTGTCCGCACCTACCCGGGATATGAAGAAATGTCGCATTTATTTATTTGAAACTTTTGTAGGTTAACTGCGCGACCAGGAGGCCGAGTCCGGTTAAAGGTGTAGTTGGGAATTTCAATTTCGTTTATTGTCCTTTACATTATTAAGTCAATAATGTTGATTTTTGGTTTGTGACAAGCTATGTCAATTACCAATAAAAGAAATTTAAATGATAATTTGTAAGTCTTATATTTCAACTTTTATATATGTTTCGTTCTGCAGCCCACTGATGGTTGTGGTCGGAGACGGCCGAGTCGGCCGCCGGTTCGTTAATTAGGTGCTGATTGTTATTGTTATTTTAACGGAATTCTGAGTTGGTCATTCGCGAAACCAATATATTTTATATTCTATAATTACAAGCATGGGTATATAATATATATGATCTTGAGCGCGTTACCATTTCTGACTATGGTTTTCTTGTTTGAAAGTGATCTAGATCAAGCCAGAATGAATTGTAACTGGCAAAACACTTCAATAAAAAATGTTAGATTTAATTAAGATAAAAGGCCGCTCGGCCACAGTGTCCCCCCCCCGAACCGGTGGCTTCATTTGGAGCGGAGGCTTTGTCGAAGTATACTATATGGATAAGACACTTGTGCATTGTCTCATTACTGACATGCATACAAATAACCAAATCTTAAAAAAACTCTTAAAGTCAAACCAGAAAATTACAAGATTATAAGTAAAAATATGTCGGGTCGGCGGACAAAAAAGGGCCATATCTCTCGCAAAAATTATCGGATTAAACCGAAATTCGAACTTGAGCTGTATTTTGATATAAGTAATCCACAAAAAAACGGTTTTGCATATAAACAATCCAAAATCAAGTTATCATCCCGAAACCAAAAAACAGAAGAAAAACTGAATTTTCAATGTCGAAAAAGGGGCATAACTCTCGCAAAAATGGGCGGAGCAAACCCATATTAGAACTTGAGCTGTATTTTGATATAAGTAATCCACAAAAAAAACGGTTTTGCATATAAACAATCCAAAATCAAGTTATCATCCCGAAACCAAAACACAGAAGAAAAACTGAATTTTCAATGTCGAAAAAGGGGCATAACTCTCGCAAAAATGGGCGGAGCAAACCCATATTAGAACTTGACCTGTATATAGGGCTGATAAACTCACATACCAAATTTGGTTCAGATATGATCACACAAACTGAAGTTATCATCCGGAAACCAGAAAATTACAAGATTATAAGTAAAAATATGTCGGGTCGGCGGACAAAAAAGGGCCATATCTCTTGCAAAAATTATCGGATTAAACCGAAATTCGAACTTGAGCTGTATTTTGATATAAGTAATCCACAAAAAAACGGGTTTTGCATATAAACAATCCAAAATCAAGTTATCATCCCGAAACAAAAAAAACAGAAGAAAAACTGAATTTTCTATGTCGAAAAAGGGGCATAACTCTGCCAAAAATGGTCGGACAGAACCCAAGTTCGAACTTGACCTGTGTTTTGCTGGGAGAAAGTAATTTATCACATAATTTGCCCATAAAAGCAGTTTCATAATTATCGATAAGAGACACGTTTAATATCAGCGCGTGCGATGACGTCACATCGTTCTTCAAATGACTTGCGATCGCTGCGGTTTTTATCGTTGTTTTCGATGGATATTTCGCATTGCTTCGCGTTTATTTGATCATGTGATAAAAAGTATCTCACACTCGTCCTATTTTATACGTAATTTATCAACCTCGTCCACTAAATTCTATTTGAGTCTCGGTAAACCTCGGCTCAAATCGAATTTAGTGAACTCGGTTGATAAATTCCGTATAAAATAGAAACTCATGTGAGATCCTCTATATACCAAATTTGGTTTGAATCCGATTAACTCTACTAAAGTTATCATCCGGAAACCAACTTTCAGGGGTTTTCTAAGTCAAAAAAGGGCCATAACTCTCGCAAAAATGGGCGGAGCAAACCCATATTCGAACTTGATCTTTATTTTGGTCTGATAAACTCACCGATGAAATTTGCTTTTGATCTAATAACCAAAACTAAAGTTATCATCCGGAAACCATTTCCGGACGCACGGACACACGGACGGACGCACACCGGCTATTTTAATAGTCCCCCGATTTTTTTTCGGGGGACAAAAATACACGTGCCGGCAGCGTTCAGACATCGTGTAGCGAGGGGACTGAACTCTGTTTTGCAGCTTGGCCAAGAGAAGCCGGCGTCGCCAAGCAAAGAAGAGCTAAAACGCATGGATCGAGACCGAGGCCGGATCGAGACCGAGGCCGGATCAAGGTAGCAATAATGGATCACTACTCAGCAGGAAAGACTTATCATCTGAACAACTATACGAATTCGTCCTGCTGAGGGATCGCCAGGTCTACAAAGGGCCAGACCGGCATGAACCTGGGACAGTCGCTGTCACAAAAGAACGGGGCCAGATTCACATACCCACCACCAAAAGGAAGAAGAAAGTGAAGACAAGGGGAAAATAATGCTATTATTTTTATTTCTGTTTTCTTTATTAAAGTGATGTGAAACACTCCAGCAGGGTGATCGAATAGAAATAGAGAATAATCTTGTTCAAAGTAGTAATTTTTACAAATTTATATCAAAATTGACAACACACACAGCCATTCTTATATATCAATTTAATGCAGTGACTTTCAATGACGAAATCGTTTTCGTCAGTTTATCGCAGATAGATGCGTCCCGAATCGTGTAGTAAATATTTACAATTGAGTGTAGTTCAGACGATGTTTTCTATGGAGTGGTATGGTCGTTTTGCTTGAGATTTTCGGCGATGTTAGTAGAACATGTTACATTCATCCAGTTGGAATAGTGCCTGAATACTAACTTATCAGTTTTACGCATTCGAACAAGTACATATTATGTCTTTAATAAAAGATAAAAAAAAATATGAGGGGTTAAGGAGAGGGCCTTTCGAGAATCCCGGGGTTAGCACCCCGAAATTACTACTTCAGCACAAATTATCATTTTCGAAAGTTCCTTATACGTCAAGTATCGCGAAATGATATAGCTATGCTTTATTTGCCCCCCCCCCCCCCACCCGGTAAAAAACGGGGAAGAGTTACGGAACACAAATGGTACAACAAGTATCAGACGAATAAGCGAACGAAGGACACAATCTATTGGTGATGTTGGAGAAACTATTTCAGCATATTGGTCCAGGTTGGTCACAAACTTATTGACGTAATGGAGATCGCTCCAACAATACATATTCTGACCGAGTACCAACGCTATCAACGCCAATAAATGGTCGGTACGACGTGGTGAAACCCGACGTTATATCAGAACACATTAAGAGTATCGGACATTCGAAGTAATCGGTCTATGGAGTATAAACACCTCGGAGTTATCAGACATTCGGAGTATTGGGCCTTCGGAGTTTTAGACATTCGGACTATTGGACTTGCGGACGCAATGTTAATACTTTGGACATCGTACCTTCAGGGTATTTAGCCTTCGGAATATCAGACTTTCGTATATATATATAATTGGACCTTCGTATTATCGGACCTTCGTATTATCGGACCTTCGGAATATCGGACATTCGGAGTATTGGGTCTTCGGAATAAAAGTACGTAACCTATAAAAGTATTGTGGCAAATGGAAGGCAATCTGTTAGTTTTATTGTGGTAGAGGAAAGTCGGCAGAGAAAGCAAATTTCACTTAGTTCATATCACCAACTGACAAACTTGCCCAGATACACGATCGGTATACCGCATTCCGTTAGATTGGGCAAGTCCTTAATTAAAAGCAGCAATGATATTTATAGTATGACATGATATTATGGCTGATGTCAACTCGACTGTGAGAAATTATGGAAAACATAACATTAATAGAATTGATCAATACTATGAATATTTTGATCGAAGTTCAAGTTGCTGATTATACGAATGATAAAATCTCAGTTGATATATCCGGGTTAATTTTGACTTTTAAATTATATAACCATGCACGTAATTCATAGGAGGAACTTTAACAGCACACGTTCATCACGAATTATACTAATTATGTCCTTACCTATACAACTAGGTGTAAGGTTACGTTGTCCTTCAGAAATCGGAGCCTCATTGACTCGGATGCTATCGAATTCCTTTGAAGATATTTCCTTAAGAGTGTGTCTAGCTTTTCCCTTTGATGTTGTCCGAACTTTGTGTTTTTCTGCTTTGATAATATTCACCAAGAACGCTGACACGAGAAGAAATAAAATCCAAAACGAATTCAACGCACATAAGTTGACTTTCATCATCAGTGGCGCTGTCGCGATTGTCGCTTTCACTCGTCTGGGAAATGCACCTGAGTGACTCCGATATAGGCCAGATCCTCCGGCAATGTTTATCTTTGCATTTGTCCCAGTGTTTAAAATATTTTTGAAAATACCTACCCCACGTGACGGCGATCAATGTTAAACGGCTCAAGGTTTTAGCAGGTTAATTCGGATGGGAACATATCAGGACCCATTTAAGCGTGTATGTTCACACTATATACGACGACAAATTACTTGTGACCAAATTAATGTGCATAGTTATAAAATTCATAAGCTATTATAGGTATTCGTTTTGCTAATCGATCACCGCCCGTCTCATTGAAAAATACTGGGTGATCTAAATCGCGTGGTCGGTGCATACCATCATTTACAAAAGACATGGAGTCTTTGCCTATAATTCATTTAAAGATGCATAATCCGAATTAACGCTAGCAAATTACTATTTCCTTGGCTTCGGGGGTCAACAATATTTGATTCGAATCGAGGAACCCACACATCAAAGCTCAGAGTGATCAGATATCGATTTTTGAAATCTATTTTTCTTCACCACCAATAATTTTTAGTGGCCCAGTATAAATCGACGAGAAGACGGTCTGGACCAAATTGCGGATGAAGATGAATAAATTTAAAATCAAGTGGCTTTTTTGTGTCAGATATTTGACAAACCAGCAAAATTTCGTTGAACAAAATGTTGATGAATAACAGGTTGTGAGCAATTTTATACTATAGCTGACTGCGGTTAGCATTATCTTTGGGCAATTAATCGATTCCGATAACTGATTGGGCATTTCAAAGAATGTTGTTGTTATTGGAATATGATGATATGGGGACCATCGAGTCGGATTGAGTACCTTTAAAAAGAAAGAAAGAATATAAAAAAAACCCTCACTCATATATCTTCATTCGATGGAATTTGATTGGTTTCATCTCCAAGTGCTTGCCCCTTGCAAAATAGCATGAAATCTTTATAGATCCCGACCTTTTTTGCAAAACAAATTATGACCGAGGAGATAAAACTTGTATAAGAAGTATATGCTTAAAACTGCCATTTTAAAGAAATGGAAAGTAAACATATATTCAGTTCATTATACTTAAAGATACACGATCCAAATTAACGCTCATTAATTACTATTTCTTTGGCTTTGGTGGTAAACAATATTTGATTCTAGTCGAGGACCCACTCATCAAAGCTCAGAGTTATCAGATATCGATTTTTAAAATCTTTAATTTTCACCACCTGGAATATTTGGCGGCCTAGCAAACATTCGCCGATCAGACCGACATATATATACATGTACTCTCGATACCAAATTGAGTTAAACAAAATGTTTGATATATAACACGTTTCGGAATATTTTTTTCGAAGTTGACAGTGGTTAGCATTATTATTTGGTAATTAATTAATTCTGATAACAAAAGCGTCTTTTGAAGAAATCTTGTTGTTGTTGTTTTTTGCTGTTGTTGTTGTTGGAATCTAATGATACGGGGACCGTCGAATCAGATTGTGTTCCTTTAAGTTAACCCATACAATTAAAGAGTAGTTGGGGGTATTAGTCTGGTCGGAAAAGCTACATTTGTGGAATACTAGAACCCTAGAGGCATTTTTGGGGAAAAGCATGAAACTAAGTTTTCTAGCATAATTCAAGTATGCTGAATCCAACGAGGGTGCATGTCGCTGCCTGTGACCCATATTTCACCCATAAAATCAACTTAAAGTCACATACTGTTTTTTATTGCCGCGAAAATACAGTAAGTCAATATCGAGACATATATCACACTCGTTATACATATAATCTCATGAACATGGGAATACTTTGTTATTTGAATCACCCCTCGTGACCTTTCTGTCATAACTATCTCATCATCTGCTATGCATATATGGACAAGTATGTTATTTAATAAATAAACGCTCTTCATGAAATCACAATCGGTTGAAAGTTCTGTGAATCAGGATTAAGTTGAAAATATGACGTTTTTGCACATATATCTTCTAGACCAGTTCATGCTGTTTGGAACTGCTTGAGTAATGTGACTTTATATTGTGTTTTGTATATTAACTGATCAGTGGAGCAATTAAATATGCAATTATTGGAACACGGTATAAAATTTCACCAAAAAATCACAATTGGGATTTTAGTCATATTTCAACAAGAAATGAACAGAACTTTGTAATGTAAGTGAGGCATATCATTACCTATGAATATTCCAACTCATTGGAACCAAAATTCTTACTTTGGCTCAAAATGGCTGCCAAAATGACCACCAAAATATGGAAAATGGTAAATATTGCCCCAGCGAGTCCTGCAATCGCTTACAAGTTGTGGTTGATGTATAAAATTGGCTATTCTGCCTCCTATACATTGAATACTAACATATCTGATGCACCATGGTTAATTGTTACTATTGTTACCACTGACATCACCAAAAATATTGGACTTTTCTCCCAAAAACTTGACATAAATATCGGCAAAAATTAACTTTTCAGGTATAGACCATTTTTTCAAGTAAAATGCAACTATCATTGGTAAAATGTAACTGTCTCTGGATTCAAATGTGTTTATTGTTTTGGTCTATCTTAAATGTGTCACACTACGGTAGCTATAGACCAAATTGCTCAAGATGGCTTCCAAAATGGCCACCAAATTTGTAAAAAGTTTTTTTTTACATATATCCTGAACATTATTCTCTGTGTTATCCGAAAAGGTAGTAAAATTGTGACTCACTTGGTTATTATACGTGTTAGTTAATTAACTGACAAACTATATGTTCTATTCTGGTTGTCACAGTTCCGTATGGGGCATGACAAATTCATTTTAAAGTATGGAATTTTGCCGAGAACCTCTTTTGTGATTCTGGCCATATTATTGAATGGAAATGGGCAGAACGTTGAGGCGGAACCGAGATGAACCATAATCTGTGGCTATTATGGTCCATTATGGTAACAAAAAATATCAACTGGATGCAGGGTGGATGCCAAGATGGTAGTCAGGGAGTTACTCTATGATCATAGTTGAGGTGAATAGGTATACAGGGAGTTATTGTATGTCATGAATGGTGTGAATAGGTATACAATGAGTGACTATATGGTTATGTGTGGGTTGTCCATTGTAAGATGTATATGTATACAGGGAGAGGTCATGGTCATGTTTGAGGTGAATCGGTATGAATGGAGTGACTGTATGTTGTATGGTTGTGTATATCCAGTACGGGTGCACCCGATGTGCCTATATGGACATTGATGTGGTTACATGGTCATCTATGTGTTGATTATGTATATATGGAGTGACTGTAAGGTCATGGGTGGGATGTACATATGTAGTATGTATGATCATGGATGGGTGTGTGAATAAATAGGGAGTTATTTTATGGTTACGGGTAATGTGTATATGTATACATGGAATGACTGTACGGTCATGATTGAAGTGTATATGCATACCTGGAGTAAGCTGGTGGACATTATCGAGCGTGTGTGTATATAGGGAGTGTCCTTGTGGTATATATTTATATATCTCGTGGATGTATTATCATTGGTGGGTGTATAGGGATTAGCTGTATGATCATGGATGGCGTGTATGATTATACAGTGAGTTGCTGAATTGTCATGTGTGAGGTGTATATGCAAGTATGGAAGGTATGAGTGGTCGTGTGAGCTTTTTTTTTTATATCTGGAAGGGCTGAATGGCCGTTGGTGAGGTGTATATGTATACCTGGAGTGACTCTATGGTCTAGGGTGGGCTGCATATGTATATATCGAGTGGTTACATGACTGTGTGTGTCGAATAGGTATGATGTAGTGACTGTATGGCCAATGGTGACATGCGTACATGTAGGTATACAAGGAGTGACTGTATGATCATAAATGTAATGAATATCTATACAGGGAGTGACTAAATGGTCATGTGTCAGGTGTATGAGTATACATGGTGTTCCCGTTGGTGACTCGTGGCGGTATGGTCATGTGTAGGTTATACGGGTATACACACGTGTTGTTATATGGTCATGTGCGAGCGGTATGTGTATATAGCGAGTGGCTATATGGCCATGGGTGGGGTGCATATGCATACATGGAGTGACTTTTCTGACATAGCTGGGGTGTATTCGTATATCTTGTGTCGCTATTCGGCTATGGTGCGGCACATAGGGATACATGGAGTGACATGGCCAATGGTGAGGTGAATATGTATACAAGGATTGACCATGATCATGTATGAATTTTTTGAATAGGTACACACGGGGTGACTATATGGACATATGTCAGGTGAAGGAGTATACCAGGTGGCATGGTGAGGGTGTGTGTATGAAGCGAGTGGCTATATGGCCATTGGTGAGGTGCATATGTATACCTGGAGTGACTCTATGGTCATTGTTGTTGTTGTGTTGATGTATATATTGAATGTCTATTTGACCATCTGTGTGGAGAATAGGTATGCATGGGGATTACCGTATGGCCAATCGTGAGGTGAATGCATGGGTATACACAGAGTGACTATATGGTTATGGGTCATGTTTAGGAGTATACCCGGTGGGCCTCCATTGTGACTCATGGATGTATGGTCATCCGTGGTAATGGGTCAGGTGTACATATAAACATTGCGTCACTATATTGTTGTGTCTGTGGTGTTTATGTATATATGGAATGACTGTGTGATAATGGGTGGCTAACGCTTTCCACGTTTAACGTTTCCCCCATGTACATAAACACCATCAAGATGGAGAACTCTCTGACATGACCTCTCTATTGATTAACATATCCTTGAGTTATTGTGGAAAGCGATAGCCACCCAAGGTACACATGTACAACCCACCCATTACCTCAGTCACTCCATATGTACATAAACACCACACAAATGACAATATAGTCACACACTTTATACACGTACACCTGACCATACAGCCATACTTGGTTATACCCGTACATACCACAAATGACGATACAGCCACGATTCACCATGCATGAACACCAGGTGTACTCCTACACCTGGCACGTGACCATAAGTCACTCTATGTATACATATGCACCACATTCACGATCATACATTCACTCAGTGCATACATATTCATCTCACTATGGACCATACAGCCACTACATGTATACCTATTCGCCATACCCATGACCATAGGGTCAATCCAGGTTATACATATACACCTCACCAATGGTGAGCCCTTCCAGATATACGAATACCCACACACACGACCACTTATACCTTCCGTACTTGCATATACACATCACACATGACAATTCAGCAACTCACTGTATACTGTATTCATACACGCCGCTCCAATGATCAGTTAATATACAAAACACAAAATAAAGTCATATTACTCAACCAGTTCCAAACAATATGAACTGATCTAGAAGATATTTGTGAAAAAAACGTCATATTTTGGCGGCCATTTTGGAGGGTGAGTTTAAATTTTGCGCCAAAAAAGTGTCATTATGTCTTAGCTTCACGAAAATATATACATTTGTATACCTTTTACTAGATTTTCCCACTATAATTTGCATAAAACTGACTTAGGGTCTGATCTGAAAATGGCGGCCAGGATGGACGCCATCTTGTCTGAAGTCTACACGGCCATTTTGTTTCTTATTAACATTGCTTAAAAGTTGAAGGACATAATAAGGAACAAAATGAGTGGGGTGAAGTTAAGTCCCATGGGGCGGGTGCAAGGGTACCCCTATTGGCTCCCGGACTAGAATTCTTACGAGAATCGTCGATAAATATACAAAACAGCAATGTCTTACCGTAGGTACCTGATTAATATGATGTTAATGTTTCAGAATTATTACTGTGATGATAGTGTCATCACTGTCATGATACAACGCGGCTTTGAACGTTCCGCGAGGAGTATATAAGTTTGAGTATGTTCAAGGCCAGTTACGTGATTTCACATGACGTTGTACGGTGCCGTATCAACAACCCTCCAGCGAAGAAAACACGAAGATTTTAAAAGCCTTTTATTGAACCCTATGTTCACCCAATCGGGCGACAGGCAGTCTATTCGTGTTCGGCACCTTCGAATTATGGTAAAAAAGTTGGTTTGACACTTTTCCGCGGAAATGCTTCTAGAAATGTCTTTTCTGGGAATTACGACTAGACTATATTGTGACAAAAACATTCTTTGTTGAATACAAAAGTCCTAAATGATCGGACTGAGCGTATTCATTCCAATAAATTATATAGAGAAAAGCAACCTGATATTTGCGGCCGCTATAGCTAGTTTGATGTGGCATTATAGGTTTCCGTTTTATAAAAGTTAAAGATGTATAATTTAAAGGTACTCAATCCGATAAAACTCCTCTCAATTACTATTTCAATGGCTTCGGGGGTCAAAAATATTTGATTCGAGTCGAGGAAGTCACCCATCAAAGCTCAGATTTGTTAGATATCAATTTTAGAAATCTATTATTTTTCATTATCGGGAATACTTTCTGGCCCAGATCTCGAACATAACAAATTTCAAAAATAAATATCTAATAACTCTGAGCTTTGTTTGATGGGTTCCTCGACTCGAATCAAATATTTTTTACCCCCAAAGCCAAAGAAATAGTAATATAGGACCATCTGATCGGATTGTTGTTGTTGGAATCTGTTGAGATGGGGACCCTCTTTGCGGATTGAGTACCTTTAAAGTTCTCCGTCGCGGTGTATACAGTGTCCGACATTTAAAACAAAAAATATTGAATCGAGGACATAGTCAAAACTCAATGTGATATATACGGTATATACCTTTATAGATCTCATTAGATTTTCCCACTTGTATATGTGTAATAAATTTGCCCTTTTAGAGGTACCATGCATGAACGTATCGACAGGGGTGGGGTGGTTTCTCACCCCCCCCCCCAATTTTTTAACAGTTAGAAATATGATACATGGCTCAACATTAGTTGGAAATTTAACACCAACAACGGGTTGAAAATGTTCTCGTATATAGTTTGGTTTTCCAAAAAAATAGTGAATTCCCCCTGCATGGTGTTGGGGTACAAATAGAATTACGCAAACAAAAGTTTGGTCTGGTTTTCAAGGGGCGGGGGGGGGGGGTTGAAATCGTCATGCGACACCCAATACACATGCATGAAATATAAATATATACATAAGATACCGGTGGTTCAAATACGCCATATACATGAGGATATTTGAGTGGATCAGACTTATATCATGCTCAATATGCTACCAAAATACGCGTATATATTGAGCGTTCTATATAGATTCTCAACCGTGTGTAATGCGAACTTCGTGGGAACTGCACGGTACTTTCTAGCCGCCTGTTCCCAAGGAAAATCACGTTCACATTGTTATCAACCAGCTACAGGATGTCGACAATCATATATAGGATGTCGACCAATGAGCAAGATTATGTTGCTGCTGACAAATACAAACCGGCTAATCGAGCTATCGGTTCAAAGCCGACAAATCATACCCTTTTTGGCGTTTATATATAATCACAGGTCCCTGACACAAATTTGCCTGAATTAATACCAAAAGTACTATATGGTATAAGCTGGTACTTTGGGTCTTGATACCAAATTGTGTCGGGGCCTGTTCTATATACTGATAATTTGGGTGTTAAATGTACTCAATCCCAGCAGGCGGTCCCCATATCATCAAGATACAACAACAACATTTCTTCAAAATACGTTTTAGTTATCAGAATCGATTAGTTGCAACAAAATAATGCTAACCACTGTCAACTATGGTATCAAATTTCCCAAAACGTGTTTTATTTATCAACATTTTGTTCAACGAAATATGGCCGTATTATCACTTGGGCATCACGAAATTTGGCCGTACCACTTGATTTAGAGTTATCCATCTTCATTCACAATTTTGTTCAAGACGGTCCGTTTGACGACGTTTTTCTGGGCCACAAATAATTGCACATCTCGAAAAATAACATACTTCAAAAATCGATGTCTGGCCACTCTGAGCTTTGATGGTGGGTTCCTCGAGTCGAATTAAATATTTTTACCACCCGAAGCCAAAGAAATAGTAATTAGGAGCCTTAATTTGGATAATGCATCTTTAATACACGAGGTTTCTCTCGTATTATCTTAAATGGCACTGAATTGGGTTAGATAATTTTGTTGTTGTTGTCATCCTGCCGGATTCATGGATTTAAGAAAAATGACAATGCAACCGTGATATTATGTATCCAAAGGCACATTTTTTTTCTAGACAGTGAATTTGTAAAGTTTTCCCTTAAATGTGACTATCCATAATCCCCTCAAGTTAATCCACGTATAAATTGGTGTGTGTTTCAATTAATCTCCAGTCCTCAATGTTGCGCTCAATTTAGGAGTAATTTTATTCAGCGTGCGTATTCCATTGTTATGTGTAAAATACTTACCGCCAAATTATAATGCATCTAATTTCGATGATAATTAGCCTATTACATTGCTATTTGAAGGAAGTTTTCTAATTTATATTCATTGGAATTCATAACAATTGACAAGTTGTGACAGTTTAAATGTCAAGTGGTCTGAAGCGGGTTGTCATTCATTTGTGCGCTATATTTATCGTTTTCGCACCGCAAAATGCATACAGATTCGCATATATTGCCTAGATGTGTTCCCTGCCAAAGCCAGGCGTCTTCGCTAGTTTAAAATTGATGCATGCCATTAAATTACTAACTTTTAATTCCTCGTATCTATACCTAATAAACCTCAATTTTGTTGTTCGTTTGTTTGCTTGTCCGCTTATAATTTTGTTTATTGTTAACCTCCTCAATGTAGGAGAGCATAAATACAAATGACAATGTGTATATATAGGGTAATTGCAGCTGGATATGTGTACATATGAGTAATTTGACCAGTACTCTTATTAGATATGTCCTGTTGGCCTCAGATGTCTTAAAGGGCACCAATGATTAATCTAACTAAATAATTAATTATATACTCAATATGGTTTCAATTTGGTCGGTGGAAATTGAAACATTGGGATAAATTGACACATAGCGTGTCATGAGATAGATTTCGTTCGACCTCAGACGACTTAAAGGGGCAAATATGAGCAATAAAGAGCGTCACTTAAAGGGACACTAATACATTATAAAAAAATCATTAAATAGGGTTTAGTATCAGCCCAGATGATATGTTCGAAAATTGGTGCACAAAAGTAAAATGACGCGGGGAATGTCACAGGATAGGTGCCGTTGACCTCAAATGACTTAAAGAGAAGAGGCGCTAATGATTAGCGTGTATTATCAACTGATGTAACTTGTCTGTATATATGTATGTCTGTATGTTTTCAACTCAATTTTCGCGTCCAATTTAGCCAAAATTTGGACCACTTACTGCAGTGTATTAGCAGTTTGGTTTGAAAGATTCTTGTGCGATAACGCAAGAAATAATGGTCTGGAGATTTTATATTTTCAAGGAATGATATACGCTAAGCCAAAAGGAAGACCCGGTTCAATGTTCATGGTTATAGCCTCAAATGGTATATATATATATTTACACACTAAGTGTTGTCATCACTAAATCCAGCATTCTGATTGGTCGGCGCCCACGTGGCTAGTTGCAGTTATTTCTCGGTGAATGCGCAACGCCTCATGACACCAAGCTAATAACACCATCGATACGTCATTAGGTTTGGAAAGACGAACGCGTAATGTTTTGGGCGCATTTGGACTCGCGCAGGACTGACTTAATACATCATCGGGTTTCAATATGAAGAGAAATTGTTCCTATTAACTTTTGCCAAGGGTGCTATTGGGTATTTTGGGCTGATCTTGTCACGATACACTTTTCGATTTAAATAAATTTACAAAAGTGGCTTTTTCGCTAAATGTATATAAATATAAGGATTAACTGTCATGTGGACTATTTTTATGGAGATGTAACGGTGAGGTAAGTGGTCATAACTTGTATGTAAAACCCTTCGGGTTTTACACAAGTTATGTCCACTTACCTCACCGTTACATCTCCATAAAAACAGTCCACATGACAGTTAATCCTTATATAGCATTTATGTCAACAATGGTGTTATAATTATAGCGAAATGCATTTCCGACATTTGGTTGTCAGACAGGGCCTCAAGGTCGTCGAAAGGTGAATTTAATTCCGGCGAGTCCATGGCACAGAATTTCTGCTGTCCGAGCTAATTATAGCACACGCACATGAGAACTGGTGTCAGTTTCTCTTATGTTAAATATATTATTTCAATGAAGTTGACATAATTATGGATTGCAGTGACTTCATTAAGTTGTCTTTATTTCCTTAAATTATTTTTATCCAAGGGTATATTAACCAAATTTTATCAAGAGATGGACTTTATATAACTTTTATAAGTTTATTTACCAATTTATCTTATCATTATCAATGATAGAGCAGGAGAATATTATAATTTTGGTCTAAAACGATACAATTTCACAAGATATTTTACATATGGTGTGTTCACCACAAATGGCGTGTCAATCAGCATGGTATTGAGCATTATTTTACCAAATTTGGGGGTCGAATTAGATTACCGCCACCCACCCCCCCCCCCCGGTCGCCACGTCTGCATGTGTAATCAAGGCAGAAATGTTGGGACATTGCAGCGGATACCATAGCATTCAAGAGTGCCGAAATTGTAATCAATTTTGCTTGTTACCTGAACAAACGATCTAAAGTTAATTCCAAGTCAAACAATTTGTATATCACACCGACTACAACCATTTCGTTGACTTTTGGTACTTTTTATAATTGAGCAGGTTAATATATTTCCAAAGAGTAAGAAGTAGGTCATTGGGGCGACGTATAGTATACTGTTTCATAAGTAATTTGTTAGCCCCCTAAATGGTTATTCTTCGAGTTTGTGTCTCGGTAATTTAAAACGACGACGTGCCACAATCTCATTGTTTGGTTGAATTCCGTATAATGTTAGACAACCATAATGTATATAGTGATCGATTCGAATTCTTCATCAATACAGCTATCGTACAATGTGACACGACAGTATCGTCGAAATTCATGAGTCATTATTTTATGATATATGTTTTAAAGACATGTTAAACGTCAGAATGTGTCCAGTTGCATATGAACAAATTTAAACGGAACTGGCTCCTTAATTTGAACCTAAAATATGAAGGCCCGTAGTGAGCTTATTTTAATTTGTGTGTTTTTTATATATTTTTAAAATTAAATTAATTTAAATCAAAATTTAGAAAAACTAATCGCCAGGGTACCCCGAGTCACCACACCAAATTATGATTGAAATCGAACCAGCAGTCTGGGAGAAACATCCGAACAGAGAGACGGACAGACAGATCCTACTCTTTTATAGATATATAGATAACGAAGTTGTTTGCTGTTGCATGGTTAGAACGATTATGAAAATAAATAATTTATTGTGTATTTAATTTCGATCAACCTGTCACGGAGTGTCCCTGCACGTCACCTTAATTTGTGGGTTTGTTTTCTCAGGGACGCGGCTAGCTTGGGCAAACTTTAGGGAGGAGTGTCAAACATGGAATTTCCAACTGCAACCATTGAACCAATCCGAAATTTACAAGCCTTCCGGGAAATTCCATTCGCACCCCATCTGCATTGGGTTGGAATTTTTCAACTGGTACCTCGAGCTTTCCAACTGTTGAATATGTTCAACCTAACGCTTCTGATGGTTGGAAATTCCCCCCCCCCCATATGGCCAAAATAATCGACACTTGGCTTAAAACAACAAATTACAAACTAAATACTGCATGGCTGGTTCTATCAGAACAATTTTAAAGGTACTAAATCGATTCGATGGTCCCCATATAATCAGATTCCAGCAACATTTTTTAAATGCCGCTTATTAACATATTTTATATAATGAAAATTGGTATATAGCTCTCATTACGCCCTATGGTGGATACTGCCAGTGCCAGGCTGATCTGACCGTGTCAATGGAGCTATGGGGAAATCTCGCAGAACAACAAATTTCGGGTTTCACACGATGCGAGTTATGTTTTTAGGAAATTGTAGTAGAACGAAGAGTAATGTCCTATTCCCACAATATAACACACAAGACAGTCAAAGACTGTGGGGTCGCTCACCAGACTGCAAAGACTGATAAGACTGGGACTCTGGAGACCATAACAGTCAGAACTTTTCATAATCACTTTAAAAGAAGTAGATTTAAACAGGATATGTGGATAGAGAGGCTTCATGTATGTAGATCGGGGAATACCTACTTTTAAATTACCAACTGTACACTACTGGGCATGCCCTCCCTCCTCTAGCTCATGTCCCTTCCTGACTGGGCTCCAGACTCTCAAGTCTTAGGTTGGAATTTCACAACCGACATCTCACAAACTTTCTCAATTGTTGGAAATTTCCAATCTCACAAGCGCCTTGTTATAAAACTATTTAGACATGTTTGAAGCCCAATTATCCATGGACCCAAAAACACTATATGTCTGTTAGATTAATCAGTCAGATAGTTCCAAGGTAGATGCTATAATGCATTTTGTATTTTAATGATTTTATTAGACACACAAGTGTTAAGTCCCCATAGCCCCGTCATTTCTTAACAGGTTGAATCATGTTAACAAAGATGAATCTCAGTCACTAAGGATCCTCCATACTATATGTAAGCTAAATAGTCCAACCTCTCTTGATAAGACATTTTAAGTATTAGCATAGAGACATACAGTTATGTCCCTGGTCCCACCCTATTTAATCTGGTGACCCCATGCTGGTGGAATGCTGTTGGTTGGGGGCAGGGTGGGGTTCTGGGTCACGTGGGGGGAGGGTGATATTTGTTTTTGGTATGTTAAATTGATCAAGGAGTTCCTGAATTTTTTATTATTTGTTTTGGAATTATGACCCTGGCTCCACCCCTATTTGACCCAGTGACCACATTTGAACAAATCTGAACCCCAGTCATTCAATACCCCCCATACCAAATATAAACTAAATCGGCATAATGGTTCTAGACAAGAAGTCGTTATAAGAATTACCAAGGAGGAATATAGTTATGGCCCTGGTTTCGCAACTATTTGACACAGTGACCTCATTTGAACAAATCTGAATGACAGTCACCTAGGGAACATCCACACCAAATATGATCAAAATGCAAACATGTATTTTTTTTGTTTTAAAGTTATGTCCCTGGCTCTGCGCCTATTTGACCCAAAGACCCAATTTGAACAAATCTGATTCCCAGTCACCCAATGTCCCTCAGAACCAAATATAAGCTAAATCGGCCCAATTGTTTAGAAGAAGTCATTGTAAGAATTACTATGAGTTATGGCCCTGGTTTCTCAACTAATTGACCGGGTGACCTCATTTGAACAAATCTGAACACCAGTCACCCAAGGACCCTCCATACCAAATATTAGCTAAATCGGCACAATGGTTATGGACAAGAAGTTGTTGTAAGAATTACTATGGAGGAATAGAGTTATGGCCCTGGTTTCGCAACTATTTGACCCAGTGACCTCATTTGAACACATCTGAATGAGAGTCACCTAGGGAACATACACACCAAATATGAACCAATTCAGTATGATGGTTTCAGAGGAGAAGATGTTTTTAAAAAAGTTGACAGACGGACGGACGGACGGACGACGGACGAGGAGTGATGACTATAGCTCCACCGGAGACTTCGTCTCAGGTGAGCTAAAAAGTTGACATCCAATGTTTTTTTCTGGGGATATATTCCAAGATTAGTATTATAACCAAGACATCAGGTGTCATTTGCAGAAGATGTAATTGAATTTCGGTAAATATAGAACAAACTGTTTTATCCAATTATTACGCCACATAAACAAGACAGGCAATGGCTGTGGGTTCGCTCATCAGACTGCAAAGACTGATAAGACTGGGACTCTGGAGACCACAACAGTCAGAACTTTTCATAATCACTTTAAAAGAAGTATATCTAAACAGGATAATTGGCTAGAGAGGCTTCATGTATGTAGATTGGTGAATATCCACCTTGAAATTACCGACTATACACTACTGATCACACCCCCCCCCTCCTCCAGCTCAACAAGTCCCCTCCCGACCGGGCTCCAGACTCCCAAGTCTTAGATTGGAATTTCACAACCGACATCTCAAACTATCTCAATTGTTGGAAATCTCCAATATCACAAGCGCCTTTTTGTAGAACCATTTAGACATGTTTGAAGCCCAATTATCCATGGACCCAAAACACCATACATGTATGTCAGATTAATCAGTCAGGTAGTTCCAAGGTAGATGTTTTAATGAATTTGGTATTTCAATGATTTTATTAGACTCAAAAGTGTAACTCCCCATAGCCCCGTCATTTCTTAACAGGTTGGCCTCATGTTAACAAATCTGAATCTCAGTCACTAAAGGATCCTCCATACTATATGTAAGCTAAATTATCCAACCTCTCTTGAGAAGACATTTTAAGAATTACTATAGAGACATACAGTTATGTCCCTGGTCCCACCCTATTTAACCTGGTGACCCCATCTGAATACATTTGAATCCCAGACACAAAAGAACCCTTCATACTAAATATCAGTAAAATAGACCTGATGGTCCTTGTGAAGGAAGCATATTAAGAGGAAAACTGTCCTTTGTTTGGCCCCTATTTGACAAGGTGACCCCATTATAAAATCGGAATTGCAGTCAAACAAGAACATTCCATGCTAAATAAGCCAACTAGTTCTTGGCTCTTGCAAACATATTTTAAGAATTACTATGTGGTGAAATAGTTATGTCGCTGGCTCTGCCCTTATTTGACTTTGTGATCCCATTTTCACAAATCTGTCACCCAAGGTAATTTCATACCAAATATAATCAAAATATGCCATTTGATTCTTGCATAGAAGACATATCATGAATTACTATGGAGAGAAAGAGTAATGTAGCTGGCCTTGCACCTACTTGGCCTGGTGACCATGATTGAACAAATCTGAATCACACATCACCAAAGGAGCCTCAATATTAAATATGAGCTAAATAGAGCTGGCGGTTCTTTCAAAGAACACTTTTCAAGTTTGCCAAATATGTTCTAGTGAAGTGGTGGACGTGGGAGTGTTAAATGTCCTGTTGAAAGATTTGAACAATACATATGATAGATTGTTGTTGTAATTGGGAATTAATGACCTCTAGCAGATCTCCAGGGAATGTTTATAAAAATGTCAGATTTCACTTGACATGTGTAGACATACAGTTAGAGCCAAAGTAAATGCTTCTTATTAATGATTTTCTGTCAAGAATTTGAGTAAATATTATTTTTGGGACCAGGGTGGCAGAAGCAGTGAATTTGAGTAAAGGGCCAGGGGGGGGGGGGGCTCTATATATATATATATATATATATATATATATATATATATATACATATATATATAATTGACCATGGACTTAAATAAAAACAATATTTAAAAAAATATTTTTTGGAGTTATGTCCCTGGCCCCGCCCACATTTGACCCAGTGACCTCATTTGAACAAATCTGAACCCCAGTCACCCAAGGATCCTTCATACCAAATATGAACCCGTTTGGCCTGGTGGTATTTGAGAAGAAGATGTTTAAAAGAATTACCATGGATGGAAAGAGTTATGGCCCCGGATTCGCAACTATTTGACCCAGTGACCTCATTTGAACAAATCTGAATGCGAGTCACATATGGAACATCCACACCAAATATGAACCCATTCGGTCTTATGGTTCCAGAGGAGAAGAAGTTTAAAGAATTGTTGACGGATGGATGGACGGACGGACGACGGACGACGGACGAGGAGTGATGACAAAAGCTCCACCGGAGACTTCGTCTCAGGTGAGCTAAAAAGCGGAATGACGGTAAACAGGTAACGGAAACAACTTCAATAAGAAAGGATTAAAGACATATTATGTACTTGTTCGGCTGCGTGAAACTGACGAGTTAGTGTTCAGGCGCTATGCCAACTGGAGGAATGTAACATTCTACTAACATCGTCAGAAATCTGAAGCAAATCATAGAAAACATCGTCTGAACTACGCTCAATTGTAAATATTTACTACTCAATTCGGGACGCATCTAACGGCGATAAACTAACGAAATCCATTTTGCCGTCGAGAGTTGGTGCATTTAATTAATATATAAGAATGACTGCGTGTGTTGTCAATTTGGATATAATATTTGTTAAAATAAATATTTTAAACAGTTTTAAACAATATTTTTTCTCAGTTTCTATTTGATCACCCTATAGTGTGGTCGTCAGAGGGTTCGACCCGGAAGAAATTGGTATAGAAGCGGTTTTGGTGTCATTCGACGCGGGAGAATCTCGTGTATAACATATCCAAAATCCGCTAAAATCCGCTTTGGGCAAAATTCAGGAGCCAAGATGGCGTCCAACATGGCTGCCGTAAGTCGAAAGATACTCTGACTGAGATTAATTCGATAACAGTGAGAACAAATGTTGTCATATGTATACAAATGTATACATTTTTGCAAAGGTAAAATGTTGTGCCACCTGTTTATGGCAAAAATGGAACCCATCGTCCCAGATGGCCGCCAAAATGGCGGCCTAAACTCGAACATTTGAAGTTTTTGCCTAATATCTTAAAGATCAATTCCTGTTGTTTGATAATGGTTCAGACTGGCGACATTGATTAGTCATATTCATGTTAATTCATCATTGGAGCAATGAAAGATACCATAAATGGGGTCCCAGACTCATCTACACCCTCAAAAATTCGATTTTACAGAACGCGGTATAAAATTCCACAGAACTATCCATTGTGATTACAGTCATATATCAACAAGAAATGGACAGAACTGTACAATGTAAGTTGGGCATACCAATATCTATAAATACTCCAATTCAATGAAACCCAAATTGGCGCTTTGTCTCAAAATGGCTGCCAAAATGGCGGTCAAAATATGGAAATTGGCGGATATTGATCACAGTGTCATTCAATCCATTATAAGTAGTGGTTGATGAATAAAATTGACTAAATAAATACGAATGTATACCTCTTTATGATGCCATTATGCTAGCTCTATGTAAAAACTTAAAAATCAGTACCAAAAATGGCCACCCGATGTGAAAAATACTATTTTCTATCACTTCTGTTTATCACTTGTTGCTCTCTGAACTGGGAAACAATGGGTATATTCTTTCAATGATCATTACAGCAATGACATTTCTAATAGATTAGATCATAGTTTACTCCGGTCCTTCACTAATAAGTTATAACGAATGCGGTATGAAATTTAACCAAAATCGACTTTGGGGTTCTGGTCACATTTGATATTTAGGGATGAGCAGATCTTGTCTACAATATAATTGATCTTTTCTTTTATTTGTGAACATTCCATCTCAAATAGACCAAAAGAAACAATAAATTTTATCTAATATGGCTTCCAAAACGAAAATGGTAGACGCTGCCCAGCTTATCACATAATGGAAGTTGTGAGTGGTGGATGCAGTTGATAGTTGGCTCATATACATCAAAACTATTTATTTTCAATCTTTTGGTGGCTTCCCGCGGGTTGACAAAATCTCGACTCATCAGTGCTATAATGTCGTAACTCCATTATGGCGGGAAATGAGTATTTGATACCATTCGAATCGTGAGAAAAAATCCAATCCGATGGGCCAAACTGTCCTTGCATTGGATGACAAATATTCGCACAAACCAGTGAAGCAAATGTCGTATCTCCAGCTATCTTTACAATTATTTGTGCTATGAGGTCGTATGTCCAACAGCAGCCAATCGGACGCTTCAGGTTGTCCACGTGACTTCTGTTTTGTGTTTGGGAATTATAAAATGTGTGCTATATGGCAGTATCTCCATGTTAGTCACGTGATCATTTGGTGATTTAAATTTTGTGATTGTTCCACACATTTCTGTATGATGATGCACATGGGTGAATTTTCATAGTGTAGAATAGGCACTTTTTAGTTCATAGACACATGCGATTGCCACCATATTTAGCTTAATCTGCATTTATTAGCACAACTTCATTATAGCACGGAAACGAATCGTCGCTGGAATACGCAAAATGTCATATCTCCAAAAAAGCTATTGTTTTTTAAAAGAAAACGAGGGAATAAACAGAAAACAATATGTGGTTCAATGAACAGCTAATGTCAGTTTTCATTGGGATAAATACAACAATACGTCATGCTTTGTCAACATTAGGAGAAATGTTGTCTAAAAACTTCAACCTTCATTTTCTCGGAAAGTTGAAAATGTAGGTTACATTATAGCACTGATGCGACGAAATATGAACTATTCGGGCTCGGCCATCATTTTCAAGTTTCAAGCTGGAACTAAATGTAGCCCATGGATTCCCCATTTCGACATGTAAGAAAAGTAGTTTTACTCTGATCTCTTCCCAGATATCAACTCTCCGGTAAATGGTGATCTCTTATGTTCTCGTATACGTGTGCCAAATACATATATGTATGAAGAAACTATCCCCATACATTGTTTACACATCGACTCCGTAAGTATGTGGAGGTTTTCTTGGACAAGCGGGATTTTCAAACCTCGAAACCGTCCGTACAAACAATAAAAGTTAATAGGAAATGACGTTGGATGTAGGTCTAGAGTACGTCGTCCGCATGAAATAGTTTTCGTGTCATTAATTTGCACATATTTCGTGCTCTGATGAGCATGGATGAACGCCTTATGTGGCAGTTTTGATTGTCTAACATCCGGAAAATAACATGTTCATTGTTCACATTTCTTAGACAAACATGTTGTTAATCACCATGTTCATGTGGCATTTCTATCCAATGACAACCTTGAAATGCCAGTTAATCAAGCTAAATGGTTGATACCTTTACGCCTACGGGTCAGATCCAGCCGTGACGCACATTGTGTCTACATATCATTGATGAAATTCACTAAATGTGTAGAAGATATAGGTTCGTCTATATATGTACTAGAATGTTTCTATCCACATGTATATACCCACAATCGCATGACACGGAATTGTCACATAAAGTTTGAAGGGTATACAATGTACGTGCGAATTTTCATTTTTCCTCTTGATATTGAAGAAAATAATTTTACTTTGAAACTCCCCAGCTCCGATAACCAACTTGCCCACCAATTAAGTAAACCCCAGATTATTCGCTTTTCCCTCCTGTCCTTTTCACTTTCGCCAGCACTGGAAAACCTATTATAGCCTGATGCTTCCGGACTTAGACCACCAATGCCCATATATTTGATGTTCCGAATAGTCGTTATAAGTAGAAATGTTGACACTGTGTTTTCAAATAATCCAGATTCGTAGAAATTTAATTTCTTTTAATTAATTTCCAGATAGTCCCTCGTAATAAGTGGACATCGTGTTGGATCCTGCAGTAGATACTGCTTAGTTGGAACATTTCGGGCTGAACTGATTGTGGTAGTAGATTATTGGCAACATGTTTAATAGGTCTGTCATCGTTAGCTCACAACCGAAGTGTTGTTTCGGCTTTCCTCTGAGCAGAACTTAAATTTCGACAATTTTCGGTGGACATTTTGGTAGCCATCTTAGCATTTTGAATCGTGATTGGCTACTCATACCCACAAAAAACATTGATTTCAATCAATGATGTGTATTGGTGCCGAATTGGCGTTTTGTCGAATGGGTTTTCGTGAATAACTACATATTTGCCATTTTCATTATTATTGGCGACCATGTTGGACGCCATCTTGAATTCTGTATTTTCCCCAAAGCGGATTTTAGCGGATTTTGGATATGTTATACACGAGATTCTCCCGCGTCGAATGACAAAACCGTTTCTTTACCAATTCCTTCTGGGTCTAACCCTCTGACGACCATTCTAAATATCTGCCATTTTCCATATTTTGACCGCCATTTTGGCAGCCATTTTAAGACAAAGCGCCAATTTGGGTTTCATTGAATTGGAGTAATTATAGATAATGGTATGCCCAACTTACATTGTACAGTTCTGTCCATTTCTTGTTGATATACGACTGGAATCCCAATGGCGATTTTTGTGGAATTTTATACCGCGTTCTGTAAAATCAAATTTTTGAGGGTGTATATGAGGCTGGGACCCCATTTATGGTATCTTTCATTGCTCCAATGATGAATTAACATGAATATGACTAATCATTGTCGCCAGTCTGAACCATTATCAAACAACAGGAATTGATCTTTAAGATATTAGGCAAAAATTTCAAATTTTCGAGTTTAGGCCACCATTTTGGCAGCCATCTGGGGCGAGGGGTTCCATTTTTTTCTATAGATATGTGGCATAATACTTTACCTTCGCAAAAATGTATACATTTCTATTAATATGGCAACATTTGTTCTCATTATGTCGAATTAATCTCAGTCAGAATCTCTTTTGACTAAAGGCGGCCATGTTGGACGCCATCTTGGATCCTGGATTTTGCCCAAAGCGGATTTTAGCGGATTTTGGATATGTTGTAGCAGAGATTCTCCCGCGTTGAATGACACCGAGATCGCTTCTATACCAATTTCTTCTGGGTTGACCCCTTTTTTTGCGTACCACGACCACACTACTACTGGAGTGTTTCACATCACTTTAAAGGGACTCAACAATCATCGCCACCGTGTTGTTGTTGTTGAAACAGCTGTTCACTGCCTGTTCCTAACGCTTCTGAAAACTGCATGCATGGTTTATCTCCCCTGATTTCTATAAATAGATTGGGGGTATTCCTATGTTTTCAGTGACAGCAAGCATGGTTTCAGGATATCGTTAGAAAAAGACGATATTTATTGAGCTTAAATTGGCAAAATGCGATCAAATAAGACGTTTTTGTCAGCGCGAAGATGCCGAAAAATTGGAAAGAGCAGCGAATGGGGTGTCTTCCGCCATGGATTTTGGGAAGTTCACGAATGTCAGTGGATTTCCATGCAAATCTGCGGAGCAAAATTCTGAAAGTTACGGAGTTGCACATACCTGCACACTTCTCAGTCTTCTGAGTGTGACTTGATGCGGTACTATAGTATAAGAAACAGCAGGTATTTATCTGGTGGGTCCGCTTTGTAAATTATAAAATTTTGCAATAAATATATTTTTGATAATTTTTTTCTGGATTTACATCACTTGACCTACATATTAATTTGTCAGATTTGAAATATCAATATTGAATATAAAATTCAAAAATAAATACACTAACATCTATACAAGTTCCAATCGGACCTGCCAGATAAATACCTGTTGTTTTCAAATATACCACATCAAGGCACACTCGGAAGTATGTGCAACTCTAGTTCAGTCATGATCAACGTAGTGCGTATCCTTCCTTGCTGGAAGCAGCAATCTGCGAAAGCGGTCATGTTGACTTAAAGAACAAATACAGAAAAGAACAAATACAGACGAGATGATGGATCAGTCACAGGCATGCTGTTTGAGGTAAAGCTACCACCCCTCGAAGAATGAAGGAAAGAACAGTGACTGGTTCAATATACCACAAAATAGTCAAGGGGTTGGTTTCAGCCCTGCCTAAAGCCTGATTATCTAGAACACGAGAAGAAAGACACAAGGGAAATACAGCCAACAAAATTTTAGGACTGTGTCAGTCAAAATCCGGTGGAGAAGGAGGTGTGTAACAACACAGAATCGTTCCAACTTCTGCGTACCAGCAGCTCACAATACGAACACTCCTTATTTGTTATTTAAAGGGGCACTTTGATTATTGCGACATAACGAAGAAGCGGGCCCCGTTGGTTCAGAGTGCCCGGATGAAGATAATTAATCGAGTGTGCTTCTCGCAGTACGAGCTAGCTGCATGGCCTCCTAATAGCTATAGCCTGATACCGGAGTACGATGCGTATATGTCTCTTTGGAAAGCAGACGAAATTCCTAAACGATGTACATCTGTTAGGAATTTCGTCGGCTTTTCAAAGAGACAGGCTATTTGGCCATGCGTTTGTCACAACAGACCTGTTTCTTGCGTGCATGCATAATTCGTGTTTTATTGATAGTAATGATGAAAAGAGTAATGGCTTGTATTAATCGAATAATATAAATGAAGTTAGTTTGCCGCATCGTAATCAGGATGGACTTTATTTTACCTGCAGCTACGGACTGTTCATTCTTGAAAGTGCAGCCTATACTCGTATAGTAAAACTCGAAATTATGCTTTCAAGATTCATATCAAGGCGACGTCCAGACGCGGGATGTTGGTCAGTTTCTGTGCCGAGGCTAGGGACGTACATTAGCGATGGCGGGGTTGTTGACGGGGTGTCACGCGTGCAAATATATACATGTAGTGACATTAGCACTAACCTTTACTAATAAAAATAAATTGAGTTCGTGTGTCTGTCCGGAAAAAGGCGACAAAACGACTTAACCCCTCTGAAAATGTGGACATAGGGTCATATCATACACGTAACCCGGGGATTAAGGGCGCTAATAATGTTTATGACTTTGGCTATATATATGCGATCAAACGGAGTGGCAGATCGGCAGATTAAAAAAAAAATCGAAATGTTTTTGAATTTGGGAATAGATTTTTACAATTTGTTTTGCTTCATCCTATTTTATGGATGTTAGTGTTGAAGACTATTATAATATTTAAAGGGGCACTTTGATTATTGCGATATAACCAAGAAGCGGGCCCCGTTGGTTCAGAGTGCCCGGATGAAGATAATTAATCGAGTGTGCTTCTCGCAGTACGAGCTAACTGCATGCTGGCCTCCTAATAGCTATAGCCTGATACCGGAGTACGATGCGTATGTCTCTTTGGAAAGCAGACGAAATTCCTAAACGATGTACATCTGTTAGGAATTTCGTCGGCTTTTCAAAGAGACAGGCTATTTGGCCATGCGTTTGTCACAACAGACCTGTTTTTTGCGTGCATGCATAATTCGTGTTTTATTGATAGTAATGATGAAAAGAGTAATGGCTTGTATTAATCGAATAATATAAATGAAGTTAGTTTGCCGCATCGTAATCAGGATGGACTTTATTTTACCTGCAGCTACGGACTGTTCATTCTTGAAAGTGCAGCCTATACTCGTATAGTAAAACTCGAAATTATGCTTTCAAGATTCATATCAAGGCGACGTCCAGACGCGGCATGTTGGTCAGTTTCTGTGCCGAGGCTAGGGACGTACATTAGCGATGGCGGGGTTGTTGACGGGGTGTCACGCGTGCAAATATATACATGTAGTGACATTAGCACTAACCTTTACTAATAAAAATAAATTGAGTTCGTGTGTCTGTCCGGAAAAAGGCGACAAAACGACTTAACCCCTCTGAAAATGTGGTCATAGGGTCATATCATACACGTAACCCGGGGATTAAGGGCGCTAATAATGTTTATGACTTTGGCTATATATAGGCGATCAAACGGAGTGGCAGATCGGCAGATTAAAAAAAAAATCGAAATGTTTTTGAATTTGGGAATAGATTTTTACAATTTGTTTTGCTTCATCCTATTTTATGGATGTTAGTGTTGAAGACTATTATAATATTTAAGGAAGGGGCAGTCCTGTCAACAAATTTGGTATTTTGAAAAAAAATTGATTTTGAAGCCATTTTCACCAAGCTTGGTGTTATTTCTTTAAAATGGGGAATTTGACCCTAAAAATAATATAATAAAAAAAATTCCCGGACCCCTGTGTCTTATATATATGTACTTTTAGTATTATGACCAATTTGTGCCAGGGGCCAGTGGTAGTACTATTCATGTGTGTTTCCGAATACGTTGTTCGAATAAATAGGATTATCATTATTTGTGGCTGAGACATGAGAAGCTGCATAATTTGATAAATAAAACGCTATTTCAGAATGCATTTTAGCTCAAGCTGCTGAACATGAAAATTCAAGTTGAGATATTGCCAATTTTCCATGGGTTGGTATCCATCGCCAGTGGTTTCCGAACATAAGTACGTCCGTCGACAATTTCCATTGGCATAGGCTACAGGTTGTAACTTTGGTCGGATCATTATGAAATTAGGCATGACTGTTGGAATTGGTAACATATAGATTGGGAACGAGTCATTTTGTGGGCCAGTCGGCAAAAACATGCATCATATATCTCAAATTTCAATCTATATAGTATACGGGCTAGATTCCGCCATGCACCGAAAGCGTCAAAATGTGCGATATTAGCGCATGTTTCGGCGCGCCGAAAGCGACAAAACGTGCGCCGTAACGACGCACATTTTGTCGCTTTCGGCGCGTTACTAATGGCGCACTTTTTGTCGCTTTCTGCGCGTCGAAACATGCGTTAATATCGCACATTTTGTCGTTTTCGGTGGCGGCATCTAGCCCGTATACTATATATAGATTGAAATTTGAGATATATGTTTCCTAATGTTCCTAATAGTATTCCATACCAATGATATTCCAACCCGGGGATTAAGGGCGCTGATAATGTTTATAACTGTTGCTATATATAGGCGATCAAACGGACGGGCAGATCGGCAGATTATTAAAAAATCGATCATTTTTTGGAATTTGGGAATGGATTTTTAAAACTTGTTTTGCTTTATCCCATTTTATGGATGTTAGTTTTAAAGACTATTATACTATTTAAGGAAGGGGCAGTCCTGTCAACACATTTGGTATTTTGAAAAAATTGTGATTTTGAAGCCATTTTCACCAAGCTTGGTGTTATTTCTTTAAAGTGGGGAATGTGACCCTAAAAATAATATAATAACAAAAAATTCCGGACCCCCAGGGACCCCTGTGTCTGATATATATGTACTTTTAGTATTATGACCATTTTGTGCCAGGGACCGGTGGTTGTACTATTCATTTGTGTTTCCGAATACGTTGTTCGAATAAATAGGATTATCATTATTTATGACTGAGACATGAGAAGCTGCATACTTTGATATGTAAGACTCTATTTCAGCATGCATTTTAGCTCAAGCTGCTGAATATGAAAATTCAAGTTGAGATATTGCCAATTTGCCATGGTTTGGTATACCTATCGCCAATCACTGTGGTTTGCGAACATAAGTACGTCCGTCGACAATTGCCATTGGCATAGGCTACAGGTTGTAACTTTGGTCGGATCATTGTGAAATTTGCCATGACTGTTGACATTGGTAACATGTAGATTGGGAATGAGTCATTTTGTGGGCCAGTCGGCAAAAACATGCATCATATATCTCAAATTTCAATCTATATAGTATACGGTCTAGATTCCGCCATGCACCGTAACGACGCACATTTGTCGCTTTCGGCGCGTTACTAATGGCACACATTTTGTCGCTTTCGGCGCGCACCGAAAGCGCCATTAGGAAGTGGCCATAATAGTATTCCATACAATTGATATTCTAATGCAATTATTATGCTGATCGCCTCATCATTCTTTGTGTCTGGCGAATTACAATTCATGCTAATGGCAGACATTTGTATATGGCGCTATCACAACGATCATGACATTTGGAACTTATTCCCTTCCCTATATATATATTCCTTATTTTCAAAAATGTCGCTTTCGGCAGACTTGACGGCATGGGTGTGTGGCCCGCCCCAAATACCACATAGAAACACCCCGACCTCCACCCATCACCCCCCGCGGGTGGTACCACCCCGAGGGGTGAAAATTGGGTATGGACCATTTTCGAGAATGGTAAGGATTTCGACCGATTTAACGGAATGTGTGGGTGGCCCGCCCTAAATACCACATAAAAACACTCCTAGCCACCACGTATCACCCCCGGGTGGTAGGCCTACCTCACAACCCAAAACATATAATATATGGGAGGCCAAATTCACATTTAATAATGAATTGCCACATATTGTGCTTAAGCGCAAATAGGGCATTTACGCTTAAGCGTAATTAATTACGCTTAATTGCGCTTAAGCGCAATCAATTGCGCTTAAGCGTAATTGTGACTACTATCTAACCTACCCATAAACTATTAGCATGACCTGGTGTATCACCTAGCAACACAAGATGAGCATTGGGCTAATTTTGACCTGTACTCAACAGTCAAACTGTGGGTATGTGTTCAACAAGGAGAATCCCCTAATTACATATTATCAGCATCCCTCTATCCAAAGAATTGATGTCGCCTTCCCGGAACTCTAGGAATGTCTTGTATGATGTTTTTAATGTATTTTTGCACAGATTTTAGCCTTTACTATGGTAATATCCTATACATGCATGCTGTGTCACTGCATGAGGGCTTTCTTACCTCATACAGTAATGCTCTATTTAATCGACTTCTTAACCACAGCAGAATTATGGGTAACTTTTCAGGATTTAGTCGGAAATATGGCTTGTTGCCATTCATCGAAAAGCTCTCGAGAGCTTTCCGATGAATGGCAACAAGCCATATTTCCGACTAAATCCTGAAAAGTTATCCATAATTCTGCTGTGGTTAAGGAGTCGATTAATTAGAGCATTAATGTATGGTTTACTTATTGACTTAAATCAGGGGGAAAAAACTCTATTTTCATATTATCAGCATCCCTGCAGCTGATCCCTGTCCAAAAAATGGTGTGTAATTACTGGAGCTTTGATGTCTCAGTCCTGAAGCTCTAGTTTTTCTTATTAAATCAGCAGCTCTTGCACAAATCTATAGTATTTCCATGATCATATAGTGTGAATGTGGTGTCACCGAGGGCTTGCTTCCCTCATATGGTGTGCCTGTATACTCGAAAATTTAAGAAAATCAATGTCGCCCCGACTAATACAGAAAGTAATGCTATTGCAAGTAGCCCCAACTAATATATACCGAAGATAATATAATGCTATCACGAATCGCTCCAACTAAAACAGAAGGTGAGACTATTGCGAGTCAGCCATTTTGATAAAGAAGTTGGGCTAGCTCCCTACCCATCCAAACCAATGAAACCAAGAAGTGACATGTCAATAGGAGTTAATGCTAAGTTATGGAGAAACCTATTTATTCACCAGGGGTGTTTTGTTACATATAACCATGAATTGCGCTTAAGCGCAAATAATTACGCTTAAGCGCAATGATTGCGCTTAAGCGCAATTGATTATTAAATGTGAATTTGGCCTCCCATAATAATAGCTTACTAGAGACTGGGACTCATATAATATATAATAATATATTAGTCCCAGCTACATGTAGGTAGAAATGTGAACAGTAGACATCCTGAGATACAAACAATATATATTATTGATTGTTTGATTTTCCAACCAGTATTTAGTGGGGGAATGTGTTGTTTTTAGACCAACAGCAGTATATTCTTCTACTTTTGGTCCAAAGTTTGGTCGGAATGGCTATCGGTTGAACAATTTAGGTTTAGAGGGTGTCAGGTTGGACATTTCAGTTGGAAATGTTTGAGGTACCATTTGGAAAATTCAACTGGGGGGGGGTGCAAAGTAGTATTTCAAGAACATTTGACTTTGGTCTGGTTCAAGGTACGTACATTTGAAAATGTCAAGGTGGACAAACCCAAGTTTCCCATCCACCCACCAATGGGGACCATCTACATGTAGCCACCTCCCCGGTTATAAGGTATAAGACACATTGGCTACATGGATGCGACTAGAGATCTCCATTGTGGGGGGGGGGGGGGGGGGTCTCCAACGATAACTTACTATTATTATCACAGCTCCCAGTTAGTGGCCAAGACATAAATGCTATTCTCTCCAGTCAATTATTTACCAGATCGACATACTTCTAAGTTAGGAATGAAATAGACAAGACAAGAGAAAAATGTAATCCTGTCCATTTTGGTCAATACATGTAGGGATTGTAGGCGATCACTACCATAAATATGGTAATATAATTTTTTGCCTCAAGGCGACATATCATATTTCTGAATGCCATGCTACATGTAATTAAATATGAAATGTACCAGATACCATAAAATCTCTTACAGGTACCGGTACTTAATCCGATCAGAGGGTCCCCATATAATCACATTCCAACAACAACATTTTTTGAAATGACGCTTCAGTTTTCAGAATCTAATAATTGCCCAAAAATAATGAAAAGCACCATCAACTATAGTATAAAATTGCACAAAACCTGTTATTTATCAACATTTTGTTCAACGAAATTTTACCGGTTTGTCAAATATCTGACACAAAAAGCCACTTGATTTTAGAGTTATCCATCTTTGCCCGCAATTTGGTCAATGAAATTCTTCTCGATGACTTTCTATTTTGCCGGTTTGTCAAATATCTGACACAAAAAGCCACTTGATTTTAGAGTTATCCATCTTTGCCCGCAATTTGGTCAATGAAATTCTTCTCGTTGACTGTCTATTGGGCCACTTCAATTAAAATAATAGATTTATAACATCGATATCTGATCACTCTGAGCTGTGGTGGGTGGGTTCCTCGACTCGAATCAAATATTTTTTACCCCCAAAGTCAAGGAAATAGTAATTTGCGACCGTTAATTCGGATTGAGTACCTTTAAGATCTAACAGCAACCATATCTCAACCCCACTACAATCTGGGACTAATATATGTTATACATGTATTAGTCCCAGCTACGGTACAATCAGTGAACCTGATGAATAATTTTAACAGCATCTGAAAATGAAAGAAACATCCCACACCTTGTCTACGATATAATGAAAGCCATAATTGTAAATCAATCAGCTCTGCGTGTACCGGTATACATGTATATGTACACATATTGGACCCACATGAATTGCTATATTCTCCATGTTAATTTAAAACGAGCGCACCACTTTAACAAACTCATTATTGAGTATTATATCAATAGCGATGTGTTTGATAAAGTGGCAAGGTCATTTTAAATTTATACTCCTTTTAACATCAGTAGGCCTACACAATCATTCGTTGCATAACTTTCATTAAATTTTCCTAGAACTGAATATAAACAGTACTGGTACAATAACACTAGCAGTACTGGAACCGACCATACTGTACATGTAGGTGTCTGGCCTGTTTATTACCTTTTTAATTTGTTCTGATACATCAGGTAATATAATAAATGATAGTTCATTCAGACAACATCCTCTAAGTTGCGTAATAATAGAGACAAACTAATAATAGTGATGGTGGGATTTTTTAGCTAAAATTAATAATAGTAACCACAGCAATTTCACTCTATGTCTCTTAGTGATCTGATCATGGGAAGTGTTCTCCAAATATAATAACAGTGTTGACACTATCATATTATTGACACTATTATTGCACATGAGAGTACCGTTACTAGTACATGTAGATGCTAATATGAGTAAGTCATTATCAAGTCTGGCTCTTCTTGAATTCAACTATCATAGTGATATTCAACTACATGTATTATATCTTAATTGTACTACCATACACAATGTATACTGGTACGGTATATACGTAAACTCCAGGTTTTCTCTATTTTTACTAAAACTTCATGGAATCATCTCACTTCGTAATGCACAACCACTTAAAATGTACATATATATAACACTATAATTTTAACAGAGCAAATGAGAAGGCATCATATTCCAATATAAAAAGAATTCTACAGCTTATTACAGGAGACCTGTTTATTTCATAATGGCAGAAGTACATGTGCATGTACCGGTATGCCATTTGAATGACATTATAAATAACTTCTCACCAAGATGATTTCAAAATTCTAACTACTAGTACAAGTAAATCAGTTAAATAATCAAAAATGCCAGCACCGATATATATACTGTACTTAGTACATGTAGTAGGTACCGTACATGAGATATTTTCACCACTTCATAATAGTTGAATACCGCTATTCTCAAAGTAATTGACCAGAAAAACGGGGTGATACCCCGGTCATGACCGCGGTGATACCGGTAATAAACGGTAGCGGTATCGAGACGGTCATGGCGGTGGAGTTACGGTATTGGGCGATAATGATACTGCGGTCTTTTAGCGGGCACCGCATTAATTTTGTTGAATACCGCAGTGATTTTCATGGAACTCTTTGAGGGGAGGTATTTACTCACACATACTTGTTCGCGTTAACAAGCGGTATCAGTACTGCGGTATTGGAGGATACCGCCATATTAACGGGGTGACACCACGTTATTGGTGGTCAATTACTTTAAGTATAGCGGTATATACGGTACATGTACCGGTACAATGGAATTCAAGTTGTGTCAGACCTGTTGTTTGGCATAAACAATGTACCAGTAAGTGACTTTGGTGATCACTGTTAGTCATTGATTTTGATAACATAAGTTCATGATTTTTACAAAATAATTTTAATGAATCAAAACCATGTGCAGCCGCATGTGTAACATGTAACTGTCTTTGTCCATTACTCATTATCCAAGTCTGGTTTAGTCTTGATCTAATGATCAAAGGCGGAATGTTACTAGTATGTACCGGTAACTTATGATCATGATCCGGGAGTCTGGTGAATTATAATCCATTTCACAGCATTGTCCATGTCTGCATGTTTCATGACATGTTTGGTAAACATCCTCACTCGATTCACTGACACTGGTGAGTGGTGCCATTGCCATTCTGATTCTCCAATCTCCATATCATGTTCTACCCTTCACAAGTTCACACACATGTAGCTACTGTACTTCTAATCAGTCTAATGTACTATGCAGAATGATAGAATCTGAATTCTGAACATTCAATGACCTTTTACGGCGTCAGCGTTGACTGCATTTCAGCGTTGACTGCATTTCAGCATTGAAGGGCTGAGGAGTCCAGAATAGAACTATAATCATCATATTTTGCAATAATCATTACATTCACATTGTTTGCATTCTTCCATTGCCTTGGGTCAATCAGTGCTATTCACTTATTCGAGTCAATGTCCATGATAATAACAGTTGAATACGGCATAGCCTGACCTGCCACACTCAGTGACTCACACACAGTGTCTGTGACCAGTCCAGTGTTAGTTCAGTCATGAACGTAGTGCGTATCCTTCTACGCTGGAAGCAGCAATCTGCGAAAGCGGTCATGTTGACCAACTTCACAAAGTGAAAGTCCAGTGTGCGATATTCGGATTGGTCCCGTCACTTCACATGATATTTTCTGATAATTAAGCGGTATTTCTAACATCCAAACGGGTTAAAACAGTCTATATCTAATCCGTTATGTACACGAAAGAATGAGATACACATTTTCTGCGAATAATGAACGAAACAAGCAGATATGACAGATGAAAAAACTATTTATTTTTAACACATAAAAATTCTACACCGGAAGTTCGGCTGCGCATTGCGAATGTGCAGGGGTGGCGAATACGGACTGTGAAATAACGTACTCTAAGTCTAACTCTGGGAACAATTTATCCCCAATTTCATGCACAAGAATGTTTAAAAATTATCATAACATATTCGACTTGTTTTTAATTTGTTTTCATGAAAAGGAATGATAAAAGGCACAATAACCATATCTAGAACGACAAATAAATCCAAATTAGCCATTTCCCCGTAAAATTTCGGTCAGGCAAGCGAGGTACAAAAATGTATGAATCTGAGTACGAAAGTCAGAGTGTTCCTCTATCGTATTGCAATAATCGCCAACCTATTATAATATAAAAAAGCTATGCAGGGGGATAACTCGGAAAAAAAATTATTGTTGCGGAAAAAGTCTCATTGTGAGACTTTAAGGAAGGGGCAGTCCTGTCAACAAATTAGGTATTTTGAAAAAAAATTGATTTTGAAGCCATTTTCACCAAGCTTGGTGTTATTTCTTTAAAATGGGGAATTTGACCCTAAAAATAATATAATAAAAAAAATTCCCGGACCCCTGTGTCTTATTATGCCCCCGATCTCCGATGGAGATTTGGGGGTATATAGTGGAGCCCTCCGTCCGTCCGTCCTTCCGTCCGTCCTTCCGTCCGTCCTTCCGTCTGTCCTTCCGTCCGTACGAACGTTTCAACTCATAACTTTGGTTTCGCTAACTCAATTCAGTTGATCTTTGGTATGCTAATAGACCAGCCGGGGGGACAAGATTTCCCCATAACTGCGGTTTTGTCCGCCCTTTTTTTCCAGAGTTACGCCCCTTTTTGGACTTAGAAAATTGTCGACCCTTACAAACGTTTCAACTCATAACTTTGGTTTCGCTAACTCAATTCAGTTGATCTTTGGTATGCTAATAGACCAGACGGGGGGACAAGATTTCCCCATAACTGCGGTTTCGTCCGCCCATTTTTTCCAGAGTTACGCCCCTTTTTGGACTTAGAAAATTCAGTTTTCTGTGGCATACGAACGTTTCAACTCATAACTTTGGTTTCGCTAATTCAATTCAGTTGATATTTGGTATGCTAATAGACCAGCCGGGGGACAAGATTTCCCCATAGCCGTGGTGTCGTCCGCCTATTTTTTTCCAGAGTTACGCCCCTTTTTGGACTTAGAAAATTTAGGTTTTCTGCTACTTTTTTTGGTTTCCAGATGATAACTTGATTTTGGATTGTTTACTCATGAATAACATAACTTTACAAAGTGCCATTTAATAAGCATTTGCACAAAAATAAGAAAAATCCTCTCTGATTGTACAGTCGGGGGCGTTACCTCCGCCCAACGGTGCACTTGTATATATGTACTTTTAGTATTATGACCAATTTGTGCCAGGGGCCAGTGGTAGTACTATTCATGTGTGTTTCCGAATACGTTGTTCGAATAAATAGGATTATCATTATTTGTGGCTGAGACATGAGAAGCTGCATAATTTGATAAATAAAACGCTATTTCAGAATGCATTTTAGCTCAAGCTGCTGAACATGAAAATTCAAGTTGAGATATTGCCAATTTTCCATGGGTTGGTATCCATCGCCAGTGGTTTCCGAACATAAGTACGTCCGTCGACAATTTCCATTGGCATAGGCTACAGGTTGTAACTTTGGTCGGATCATTATGAAATTAGGCATGACTGTTGGAATTGGTAACATATAGATTGGGAACGAGTCATTTTGTGGGCCAGTCGGCAAAAACATGCATCATATATCTCAAATTTCAATCTATATAGTATACGGGCTAGATTCCGCCATGCACCGAAAGCGTCAAAATGTGCGATATTAGCGCATGTTTCGGCGCGCCGAAAGCGACAAAACGTGCGCCGTAACGACGCACATTTTGTCGCTTTCGGCGCGTTACTAATGGCGCACTTTTTGTCGCTTTCTGCGCGTCGAAACATGCGTTAATATCGCACATTTTGTCGTTTTCGGTGGCGGCATCTAGCCCGTATACTATATATAGATTGAAATTTGAGATATATGTTTCCTAATGGTCCTAATAGTATTCCATACCAATGATATTCCAACCCGGGGATTAAGGGCGCTGATAATGTTTATAACTGTTGCTATATATAGGCGATCAAACGGACGGGCAGATCGGCAGATTATTAAAAAATCGATCATTTTTTGGAATTTGGGAATGGATTTTTAAAACTTGTTTTGCTTTATCCCATTTTATGGATGTTAGTTTTAAAGACTATTATACTATTTAAGGAAGGGGCAGTCCTGTCAACACATTTGGTATTTTTGGTGTTATTTCTTTAAAGTGGGGAATGTGACCCTAAAAATAATATAATAACAAAAAATTCCGGACCCCCAGGGACCCCTGTGTCTGATATATATGTACTTTTAGTATTATGACCATTTTGTGCCAGGGACCGGTGGTTGTACTATTCATTTGTGTTTCCGAATACGTTGTTCGAATAAATAGGATTATCATTATTTATGACTGAGACATGCATGAGAAGCTGCATAATTTGATATGTAAGACTCTATTTCAGCATAGCTCAAGCTGCTGAATATGAAAATTCAAGTTGAGATATTGCCAATTTGCCATGGTTTGGTATACCCATCGCCAATCACTGTGGTTTGCGAACATAAGTACGTCCGTCGACAATTGCCATTGGCATAGGCTATACAGGTTGTAACTTTGGTCGGATCATTGTGAAATTTGCCATGACTGTTGACATTGGTAACATGTAGATTGGGAACGAGTCATTTTGTGGGTCAGTCGGCAAAAACATGCATCATATATCTCAAATTTCAATCTATATAGTATACGGTCTAGATTCCGCCATGCACCGTAACGACGCACATTTGTCGCTTTCGGCGCGCACCGAAAGCGCCATTAGGAAGTGGCCATAATAGTATTCCATACAATTGATATTCTAATGCAATTATTATGCTGATCGCCTCATCATTCTTTGTGTCTGGCGAATTACAATTCATGCTAATGGCAGACATTTGTATATGGCGCTATCACAACGATCATGACATTTGGAACTTATTCCCTTCCCTATATATATATTCCTTATTTTCAAAAATGTCGCTTTCGGCTGACTTGACGGCATGGGTGTGTGGCCCGCCCCAAATACCACATAGAAACACCCCGACCTCCACCCATCACCCCCCGCGGGTGGTACCACCCCGAGGGGTGAAAATTGGGTATGGACCATTTTCGAGAATGGTAAGGATTTCGACCGATTTAACGGAATGTGTGGGTGGCCCGCCCTAAATACCACCTAAAAACACTCCTAGCCACCACGTATCACCCCCGGGTGGTAGGCCTACCTCCCAACCCAAAACATATAATATATGGGAGGCCAAATTCACATTTAATAATGAATTGCCACATATTGTGCTTAAGCGCAAATAGGGCATTTACGCTTAAGCGTAATTAATTACGCTTAATTGCGCTTAAGCGTAATTGTGACTACTATCTAACCTACCCATAAACTATTAGCATGACCTGGTGTATCACCTAGCAACACAAGATGAGCATTGGGCTAATTTTGACCTGTACTCAACAGTCAAACTGTGGGTATGTGTTCAACAAGGAGAATCCCCTAATTACATATTATCAGCATCCCTCTATCCAAAGAATTGATGTCGCCTTCCGGGAACTCTAGGAATGTTTTGTATGATGTTTTTAATGTATTTTTGCACAGATTTTAGTCTTTACTATGGTAATATCCTATACATGCATGCTGTGTCACTGCATGAGGGCTTTCTTACCTCATACAGTAATGCTCTATTCAATCGACTTCTTAACCACAGCAGAATTATGGGTAACTTTTCAGGATTTAGTCGGAAATATGGCTTGTTGCCATTCATCGAAAAGCTCTCGAGAGCTTTCCGATGAATGGCAACAAGCCATATTTCCGACTAAATCCTGAAAAGTTATCCATAATTCTGCTGTGGTTAAGGAGTCGATTAATTAGAGCATTAATGTATGGTTTACTTATTGACTTAAATCAGGGGGAAAAAACTCTATTTTCATATTATCAGCATCCCTGCAGCTGATCCCTGTCCAAAAAATGGTGTGTAATTACTGGAGCTTTGATGTCTCAGTCCTGAAGCTCTAGTTTTTCTTATTAAATCAGCAGCTCTTGCACAAATCTATAGTATTTCCATGATCATATAGTGTGAATGTGGTGTCACCGAGGGCTTGCTTCCCTCATATGGTGTGCCTGTATACTCGAAAATTTAAGAAAATCAATGTCGCCCCGACTAATACAGAAAGTAATGCTATTGCAAGTAGCCCCAACTAATATATACCGAAGATAATATAATGCTATCACGAATCGCTCCAACTAAAACAGAAGGTGAGACTATTGCGAGTCAGCCATTTTGATAAAGAAGTTGGGCTAGCTCCCTACCCATCCAAACCAATGAAACCAAGAAGTGACATGTCAATAGGAGTTAATGCTAAGTTATGGAGAAACCTATTTATTCACCAGGGGTGTTTTGTTACATATAACCATGAATTGCGCTTAAGCGCAAATAATTACGCTTAAGCGCAATGATTGCGCTTAAGCGCAATTGATTATTATTTATTGATTATTGATTATTATTTGGCCTCCCATAATAATAGCTTACTAGAGACTGGGACTCATATAATATATAATAATATATTAGTCCCAGCTACATGTAGGTAGAAATGTGAACAGTAGACATCCTGAGATACAAACAATATATATTATTGATTGTTTGATTTTCCAACCAGTATTTAGTGGGGGAATGTGTTGTTTTTAGACCAACAGCAGTATATTCTTCTACTTTTGGTCCAAAGTTTGGTCGGAATGGCTATCGGTTGAACAATTTAGGTTTAGAGGGTGTCAGGTTGGACATTTCAGTTGGAAATGTTTGAGGTACCATTTGGAAAATTCAACTGGGGGGGGGGGTGCAAAGTAGTATTTCAAGAACATTTGACTTTGGTCTGGTTCAAGGTACGTACATTTGAAAATGTCAAGGTGGACAAACCCAAGTTTCCCAACCACCCACCAATGGGGACCATCTACATGTAGCCACCTCCCCGGTTATAAGGTATAAGACACATTGGCTACATGGATGCGACTAGAGATCTCCATTGTGGGGGGGGGGGGGGGGGGGGGGGTCTCCAACGATAACTTACTATTATTATCACAGCTCCCAGTTAGTGGCCAAGACATAAATGCTATTCTCTCCAGTCAATTATTTACCAGATCGACATACTTCTAAGTTAGGAATGAAATAGACAAGACAAGAGAAAAATGTAGTCCTGTCCATTTTGGTCAATACATGTAGGGATTGTAGGCGATCACTACCATAAATATGGTAATATAATTTTTTGCCTCAAGGCGACATATCATATTTCTGAATGCCATGCTACATGTAATTAAATATGAAATGTTCCAGATACCATATAATCTCTTACAGGTACCGGTACTTAATCCGATCAGAGGGTCCCCATATAATCACATTCCAACAACAACATTTTTTGAAATGACGCTTCAGTTTTCAGAATCTAATAATTGCCCAAAAATAATGAAAAGCACCATCAACTATAGTATAAAATTGCACAAAACCTGTTATTTATCAACATTTTGTTCAACGAAATTTTACCGGTTTGTCAAATATCTGACACAAAAAGCCACTTGATTTTAGAGTTATCCATCTTTGCCCGCAATTTGGTCAATGAAATTCTTCTCGTTGACTGTCTATTGGGCCACAAAAAAAAATTAATATAATAGATTTATAACATCGATATCTGATCACTCTGAGCTGTGGTGGGTGGGTTCCTCGACTCGAATCAAATATTTTTTACCCCCGAAGTCAAGGAAATAGTAATTTGCGACCGTTAATTCGGATTGAGTACCTTTAAGATCTAACAGCAACCATATCTCAACCCCACTACAATCTGGGACTAATATATGTTATACATGTATTAGTCCCAGCTACAATCAGTGAACCTGATGAATAATTTTAACAGCATCTGAAAATGAAAGAAACATCCCACACCTTGTCTACGATATAATGAAAGCCATAATTGTAAATCAATCAGCTCTGCGTGTACCGGTATACATGTATATGTGCACATATTGGACCCACATGAATTGCTATATTCTCCATGTTAATTTAAAACGAGCGCACCACTTTAACAAACTCATTATTGAGTATTATATCAATAGCGATGTGTTTGTTAAAGTGGCAAGGTCATTTTAAATTTATACTCCTTTTAACATCAGTAGGCCTACACAATCATTCGTTGCATAACTTTCATTAAATTTTCCTAGTACTGAATATAAATAGTACTGGTACAATAACACTAGCAGTACTGGAACCGACCATACTGTACATGTAGGTGTCTGGCCTGTTTATTACCTTTTTAATTTGTTCTGATACATCAGGTACTTATAATAAATGATAGTTCATTCAGACAACATCCTCTAAGTTGCCTAATAATAGAGACAAACTAATAATAGTGAAGGTGGGATTTTTTAGCTAAAATTAATAATAGTAACCACAGCAATTTCACTCTATGTCTCTTAGTGATCTGATCATGGGAAGTGTTCTCCAAATATAATAACAGTGTTGACACTATCATATTATTGACACTATTATTGCACATGAGAGTACCGTTACTAGTACATGTAGATGCTAATATGAGTAAGTCATTATCAAGTCTGGCTCTTCTTGAATTCAACTATCATAGTGATATTCAACTACATGTATTATATCTTAATTGTACTACCATACACAATGTATACTGGTACGGTATATACGTAAACTCCAGGTTTTCTCTATTTTTACTAAAACTTCATGGAATCATCTCACTTCGTAATGCACAACCACTTAAAATGTACATGCATATAACACTATAATTTTAACAGAGCAAATGAGAAGGCATCATATTCCAATATAAAAAGAATTCTACAGCTTATTACAGGAGACCTGTTTATTCCATAATGGCAGAAGTACATGTGCATGTACCGGTATGCCATTTGAATGACATTATAAATAACTTCTCACCAAGATGATTTCAAAATTCTAACTACTAGTACAAGTAAATCAGTTAAATAATCAAAAATGCCAGCACCGATATATATACTGTACTTAGTACATGTAGTAGGTACCGTACATGAGATATTTTCACCACTTCATAATAGTTGAATGTACCGGTACAATGGAATTCAAGTTGTGTCAGACCTGTTGTTTGGCATAAACAATGTACCAGTAAGTGACTTTGGTGATCACTGTTAGTCATTGATTTTGATAACATAAGTTCATGATTTTTACAAAATAATTTTAATGAATCAAAACCATGTGCAGCCGCATGTGTAACATGTAACTGTCTTTGTCCATTACTCATTATCCAAGTCTGGTTTAGTCTTGATCTAATGATCAAAGGCGGAATGTTACTAGTATGTACCGGTAACTTATGATCATGGTCCGGGAGTCTGGTGAATTATAATCCATTTCACAGCATTGTCCATGTCTGCATGTTTCATGACATGTTTGGTAAACATCCTCACTCGATTCACTGACACTGGTGAGTGGTGCCATTGCCATTCTGATTATCCAATCTCCATATCATGTTCTACCCTTCACAAGTTCACACACATGTAGCTACTGTACTTCTAATCAGTCTAATGTACTATGCAGAATGATAGAATCTGAATTCTGAACATTCAATGACCTTTTACGGCGTCAGCGTTGACTGCATTTCAGCGTTGACTGCATTTCAGCATTGAAGGGCTGAGGAGTCCAGAATAGAACTATAATCATCATATTTTGCAATAATCATTACATTCACATTGTTTGTATTCTTCCATTGCCTTGGGTCAATCAGTGCTATTCACTTATTCGAGTCAATGTCCATGATAATAACAGTTGAATACGGCATAGCCTGACCTGCCACACTCAGTGACTCACACACAGTGTCTGTGACCAGTCCAGTGTTAGTTCAGTCATGAACGTAGTGCGTATCCTTCTACGCTGGAAGCAGCAATCTGCGAAAGCGGTCATGTTGACCAACTTCACAAAGTGAAAGTCCAGTGTGCGATATTCGGATTGGTCCCGTCACTTCACATGATATTTTCTGATAATTAAGCGGTATTTCTAACATCCAAACGGGTTAAAACAGTCTATATCTAATCCGTTATGTACACGAAAGAATAAGATACACATTTTCTGCGAATAATGAACGAAACAAGCAGATATGACAGATGAAAAAACTATTTATTTTTAACACATAAAAATTCCACACCGGAAGTTCGGCTGCGCATTGCGAATGTGCAGGGGTGGCGAATACGGACTGTGAAATAACGTACTCTAACTCTGGGAACAATTTATCCCCAATTTCATGCACAAGAATGTTTAAAAATTATCATAACATATTCGACTTGTTTTTAATTTGTTTTCATGAAAAGGAATGATAAAAGGCACAATAACCATATCTAGAACGACAAATAAATCCAAATTAGCCATTTCCCCGTAAAATTTCGGTCAGGCAAGCGAGGTACAAAAATGTATGAATCTGAGTACGAAAGTCAGAGTGTTCCTCTATCGTATTGCAATAATCGCCAACCTATTATAATATAAAAAAGCTATGCAGGGGGATAACTCGGAAAAAAAATTATTGTTGCGGGAAAAGTCTCATTGTGAGACTTTAAAAACAACTGTGGAATTGAACTACCTGGAACAGACTTCAGTCGGTTGTTGATGTCAGTGATATTGACGGTTTTCTATCTGCTCTGCGAGGGGAACAACAGTATGGAGTGTTTTCAACAATGCTAACAAGGAGCTATTGCTTAACCCTTTGAGTGCCAGGGGCCGATCTCATCGGCCCTAAACCTACAAAATAAGTCTGTTTAAGAATATAAGAATAAATTATTAAAATTGTAAAAAAAATTAAAAAAAAAAAAAATTGTTAGGCCAATGCATTCTCTTATATATGCGAGGCGACCTATGGTCGACTCGCATATATAAGAGAATGCATTGGCACAGGGTATATGGGTTGATACAAAAATCGACCTGGCACTCAAAGGGTTAAATATTTAAAAATTATGCTTGTTTATCATATATAATAAATTATTTTTCAATTATTTCGCTTGCTGCTTATATTTATACCGTACTCCAAAATAATTTTGGATGGCTCAAACAACAACATTATCATTGCATATATTAAGAACTATATGGGAGATTAATCTAACATTTAATGGCTGATTTAAACGCTTAAGCGTAACTCCATTACGCTTAAGCATAATTGGTTTGTATTGCCTTGCAACGTTATATGTAATGGTACTAGGCCTACATGTATCTAACTTAGTAAGGTTTAATGTTCTGGGCGGATGGTAAGATTACTAGCATCGTAATTGACTGCATCAATTTCAGCTTCAGGGGAGTTTTTCCAATTCTATTACGCTTTACTTTAGCGTGAATGCATTATGTGTGATCGTAAATGAATTACGCATAAGCATAATGTAATACGCTTAAGTATGGTATAATGGAAATCTAAATTACACTTAGGCATTGCGAATTAAGCTTAAATTCATGCTTAAGCATAATGAATTACACTTAAGCGTGATTGGCAATTAAATGTGAATTTTGCCTCCCATATGTGTACTATTGTTGTTTCATACACTTTGCCCCACGTGTTTGGTTGTTTCGCACCATATATTTGGCCATTTCTCACCACATGTTTTGTCGTTTCCCACAACTGTCATGCGTTGCTTTTGAAAAAAATCCTTTGAAAAAGAACATACAGTAATACCCAAAGTAATGACCCCTTAACCACACCAGGATTATGGAAAATAATTCAGGATTTAGTTGGAAATATGGCTTGTTGCTATTCGTTGGAAAGCTCTCGTCGAGAGCTTTCCGATGAATGGCAACAAGCCATATTTCCAACTAAATCCTGAAAAATTACCCATAATTCTGCTGTGGTTAAGTGGTCAATTACTTAATTACTTTGGGCATTACTGTATTAAGTTATCTGATGACAACGCGCCAATTGGACACATTTTATTTTTTTTTAAATCCCAAATTGTGACAAAGTTCACGTTATTTAAAAAAAAACATATCAATAGACCCAGTCTAAATAAAATTAGACCGTGTTTCATTTCTTTCTTTAATACGAGTCTGGATATCTATCAGACTGCAATATACCTTATACTAAATGATACGATTCATCCAGATTATACCGGTATGAAACTGGCCACTTGGAAGGAAACATTTATGGGGGGGGGGAGACAACCCCACTGTGACATCGTCGTCACCTCGCTGACAGTCTGAAGTTAAAATGAACCTGGTTCTCTATGGATGAGTGATTCACCGATAATTGTTACTTTTGGCCTCTCATAACAAAATGCATATATACACAAGCGTATGGTAATAGCATATATGAAGACTGGAGAAAATTTCATACTAAAATAGGTTATCAGTACATACAGTAATGCTCTAATTAATCGACCTCTTAACCAAAGCAGAATTATGGGTAACATTTCAGGATTTAGTCGGAAATATATTTCCGACTAAATCCTGAAAAGTTACCCATAATTCTGCTTTGGTTAAGAGGTCGATTAATTAGAGCATTACTGTACATGTGTATATACCAATCACATGTATATTGAGTTTAAAAAAAAAGAAAATCAGTGCCCTCTCTTGAAATTATTTCTTAAGGAATAATCTCTGTTTCATATTTTGATTACAGTTTAAAGATGGTCTATATATTCTTATTACAAGTTTTATATATTTTCCTGGGTATAAAATAATGTCCGGAAATGCTTCAATCAATTACTGTTCATTCTATTTTGAATTTTCTGGTATATATACTAGTATACCTACAAATAATTTGTGACATTTTACTGCTTGAGGAAACGTTCGGAGCATAGCAAGCAGGAAAATAGTAAAAAAAGATTGTCCCAACTGATTATCAATCAGTTGTAATATTAAATGATAGAAGCGTTTCTGGACTGGTGTCTTTGACAACTTGACTTATCATTATTATTTTATACCCTAGAAATTATAGAAAACAATTTAGGAAGAGATGATCCATCTTTAAGCCAATCGAGCAAAGTTGATCTATTTCTCCATGTTCTTCTAATAGGTGATGTTTTTATCGAATATATTTGCACATTTTACCCACTGCCGCACTGCGAGTGCATTGGTCCCTTTAATATTTCATGTAAAAGTGGTGAAAACTGTAATATTAAACAAGAACAATAGCTTTAGTTAACACAAAATTCACTGAAATATTTTCACAGTGGGGTTTCTGTGAGGAAAAAAATATTTGTTTTCCTCATAGAATCTCCACATATATATTCAGACAGACAGATGAGGAGGGGTGTTGAAAAATGCTTGGGGAAAACAGTTGTAAAGAGGGAAAGAAATTGGTTGCGGGGCTGGGTGAATTGCAGAAATGGTCAAAGGTAAAAAAGTAACATACGTGTCTGAATATATATTAACACCCCCCCCCCCCCCTCCAGAGCAAATTGAAATAATTTAAATCCATATACCCTGCTTTTCTCATGGCATTTGTTTTGGTGTTTTTGGTGATTAAAATTAACTTATGACTGAGATTAATCCTTCAGTCATGATACTTTTCCAAAAATGACATTTTTTTGTATTTTTGTCTGTTTAACAAATGTTGGGGCATAAATAGAAAAAAACAATCAGTAGAGAGTGCACTGGCTTAGAAGTTCAATACAAGTATTGTTAGCTTAATGCATTCTCTTATATATGCAAGGCATCCTATGGGAGACTCGCATATATAAGAGAATGCATTGGCACAGGTTTTCAAAAAAATTCATGAAGCTCCAGTTATGGAAGGATTAATCATAAATAATGGTCTCCCATATGGCACCTTGTATATATAAAAGAATGCACTGGCTTGCATAGTCAAGATAAATGTTGTTAGGTCAATGAATTCTCTTAAATATGTGAGTCTGCCAATGGGAGACTGGCATATATAAGAGAATGCATTGGTATAGTGTTTTTGCAAAATTTCAGGAAGCTCCAGTCATGAAATGTGCAAAATTATTTGAACTTTCCTCTTAGAACACTTTAAATTGTAAAAATATAGCATCGCAAGGTGTTTGGAAATCCCTTCAGTTTGTAAGTCTAACACACAATTTGTTCAAAAATAGTTTTGTCTTCATCATAGACTAATAAAGAAATCATGTTTTGTACACAATCTACATTGTAGTCAGAAAATTACTAAAACAATGAAAAGGCTGTACAAAAAATTTCTAGTTTTTGAAATATCTGACCATCATATATTGAATTTGGCTCAGTGTGATACACTCCCATTCTTGAAAACACACAACTTGAAAAATCCTTACTCTAACAGATGGATTAATAATTATCTCTTTCTGTAACAATTATTTTATAGTTTCCTGTGTATAACATAATAAATATGAATCGAAGACCCTTGCCTGGAAACACTTCTATCAATTAGTATTATAATAGTATACAATCAATTTCCAGTATTTTAATGGTATCTCCGGCTTATTTTTATAATTTTATAACCAGTAAACTATACAACACATGTTAGAGGAAGAGATAATCCATCTTTAGTGAATCCTGGAAATTTGTAAATGATTAAATTTCTTCTGTAAAGCAGGAAAATAAAATCTACAAAACATGCAGTTGGAAGGACTTGGGAGACTCGAATATATAATATAACCATTTCTTGATGGGAACTGCGCTGGTGGAGCAATGAATCATGTGCCAGTGCATTCCCTTATATTTGCAGATACCATACTAGGTAGCCTCACATATATAAGAGAATGCACTGGCTTACAGGGTCAAGGTAAATATTGTTAGGCCAATGTACATGTAATGTATTCTCTTACATATTCTAGGATCCCTACTGGTAACTACCATATATAAGAGAATGCATTAGCACATGGTTTTTTCGCAATATTTCCAATGCTCCAATCATGGAAGGGTGAATGCTGCTCCCATAATGAAAGGGTTAATTGATTTTATTCCAAATAGACATTTTTTGTTTTAGTTTTAGTTCCGACCCTCCAGGTTTGGTATTTTGTCTCATAAATGAACCACATACAGTAATGCCCTAATTAATCGACTGCTTAACCACAGCAGCATTATGGGTAACTTTTCAGGATTTAGTTGGAAATATGGCTTGTTGCCATTCATCGGAAAGCCATATTTTCGACTAAATGCTCAAAAGTTACCCATAATTCTGCTGTGGTTAAGGAGTCAATTATTTAGGGCATTACTGTACTATGATGGTGGTGGTTCTGCTGAGTTTAGTAAGGCCAAATCAAATTAATGTTCTGTTTCTGAGACACTGCCACTTCATTATTATATGGGAGAGATTTCCGATGAATGGCAACAAGCCATATTTCCGACTAAATCCAGAAAAGTTACCCATAATTCTGCTGTGGTATTGGAGTCGACTAATTAGGGCATTACTGTAGTTTTGATTACTCTGACTACTGATGGTATACATGTACTAGCACCTGCCATAAATCATGAATAACAGAGGTGAATCATGAGTACCGGATACAAAAAATATAGGATAGAAGCCATGGTTATTTCACACTGTTATAAATATGAAAATAATTACATTTTTGCTGCTGAAGTATTGTCCATAACTCCAGCTCATCAAGAAGTATGAGACTGAATTATATCAAAATATGTCATTTTGACAAAAAATAATCAATTTGATGCTCAATGACAATTATTCTCAGTGAGATATATCATACAGTTCCAGGAGATTTCACTCCATTGTCACTATCCATATTTTCTTATCTGGTACCTGCTGGTACACAGAAAAATCACCTATTTGTTATTAGTATTCAGAATAGGAGTCTGGGGTCCGCCATGGGAGGGAGGGACATCATCAATATCATGAAGAGATATATTTAAGAAGACTTATTTTAAATGATTTATTAATAAGGTACTTAACACAATAACACATGTATGAATTTTCACTAATGAATTAAATTTAATATAATTAAAAAGTCTGTTAATAACTGAATATCACAATTGACTGTCACTAGCTGTGATAGACTTGCAATTGAATTTATTAATTGAGTAATTGGCAATCATGAATATTTTTGTGGGACAAACCCCAGCTTCTGGCATGATTTAGTCCTTGTTTAAATTATTGTTGAATGTTGGGTCAACAGCCTGGAGCTATCTAGTTGAAATTGAAGAAACCCCCTCCCCTAGATCATGCCATGAATCTTTACTCTGCTTATCGCCTGTAGAGATCTTATTCCATCAGTACAAAACTTGGGAACTTTTTTATGTTTTGATAGGGAACTTTATAACATTGAAAAAACAAGGCAGGGAACATATTTATTTGTTTATAATTGTTCCTCGATAATCAACTTCAAAGTATGGGGGAAATTCCATGATTGTAAGTGCGCATAGCAAACTCACCCGTCAAGTCTGTTAAATAATGTCATCTCGAGCTGGCACTTTCGCCTACTTATGAATAAACTGTTAAGCGACAGGTATTAACAAAGAAATATATTCCCGTGTTATTTTTTCAGCTTTATAAGGTTCCCTATCAAAACCTCAAAAAGTTCCCAGGTTTTTCATTGGTACAATATGATTTCTACGGGCATTAGCCTCTGGGAGGCCAAATTGCCATTTAGTAATGAAGTGTGATTAAGCGCAATTAATTGCACTTGAGCGCAATTAATTGCACTTAAGCACAAATAATTACACTTAAGCAGAATTACTTGAACTTATCATTGTTCTTAAGCGCAATCATTGATCTTAAGTGCAGTCGATTGCGCTTAAGCATAGTAATTTGTTCTTGAAAACATAATTATTTGTGCTTAAGCGCAATCAATCTTGCTGTGCGCAATCAATTGGCTAATCTTAAGCGCATTTCATGGTTATATGTAACTATTATATAAAACACCCCTGGTGAATAAATAGGTTTATCCATAACTCAACCTTATAGTTCTTACTGACATATCACCTCTTGTTTTCATTAGTTTGGATGGGTAGGGAGCAAGTCTAAGTTCTTTATTGATATGGTAGACTCGCGATAGCATTACCTTCTGTTTTAGTTCAGGCAATTCGTGATAGCATTGACTTCTGTATTAGTTGGTGCAACTTTGATTTTCGAGTATATACCGGTATACATGTGCACCATATGAGGGAAGCAGGTCCTCAGTGACACCATATTCGCGCTACAGTTTATGACATGGACATACTACAAGAGACGCTGATTTAATAAAACTACCAGAGCTCGAGGAGTGAGACACCAAAGCTCCCAGAATGAAACACATATTTTTGGGACAGGGATGCTGATAATATGACAATATTTAGGGTTTTTCACACGATTTAAGTAAATAAGTAAACCCTCATACAGTGACACCACATTATTGCTATATGACCATAGCTATGGCCCAAATCTGTGCAAAAATTCTTTAAAAAAAAAATATTAAAACATACTAGAGGAGACATCCATTTTTTGGATATAAGGGATGCTGATAATTATATGACATTATGGATTATCTTTGAATGTTGCACACATACAGTTAGAGGTAACTGTACTAGGCTTATTTAAAAAGGTTAAAATTAGCACATGATCTTCTTGTGATGCTAGGCGATACTCCAGGTTATGACAATTAATATTTTATGGGTAGGCTAGATAGTAGTTACAATTAATTGCACTTGAGCGCAATTAATCATGCTTAAGTGCAACTCATAATGCTTAAGCATGAATGCCCTATTTGTACTTAAGCACAATATGTTATCGCACTTATGCACAATCGTTTGCCCTTAAGTGCAATAAATTTTGCTTAAGCGCATTCAATTGCACTTAAGCGCAATTCAATGTGAATGTGGCCTCTCATAATCATATTACCCAGAGTAGAGATCATTCATGGCATGATCTACACTTCCCCCAACAAAAAAATATATCTAATATTGGGCCACACATTTTGAAATTAGTCATTTTAATACTATACGGGTCACTGTTGAGACTTGTTGAATTTGAATCTGCAGGGTCTGTATGTAGTCAGTGTAGGCATAATGCAGCCAGTCCAATCCAAAGCCATACATGCATATTAGTACATTTCAGTGTCAAATTGCACTTGCTACGTGTACATTTGTCTGACGCTATCTATACCCACACTGTTTTTTTTAAATCTGCGTGTTTGAACGATTGGTTCTCCAACAGGTCCCATTGAGACCCGAGTCACTCGGCTCCTTGGTCATCAGGCTGAGAATTCCCGCTGTTGACAATATTCAATTACAATGTCAACAACACACGAACTTATTCGAAACGAGTTTTGACCAGTTTTCCAGGCAATAATCGTTGAATTCATATGTGACGACCCAACACTCAACGCACCATACACCGAGTTAAAACTCCGATAATCTAATTCAAATATACGTTCTAACTAGGTTTTAATTAATTTACTTCGTCTTGAGAATGAGAGTGATTTATTATTCCAAAGTTGTAAAAACAATCGTATCAAATTGGTGACGAAAGGTCGCCGACCAATCGGATCGTGCGGATGGAATTGTGGCTAAAAATAGATATCTGCGGGATTCCGCCTTATCATTGCTTCAGTCAATGGGGGTATATTGGTGAAGATTGTTGTGTCACTTTAAGCAACAACGATTTTATTTTCTTAAATTGATTATCATTTTTTGATTTGGGACCAGTCACCGGGCCTAATTTTGTGTCAGGTATGAAATTTCCAACTGCTGAAATTTTTTACCAAAGTTGAGAGGGATGTAGATACACCCAACACCCCCTTGTCGGCACGTCACTGCAAAGTGTTTTGATCCTAATTGGAATGTAATTAAGACGAATGTTTTCATGATTGTATTTGAAAGTTAAACATTGTGGATCGCTTTAAAATAACTGGTTAACAATACTTCGTGATAAAATATGAACTGATATTATTTTATGCAAATACATCATTCATGGTGAGGCAGTATATATGCCGATATTGACAGTATGCATTTACTGTAGCATGGCAGTTTCGTCTGCTTGTGTGTCCACATGGGATATATTTTACTATGCAGTTGAAAATTCTTACGTGGTCTGATCAATCACCCCATCTTTCACCGTGTTTGATTGGCTGATGTCGGCTTTCTGTTGTTTCCATTGGTTAACCAGTTCGATGATGTGGCGGGTGTAGTCCACAAATGCACGCTATATGGAGCACCGTGAGAGGTTTTATGTTTAGAATTTACTCTCGGTCGGATACGCGTAAAAGTTCTCGGGACGAGTAAACATTTCGTTTTGCCCAGGCGTAACCGCCCACATAAAGTAGAAATTCCATTCACACATTCTATATATGTTTGAAGATGCAAATTTATGTTGACACATTTGACCCAGTTCTGAGAAATTCTAAGGTATTTAAAGGTACTCAACCCGATAAAACTCCTCTCAATTACTATTTCAATGGCTTCGGGGGTCAAAAATATTTGATTCGAGTCGAGGAAGTCACCCATCAAAGCTCAGATTTGTTAGATATCGATTTTAGAAATCTATTATTTTTCATTATCGGGAATTCTTCCTGGCCCAGAAGATAGTCAAAAATTCGTTATTATTACCCACTTGATTATAGAGTTATCCATCCTTGTCTGTTTGAATAGAATTTTGGCGTAATATCTCGAGCAGGTTACCAAATTGACGGCAGTTATAAGTACTCATCTCGAGAACATACGAATTTTCAAAAATCAATATCTATTAACTCTGAGCTTTGTTTGATGGGTTCCTCGACTCGAATCAAATATTTTTCACCCCCAAAGCCAAATAAATAGTAATATAGGACCCTCTGATCGGATTGTTGTTGTTGGAATCTGTTGAGATGGGGACCCTCTTTACGGGTTGAGTACCTTTAATAGTCCAAATTGAGATCAACTAAGATCAAATTAGACCTATTTGCATTTGGACATTAATTGAAACGTCGTCCGTGGTATATATATATATGTTAAAGTGTTAAATGTACTCAATCCGACCAGACGGTCCCCATATCATCAAGATACAACAACAAAATTTCTACAAAATAATGCTAAACACTATCAACTATGGAATCAAATTTCCCAAAACCTGTTATTTGTCAACATTTTGTTCAACGAAATATGGCATTATTATCACTTGAGTATCAGGAAATTTGGCCGTATTACCACTTGATTTTAGAGTTATCCATCTACATCCGCAATTTTGCCCGAGACTGTTCGTTTGACGACGTTTTTCTGGGCCACAAATAATTGCACATTTCGAGAAATAACAAACTTCAGAAATCGATATCTGATCACTCTGAACTTTGATGGGTGGGTTCCTCGACTCGAATCAAATATTTTTTACCGTCGAAGCCAAAGAAATAGAAATTTAGGAGCGTTAATTCGGATAATGCATCTTTAACCATTTCTTTAGGGAATGCATGAATTCTCTCATTCCGCTATATATGCATTGGAATGGTCTATATTTATTCACATGGAAGGGATATATAAGGAAATAAATTATAAGTAAACTACAAACCGGCAAACAGATATAATGCAATCATACAACTGCAGAAGGATTCCTACCCCCATGGTCGGAAATTTGATATAATAAGTTTAAAAAAATGTATGTGTTGATCTACATTATACTACTTTTACTATAGTGAACTATACTCAGCGATGAGTATTTAGTAATTCAATTCTTTAATGTTCTAACCGTGTTTTGGCCACAGGCCCCTGGGGAAAATTACTAAAATACCAATATAGACTATACCAGTGTAATTTTCCCCAGGGGCCTGTGGTTTTAGCATGAGAACCGTTCATGTTGAAAACAATTTACAATTTACATGTCATTGGTGTAAACAAATTTGTCATAAATCAGACATATTAAATGTCATTCATCGCATGTGAATATGCATATATACACATATACATATATACATATATATATGCATATATATACATATACATAAATACATATTACAAACACACATATACATATATGTAAATAGTTTATGGGTTCATGTGAGAATAATAATACATTTATATTGTCGGGCTTAATCTGTGGTGATCCAACTTTAAGTATATGTCTGAGATACCCACACAATTTATTTATAATTATTACATAAGAGGGGTTCATCAATTTTTTTAAATTATGGGTATTTGGCTGTTCAGTTAGTTGGATTGGTAGAAATCTCCTCCTCGTGGAATTCATTTCTGGGCATTCCATTATATAATGAAATTCGTCCCCGATTAACCCTTTGTCGCACAGAGTACAAATTCTGGCATCAGTTGCCGTGTTGTTCCATGAGCCGACTTCAATAGGCAAATGGTGGCCCCTACATCGGAATTTTGCCAGAGTCGTTACATTTGAAACGTTCAAAACAGATAGGTATTTTTCTATGCCAAATTGTGTCTTTATAATACGATATATTCTACATTTACTCATCAATGAAATACTAGTTTGCCATGTTTGCTTGCATGTACTGGTTCTCCAATGATTCTCGCACTATCCTATATATTACACCTGTGGTCATTACTAATTACGAACTGGTTCAACCATACGTGTGATAGTCCTGTGTCGTAACACAGTTCTCTGATATGCTCTATCCACGGATGACTATGGTTCTCGTGCTCATGAATGGATAATACATATTCATATAATATTTTATTAATTTTCTGCGTATCCGATGCCATAAGGTTAGCCCATGCATGCAATACGTTATCATTCTGCATTTTATCTATTATATATTTTGGAAGATCTGTTTGTTTGTGTACACGTGTGTAATCGATGAACTCGAAAACGGCCTACCCGATTTCGATGAAACTTGGTATGTGGGGGTATTTTCAGATCCGATATTTTCAGATCCGAGGTCAACTTTTCACGTGCCGATGTCAAATCTGTTTTTACGCTGTGTTACGGGACTTTCATTTGAGTTCGGTGCTTACAAATCGATTCGAAACAGCGCGAATAATAAAATGCCAGTCATAATAATGACACTGTGAGAATCTTTCGTGTTTTTTCTTTCCAACGATATATAAGCCGTATGTATCCGTTTTAGTTATCTGCCTCAATTATCAAGAAGAAGTGGTACTATCTTCCATCAGGATAAAAACAATGCGTAACTTCTATGACGTCGTTAGAGGTCATAACGTTAGATCACGCTAACGCTTAACCGGCCGATGCATTTGACTGTTTCAGACGTCTTGGCGATATCTCGGGCACCGATGGTAATTTATCTTTACGTTGAAACTTGATAATTAATGAACGTGTGTGTATGAGGCGCGTTTATATACTTGAGTGGAAATCAAATCGGGTTAAACTGGCGGATTTTTACGGACGAAATTTGATGCATAGGGTATCTCGGTATCCGCTGGGTCGATTTCCCGGTATCCGCTGGGCCGATTTTCACCATTTTTGGGGTGTTGGTGTTTGACCCCACCTGACCTTCAAAATGGTCAATTCAAGGTCAAATCGGGTAAAACCGGATGGATTTCGACGGGTACTTTTGTCGGGTACTTTTGTTCGGGCACTGTGTTTTGGACGGGTCAAATCGGACCCCACTTGACCTTGGCCTTCAAAATAGACAATTCAAGGTCAAACCCGGACGAAGTCGGGTGACCTTCAAAATGGTCAATTCAAGGTCAAAGCCCGGACGAAGTCGGGTCACCTTCTAGTGTCTATATATATATATATATATTTACACACTAAGTGTTGTCATCACTAAATCCAGCATTATGATTGGTCGGCGCCCACGTGGCTAGTTGCAGTTATTTCTCGGTGAATGCGTAACGCCTCATAACACCAAGATAATAACACCATCGATACGTCATTAGGTTTGGAAAGACGAACGCGTAATGCTTTGGGCGCATTTTGACTCGCGCAGGATTGACTTAATACATCATCGGGTTTCAACATGAAGAGAAATTGTTCCTATTAACTTTTGCCAAGGGTGCTATTGGGTATTTTGGGCTGATCTTGTCACGATACACTTTTCGATTTAAATATATTTACAAAAGCGGCTTTTTCGCTAAATGTATATAAATATAAGGATTAACTGTCATGTCCACTTACCTCACCGTTACATCTCCATAAAAACAGTCCACATGACAGTTAATCCTTATATATGCTGAGAGGAATAGTGCCTGTCTCACCGTAAACCATAACGCTTGGTGTACTTGGCTTCAGTCCCAATACATATTTCAGGAATTTTAGTTGTATCTTCTCTAACTTTTCTATGTGCTGATATCTCCAAATTTCACAACCATATAATAATATCGGTTTTACGGTTTTAGAAAAAAGCTCAATTTGTAAATTCACCGGTATGTTCAGTGATCTAGATTTATGTAGGATACTAAACATAGATTTATTCGCTTTCATAATGAGATGATTTATAGCCGTTTGTGGCTGCCATTGAATATGATCCGTTTCTGGTGATTATGATACCCAAATAGCTAAACTGTGATACAATTTGTAATGGTTCGTTATTAAATAGTATGCGAGATTTTGGGTTTCTGTCGCACCCTAAAATCATCATTTTAGTTTTACTAACATTAGCTGTCTCCGTGAAAATGAAATGGTTAAGATGTTAAAGATGTCCTGACCGATTTGTCACGATGACGTGTTACCTATGTGGTAGATCATGCCATGAATCTCTACTCTGTCTAACGCCCGTGGAGATCATATTCCACTAGTATATAGAAACCTTGGAACTTTTTGAAGTTTTCACAGGGAACCTTATAAAGTCGGAAAAAAAAAATAACGCGGGAAATATATTTCTCAGTTATCTGTTCCTTGATAATGTACTTTACTGAAGGTGAATGTCCCAATTCAAAATTGTATGCTTTTCCGTGGTATTTGTGAGCCAATATCGCAAAAAAACAATGAATTAATTAACCAGGAGAAATTCCATAATTGTAAACGACGCAAAGCAAAATCGCTCACAAATATATTTAAATCGTGAAAGTTCGAGTTGTGACCTTCACCTACAGTGAAGTACATTATTAAGGAACACATAATATAGTAACTAAGAAATATATTCCCCGCGTTATTTTTTCAACTTTCAAACTTCCCTGTCAAAACTTCAAAAAGTTCCAAGGTTTTGCACTGGTGGAATATGATCTCTACGGGCGTCATAAAGCCAGAGTAGAGATTCATGGTATGATCTACCTATATGGATGATTTTGTGGATTTGCATGTGTGATACGGTTATGTTTTGTGAGAGTGTGTGTATGGTACAGTGGACACTGCTTTGATAATTATTTGTTACATGCTTTATAAATCTTCATAGAATGGAGGAAATAAAGATATAATAATAATAATAATATATATGCTAAAGATCAACGGTCCGCTTTGACACAACACAACTCTGGATTTCCTGGGCTAATTTTTCGCTAAATATACCAGGCAAAAGAAAATGAAAAATACATGCAATCATCATGCACCAATCGCACACTCACATACATATACACGCAACTAAAGATGGATTATCTCTTTAAATAACAAATTTTAGATAGTTTCATGTGTACGAAATAATACCTATGAGTTGGAACTCCTTGCCCGGAAACGATTCTATCAATTAATATTGATTTTATTACGAATATTTTATAAATAAAATGAGATGACCACATGGGACTCTTTATCGTTCTATTTTTAGAACAAACAATTCAGGCGATAACAAATAGCGATAGAGATCATTGGGGTGTTCCAAAAGCTATACTCCGAACGTTAAATGTCCCAGATTGATTATTTGTTTTGTTTTGTTTTTACATATATATGTATAACTATAGTTATAAGCTATGCGTCTAATTAACGTTTATTTGTGACGTAATTACGCAATAAAATTTCTGGTCTCTGTTAACAGTAACCACTATTGCGTGTTAAACAACCACACGTTTTAGACCAGAACATATTCAAAACATAATCATTATTAATTGACAGAAGGATTTCCGGACAGGTGTCTTCGATTCATATCTAATATTTTATTCCCCGATAACTATATAACATATGTTTACAAAGAGATAGACCAACTTTAAAGCTCACTAAATGCCCATGTAAATGCCAGAGATATTGCGACGGGTTTGTGGTCGGATTGGGGTGTGTGGCGATAGCAATGTCTCAACGGAAATACACATTTCATTTTAAAGGCCCACTTAATTTTAGAGTCACCTGGGGCCTATACTATAGAATTACAATTGCCGTGTTTCTCCACGTGGACAGCGTTAGTCGGTAATTTCCCAGTCTTGTAAAGCTAGACTTGTGTTCTATAGTACTCGAGCAATTGTGTTCTTGTAAATTCCTTGCATTGGATATTGTAATTTAACAATAGGCGATTACCCTTTTTCACACCATACATCGTTGTGAACTGACTTATATAATGTTCTGGGAGAGTCATTCTGTAACTGGGATTCATTTCAGCAGCAAGTTGCTCGGTTTTTGTGGTGTTTGGAGTGTCCCAACGCTGCATCTTTTTGTTATTCTATAGTACTCGAATTGTCTAACTTGGGGAAAAACAAGAACTCGCTTGACGGGCTGATAAATTACCAACTTAGGGAGTTCCATAGTACAGACATAACACAAATCGGGTAGAACACGGTGTTAACATTACAAGTATACGAGGCTGAATTAGTGGTTGTCACCGCAATGAAACGCGTGCGAATGTCGATATGTCGGATTATCGCTTTGTGTATTGCGCACTCATGCATTAACCCTTTCTCGAAGTGCGAAGTTTTTGCCGGGTCAATAAAATCGTAGTCATATTGGGATGATGGGTTCAAATTACGCATGGGCGTAGATAGATATATTTTGAGATAGGGTTCATAAACATAGACAAATTGGCTTTGATAAATAAGGGTTTGCACATAAATTATGTTGTGACGGGGGCGATTCTCATTAAAATACTCAAACAATTGGGAATGTCACGCAGGGACGTTCAATGGGTGTTGGCGCATCACAATAATCTTCGTCCCAAAGTTAGAGATGATTGATTTATGGGGTAAATGGCAATTAGTTCAGAAGTTTCGATCGGTTGGAATTGTTGGTTTGGGGATTTCTAACAGTTGGAAATCTTGAGTAACCATTGCAGAATTTCAACCGAATGGGGTGCAAATATAGTTTTCTGGTTCAGGAAGGAGGTGTACTCGGGCAGCGGAGACCTTATACGTGAATGTTACCGCGATTCCATGGTAGAAAATGGCACTGAATTTACTAAAAATTAAGACTGGAGAATAGGTTACAATCATTACAATGACTAAATTTTCCAGCTAATGTAACTGCAAATTATAATTTATACTACTAGTATGTTTTCCTACATTCAGTGTAATTTTGGTTGTTAAATCTAAGTTTCTACTTAAACAAAAAGTTACACCGACCCTTTGGAAAATATACTTGAAATATATATTTTCACCCTTTTAACTTGGAAATATTTTTATCAGTCTATTATCTCCGGCAATTCAGTTTGTTTTCAATTACATTGTACATGTATCGAAATCGTACGTATACGACAACCAGTTACAATTTTCCTGCTCAATCTGACACTATAATCACCATGTGTATGTTTTTCTGTCGATGGGGTTTATTTGTGATCACTCTATCCGTCTCTATCCCTTTGTGTTCGTACATACATCGTTAAATATATTTGACCATGAACCATGTAAATACAAGGAAAGTCATGAAAAGCTATATATTGTCTTCTATGATGTTGGTCAATAAAACATCTATCTCTTATAAAGAGCGATTTCGCTTACGATATTTTGTACTCGTGTTCAGCGTAAAATGTTGTAATCGTTTGTGTATTTTCGCGATGCTTGTGCCATTGGGATTATGGTGCACGCATGTAGTTTTCGTGTTCCCCGTTGCCTATCATAACATTGACTTTATACATCCACTAAACCACTCGCCAAATGACTCAAATATATATAGGCATTACTATATCCATTTATGTATAATATTAGAGTAAGTTCCCTTTACCCATTAACAAGCGTTCGCCTCCACGCGTAGAAAACGAAGATCCATAGTACTGGATTTTGTCTGTTCTTGTAAATGACGGGGAGTCGCACACACTTGTAAATTATCGTATCCATAGTATTCGACAGTTTGTCCACGTGGAGAAACACGGCAATTGTAATTCCATAGTACAGGCCCCTGACCACAATATATACAACATATTCCATATTGTATACCAATTGAAAGAGGAAACTCCAAAACATTGTATTATCAACTTATCCGGTCGAAAAACTGTGACCATGTTGTTTTTGTCAAGGTATAACGCGTGCATGCTCTGTGCTTAAAGTTGCTTAATCCGAATTAACGCTCGCAAATTACTATTTCCTTGGCTTCGGGGATAAAAATATTTGATTCGAGTCGATGAACCCACCCATCAAAGCTCAGATTAATCAGATATCGATGTTTGAAATCTGTTATTTTTCACCACCGATAATTGTAGGTGGCCCAGTAAACAGAGAGACTTTCTCTGACCAAATTGCGGATGAAGATGGATAACTCTAAGATCAAGTGGCTTTTTTCTGTCAGATAATTGACAAATCGGCAAAATTTCGTTGAACAAAATGTTGATAAGTAACAGGTTTTGGGCAATTTTATGCCACAGTTGACTGTGGTTAGCATTATTTTTGGGCAATTACTCGATTCTGATAACTGAAGCGGCATTTATTGTTGTTGGAATCTGATGATATGGGGACCATCGAATCGGATTGAGTACCTTTAATTTCATTCTGGTATGTACCGCCAATGTATTATTCTCAATGAATGGGGAATAACTCTATCTCGTAGTTGAATTCTGATGCATTCTGTAGAAAATAACAGGGGAAGTCTTGGGGGGAATCTGAGAATCTCTATCAATTGGTGGGCACTCCAATGCCACAGCTGTTCCGTATTCTGATGGAATATATATTTTGTTTGGTTCCTCTTCCAAATGGTAAAATTATGGATGTTGTGTATAATGTGATCTGGGCATTCGGAAATTAAGTGGGCATTTAAAGGCCCACTTAATTTTCGAATCCCCAGATCACATTATATACATCATATTCCATATTGTATACCATATGAAAGAGGAAGCTCCAAAACATAGTATTATCAACTTATCCGGTTGAATAAACCGTGAACATGTTGTTTTTGTCAAGGTACCGACGTATGCTCTGTGTTTAATTTCGGACTTGTCTGTACTGACAGTCTAGCTATTGTCAATGGAAGAGGAATAGCTTTATCTCTTAGTTGTGAATTATGATGAATTCTGGGTACAATAACGGGGGGAGTCTTGTTCTGAATCTGAGAATCTCTGTCTCTTAATTGGTGGACACTCTATAGTCGGTGGGCCATTTTTTGAAACAAAAAATATAACTTTTGCTCCACTTTAACCCAACAAAGGTTTTTATATATCAAAATAAATGTTCGTTGTTATATCCCGCATCAGAATATATACGTCGGGCTGGAAAAGTCTCCAAACATCATGGCGACAATTACGGGAGATAACTCCTCCCCTATATATTAACATATAGGATTTTACCCAAGTATGATCTACCGCCCACGGTGGTAGTCAATGAAATACCACTTGTCTAAAATTGATGTATGTCGTTTAAAATATGACAATCTACGAAACGATATATAATTCCCTGACATTATGGATACACGTTTTCGGAAAAATCTCATTCAAATTGTAGAATTGGTGAAAAAAAAACAGCAAAATTATTTTTTTTATGAAATTTGAGACCATGCCTATAGAAAACTATCCACATTATAATTATGAGGTTCAATTATACTGAAAACATCACCATTGACTACACTTTACGACGCTAAAAGAGTCCAGGATATAAAGTTGTGGTAAGTTTGAAATAGCAAGTAAAACTTAACCCTACCCCCCCCCCCCCAAATCACGATTTAAAAAAAAATATTTTATGCTATTGTCTAACCCGCACAACTATGACATCAAATCGAGTCTGATTCGTTTTTATGTGATCAAATTCAGTCAGAATATAATTTTGAACACTAAAAGGAATATTATGTATTGTTTTGTTTTTTTTTGAAAATCGGCCTTGAATTTCCAAAATTGATGGGAGTTTCATTTGCTCCATATGTTATTGCTGTTGATGTACGTGGAGGTATGGACACATATACAAACATTATCGACATCTCAGACCAAACATAACCATATTCGCATGAGGTAACAACAGCACGCCGTCGGGGCGTGGCATAATACGCCCGTTTCTGTAGTAGAGTGGGGCAATGTTTAATTCATTTGTTTGAAACCTTTGAATTAAAGGGGTACTGTACGCCAAATGTTGTTGTTGGTTTTTATAGTCTCCGAGTCGGAGAATAAGGTAACAATTTTTTCATTATTTGAAAGTCTGTTGAGTACGAAGTAGTGTTACGGGTGACAAATTTACCGGAATGCAAAAAATACAAATTGTCGTTGTCGAGTAATTTTTGTACAGTTTTCAACCAAATGAATCAAATAAAAGTTATATTATATGCATACTAGTCCCATATAATCATTTAAGTTATTGTATCGTCGCTAGTCAGTGAGTGGCTTGAGTGTTCTCCCCGTATCATCATACTATTTTAAGCGATCGTGTGTGCGATCGGTTTAACAATCCAGTATCCCTCAATTACTTTATTTGATTACGGAAATTCGTAATTTAATTGACGCCATTTTATGGCTCCAGTCATAAATTCAATTTATATCAAATTATTAACTTTTTAATTATTAAATTTTAAGATAGCCTATTAACCGAGCGTTTACAGAATACATCTTCGACTCAAATTACTTATGTTTCTATATATTATCGATATTAGATCGTTGTTGTCACCGGAAATTTAATGAAAATGGCGTACAGTACCCCTTTAAGACGAAATAATAACAAAAATAAAATATATGTCGAAAAAGGGGCATAACTCAGTCAAATTCATGCAGACGAAACCCATATTCGAACTTGATCTGTATTTTGGGGTGGTAAACTAATATACCAAATTTGGTTCAGTTCACTTGATGCAATCTAAATTTATCATCCGGAAACCCCAAATCAGGTAAAATCTAAGTCGAAAAAGGGGCATAACTCAGTCAAAATCATGCGGACGAAGCCCATATTCGAACTTGATCTGTATATTGGTGTGGTAAACTATTAAACATACCAAATTTGGTTAAGTTCACTCGATTCAATCTAAAGTTATCATCCGGAAACCAAAAGCGGACGGACGACGGACGGACAACCCATTTACATAATACGACCGTTTTTTCAAACGGGCGTATAAAAATCAGTTTATTTTGGGAGGACAGCGCACCATTATCGGTGATTTGGTTGTGATAGGAGTGTCCGTTTTTTGTTGAGAAACCACTTTTTCGGATCACCATGCATGCGTCTACTATATCTCCATCAAGAACAGCACCGTTACTGAATTATTAGGGCATATAACAGTCGGATATATGGCCGGGCCATTTTCTTTCCATAGACGGTCATTAGTACTTATAGATTTTATAAAAAAAACAATGGAATAATTCCAAGCATTTGCCATTTCAAGGTAAGCTGTAGTTGCAGAATGCTTATTTTTGTGAATTCTCAGTATCAAATTCACGACAAAAAAAAATCTATTTTTAATATTTTGTAAAATTATTTTGCTATTTATTTCTGTATATTGATGTGGAATTCGAAGATAAAATTATTGGCGCAATCAACAATCGCATTCAAATCACACCAAATTTGATTTAAATCGACCCATTCTACCCGCTGTCAGTTCAAATTCAAGCATAATATAATTGTTCTTGCAAAGAGATGAATATTTTTCAATCCAGTTAGTATTTTCTCCTAACCTATATATCATACATACCTAATATAAGGAATGTTATGGTGAGTTGTATTGTGAGTTGTAAGTTGTTGGCGCACCAAATTAAGGGTTTTACAACCGACATTTAAAGCGCGCTCGCGAATCTGAATAAGGAATTGGCGCAATATCGTAATTCTGAATTATTATAAACAATCTACTGCGCTTTTTGCGAGAAACTAAACAGCCGACCTGTATTTTCTCGGACATGCAGCTGTGACATGCGTGAATAATATCGCATTCATGCATATCATCATCATTATGCTATAATATTAGTATATTCTTGAGAAAATTATCATAATTTGATAATGTTATTTCTAAATTAGAATTAGACATTTGGACGTATACCGTAGGGGAGAGCGGGGCATTATTGGAAAGTTTTTTATTCAATCACACATACAGGGAAATGTGAGCATGGGCCCCTTCCCTTTTTCAACTTTTATCATAAAGTATATCAAAGACTTTAAATATGGCATATCATTATATATAATCTATTTCGCTTTTACATAGAAAAAGTCGAAAATAATTTCGTTCCAACATGCCCCGGGTTGTTTGAAACCAGGGGCAAATTGGAACATCGACCGGGGTAAGTCAGAACACTGATCGTATAAGGAACACATATGAAATCAATGTATAATAGAGGTAAAACCACTAATATATTCCAAGAACTATATTAAATTGCTAGTATGAAACATAATAGCTGAGTCCGGTAAATAAAGTATGTTCGAGAAATCGTCATCATTGGAAAACGCAACACATCCAATGAAAACGTCGTTTCACATATATGAGGGACCTCATGAGGGACGTAGCAGGGCAAAATTTGGAAGGGGTTTTAGTGCTATCGATACAAACCTCCCCATTTGCCACACACATAATTATTCATCAACGAAAACGTATTGAAATCATATTTAGGACATGGTTACAAGCAACTGAGATGCATTCATCCATAATTCCATCTGATTTTTTCCATAATGGTTAGTTATACTAGCTCAGTCCATAATTTTGATGGGGTTTTCCCGTAAGTCGCACTATGAGGACACAACGGGGTGTTCCAACATGCCCCTAACGTGGACAAGGGATCTAATAGGCCTATATGGCACAAAATCTGGGATAGACACTAATTAATCTGTATTTTTTTCATTTATGATTGAAATGAAATAAAACTGGATCAGCTGACATAATTTACACCCTTTATGTCCAGAAATTTTATCTTGAACATTGATGAAACCTGAAAATCGAAAAAATTACTTGATACCCCCCAATAATGATTTTTTGGCATATCTCTTACACCATTCCGAGAATAGTCAGAATTGTGTGTGTTATTTGTGCATACAAGAGTGTTTTCCACAAATAAGTGGCAATTGTTGATGCTGTTTTATTTTTTAACAACAGAGGTGCCCAGTGTGTTTCAATATACCCCATGTTCCAGTTTTGTGAGCTGGACATGCCACGGTCTCCCCTATCCATTGAGATTCAGAAAGCCGCCCGTCCCTTTAAGCGGGGAAATTGCTCATAAATTAAGGAAACATATGGTGACATATTATGTATAGGCCCTGGGCCTTATATGCATTTATGTATCGATATGCATGTTGGGATAATTATATATAGGCAAAGTTTAATTAATATCATGACTATCGCGGGAACAGTGCATGATCATATTAATTAGCCTTCCGGGTAGTAGGCCTATATAAATTATGCCCTAGGTAATACACTTTTGTCACGGTATCAGTAGGCTACAGTTAGATACGATTTAAAAAGAATTCAGAAGGTTTTCCGGGAACTTTATCACTTAAATTCAAGATATCTGATCCGATCTGACAATTATAAATTTATCTATAAAATAGTCAATCCTTCTTTGACGCACGGTGACCAAGCATTTCCCAAACCCGGAACTTCTTTTGAATAGGTGCTCAATGAACTGCACCGGTGACCTTTTCCGGGTTGAATAAAATGATATCGAATTCATTTCTCCGGTTAGGCATTAGACTTAGTATATCTTGTCAGGCAACGAGATCGCGGTATATTCATAACTCAAGCATGGCTAATGCAAAAGTAGCAGTCGTAAGTTATTTTGTATTTTATATTCTTTGAATAATCATGTTAATACTTGCCTCTGAAGAGATCTGAGTCAGTTATACTATTAGAAATGTACTGGGTGAATTTCGTACCGTACCACCGTTTCTACTGTTTTTAATTTAATGATTAAATCATTAACGAATGGTCATCTTATTTTGTTATGAAAAGGGATCACACAGTGCAATACAGAAAGATGGATTCGAATCATGCATGTTTTTTTATTGGGTGATTATATATAATTTTAATAAATATTTACCATTTCGGTTTAGTTATTTGCGATTCGCAGTACAATTGTCCTTAACATATATAACTTATAAGTCCATGCACATGGCTCAGCCATTTTACAATTTCGGCGGCGGAGATTTTTTCATGCGGCTGGCGTTAGAGATAATATGGCTGGCGGCGGCTTGTGGCCAATAATGGCAATATGGCTGGCGGTGGCGGCGGAGAGCGATGGCTCTTCAGGCTCTACCAAACGTGCAAAAAGACAACCAGGATCTCAAAGTCTCACCAAACAATGGGAATTTAGATTAGTCGTCTGCTATATATTTATTAATTTAATATTATTATAATTATTTTTTTGTGATCGGAGACGGAGTGAAATATCAACGGAATTTAAATGGACATATATAGGCCTATGCCATCCGCTTCGAGTCTGACTGACAGCGCAGTTCTGTAAATATTAGACAACTAATGTAAATTCCTGTTGACGTTGAGATCCTGGCTATATTTTTGCACGTTTGAAAGATCCTGGGTGTCTTTTTGATCGAAACCATGTGACAATGACCAATTCAGCTATACTATAGGCCTATATATTTGTATATTATAGTGATTAGTATACTATTATATCTAAACAGAGTTGCTAAAGAGCAGTATACAGATCTTTAGCTAGAATGGCCTGTTACATTAAAGAGCGGTATAGAATTAGACCATTAATTGATAATTATTATTTGATTCATGGGAATTTATTTAGAATCATGCAGGGAAGCTGTCGACAGTAGTCCTATATAATCATGTTTTGAAGCACAAATGATTTAAATTATGCTGAAGCACAATTTTAAATGATTTAATTGAGCTGTTCTAAGAGTGAATATGTGGATTTTTTAAATACAGTTATTCATTAACTCATGAATGAATTGGACCCAAAACTCAGGCACAGCCTATTTTATTGGGTCCAAACAGAAAAATACAAAAAGTTGACAAACAAGGACACATGACAATTTTATGGTGTATATATCTTGTATCATGGAAATTCCTAATAATCGTTAAGTATGAAGTCACTAAATAAGATTAAATAAAACAGGGTTATCCTGAAAATACTGTGGATAATGGCAGTCAGATAAGTTAAGATAAGTTTCTTGAAGCAAACCATTATACAGGTAAGATTGTAATGGTGTCTGCCAAATTACAATATGGAATGCCCTTACTGAAAAAAAACACAAAATAAGTGATACATTAGTGCAGCGTTTGAGCACTAAGATTCATTAATTTCTTCATTTACTGTTGGAGGGTTCTAAGCACTATAAGAGTAGCACTAATGCTCGTGCTTAAGCATTAAGTAATTTCAAGAAGCTCCAGTCATGGAAGGTTTAACCCTTTGAACCTGTAATGTTCACCGATATTTCGGTGCAAATGAACTGTGATTATATCCCATAACACCGATATTTTGGTGCAGCGATGACATTGTATGTAGTATAACCAGTGCCAGACCCACTGATTTATATAAGAAATGAACGGCGGTTTCAATGTGGTCATGGGATTTTGACCGCGAGAAAAATTCAGCAAACTGCATGAACCCCGAAAGGGTTCATGCGGAGTTTGCTGATTTTTTATCGCGGTCAAAACCCATGACCACGTTGAATCCGCCGTTTATTATTTATATTTATATACTTACGCTCTTTAAAACACTTCTCCAAATATGTCCGTTATTTCGTCAAAAACACTTTTTCAAATATCTCCGTTATTTCGATATATTTTGCTCTATATTTCGCCCTATTTCGCTATTTCGCTGTATTTTCCTATTTCGATTTTCGTGCTATTTCGCTGTATTTTCATATTTCGCTTTTTCGTTGTATTTCATATTTCGATAATTCGCTATATTTGACATATTATGGGATATGGGATTATATGATAACCAACATTCTGATAGTCAATCGAACATCTCGTGCCACCCGTGCTCGCGATTAGATGCCACTAGCCATCCAATCGTGAACGTCGATTACATATTGTTTGCTATCAAATCCTTGGCGTATTGGCTGACTAGATACTCAAGCAGTCGGTAATTTCCGACAATCCCCGGTGATTTCCGGGACCAATGTGTTCATGAAAGTGACGTCACGTTACGTTCATAGGTTTATGAACGCATTGAATAAGGGGATGCATCTACCGTAACGCTAAGGGGAAATCGGAAGAGATATCAGGTATATGTAAATATATGTGAATGGCTCCCACATATGTCAGGGGTACCCATGGTGTGTATGGGATGGTTGGTCGCTAGTATCATTTAGAAATATATGCCCATGTGCACAGCATATAATCTAGATCATTTTCATTCTCAGGTGAATTAGGGTCATGCATGTTCACTCTAAATTTAATTATGGGCATTTTTAAACATTAGTGGAAACATAGGGTATCCTGTAATGACACGTGTCTGAGAAAACCCCAACTAATGAATATATCATGGGTGCAACTTGTAACCGCAACCTGAATTGTGGGAGCAAATACACTATTACAGTAATGCCCTAAATAATCGACTCCTTTAATAACCACAGCAGAATTATGGGTAATTTTTCAGTATTTCGTCAGAAATATGGCTTGTTGCCATTCATCGGAAAGCTCTCTCTGCTGTGGTTAAGGAGTCGATTATTTAGGGCATTACAGTAGTTGCTCTCGCTGTGTTTTGCTCATGGAATGGACTGATGGATGGGGAGTATTCCCTTTATATTATGAGCACTTCTGAACTTTCTTAGTCGGCAAAAATTGTATCATTCTGAACTCCTTGAGTTGTGGAAGTATGCAGAATGGAGACTAGCGAGGTTTGCCGAATGAGTTTGTATGTGATTTCCTTGTGACATGTGACTCTTGGAATCCCGGCATCCCGATGGGTTTACATGATTCTTACAGAGCAGTCAATTTACAGATCATATGCAACAATAAGATCTGTATACATGTGCAATCATTCTTCAGTATCACAAAGTTTCTTAGTTCAAGAGCAGTGTTCTATGTACTCTGTAGTCTATAGAAACCATATGTGAATGCACTAATGGAACAGATTTGATAAAATATTGAATCAGGGCAGCCAATTTCGATTCAAATTGAATCAGACAAAATTATTTAATATATGAATGAACTCGGCTGAACTTGCAGGCCCTACTGATTATGTGATCTCTCGCCTGTCTTGATAACTAATTTAAAATCCCATTTTTGATAAGAATTTGACGTACTGGGCAACCTGATACACTTTTTCATGCAGCAATGGCCAATACAGCAATACTACCGTTAGCCCCTTTTCGGTGCCATCACCTCCTTCGCCATTATATTAGCCAGCACAATTGATAATCATATGAAAGGACAAGTGACTGATTTAACCCTTTGTATATAGATACTAAATTGATTCTCCCATTCAGTTATAAAAGTATACATTGGAATGGTGTATTATTCATTTGGAGGTGTGTTCAGTTATAAATGTAGACAGAAACACAGATAATACAAGAGCAGATTGATTCATTTTCATTGGTGGAAAATGTTCAAATATATAAATAAGTTCAGGTCGTTTGTTGAACTTATTATCTGAACATTTCCTAAGAGAACTACTCATCAATGAGTATTTAGTATAGTTCACACCTGACACAAACAGTGGTTTACATTTTGGAAAGCATCAGTAAAGTTGAATGTGGGTCTTGTCTGATGTTTTCTGATAGAGTTTTGCCCTTTTTGCAATTAAAAAATTACCATATTTTTTGTTGTCCAAATAATAAAATGTTTCCCATCTGCAAATCAATAGATAATTTCATCTCAATTATTACAGATATTGTCTGGATGTGGTGTGTATGATGGAACAGAAGTTCACGAAGCTTCAGCGTATGTATACTTGTATATATTAACCAAGAAGCTGAAATTTTTAATTATTCATTTTAATGTCACCATAGACTTTTGTTATATGGTATGTTTTCCAATTTTTACCAAATATGACCTCAATATTTCACTTTTGCTATTTAAGTTTTGAGCATCTTAGCATTTTTGTGTTAATGGGTGAATCTCTGGTGTTAACTGAACCCTTTCATGACCATTACGGCCATAGATGGCTGTGACTGCTCTGGATAAAAACGGATGGCCAAAATTAAATTTCGGACTACGACAACATCACCTAGGGTCACTCGGAGAAGAACAAATTGCCAACTAAAGTCTGATCACAAAATTTATTTAGTAGGTCACTATCTATCTTGATTAGAGGAGATGTTCCTGTACATCCGACCTCCCCTGATTACTATGGCCGGAATATTAATGTGTCAATTAAACCTTGATAAAATTGCCTGTAAAAGTCAGCTCAGATGGAGCATTTACTTGCAAAAAAATTTGTACTGATAGGGTTAATTTTCTATTTCCATAGTGTCCTGGTTCACCTCAGTCGTTCAGGAGCTAAAGCATCCATGTTTGCTCCAGACCGGGAACAGATGCACACTGTAAACCACACAAAAGGAGAGCCGATGGAACCCAACAGGTAGGTACTCTTTGTCAATCATGTTCTTTTCCGAAAGCAATATTTCATAATATAAAACTATTCAGTAGTGCCCAGTTAATTGATTTCATTGTCAGATACTATAATAAAAAAAGCCAGACAAGAATTATTTTTGTAGCGCTCGGATTAACAAATGCTATTGTATCAGTCAAGGTTGGAAATACCTACATGTGTGTATCTGAGTAATTGAATGCAGAAATTCATGGGGAATAAAGTGGCTCAAGCCTCAACCTTGTAAGCTTTCACATTCCTTTCTCTCATGGTTGATGAGAAAAACATGATATTATGGTTTGATACATTGTCTAGGTGAAAATTATGAAGCCGTGCACTGGGACATTTTAATTTCACTGATTTTCGCTGGATTCGATTATTGTTTGTCACTCAGAATATACACAGAACGAAACTGGTGCATTAATTGGTTTGTCAATATGGCATGAGTGCTAGTGTGGAAGGATATATGTAGAACAATACCTGCAGCCTCGAGTTCTATCCTTCCGCGATGGCACAAGTGCCAGTATACCCCCTTGAGTGATAAAATTTGTGGCAAAATTGATAAAGTACTTGTGTTTAAAATCTACTGTTGGCAGTCTCATGCTGATTAAGGACCTGAATGTCTTAGATTTTGTCATTGGCATCGCATGTGTGTATTAAATCAACTAGTGGCCAACAGTAACCGGTTGTTAAGAATATTAACCAGATATTCGTTTCAGCACTAGTGTTTATTACTCACTACCCATCCTAGAATTTGTGAATTAAACAAAACAGACTTACTAGCTTTATTCAGGCACATACAGGGCTTGTGTTATCATGTGTGATGATGCTTTTATTTTATACTTCCGATTTCTTGGTTGAGGGAAACATCATTCATGTCACGCTTGTTCCGTACAGTTTTGTAAATATGGAACAGCAAGAACACTATAATTCTAGTAACAAACATGTAATAAATGGAGGAAATGCCATCTAGCCACGCCTCTTCAAAATAGTCCAATATTACATTTGACATATTAGTATTAACAATAAAATATCCCTGGAAACCCTGACACAAAATGTTTAGAACATGATTTTTCATGAATAATATATTTTATACTAAAAAAATTGACAAGTTCTCAAATGATCTTAAGTAATCGGCCCCGTAGATCTAAATATTCAATAATGTGCTTTTGTGCCAAAACTCCCAGAATCGACATTTCAGAATCCCACTGACGATATAAAAATTTTATGAAGGAAAATATTTTGATGGACTTTCGACCTTAAGCCGTACATTTATCAGACAGCGGTCAGCTGCATTGTAGTGTTTATAGGTCAACTAAACTCTCCTACTGTGCGAGGAGTGCGGGCTATCTGGCTTGATTAGTCATCTTCGTGGAGGTGTGACCGAAACTTCTATTAATATAGCGTTAGCCTTTTCCCCACCCTCCCACCCCTTAGTCCATTTCCTCAAGGGCCATCCCTCCATGTCAGTGACTGATGGGCATGCTTTTTGTTTGGCTTTGCCATGTTCGGACTCTGGTTGTATCAATTTGTGGTGTAGCAGTGGCTAGTTTTGGTAGCGCCACTATCCGGTAATTGTTTAACATATAATGTGGTATTTATTATGGTCGGTAGTTCTTATTAAAGAATTGCCATATTGCACATATGTCTCAGTTTTACATTCTTACCCCATTAATGGTAATAGGGCAGCTTCAAATGGCTGGGGAGATAGGATATAAATCATTTTTCATGTATTTATCATTGATCTCCAGATTGTGACAAAAGTGAGCAATTGCTATGTTTAATTTGAGACTTTAAGACTAGGATTCCCTTTAAGGACAGGGTTCATGATTATGCTATAATGTTGTGAGAAGGGATGAATCATTTTAGAGATCAGCACCAAGAGTTTTCACATTACATATTTGGCTCCTTCCTACTACAGTCTACCCATATCAGTAGGTGTCTGCACATAGTTAAAGCTATGGATCATGATGTGATGGATTCTACTGCCAGTACCTATTCTATTAATAATGTATGACTGTAACAGATAAAACATTACAAATCAATACCTCTTTTTTTCTCATATTCTTTGATGTAATCTAATTGAATTCAAGGCATCACTTTGATATATGTGTTAATCACTTTCATACCTGTAAGACCCAACAGCATAGACTTCCTGGCCTGAGATCAAAAGAGGCAATTATACGCCCACACGAAGATTGGGTGTAATAATGAAAACATGTATCCATAAGCAATGTTTCCACTAGAGGGGCAGTGGATCCCATTTAGGGACTCTTACCTCATGCCCAAATTTTCCCTCTGACATATTCCCATACCTGATCCACAGCTTAAAGGCTAATGAGGCAGGGTATCCGCCAGAGGGTCAATGGGTCCCTTTTAGGGCCCCTTTCCCCATGCCAAAATTTCCCGTCCCACACGTACTATACCCATATACGTCCATTCTAGTGATTAACTGGTTCGCTGCTAAATATCCTACATACACATAATGGAATGCATATATATTTCAATAAACAGAAAATCATTGAATTTTATGCTTGGAGTAGGTAAATTTACTGCATTTACACTCTTTTTCTCAAATTTGATCCCAAATATATACACTTGTGATGTTATGAGCCTGGATGTCTCATGAGGCTATGGTTATGAGCCTGGATGTTTCTTTGGGCTATGGTTATGAGCCTTGATGTCTCATTAGGCTATGGTTATAAGCCTGGATGTTTCATTGGGCTATGGTTATGAGCCTTGATGTCTAATTAGGCTATGGTTATGGGCCTGGATGTCTTATTAGGCTATGGTTATCGGCCTGGTTGTTTCATTAGGCTATGGTTATGAGCCTGCATGGTTCTCAGATTAGGTTATGGTCATATGAGTCTGATTAGGTTATGGTTATAAGTTTGTTTTCCAGAATAGGTTATGGTTGAGTCTGCTTGTCAAATTAGGTTAATAATATGAGCCCGGATGTCGGATTAGGCTATGGTTATGGGCTTGGTTGTGGAATGCCGTTGGGCAAAACAATTTGTCAAACCTTTTGCAATAGAAGTACCTTTTCTGAAAATTTTATCGGTGGGCATCCATTCAAACTTCACAATGTTCAAATCTAATTATATATGTGACAATATTTCAAAAATATTACCTGACAAACTCTATTTAAATGATTAAAACTAAACAAGCAATACACTCTCATCTCCAAAGCCCAGATCTGGGCTTCCAGGCTTCAGCACTCTTACATAGGGTCCAAATATGGGATTTCAGCACTGAACCAGTTAATGTTTATATTGCCACTAAATAAAACCAACAGGAAATATAAACGAAGGTAATTTGATTTATTTAATGCTGACCACTATAGAACCATTTCATGGAAAAACAAGTCTCTCCAAGGACACAATTATTACACACATATAGACTCTATACCGATCTATACTTCGTTCCGCTATACTAAATCTATTTTCAATCAATTTCTTTCTATTACTCCATATGAAGAAAAAAAATCTCATGTTGATATATCTATCAATCCAGCCCACACTGTGAGTAGCTGAGTAACATATATACCAACAACCATCTTCTAAAATTATTATGAACACAATTACCTAATATTATGTCATCATGATGATGATTATGCTATAATGTTGTGAGAAGGGATGAATCATTTTAGAGATCAGCACCAAGAGTTTTCACATTACATATTTGGCTCCTTCCTACTACGGTCTACCCATATCAGTAGGTGTCTGCACATAGTTAAAGCTATGGATCATGATGTGATGGATTCTACTGCCAGTACCTATTCTATTAATAATGTATGACTGTAACAGATAAAACATTACAAATCAATACCTCTTTTTTTCTCATATTCTTTGATGTAATCTAATTGAATTCAAGGCATCACTTTGATATATGTGTTAATCACTTTCATACCTGTAAGACCCAACAGCATAGACTTCCTGGCCTGAGATCAAAAGAGGCAATTATACGCCCACACGAAGATTGGGTGTAATAATGAAAACATGTATCCATAAGCAATGTTTCCACTAGAGGGGCAGTGGATCCCTTTTAGGGACTCTTACCTCATGCCCAAATTTTCCCTCTGACATATTCCCATACCTGATCCACAGCTTTAAGGCTAATGAGGCAGGGTATCCGCCAGAGGGTCAATGGGTCCCTTTTAGGGCCCCTTTCCCCATGCCAAAATTTCCCGTCCCACACGTACTATACCCATATACGTCCATTCTAGTGATTAACTGGTTCGCTGCTTAATAATATGAGCCCGGATGTCGGATTAGGCTATGGTTATGGGCTTGGTTGTGGAATGCCGTTGGGCAAAACAATTTGTCAAACCTTTTGCAATAGAAGTACCTTTTCTGAAAATTTTATCGGTGGGCATCCATTCAAACTTCACAATGTTCAAATCTAATTATATATGTGACAATATTTCAAAAATATTACCTGACAAACTCTATTTAAATGATTAAAACTAAACAAGCAATACACTCTCATCTCCAAAGCCCAGATCTGGGCTTCCAGGCTTCAGCACTCTTACATAGGGTCCAAATATGGGATTTCAGCACTGAACCAGTTAATGTTTATATTGCCACTAAATAAAACCAACAGGAAATATAAACGAAGGTATGAGTAACATATATACCAACAACCATCTTCTAAAATTATTATGAACATGCACAATTACCTAATATTATGTCATCATTCTCACAGTGTGGGCTTAATCATACGTAATCGGAAATGACCCCCATAAGCTTTTTGCTTGATGTCGGATCCCCTCCATACAACCAATATTTATGTTTCATATTTTGTACTATGCACTGTTTTTGAATTATATTGAATAAATACTGTTTACATCAAAAGCCAACTTGACAGTTTTTTGCCAACTTAAAAAATGTTGTTAACCCTTTACCCAACAGAAGGGCCCTGTGCCAATGCATTCTCTTATATATGCGAGTCGACCATAGGTCGCCTCGCATATATAAGAGAATGCATTGGCTTAACACATTAAAAATTATAAAATTGTTAAAGAATGTAAGAAAAAATGGTAAAAAGTGTTACAAAAAGATTTTTTTTAGGCCAATGCATTCTCTTATATATGCGAGGCGACCTATGGTCGACTCGCATATATAAGAGAATGCATTGGCACAGGACATAACTGTAACTATCACAATGTGGTCAAGAAGCCGGTTCCAATGATATCCATATGTGTATGGTTCTATTGAGACAGACCGAAGATATTTTAGGCTGTTGAATCTTTATTTGGCCGGTTTTGGCCGGTTTGTTGGGTAAAGGGTTAAATGTGACAAGATCACTATATTGATGCTGTTTCTATTTCAGAAATATACTACTGGAATCTGCAAGGATTGCCAGAGGGAAGGTGTCTCCACTGTCTGATCTAAAATCCTCAAACTTTGATGCAGTTATCTTCCCTGGTGGATTCGGTGCTGCCAAAAATCTGTAAGTATTGTACCAGTTTCTATAATATGATCGGATCATGCATACAAATGAAAAATAGAGAATTCCATTCTATACTTTTTTCATTAATCCTTTCATGGAGGGAGTTGTGCTGGTGCAGCATTAAAGACCCTTTGCCAGTGCATTGTTTCATATATGTGAGTCTCCCATAGGGAGCCTCGCATATATAACAGAATGCACTGGCTTACAAGGTCAAGGTAAATATTGTTAGGCCAATGGTTCCCACAGTGTTTTCACTAAATTTTATCATCCAATCCAGTCATGGAAGGGATAAATGGGGAAAATCCAATCAATAATCCAAGACCTACAACCATGCATTTTGAGGGACATACTAGTACACCTGCAGCCTGATAAATCAAGCAATCAGTTTTTCAAGACCGAGTATAATTGCATCCAGGATTTATTGGTTCGTGTAGTTGAGAAATTAAATTTTGGTCAGACCTATTAGGTCAAAATATTAGATACTCCGTCTCAACACAAAAGTGTGGTACTGACTCCAACTCATTCAGCATTTTCCAAAATCATGGTTGCACTGACCATTTATTAATATTTTTTTAAATAAACAAGATGATGCGAAAGAGTATTTCAGTAACACTGATGAATGTCTTTTGGACAGAAGGCTTTGTTAACCCGCACTATGCTGAATGGATTCTCCCTTCCAGTAATAAAAGTATATATTAGAATGGTCTATTGTTCATTGGTGGGGTGTTCATGTAATAAAAGCAGACAGACAGGCAGAAAAACAGATAATACAAGAGCAGAATGATTCATATTCATTGGTGGGAAATGTTCGTTTGTTGAACATATTATCTAAACATTTCCTAAGGGAACTACTCGTCAATGAGTATTTATTATAGAAAGGGTTAAATTGAGCAGATATCTTAATTAAAATGATACATGATAGCAATGACCCCTCATTTACTGGGTCACCACACCTATTCAGACCAATTTATACAATAGTGGGTCTTGATTACCTACTGTAGAGTTTCTATTTCTGAACCAGTGAGTTTTTGCAGTTTATTGACTTTATTATACGCCCTTTTTGAAAAAAGGTCGTATTATGTTATCAGTCTGTCCGTCTGTCTGTCCGTCCGTCCGTCCGTTAACATTTTTGGTTTCCGATTGATAACTCCAGTTTGGATTATTTGATCTGAACCAAAGTTGTTATGTGTATTTCCCAGCTAAAGATACAGGCCAAGTTCGAATATGGGTTATGTCCAATTATTTTTACATGAGTTACGGCCCTTTTTCGACTTAGAATTTTACTGTCTGTTAACATTTTTGGTTTCCGACCGATAACTCCAGTTTGGATTATTTGATCTGAACCAAAGTTGGTATGTGTATTTCCCAGCTATAGATACAGGCCAAGTTCGAATATGGGTTTCGTCCAATTATTTTTACATGAGTTACGGCCCTTTTTCGACTTAGAATTTGACTGTCTGTTAATATTTTTGGTTTCCGACCAATAACTCCAGTTTGGATTATTTTATCTGAACCAAAGTTGGTATGTGTAATTCCCAGCTAAAGATACAGGCCAAGTTCGAATATGGGTTCCGTCCAATTATTTTTACATGAGTTACGGCCCTTTTTCAACTTAGAATTTGACCAATTTCATAACATTTTGGTTTCCGACCGATAACTCCAGTTTTTATGTTTACCCATACCATGTATGGTAAACATAGTGTCGTTGTCCGGATTGACCACTCGTCGTCCGTCCGTCCGTCCGTCCGTCTGTCCGTCCGTCTGTCCGTCCGTAGACACTTTACGTGTAATGCGATAACTCAAACATTTTTTACCTGATCACAACCAAATTTTGTATATGGGGGTTTCAGCCCAAAATACAGATCGAGTTCGAATATGGGTTTGATCCGACTTTTTTTGACAGAGTTATGGCCCTTTTTCGACTTAGAATTCACGCATTCTGCCATAACTCAAACATTTTTTATCTGATCGGAACCAAATTTGGTATGTGAGTTTCTCGGCCCAAAATACAGATCGAGTTCGAATATGGGTTTGATCCGACTTTTTATTACGGAGTTATGGCCCTTTTTCGATTTAGAATTAATGAATTCTGCCATAACTCAAACATTTTTTATCTGATCGGAACCAAATTTGGTATGTGAGTTTCTCGACCCAAAATACAGATCGAGTTCGAATATGGGTTTGATCGGAGTTTTTTTTACGGAGTTATGGCCCTTTTTCAACTTAGAATTCATGAATTCTGCCATAACTCAAACATTTTTTATATGATTGGAACCAAATTTGGTGTATGAGTTTCTCAGACCAACATACAGATTGATTTCGAATATGGGTTTGATCGGATTTTTTTTAATGGTGTTATGGTCCTTTGACATATGATTCACACATGCATGTACTTCGATAAATCAACCATTTTTCATCTGATAGGAACCAAATTTGGTATGTGAGTTTCTCAACTCAAAATACAGAACGAGTTTGAATATGGGTTAGATCCAATTTGTTATACCAGAGATATGGCCCTTTTTAAACTAAGAATTATCCAGATTATAACCCAAGTAACTTACAATTAATGAATACCTGCTTCTCTGTGAGCAAGATAAAAGACAATATAGTTTATTGCTTTGAGAGTTATTTATAGCCCTCATATGTTAGGTCTGTATAAGAGACACAGTGAATTATTGGATAAATTGATTTAGCTATCTTTTTAACCACAACTTAGCCAGGTGAATTTATTTAACTAGACCAATGGAGCTCTCTAAGTCCTTGGATGATGGGACTACATTGGATCAAACAGGGCAGAGATAGGTGATTTAACCCCTTTTACCCATTCCATGTCTTTTAACCTTTTCCATTAAATAAATAATTATATTATTTTGATATCTCACATGGCAATTTGCAACAACATGAATAGAACTGCTCACACTATGATAGTGGTGACAGGCTCTAGAGTTTAGATGTTATATTAACCCTTCTATATTGACTCATACATTCCAATAATTTGTGTTATTACTGGTTATTATGTACATTTGTCATATACTACTTTAGATCATAACAGTATACTCTATAATTCAACATTAAAAGATTATGATTCTGATCTTAACAATTTACTATCGCCAAGGGATGGGTTAAACATCTGCCGATCGTGATCGGCCTCTCGTTATTATTTGAGCTGAACCAAAGCTGGTATGTGTATTTCCCAGCTAAAACTACACGCCAAGTTTGAATATAGGTTCTGTCTAATTATTTTTACATGAGTTATGGCCATTTTTCGACTTAGAATTTTACCACATTTTGGCATTGAAATTAGGGGTATATCAGATTTTCTTTAAATGTAAGCTCAAAGTATTATCTTATTTTGCGATAGTACAATTCGAAATGGCTAAAGGGCGTATTTTGCCACGCCCTAGCGATGCTCTTGTTCTCACTGTCAGAATCCTTTGACCACATTGAAAACACTTGTTTTTTGTTTTCTAACCATCTAATAAGTAAATACCTCTCAATTTCGGCTCAATTCATATTTTCACAGGTCTACATATGCTGTTGATGGCAAAGATATGAAGGTTCATGATGATGTAAAGACAGTTGTAAAAGACTTCCATGGTGCAAAGAAGCCAATTGGGTTAGTATATCAGGTATTTTTGGGCACTGACAGAGGCTGACAAATTCTGAAAAGTCAGTTCAAGTTTTATCCAAATTCTGACCAAAAAATTCCCAATTGAATAGAAATCTCTTGCTTTTTGAATAAAATGTAGGACATCCTCCTCAGGTTATGAAGATATTTCAGTTTTCATACTCAATTTACATCAAATAGGAATAAAGAATGTAGGAAATGTATTAAAAGACCCATTTAATTTTCGAGTCACTGATTATAGTGCCTTGATATACGGTTTTAAAAACCATCCATGCCATAAAATGTGATTAAAATGCTATAATTCATCACCATTTGAAACCTCTGGGTCTCAGAAGATACCCATAGAGAAATAAAAAAAGCTGAAATGATAGAAAGATTTCCCCCCATTATGGCTCCTACAATACAAAGAATTCAAACTAATAATGTATTTTCAATGGAAGGGGAATAACTCTATATTTTATGATATAGAGTTATTCCCTTTCCATTGAAAAAATTTAAACTTGATCGATATCGCGACAAACACAAGTTCAGTTTATTACACCGAATAAATTGATAATACCATGTTTTGGAGCTTCCTCTTTCAAAAGACAAATGTTATATAATATAGCATATATTTTATATAAAATTATCTGGGAGTTCGATAATTAAGAGGGCTTTTAAACTGTTCTGATTACATTGATTTTACAATGAAAATGATAGTTTCTCTATTCTTTATCATTCAGAGAAATACTCAATTATAAGCCTTTACACTGCAAATTTTCCCAATGAGAATAGAATAGAATAGTTTTATTTGTCAAAATGCCCTGACAGGCAGAGTAATTACAATATGATATTGTAATAAAAAAAATGTGGTTGATTTTGTTGATTTGTCTGATAAATAATAAAGAATAAGAATAAAATCAAATAGAAATAAAAACAAGTGAACAAGTGCCCCAAAAAGGATAGAAATATTCCTGGGTATCAAATCTGAGCAATCCACATTTTTTTATAGTAAAAGTTTGTATCAAATTCAAGAATTGCATTCTTGAGGGTCACCAATTCAATGTATTTGATTTCTGTTTAGGCATAGGACACAATTTTCATCAATTCTGTGTGGGAGGTATTAGGCCTAAAAAAAAAAGGGTTTTGATTCTCAGGCAATTTGTTTTGAGAATCGATGAGGGAGCGAGGGTTTTTTTAAATTTTTGTTATGGGGATAATGCACATAGTTAGCATGGGTTATTATACCTTCCCAGGTTAAGAAAATGTAAGGAGAACATTGTTTTGATATAAACTAATGTATTCCACTATAAAGAATGACCAATTATCACATTTTCTCAGTGGGTTCCTCATCCCCCAGTTCGCCGATAAACAGCTTTTTCCTGAGCTGGCCTAGGGTAAGATCGTTCTCAACGTTGTAGATGGACCAGTCTACTAACGTTTTATCACCTGTTGTCACATTTAATGGGATGAGCATATTTGCGTTTCTAATATTGTTTCGTAACAAGCATGTTTAATAACAACAAACAGAACTAAATATCCGGTTCAATTACTCAAATAAAAATACAGAACGTGAATACAATCGAAACGAAAAGATATAGTGATCTTCATAGAAAGTCTAGAATGACTTATTCTGCCGTATCTGAATAAGTTTTATGTACCTCAATACATGCTAGCCATAAAAACTTCAAATAATATTATATTAAACCAGCATACACATCGCCAATACGCACCATATTTCTTTCCGGTTTGCATTCCCGAAATTGGAAATCTCAGAATTACCACACGAAAAGTGGGTTATCTACCTTTTCGCATTGATAAAATGCCGAAATATTTGAACACATTTGACTTAATAAACTTGGGGTTTGGGCGGCTTGTGGTGACAATATACCTGGTAGTTATCGTTGCCTAGTGTCTGTTTTTGAATACCAACACATACACCATTGTATGTCTATGTATTGTATGTTTGAAACATAACTAATTACTGTTTTCTAGTTTCCTATTTTCGTATTATCATTTGACAGCTTCAGTCAAATTGAAAATCGTAATAAAATGGTTCAACGCAGGCCTTTTTTCCAGACGCGGCTATGCCTGAGAATCAAAACCCTTTTTTTTTTTGGCCTTATACAATAAATCCACGTATATTTCAAGCAGAAATTGTCATAGCAAATCATCTGTCTGTACTTAGATTGTTTGTTCTATTAATGAGTAAGTTATGCCCTTCACCTTAAACTAAAGTCTTTTGATAAAATATAATTTAGTTTGAAAAAACCTTTCAGTGAAAGTGTTAAATTTGGTGATCTTATTCTATCCCCTTTTAGTGATTAAAAAGTAAATTTCCATTTAATGAATACCTCCAAATGAATCTCTTCGCAATGATAGGTTGTTGTGATACCATTCTCATTTAAGATCACCAAATTTAACCCTTTCTTTACTAAATACTCATTGATGAGTAGTTTCCTCAGGAAATGTTCAGATAAAAAGTACAAAAGAGCCCATGGGTATCATCAGATGCTATTCCTGCCACACACAAAATTTCTACAGCTGCGATTGCTTTCTTATTGGAGGATGGGAATCAATGCTTTCATATAAAATTGGTGTAAAGCACATTGGAAACAAATTTTATTGTGTAATACACTATATAACGCCACAAAAAGTCAATTTCTTGGGCCCGCTTGTATATCCCGGAAACTCTGCGAATGCAACCTTTTTATTCCCATTCAATTTGATGGAGAAATTTTTAAGGTAAGAGATAATTGTGGTATGTTTTAACACAAACATGCATGGAAATGAACTGGTTCAGATTTCCAATTGATTACGTAATTGGTAACTATGTTCAAACGTGTTAAACACATGGTGAATTTGCAATCTTAGTGAAAAATGTGTCTATGTATTGTTCCTTGCTTGGCCATTTTTTGATGAAATAAATCGCATGGAATCCTTCAAGTAACATATTATAGCCATCTGTTCGGGATATAATGGCCATGGGCACCCGTTAAGACTTGGAACAAGCTGATGTGGAGGTAGAATGCTTTGTTGGTGTATATGAAAAAATTTGAAATATAAAACTGCAAGCGTGGAAGTTCACTTTTTACATCGCCTAAATTAATCAATTGTATTTTAATATTATTTTTCAGACTTTGCTGCATAGCCCCAGTTATTGTTGCCAATGTGATAAATGGCTGTGAAGTGACAGTCGGCTCTGACCAAGAAGAAGGAGGACGATGGCCGTATGCAGGAACGGCAGGTGCAATCGAAGCCATGGGTGGCAAACATGTCAAGAAAAATGTTACTGTATCCTTTGTTTCATCAGGCAAATTATTTCTACCAAATTGATCTGAAACTGGCCTGATTTTTGGCACAGGGTGTAGTCTTCTTACTCCAGTATGAAATGTGTAATTATACATATGAATATATATAGGAATCAGCTTGTATGTCCGTTTGTGGACGCAACTTTGACCGAGCTTTTATTCCTACATTTTTCTGTCCATGTTTTTTAACCTGTGTCGAGTTATCTCCCTTTTTTTACTTAATAAATATTTGCAACATGCATAATTTTGTGGTATTGAATGCCTACATTTTGCAGTGAATTTAAAAAAAAACTTGGCACAGATATCTGGTACAATAGGAACCTGTGCACCTGCGATTATGAGCTCGGTCCACCTTTAGTGGAGTTATCCCCCCTTTTTATGTTTACCCATACCATAGTATGGTAAACATAGTGTCGTTGCCCGGATTGACCACTCGTCGTTCGTTCGTCCGTCTGTCTGTCTGTCCGTAGACACTTCACGAGTAATGCGATAACTCAAACATTTTCTATCCGATCGAAACCAAATTTTGTATATGGGTTTCTCAGCCCAAAATACAGGTCGAGTTCGAATTTGGGTTCGATCCGAGTTTTTGTTACAGAGTTATGGCCCTTTTTCAACTTAGAATTCACGCATTCTGCCATAACTGATTGGAACCAAATTTGGTATGTGAGTTTCACAGCCCAAAATACAGATCGATTCCGAATATGGGTTTGATCCGATTAATTTTAAAGGAGTTATGACCATTTTTCGAGAAAAAAAAATTCAATTTTTTTAGATTTAGCTCCTTGCTAAATTTAGCATATACAGATATTAAATTTTTTTGAACTTTAATAACAATAAAAAACATTTTTAAATAATAAAAACAAATTGACACTTTCATTTATTTTAGTTTTATACGATTAATTAGGTGTGATACCCTGTTTTGAAAATATGAAGATTTTATTGCAATAGTTTCATGTAATATAATGATATCAATTTTTGATAAATTACCATGTGATAATCCAACATCCAGAGTATATGAGAGGATTTTTATAGATGTTGTCATTCCAAGTGAAATCTGTTATGAAATGAGTGATGACATATGATACAGAGCTCTGGTGGGTCAAGCAAGATAAACAACACTGGTGGCTGGCTGTTTGTTTATTCTAACTGTCAAATTGATTAATGGCAGCACAAGACTGGTGTTTTTCCTATTCTTGAAATTTCATTACAGGGTGAGATAAGGGCCCCCTCACCTATATATAAGTGTCTTCTAAATTCCATTAATTTGCTTCAAAAATAATTAACCCTTTCCAAGGTTTCCATAGACACATGCTATAATGTACATGGACTCTTCCTCATCTTTGCACACTATTCACTTCTATCAATTTTGGTATTGACTGATTAATTGATTTTTGAAAAATATATTAACCCTTCAGACACGTGCTTTCAAAATTAAAACAACAGCTGATAGCCAATATGATTTATCTATGCAATGGGGAAACAGGCAGATAAATATACATGACTATTGTAAGTGATGACTTGTTTTGAAAATCAATATGGTAGATGTTAGTATTTCCAGGAACCTTATTTTCCCATTTGTTCACATTTTCATGGTTGATTGAATTTTAGGGGCCACAGAGCACTTAGAAGATTAACATTGAAGGTTGTGGCTTTTAGTGCCCAAGCTACTTGTAGTCCAGGCACATTAGACATGGAAGTGGAAAAGTAAGGAAATAAATCGGGGAAAGCTGATTTTTTTATATTATTTTGGCCATAACATCGCGGACGCGTCACGAAAAGTCCCCTAAAATCCGATTTGAGCTTTCTGAGTTACATCATTTTTTCCATATAATTAAACAAAACAATATTTTTCACAATGATGGAAATAATTGGATGTTGTAACAATTTTTCAGCCGAAACGTATACAAAAAGCACTCAATATTGTTCGATATACAATTCTCGAACCAACGACACCCATTCAAAGGGAAATATCGAATGAATTTCGCATATATAGATATGAAATAAAACACTGAGCCAAAATACTGACGATTTTGAAGACAAAATGATGTATTCGATGTCGGATTTCTCAGGCTTCTCAAAACATAGGCGCAAGCTATCTATTTTAAAAACTGCACAGACACCACCCCCGTCGCTATAATAGGCAGAACTAGCGAGTACGCACATCATAAGTTGTCAAAACTTGTAAAAACATAACCCTACCCCCGAAACTGGTTGTCAACGATCTGGTCGTATTTTGATATTCTATTTTGTCTAAGCTAGTCATATGCATTACTAAGTTATACCAGTATATGTGAAATATGAGTACGAGAGCGAATATAGTGACACGATCAGAATACTACAAACGCGGTCATGAAATGGCTGTCAAAATGGCCGCAACCACCAAGCTAAGCCGAAATGATGGCAACTTATTATATAACCACCTAGTAGGTAAAATACGTATTAACAATATACAAGTCTGTTGTTAAATATCTTTAAAGGTACACAGTTCATTAAAACAGGCCCATGTGGAGGATTTATCGGCCATTGCAACGCAGGTCAAACCCAATGAATTACGTCTTTAAAATTTCGGGTTTTCTGTTTACAGTCGGGGCCAAAAATAATAATTTCGGGCATGCAACATACGAAGTAATGTTTCGCCACACAGTGTATGGTAGTTTCGTTCGGCGTGATGATAAATTATTGAATGGAACGCAGAAACTTAAGTGCATATCCTTGCGGTATAAATAGTAGTTACATTTCCGGATTGTTCATCACTGTACATGATAATAAACCACACACGTATGTTGCAATTCTTATTATATTGCAAAGAAACCGCCACCTCTTCAAAAGATTAGCACTGCATCACACCAGATCAAATAGACAGCACATCGTACATTTGATATACGACTAATTTTCGTGCTGCTTCCAAACCGGTCTCTTAGTAAACAATTTGTTCAACTGACTTCAGTCGGCAACTTACAACTGGAATATGCTATTACGCAATGTACAATATTAGTTTTCCGTATTTTGTTGTTTGAAAATATCTTGCCAAAACCACCCATGAACTTGTGCAAAATATCAGGTGATCATCGTTTAAAGCTGTTATTTCAGCGTTGAACATTGACTCAATGTTGCTAGTTATGGTTGTTAGTTCAGCAGATATGTGTAACATTAGGGAGAAGGGATACACACGGTAATGCGGTTGCAGAAAACATAGTACCCTTCGCGTATATGTGACCTTGGTGAATATAACCAAATATTATTTCCAGGTATAAAGACAGTCTCTGTCACAGAGTATGTGGGCAATTTTGGTCAAGTTTAGATTTTTTTAAAGAAAGTATATGGTACTCCTTTGTGTTTTGATAAATTGCTTTCATAGTATACCACCATGCATTCTTGTGATAACAGCGAAATATTCGTGTTTTATTACTTATTCTTAGGCAAAAATTACTAATATTTTAAGACACGGAGAATATAATCTACACAATTCACCCATTACTCTATGAATATCTCTCATACTGCTCTATAGCAGTGTATTTCGAAAGGTTTGATGGTGTATATATCAAAAGAAACGATGACCGGTCACATTAGTGATACTGCTATGAGCACATATATTTCGGCTTCTATGAAAGGTCACAGAATCAATTCTTCGCTATTAAATTTCATTTTACAGTGTAGTGTACATATATATCACACGATTCAAGATAAATAGTGCAGAAAAATTTGCCTTATTCTCCCGTTTCTTTGCGTTCAAAAAGTCCAGATTTAACCATTTTATGAGACCTTGCTTTTCGCTATATCTCTCGCGATATATATTAGAGATAATTCGCACATACCCGATAAAATGTTTCTCTTATTCTCTGCAATCATTCTTCCTCACATATTTCGAGCGTGTTGTCACTCTTATGGGACTAGCTATTCAATTATGCATAAAATGTAAATTTCATTCTACTTTGGCCATTTTGGCGGCCATTTTGGGACTTCAATTCAACTTATATGGTTCACGGCTAAGCATTGTTTGTATGTATGTCAATGTATTATGAAGTTGGAATTAATTGATCTACACATGACTGCATTCCCATATGGCCTGATGGAGATGCTTCAGAATTTGAACCATTCCGAAAAATCAAGATATCTCAAAAAGCTCAACTCGGATTTTAGGGGACTTTTGCCACGTTGTTCATAAACATGTTCTTATTGATCCCTGAAAAAATCAGTTTTCCCCGATTTTTTACACTAGTGAAACCTTATGTGCCTGGACTATTGTAAAACATTGTAATGTGTGAAACCATTCAATTGAGGGCTAACTTACTTTCTTTTATATGAACGATTTAGTGGTCATAGGGGCCAGCATCCCCATCATATTATGTCTGTATAACATTATATAGATAATACTTTTGAATTGTATAAACTACATATATTTTTGAAAACCATACACCCCTGTTATGAAACACTTAATCTTATTTAATACACAGGTCAGATCTGATCTTATATCTGTCCATGTTTGATAAACAAATAACTGGGGAGAAGGGGGGGGGGGGGTAATTAAAGTACCATTTAAATACGAGATGGAATCCCCTACATATATATCGTTCTAAGCAGTCTGGCTTGTCAACAATTATAATTTCTCTTTAGAAGTGAATAATAAATTTTTAATATCTGGCATGTCAAAAGTGGCAAAGATAGGGATTTATCACTTTTGCTTCCAATGAGTTAACTTAAACTCCTAAACATGTCCTCCGAAATCACTAAACCATTGGATCTCACAGTGAGAGGTCCTTGTGTGAATAGGGACAGAGTTATGAGATTTAAAACTACTCCTCCCCAACCTAAATACTTTAACCCTTTCTTAAGACAAATTATTTGAGCTTTTGATTTCAAGTTGGGTACTGATATATGGATTAATTCCTGTGATCATATCTTTGACAAATTATCAGTTATGGCTTATCGCTATCGCTAAGGTATGGGTTAAACATCTGCCGATAGTGATCGGCCTCTCGTTTACTTAGAAATTTGTCGAAACATGCATAATTTGTCCAAGCTTGTATTCTTTGTCAAATATGATAAGGCTTATACACTTAATGAAGGCCCATGTACCTATCCGTAGGTACCGCCCCAATTTCAATTATAGCCAATGAGCCGATAGCTTAAACCCGGAAGCGACATGTGCCTGCCTAGTGATATGAAATACACCACAAGCGGTTCCTTAACTACCATTGTAAGCCATAGGGAATTTACAGACACGAGAGCAAAATGAGTGTTAAAAAGCTAAAATGGCGTTGAAATGTACATGGGGAACATGTCCGGTTGACGAACGATATTTATACACATGTTTTAGTTCGGTTTCCTAAATAAAAAAGTAACCAAGACATCTGTTTACGCTGGATTAAACAATGCCAACGACCATGCTCGGATCCTAATGTTATTTAAATTCAAATATTAATATAACAGATTTCAAACTAAAACGTGGAAATAGTAGTCCCGATCGATGATGCGTTATGAATATTAATTGTGCCGCGAGTATGTGTTTTATGTGAAGTGTTTTTCGTTATAAATGTATACACATGTGTTGCTGTTATAACACTGTGGTAATATTGAGTTCAAATGTATGCTATTCACACTAACCTGTAGGATCTCCTGCTAACGTTTTACTGAATCCATTTGAGAATCTAAAGCTTCCTCCATATTAATGTGACAATGGACGTGTAAATGAGAATCAACAGATGTTTTCCAAGAGAATTACACGAAATTTCACGTGCTTCGCGGTGTATACATGCAACCTTCACCGAACGAGTTCACTTTGTGCCATTGTTGCCATGAGGCAACATGTAACTGACTCCATGATAGTCGGCGTTTTCTTTAATGTACTTTAGTGATGGCAAAATAGGATGTGGAATTTTAAAAGACCATTATTTGATAATCCTTTGCATCCGGTCTGATGTCACCGGGGCTCATTCAGGATGCTCGTGGTATGGTAAACTGATATCATTATATTTATTTTGACAAAAGAGGGATTATAGATTAATTACCACATGTACACCTCCGTTTTGTTTATTTCATCAAGGTGAACTATTAGCATAGCTTCGATATTATATTTGCTATTTGATATTGAAGTTTTATAATGGCTTCATTTACACAGTTTGATTCAACGTAAACATCGATCTTTGTTGGTTATCGGAAATGGCCTAACAATCACACCTGTTTTTTTGTTTAAAAACTGGTTCTATTTTTGTTTATATCTAACGAGTCACTTTTACAAGATGCATATATACACACATAGGTATCTTGAAAATCGTGAAATTCAGATAGAAGCTATATTATTGTGTTACATGGCATTTAACAACACAGTCAGTTCTCATCGGAAGCCATTTTAGCACTGAAGAGATAGCGAAATTGAGATGGCTTGTGGTACGTAGTAACAGTAACCATGCAGTCTACAGGTGGGCGGGACGTACGGATAGGTCCATTACACTGTGAGGGGTATCCTTAGTGTCTCCTCTAGTTTGATTAGTACATGTCAAAGACTGGATCTGAATAACGCCTTGTACAGCAATCACAATTGTAACAACAGTCCATGTTAATTGTCATATTCTTAAAATAAATTTCTCAGTTATAAAGATACAGGGAAAAATATATCAATGTCCAGGGAATTTATGCCAACCAGTTTCTTGATTCACAGCTCCACTGGTTAATTCCATATGAGAGAACACTGTAAAATTAATACAAAATCACAGATATAGTATCATATTTCCTTGACAAAATTACAGGAATCACATACTGATGCTAAAAACAAGATAGTCACAGCTCCGGCATACATGTGTGAGACGGCGGTGCATGAAATATTTGATGGCATTGGAAGCATGGTCCAGGGAGTTCTCAAACTTGTCAAGTCCTAACTGCACATTTCCTAAACAGTTCTTCATCCAGTGTTATCTCTGTTTCTGTTGACCCACGAACTCCTTCGATAAATGGAAGTGATTCCTTGTGTTACCAGTTATGTTTTGTGTTTGATACTGTGACTTGATACTAAGCTGTGGCTAAGTATATGTTGGAGAAGTAATGGTGACATAATCATGTGATCTCATGTGAGAAATGATCAATAGTTTAATCCATTTTATCACGTTGTCAAAGTATGGAATATTTGTGACAAATTAAATTATTATGATGTGGACGTTTTTTGTTTTTTGATGTTTTCTCTTTGGTAATAGCCAGGTGCAGAAACTACGGCTTTGCTGTAGAGATGCGTCAGGTGGGAATAAGTCACCTAATTTGTGGTGCAAAATCATTTATATATAGCAGTAAACCCTGGACTTTTTGACCCTGGCAGTTTAATTTAACTATTCGGCCAATGCGGTCTTTGGAAGTCTTCATCAACTATTAAGGGCATTGGGCAATATTATATGCTGTTTAATGACACGGGTAACTGTTAATTAGAAAAACTGATGAAAATGTAATAAATTATTTTATTATTCAACAATGATATATATACAAATCATTTAACAAATATTTCTTATGAGAACCACAGCCAATATGCTTAGAGCCTCAATGATAAGCACAGATGTGGTTGATATCTCTAATATTGGCACTTTCTATTAGAAACCATTCTCCCGTATGGAGTTTTCTCATATTAGACTTCGGCAGAGGCTTTTCCAGCGACCTGTCCACCTGTCTTTTGGACAGGCATTTCCAAAAGTAGACAGGTTGATTGCACCTCAACAATGTTGACAAGTGTGGTCCAAAAATGGTAAATACATGTACCGTACTAGCATGTTATTGGGAGCCACCAGATTGTGACCAAAAGACCTTGTTTGCAAGCTAAATTAAATTATGGGCTCCCACTGTCAAACTATCCACCAAAGACATGCATCTTTTCATCAAATATGTTAATGAATCCATTACATGTACTTGGCGGATGTAGCTTCAACTCTGGAGCTTCTCAAGAAGGACCTGCTTGATATCAAAAAGGTCCTCCGTATCAGAGGCTCAATGGATGATGATTCTACAGGGAGGATCCCTTCAAGTCACTATCTGATGAGATGAAATGAGATGATAACCAATATTCAATTCTCTTCCGAGAGATTGTTCACTCAGCAAACTTCTGTAGCTTATTTAATTTGTTCATTATCTGGTTTTCTTTGTCCCGTAGTTTGTTCGCCACATCAGTCTGAAAAAGAAAAACGATTATTAAGGCCATACCCCGACAATTTCCTGTTCCTCAGGTCAAACTGTTTTGAAAATCATGTGCACACACGTATTTATATTTTATTATATATTTCTGGGGCACACGCCAGCAAGCATTCCACCTTCACATCGGCTAGCTCCTGGTCTGATTTCAGTTTCCCTGTGGCCATAATTTCCCAAAGAAATGTCCGATAAAATTTTAGTTGATAGATTCTATGTGATTCAATTTGTCAAACAATTGCCCAATCAAGTATGACTGACCCTTATGTTTATTGAGATTGCAGTCACCAAAAAAACACAAGCAATTAAAACATGGCTATAACATCAGCCCTAAACCTACATAATAAGTCTGTTAAAGAATATAAGAATAAATTATTAAAATTGTAAAAAAAAAAATAAAAAAAAATTGTTAGGCCAATGCATTCTCTTATATATGCGAGGCGACCTATGGTCGACTCGCATATATAAGAGAATGCATTGGCACAGGGTATATGGGTTGATACAAAAATCGACCTGGCACTCAAAGGGTTAGCTGGGTTTTTCATGTCGGTTCAGTGTCACTGACCTTTTTACTGCATGGGATTGTCTTGAACTTTAGCAGTTATCATGCCGAGGGAATTTAGTGGCATGATAATGAACCACACCTATATCTGATCCACATGGCATTTAACCCTTTGGAGAGTATTTATAACGTCATATACATGACTTCATGCATGAGTTTAATGTCAACATCATAGCAATAATTATCAACAAATTTGTGTCAAAAGGGTCCAATAATTCTTTTAATTGATGTGTATTTTCTGTTTACATGTGCTATCATAATCTATTGCGCTTATACATTGGGACATTATATTAATAAAAATATCTCCTATACAATTCTTTTATAAATCAGATGAGTAATTGAAGTTATGTCTACATAAAAATGACACTTCCTGAAACGACATATATGTCGTTCCACTCGCGAACCGTACGGCGATATATATCGGCGATATATATGTCGTTCTACTTGCCAAAGGGTTAAAATCTAAATCGGGATTTGTATACACCAGAATAAACGATAATTTGAAAAGAATTAGACTTTTTATCTGTCGAAAGTCTCTGCCTCAGTGCCAGATTGTTTGTCTTCCACTTCTTGTGCGGTCTTCACATATCCAGTTTCTTTAAAATGAATTTTTTCATTGCATTTGGTGAAAAACCCTCCCTACGAGCGATCTGCTTGACAGAAATGTGTGCCTTCAACAAACCGGTGTGGAGATAACCACTGACATGAACCGTAATAAGGGGCATGGTTCCTCTCGAGTGAATGCAGTGGGTTAGATATGGGGGTGCTTCAAAACCATGCCCCTAAATTCCAAAGAGCATGACAACTGGTCAAGTTTAAGACAATCCCATGCAGTTCTAGGGTCGGTGACATTTAACCAACACTGATTACCCAGTTAACCTATCCACGCTCCATGCTGTTGAAAGTGTGATATTTGAAATTGTAAATTTTCCAATCAAGCTACATTCAGAAGGCTAAAACCATCTGGATAATTAACTACCACCATATGCTGCATTTACCATGTTCTAAATTCATTCAAAATTTCAATACAATCTGTTGAATTATGAATAACATAGGAGCTACAGGGTATTTATTTGAGGGGGGATTTACTTTTTTGAGGTTTTTATATGCCTTGCATGTGTAATACCACATTATATACCGTATAAAGGCGTACATGTAGCTATAGCAGGGACGGAATTTCCAACTGTTAAATTCTTTTAATTTGAGTTGAGGATGTAAGGAAGACACACCCACCTACCATTTTCCCATATGGCAGGTTGCAACACACAATGGGATCGAGGCACAAGTTTAAAAAAAACTTAATTGATTCATTCAAATGGATATTGAGCTGATAAGTTCAACCTTAGGCTGTTTGTTGTACTTATTAGCTGATCAATCCTTAAGACTGTTTTTGTCATCTACTTAATCTACTAACATTCAAAACTTGAAATTCAGACATGAAAGTGGTCCATAAACTTAATTCACTCGGTGTATCTGAACTGCATGGTTTGTGCTGTCGGTAAAAAATTGGCCAATGACCAGATTTATTTTTCAAAATTGGTCAAAGAAAATTACATTTGGCAAATCAGGGATACACATTATGCCAGCAATAGGCTCTCACAATATCCCATATCCCACTAAAACCTTTAATAAATTCGTTAGTACAGTAATGCCCTAAATAATCGACTACTTAACCACAGCAGAATTATGGGTAATTTTTCAGGATTTAGTCGGAAATATGGCTTGTTGCCATTCAATCCAAAGCTCTCAGTGCTGTGGTTAAGGAGTCGATTATTTAGAGCATTACTGTAGTTAATCAGTAGTTGCTTGCCCGTGTATGTTTGGAGAACAATTTACAAGTAGTCACACATTCTTACTTATCAAAACAATGATTATTAGCTGCTATTACGGCATCCTTTCTTGATCAATTGACAATACTCTGCTGCTTTATGGTTCAATATAAAACCACACCAAATATTATGCAAAGCAGTCCACATACAGTAATGTCCTAAATAATCGACTCCTTAACCACAGCAGAATTATGGGTAACTTTTCAGGATTTAGTCGGAAATATGGCTTGTTGCCATTCATCGGAAAGCTCTCACTGAGTGATTATTTAGGGCATTACTGTTTGTGTTGGTATAACATAGACCTGTCTTAGAATTTTTGCCAATCTCATTAGAGCACATGTGCAGTGTCAATTTGATCATTTCGAAATTGATCAGTTATTCTGTTTTGGTTCCTGGATTATAACTTTAGATAGTCTCTACTGATTGCAATGAAATTTGGTATGTGGGTTTACTAGCACAAAATATAGGTCAAGTTCGAATTTGGGTTCCGCCCGCCAATTTTCACCAGAGTTATGGCCCTACTGTTGGAATTTGCACTCAATTTTCGTTCCCGGATGACAAGACTTCAGAAAGTATGAATTGACTGGAATATCATTTGGTATGTGAGTTTACTAGCCCAAAATTTGGGTCAAATTTGAATTTGGGTTCTGCCTGCCAATTTTCACCAGAGTTATGACCCTTTGTTGGAATTACCATGGACGTATTTGACCACTCCCTAAAGATGCTTTTGTTCAATTTGGCCAAAGTTCCTGATAAATTGGAAAAAAATTAGGCAAGCGCAGACCCTGGTTCTTACTCTAAAACAATAGCATAACCTCACCTCTAGATTCTCGAACATTTCCTTCATGACACTTTGAATGACTTCTTTGATGTCATCAGTTGATAGCTGTGAGAACATATCGAGGTCCTCATCGTTAACAATCTGCGACTGCGTCTTGGATTCCTCTGCTGGACTTGCCTCATCTTCCTGTGGACAGAAGATAATCTTTAAATGGACATTGCTCGTTCAAGCCCCTAAATTATGTATACTTAAACCCACTTGCACATTTCCCTTTTGTTATCGCTTGAGTATTATTTTGACGAATGTCTTTCACCTGTTAGCTGGCCAAGGTGGTAATTGTTTTGATAGTCATTATTAGCTCAAAGTTCTGTGCATTATCTAGATAATAATGACCACCTTATAAAGAGGAAATCACTCCTGGTTAAATGGTCCTGCTATTATGCTGGTTGGTCCTGTAAATTTCTATTATGTTGGTAGAGATATCTGATTCCCATTGATTCATTTATGGGAATGTTCAGCCAACAAGTTCAACAGAATAAATAGTAGACAGTAAGAGCAAAGGGGAAGTGTCACTCAACTGCAGTTATCAACAAACACTAGTATAGTAGTATGGTCTTGACATGGAACCCATGCTATCGAATTGTGTGCACATGTGTCTGATAATGCACATAACATGCATTTAGAATAAGAACTATGTCACAATTATAGTATTTGTGCCAGATAAAATTGTTCGCTGTGGAACATTCCATATTAATGGAGAAATATGCATGATCCATGTCAAGTATATCAAGTTTGAATTCTTCCAGATGAGATAAACATTTCCACGTTGTCGTGGCAGCTCAATCACATCAGCAGCATCATATAGATATATTTAGGTCTTCATTGATGGCCTTAACCCTTTACCCAACAGAAGGGCCCTGTGCCAATGCATTCTCTTATATATGCGAGTCGACCATAGGTCGCCTCGCATATATAAGAGAATGCATTGGCTTAACACATTAAAAACTATAAAATTGTTAAAGAATGTAAGAAAAAATGGTAAAAAGTGTTAAACAAATATTTTTTTAGGCCAATGCATTCTCTTATATATGCGAGGCGACCTATGGTCGACTCGCATATATAAGAGAATGCATTGGTACAGGGCATAACTGTAACTATCACAATGTGGTCAATGAGTATGGTTTTATTGAGACAGACCGAAGATATTTTAGGCTGTTGAAGCTTTATTTGGCCGGTTTTGGCCGGTTTGTTGGGTAAAGGGTTAACCCTTCCATGACTGGAGCTTCCTGAAATTTTGCGAAAACCTGGTGCCAATGCATTCTCTTATATATGCGAGGCTACCTATGGGAAACTCGCATATATAAGAGAAGGTACTGGCACAGGATCTTTAATGCTGCACGAGCTGCCCGCTCCCGTCATGAAAGGTTAATTAAATGAAGCCACAGGTGTTACAAAATTACTAATTATAATACACATCCATGAGTGTCTGAGACGAGTTACCCTGTAAAGTGTGGAGAGCAGGTTTAAAATATGGTGATGGACATTTGCAGAATGAGGTCCCCCGAGGGTGAATTTAGTGATGCTATCCCACAGTGGGGGAGCATCACTAAATTCACCCTCTGTGGACCTAATTCTGCCTAGTCCTCATCTCTATTATCAAATGAACAAGTTTTTTCATTTTTTTTTTTAGAAACTTCTTTAGAAAGTTTCATATTCTTTTTAAAGGGGTACTGTATGCCATTTTCAATAAATTCCCGGTGTTAACAACGATCTATTATCGATAATATTAGAAAACTAAGTAATTTGAGTCAAAGAATATTCTGTAAACGTTCAGGTTAATAGGTTATCTTAAAATCAAAGTTAATAATTTGATATAAATTTAATTTATGACTGAAGCCATAAATTAAATTACGAATTTCCGTGTACAAGACGTAATCAAAATAATTCATGGATAGTGGATGGGGCAACGCGTGGCACACAGGATCGTGTAAAAAATTATGTTGATACGGGGCGTAAACTCAAGCTACACACTGACTAGTGACTATCCAATGACTTAAATTAGTATGTGGGACTAGTATGCATATAATATAACATTTATTTGATACATTTGCTTGAAAACTGTCCAAAAATTACCCGAAAACGACAATTTGTATTTTCGCATTCCAGCTAATCTGCCATCCGTAACATTACTTCATACTCAATAGACTTCAAATAATGGAAATCTTGTTACCTTATTCTACGACTCAGGGACTATAGAACCAAAAACAACATTTGAGTACAGTATCCCTTTAAGCTTAGTTTCTATATATCCCCAAATTGGTAGATAACACAATGAATGATCGAGGTGCCCAATGGATGCATATCACCATCTTCACCATCTGAGAACTTAAATCTTTGTCTACGACTCCCATACCATATGAGGCCATTTAGAATGAGGTCCCCAGAGGATGAATTTAGTGATACTAGCCTGCTGTGCAGGTTAGTGTCAACAAATTCACCCTCTGGGGACCTCATTCTGCAAATGACCAGCACCATATTTTGAGGTCTGGTGGAGAGTAAGTCTTACCTCTGGTGGTGGTGAAGGTGGAGGTGTAGTGAGGTATGATTGGAATTTCTCCTCAGTTATACCCTCATTCAGTGGAGGTGGGAACGGCAATGATGCAGGCTTTGGAGCTTCTATCTGAAGCTGTAAAATTAAAGACTAATAATTATGTACATATTTGAATGGATCAAACTGACACCTGGGCACTTTGCCCACTGAAAGCATGTAGCATTCAACTAATATTAGGCCATGGTTGATTAAGTTTATGCTTAACGTCATCCCGGATTCTGAGAATTAAATGCGAAATGCTGTGATTATTCATTATTAATTATTCTTGATAGGCTTCTGAATTATACTATAATATAAATATTAACACCAGTCTTATTTACAATCGTTTTATGTGAATGAAGCATGTGTTTTGGGATTATAAGAGTATAATTATGTTCCTATCTGAATTTTAATGGGAGACACTCTTAGGGACAACAGCTAATACAAGTGCAGAAGGATTCCTATTTATTGGAGGAAAATGTTCAGATAATAAGTTCAACAAACAAGCTACATATCGTTGTTTATTGAACTTATTATTGAACATTTCATAAGGGATAACTACTCATCAATTAGTATTTAGTATAGAAAGAGTTAAGCTTGAATTTCAACAACACATCTAGTTAGAACATATAGAACATATATTTTTGGATGCTCCTTCCAATTACATATAATACTCATCTGTATGAAGCATACTTTATTGTCCAATTCTATATAGCTTACGTATGATGTATAGAGCTAAAACGGTTAACCCATTCTTCTAACCGGTTAACCATTGGGGTTAGCTGGATTTCAACCGGTTAACCGCTAATTTCTAGCGGACTTCTCTCAGATTAATTATGTCGACATTTTCCATGCTCCAGGGACAAACCTAGGTGAGAAATAGTAGCTGAAATAAAGACCTTATTCACGGCATTTAACGATAATCAAAAACACGCATTCACTGTTCTTTTGCTGGCTCTCCTGATGGGGAATGAGCAAGTGAAATTTGTGAATGGCCGGCGGATCGTTTATTTGCAATTGCCGGTGATCAGCATATGTTTGGGCATTTGTAAAACGAGTAACAATATTATAGTATGGGTATTGGTAAAACGAGTAACAAAACTATATATTAAAGATCTGTAATATATCATTATCATGATATCATCATTGGTATATCCTCCAATGAATTATAAATAAAGACTAGAAAGTAATAAATTCGCCCACTCTTCCGATTTATGTGATTCCATTTAATGGCATTTATCGCTAATTCTCGCAGAGGCGATCGATAGCCGTGTTCACTTTTCAAATTTCAACACAAAATAATACCGAGTCTGAGGGGTGTCAATCAGATGACAGATTCACTGATTCAGTGACTTCATTGCTTTGAACTATCCCGCCTGGATACACAGTGACTCCCCACGTGCTCTCGTCGGAAGATCAGAGAAAACTTCAAAGGCCGGAATTGATTGAAGGTCACCGACACTTCCGGACAGTTTCAGAATTGCTACTCAGTATCTGAAACTTCCGCGTGCACCAATTAATGCTTGCATTGCACTCCACTATCGGTGGCACAGGGGTTATTATTACTTTTGCATCATTTATCTTAATATTTTGAGGGTACCAGTGCATTATTCACGTTCACATTCAACTGACAGAGCGGGATGCGGTTTCGTCCAGTCCATTTTGTTCTAACCGGTTACGTCGTTATCCGGATGCTAAACGGTTATCCGGCTGTCCGTTTCAGCTCTAATGATGTACATGTTTTCAATTGTATATTGAATATGGTTGTAGTTTTCAGCAACAGTAGCTCAATACCATATTCTTCATGAAAATATTTGCCTGGGTACAAACATAATTTTAAAAGTGCAAAAAGCACATAACTTGTTTTAGTTGTACATGTCTATATATATCTTGCAGTGGACTCATATGCCACCAATACTGACAAAAAGTTAATAACATGTTTGAGATTAGCCAGAGAATTTCACTACAGTTGTACGTACGTCAGTTCCGATGATTTCTTCTGCCTGATTATGTGTGAAGAGAAACTCGTACAGCTTGTAGTGTGTAAATAAGCTGAAAGTAGAAGAATAATGATTTGAATAAAATCATTGGTTCAGTATCAATGAAGTATACAGTAGGTACGGTATGCTGATTCTCCAATTTTCAATTTGGGATGATAACAGGGCAGGGTCCGCGCTGGACCAAAATTTACTTTTGCCAAATGAAAATATTTTTTGCCAAATAATTTTATCAATTGCCAAATGCTATCCCTGATAGTATCATTTTCTGCAACCTTAAGACTTAATTTTCGACACTCGCGGTTTGAACGACTTTTGATATAGCAAAGCAGTTAGTTAATAATTAGTTATACTCGCATATCTATTGTTGTTTATCATACAACAATAAGCCGATCACCGGACAATACAATGGTAGAAGGGTTTCTCTATCAGTAGGGCACATCACAGGAGGATTAGTAATCCCTCCAACCATCAGTACTATGTTATGAGATTAACTGCATCTTAATAGAGGTGTTATCTTTCCTTAAACCTTATAAAACACCACTAATATAATTATGATGTAAGAGTTTCCTGAAATTAATGGTATTGATTGACCAATATTTTTCAAATTGCTTGAGGAATTAATGAAAGTGTCAATGACACTGTAGCTCAACTTAGGTAGGGGAATAATTTAATGGTTGACAGTAAATGGAGGAATAGGAAAGGTGCTAATTGAAATGTCTAAGTAAGACTAGATGTACATGTCAATATCAACATTCATGACAGGTTTCAGGGATGTGGTGATTATGGTGTGCCAAAGGATTTAGTGATGCAAAGAGTAAATTCTAAAATTACCTCAAATTGACCTGTTCCCATCTACAGCCTTTACAAATCTCATAATGATCTGATCAAAGGTACGACCTGTAGCCTGTGCCAAAGGATTTAGTCATGCAAAGAGTAAAATCCAAGATGACTGCTGGCGGCCATGTTTTTCGGCTGAACGACCCCAAAATGACTCGTTTCCCATCTACATGTCATTGTTAACATCCATGACAAATTTCATGAAGTTCCGACCAAAGCTACGACCTGTAGCCCGCACCAAAGGATTTAGTCATGCAAAGAGTAAAATCCAATATGGCTGCTGGCAGACATGTTTTTTAACCGAACAACCCCAAAATCACTCGTTCCCATCTACATGTCAATATTAAAATCCATGATAAACTTCAAAAGACGAACAGTACGACCTGTAGCCTGCGCCAATGGATTGAATTTTGAAATCCAAGATGGCCACTAGCGGCCATGTTTTTTGGCCGTATGACCCCAAAATGACTTGTTCCCATCTACATGCCAATATCAACATTCATGACAAATTTCATAAAGATCAGACCAAAGGTACGACCTGTAGCCCGCGCCAAAGGATTTAGTCATGCAAAGAGTAAAATCCAAGATGGCTGCTGGCGGCCATGTTTTTTTGGCCGAACGACCCCAAAATCACTCGTTCCCATCTACATGTCATTGTTAACATCCATGACAAATTTCATGAAGTTCTGACCAAACCTACAACCTGTAGCCCGCGCCAAAGGATTTAGTCATGCAAAGAGTAAAATCCAAGATAGCTGCTGACGGCCATGTTTTTTGGCCGAACGACCCCAAAATCACTCGTTTCCCATCTACATGTCAATATTAACATCCATGACAAATTTCATGATGATCAGACGAACAGTGCGACCTGTAGCCCGCGCCAATGGATTGAATTTTGAAATCCAAGATGGCCACCAGCGGCCATGTTTTTTGGCCAAATGACCCCAAAATGACTCGTTCCCATCTACATGTCAATGTCAACATTCATGACAAATTTTATAAAGATCAGATCAAAGGTAGGACCTGTAGCCCGCGCCAAAGGATTTAGTCATGCAAAGAGTAAAATCCAAGATGGCTGCTGGCGGCCATGTTTTTTAGACGAATGAGTCCAAAATCACTCGTTCCCATCTACATGTCATTGTTAACACCCGTGACAAATTTCATGAAATTCCGACCAAAACTACGACCTGTAGCCCGCGCCAAAGGATTTAGTCATGCAAAGAGTAAAATCCAAGATGGCTGCTGACGGCCATGTTTTTTGGCCGAATGACCCCAAAATGATTCGTTCCCATCTACATGTCAATATTAACATCCATAACAAATTTCATGATGATCAGACGAACAGTACGACCTGTAGCCTGCGCCAATGGATTGAATTTTGAAATCCAAGATGGCCACCAGCGGCCATGTTTTTTGGCCAAATGACCCCAAAATGACTTGTTCCCATCTACATGTCAATGTCAACATTCATGACAAATTTCATAAAGATCAGACCAAAGGTACGACCTGTAGCCCGCGCCAAAGGAAATTGTTGACGGACACACGGACGACGGACGCCAAACCATGGCAATAGCTCAAACTTACAAAGTAAGTTGAGCTAAACTTGCCAAAACTTTTGACAAATGAAAATATTTTTTGCCAAATGTGAATTATTTTTGCCAATGGCAAATTTGGCAAGTGGCAGCGCGAACCCTGATGATGGGGTGTTTTGCTTCTACATAGCATATGGCAAGGTAACCGCAGTAACACAAAATAAATAAATAGTTATTAAAATAAAAAAGATGAAGAATTTATTTTCTGATCCAAGATATTGTATATGCACATTGATAAAACAAATTTCTACAAAAGATGGACAGCTGAAAATAAAGAAAAACATCACATAAATACATCGACCTCCAGGTTTTTCTTCCCGGTGACTTCCATACATCGTCTTCTTCATCATCATCATGATTTTCATCATCATCATCATCATCATTCTTCTTCTCATCCTCCTTCTCAATACATCATCTTCATCACCATCGTCATCATCACAATCAGCATTGTCGTCACCATGCTCACCATCATAGTCTTTGTCCTCTTCCTCGTCATCAACATCATCATCACCATTATCATCATCATCATCGCCATCAATGATGCAGTTCACAAATTGGCAAGACATTATTTTCTTTGACAATTTTTAATCAGCATTTAGGGAGACTCACATATATAAGAGAATACACTCGCACATGGTCTTTAATGCTGCACCAGTGCAGCTCTCGTCAAGAAAGGGTTAACGAATACCATCAGATGCTATTTCCAAGTTACCCACATCAATGGTATTTAATACTCAGTCCTGAGAACAATCGATATTCCTGCCCATTTACAGAATACTATATAGATGAGACAACACAAATTAGAATAAGAACAAAATAATCTCTCATCCACATGTAGGTATCTAAGTATAATATTTTTTCAACTTTTTCTTGATGAAGTGATAATAATTAACCCTTTGATGATGGGCACTGTGCTGGCATACAAGGTCAAGGCATATATTGTTAGGTCAATGTATTCTCTTATATATGCGAGGCTCCCTTTGGGAGACTTGCATATATAAGAGAAAGCATTGGCAGTGTTTTCACAACATTTCAGGAAGCTCCAATCATGGAAGGGTTAACATAACAATTTGGTGAACTCTAAAAGTGTAGAGCAATTTTTGGCTGTATTTATGCAAAACAAAATATAGGAGAAATACATTGTATTAGTATATGTGAATTTTGCTTTTAGTAATCCACTAGTTCTGAAATATTGCCTTTATAATGTGATAGTAGCTGCATGTATATAGCATACCATGAGTGAATATACTGAATGATTTCCTTCCCCTGTTTGACGTTGAAGAACTCCAATCCTCCTGAGACTGCATCAGCGCTCTCTATTCCTCCAACACCTATCATGTATTTTTTCAACTCCAGGAGATTCTCTGCTTGTGACATATGCTTCTCTATCAAAAAATAATGATGGCATCTTATAAAAACAGACTCAGTGTTGTACATTCTACTGATATCAGCTCTGTTTGAAATAAAAGGAAAATAATTTAAAACCAAATGAGGATAATCATTTGATAACTGACAAGTCGCTGATGAGTAGTTACTTGATTGTCATTGATTCATTTGTAAGAATGTTCAACTGCTGAACATCCTACAACTGAATAATGAACTATTTCAGTGTGCAGTAATGCCCTAAGTAATCGACTCCTTAACAACAGCAGAATTATGGGTAACTTTTCAGGATTTAGTTGGAAATATGGCTTGTTGCCATTCATCGGAAAGCTCTCCCATATTTCCGACTAAACCTTGAAAAGTTACCCATAATTCTGCTGTGGTTAAGGAGTCGATTACTTAGGGCATTACTGTATATTATCACAACTGAATGGGAGAACCAGTTCAGTAATCAAACGTTCAACTTCATTTCCATGGTCCAGGAATCACCCAATAATAGCATCTTTTCTAGTGCAAATAGACCATGCAAACATCATTTCTTTGTTATTGTTTAAGTTGTTAATTTAGTGTGGTTAATTGATGGTATCACCGTGTGACATAAACAAATTGGAGTTTATGTTCAATATGAGTCATTGATTGAATCAGTTGAATATCTATATCACACGCACCATGTTAAATTTTCCGCCAACAGTCCTGATCAACCATGAACATTTGACCGCCTCTGGTTAAGTGGTCATGATAATTTGCTATGATGTTGCATGGTGCATTCTGCTGATTTAGCTATGATGTTGGCGGGGCAAAATGATGCTGTTATTAAATAAAAAGTACAGTTAGTTTTGTAAAGTTATCATTTTCGTGGTTATGGCTAAACAGGGCATTTCGAGAAAAATCTAGTGTCTGCATGAAAAATTCTAAAAATATTTTAATAAGGGCTGTCGTGATTGTTCCAAAACTATCAGAAGAGGCATCTCAATTATGTCACTTTGCAGCAACCATTGCAGGCATTATTAAAATATTTTACAATATATATACGCTTTTTTAATGTTTCATACAGATAATGGCTTTTTCCCGAAACACTGCGATTAGCCACAGACCACGGAGATGAAAAAATATGGTGCTTTTTCTGAACAATATCATTTTGCCTACCAACATCATGTATCTATATCAGCAGAAGCCACCAACATCCTAGCAAATTTGAAGGACCACTTACATGTACATGTACTCAGAGGTGTTGATATGTGTTTAAAAAAATAATTAGTACAGAGTGTCCCATTCTCCTATAGATATCTCCCTAACATCATACACGATGCTATCTGGTTTTATTTTATTTCCATGTCGCAAGATACCAACCTGCGAATAACAAAACATCCTTCTGGTCAATCAAAGGAATTCTGTCGTATTCAAAATAAAACGGAACACAAAATTATATTGTGCATGAATGGAAACACCTTACATGTAGATTGTATATGTGTATGATAAAGTTACTGACTGAAAAATTGAAAAAAATTGGTTCCATTTAAAAAATATTAAGTTACCTTTGATATTCTCAAGTAAGGCGTGAGCTAGGGTGAAGAACCCTGATGTTTGCTGTTCAGTGAATTTCTGTTCCTTTGCCCACCATACTGCCCCAGTGTAATAGTCTAAAGTCGAGGCTTGTCGCAGGTCATTTACATGGTCTGTCAGTTGGAATATGTCACATAACTTCCTGTAGTAAAATGAGATATAAGAAATGAATAAATTATTCATATTTTTAGTGGGCTAAAATATCTTATCTGCCATTTTACCATTACCACCATTTTTGTTGCGGATTTGGAATATACCACTTTGATGTATAAGACATAAATGGCACAGAAAAAGAAATTTACTCTCAAGAAAATATATTGATTACGCTACTTCTTAATTTTTTAAATATATATAAAAATGTTAAGTTTTAAATTATTTAACCTCTTTGCTGCTATATGCTCCCACTTAAAGATACGGGCGGCGTTGGCGGTGGGTGTGCTGTTATAATATTCAGCTGCGTCAAAAACCGCCATAAACAGAAAGCATAAGTAAAATATAGACAGACTTTGTTCTTATGCCAATCAGAAATATGGCTTAAACAGTATGTTATTGTCAAATGTTTTTCCTTTGTTATGTAAACAAAAGCAAAAAACGTTACAGAACCTGGCTTTTGTTTAGATCTGGATATGATAAACATAAAGAGCGTTATTTGTTACTGTTTTCCTGATAAGGAAATAATAAAGAGCGTTTATATCATTTGTGTGTGATTAACCAATAGAATTGCGCTGTGTTATGTAAACAGAAGCAAAACTTCTGTAACGCTAGCAGGTTATTGTTTACGTGCACCATCGTATGTCTTGACGACAATATACTAGTTACGTGCTGATTATGTTTGGCATATGAGCAAAACTATATATATTTTAATACTCCTTCTGTTGATGGCGATTTGAACAAATATGAATATTTCTGCAACGATCGCTGGCCATGCCTTTAAGTATGTAAGTAATATCTCTCATTATGTGAGTCTGTACGGATTTGCGCAGTTGCTCAGTATTCATCTCTATAGCACTCATTGTCATGAGGTGCAAGTACCATGTCATCTTCGATCCTTCACTTGATATCCCCACTACCCTGGACATTTCCCCCCTCCCACCAATGACTAAACATATTTTCACTTCATTTGTTATTACTATGTGGAATTTTCTTGAACATGACCAGTTGCTACTCTATGGGATTAGAGGGCATGATTTTGAACTGCCCCCCCCCCCCCATATCTGGACCACTACATTCACTCGAAAGGACCTCTGCCCCATATGGCAGACCAAGAAAATGTTATCGCCAAAGATTTATTGAAGGAAAACAACCCGTAAAGCAGGTCACTCAAAGGATAGGTTTCTCACTGAATGCGACAAGAAAACTCAGCCACATTTCAACAAACTGGATGAACAAAAAACCACTTAAAATTTGAACAGTCATTACATACTAGCCAGTTTCTTGAAATGATGTTGTTTTTTTATCACATTTGGTAAAAAAAAAAATGAGTTTATATGTAGGTGTTTTATCCAATAAATCTGTGGCAATAACCCTTGCTTGGTCCACCATAAGGGGCAGTTATCCCTTCATGTGAATGAAGTGGACCTGATACGGGGTGGTTCAAAAGTATGACCATAAATTCCCACAGAGTGACAACTGGTCAAGTTCCAAGAAAATTGCATGCAGTATTTAAATAAGGTCGGTGACAACTTTTCAAAACTACCCAAACAATTGAAAGTAATATATTGTTCAACGTCCAAGACATGCATTGAGTCTCCAAATGACACACAGCGAGCGTGTGTACATGATTGGCTTGAAGTGATGTAAGTGGTTCATTGATTATTTTGCAGTGGAGGTTGCAGCTATTGCTTAACAAACCTTTGTTATTGTTAACCTCACAGGTGTGCAAATGTTCGTGTAAACCATAAACCCAAAATTTTAACTTGACCTGTATTTTACTGTAATTAATATACAAATTTGAAAACAATCAGAAAACTAAAACTAAAGTTATCACCTGGAAACCAAAATAATCAGAAAAATTGAAGTAAAAAAGGACCATAACTCCGGTAAAATGGGCAGACCGAACCCAAACTCGAACGTGAAAAAAAATATTCCGGCACGTATGCCGGGGTGGGTGGGTGGTCAAAGCCAGCAACAAGCAATTTTTTTCCGCAACTAAAAAAAAAAATTCCTGCTTGTTTTTTAGTGTTTTGGCAATGAGTTGGGCTTCAAAACCACTTTGAATGAGAGAAATAATGTAATTCTAACTGGTAAACTGACTGCAGGCAGTTATCGTGTTGTATTTTGTTGCAAATTATGAAATCCAAGATGGCCGCTGGCAGCCATGTTTTTTTGGCCGAGTGACCTCAAAATGACTCATTCCTATTTACATGTCCATGTTAACATCCATGATAAATAGTATGCACAGAAATTCATATACAGCTGTTTACAGTGAATTTCCCCCCGCAAATCTCTGTTTTAGTGTTAAAAGGGGGGGTGGGTGTCCAAAAATGGTCGGAAAAAACTGCCATAAACGGAAAAAAAATTGGCGGTGGGTGGGTACAAAAAATGATCGAAAGGGAAAAAATGCCATACGTGCCTGAATTTTTTTTCCGACCCCCCCCCTGCTTGACCTGTATTTTCATGTGGGTAATCCACATAAATTTGAAACCAATCGGATAACTAAAACTAATGTTATTATCCAGAAACCATCCAGGAGTGTTAATATAAAACTTACGCTTCTACATCGTCTACTTCAAGTGGCAGTAACTCTTGTGTGTGCTGCTGAGTCAGAACTTGGAAAGCTAGGTGTCCTTCTTTATCCTCAGGCCCATCGCCCTGTGGGTAAAAATATTACGTTAAACATAGCCTTACTATTTCTCTAAGCACATGGGTGACATGAATTATAAGTTAAGATTTACAGAGTTAGTTAGTGCCTGTCAAGTTACTGGTACATGTACATATATCTCCCAATAATATAATCATAAATAAAGCAGTCAATTCACAGAATACTGTAATTTAGTGTAAAACAGTTGGTTGTTAAAAGTGATGTGAAACACTCCAGTAGTGTGATCAAATAGCAACGTAGATTAATCTTGTTCAAAGTAGGTATTTTTACAAATATTATATCCAAATTGACAACAAAGACCGTCATTCTTATATATTAATTAAATGCAGTGACTCTCGAAGGTGAAATTATTTTCATTTAAGTTTATTGCCGATAGTAGCATCCTGAATCAAGTAGTAAATATAAAATTACAATTGAGCGTAGTTCAGATGACCCCAAAATGAGTCGTTCCCATCTACATGTCATCGTTAACATCAATGACAAATTTTATGATGATCAGACTAAAGGTACGACCTGTAGCCCGTGCTAAAGAATTTAGTCATACAAAGAGTAAAATCCAAGATGGCTGCTGGCGGCCACGTTTTTTCGCCAAATGACCCCAAAATTACTCGTTCCCATCTACATGTCAATATTAACATCCATCATGACAAATTTCATGATGATCAGACGAACAGTACGACCTGTGGCCCGTGCTAATGGATTAAATTTTGAAATCCAAGATGGCCGCTGGCGGCCATGTTTTAAGTCCGAATGACCCCAAAATGACTTGTTCCCATTTACATTCCAATTTCAACAGCCATGATTTTATGATGATCAGACTAAAGGTACGACCTGTAGCCCGTGCTAAAGGATTTAGTCATACAAAGAGTAAAATCCAAGATGGCTGCTGGCGGCCATGTTTTTTGGCCAAATGACCCCAAAATGACTCGTTCCCATCTACATGTCATTATTAACATTCATGACAAATTTTATGATGATCAGACTAAAGATACAACCTGTAGCCCGTGCTAAAGGATTTTGTCATACAAAGAGTAAAATCCAAGATGGCTGCTGACGACCATGTTTTTTGGCCGATTGACCCCAAAAATTACTCGTTCCCATCTACATGTCATTGTTAACATCCATGACAAATTTTATGATGATCAGACTAAAGGTACGACCTGTTGCCCGTGCTAAAGAATTTAGTCATACAAAGAGTAAAATCCAAGATGGCTGCTGGCGGCCATGTTTTTCGGCCAAATGACCCCAAAAGTACTCGTTCCCATCTACATGTCAATATTAACATCCATGACAAATTTCATGATGATCAGACGAACAGTACTAACTGTGCATGGCCCGTGCTAATGGATTAAATTTTTAAATGCAAGATGGCTGCTGGCGGCCATGTTTTTTGTCCGAATGACCCCAAATTTTATGATGATCAGACTAAAGGTACGACCTGCAGCCCATGCTAAAGAATTTAGTCATACAAAGAGTAAAATCCAAGATGGCTGCTGGCGGCCATGTTTTTCGGCCGAATGACCCCAAAATGAGTCGTTCCCATCTACATGTCATTGTTAACATCCATGACAAATTTTATGATGATCAGACTAAAGGTACGACCTGTAGCCCGTGCTAAAGAATTTAGTCATACAAAGAGTAAAATCCAAGATGGCTGCTGGCGGCCACGTTTTTTCGCCAAATGACCCCAAAATTACTCGTTCCCATCTACATGTCAATATTAACATCCATGACAAATTTCATGATGATCAGACGAACAGTACGACCTGTGGCCCGTGCTAATGGATTAAATTTTGAAATCCAAGATGGCCACTGGTGGCCATGTTTTTTGTCCGAATGACCCCAAAATGACTTGTTCCCATTTACATTCCAATTTCAACAGCCATGAAAATTTTTATGATGATCAGACTAAAGGTACGACCTGTAGCCCGTGCTAAAGGATTTAGTCATACAAAGAGTAAAATCCAAGATGGCTGCTGGCGGCCATGTTTTTTGGCCGAATGACCCCAAAATGACTCGTTCCCATCTACATGTCATTATTAACATTCATGACAAATTTTATGATGATCAGACTAAAGATACAACCTGTAGCCCGTGCTAAAGGATTTAGTCATACAAAGAGTAAAATCCAAGATGGCTGCTGGCGACCATGTTTTTTGGCCGATTGACCCCAAAATTACTCGTTCCCATCTACATGTCATTGTTAACATCCATGACAAATTTTATGATGATCAGCCTAAAGGTACGACCTGTTGCCCGTGCTAAAGAATTTAGTCATACAAAGAGTAAAATCCAAGATGGCTGCTGGAAGCCATGTTTTTCGGCCAAATGACCCCAAAAATACTCATTCCCATCTACATGTCAATATTAACATCCATGACAAATTTCATGATGATCAGACGAACAGTACTAACTGTGCATGGCCCGTGCTAATGGATTAAATTTTTAAATGCAAGATGGCTGCTGGCGGCCATGTTTTTTGTTTGTTAACATCCATGACAAATTTTATGATGATCAGACTAAAGGTACGACCTGTAGCCCGTGCTAAAGAATTTAGTCATACAAAGAGTAAAATCCAAGATGGCTGCTGGCGGCCATGTTTTTGGGCCGAATGACCCCAAAATTACTCGTTCCCATCTACATGTCAATATTAACATCCATGACAAATTTCATGATGATCAGACGAACAGTGCGACCTGTGGCCCGTGCTAATTGATTGAATTTTGAAAACAAAGATGGCCACTGGCGGCCATGTTTTTTGTCCGAATGACCCCAAAATGACTCTTTCCCATCTACATTCCAATTTCAACAGCCATGATAAATTTCATTATTATCAGACTAAAGGTACGACCTGTAGCGCGTTCTAAAGGATTTAGTCATACAAAGAGTAAAATCCAAGATGGCTGCTGGCGGCCATGTTTTTTGCCCGAATAACCCAAAAATGACTCGTTCCCATCTACATGTCATTGTTAACATCCATGAGAAATTTTATGATGATCTGACTAAAGGTACGACCTGTAGCCCGTGCTAAAGGATTTAGTCATACAAAGAGTAAAATCCAAGATGGCTGCTGGCGGCCATGTTTTTTGGCCGAATGACCCCAAAATTACTCGTTCACATCTACATGTCATTATTAACATTCATGACAAATTTTATGACGATCAGACTAAAGGTACGATCTGTTGCATGTGGTAAAGGATTGAATTTTTAAATCTAAGATGGCCGCTGGCGGCCATGTTTTTTTTTTTCGTATGACCCCAAAATGAATCATTCCGGTACAAATGTTGATGTCAACAGCTATGACAAATTTCATAATGATCCGATCAAAGGTACGCCTGTAGCCTCTATTGTTGACGCTTTACGCACACACGCGCACATGGACGACAGACGACAAAGCCATGGCAATAGCTCAAACTTTACAAAGTAAAGTTGAGCTAAAAAGGTCAGCCGACCACAGTGTCCCCCGAAGTCGAAAAGGGTTAATAACTCAGTCAAAAAAAAAAAATTCCGTCATCTATATACATGTTGCACATCTTCAATATATGGGCAACAATATTCTAAAGTTTCAAATCTCTAGGATGAAACCTGTAGGAGGAATTGATTACACCATGAACTTGGTACCCTCATACTGAAAATTAAACAATATTCTGAAGTTTCAAATCTCTGGGATGAAATCTGTAGGAGAAGATGATTACACCATGGAGGTACTCAAAAGTTTGACGGACGGACGGACGAACGGATGGATGGAGCCTGGTTTCTATAGTCCCCCGAAAATAAATTTTTCGGGGGACAATAAACGTCTGTACCGCCAAGAATATTTCAGAATTTAATTTGTTTGGAAGTTTGTGAGATCCATACAATGACGTAAGTTACTTAGAAGTTCAGCTGATCTAATTCTGGCATAAAGAGGGCATTGGAAGAAGAAATGGTAAGCTGATTCAATTTCAAAACTATCACATTGACATAAAGGTGATTCTTTCAAGTGATTAATAACAAGGTCACGGTTTAGGTTGCTGCAACCTAGTCTAATACGAGTATGATATATTTGGGCTTTCCTGGAATAACACTGGAGATAAAAATTAGCAATTTTCGCACGGTCATTGTTTAATTTACTCTTAAATTCTTCAAGTGTGTTTGACGATTTTATTGAATTCGATAAACTATTCCATGCTCCGTTGCTCGTGTAGCCGAAGGCAGAAAAGTATTCATGTAAATGTCTCTATTCTGCCAGGCGGGTGGATACAAACATGCCTAAAATTGTAACCAGATGAAGTGGAATTGGGAGGAATCAGATTTGATAGATAAGACGGAGCTTGGTTATACTGTTTATTTTGAAAAATTGTATCATTTTTTGTTTTGTTCTACATGAGGTAATTGTTTCTAATAGTAAGTTCCGATCGCTGATACTTCTCGTGGACACAGATCTTGACTATTCGTGTCATTTCATACTGAATATCTTCGATACAATATCGCACATATATTTTGGCATGTTAATGATGTTATCCCATACTGGTGATGCATATTCAAGGGTGGGTCTAACAAGATATATTTTTTGAAGAGTCTTCCTGCTCAGTCTGAATTTGTGCTTCCTGATTATATTTACCTATTTCCATGCCCTGTCAGTTATGTTACTAATGTGAGTATCCCATGAACCGATGTTGTCTAAAGTGAGACCAAGTTGTTTGTGATTTCTACTTCAGTTAAGTGAGAACCAGCCAAGATTAGGGGTGGGTGAACTGTATTTGTAGATTTCATCGATACCGGTATTATTAAAGCTTCCGTTTTGAGCCTATTTGTGAATACTTTTATTATATATATGCTATATATTTATCATGATGCATGACAATACTAGCGGAGAAGAATTGTAGGCATCAGACATATGTCCTGCAGACTGTTTTCGTAAAGCTGGGTACCCAAATGTAAATTTTATAAAAGCAGGGTACCCAACTGATAGTGAAAATTTAAAAAAGCTGGACGAAAGGGGTACGTGACAGTGACCATTTCAGCATCATGCACTGACTGCCCATATCTGAAGTTCATTGTGTTCTCATAATTAAGATAACATTGCGGACTTCACAATTAGCCTACAATGCTACATATACATTCTCATATTAAGTTGCGGACTTCACAATTAGCCTACATAAAGATAAACAATATATATCTCAATCAAATTAAGCCGATTTAAGGTTTCATTCAACTCCCATCTAATTAGCGGGGCCGACTTCGTATGGGGCTGTCTTCGTATGGGGCCGTCTTCGCGTGGGGCCGACTTCTCAAGATACCATTGCCATGGAACACGCTCTTTCAAAGAATCAAATGGTTGATGCCAGAACTTGGGCAGAAGTCGTAAAAATGTATTTTTCTGGGTTTTTTTCCCCGTTTTAAATCTAAGTTAAGATGAAATTTTCGATAGGAATAAAGAAGACAGCTTCTGAAGTTCTGGCATTCTGCCAAGATCTGACAGTCTGAGTCATTAATTTAATATAAAATTATCATTCATATTCGTAATCTACGATATCTGCTTAGAACATGATCAGATCTTCAGACTTCATGTGTTATTATGACATAGGTACGTTGTTTTAAAAAAGTTTTAATCGATTGAGGTTTGTGACTTTCAGTTTCAGTTTCTGTTTCAGACAAATTTACAATCACTCATTGAACTTGAATCAGTCAACGAGTCAATCAGCAAATCATGATCAATCATTCAAATTCAATGATTCAGTGACTCCGAGTCACATTTTTTTTACAAATTTAAGAAATTATAACAATCGAAGAAATTTGTCAATGATTTCTACCAGAGTAACGCGTTTCTGTTTTCCGCTTCTATTAGTTGTCGTAGAAGATGCAGATAACGTTATTCTTGATTTATTTTGTCCCGAGAGTCCTGAAACTGGAAGTGTGTTATTCAATTTCGATGAACTCTTTGCGTTCGCCGCCATGTTGTTGCCAAGCAAGCACCTGACTAAGGGGAATTCACCCAATGTGGGGAAAAAACAGAGTTATCTCTCCTGGACGGGCGGGACTGCAAAGCTCTTTCAAGGCGACGTCAATTTATTTCCACCATTAAAGTACCTGCAGGGCGTATGCCCTAGAATGTGATAAATTAGGTTACAATGAAATACAATTTAAAAAATTAACAAATGGTTTTATTTGACGCAAAGTCAATTGACATGATTGTGTTTATATTTTAATCATGTTTTATTTTCGTTTTCGATTTGGATTTTTATATTTGCCTCCAATTTGAGTAGTCAACTTATTTGGTACGTGGATAAAGAGCAGTCAGTGTTCAATGTTACCCCCAACTAATAATGGCGACACAAACAAAATTGCAAATATCTTACAAATCAATAAGTGAATATATCATAAAATAAAACAATTAGTGATCGAGGGAGTGATTTTGTTATGGTTTAAAATTACGTGAAAGTTGAGTGACAAAAGCCATGAAATACCTACATCTCACGTAAAAGTTTCGAGGATACAAAATGTTTCAAAAGCTGAGTTATCAAACATAAAATTTTCCCACCAATATTAAAATGTCCAAACATAACAAATTGACACACCGTCTTGCTCAAATTAACAAACATTTTTTTTTATTTTTTGCTTTATTATTTTTTTTTTTTTAAATACCAATTTTGAAAAATTAACGCCGCTATATAATCTCCGCTATGATACCCCGCGTCACCACACCGAATTTGGTTGAAATCGGACCAGCAGACTGGGAGAAAAAATCAGGACAGACAGACAGACAGACAGATAGACAGACGGACATACAGATCCTACTCTTATATATTTATAGATAACACATATTTAAACTAACTAAATTCTTATACACCGAAACATGTTGATTTCATGAACAAATGACAACCGGAACGTGAATGGATCAACAATTACAATAAGGAGTAAAATTTCGCACTTGAAGACTGCTCCGCTTTAGTTTTAGTGCTCCGCTTTAGGATTCCCCCTTTCAATATTGAAAGTATACATTGGAATGGTATATTATTCATTTGGAGAGGTATTCAAGTAATAACTTTTTTAAATCAGACGGCAAACACTACAAAAACAGGATAATACAAGAGCAGAATGATTCATATTCATTGGTGGGAAATATTCAGATATAATAAGTTCAACAAACGATGGAACTTATTATCTGAACATTTACTAAGTAAATGAGTATTTTGTATATAAAGTATTTAAAAGATAAATGAAAAATGAAAAAAAAAAAAAAATGAAAAAATAGAAATGCACACAAATGCAAAGTCACTATATGTATATGGTTGGCATAATGTGCACATTGCAATACACCCCTATACTAAAGAATATGAACATAATATTCTTTACTAGCATCACTGTTACATTTCCAAAGATCCCAAATAACTAGCTATTCAGACGGTCGCTATATATGGGTTAAGTTATCACAAGACCAAAACATAAGAAACCCAGATAATGTTTTAAATCGTAAATATTTGAAGACGTGAAATGTACGATACGTGTCTAATAAGGAACTAATAAACGACGTATCTACTTTGAATGTTTCAATTGGATTTCACATTAGGATATATGCGCAATTAAATACCTTAAATTAACTGAATTGTGCTTAAATTGCGCTGGAAATTTAAGCAATATGCCTAGATATAAACATATGAGTATTGTCATCCCCTGAAGTCATACCGGTACATACCCTTGCACTTTCTCTTTTGCCTTTGCCAAACTGAAATCACACACAGACAAAATCAGTAAAATAAAGGATCGACATAAAAGTAGTGATCCGAGCAGAAACTGGATTTGCTTGCACTAAGTTCGACAACCACCACAATACAGTTTGCGATAGTTAAATGTAAACATGGTGAAATATATTTTTCCAAGCTGTTATACCAACCTGTTCTCTCAAAAACCCGCACATTATCTGCTTATCGTAGAACTTGTTTTAGTAGAAAATCTGCTTAGAATCACCTCATTTTGAGTTGAAAATATGCTGAAAATGAGAGCATTTTAGTCACATTATCGACTCATGAGACGATTCTAAGCAGATTGTGTGCGGAAAATGACACAAATAATCCAACGCACGACGTTCAGGTGTACGCTCTTCAACATGTGTTTTCACTGTGACCAGCGCTATAAAACGAAATAACGGACATGACTCCATTATCTGCTTATTTCAGAATAAAATAATCACTTTATGAACATATTTCACACTATATAGGTATATTATGTGCGTATTTGCGCGAGGATATGTTGCGAATTAAAAAGCTCCAGGAATATAAACGATATTTCATCACTAATAACCCAATAACCAAAGCAATCTGTCTAATACAGCTTTGTATTTTGCTATATTTACATGTCATTTGTGACGAAAGATATATCCCATCACCTTTGATTATAGAAAACAATCTAAAACGCATACTAAAAATAAAGCGTGAATGTACCTACACATATACATTGATTGAACACATTGTTAAATATTTCTAATATTCTACTATGCAAAATCACGACGATAGACTACATGTACTGCTAACAAAACACATACATTTATATTGATATGAATTTATGATTTAATACTCACCTTTTTACGGGTTGACATGGCGACTGCTTTTTCCAGACGAAATTTATCAGATCTACTCCATTATTCCAAGGCGAAGACTCGACTGCTATGGCATGCTAATAATAATGAGATCAAACACAAAGCAAGTCAGACGTGTTACTAAGTTAAATACACAGACCCATATCAAAATCAATATCACACAATACACCGCGACAGATCGATATAGTGAGTTTAATGAAGTGTGGCAATAGCCAGGACACATACAAAGCTTTAATGCCACACAGGTACAATTCAAAACCTTAATAGGAGGTGCACATATCGTACCACACACAACCTTGCAGCGCTGTATGCTGTGCATATATATACATTTAAAAAAATTAATGCTATGCAATGAAAATATTCGCTTTGTTAGTTCACGACTCCACAATCGACTATTCATATATGAGTTATTTTTTCAAAGTTTTTTCACTATATAATAATTACCCAGAGGTCTCAATGTATTGATGAGTTGGAAAGAACTCGAGCACGCGCTGAATGCATGACACCTCTTTTAGGCGGAGGTTTTACACATGCACACACAATGTTTCTTTTAAACTCATTAACACCGATGAGTATAGTGGGTAATTATCGTACACATGGCAACAATCACTGCAATTTGTCATTCCTTCCTCAAAATCCGCTAGCAACTGCTACGGTTACGTTCGTACACTGGCAAGTTTACATGGCATTTTATGGGGGGGGGGCATTTTCTCATAGAAAATTTTATCAATATAGTGCCAGAATAAGAATATGTAATACATATTTAACAAAGCTAACGACATTTGGAGTAACCTTTCGGTAGTTCCACATGCATGTAACGGTGCTATACTGACACATTGCCTTAAAATACCTGTATTGTTGATTCTTGCGAGATAATTAAAAGCAAATATCGATATAGTATCGCTACTAGTGGAAGTATATATACTTTTTACTTATCATGTAAATAGCTGTGGCAGAGATGCATTTTATATGTATGGTTCCGTTCATATTCTGGCGCAATATGGTTTGCTATGAGAAAATGCTTCCAAAACATGCCGTGCAATCTTGCCAGTGTATGAACGTACCCTAACTGTCGGCAGTGTCAATAAGTATTGTATTTCTAGCACGACTATCAACAATCTGATAAAAATAATATAACATTGCACGAAAATCAAACATGAACAAAGCACAATTTTTCAACTGCACCCATGCACCTCCCCACCATGAACCAATCCGATCTACCAGCTTGATTTGAGAGAAACTCAGGGGGGGGGGGGGGGGTGAAACAAATATTTCCGGCACGTATGCCGGGGTGGGTGGGTGGTCAAAGCCACCAACAAGCAATTTTTTCCGCGACTAAAAAAAAAAATTCCTACTTGTTTTTTAGTGTTTTGGCAATGAGTTGGGCTTCAAAACCACTTTGAATGAGAGAAATAATGTAATTCTAACTGGTAAACTGACTGCAGGCAGTTATCGTGTTGTATTTTGTTGCAAATATTGAAATCCAAGATGGCCGCTGGCAGCCATGTTTTTTTGGCCGAATGACCTCAAAATGACTCATTCCTATTTACATGTCCATGTTAACATCCATGATAAATAGTATGCACAGAAATTCATATACAGCTGTTTACAGTGAATTTCCCCCCGAAAATCTGTTTTAGTGTTAAAAGGGGGGTGGGTGTCAAAAAATGGTCGGAAAAAACTGCCGAAAACGGAAAAAAAATTGGCGGTGGGGGTGGGTGGGTACAAAAAATGATCGAAAGGGAAAAAATGCCATACGTGCCTGAATTTTTTTTCCGACCCCCCCCCCCCCCTGAGAAACTAGGAAAATAGTTATCCGACCCTTGGTATAAAAGAACGTTTCAACACTTACTGTTCGAGCCATGAATTAACAAACTCTGACCGATGTCCGTGGGTTTTTTTTTGTCACATATGGCTGATGATTGATTGATTGATTGATTGATTGTGAAACGCTATTCTTTAAAGGCCCACTTGATTTTCGAACCCCAGATAATTTTAGATAAAATATATGCCATATTATATACCATTTGCCCCAAGACATTGCATTATCAACTTATTCGGTGTAATAAACTGAGAACATGTTGTTTTTGTTGAGATACCGTCTTGTGTCCTGTGCTCAAGTTTCATTATTTTCAATGGAATGGGAATAACTCTATATCTTAAGATATAGAGTTATTCCCCTTCAATTGAAAATACATTGGTAGTTTGAATTCTGTTGCATTCTGGGAGGCATACTGGAGGAAATCTTTCTATGATTTCGGCTGTTTTCTATTTCTCTATGGGCATCTTCTGAGACACCGACGTTTCAAATGGTGATGAATTATAGTATCTTATTCATATTTTATGGCATACATTGTTTTTAAAACCGTATATCAAGGCACTATAAACTAGAATGCACTCAGAGAGATGCCAACGTGCGCAAAAATGTAATAAACAATAATTTAAAAAATAATTTCACTGTATTTTACTTACTTTATTTAATTTAATTGAATGTTAGCAAAAAAAGACAATTACCATTTCTCATTTCAGCACAGATAAAAGGCAAATTACTATATTAATCATTTAAGTAATTAAAACCAATTCCATGTTGCCGAAAGGATGAGACTTTAATATCGATTACATTTTTTTCAGCGGCATATTTTCATTTTCATTTTCCGATAGTCAAAGTTGACCAAAGGAGCAATTAAAAGAAATAATTAATACCATTTGTGTAAATATTGATAGCAGCCAATATGCAACAATAAACATCAATAATTAATCAATAATTAATCAATAACGATCATTTTATGTAATAATAAACTCTTCAAACGGTGTTTGTGTCAACAAATGCGTTTTGTTTTGTGTTACGTCATTCGTCGTATTTGACCCGGAACTCGGCTGAAGGTTAGGCTATTCAGCCTATTGCGTCGAATTACGAAATCGCGTTTTGAATGTCTCTCCTTTCCCGCACGATAAAAAGAGGTCTTCGCACGAACCAAAAATGATAAAACTTCCCAATTATAAGTAAAAATACCCAAATGAAGGAGTCTATGTAGGTCCCGAAGGAGTCTATAGACTCTTTGATGTAGAGTTCTGATGGAGAAAATGTAGGTCGATCTATTTTTGTCATAAATCTGACGTATATTGACCTGGGAGAAAAATTCGAAATCGAGGCTCACTACGAGCATGCCAGTTTTAAATATAGAAACAGGGAATCCCGACAAATGGCGAAAGCGGCGACAAACAAATAATCGAAAACAACACATAAATTAAACATAGCAAAAACGCGGCACAGTAAAAATGTCAGAACGCCACGAGGTTTTACGTCGTTTTTGGTGACGTCATGGAGTGAAACGGAGTAGGGTGACACCAACCTACGAATCTGTCTGATCGCCATACTGTTGCGCGAGCGCACGTAAAAATAATTGGTGTCTCGAAAATTAAATGGGCCTTTAATACTATATAACGAATATCGATCCATAATTATACGATAAGGGGGACTATAAGTACAGGCCCGGGAACATACGTCATAATTATACGATTAGGGGGACTATAAGTAGCTTTCGCATTCGACAGGACACGCCGGGGATTATATCACTCCTCTATTGTTAAAACCGTGCGTACATTTTCCATATTCACACCTTTCTTTGAAGCGAAGAAATGTGCTGTTTATTTGTGATCTGATTGAGAACTTATAATTGACTGGTAAATCATTACATGGCGGTCGTTTCGCAGTAAACAGTCGACGAGAAGACTTTCTCTTACCAAATTGCGGATGAAGATGGATAACTCTAAAATCAAGTGTTTTTTTGTGTCAGTTATTTGACAAACCGGCAAAATTTCGTTGAACAAAATGTTGACAAATAACAGGCTCGCAAAGTTTGGGCAATTTTATACTACAGTTGACTGCGGTTAGCATTATTTTTGGGCAATTGCTCGATTCTGATAACTGAAGCGGTATTTCAAAAAATGTTGTTGTTGTTGTTGGAATCTTATTATATGGGGACCATCGAATCGGATTGAGTACTTTTAAAGGGAATCAGGTTACCCATGGCAGGATCTCATATCAGATAAATGTGTGTTTATGCAAAATGTTAACCATTATATAGCAAACGGGGAGATGCGATTATTATAAGTGGCATTACTTGTCATCCCATCCCTTTTGCAATTGTGTATATTTATATTATGCATCGAACAAACATAATATATTTAAACCAACGGGGCCCGGTTATTACAATTTCATATCTTTATATATAGTTTTGGACCAGGCACCAGTCTATTCAACAAGAGACATTGGGTGTGTGCAAATAAACAGACACGAGAGTCACAAAAAACAATGTTAGATGACAGCTTAAATACCAATCTTCATTCACTAACCAATTTTAACAACTTTGAGATGAAAATCTATTAAAATATAATTTTAATCAGTGATATAGAAACTCAGACTGTTCACTGAGACTGTTGTTGCCGAATTTCGCTCATTATATCTGTCCTTGTCCCAAGCGATCCAAACGCCCGATTCGTGGTTACCAAACTATATTTGCCGCAGCAACTCATCAAAGAGAATGCAGTTGCAACAAATCTCCTGAAAGAAAATTAGGTTTCACAAGATCCACGAACAAAAATGATGTTATCCAGAATTTCATAAAAGAGCACAAGGCATTAAGGTAACTCGTATCCATACGCCTTAAAAAGTATGTTCCACCTGATATTTGTAAGGATATCTTCATCTTCGATGATTTTGATCCATATATGCTGCGTTTATTATTTAAATACATCGAATATGAAACATAATACAAAATAATAATAATAATAAAAACTGTATGACATTCCTCATCTACTGCAAGATTAATTGCCATCACCATGGCAGTATTGAATTATAATATGCCCCCAATTTTAGCCTTGTCGTGACATGAAGTTACATGCAGAACATAAGCTATTCTTGTAGCGTTAGGCTACACTTGATCTCGAGAGAGGGAAGTTACCAGCGATTTCATCGACGAGAGAGTTAATTAGTTTTTAGTTGTCATAATCGAAGAGAAATATATTTACTAATCGTCACCCGTTCGATACAATCGGAATTGATGTATTGGCAACATGTATGGAAAATAATCAATATTAAAACTTCCGGTCACCATCTTTAATATAGAGGACAGATTGCTATAAAAATATAGCATGGTGCCACACCATACACTGTAAAAAAGGATTGTCATATATTTTGATGTCGGAATTATATTTATCATGAAATCCACCAACAGCGAACTTAAAAAATTTGCATGCATATATGGTGGCCATCTTTGTGACATCATCAGAGTGATCAGACCACACAGTCGCGACTCCAGAGGGGTCTAACAATGTTTTTTCTGAAGCAGATACCATATACTGGCTCCTGAGCATGGTCTCTATATTTGTTCATCATTATCCCACGGTAGCCCAAAATCGGATATAAGCGACTCTACTAAATCGTGATCTTAGGATCTCCGCACAAAAATAATTAGGTTACCAATAAATCCCTAAACTTAGAATGAGGCTAATAAGGTCTTCAGAAAGAGCACGGTGCCCGTGATTTCCTCAAGCACAATTTAGTTTACTACCAAGCTTAAATACGTTTTGAGAGAGAAGAATGGGGTACGTTAAACACGATATCCTAGAAGAGGATCACTGAAACAGGACCGGGAACTACGTCATAATTTGCTCGGAAAAAAACGCAAAATGTCTCATATCGAAGTTAGTATTCATAGTTTTCTCCACCTAAATATAAATAACTCAAACAATAAAGCTAGCGAATGACCAATGATTTATCATAATATATGCTATATGAAATTTAAAGGAGAGAGGGGCGACTGATAAGTTTAGCAACTTGTGCTCCCGTATCCATCCGTCTTCTCTTTGATTTTGTAACTGATGAACATTAAGTATCGTTATGTAATTGGGGTCGATAAATATGTTTGAATGCAACTTTAACCGTGTATCAATTGTTGCTAGCTCATTTTGAATCCCGTCCCTAAATATACAAATATGACTGTTTAGAAGATCTAAGTATCCAAAATGACTTCGGTAACAATTTTCCAAAGCATGAAATTTGAACGCCAATATATAACTCCGACCGCTATGGTATACGGGGCTTGGAATAAAATAAATTATAGAAGAAAAATATAAGAATATTGATATTGCCAATTGATATATTGCTGCTATTATCGAAAATAAATAATTGTGACGTATGTTCCCGGGCCTGTAAAAGAACATATATTTTAGCCTAGCACAGTAGCAGACGGTGATTTTCACCCAGAATCTCAGAAATACATTATTAAGGATCTCTGAGATGGAGATTAGATTATCAAGGATAGCATGGGCTCACCAGAACTTACAGAATCAGAATTATATACATTATCGTAGTTTTGTTTTTCATTGATCTTATACATTTTTTGCTATTCAGGTTGAGAACAACATGGACTGGGAAATTTAATCAATCAATCTTAAACTGAATGGAATTGTTCATTGCTCTTGGTGGACCGACCGTTTCCAATACGCCACAAAGCTGTGTTATGTTATGTTAGGGTCTGTTCAATCTTAGACATTGTGGGTCTTCGTTGTGGGTATCCAACATCGAGTTTCCTTAAGTGACCATCTAATTATGCATAGAAACGAGCCTGCGATAATCCTACCCGAAATGGACAAATTTCGTTTTTTTATATGACCATGAACACTGGTTTAGTTATAAATGTTCTTTTCCAAGCATCAATTCTAAGTTCCAGCAAACAAACAAACAAATTATATGATGCATTCGATCTCGATATCATTATAGATTCTTATCTGCTCAATGAATGAAAACGAAACCAAAATTGAGAGAAGGAAAAACGAAGACAGAAAATGTCTTACCTACGTGGAGATGTCATACCGGAGTCGATAAGGCACACGTCATACCGATTGTTCCACATGCGCGAATTACGTAACTCATAACGCAATGGTTTCCATGGAACAGTGTTAGGTTCTCCACTCAAATCGAACTCATGGCACATAAGCGACACCATAGCGAATACAATGTGATGGTAGTTATCAACGCGGAGTAGGCATAAGTCGTAAACAGTTGTACCTCGATCTCTTTTATATTTTATGCAAATCAAATATGTCTCATGTCAAATCCTTTGTTGCATAGATCGAGAAAATGTGTTCGCATTACGTTTCACAGACACAATTTATGACAACAAACCTAGATAACAGGACAAAACTACCAATTAAGTTAGAAGTTAATGCACACAGGGCCGATAAGGTTCGGGTGATTTATGTGGTTCTTTGATCCTGTCATCCGGCAGACATTCCGGTTTTTCGGTACGATCCGTTCCGTATCGGCCGAACTTAAAGTCCGCATTTTACATCCGCCCGGAATGCTGCCTCTTTCCGGTAACTGGAAAAGCAAGTCACTCTTGAATCATACGTATCGCGCTCCCTCCCTCCCCCTTGGAGCTCCATGCCCCGCTTTGTTCGGCGTCCCGAAGTGGCGCGCCATATTCATTGTTATGTGATGCCTGTTTTGTTTTGGGCCTATGGCCCTGTTTGTTTGCATCTCGTTGCTGCTGTTTGCTTTCCCTTTCAGGTGCTGTGTCATCAGTGCCATTGATCCAGCTTTGGTGCGCCCTGCACGGGTAACTGTGGTGTTACCCGCCCATACCACGGTGCTTAGCCATAGGGAGTTGGGCTGTCCAGTGGTCTCTACTGCCATTCCTGCGTCGCACTCGTTGGGCTTCTCCCTGTTGGCCGTGTGTGCTTATTGCTTAGGGCGCCTCATAGCAATTCTTGGGCGCCGGCTCCGAATCGTACCTTAGCTCGTCGGGCCATGCTCACGCCTGCGCTGTAAAACAGTATTTCTTCAGCGTTCTCTGCTTCGGCTTCTCGTCAGAGCTAAGGCTCTGCTTAATTGGTTTCCATGGGTATGGGCTATCTGCAGGACAAGCTTATAATGTTACATTAAAGCTGAGATCATACCCCACTCATGTTTTGTCGTATAAATATCCCATGTGATAAGAGTGTTTTCTCCGTAGTGCATAAACAATCAATGTAGTAGTGGCAGGGCTGTCACTAGTGGGGTAGTGTCTCTTGGATCTGAGTGATCACATAATGCACACAGGGCCGATAAGGTTCGGGGTGATTTATGTGGTTCTTTGATCCTGTCATCCGGCAGACATTCCGGTTTTTCGGTACGATCCGTTCCGTATCGGCCGAACTTAAAGTCCGCATTTTACATCCGCCCGGAATGCTGCCTCTTTCCGGTAACTGGAAAAGCAAGTCACTCTTGAATCATACGTATCGCGCTCCCTCCCTCCCCCTTGGAGCTCCATGCCCCGCTTTGTTCGGCGTCCCGAAGTGGCGCGCCATATTCATTGTTATGTGATGCCTGTTTTGTTTTGGGCCTATGGCCCTGATTGTTTGCATCTCGTTGCTGCTGTTTGCTTTCCCTTTCAGGTGCTGTGTCATCAGTGCCATTGATCCAGCTTTGGTGCGCCCTGCACGGGTAACTGTGGTGTTACCCGCCCATACCACGGTGCTTAGCCATAGGGAGTTGGGCTGTCCAGTGGTCTCTACTGCCATTCCTGCGTCGCACTCGTTGTGCTTCTCCCTGTTGGCCGTGTGTGCTTATTGCTTAGGGCGCCTCGTAGCAATTCTTGGGCGCCGGCTCCGAATCGTACCTTAGCTCGTCGGGCCATGCTCATGCCTGCGCTGTACAGCAGTATTTCTTCAGCGTTCTCTGCTTCGGCTTCTCGTCAGAGCTAAGGCTCTGCTTAATTGGTTTCCATGCGTTTGGGCTATCTGCAGGACAAGCTTATAATGTTACATTAAAGCTGAGATCATACCCCACTCATGTGTTGTCGTTTAAATATCCCATGTGATAAGAGTGTTTTCTCCGTAGTGCATAAACAATCAATGTAGTAGTGGCAGGGCTGTCACTGGTGGGGGTAGTGTCTCTTGGATCTGAGTGATCACATAATAGTACGTTTAATTATATTGTCCCGAATGGTGATAACCATCCTCAAGTGTGAACAAAGTTCGAATTGTTAAAACAAAAAATGGGTATTGTTTATACAATATTTAGCCATGGGTAAAACAAATAATCAAACTTTGGCCAATACTGATTCCATTGTGCCTGTAATAAACCGCGACCAATTTGGAACAATTCAATTGGGTCTAGTATTTCTTAAAATTTGTCAAATATGCCTATATATATCCATGTGAATAAAAATTGTTTTAGTAATAAAAATTATAAAGTTCGGCGGCCATCTTGGTCGCCATCTTGATTACTCCGATATGCCAGAGGTTGACACCAACTGGGCCAGTACTGGCATCAGCCGGATTCTGATTCGATTGGTGCTACGATAAGACTATTCTCTTCGAATAATGGTAATCGTCTTCCATTCACTTGTTCCGCAATATCAAACATTCATATCCTGGGGCGTCCCAACATGATCGAGTGATCTTCTTCCCCACGACACACAGTGGGCATATGACCCTCATACAGTGGGTAGCCTTCTGGTCGAACAAAGCAGTTCTACTTTAACGTATAATTACCCATTGATTTAAACAGCCACATTTCAAAAGGATTTATGTGCACATGGCATAACACCATTTAAGTGGCTAACAGGCCTTTTAAATTATTGAATGCGAGCAATCACACAAAATGGGTTCGACAATACACCAAAGCTTCACACAATGGACTCTGCGGTGCATATAAGCCCCGTAGGTACGTCTTCACAATACATATGCTTATTGCCAGCTTGTGGCTATACCAGTTGTAAACGGTTAGAAGTTACAGTTCTTGTCGAAGCCCAATTAATAGTAATGTTCCTCAACTGTTCATAACATGTGGCTCTATTTGGTAGTATAGGATATATTGTGTGTCACTGGGTTACCAAATTTGACCCGAAGAAATAACCACGAAAGACATTGCCAACATTATGTGAAATTGGAACTCGCATCTGGTAAGTATGTCTGTTATTGTACGAGAAATATATATGCTCACGACTGATGTGTACATTTAATTCTAAAACGACTGACGCTATGAATTTGCGGAAAACATTTTCGTTAAAATTGCTATAGTGGATTCTGTTGAGTCATAATACTTGTATTCACACAGGTTAGGTACAAAATATGAGAATAAAAACCGATCCGTAAAGATCATATTTCAGTTGAAATGTGTAAGACAGGACAATTAGAGAAGCCGTTATTTACAACAGGAAGCACCATAAGCTTGCCAACAATCCGAAAGTATACATCAATAAAGAATTAACCAGAACGGAAATGCAAAAACTTAGAGCTTTTTCAAAGCAAAAGCAAAGAGATTGCCCACAGAAAACATGGAAAATTGAAAACGAACAAATTGTTGAACTCAGATGTACAAGCTACACATAGAATGGTAGTCCAAGTCTTCTTGTACTAAAACCAGCTAAGATATTGGGATGGCGATGCTGGCGTTTAGTCCAAGACCGCCCTATATGCTCGCTTATGACACGGCTTAAGCGTTAGTGACCCGCTCAAATAAAACCACAATTATATGAAATAAAATATCACAATTGCGACAATAAACGGATATTTTCCGCAGAAGACATACTATTTTATCTGAAACCCACATCAGTTGTGAATTTAAAACGGTAATTTAATGCGAAAAGAGACATTTACCTCAATGTTTACAATTTTTTTAAAGTATGCGAACTCGGTTGACCTCGCGAACTGTGTTCGGCATTTTCCGTTGAAAATATTCCGTAGATTTTGGACAACAACGCAAATTACGAAGAATTCTCCATTGTAATCGTAATTATGTGTGTCAATAAATAAAATAATAAATAGATTAATTAAACATTGAAGATATAAATGTAATACATTAAATAAATTACGGGGAATTACAACCCTCTCAAAGTTTAAAACAGTGTAAACACAACGAGTATTAGAATAAATAATATGGTGCTACATTTCCCACATTTGGTGGACTTCGGCGAAATTAAGATATATACTAGGCGAACAGAGCAATATACTGCTCTTGTTAAGCACACAAACAATCAAACAAAATTTGTATAAATTTTTAACCTTAAGTTTGAAAAGTCCCACTAAAACGGAAGAACTATATTTCGAAACTGTGTGATTCGGTTCTCCGATTATTTTATCAACACTAAAGTCAAAATGCACATGGATGAAAATCACACGGATGGAAAGTCAGACACAAGAGTCCTAATTTGCTCCAATTTTGACAAGTTGCTTGCGAAAATTGTCAACAAAACTACCGTTCTGATCCTCCATTATGTCATTAAGTTTTTAGTGCGGGAATTGTTCTGAAAGCACATAGAAAACTGGACTTTCGGGCGATCGGTTTTCGCTATTTTTGTTCGGAAAACCCGCGCTATATATAGAAACGGAAAGTAGAATTCTCAGAACAAACAGCGGATTATGCCGAACTTATTCGGACCACTTCGGCTTTCGGTTAAAACGTAAACAAACACAGAAACAAATCGATGTTTATGGCAATCAACCGGAATATTCTATGTGTAATTTAACATTAAAGTTAGATTATTATACACCATTGTGACCATAAGATGTAAGCCTTTCCGATGTATATAGCATCATGTATTGATTTGCTAGGTAAATCGAGTAAAATACACCACAGATTCCCGCCACAGATCGTGGGCGTAAGTCGTGTGGTAGGATTGGTATGCAAGCGGGCTTGGACTAAACGCCAGCATCGCCATCCCAATATCTTAGCTGGTTTTAGTACAAGAAGACTTGGACTAATAGAATGGTAGATACTTTATTGTGAGAAATTGAATGACTCAACAAGACTTTAAATTCTGACATTATGTATGAACGTAAAGTCTTGCATGTTAAATACGGGGACTAAGAGTTGGTCATACTCGTTCCTTAAATAAATATGATGATACATGTTATAATTATGTAGATGAATAACGGTAGAATCCGCCTAGTGGGCGATAACAGATACAAATGGTTGCATTATGATAATATACATTGTGAAACAAAGTGAGGACAAATTGAAACCAGCATCACACAATCCCTAGATGAACGTTTTTACTGATATGCTACTATTTCAAAATGGATTAATATATCTGTGGGGAAAGAGGTTTGTTAAATGTTTTCATGTGATTAATGTGAGATTTCATGATTCAATATGCGTTATTTGATATTGAACTGAAAATAGTAAAATTACAATATATGGGCGCCTGCCAAAAAGCATTATGCTTTTGGTTAACAGGAACCCAATGAAAGAGAACTGAGTAACGATGTGATGCCGAAATGAAAAGAATATAATAATGTAAATATGTGTTGATAACAGTTTACTGTTATAAGCCTGCAATCATGTTTAAAAAAAAGAAAGAAGCAAATTCAGTAATGTGACTAGATTATTTCAATTCATTTCTTGTTATACTGTAACAACTGGCAATGAAATATACCCCATGCAATAATAATGTATACTAGTAAGTCATTGATTGCGGTTATCTTCAATAAGATATTGTTTTATATGATTTTTACAATTCCCATAATTCAGGATGATAAAATTTTTGTGCGTCTGGAAAACTATTCCAAATTGTTGTAGCTCCTTTTGAAAGAGCTTTTTGTGCCCGAGACGTTCTCATGCGTTTCAAGAAAGAAAATTCCTTGAGATCGGAAGCGTGTATTTATGATGAAATAACACACAATTTAAGAATGCAATAAACTGGAAATTAAAACTATATAGTACTCTCTATACATATATATATATGACATCACAAATCAATGGTTTTATAGTAACCCAAGAACTACTGCAAACACGAACATTTTCAGTGTAGACAGTGCAGCATAATATATGTATCAATGATATCTTAATTTTCTTGATTCAGACATTTCATAATCATTGAATACTCTTATAAATGTGTTAGTGTATTGTCATGCCGTGCCTGTAGATCAATGGCGACGTTAGGCCAGTTATAGGCTACAACGTCCATAACATAATCCCAGCTTAATCTATTCTGGCTACCACACCTTAAACACCATGACTTATTGTCAGATTTCTATACGGACAGTGACTGTACATTTTTTGCATTGGGCATAACTGTTTGTGGCTTTTTCTTTTTCTTTTTAATATTATATTGAGAGGTGATATTATAACATGTAATTTACATAAACATAAACAGTTCTGAATGGTACCCAGTTTTGTAACCCAAATTAAAAAAAATGTGCTCAATGGGTTTACACGTACATGTTTTAAAATATCGTTCGATATGATGGTGTTTAGTTTTTGGAATACTTGTTGACTCGAAATGAACTGAACACAACTTGCTGATTGGCGTCGTGCAGACTTTCAGTAACACAGTTGACATAATTTTTAGGTGAGAGTGAGTCCTACAGGCAAATATCAGGTATACATATGACGTCAATGGTAAAACAAATAGTTTAAAAATGTCACATCACGCTGAATGTTTAAGTTATCAAATGTTTATTTTAAAATTGATATATTCCGTCACGGTCACATGTTATACAATAGAGTGACATATTCAATGCCAATGGCACCAACGAGTAAACGAATTAAGCACGTGCAATACCTACATGTATATAGCTATACTCCAGTGCATGCCGCTTAACACAAACGGCACCATTTGATTCACTGTAGCACGGATACGCCTAATAGTTTGTAGGAAAATCATATTTTCATGAAGAAAATGTTATATCATTTATAGCGCCCCACTTCAACTCACCTGAACCGTTTGGTGTACTTTAAATTATACGTAGGTTTCTTATATTACGTTGTTTGGAGGGAATTCGCAATAAATATATATTTACCATTTTGGAAAATTTAAATGATATCATAGATCCCAATATCATGAAGATGATTATATATATGTTTTGTAGAAATAATCGACTAAAAAGTTTGCACTAATTTTAGCACCCCCTTCAACCCCCGTCCCTGACTATACGGTAAGGTATGTAACTTATTTATATCTTGGAACCACTGCATTTGATTCCATATAGCATGCATGCTTGGATGTGAATATAGATAACAGTTTGGTGAAAATCAGCGACAAACGAATTTGCCATCGAATTTGCTAACCCTCCTCTTTTCCACCTCTGACTCCGAAAGTTTCACTAATAAATTTGTAACCTACATGTACACCATTATCTTCCTCGTAAAAAGATACCCGTGTTAGACGAGACCCATTTGGAGCGCTCTATAGGTGGTCCCGTTAATTTCTATAGCAGACAAGCACACATTCGCAAATATATACATGTGTATATAAGATGCATTATAATTTGAGGACAATTTGAACCGGACCCTATGTTGGATAGCGTACGAAAAACAGTCAGATGGTCAACACGTCGTGTGCGTACATGTATTTTTGACTATTTTATAATCGATTCGAGGTATAAATTCACTAGTCTGCTGACATTCCAGGAGATGATATGGGCCACGAGTAATAATAACGATCAATAAGAAATCACACGTGTTGATTGACTTATTTTCAACAACTTTCACCAGTAAATAACATTTCATTTTTGCACACGCATCTTAATGTTTCTGTTTTGTCTTCCAGTTGTGATGTCTTGACAACTGGATACATGAGAAATGAATAAACATATACCAAGCTGCACATACAAATAGCTGTTTATGAACCTGTTGCTATCATGACAAGACAAAACACGCCAGCTAGCAAGCACAGTGCGGCGTCCGTGAGATTCAGAAGCACATCATCTAGGAACTCCAACAGCCGATCAGGTTTAACCAAGAGCCGGAAGAGGTCTCGAGAGTCAACGACTGATTCCAGGCCCGGAACAACAACTACTGTGGAACTACTTGATTTGTCTGATGTGATTAGCACAGGGAGTTCTGATTTTGAGCCGTTGGATACCGACGAAGGTCGTCTGTCTCGATGTCTACAGCAATGGATGCCGGACTATACTGTAAAAGACATGGGTTATATTCACAAACCACTCAGGGAACCAGTCTTCAGTGGGCGGTTAGGTAGACAGCCACGATCTAAAAGACGTGGAAGCGTAGATTCTACAGAAACTCAACTTTCGTTGTTCTCATGTTCAACAAAAAGTTACCATGAATGTATTTCACCACGCAGTCTCAGAAATAGGCGGCGCAAATCACCTTCCATGGCGGCCTCAAGCGGAATTGAAAGCAAATGGTTACATCTTGCCAGTCAGAAAAAAAGAGGAGCTTTCGATAGGTTAGCAAAGATGCAGCAAGCTATGCAAAGTAGTGTCTATGTCGTTAGAGGTGGTGATCAGAGAAGTTATTTCGACAGCGATGCATTTGAAATGATGGATAAGGACGAACAGATAATGCTATTACGTAGCGCAAAAACGCGTGGACTGCACGGACCTGAAAAAAGTGGAAGTACGACTAATATAGCGAATCAGGTCACCACAAAACAAAGACGCGTTGCTTCCGCGAGCTGTTCGAAATCAAACGGAAAGAAACTAAATTTTGAAGAACTGAAACAACAGACCATAAACAGGAAAATGGCCGCCGCTGCAGCGAAATCAAGAAAATCTTCAAATAGTAGAACTTCGTGGCACACGATTCGTTCAAGGATGTCCTCCAATTCCATGGTTGGCAGTCCGGACTTAAATGGCGGCGTAATGTCGCCGTCGGCTAAAGTTTCAGCTGCTACTCAGCCAGAGAAGGACCACCCGATTAGCATATGGAAGGGCGATTCACAAATATTGGAGATGGACCTGAAGCGAGAGATGTCTTCGAAAGTGAAACATAGAATAGCATCAACAAACGATGCACTACAGAGAGCAACAGGCATTGGAGAAACAAATCAGATGCAGACTGTTGTGGGAACTCACGAAGAATTTCCTAATTTTACAGAGGAAGACTATAGTTATCTTCCCCGAATCATGCAACGCATGCGCATTTCGCCCGCTCTCAGTGGCATTATAAAACAGGATATAAAAGAACGGATGGGGCGACCGAGATACCACGAAATAAGCATGCAAGATCTGGCCATGTGGAATAGAGGACAAAAACTAGACAGAGCAAACAGGAACCTGAAGGTTTTCACATGGCTTCATAGTTTGATGGAGGACGACTTTGGCGACGTTGTTCAGTCTGATGTCGATGATAATCCGGCTGATCCAGACAGTACTCCAGCAGTTGTGGTACATGTCGAAGCTGTCGATGAGCGCGAAGTAAAACCGCTCTATAAAATATGAAACTTTCATAGGATTTTGTACAAGTGAGAATACATTACTGAATTTATTGAAGCAATAAATTAATTCGGGGGTCAGTTTTCTTAGAATGACAGCTATCCGTACCAATTTGACCATCGCAAACTTTTTGGTGGTATAGATATTGCATATTTACACGTAATGTACGGTGAGTCGATGGGAACAAAATTGTACTGAGCAATTGTAATTCGACTTCGCGTTATTGACAGAAGAACATGTACACCCTTGGCCAAGTGGTCCTGCTAGTCTGCTATGAGGTTGGTGGTCCTACTAAATTGTTATGATGCTGGTAGGGCAAACCGATGCCGTTACGAAAAAGTACAGTTTTTTTAAGTTGTCAATTTCGCAATGTTTGGCTCATCTGGGGGATTTGAGAAATAAGCCAGTGTCTGTATGAAACATTCAAGAACATATTTATATTTTTTTTAAACAAAAATAATGGCTGCGCTGGTGTTTGCAAAACGACGTGAATAGTCATCTTACTTATAGTCGATTTGCAACAACTATATATATAATGGAACCGGTATTAACATCTTTCGCAATATATAATTATATTTTTGAATGGTTGATACACATAGTGGATTTTTCTAGATGTGTTCAGATTTCTCTGAACAGCATCAGTTTGCCCTAACATCATCATAGCAATTCAGCAGGACCCATGCACCAGCATCTTAGCACATTAGCAGGGCCACTTGTCTCGGGGTGATGCATGTACAGTTTAGCTTACCTCTACAGTGGAGTATCCTCTAAATCATATGTCGGGAATATTTGTTCATTCTTCTCGGACATAAATATAATTTCTTTGAATATATATTGAACAGTTCGTACAAGATGGTTTTTCATATCAAAAGTATCCTGGAGAAATGACGTGAACGCGAAAATACAGCCAAAAGAGTATGCAGTACGGGTACAGTCGCAAAAAATTTTACCTAGTATTTTTTTCGCAGGCATTTCGATATAGAAAGTTATAAGGTGCCAGAAAACGAAAGCAAAAAATGCTTTTACAAAAGACATCTGTATCACAGCTAACGTTACTATACGAGATATACAATATCCCGTGGTTCCACCTGCAGCGAAGCTACCGATAGTTGCATTTACATACATGTAGCATGTAATTATCTCGAAAGAATCATTCATACAGGTATTTTAAGGCAAATGTTATAGTACAGCATGTTACGGCATGTGGAACTACAAATTTTTTATTTCACATGTCGTTAGCTTTGGTAAAGATGCATTTTATACGCATGCTGCCGTTCATATTATAACAATAGGGTTTTCTATACGACGAAATGCCTGCAAAAAATATCACGCAAACATGCTAGTGTGTCAACGTACCCTATAAGGTGACTGGTAACCGTCTATTTAGTCAGACAGTGGCTTGGCACAGTTTGGCTTCACTCAAACTAAACTCGGTCCATCACTTCTTTGGCTCTCATGAAGCCACTATTCATGCACAGAACAACTTCACATTCCTTATGCATGATCGCAAGATTACTTGCGCATACCGCTTTGGCCACTTTTGTATTTTTTGGTTAACGGATAATTGTTTTCAAAGATAGAGTAGTGGGAGGGAAAACAATAACAAATATAATTGGTTTTGAAATTTTAATTTTGTTCTTTTTAACAAAAATTCATATATGAAAATAAAAACAATCTTAAAGGTGGATTATCTCTTTGTAAACATGTATTATATAGTTACCGGGGTATAAAATATTAGATCTGAGTCGAAGACTCCTGTCCGGAAATGCTTCTATCGATTAATATTGATTTTATTTCGAATATTTTCTGGTCTAAAAAGGTGTGGTTGTTTAGCTAACGAACAATAGTAGTTACTGTTAACAGATACCAGAAATTTTATTGCGTAATTTTGTCACAAATAAACGTTAATTGTACCCAGTATCGCTTATAACTATGGAATAAAACAATACAACCAATAAATCTGGGACATTTGACGTTCGGTGCGTAGCCATAGGAACAGCATAATGCTCTATATCGCTATATGGTATCACCCGAATGGTCTGTTCTAAAAATAGACAAATAAACGGGCCCAATAAAATATTCGAAATAAAACGAAAATTAATTGAGAAGCCTTTCCGGACAGGGGTCTTCAGTTCATATTTATTATTGTATACCCACGCAACTACTTAAAAAAAATTATTTAAAGAGATAATCCATCTTTAAATTGAATGTAATACATATCATTTTAGACGTAATAATGAAATAACCGAGTCTGTAACAGACACATGTGAAAGAACGCCTTCGGGGAGTATGCTAAACATATTAGCAAAGTATGCTACTGTTAAAATTGTTCAGAAAGGCTCATTCTGATTGGTGAACAATGGACTATCTGGTATGTTAATACTAATTACAGTCAGAAATTATTTTATATGAAATTCTGGCCCTCTTGATGGTGAACATTTATTACCAAATATTTGATTTTGCTAAAACGCCCCATCGTTAGACTCGGAGGAAATCAAATAAGTGACGAATGCACTTTACCCCTTCCTAGTGATATTTTGGTTAAACCAACACAATAAAAAAGCATGGCCTTATATGGATAACGGGCATACGCAACACTTGGATTGTTGATCATATTATACTAGACTGTTTATTTAAGAAATAACTCTTGTTTCGATTAAGGTTATATGTGCAGTTATAACCGAAAAGATTGAAGACAAATTCCATAACGCGCGTTACAGACTTACAGTAAAATTTTTTTACAACTTTTCGGTTATATATACAACTCATAATGTTAATCGAAACTTATTATTTAATCCGTTATTTCGCAAAAGAAGAAAGTAGAAGTAAATTTAAAACGAGAAAGAAAAGAAAACCGCACATAAAGCGGGGGGGGGGGGGTAGTAAAAAATTTGCAGGAAGGTATGCCGTTTTTTTGGCATCTGGTATTTTCGGGGACCCACCACCCACAAACCTGCAAAAAAACATATCTTTTACTCCCAATTTTTGGACACCCACCCCCAAAATTTCACTAATTTTGGTCTAAAACCGCATAAAACCCTACTGATATCACTCTCATGACTGAGAAATTATCTCCTTTAGTTCAAATGAAAGTTTAACATGTTTCAGAAGCTATTTTAATTGAAAAAAATGTTAGTGCAGGCAAATATTTTTTTTTTTTTTTTTTTTTTAAACATATTTTATTTGTTCATAAATTAAATTAGTTTATGACAAAAGGGATTGGAGGACAAGTGCTAAATCACTTAGAATACCCTCCTCTCCCTAGTATGATACACTGACAAATTTTATGACACTAAAGACGAACAAAACACAAGGTATATTATATACATACATATAATGAAAAATATAAGTAAATAAACAGAATGGCGATTGCGGAGAAGAATTGGAGGGTCGGTTTACAGTGGAGAGATGGGATGAGTGTGAGTATGCTTCATCAACCCGTCGGTGATCATTCCCTTGCAACAAGTAAAAATACGATAGTACAGGCATATATCAATTATTGAGTGCATAACTGGGATATATTGAACATAGGAAACAAGGTACAAACTTAGAATATTATATTATAAGTAGATTTGGTGTAGAATGGCATGGTCAAAGTGTTAGGTTCTCTCAAAACGGCCGGAATCTCTAATATACGAGTGTACAGCCTTAAAGATATCACTATTCTCAGTATAAGTTAGTTCAGGTTTCCCATAAAGAAGTATGTCTACAGAGTTAATATTATGTTGCATAAGATTATTATTGAGTTTTTGCCGAGATTCGGCATAATGGTTACATTCAAAGAAAAAATGGTTAGCATTTTCATCCCGGAAGCCACACGAGCATGTTGCGGAATCTGAGATATGATTACGTAATTTATCGGATTGTAGGGCACTACATTTACATCGAAGTTGCGTGTGAATAATATTATAATAACGACTCCCATTTGTGAAATACAAAGGTGGTTTCAGCCTTGTCCCCGCGTAGTGCATATGTTTCAATTGCTTCACGAATTCATCATGGGCAAGATTGCGAATAGTTAATTTAATGGAGTTCCATTCCTTTGTACAGGCAGGGATAAAAGTGGATTTTAACCTTGCAGAGTCACAGCGAATGATAATAAAATCAGAAGCATATTTTGATTCTCGATCGGTCCTGTCTCTGAAACGTTCGGGCAGGATTGTGCTTAAGTAACGAGGTGCATTATTATTTATTATCTTGTGAAGGGTGGATAACCGTTTAACGGTTCTTCTGTCCTCTAGACTATCCCAGCCTATCTCAGTCATTAATCTGACATCTGATACAGAACGAGTGCAACCCGTCACGATTCTGGCTGCATCTAACTGAATATCATTAAGGTTTTTAAGGCGGTAATTCGGAGCTCCAAACCACACTGGGCTTGCATATTCGAGAAGCGGTCTCATGTATGTCAAGTACATTGTTTCTAAAGTCTTTCTGCTTAGTATGCATTTAAGTTTCCTTATTTGGGACAATCTCGCATTAGCACGTTTACACGTGTTGTCAATACACATATTCCATTTGAGATCACTTTGCAGGTCAACGCCTAAATGCTTGTGATTTTCGGTGTATTCCAGGACTTCACCATTGAATTTAACCACGGGCCTAGTATTTTCAGGGAAACTTCCAAAAAACATTAGATTGGTTTTTGATGGATTGAATTTCACCATCCATTGCCTTGACCAATTGCTCAGCTTAATCATATCATTATTCAGTGAAATTTCTAGTGTGTTTAGGTCAGAACTACTCTTCATTAGACAGGTGTCATCTGCGTAGAGACACGTTTTGGATTCCATACTATCGGCTATATCGTTAATGTAGAGCAAAAATAGGAGAGGACCGATAACGGACCCCTGGGGCACTCCAGAATCTAAACAATCATACTTTGAGATGCAGGCGTTGACCCTAACCCTTTGTTGGCGATCGCTAAGATAACTCTTAAACCATAAAAGAAGTTTTCCTTTAATCCCATATTTTTCCATTTTGTGTAAAAGTCCGTCATGCCAAACTTTATCGAACGCTTTGGACACATCACAGAAAACCGCACAAGTGTTACATCCTTCATCTAGTGCTTCTGCTACACTATGAACTATTTCAATAAGCTGATATTCGGTACTATGTTTAGGAAGGAACCCAGACTGATAATCATACAACAAGTTATTTTCTTGTAAATGCTGAAGTAATTTATTATGGATAATTTTTTCTAATATTTTACCGGGAACGCTCAGAAGTGAAACTGGCCTATAATTATTTGGATCTTTTTGGTCACCTTTTTTGAATAGAGGTATAACATCCGCTTTTTTCCATTCATCTGGGAACTGACAAAGGTCTATCGATTTCTGAAATAATATACTAAGTGGTTTACATACAGTAGCATGTGTTTCTTTAAGCATGCGATTACTAATACCATCTGACCCATAGGCTTTTTTCGTTGGTAGATCTTTCAGAATTTGAGAAATTTGTGATTCACTGATCGGTATTTCAGTGATAACTTCATCTGTTCGTGCAACAAAATTCGGCAAACATTTCGCTTTCATTCCTAATGAACTATTGGCAACAAAAATACTATTTAAAATTTCAGCTTTGTCTTTATCATCGCAGAACATTTTGTTTTTATATGAGAGAGGCGGGATTCCTTGGTTAGAATTGTTACCCATAAATGTTTTAACAACATGCCAAAACTGTTTTGGGTTATTATTCATAACAAGGGATTCATCCAAGTGAGTCATATACTCATTTTTTGCGTGTTTCTTGGCATTATTTACTTGATTTCGAGCTTTCTTGTATTTCGACCACGTGAAACTCGTATTACATTTTAGAGCTTTTCTTCTATAGCGATCGCGTTGGCGGATTAGTCTTCTGACTGTGCTATCAAACCATGGTTTATCATTTCTACGTACCAATATATCTCGGCGTGGTATGAAAGATTCGGCCATCTCCAGAAACATGTATCTGAAATGCTCAACAGATTTGTTGATGTTAAAACGGTTTACTTCATTATTAAGACAAGCGGACCAGTTAGTTTCTTTTATTACTCTATTTAAACCTATAAAGTCGGCAGAAGAATAGTTCCACACTATTCTTTTGTAGGATTGTGTCACCCGGGGTGTCGTTTTTAGTTCAACAGACGTGGCATAGTGATCAGATACTTCAAGGTCAACAACGGAGGGGTTCATCGCTATTAACGCTTCAGAGATAATAATAGGGTCTAAGAGCGTTTGTGACTTTGACGTTACTCGTGTTGGTTCTTTGATTACGTTAGACATGCCGACATATTTATTAATTATGGACTGTAGTGGGTTATAGCTTATCAACATATTACAATTCAAGTCACCAACGACAACAACTGATGGGTTAATATCTAATGCTTCTCCAATTTTGTCATCAAGTAGTTCCCAGAAGTTATTTAAACATTCCCTATCGGACCTATAGGTAACACATAGTAAAAACTTGTCTACAGATCCAACTTCAAACCAAAGGATGTCATCATTAAACTGCAAACCTGACATTTCTCTGTATGGAATTTTATCTGAAAAGTATACTATGATTCCACCGCCATACATATTTCGATCTTTACGTACTGGGTGTTGGAAACCTGAGATAAGCAAGTTTTCATTTGGATAATTATCGTCAAGATGAGATTCAGTAAAGCATAGAATATCGTAATCATCGATAATATCTGAAATCTTTTGAATTTTGTTTCTTATGCTTCTTACGTTGCAATGAATAATAGAAATTGAAGTGGTAACCGGGGCGTCTAATTGACCTGGGTTCGGGTGTATATCCCCAGCGAGAGCAAGAAGAGTGAACGCCAGAAATGCTACTATCACATTATGAAAAGCTAGTAAACGCAAACGAATTGGCTTATGTGTAGTATGTTTATACATATTACATCGGCATGTTATGTGTATATATATGCCTTGAAATATTCCAATTGTTAGCCTATATTGAGCCACGCTAACTCCCATGACTAGTTGTACAGAAAGTCAGTAAGGCGCATGATAGGCTAACAGGAAAACATAGATGATGTAGGCTGCTCAAGAACTTTGACACTTTGAACTTTGGCAAATATGAAGATTGTTTTAAAAACTGGCTGATAGGCACTTGTCTACCACATACACACATACATGCAATCATATATTGGAGTTTCCAGGTGAGTTTGTGATGGCAGTATGCTAGGTCTACCTGGGTGGTCAAATTCTACACTGCTAAATGGAAATTCAAATGAATCAATGAAGTGGACAAATACAGTACCAACCCACCTGAAGCTGAAAGGTGCACAAAACACAAGTACAAGTACTGTATAAGGTATAATTTAACTTATAAAATGGAACTTTTCAAACTAAAAGAACCACTAGAATTGGTTTTCACTGAAAGGCATATAAATATATGCATCCAACTTTCCACAAAAAAAAACTAATAAATTTCCCAGCATATCTCCTGCATATCCAGTGAGATATCATTCTCCCCTGCAAGCTATTACGTGATCCAAAAATGTGTTTTGGCTATTTTGGCTGTAATACATTTTAAAGGTACTCAACCCGTAAAGAGGGTCCCCATCTCAACAGATTCCAACAACAACAATCCGATTAGAGGGTCCTATATTACTATTTCTTTGGCTTTGGGGGTAAAAAATATTTGATTCGAGTCGAGGAACCCATCAAACAAAGCTCAGAGTTATTAGATATTGATTTTTGAAAATTCTTATGTTCTCGAGATGAGTACTTATAACTGCCGTCAATTTGGTAACATGCTCGAGATTTTACGCCAAAATTCTATTCAAACAGACAAGGATGGATAACTCTATAATCAAGTGGTAATAATTGACTACGTACTGGGCCAGTAAGAATTCCCGATAATGAAAAATAATAGATTTCTAAAATCGATATCTAACAAATCTGAGCTTTGATGGGTGACTTCCTCGACTTGAATCAAATTTTTTTGACCCCCGAAGCCATTGAAATAGTAATTGAGAGGAGTTTTATCGGGTTGAGTACCTTTAAGCTGACAATCTTCACTTTCGAGGCATTGTTGACATTTTGTAGACATATCCATGACATATCAGTTGTAAAGCTCCAATTCAACTAGAGTTGCCATATTTTGAAAATAAATACATAGAGAGGACATATTTACCAGTCTGCAATTGGAAATATTATTCTATAAATTGCTAATATCTTCAAACTTAGGTCATTGTGTATTATACACCCAATTCCATAATTTCTAACTATTCCTGACTAGTCGGTCAACGAGCCCATTATCTAGCATTATTCCATACCACTTTTGTTAGTCTAGTGGAGCAACTTCAATTATACTAAACAACAAGCAGTCACTATGTTGGACTTGAATACTTTAGTTGTTGCAGGTTGTTGTGAGAGTAACAGATAATCTGAGTTGATACACATGCAAATAATTCACAAATTAGTTGGATGCACTGATGACAGTTATATTCAAGCCATTGTTAGTCACATTAATGTTGGAGACATTTGCTCGCTCTTGTTCCATGCACACAATGATCTAGGCTTAAATGTCTTTGTTACATCAGGACAAGTTTATTTATTTCAATTTTACATTTCTCGAAGCTTCTTTCCAAAGGGTGTCGGGAAGGAAGGTTTTCATCTCACCGTCCCATATGCAACATGCCATAGCTTATTTTTCATCTCCACTGAGGCCCATATGAGGTCCCAGTAACATACATATGGTGTTTTAAAGATATCATATCTTTTAGACTGTTACAAATGTCAAATATAGGCACAAAAGGTCTTTGGTAGCAGTACACGATTTCACGAGTTGTAGGGGGGGGGGGGGGGGTGTATGAAAATTAGAAAAATAAGTCTATGGGGGGGGGGGGGGCATAACAGCCAGTGTAGCCTGTGTTAAATGTGGCATTACTGGTTTGAAGGTTTAATTATTTTACAAAACTGGGAAAGTTCTCAAAAAAGTGGAAAATTTTGGTACGCAACTGGATTTTCGTATTCAGTGAAGGTCAACTCTGTGTTGGGTTACAGGACAGTAGCCCGATTTCTCTCCCCTGAATTCTGTGATCTGCGCTTGCAAGACATTTTTTTCAAATTGATACGTTAACTTTGTTTCTATTTAAAATATTTCTCAGCTCTAATATAGCTCTATCACGTGGAAGAAGCTTATTTACTGACATTCGCTCTGTCATGGTCTGTTTTTGGGTTGAATATGGTCAATTTGAGTCAAAAAATGGGTAAAATTGAACGTTTTGTGTGTGCAAACGAAGGGGCATAACTCAATGACAAATTGTACGAAGAAGCTAAAGTACAGACATATGAGTACACCTAAAATTTCTGTCGAAACTAAAACATGCTTGATGGGACATATGCCAAAGATAATGGCTCAACATTGATTTGAAGTACTGTACCCCCTCCAAGGTTGGCCAAATTTCTGGAAATCGTGTATTGCTACCTTTAATAAAAAAAATTGTATGAGGTTGTAAAAAATGTGTTGTTTTTTTTTCTTCTCGGATCACCCACCCACCCACCCGGCATACCTTCTTGCATATTTTGTATTACCCCCCCCCCCCTGCATAAAGTTGAAAAAGTACACGCTGTCTCTCGTATATCTAATTATCGATGGACCAAGTGGTGTCATAAATTCATCGTTTTTTATTGGCTAGTGGTAATTGGTCATGCAATGGCTAGTGGAGTGCGCATGCCCTTGATATATGTTGACTGTGGTGAAAGTTGTTAGTTTTAATTTCGTTGCAAATGCTAGCACGAGTCTTGTTTATTTCCCAGGTACTTATGCGCTGAGGGTTAGCAGTATACGGTTATTTTCAGTTCCTACCCGAAAAATTATGGTCAAAATCGAAATTCCCTTATAAATCGAATACCCATATATTACACATATCGAATAGTTTTCAAGTACATTTTTAGGCACGCGGTATATAGGCGTGGTCATATCACTCGATGCTGCTGCAATTCTGTATCGGAAAGTAATCAAGAACTTTGGGTTGTCGAGAAATAATCTTAATGGCAAAATGCGTGATAGCCCATTATTTAACAGTATTCCGTGGATTGACAGCTTATGATTAAATTATACCTCTCTATTCTGAATGGTTTCTCCCATTCAGTTATACTTTGGAACTGTCTATTATTCATTTGGAGGGGAGTTCAAGTAATAAAAGCAGACGAGACATACGAAAAGATAACACAATATTCATTGGTGGGAACTCTTCACATAATATGTTGTTAAATGATGTTGAACTTATCATCTGAACATTTCCTTTAGGGAATTACTCGTCAATGAATGTTTAATATTGAACGGGTTATGTACACCTATCCAGCCTGTTCTGACAATAAGCTCATATTGAACTTATTTCAAAAATACAAATAGCCTATATCGGCATTTTTTATTTTGAAATGCGTTCTATGTGAACATAAATGGGGTACGAACACAGTCGTATATGAGTTTATTCCATTTTTTATTGTAATATAATATTACAAGAGGGATCGGGGCACAAGTTATAACAACTTAAATCCGCCCCTCTCCCATTAACATTTTAACAAATACAACGTAGATGACGAACATAACATATATACAGGATGATGTATGGTGTGGTTGTGATTGCTGTCAGTCCCATCCTGCTTTTGAAATTTCATCTGAGGTAGTCAACATTTGTAACGCAAAGGAGGATCTCGCCTATATTTGTTAGCGGAGGGGGCCTAATTAAAGCGTTTCGTTGATGAAATGTATGAGTAAACAAAATGGAAAAGAATTTCATTGCGTCGATTCGATTCTGATGATATCCCTGTGAGTAAGGAGGAAATGTTAGATATTATAAATTGGTGGGCTGCAATCTTATTGAAGAGTTCGCATCTTTCGGTAGCATACAGGGGGGCACTCAAAGAAATAATGAAAGGCATCTTCGACTTCGTATCCACATGTGCATTTAGAGGTATCAGAGATAAAATTGTTGTACATATCTGATTTTAATTCACTACAATAGTTGCGAATTCTGCAGTGTAAAATGCTTAGTTTTATTGGACCGTTAATAAAGAATTGGGGAGGTTTCGTGGGCGGGTCAATTAATTTCAAATTCATCTTAAATTCAGGAAGAGTACTTACATTTGTAATAGGCTTTGGTAGTTTATTCCAAGATAGCGTACTTTTAGGTAAATAAGAGTTTCTGAAATGTTCTGTATGCGAACGGTATGAATAGAATTTGTCAGGTTCGCCCATATCATATCGATTACTGGCAACTTGTCTTGATCGGGGTGGCAACATGAGCGTGAGGTAATTGGGGATTTGGTTGTTTATTATTTTAAGCATGGTGTGCAACTCGTGGAGTTCTCGTCGAATTTCAAGCCTTGACCATCCTACTTCGTCAAACAAGCGATTTATATATACGGAACGCGTTAATCCTGTTACTATTCTTGCAGCATCCTTGTGTATGTCATCGAACTTTTTTAATAAGTAATCTGTTGCTGTGCCCCACACTACATCGGCATAGTCTATAATTGGTAATATATATGCTATGTATATTTTTTCTAGCGACTTTCGGTCTAGGTCGTACTTCAGTCTTCTTAATTGTGAGAGACGCGATGTTGCTTTGTTTGCTATTGTATTTATATGAGTGTTCCAGTTTAGATTCGATTGTATTTCAAGTCCAAGATGTTTGTGTGAGTTTGTAAATAATACATTTTCTTGTTCGAATTTTAAATTCGGGGTCACGTTGTTATTTTTAAGGGAAAAGGAAATTGCCCTAGTTTTCGTTGGGTTAAATTTAACTAGCCATTTATTTGCCCAGTCTGCGACTCTTTCAAGGTCATCGTTCATGTTCTTGGTTAGGATATCGATGTCATAATGGGTAGTCATAAGGCAAGTATCGTCCGCGTACATTCTTGTGGTTGCATTAATGTGATCAGGGAGGTCGTTTATGTAAACTAAAAATAGGAAAGGGCCAATAATGGAGCCTTGAGGGACACCCGCTGGGATAACTTCAAAATTTGAGAAGGAGTTGTTCACTAATACCCTTTGTTTGCGATTGAACAGATAATCTTTTAGCCATTCTAAGAGATTTCCAGAGACTCCATATTGTTCCAATTTATATAGCAGCCCCCTGTGCCATACTCTCTCGAATGCCTTTGATATATCAAAAAATACTGCACATGTATAGAGGCTGTTGTCGAGACTATGGCACAGGTTGTGATATAGTTCTATTAACTGGTATGTTGTACTATGGCCAGGGAGGAAGCCAGACTGGTGATTATATAACAAATTATTTTATTCCATTACACATAAGCCCAAATCGGACCTATTAGATGCACCATGCACATATCGATCTCTGGGAATGGTGTCTGGTACGATATCATTAAAGTGATGTATAATTAACAAGCCTGTTCTCGCGATCAACTTATTCTACTCTCCGCGGCATTTACCATAATAAATCCACTTACAGATGTACGCTCTTAATGTGTTTTCACTGTAGCCATATCCTTAAATGTTCCAACGTGGATTATATAACAAGTGATAGCCTCCGTGATCATTACGCCCTATGGGTGTTTACTGCTACGCTGATCTGACCGTGACAATGGTGCGATGGGGATATCTGACAGGACAACGCATTTCAGGTTTCACGCGATGCGAGTTGTTTTAGGTATTTCAGTAAGGCTGATCTAGTCGTATCTCGCAGGACAACACATTTCGGGTTTTCGCAGATGTGTATTCGCGGATGTCTCATTGTTGCAGTTTGTAACTTCTATGACAGCGTTAATTGCTTTCGATGTTTAGGTATGAACAATAGCTGGGCCACTCTTAAGATTTTATGGCGGGAATACAATGCAATATAACAGCTAACTTTGCTGATGAAGTATGAGACATTTCTCAGTTGGAATTTAGACTAAATGTATTGCGAAGTATCCGGTGTGTATTTAATCCGTTTGGTAGATTTTGGTCCGTATTTAGAGGCTTTCTAGTGTGGTGAATGATAAACCCGCAGTAATAAGCCGTAGTTTTTGTCATAATTTGAAGGATTAGTTGTTTTATCGGAATTCTGAGGCGATCATTCATTTTATATTATAATTTATATATATGCCTAATAATATGATCTTGAGGGCGTTACCATTTCTGACTATGGTTTTCTTGTATCACATTCTGTCAGGGAAATTGTCAACAGCCATTCGAATGCACCGACGTTCTGGCTAGCAACAACTAATTTATTTATTGACCTCATTTACAAAAGAGCTTATACACATAATTCGCCATGTCGACAATGTTGCACGCAAAGACACATTATCTCTATATTTTAGTATTTAACAAGTACAAACGAACTTACGACGCGACGGGCAACATAAGTGCTAATTCAACGTTTTCGAACATCGAGTGTTACTGTGGGTCCTTTTTATATTTTAATGTTTAGACGAAGATGCACATTCTCAGCTGCCAGATATGTTACGCCGTGTCACGTATATGTCTGTCCATGACCAGTCACTTGCGTATACGTATTGCGTTGTGATCCATAGTTCAGAAACTCGGGAGATAATAAAACTAACAGTGTACAAGTGTCATTGTCGAAAGGAAGAAATGTGATAATGTCGCCGAGAAGGATCACACTGGGTATATGCAGTTATATACCGTCCAAGAACACGAACACGTGTAGGAGGGTATCACCCCCTCCCCCCTGAATCCTGAATACCAGTTAATTTTGTGGGGTGAACCCTGAATACATGTTAAGAAATAATATGCGATAAATGACATACAAATTGACTGTTTTAATATCAGACAGATACAAGCAGAAGTTACATAGACACATTATGATCCATTATACCTGACATGATATTGGAGTCGAGTATTATGGGCGCTATGAGGCCGTTATGATACGATTAATGATACTTTATGATGGCATGGTGGTCGAATATGCCCAAGAAGCTATTCTACCCACTCATTCATACAGATAACTAGCACCAAATATTATTTTGCGCCATCAAAACCTGCGTCCAAGATGATTTGCTTGAACCCGAACACCAGTTAATTCCGGGGTATGAATCCCGCGTACGGCTTCAAAACACCCTGAATCCCGCGTACCGAAAAGGGGGGTGATACCCTCGTGTAGGCCAAACTTGTTTATTATGTCACACAAATTAACAATAACGCAACATTAGCATGCATGGAATCTGAGTTACATGCGTTGGTGATGGTTGGAAACATTGGCCACATGTATCACATTTCATGGTGTTGTGATAAAGTGTCCTGTTCAGGAGCTTGACGAGGTGTATCAAATGTACTTTTTTTTCTGTATTGTCGGCAAACAGCCGCAAGATATGCCAAAATGACAACGGGTTGTTATGCACATGTATGCCTGCAAGGTGCGATGAATTCGTCTGAAATCACCTCTGTTTGCCAGGATTCGAGACAGAGAAGTTTCCGCACGTATATCTGATGCTTTATGGATGAAAGACCTAGGAGGATGAGTGAAAGACAGATGTTAGCTCTTTGTCGTAGAAATCATCCTTGCCCTTGATAACATGTATTCTCTGTATACAAGCTATTGCAACATAAACAGCGTATATATGTCGACATTATTTCTAGGAATAATATTGTGAGGATGTTTTGGGAAATAAGACAAATGGCATCTCATTAACGCCCCTCGGGTGTATACTGTGGTCCAGATTTTAGAAAGCTGTGGTTCGCTGGACATTTTATAAATATATAATGGGTTTTTTTCGGTTGTGACAATTCGCAGTAGGTAGCTATTTGCGGACGTCTATTGCGGAGTCCCCGAATTCGCGGAGGTCCCATAAAATTGTCGAAATATGTTGATTTTAATTAGGGAACGGGTGCGTATATGTCAATTGATACGTATTTTAATCAAATAACGACACAATCATCATAATAGTGGTTTGTTCTATCAAGCATATCATAATCATCATCATCACCATCATCATCATCATCACCATCATCATCATCATCATCATAATACGGAACAAAGTCTTGCCACTTTTCGTCCCAATAACATTATTTGCAATGCTTGTTTACAAACATATGTATCGTCATTCCACATTTACTTGTGAGTCACTTGAACATATTACTTGTCGAACTCGTATTTTATATAACAGAAGAATGAGTCTATGTATATTTTGTACCACCCTCTGCGTGAAGAAATATTTTCCTATGGCCTTGTTAACAATTGGCATCTGTAGCTATTTATTGTGTCCTCTTGTTCTTCCTGATGAATGTCTTTCTAATAGGTCACAGGCATTGATATTGTAATGACCATTCAACAGTTTATATACCTCGATTAGATCTCCTCTAAATATTCGATATTTTAAAGACATCAGATTGAGTCTTATCATTCGGTCTCGGTAGCATATAGAGTTTTGATTTGACGAACTAGTTTCGTTGCTTTTCTTTGTACTTCTCTAACACAATTCTTTTATATTTGTGATGTGGACTCCATGCAGAGTTACATTATTCGATGATAGGTCTGACCATGCTTATGTAGAGCGATTAGAATGTGTCGATGTCCAAGTTAGTGAAAGTTCTGTTGAATATGCCGATGATTTGAGAAGCTTTATTGTGTTAGGATATTGTAGGAAGGCTAATCTGGCCGTGTCAAATTGAGATATATCGATGGGATTTCTCGCAGGACAACACATTTCGGGTTTTCGTGGGGTGTGTATTCGCTGGATGTCTTATAGTTGCAGTATGTAACTATTATGACCACGTTAATTGCTTTCGATGTTTAGGTATGAACAATGGCTAGTCCATGCACTCTTGGCGGGAACACAATGCCTCCGATTAGAAGCTTTCTGGTGTGGTGAATGAGAAACCTGCAGTAATAAGCCGTAGTTTTTTTTTAATAATTTGAAGGATTAGTTGTTTTAACGGAATTCATGTAACCAATATATTTTATATTATAATTTATATTTATGGCTAATAATATGATCTTGAGGGCGTTACCATTTCTGATTATGGTTTTCTTGTACTGAACTGCGTGTCGCTCAATATAGATGCCCAGGTACCAGGGTAGGAAGCGAATCACGAATATTACGTATATACAACACACGCGTTGTTTCACAAATTATAAGCAAAACGCAATGTGTTTGTGATAGCTGAAAGTTTCTATATAGTTGAACATAACACTGATAAACGCATTCTGCTTACTGCTGTCCGGTGCATACTCCATTATGGCATACCGCCTATAATGTCGGCATACATATGACTTTTTAAAATAAACAGATTAGTAACTATACAGTATAAAACCTAAACAAAACGATTGAACACATCATTGAATGTCCTCATAGTGGTGAACATCCATAACAAAAATTCATTGAGATCCAATCACTATACTGTTCAAGTTATGGACTGAACAGACATCGGACGGACCAAAAAATCCAAAATTTCCTGATATACAAAGATGAATAACTCTAGGATGAAAAAAAACGATCAAAACGACTGAACACACTTTTGAATGTCTTCGTAGTAGTGAACATCCAATATAAAATATAATTGAGATATAAGTACTACTTATCAAGTTATGACCCGAACAGATCTCGGGGGGACCAAAATGCCAACATTTCCAGATAAACAAAGATGAATAACTCTAGAATGGAAAACCCGAACAAACCGATCGAACGATCTATTGAATGTCCTCATAGTATTTAGTTAATATCCGTAACATATTACATTGAGATCCGAGCACTACTATGGAATCCTATTAGGGCCACTTGCTAATGGCGCTTTCGGCGCGATGCGCCGAAAGCGACAAAAAGTGCGCCATTAGTAACGCGCCGAAAGCGACAAAAATATGCGCCGTTACGGCGCACTATTTGTCGCTTTCGGCGCACTTTTTGTCGTTTCGGCGCGCGCGCCGAAAGCGACAAAATGTGCGATATTAGCGCATGTTTCAGCGCGCCGAAAGCGACAAAATGTGCGCCGTAACGGCGCACATTTTGTCGCTTTCGGCGCGTTACTAATGGCGCACTTTTTGTCGCTTTCGGCGCGCGCCGAAAGCGCCATTAGGCATACTATTAGGTCCACTCCCTAATGGCGCGCGCCGGAAGCGACAAAAAATGCGCCATTAGGGTATGTTTCGGCGCGCGCCGAAAGCGACAAAAAGTGCGCCGAAAGCGCCATTAGCAAGTGGCCCTAATAGGATTCCATACACTACTATTCAAGTTATGACCCGAATAGATCTCGGGCGGACCAAAGAAGCCAACATTTCCAGAAAAACAAAGATACTGCTGAAGGTATTACCTGAACATACATCGGGATGACCAAAAAGCCAACATTTTCATTATACACAAATATGAATAACTCTCGAACGGAAAACCACAACAAAACGATTGAGCACTCCATTGAATATCCCCATAGTAGTGAACATCCATACCAAAGTAAATTGAGATCCGAGCACTGCTGTTCAAGTTATGACATGGACAGACATCGTATGTTCGGATGGACGTACTGGCCAAAGTATACTTGTGGGGTGACTGCACATACCCATGAATACTTGTGGGGTGCGATCTTTTGTTTCAGTAAATTGTGGGGTGCAACCCACAACTGACGATTTTTAAAGAGCGTATTTTTAAAGAGTATTCATCGCACCCCACAAGTACTCTCTGGTTAGTGCGGACGGACGGGCGGACGGACACCCGGACGGGCAGCCTGGTGAAAAACAGTATACCCCCTTTTACACCTAGCTGGTCCAACTTCGATTTCATTTGGCATCCATAGACGATTGTTTTGACCACCCGCTCTTCAACACAATGACACATTCGATAGACATGTTATTGGTTTATGTAGCGAACACACCATTTGAGAATACAATGAAACACATGTTTTTATACCAGACACAGGTAATGAACTAGTAAAGCAGGCTAGTATTATTAATATAAAGCAAAGTAGCAATAAATATCTAAGCGACACCCGGAAATTACGTTTAATATTGCTGGACGGTCACCAAACGCACTTTTGAACAAATTTAGCAAATGGCAGCGCGAACCCTGCTATAGTATCAGTCATGATTTGTTGGTAGTGTTACCTATACCAGCGGCTAAATAGCTAATTTTTCGCGGAGTCAGTTAAAATATTGCCGAACATAGCATGGCCGAATTAGCTAAATCCATTTATCTACACGTGAATGACTCCATTATATATATGAGAGGCCATATTGGATGCTATCTTCATAAAGTTGGCAAATATGTAATAGTGTGCATTCGCACAGTATACTTTAGTATATGGTTATCATGGGATGTTGACGACATTGATAATTCTGATAAGATTGCCAAGGAAATGATATAGACAACACTTTATCCATTGTCGTATAGGCACAGCGCCAATTCTACCACCATTCTAGGTACTAGATCGCAATTGCATGCGTGGCCTTGGTTCTAACTCGTGAAACCGGAACTGAACAATGTGTTGTATTTTGATTCAAAGTATACTGGTTCTGGTGGCCATCTAGTATCGCAATTTTGAGCCAAAATGATCCATTTTCAAGCTTGCCAACATGGGTATTTTATTTCAGCAGATTAAATACCAGCCACAACATTGTTCAAAACATTCGGAAAGAGATATTACCGCAGTCTTCTTTCTTCTTAAATTAACGACCTGATTAAGGGGCTTATGAAAACGATCTTCAACGTCTAATTTTTTCAATTATTTACAACATCCACTTCAAAATTCTGCGTTCGGTGTCTACACTCTACAACTATTTGGCAACATCTTTAATACTATTCCGTTTACGATTGGGATATGTGTCATGTATACCACTATTGGAAACCGAACGGCAGTTTCCATTTATTTCTTCGGACGCCATTTTGAGCGAGAGATAGTCATTTTTAAATTTCATTAGAAACAATGCACAAAATCTTCTGCAAGAAAAATGCACATAGGTCCATTTCTATAGAGGCCGTTCTGCATGGGTTTATTTACCTTATAATAACTTCAGTATCCACTAATATGGGGGAGATGTTGTAGATGATGGACGCCATTGGCATTTTGACATAATAGAGACCTTAAAATGTACATATAGTGTCCAAGTGCGACGTCGCGAAATACAGCGGCCATTTGAGCTTTCTTTTTTTGGGGTCGCTTCGCGGCTGTGCGGTATTCACGTCGGACTTTGAGTCGCAAGGCGCGCTCGTCGTCATGGGTCGGGGTTCGAATCCCATCCAATCCCAAAAAAATTGCACTGTCTCAAAAATTACACTTTTCTAAAAAAAAATAGGCGCCTTGTGTGTTGTATAGTCCAAGACATGTTCAAAGAGCAACGCTCGGCATGTTTTGGAGACGTAAATATAACGTACAGTGCCATAACTGCTATATATAAGATTCTAGATTAATTTGCTAGTTAATAAAGTACGTGATGGGTCGCCCAAACATTTGTTATTTAATTTTGAATAAACATCACCAAAAATAGAATATCGGACCAATTTGTCATATCTTCGGTCGTCTATATATTGATATATCAACAGTGCACATCAGATCTATGGAGGCACGGACTCGGTTTGGATCTGACACATCGATCGTACCCACAATTGAAAATTCAGAACAACTACATGTATAATGTATTTTATCAAATAATTAACCCGCAAAACCAGCTTCATAGTTATTGGTAAGACACACGTGTAATATTAGCGCGTGCGATGACGTCACGCCATTATTTAAATGACTTGCGATCGCTGAAGTTTATGTATGTTGTTTTCAATGAATACTTCGCGTTTATTTGATCATGTGATAAAAGGTATCTCAAACTCGTTCTATTTTATACGTAATTTATCAACCTCGTCAACTAAATTCTATTTGAGCCTTGGTAAACCTCGGCTCAAATCGAATTTAGTGAACTCGGTTGATAAATTCCGTATAAAATAGAAACTCATGTGAGATCCTCTATATATGGAATAAACATATTACTGTCATTACGCCACATCGTGGTGTTGCTTGGTACGCAGATTTTCATGTTCGAGCGGACGATCGATAATCCAGTGGGTGAATGTATTATGGTTAGGTATTTCGTACTTGAGTAAAATCGTTCCGATAGAGTGACGATAGTTCAACAAGTTTACGTCACCAGTGTAATTGTGGGGACATGTTTCTATTATGAAGGTTTGCTATCCCGAAGATCCACTATTCCGAAGGTTCTCTATTCTGAATACTTGCTATTTCGAAGGTTTACTATTCCGAAGGTTCGCTATTCCGAATGTTCTCCATTCCGAAGGTTTTTGTTATGTTTAGGTTAATTCTATATTCTAAAGTATTGAGAGGGTTCATTATCACGAAGATTCTTTTCATGGAGTGTGCGCTCACATCCGAACTGATCCTGCGCGCATACCGATACAGATACAGGGGGAAATAACTTAGAACATTAAATGTGATTTTGTTTTGTTTTCGCAGGTTTTCTTGAGATTTAATGTGATTACATGGGCCCATACCTTTGAATTCTTGGCATATAATATGAATGTTGTGGTATATATGGACCCTTCTGCATTGGGACATGACACAGGTACAGTTGACTTAAGTGCTGTTCTGTGCGGGCTCCAATTTGGGGTTCAATATTTTAAGGGCCAAATTTAGAATTTTATGGGCCCATACCTTTGAAATCTGGACATATAATATGAATATTGGGGGGCATGTCTCTATTCCGAAGGTTCACTATCCCGAAGGTACACTATTCCAAAATTTCTCTGAATGTTCGCTGTTCCGAAGGTTCACCAATCCGAAGGTTCGTTATTCCGAAGGTTCTCTATTCCAATGGTTTTTGTTATTTTAAGGTTAATTCTATTTTCTAAAGTATTGAAAGGGTTCATTATCACGAAGATTCTTTTTATGAAGGAAATAACTTAAAACATTAAATGTGATTTTGTTTTGTTTTCGCGGGTTTTCTTGAGTTTAATGTCATTACGTATGACCTTATTTATCATTACATATTCACGCCAAGCAACCCACACAATTGCTATGTTTCCTGCGATTTAATGTCATTACGTGTGACCTAATGTCTCAATAATCTGCGGCAAGAGTACGCCTGCTAAAGGCGAATTATAACAGTGGGACTATAACGCTCAATGAATACTGGAGGCTATAACAAACTTCGCAGCAGGATATCGCTGAATAGACGAGTATGAGATGAGCCTAACTGCAATTGTGACTTTGTTTAAAGGCCCACTTAATTTTGGAGTCATTCATTTTTGTTATATTATATACGGTTTTAAAAACAATTTATGCCATAAAATTTGAATAAAATACTCTAATTCATCACCATTTGAAACGCAAAATACTTCTATCTCCTAGTTTAAAACACCTTTAAAAAACTGCGACAAGTCGTGCGTTGTATATCTAGCAAGTGGCAACTAACATGTCCTCTACGGCTTTCCATAGATTTCAACGTAATTTGATACTTAGGGGTATTTGTGTCCGGGAAGTGTTTTGAACGGGTCAAATCGTGACCCCGACCTGACCTTGATCTTTAAAATGTCAATGCAAGGTCAATTTGGGTAAAACGGACGAATTTCGGCGAAATTTGATACCTAGGGATACTTTTGTCCGGGGAGTCTTTTGAATGGTTCAAATCCTGACCTCGGCGTGACATTGACCTTCAATGTGGTCAATCAAAGGTCAAATCGGATAAAACGGATGGATTTCGACGAAATTTGATACCTAGGGGTACTTTTCTCCGGGGTGGGGGTGTTTTGGACTGGTCAAATCATGACCCTGACCTGACCTTGACTTTCGAAATAATCAATTCAAGGTCAAATCGCGCCTTTCTCCGGAAATCAGATGGGAAACAGCCCGGACGAAGTCGGGCCCATCAGCTTGTGTAATAAAGAAGACAGTTTGAAGAATGTAATGTATAACACGAGAAACAGGAAAACTTGAAATATGGAAGTATGAAAATTTCCCACATAAAATTTGAAAGCTAGTTTATAGTATAATTATATTATAATTTATATTTATGGCAAAAATATGATCTTGGTGGCGTTACCATTTCTGACTATGGTTTTCTTGTATTCTATGACCATTGTTTGTGAATTCAGATGCGCTGGCCAGTATAGACGTTTGAACCTTGCTCTAGTGGAATGCACGACGGGGCGGAAAGCTGGTAATATTTCACATGCTGTTCAGGTGATGACGAAAATATTTTGTTTGATAGCTCAAAGAACAAAACATTTAAATTGATATCATATTATATTCAAGGAAAAACAGTAAAATGACAAACAGTAAACTTTCCAACACAATTACAAAATCAATTGAGATCTCATTAGTCGTCCGTTATTCTCGCCGTCTGCAGAGGTATAGGTGACTCAGCGTCGCCTTTGCTTATTGCTATTTCCCGCGAAGTGTATTTATTGTTCAAAGCACCAAGCACATCCCATTTGATTGGCAGAATCCCACGTCGAAAGAGGGCATCTGACAACCAAGAAACCCCGACCAGAATTATGGCGCCTATAATCACGATAACTGTACGAAAGGGGAACAACTGTCCCTTGTCTTCATCGTAGTATGGAAAACGAATGAATGGCGGGATACTAAGAAGTGGCTCTCCGGCACCCACTCTCAGAACGAGGCTGATGACGTATGACGTCACACATCCGTATCCATTCAGAAATTTCACCCATAATGCGCAAGTCAGCTGAGGGAACATAATAACATACATGAGATCAGAGGCCAGAACGGAAAGACCATACACCGATTCCGACATAGCTCCAAGAACAGTTGCTGCAGCACCAACAAACACAATGGCGAATTTCAGAACCCAGAAAATTTCTCTTTCACTTGCCTGCAACCATAAAAGTAATTGTAATGTCTTACGTGGTCACCGAAACATGGATACTACTAGCGAAGTACATTTGACTTCTAACGTGTTGGTTTTGGCAACGGACATCATAAAATGATCCTTGCGACTACGCCTTCACATTCTTTCGGTTCAAAAGTGTTCAAACGTACATACAAAATGAATGACTCGATGTTGCACTTTAATTAGATGTGAGAAAATTATTCGACTATGGTATAGGATATTTTTTGTTCAGTTGGGTTCACAGCTTTTTTTTTATTTTCAGTTGGGTACCAAGCTTTATGAAATCTCGCCAATGTTTCTTAGCGGAATTAAAATTGCGAATTAATTATGAGTGAAATTTTGTGGGTAGATTAACACGGCCTAAAGGCTAATTCAAGGACATTCGTTTATCTATTATATATTTTGGAACTTCTGTCTGTCTGTGTGTATGTATGTATGTATGTGTGTATGTATATATATATGTATGTATGTGTGTTATAGACTCGAAAACTGCTCCACAGATCCGACTGAAATTTGGTATGTAGGCCTACTTTGATCCCGGGAATAATATGGGCGGGTCCAATTTCACATGCGACCGTGTCCTTGACCCTGACCTTGACCTCGCTAATATAGGCATGTTTCTGGACCGATCGAACAATAGTTTTTGTTCTTTCTCCCAATACTTTTCAACGTTGTTCGCTCAGTATTCGAATAGACGGAGGCGATCACAAAGATATCCCTATATAGCCCGGACGAAGTCGGGCACATTAAGGATACAATATACAGCAGTCTGCAGAACCTATGTCCCGTGCCTACATTTCTTCTCCGCTATTGTGTTAAAGTATCGTGACGAATATATATCATATAATTACAAGTATTCACAAATTTAACAGGTTTATTTCAAAAACAGCTGACGGCAATTAATCGCCAATTAAACCATCTATGTGTGAGATTGCATAAAGCTGGGTACCCAAATGTAAATTTTAGAAATGCTGGGTACCCAACTGAAAATTAAAAAACGCTGGGTACCCTACTGAACGAAAGGGGTGGGGGGTGACAGTGACCATTTCACCTTATTAACCCTTTATTTATTGAATCGATTCTCCCACCAGTTATACAAGTATATATACAATGGAATAGCCGGAACTACTCGCCTTAGGTCGGAAGAGAATCTTGTATATGTTATGAGTAAACACTGTTCCAGACGCTAGAACGATTGAGTCTGCGGACGACATGGCCGCTGCCGCCACTGCTCCAATGCCGAGTAGAGAAACAGGAAGTGGACATAAATACTGCAGCACCATGGGTAGGACGTAGCTCTGTTGATCTGACGGAATCGGCACTGGACCAGAATATGTCGTGTTGGACCAGTCTGCAAAGAAAAATATAGTATTAAAACTCAGTGATGCGATTTATTAGAGGTCATATACAAACAATAATGGTGATAGCGACCGATATACAGTATCGTGGTCTAGAGAAATTATCGCATTCAATGCTTAAAGATGGATTATCTCTTTAAATAACAAATTTTAAATAGTTGCGTGGGTATAAAATAATAAATATGAACTGAAGACCACTGTCCGGAAAGGCTTCTATCATGCAATTAATATTTATTTTATTTCGAATATTTTATTGGGACCGTTTATGTGTCTATTTTTAGAACAGACCATTCGGGTGATACCATATACCGAAATAGAGCATTAGGCTTTTCCTATGGCTATACGTAACAAACGCCAGATGCCCCAGGTTGATTGGTTGTATTGTTTCATTCCATAGTTATAAGCGATAATGTGAATAATTAACGTTTATTTGTGACAAAATAACACAATAATATTTATGGTCTCTGTCAACAGTAACCACTATTGTTCTTAGCTAAACAACCACACCTTTTAGACCAGAAAATATTCGAAATAAAATTAATATTAATCAATAGAAGCATTTCCGGACAGGAGTCTTCGATTCAGATCTAATATTTTATACACCGGTAACTATATAATACATGTTTACAAAGAGCTAATCCACCATTGTACGTCTTGACGACAATATACTATTTACGCGCTAATTATGTTTGGCATATGAGCAAAACTATATATCTTTTAATATTCCTTCTGTTGATGGCGATTTGTACAAATATGAATATTTCTGCAACGAACGCCGCCCGTGCGTTTAAACATTCTGAAATATCTTCGAACCGAACATCGATATTCACCAAACTGCCAGGCTGTACATGATGTAAGGAAGCCTTGTGTTTTTATGAAAGACTTGTGTCGGTTATGGCACAACATATACGTTAGCATATGCAGTGGACATCCAGAAATATGTCCATGCATGTACACCTGCAGTTACCGGGAATACTATAGGCGGAGATATACACTACTATACGACGTCAACCAGTCGTATATAGTATCTTCTCCACAGCACACACTCTGACATCAACACTAACCTGTTGATGACGCGATCACACCGATGATAATGGGCGGTATACCGAATGAGAACTGGATTATGGCGGCCCCGAACGATGCTTTCACCGCCCGATCCGTTGTCTGGCATGCTAGCAATCGCTGCCACATTTCCTGTAGGAAAAACATGAAAATAATAAGAAAACCATAGTCAGAAATGGTAACACCACCAAGATCATATTATTAGCCATAAATATAAATTATAATATAAAATATATTGGTTACATGAATGCACCGCCTCAAAATTCCGTTAAAACAACTAATCCTTCAAATTATTACAAAAAACTACGGCTTATTACTGCAGTTTTCTCATTCACCACACCAGAATGCTTCTAAACGCGGATAAAAAATCGGATGTCTGTTCCCGCCAAGAGTGCATTCAATGTTTATTGCGATATTGGCTCACAAAAGTCACAGCAAAATATGCAATTTCGAGTTGGGACCTTCACATATAGCGACCATTGTTTGATATTTTTCCAAACTGTATGTTCAAATTATTATTTTCCAGAGTAAATCTACCGATCGTCCTTTAAAAAGATGGAAGGAACTGAATACAGTGATGCCCGACCAGGAACGCAACATACAGTAGATAGTCAGTAAAATGAGATGATTAAAAGGGAAATTTATTTATTTTATTTCATGAACGTCCATGCGTTATCAGATAGCTATAGATATTATTAGGGTGCTCCCATTGCTACGCACCGACGACCAAGTGTCTCAGATTGATTGTTTGTATCGTTATATTCTATAGTTACGAGCGGTAATGAGTATAATTAACGTTTATTTGTCAACATTATACAATAAAATGGTATATGTTAGCAGTATTGGTCGTTAGCTAAACAATCACCCATGTTTATACCAGAAATATTCGAAATATAATCAATATTAATTGATAGAAGCATTTCCGGACAGGGGTCTTCGATTCATATATAATATGTTATACCCCTGAAACTATATAAAACGTGTTTACAGGGAGATATGCCATTTTAAGACAAAGTGCGTTTGAATTGTTTTTGCAGGTTCCATGTATTGGTGACAAACAATCGACAAGGATGCACAACGTAGATGCAACAGGAGATAATGCCGCAACTGGGAGAGATAGCCGAAAGAGAGAATCGATGTTCCATCCCTTCGAAATTCATGGCATAGATCACATGGTAATTTGTTATTTCCACATAAAGAAAGCAAAAAATGCCAATGGGTAGGCATACGCCATACTGCCATATCATGATCAGTATGCACACACGAGATGAAATTGCAGCAATTGCTATACTTTTACAGTGTTAGATGAGATTTTTCTAAAAGTCATGCATAGACATGTCACCAGTCTCGCGTGTTAGCCCAGTTTCATCATAATGATAATTTCAGGTAATTCCGATGTGAATGAGTACCCCAAATTGTTCCAATCTCATTTTAGTTAATATAACATGCATATATCTGAACTCAAACTCGGCATACCTCACTGGTGATATATACAAATAATTTACATTCCCTTATACGCAAATCTATGTCTTAGATGAGGCCATCTTCACAGGTGCTTCGTTTTCACCCTTCACACGGAGAACTGATACGATACCCGTCAACATTGTCATATCCCTGTTGTTTTGACACATTTTCCCGCTTATTTCCACTTGAATAGCAATTTGCTCGATTAGCCTATTGTTATATCAACAGCTTCCACGGAGTTATTATTTAAGGTTAATGTTTTTTTTTTATTTGCAGAATGCCACAGGGGATTCTATCGAGGAGACATGCACACGTTTGAAGAAAATGAAGAAGGAGAAGAGCATACGACCAGATCTGTGTATCATCTGCCAGACGGATGACCCAAATACACCTCTGTCTTCTACCGATAATGGCAAAGAGAATGTGAAAGCAGCAGCATTGATACGCGGCGATGATGTTCACGATCGAATTTCCACATTGAACAACATTTTCAGCTACCACATGTCCAACGACTGCTATAAAACATATACCCTGAAAAAAAACTCTCAGCAAATTTGAAAACGGATGTAAAGAGAAGTCTGCTGAAAATGAACGGAACCTTTGTTTCAGCCCCGGATGTAAGGCAAAAACACGATCCAGTATATCTAGTAGAGCCCCCGTATCTACTGATTTGACTGTGACTAAACTGAACTGTGTGATATGCGGAAAGATATCATGTAAGGGGGTTCGTGAAAAGTACTGGATCTGTGAGAGTGGAAGGGCTAACAAACTACTTGAGGCAGCGACTTTTTTCTGCGATGAAGTTTTCACGCGGATAGCTGACTTAGATGAAGATAGTAATGTTTTCGGAGCAGATTTGCTATACCACAAAACTTGCATTGAGAGCTATCTCCTACGATATAGCATTTCCCGACAAGTTAGATATGTTTATATAGCAAACATAGATATGTGCAGGCAGTTTTAACAAATCCAACGCGAAATAAGTGGTTAAATGCAAGCATTCCAGTTGTTGAAACCTCAATATTCGGCATGTATATTTAAGCCGTTGTCATGGCAACCGAGCAACTTTGTGTATTTCGAAAGCATATAACCTACTGATTGAAGTGCACATATAATAAGTTCTTTACAGTATAATGTTGTTTGTGATATATGCATGCCAGCCTGTGCTAATCGGCAATCTAGTTACCCCATCTGCATCCACAATTTGAAGTGGTATTAGATCGTTACCATGGCAACGGAGATATATGTGGCCAGCCAACTTGTACCTAGCATTTCCCGACAAGTTAGATATGTTTATATAGCAAACATAGATATGTGCAGGCACTTTTAACAAATCCAACGCGAGATAAGTGGTTAAATGCAAGCATTCCAGTTGTTGAAACCTCAATATTTGGCATGTATATTTAAGCCGTTGCCATGGCAACCGAACAACTTTGATGTCTACCCAAATCTTTTTGAAAGCATATAACCTACTAATTGAAGTGCACATATAGTCAGTTCTCCACATGAAAATCATACGGGGGTCAATGGTGGGGCCAGTATACTAGTGGCAGCATGGAACCTGGTCTCACCCAAAACCTAGCTTTGCTGAATTTTTCAACAGTTAGAAATGTTATGTCTGACAGAACATTAGTAGGGAATTTCAGAGGTTAAACTTTTCTAATAAATTGATTTTCAAGCCAGTACTTTGTGTTAAATGTGTTGCACATAGACGAGTTGAAAAATGTCTAACTATATATTATCAATCGACGGTTATTCTAAAGTTCTACATCCTTTAGTATTAAAATAAACGTATATACTTCAGGCAAGACCAAACCATTTAAGGCAATAAATGAGCTGTATATATCGTTTTAGTAAAAGTTGTTGGCAATATTGAATACTTCTTCAAATATACGGGCAGATGTGGTAGACGTTTTGGTTCAGGTCTAAGATATACCTGCCATGGCATTCCTCCAAGTATTAGTAAAAGCGCTACATCGATCCACTGTGCCGCATCTTCTGGCTCTACATTCCCAAGCCAAGTTGAGTTGCTACGCTCAAATTCTACGGCTTCGTGGTGCATGGCAAATGGTATTGCAAGAACCTGTGAAACGGTAACAAAGTAACATTTTTTCCATGTCGACCGGGGGGGGGGGGGGGTCGGAATTTTTTTTCAGGCACGTATGCTGATTTTTTACTTTCGACCCTTCTTCGGACCCACCCACCCCCGCGTCCAAATTTTTTTCCGTTTTCGGCAGTTTTTTCCGACCATTTTTGGACACCCACCCCCCTTTCAACACTAAAACAGAGATTTGCGATGGAAAATTCACTGTAAACAGCTGTATATGAATTTCTGGGCATACTATTTGTCATGGATGTTAACATTGACATGTAAATAGGAACGAGTCATTTTGGGGTCATTCGGTCAAAAAAACATGGCTGCCAGCGGTGGATTAAAAAATTTGCAACAAAATACAACACGATAACTGTCAGTTTAGCAGTTAGAATTACATTATTTCTCTTATTCTAAGGTGTTTTAAGCCAAACTCATTGCAAAAACAGTCCAAAGAATTGCAGGAAAAAAAATTTTGTGTTGCGAAAAAAAAATAGTTGTTGGTCCCATCGACCACCCAACCACCCCGGCATACGTGCCCGGAATTTTTTTGTCCCCCCCCCCCCTGTGTCGACAATTGCATTCTTTCTGTCTTTCTGTCACTGTGTCCATTCTATTACTACTTTCTCTCTCTATCTCATTTGTGCAAAAAGCACGTATATAGAACGTTGTGTCGGAAGATGTGACAAAAAGCATTGAACATAATTACTCATGCACATATAGTGAAATCAATTTTTAACAAGCTTTCTATTCAACACATTGAAAAATCGTAAAAATAGGATTCCAGACTAAATTGTAGCTATATGTTGCAGGGTATCTTCAAAACAACTACATGTACTACTGTGTACACATATATCAGCTGTTTTCGTGTTTCTATTTCCTTGCGATATGCACATGATACAGGGAATAGCAACCTACATACTCACAATTTAAATTTACTCTATATGAAATAACTGTTTTGAATTAAAAACAAGAGTTGTACCTCGGGTGCTGGAATACCCCCCCCCCCCCCCGCCATGGTGCCAAACTGAAACATGGGCAGGACGGATCGAACCCGCATAACGGCCAATACAAACAACGTCATAATTGGTGAACTCATTTGAAAGCCTTCCAGGTGGCGAACCTTCATACAACATTTCATTGAGATCCGTAGAACCATGGCTGAGATATCTGCGTGGACGGACAAAAAAAAAACCTCAAGAATTCGAGACAAACAAAAACGCCGATTGTCAACGGACATTTGACTGATTATTCAACAGGAGTAGCGAACACCACAATCCATTCAATTAACTTTTGATTATGTAATCATCGAATATAATGTGGCTCAACTGTGTTTGCCTTGGGGTGTGAACCGTTTTATAAATATGTCATAACCCCCTTGGCTATCTGTACAAGGAATGCAGACCGCAGCCGCTTCGCGGTTGCGGTCTATATTCCTTGTACAGATAGCCAAGGGGGTTATAACCTATACAAATATTCACTTTCCGTCGAAAACCGCCATAGACAGAAGGAATAATAAAATATAGACAGACTTTGTTCTTATGCCAATCAGAAATATGGCATAACAGTATGTTATTGTCAATTTTTTTCCTTTGTTATGTAAACAAAAGCAAAAAACGTTACGTTTCCTGGCTTTTGTTTAGATCCGGGTATGGTAAACACAAAGAGCGTTATTTGTTACTGTTTTCCTGATATGGAAATAATATAGAGCGTTTATATCATTAGTGTGTGATTAACCAATTGAGCTGTGTTATGAAAACAGAAGCAAAACTATATATATTTTAATATTCCTTCTGTTGATGGCGATTTGAACAAATATGTATATTTCTGCAACGAACGCCGCCCGTGCCTTTAAGGCTCACAGACCAATGAAATTCAGCTATAACTTTAATTGGAACTGCTGGAGACTCTACGTTCAAAAGATTTTCGTAAGTTGATAAGATATACTAGATCATAATCGTGGCTCTTTTTGGACCCTTTCTAATTTAACAAACAGTCGAATAAACAACCGGAACCAAACATTCTTTAAAATTTGTGCAAAGCATGCACTTATGTATGTAAAATCTTTTAAAATGATTCATATGTAGTACAATCAGTTTGAACAAGCATTCAGGGGTGTGGCTAGAGGGTCTTCGTTGGGGGGTGTCCACCTTGGGAAATTCCAACTGCACCCCCCCCCCAAGAGTCGGAATCACACCAACACAACTTTTTGCATATTTCCATTTGCACCCCCCCCTTGAATCAGAATCACAGACCAAACACAAGTTTTGCATAATTCCATTTGCACCCCCTTGCACATCAGTCCTCAGGCCTAGTATCCTATGTATTCATAAACTATGTTGTTCTATATGCCCGGTATAAGAAAATTCAGATACTTTAACCTGAGAATTGCATAAATCCTAACATCTAGTAGCCTACTCCAGACAAATACACACGGCTACGGGTAAGACACCAGGACATTGTGTCCGTCCATATTTGTTCAGCCCGGTGTGAGAAAATTTGGAAAACTATACAAGAAAATCGCAAATCCTAGCATCTATAGACTGGCCTCAACTGAAGCTTCCCTAGTGTTGGAAATTTCAAACCTCATACTCCCTCTTAGGTTGGAAAATTCTCCAACTGATGACCATTTCAGTCCACAAGTTTGACCGAATGTACTAAACTATTGTTTTGTTAAACTAATTAGCAGTTTTGTATTGGTCACGGGGGAGGGACAGTGACACACCGGGCCGACCATGGTTCGGTCGGGTGTTCGAAAATTTTGAAATCTGAACAAGAAAATCGCAAAATCCTAGCATCTAGACTAGCCTCAAGTCTTCTTAGAGTTGGAAATTTCAAACCTGACACCCCGCCCACTTAGGTTGGAAAATTTCCAAATGATGACAATTCCAATGACAATGTTGACCAAATGTATGACAATATTGTTTTCTTAAATTTAGTAGCAGTTTTGACTAGCCACGGGGGAGGACCAGGACACAAGCTTTCCAAGTGTTGGAAATTTCCAACCTGTCACCCCCCCTAAGGTTGGAAAATTTCCAACTGATGACCATTTCAGTCCAAAATTTTGACAAACAAAAGGAAAATATGCGAATATTGGTCCAAAAACAATTAATTCCCCCCAATAAATTGTTTGAAAATCAAACGACAAGAACAATTTCAACCCATTGTTGGTGTGAAATGAAATTTCCAACTGTTGAAAATTTTGACCAAAGTTGGGGGGGGGGGGGGTGAGACACCACCACACCCCCTCTAGCCACATCCATGCAAGCATTCTAGTCAATGCAACAAGCATACGGAATTTCGCTTAAACAATTGAATACACGTGCACATGATCAATCGAAAGTTAGCTTGCTCTCTATCAGTGAGTCACAGTGACCCTAAATCACGGGCCAGTATGTGTTGGTATTTGTCATAAAATAATTTAATATAATTTTGAATTGTTGAGGTCCAAAAAAGAATCACATTGATATGTATGGCTATCATCCAAACTGCAATTCACATTTCTGTTATCTCGTTTCATTGGCCAGTTTGTCTATCAGCATCACACATTCACCATTTCGCCATGTTTCATCATTTCGTGAAATAGTGATCGGAACTGGAGTTGTGCTTTATCCACAACATATACAGAACACTTACCAAACCACCGGCGATGAATATCAACTGCAAAATATCCGTATAAGCGACGGCATAAAGTCCCCCAAAGAACGTATAGAATACGACAACGGCCGCTGATATCACCATGACGATCACGTTGTCAACATCAAGGATTAGCCCCAGAGTGCTTCCTATGAGTTCAAATGGAAAACGGTTTCCATTATTCTTATCGCTCTAGAATGAATACCAATGCAATGCATTCCAAATGCATACCATACTCGTATTTAAATTCGCGCAGCACTATTTTTCGTGCGAACTTAAAACTGAACGAAAAATAGTAGGACTTCTGAATTTAATTCTTTTAAACTAATTAATCACAGGGAACACAAGATCGAGGGCTACATATTGATGAATTACACACATTATGAAAGGTTGGACACTGAAATTGGTAAAGACGCGATTTTGGTGTCATTCAACGTGGGAGAATCTCTGGTACAACATATCCAAAATCCGCTAAAATCCGCTTTGGGGAAAATTCGCGCAGTACTATTTTTCGTGCGAACTTAAAACTGAGCGAAAAACACCATGTGGGAGAAATTGGATTAATCAAGTCATAGACTGATCGACTGTTGACTATACATCGGTTGGAATTTTCAGACATAGAAAATAGATTATGATAGCTCAAATATACAATTGAAAATGTTACCGAGATGAGCGAAAAACACCATGTGGGAGAAATTTAAACGAGGAGTGTCAGAAATAGTGAAAAACAGGGTACCAACATTGTCAAAAAGAAAGAGAGGAAAGCTACCATGGATGAATAAAAAGCTGTTACAACAAATCAGGAAAAAGGAGAAATTATACAAGATATCAAAGAAAACAGGGACATGGGATAACTACAGACACCAACAAAGATTATGTAGAAGAGAACTCAGACGAGCGGAGAGTGATCATATCAACAAAATCATTGAAGAAGGAAAAGAAAAGAAGACCACAAAACCCTTCTGGCGATTCATGAAAGCGAAAAAACAAGACAACATCGGCATACCTCCACTCAAGAAAGGAACAACACTAACCACCAACAGTATAGAGAAGTCTGAGTTGCTCATCAACCAGTTCAGGTCAGTTTTCACCAAAGACCCAGGCAAAGAACTACCAGACCTACCAAAAAAGGCACTGGACATAGAGAACGTGAAAATCGACAAGCCAGGGGTAGCAAAACTACTATCAGACATAAAAACATCCAAAGCACCTGGCCCCGATGGCATCCCAAACAAAATCTTGAAGATCTGTGCCGAGGAAGCCGCAACATCACTCACAACGATATTCCAACGATCGCTTGACACAGGTGAATTACCAACTGACTGGCTCGAGGCTAACATCACACCAATATTTAAAAGAGGGCGACGTCCACCTGCCAGAAAATTACAGGCCAGTATCACTAACATCAGTGGCCTGCAAAATCCTTGAGCACATACTATGCCGGCACATCAGAGACCACCTTGAAAAATACGACATCCTCACTGACAGAAACCATGGATTCCGCTCTGGACACTCCTGCGTGACACAACTGATCAATGTAACACATGAACTGATGGAGAATTGCGATAACGACATCCAGATAGACATAGCAGTATTGGATTTCTCAAAGGCATTCGACACAGTACCTCACCGAAGCCTACTACACAAACTTAACAGCTATGGTGTTACAAATCAAACTCTCAAATGGATCGACACCTTCCTAACAAAACGGCAGATGAGAGTAGCAGTGGAAGGAGAATTCTCAAAACACGTAGCAGTCGAGTCCGGCGTACCACAGGGTAATCTACTCGGTCCTCTCCTCTTCCTGTGTCACATAAATGACGTACCACAAGCAGTCACATCGCAAGTCAAACTCTTCGCCGATGATTGTCTGATTTACCGCCAAATAAAAAGCCAACAAGACCATATTGCTCTTCAAGAAGACCTGAAGTCATTAGAAAAATGGGCAGCTGTTTGGGGCATGCGGTTCAATGCGAAGAAATGTAACATCTTATCAATAAAACCCAAGTCAACGCATATGTACCAGCTGGATAACCAAATACTCCAAACAGTTGAATAAACACAGTATCTAGGGCTAACCATCACCAACACCCTCACTTGGTCATCCCACATATCACAGATAGTAAGAAAAGCTGGCAGTACCCTTGGATTCCTCCGTCGAAACCTTAGGAGAGCCAACAAAAAACACAAAAAAATGGCATATGAATCCACAGTAAGATCCACCCTTGAATATGCAGCAGAAATTTGGGATCCATACCAACAAAAAGACATCAACGCCATAGAAAGAATCAACAAAAGAGGGGTGCGATTCATCGAAAACAACTACCACGCAAGAACAAAAGGGGCCGTAACTGAAATGCTAATGGAACAACTTATGGAGCCACTACACCAAAGAAGAAACACGATGAGAATGAAGCTGTTCGGCAGAGTAGTGGATGGGCTGGTGCCGGCTATTCGATCAAAAGACATACTAATACCAAAAAAAGAAAGGAAGGAAAATAAAGGCGAAAAAGTACCCAGGCTATATAACATCAAACCCTGTCGAAAAGGAGGAGTGTATTAACTCTAACTCCATCGAAAGGATACGAGCTAACACGGCACAATTCAGACACTCGTTCTTTGTTCGAGCTATCGAGGAGTGGAACAGCCTGGATGATAGCACATGCGAGGAAACAACGGATAAAACAGCAAATTCAGTCGAGAGGCTCCAGCGCTGAAACACATACAGATACAGATACAGATCCAGGATCTAAGATGGCGTCCAACATGGCCGCCGTTAGTCAAAAGAGACTCTGACTGAGATTAATTCGATTATAGTGACAACAAATGTTGTCATATGTATACAAATGTATACATTTTGCGAAGGTAAAATATTATGCCACCTGCTTATGGCAAAAATGGAACCCCTCGTCCCAGATGGCCGTCAAAATGGCGGCATAAACTCTCAAATTCGAAGTTTTTGCCTAATATCTTAAAGATCAGCTCATGTTGTTTGATAATGGTTCAGACTGGCGACTTTGCTTAGCCTTATTCATGTTAATTCAGCATTGGAGAAATGAAAGATACCACAAATGGGGTCCCAGACACATCCACACCCTCAAAAATTCGATTTTACAGAATGCAGTATAAAATTTCACAAAAATCGCCATTGGGATTCCAGTCAAATATCAACAAGAAATGGACAGAACTCTACAATGTACATACCATTATCTATGAATACTCCAATTCAATAAAACCCAAGTTGGCGCTTTGTCTCAAAATGGCTGTCAAAATGGCGGTCAAAATATGGAAACATGGCGGATATTGCCCAGAGTGTCATTCAATCGATTATAAGTAGTGGTTGATGAATAAAATTGACTAAATAAATACGAATGTATACCTCTTTATGATGCCATTGAGTAAAAACTTAAAAATCCGTGCCCAAAATGGCCACCCGATGTGAAAAATACTATTTTCTATCACTTCTTTTTATCACTTATTGCTCTCTGAACTGGGGTACAATGGGTACACTCTTTCAATGGTCATGTCAACTGATCATTACAGCAATGACACGTGTAATCGTTTAGGTCATAGTTTACTCCGGTCCTTCACTCATTAGTTCTAACGAATGCGGTATGAAATTTAACCAAAATCGGCTTTGGGGTTCTGGTCACATGTGATATTTAGGAACAAGCAGATCTTGTCTACAAAATAATTGAGCATTTCTTCTATTTGTGAAAATTCCATCTCAGATGGACCAACAGAAATAATATATTTTATATAATATGGCTTCCAAGACAAAAATGGTAGACTGCCCAGCTTGTCATATAACGGAAGTTGTGACTGGTGGATGGCTGAATGCCAGTTGATAGTTGGCTAATCTATGTTCATTATATACATTCAAAACTATTATTTTTATAATAATGGAGCCTTGGTTTATTTTCAATCTTTTGGTGGCTTCCCGCGGGTTGGCAAATATTAACTATTCGGGCTCGGCCATCATTTCGTACACTTACGGTACACGGTCGCGATAGTCGCAAAAGAGGTTGATCCAGAATAAGTAAGCAGAGAGCGATTTTGACTTCAGAATACCCTATCGGATATAGGATAAAATCAGCTTTGGGAAAACTTTAAGATCCGAGATGGCATCCAATATGGCCCCCGACAACGATAGAAGTCATAAATAGGATATTTGCTCTTTGATTCCTTTTCGAAAAAAGAATTTTATGTGCATATATATCCCTTATTTTGAATACAGTATTGTTTTTATCTGGAATATGTATGAAAAATCATATTCCCCAACCTCTTAAGAAGTTACAAAAACAGGAACGTGTCCAATTTATAGCTAGGTGAGATACACTGGAAAAGTTTTTTTTTAGTTGGACGGATTCGATAGAAAGTAAAACATAATGACTATAAATTTCCGCTCAACGGATTGTGAACGCACATTTTCGACATCATTGTTAGTGCTAGCTGGAACTAAATGTAGCCCATGGATTCCCCATTTCGACATGTACGAAAAGTGATTTTACTCTTAGCTCTTCTCAAATATCAACTCTCCGGTGAATGGTGATGTCTTATGTCCTAGAAAATACTGTACCAAATACATATATGTATGAGGAAACTATCCCCATACATTGTTTACACATCGAATCAGTAAGTATGTGGATGTCTTCTTGGACAAGCGTGATTTTCAAAACTCGAAACCGTCTTTACAAACAGTAAACATTCATAGTAAATGACGTTGGATGTAGGTCTAGAGTACGTCGTCTGCAGGAAATAGTTTTCGTGTCAATAACTTGCACATATTTCGTGCTCTGATCAGCATGGATTAAAGCCTTATGTGGCAGTTTGATTGTCTAGAATCCGGAAAAGAACATGTTCATTATTCACATTTCTTTGACAAACATGTTGTTGGTCACCATGTTCATGTGGCATTTCTATCCAATGACAACCTTGAAATACCAGTTCATCAAGCTAAATGGTTGATACGTTTACGCCCACGGGTAGAGGAAGGGTAATAACGTGGATGCACTGGAGATGCAGAAACGTCTACATCGAAGTAGTGAATGTCTAAATTTTACAGTTGGGACGATGGTGCCAATAGATATCATTGATACAAATACCTGTCTCCATATTAGCCTTTTTACAACAGAAGTGGAAAGTAGATATCTCAGGACATTCATGCTACATGTACATCAAACTAAGTAAAGTGAACACATCCATGGAAGAATAACAGAAGCCTAAAAGCACCCAAACTGCAACAAATGTTGTAGTCAATGTTGAGGTTAGTTGGCAATGATGACGTTTTTTTAAGTATAATTTATTGTTGGCAATGGGATAATAAACTAAATATTCTGAACATATGGAGGCAATTACCCATAACATATAAATAATAGGCTAAAATCGACGGAATACTCAATGCGTACATTGTTTATTTCTCGTTTAATGTAAAAAAAAAAGTGTTTGAGATATAATACATAAATTGTATATATAATACATAATTGTGCCTACAGATCATTGAAATTCACTCGATGTGTAGTAGATATCGATGGGTATATATATTTACTAAAATGTTTCTATCCACATGTATATACCCTCAGTCGCATGACACGGAATTGTCACATGGAGTGTGAAGGGTATACAATGTATGAGCGGAATTTTAATTTTTCCTCTTGATATTGAAGAAAATAATTTTACTTTGAAACTACCTAGCTCCGATAACCAACTTGCCCACCCATTAAGTAAACCCCAGATTATTCGCTCTTCCTTCGTGTCCTTTCCACTTTCCAGCTTGGCCATCCCTGAGTGACCCATTATAGGCTGATGCTTCCGGACTAGGCCACCGATGCCGATATATTTGCTGGAAACATTCCGAATAGTCGTTCTAAGTAGAAATATTGACACTGTGTTTGAAAATAATCCAGATTCGTGCGCAATTTAATTTTTTCTAATTAATTTCCAGATAGTCCCCCGTAATAAGTGGACACGATTTTGGATCCTGCAGTAGATACTACATTGTTGGTACATGATTGTGGTAGTAGATATAATTGGCAACATGTTTAATGGCATCTTTAGCACACAACCGAAGTGTTGTTTCGGCTTTCCTCTGAGCAGAACTTAAATTTCTACAATTTTCGGTGGCCATTTTGGTAGCCATCTTGGAATTTTGAATCGTGCTTGGCTACTCATACCCACAAAAACATACTGATTTCAATCAATGATGTATATTGGTGCCGAATTGGCGTTTTGTCGTGTGGGTATTCGTGAATAACTACCTATTTGCGATTGAATTCTGAATTTTTCCCAAAGCGGATTTTAGCGGATTTTTGGATATGTTATACACGAGATTCTCCCGCGTCGAATGAAACCAAAACCGCTTCTTTACCAATTTCTTCTGGGTCTAACCCTCCGACAACCATACTATATATCTCGGTCAACGAATATCAAAAATTCAAAACCATAATGCCAAGCGACGTGCACATTATGGTATAACGTTGACGATGTTGTAATGTTTGGAACTTGGAAATACACATAGATTTCATGTGCGTGCAAGTACGCCCCCCCTATTCGCCACTCTGGAGTGACACCGTGACCATGCATGTATACAGTCTGATTTATTTATGTCATCACAACCCGCAGCGAAATGTTGATTTTTCTAAAGTCAGTTGCCTTCTCGGTTGTCGTTGTCTGTTTTCCAGTTCAATTCATTGATGTCCATGCAGTCCATACGTATTTCAACATCAGAATAATGATTTGGAGAATATAAACATCGACCATCGCAACAAAATGATGATGATTTCGCCATCGAGAGTCGCTGCATTTAATTAATATATAAGAATGACTTTGTGTGTTGTCAATTTGGATGTAATATTTGTAAAAAAAATATATATATAACTACTTCGGGCAAGATTATTCTCCATTTCTATTTAATCACCATAATTGAGGGTTTCGCACCACTTTAAACTAAATACTGCATGGTTGGAATATAAAACTATCAACACAAAATCAATTTACTTTTGAAATGGGATTTTTCCAACTAATGTTGTGTGAGGCATGAAATTTCCAACTGTTGAACAATTTAGCCAACATCCAACACCCAAAGGCCCATGTCGCTGCGTTCCCGATTGCCTCAAACGTTTTCCAGACGAATTTGCCAGTATGTGGGCATAGCCTTACCCAGTGCAGATAAGATGGCTCCTCCCCAGAAGATATCGCCAAGAAATTGTGGGATGAACAGGAGCGCACCAACTTTGTTTCCGTAGCAGATTTGGAAGGGATCAAACATGGTGACGTATCCGGCGTCTCGCATCTTCCGATTGTAGAACAGTGCGGCTGCGACGAAGAATGGAAAATGAAAGTGTACGTGTAACCTACAATTATATATTATTCTACAACCAGTTACCCCAAATCCCTTTAGAGTTGCTTCACAATATCGCAAAATGCCAGTATGGTTTTCTAACATCTGGGACACATACATGTACGAACAACGTGTTATAGGCCCACCTAATGTTCGAGTAACCGATTATTTTTGTTATAGTGCCTTGATATACGGTTTAAGTATCAATCTATGACATAAAATATGATTAAACTATTATAAGTCATAACCACGTGGGACGTCTGTGTCTCAGAATGTGCCCATAGAGTAATAGCAAATAGCTGAAATCATAGAAACATTTCCCCCGTCTCGCTCCCAGAATGCAACATAATTGAAACTAAAATATAGAGTTATTCACCTTCCATTGAAAATAATAGACTTCGCTCTACCGTCCAAATGAAACTTAAGCACATACAACACATCGGTACCTCAACAGTATGTTACACCGGTTATGGTGATAATACAATGTTTTGGAGCTTCCTCTTTCAAATGGTATATAATATAGCGTATATTTTATATAATGTGATCTGGGGGTTCGAAAATTAAGTGGGCCTTTAAATATTATACTCACCAGAATTGCGATTGGTTTAAAGGCACGGGCGGCGTTCGTTGTAGAAATATTCATATTTGTTCAAATCGCCATCAACAGAAGGAATATTAAAATATATATAGTTTTGTTCATATGCCAAACATTAATCATCGCGTAAATAGTATATTGTCGTCAAGACGTACGATGGTGTACGTAAACAAGAGCCTGCTCGTGTCACAGAAGGTTTGCTTCTGTTTACATAACACAGGGCAATTCTATTGGTTAATCACACACAACTGATATAAACGCTCTTTATTATTTCCATATCAGGAAAACAGTAACAAATAACGCTCTGTATGTCTACATTCCTTTACTTTCTTAGGATGGGCGTTATTGTTTCGCGATTTTTATCCACCATTACATGTTGATATTGAATAGTGACATGAAGTATTCATTAGGGTTTGTCCATTGATACTCACAGCCAAGATCGCTGCTAATTTGGCGGCTAGAAATTGAAACTTTTTGTCATAATATCGGAAGGTATGGACGAAACTGTACATAAACCATCTACTAGTTGTTCAACTTAAAGGTATCAAAACGCATAACATAGCTCGTATCCTTCTGGAAAGATGAAAAACCACAATTAATATCGCGATGTGGCATTTCGAAATTCATTCTCCACTTAGCGCCGATAATGGCCGTAAGCGTAGGTGCGCCGAATAGTTATATCAGAACAATTACCTGATAACAGATTCTGATTTGCCACGTCAGTTCCATAATTATCTGGACCAGCTTCCATTTCTTTGTCGGATAAATCTAGGTCGCTCACACCGACAAAGTATTCACCACTTCCTGGGAGTAGGGTCCCTCTAATCATAACGTTTCAAACAATTCATTTTCCGGTGTCTAGCTTACGATTTTAAATATTTGCTAAATATGATATTTGTGCGTCATCTTGAACTAGGAAGGCATATGCCCGATGAGTATACAAGCTTACAGAAGGTCGTCTCTATATATGTGTCTCATACCCCATGGGGATAACGACATGTACACCTGGCGAACCAGTTTGCTAGTCACTTCTCAATAGATGGTTCGTCAACTCACAAACTCAGCCAACGCATTGGCATATGTGGACAACTTCGACCGTGTTTCGAAAGTTGCTAGCTGTCTCATTCCCTTGGACAGATGTCTCTCTGCTAAAGAGAAGACCATAATGTACAGAGTACCCACACTTATTGACCATGATCCGAAGCAAACTGTGTGACGCCCCGCAGTTGTCTCGTCGAATATCTCCAGCAGAGAAGAACAATGCTCGCGGTGCTAGTTTGTGGACATGCGCCATGATAGTGGGAATGAAATGGCCACGGTAAACACCACCCCTACACCTGGTGCATGTCATGCGTGTCGTTTTTTTTTTTTGGTGTGGTAAGATTGTATTTCCACATCCGTTTCGAAGCCATTCTGATTCAACAACGTACAATTTTGTCTGGATAATACTATGCTAGCCTCCATCAAAACAGTCAGATGGACTAAAGGATAATGTCTTTATAGCATGAATGTATGCGTTTTTTGTTGTCCTCTCTCAGGGTTAGTGTCAGTATGTGGGCGGTATTATTCAAGAAAATGTCAGGAGCTGTGGTGCATTTATATCACTATGTATTTAAAGTGCAATTTACAGTCTCGATGGCAATGGCTGTGGACGTTGGGGAACGCGACCTTTATGATCATATAGCTTTATATATATAACTTTCGAATATAGTAGTTAATGTCTCATGCAGGAAATGGTCGCAATGGTGATGTTACCAAGAAATCACTTGGTGAACCAACGTTTGTTGAACTGAATGCAAGAGCTCATCAACGTAACGTTCCTCTGGATGTTCTTCGAGTTGAACATTTCACCCTTTTGTTGATGGCATTTGTACTTTCTTGAACAATACCACCCATCGTGAGTATGACATATCAACCAACTATCAAAGGTATCGCATTTAAGACTACACTCCAGTCTTGGTGGGGCTTATACAGCAGTAGCCAGTGTCACACGCCTGGTCCAGTTGTTTAAGAACGGCTTCCAAACGGATGGGAACATACAATCTTAGCATAAAAGGAAAGCAAAGCCACACATGAGATCCTGTCTGAATCTAAAACATAACAAAATAAGGGGCGGTGCAGTCATGGTCCAATTTCATTTCCACTATCATGACACATACCCACAAACTAGCACCGTGTGTATTGTTATCATCTGCTTGGATCTGTTCGGTGAGACGATTGCTGGACGCCAACAAGCTTGTTCTTATGGTCATGTTCAAGGAGTTTGGGTATATTATGCATTATGGTCTTCTACGCCATAGCAGAAATACATCCGTCAAATGTCGGGGTTTCAACATTCGAAGCCATTCACAGAAGTTGTCCAGGTACGTCAGTGCATTAGATGAGTATGTGAATTGATGAACCATATATTGAGAAGTGGCTGTTTGGGAAGATCACCAGGTGTACACGTTGTTATCCCCATTATGTCACCAAAGCTGACAATACGCAGATAGATAGGTCCTTCTGATAGCTAGTATACGCATCGACCGAATACCCGTATAGTGCATCGCACAAGATGACGCCTATACCCCATATGTATCATCTGAATTATACCGTAAGATATACCACGAATGAAGCTCGCTAAGAATTCCAAGCTTTCGAAACAAACACGTGAGCTGGACACCGGCATATGTATTGTTTGAAACATTCCGATTAGTGGGACCCTTCTACAAAGAAGTGTAGTAAACTGTTGTTGTGAGCGAGATAGATTAATCTGACGAAGAGACGGAAACGGGTCTAGATAATGCTGAATGTGGCAATTCAGAATAAGCTCAGGTACTGTTGTTTTGATTTTTGGAAGTCATAATATGACTATTCGGCGCACCTATATACGGTTATGGCTAGTATGGGCCCTTAGTGGAGAATGGATTTTGAAATGCCACATCGAGATTGTGGGTTTTCATCCTTCCAAAAGGCTACGACCTACGTTGGAACTAATAGATGGCTTATATTATGTACCGTTTCGTCTATACAAATCGATATTATGACAAGTTGAAATTAGTATGTTATAATATCGGCTTCTTTTCAATTTCTGGCCGCCAGTTTGGCCGCCATATTCACTGTGAGTATCACTTGCCAAACCCTAATGAATAATTCATACATATCAACATGTAATGGTGGGTAGAAATCGCGAAACAATAACGCCCATCCTAAGAAAGTAAAGGAATGTAGGCGTGTTTTCAAATTTCGGTCGCCATTTTGGCCGCCATCTTCGATTTGGAAAACAATTTCTTGCATGAGATGTAAGGTAATTACTTCACCTCAGTATTTCCAACTCAACTGTAAGCATGGATGGATTTCTCTCGACAATAATACCCAATGATGTAAATATGAGGGAATTTCGGTGATTTTTCAAAATCTGTCCGCCATTGTGGGCGCCATTTTGGATTTGGGGGACTTTTATTTGGATATGGTACAAGGAAAGTTCTTCGCCTAAATGTTCGCAACTTACAATAGTAAGGAGGTGTGGAGTTGTCATGATAATAATGCTCACTGATGTTCGGCGATTTTTCTATTTCTGGTGGCTATTTTGGCCGCCATCTTGGATTTGGGTAAATATTCCTCAACTCAGGTATAAGAGGAATCCTAGCTCGAGTATCTCCTGCACATATATATGCATGGGTGTTGTTATAATAGCAATAGCATTCATTGATTCGTAACATTACATCGCGTTATTAACGTAGATTCGGCTTTGACCTATTATACCGGCATTTGGGAAAACGTGATATCGGACAAAACTATCCCGCAATGAATGTATATTATGGTCCCCATGTGTTCGCCAATGACTCCTCTATACGATAAATGTATAATATGACGCAAAGATTCCAACATTTTCCCACAGAGACAAACGAAAGGTGGTAACATGTCAGAAAAATAGCATATTTTCACATTGCGGCGGCCATTTTCGGATTTTTGGCTAATTTGTAAGGGTTGTAACGAATCGAGCGGAAAACAAGACCGTATGTGCTATCATCTTTACTATAATGGCGATCAAAGAGACCTGGTGCATATAAAAAAAATGGCCGCCACGATGGACGCCAGTACGCCACCTTGTCTGGAGTCTCTGCGGCACACTTTTTTTTCTTGTTAACAAGTGAAAAACATTAGAGGAGACATTAAGAAAGAAAATTAGTGGGGTGAAGTTGAGTCCTGGGGGGGGGGGGGGTGCAGAGGTCGACCAATATCTCCTGGACTAAATTCTGGAAATTTAGCTGGCCCCAAGTAATAATACAGTTATATATGAATAAATGTGTTGGGCATTAATGGCTAATACCAACCTACAACGTGCGACAATGGATACATCATGGGAACTTGGGTCCATAGAAGTCCGCTATAAGCCATCGACTCAGCTGTTCCGTTAACATACCCTCCTCCAACGAATGTCGCTGTAAGCAGGATTTATAATCATTTATAGCCTTTCAGATTACATTCATAATGTTACAGATAGACATACACTATAGACACTGTATACAATAACGTGATCGGTGTACTAGCAAGATACTTCCGGATTCGATATAAATAAATAAATTTGCAAAATGATACTATGCCTAAAATCTTCAATATGGTGAAACCGCGCGGTACCCGTTGATATTATCTTTAAATCAAGACTTATCAAATTGTGGACTTCACAATAATATGAAATGATCTAACTCATGATATTCACTCTTATACAGGTGGGGGGGGGGGGGTCGAACAAAATTTCCAGACAGGTATACTACTTTTTTGCCGATGACCACTTTTTGGACCCACCCACCCCCGACCCCAAATTCTTTTCCATTTCATAGAGTTTTTTCCAGCCATGTTTTGACACCCACCCCCTTGTGGAACGCAAAACACAAACATACAGAGAAAACCAGGACCAAACATCCTACATTGAGATTCAGTGAATCTAGTAATGAACAGCAGGACTGGTCTCTAGCAGTATATTCTTGACTGCAGTGGATTTTTAATCGTTTTTATTAAATATCATATTTCCACAGCTCTGCAGTCAATTTATTTTAAAGCTTAGTATATGAATAGAGAATGGCTTGGAGTTGACTACGCGAATGTAGTGGCCAGTGGGAAGGGTGTAGTCCATGAGCCGAAGGCGAGTGAACTACACCATTTCCACTGGCCACTACATTCGCGTAGTCAACGACAAGATATGCTCTAATCATTATATTATATCGAACATTTATAGACAAACTGACGTTCTAATATTTATATACCATCGAATATTTTATTGCTAAACTGAAGTCATTGTATTGTGTCCAGGTTGCATTCAATTTCCTTCTCGTCACAAAACCTATTAATCAGCTTTATTGCTATTGTGAATATCAGCTATGCCTGAGTGGGTAACCGGTCACTGACACAGCGCGCACGGTTAATCATAATTAATAGTCACTGTTTTAGTGCCACAATGTGTGTGGTAGTCCTTTTAGAGACCTTTTTAGTTTTTGTGTTTTGTTACTTTGGAAATTTATAAAGATATTATGTCTATACACCAGGTAGGTGATATTGCTCTACACCAGATAGGTGATTTTGTTTTTCACCAGATAGGTGATATTGTTTTTACACCAGATAGGTGATTGTATTATATCAGATAGCTTAAATTATTATATGCTACGTGCCACCCAGACTCATTAGACATTACTAAAACATGTTTATCGCACATATAGCAATACACTAGAGCACACAGAAGCACCAATGGGAAATCAAAGAAAGTTAATGTTACGATTGATTCCAATTGAATCAGATTGGTCAGGATTGGTTAGGAATTTTATAACGTTCGCAGTTTATCTTGTATGAATTCAGGAATCGTGTATGAGTTCAGAAAAGGCATTATTTCTATTGGACTGCTCAAGTGTAGCACGTGAGAGTAAAGCATATAATAAATAAAAAACCTACACTTTTAGTAGAAACCTGTATTAACTCATTCCTGACTACATGAGATTGTGAATTATTACCATTTTCTATCTCTTTTGTCACATATGAGATAATTGTGTTATCCACTCACAAGTCTAGGTATGTTACATGTTTTTTTCTTTATACATCAGTGTATACATCAGTGTTTTAATGTCCATGTTTGAACAGATTTGGCATTAAATTTATTTCTTTAAAGTTATCCTTATTTGATGTTAATTACATAGAATACTGCATGACCGATTCAGCTGTATTAAGAATACTTTCCCTTGTCCTAAAGAGGCGCAAACCAACATCCAATGGCCCTAGCGTGTTTAGTGTTGCTGCAGTTCCTTATTATTGATTTCTTAGTGTTACAAACCAGTACAAACTAGTAAAAATCCAATAAAAGGTGTGAAGGAAAATAAATAATTTTGTCACGGAAAAAATTGCTTTGGGCTTATTTTGACACCCACCACCCTCTGGATACGTGTCGAAAAAAAAATTCTGCCCCCCCCCCCCCCTGTCTTATACAGTAAATTTCGAGACGCTAGTTTTCTGTCGCCCTGCATGGTTATCAGCTGTTAAACGTTTTCTGGACTATTAACAATTGAGGGGCCAGTTTATTCAAAGGTGGTGAATTGATATCAGTTTATGACGTAAAGGTATTTTCTAGAACCGGATATGGCTTGAGAAAATTGAAAATGCTAGTAACAAATTCGAGACCATCAGTTATGAAAAAACTTGCGAGATGATCAGATGTATCTTATCAACGGCTACCTGTTCTCCAGGTTGAAAGAACAAGTAGCAACCACGTGTCAGGAGGCAGTCTGATAAATCTTCCATAACCGATACACTCCTTATGCTTTTTTGTCAAATCCCCTGTCACGTCCTGATAACATGCATGCAAACTTTATGGAGCACATGCAACGATTGGTCTAAAATTAACGTACATATTAAGTATTACCAGTCAACATAAACTGTTATCCGCACGTTACAGGGGATAGGTATTGTTATTGTAACCTGCTGTCTCTGTACCATACATGTTTGAGAATAAACATATCTGCCTATAGAGACATATCTGCCTATATATACTGCATAATAACAGTGTTCGGTAGCTCAATAGTTGGATTGTTTGGTTTGTAGCCACTGTCATCACAACGGTATGAGTTCGACGATCGCCGATGGACAGCTGAGTTTCACAACATGTTTTGAGCTAAGCGGAGTGGGACACGAGAGTTACGAGGTGTTCAAATCTCGCTTCTAGTTGTGATCCTTGGGTTATAGGGCGTTCGCACATTGACTGCTTCTCACAACTCATGCGCTAAGGGAGTACTCGGTCGGGAGTAGGTGGAAACTTTACTTTAAACATATTTTATTCGTATATACGTATACAAAAGGATCCTGGCACAAGTTATTTCAACCCAGGTAGTACAAGATTACAAGAAGTCGATAACAGAAACGTATGTATATGGTTATCAAAAGTGAGTTTGTATTTAATGTGGAATAACATGTTTCAGCGTATGTGTCTATCGGTAAAGGGCTTGTTTCTATATTGGCCTACATGAGTATATTGGGGGACATTTAAGGAATATATTAATATATACAATTTAAGGGTATAGCCAGGGGGGATCATTACATACAGTAGGCCGGGTGGGTGGGTGGTTCAGCTGCAAAAAAAATCACTTTTTTCCAAGTGGTCATAGTTTTTTCCTCTTACAACATTTCTGCAATATAATTACCTCAAAGTGTTCAGCATCATTGTTATAGTATGCATGACACTTAGGTCAGGGCTTAGGGTGTAGTTAGTGTGGATATAGGTATAATGCTTCTCAGAAATCCCCGTTACAAACCAAAACTCACAATTTCGTCTTTTGCATCAGATCACATTGTCAAGTACCAACGCCACTGGTTCAAGATGAAAATGGACAGTTACGACACCCATAATTAAAGTAAATAAAAATGAATAAAGCTATTCATTTATATCATTAATGTTTACTCATTAGACCTGATCAGACATCATAAGAGGCAAAAGGTTACAATTCACCAAATGATTTACACAGGCCTCAGTGTTAACAAATCCCGCTGGCCTGTATTCGCAGGAAAGCTTTGACCCTACACGAGTATTTGAAATTAAAGAACGTCATTTTAGACACACATAAATGTGCCCAAAAGTACTTGTGAACGTGGTAAATCACACTGCAGCTTGACAAACGTCACACTACCCTTAAAATTGAGAAAAAAATGACATCGAAAAAAACACAAACACCTCCCATAAATTATTCGCCATTTGCATTTTTTCGTGCACTTTTCATCCATGTATCATTGACCATTCAGCTGCCAGAATTTTTCTTATGCTGATCCTAGCTTGGTAGCGCCAGGGGAAATCACACTGCTAATTTGTATTTGGTGTATTGTAACCAAAACATGGAAATCTCATCATGCTACGAGAAAGTATTGAATGCTATTTAAAGCCACATCCAGATTTTTGTTTGATTTTTTAGTTTAATTTATTGTTTTTTTTTTACACAATTTCACATCAAAGCCATATGAATGCTGATCAATCTGTTAAACGCAATGTTGTCAGATGGTATAAGATCGTGTGGGTACATTACTATTTAGCATAAATGTTTTGCCTAAATTTATATTTTATATTTTCGATACAGTTGTATTTGAAGTGATTACAGACAAGCATTGGAAATATGGTAAAATGTTCATATAACTTGTTTACAAGTCATGAGTCAATTGATAAACAAAAACAAACAGGATAACAATGGGTGCTGCAGGTTTATAGGATTCTTATCTGTTCTCAGACTTTATAACTGGAACAAATACCAAGCCTAAATGGTGTGAGACTACAGATTTTTAGGTAAAACGTGGGTTGCTACCCTGCATGAAATTGGAAAAAAAAATTCCTTCAAATAAGGGGTGATTTGGTTGGATTTGGAGGTTAAAAGGGGGTGGGTGTATCGCATGGCGATATAAATTACATTTGACTTTGTTGGAACGTTCACCAAAGGGTGCTATTTGGTGAGACCAGATTTGTGTATGGTTCTCAATTGATATTCTGAAGACGTGAATTGATTTACAGCTATAATTTAACTTCAAAGAACTTTGTTTAATAGTGTTGGCTATGAGCCTGCTATCTGCCGTACCCACCAATGTGTATGTTGCATTAACTTTTACTACACGGTTGTTTCACATGCTATATTTATTACATTATTTATCATTTGTTTCATTCATTGAGTAGGCCTCTATAACTGTGACGTCATCATCATTTCATCATGATCACCTTTCTCTGCATTAATTTCCACCCTGCTTCTTATATATTTATTTATATTTACGGGGCTTTTCCCTCCCCCTTTTTAATTCATTTCATCTTTTTTGCATTTTCGTCGTGCCACATTTAACTTTTTTGATCTAGCATTATACATGTTAGGTCACACGCGTATGGGCGTTTTTCCTTATTCATTTCTATTTTGTCATTAATTTGTATTGCTAATGGTTTTCTCTGTATCATTTTCACATGGTCTATTTGTTTCTCTTGCAATTCCAGCATCCAATATTATTATATTACTACACATTTGTTCAGTTCACATCTATGTGGATTTTTTAGGTTTTGCAGCTCACAACTGTGTGGGCGTTTGGTGCATCCTGCAATATGTTCATACGTTTTATTTGTTGTATTTGCAGGTTAAAACATTAAAGCATTGTTTGATAACATGGTGGTTGTTATGGTCTTGACCTGAGCAGGGAACTGAAACAGTGTGTACCCCGCATGCAATTGGAAAAAATATTACTGTCTAACAAACTTCAGCCCAAATGTTCTTGACGGGGAAGTCGTATGAGATTGCCGCGTATTGAAATAAATGAACCCTTCCATGACTGGAGCTTCGTGAAATTAAAACCCTGTGCCAATGCATTCTCTTATATATGCGAGTCTCCCGTATGGAGCCTCGCATATATAAGAGAATGCATTGGCTTACACGACCATCGCATATATAAGAGAATGCATTGGCCTAACAATATTTACCTTGATCTTGTAAGCCAGTGCATTCTCTTATATATGCCAGGCGCACAGGATCTTTAATGCCGCATCAGCACAGCTCCCGTCATGTTGGCATGTTAAGCTTTCAGTGCGAGACTCACCTGTTAGTGTGAAGACAGAGACAACGAACCCTATGCTGCGATTGGCTACAAACAGTTCCTCACTGGTGTTGGCTTTCGATGTCTTTCTCCCAGCACAGATACCAACAACCGTCATGACGACATACAACGCGGCAACGAATATTATACCAGCAACAAACACAGCCATGTTCCGATTTCAGTCACAGGAATTCAGATAATACCAGGTCAGCCTGTTCTCTGGAAAACCCACACATTATCTGCTTATAATAGAACTTTAGGTAGACAATGTGCTAAGAATCGCCTCATTTTGAGTCGATAATGTGATGAAAATAAGAGCGTTTTAGTCACATTATCGACTCACAATGAGGAGATTCTAAGCAGACGATGCGCGGACAATGACACAAAGAAGCCAACACGACTTTTCAGGAGTATGTTCTTTATAACGTGTTTTCACTGTGGCTCGCGCCATAAAAACGAAATAACGGGTATGCGTCCAATATATGCTGATTTCAAAATAACATAATTACATTATGTACATATTGCACATTATAGGTCGATTATTTCATTTATGTGGGTATTTGCGCGAGGATATGTTGACCAGGTGTATCCACTGCATATGTTGGGACTTCTGCTGAATGGACTGGTTTGTATCCGATGAGAGTGCATGTAGAGAGAAGCGACATCAAAACTGCGCCATTGTCTGTTGAAGTACTCAGATGTGATAAACTAGCAGAATTGAGACGTGCACATTTACATATCATTTATTTCCTCCACTCTTACACTGGCTAAAATAGGTATAAGCATAATATTAATAATAAAAAAGTACATGTAGGCAAATTTATAAAGAAGAAATTATACAAAATGTAGATAATTATGTGTGTAAAATTGTGCAATAGTTCCAAGTTCGAAAAATGCACGAATTATTATGACCACAATGATGTTTATATTCGACAGATGTGTAACCTGTAAGATCTACATGTGCTAGGTACAAACCGATGATTATAATGTCTACATTGGAGCCCTTGTGTATATATAATGAATATTCCACTATTGGTCCCAAAATTGATATATTTTAATACTTATTAGTTGGGAACTTGGGGACGTTTATCTCAACCCTGCCTGCAATTCCCATGCACTTTTCCTGAATTCCAGGCATAGTTGTCAATTTCTGAAAAGAGTGTCTGGATGTGCGCAGATAACAATATACCGTGGCGTAATAAAACTCCACTATATAACGAACGTGATGTATACAAATAACATGCAAACAATTCGTTAAATTTGAGATTTCTCATATAAGCTTAGCGAGTAGCCACTGATGTGTTACTTGTCATTGTCTGACAAAATACAGAACATTGTACCGTATTTTGGCGATGGTCATTAACGATTTCAATTTACGGCAGGGAGTGCCGTTAAATACAGCAAATTGTTGTCTTAGTTCACCTCCCATAATGAGAGTGTATAAGTGGGCACTTTCGTAAAAATTAGAAACTTAATTAATATTTTCTGTTGTGTCAGGGTGTCAATGTTTCCTGAAATTATGGTTGGCTGTTTGGCACACATAATGGCTTTTCTTGGATAGTTCAGATCATCCTATCACCGTGACAATGACAACTTAATACTAACTTAACGTTGCGTGGCACGTGATATTGCGATTTAATATCAATCGCTATCTAATCATTAATTAAGTATCTTTCGCTATCTAATGCGGTACGTATTGGCTTATATTTCAATCATGCGTGTTCCCCCGAAAACCCGCACATTATCTGCTTATAATAGAACTAGTTTTAGGTAGATAATCTGCTTAGAATCGTCACATTTTGAGTTGAAAATGTGATGAAAATGAGAGCGATTTAGTCACAATTATCGACTCATAATTAGGCGATTCTAAGCAGACTGTATACGGACGATGAAACAAATAACCCAACTCAAGATTTTCAGGGGTACGCTCTTTAACATGTGTGTTCACTGTGTCCCGCGCCATAAACCGAAATAATGGGTATGAGTCCATTATCTGCTTATTTCAGAATCAAAAATCACATTATGTAGCTATTTCACATTACAGGTCGATTATGTGCGTATTTGCGCGCGGATATGTTGCGTTGATAGGAACAAGGGAACGCAGTTTGTCATCTATAAATTGGACATTCCGGTGCGGACGGGTGCGAATGGAATTGCACCCGTCGTATGGAAGAATGTAGTCTAAATCAGACTATAGATTAGGAAGCATTCGGACGAATCTCAATGGAGATCTCAGATCCCGTGTTCGTTTGCCAAAGATAAGATACGTACTTGAGATTAAGTTGAGGATGTGATACCTTTCGCCGTTGTGTCATAGTCCACCAGAATACATAAGCTCAAAAATGCTTGCTCGCGTTTGATCATATGATTTATATGTCCGACGGAGCCAACATGACATACTTGAGACAATGCATATTAAATTGAAGAAAAGAAACACCCCATTATGTGTGTCCACGGATAAGATAGTTGTAACTACCATTTGTTTACCATGTGATTTCTGTATACACTGTATGCATCAAATACATAAACTAGGAAATATTATGCAAGGACACCCTCATATTTAGCGAATGCATTGGTAGGTAACCTGTCTGCCGGTATAATATTTGTTGTGCCGTATAATTAACTTATTATGGGTTCAAGTTGTACGTGTGCATCATATGTAACGTTATCAGTCGTTTCGTGAACATTTTGGGAGTGAGCGTACATGTAAGCCGCGGCGACAACGACCAGTATACCATTGCCACAAGATATGGTATCATCAAAGGCAGCTATTCGAGAAACCAGTTTTTAGAAACTGTATCTAGTTACAAACATCTTGGTATTATTTTTAACAATACAGGTAGATGTAGTGACCATATAACTGAAGTTAAAAGGAGAGCGACACAAAGTAGCTCTAATGAGGAAGTATGTATTTGTCCTAGACAGGAGAAGCCTCAAAAGAATTTATTTTGTGTACATACGCCCTATTTTAGAGTATGCTTCTCCTGTCTTGGACAACTGCACTAAAGGTGAAAGCGATTTGATTTAAACATATTTTATTAGTATAATGCATAACTAATACATAACATATAAGGGATTGGAGGACAAGTTCTTTGAAACTTAGATGGACCTCCGCTCCCTACAGATCATGCATGAAACATAAATATAACAATATATTTTGGATTTGTATCAGGTTTTGGTAGGGCGGGTAGAATTGCGAATGCGTGAGTATAAGATAGTACGTGGGGTGTTAATTATTACAGAACAGGATATTTGGGCACCAAGTACATTAATGGTAGATAGTTCAGATTTTGTGGGTTTACAAGAGCTTATTTGTTGCACGACGCAAATCGTCCGGAAGATTTTATGAATTTTAAAGCTGTATCTGTTAGAATGCAATTCTCGTTGGCGGTTAAAGTTAGATCTCCGTTTAGAAGCGCTTTGTAGGACGTGACTCGAAATGATCTCATAACACGTGACAGTTCTATGCGTTGTTGTGAATAAAGGGCGCAATACATGAAGTAGTGTTCTGCATCTTCCACAGGGCTTCCACAACTACACATGGGGTTATCACCAATGTGATTTTCAACTTTGTCATGATTTAGATTGCTACAATTGTTTCTAATTCGACAGTGTATGATATTTGTCTGTCGGTCACCGAGATATACATGAGATGAAATTTTTCTCTTGGGTAGAATTGTTGATTTGAAAGCCTCGTAAGATTTTATTTTGATGTCATTTGCCAAGCAGTTCCAAACTTCGATTGTTTTTGGAAAGAAAGATTTCTTGAAGGTTTCTAGGTGACAAAAGTAGTTCTCAAAATCGTCCGCATTGCGCAAAAAGTAACGACTCGTATCACCGACGCGTGGAAGAAGAAGATCGGATAAAAATTGAGGGGCTTTACGATTGACAATTTTGTGCATAAGACATAATTTTTGTGCATCTCGACGAATCTGGAGGGGTTTCCATCCAAGTTCATTAAGTAAATTGGCGTTCGATGAGGATCTAGTTAGGCCAGATACAACTCGCGCTGCATCGTAATACAATTTGTCGAGTGTCGATTTTGTGATGTCAGGGGCAGAGTCCCAGACACAACTGCCATATTCTAGTATGGGCAATAAATGTGTTTTGAATAATGTGTCGATGGTCTTTCGTGACAACATATACTTTAATTTTCGAATGTGTGAAAGCACAGTGCAAGCATTTTTGTAGATGTGTTCTATGGCAAGGTCCCACTGAAGATCGGATTGCAGTACGATTCCTAGATGACAGTGATCTTCAACTATTTCGAGTTTGTTGGAACTGAATATGAGGTCTGCACTGCGCGGGAATGTTGATTGGTGGCCCTGAAGTATCATTGCTTTCGTTTTTGATGAGTTAACCCTTTACCCAACAGAACGGCCCTGTGCCAATACATTCTCTTATATATGCGAGTCGACCATAGGTCGCCTCGCATATATAAGAGAATGCATTGGCTTAACATATTAAAAATTATAAAATTGTTAAAGAATGTAAGAAAAAATGGTAAAAAGTGTTAAAAAAAGATTTTTTTTAGGCCAATGCATTCTCTTATATATGCGAGGCGACCTATGGTCGACTCGCATATATAAGAGAATGCATTGGCACAGGGCATAACTGTAACTATCACAATGTGGTCAAGGAGCCGGTTCCAATGATATCCATATTTGTATGGTTTTATTGAGACAGACCGAAGATATTTTAGGCTGTTGAAGCTTTATTTGGCCGGTTTTGGCCGGTTTTGTTGGGTAAAGGGTTAAGGGAAACTAGCCATTTGCTAGTCCAACTATCAAGTGATGTAAGGTCGTTATTTATATGAACCACCAGATCTTCATAAGACGGTAGTGAATAGAATATACAGGTGTCATCTGCAAATAGGCGAACGTTTGACTTAAGATTGTCTCCTATGTCATTTATGAATATTGAGAACAAAAAGGGACCAAGAACATACCCCGGAGGAACCCCAGAGGCGGGTTTTAGGGGGTGTGAATATTCCGAACCAACAAGCACTCTTTGAGATCTATTGCTGATATAATCAGTAATCCAGAAGAGTAATTTACCGTCAACTCCATAACTACGTATTTTATGAATTAGTCCTTTATGCCAAACCCGCTCAAACGCTTTAGAGATATCACATAATACACCTATGGATAACATCGACTCACTCTTAGTTTTGGTAAGGTGGTGAATTATTTCTAGTAATTGATGAGTTATGCTGTGTCCAGGGCGAAATCCGGATTGGTATTTGTACAAAAGGTTATTCTTCGAAAAATAATCATACATATTTTGAAAAACGATCTTTTCAAGAACTTTGCTCACACATGAAAGAAGTGAAAGCGATACACTTGAAATGGTACAATACCATGGCAGCAAGAATAGTCACTGGAGTCACGAAAAGTTGTAACAACACAAATCTCCTTATGGTAACTGGTTGGAAAAGAGCGTCGAAAAATTTCTAAATTATGCCAGTTTTATAAAAGTTTTTAAAAAACCACACCTCTATACATTATTCCCAAGATCAACATAGAATATGCAACGATATCTACTGAGAAACATCACCTGGACAACCTGTCTTGCGATTCTGTGTAATATTATAAGTTCTTCCTCCCTTCATCTGTGGAGTTGTGGAACTCACTCTCAGCTAACATACGAAATTGCGAAACCTTACCTGAGTTCAAATTAGCTAAAGGCAGCACCGATAATAACACTGGGAACCTTACATCTATCACTAGTTTCATTACTCACGCCCATCGCAAGTTCGTTGATTTAGGCTTTGTGCGAATATCGCATTAAGATCAAATCCTTTATGTGCATGTGGAATAGAAGAAACGGCATCTCATTTTCTATTCCATTGTCAGATATACCGGAAACCACGAAACGAATGCTTCTCTAGAACATTTAGAAATTTGACTCTCGAGTCGGCACTGAAAGTAGCAACTACAAAGAGCTTAAGTGAAAACATATCTACCTTTAATATAGTTCTATGACGGAACGTTTAAAATAATGAAGCAGCAGCCATGAATGATATGACAAGCGAATTTGAAGTATTAAGTGCATTAATTACATATATTGCTCTAATTGTTCTCATTCAATCCAAATTAACACATAACATGATAACTGAACGTATAAATTCCCTGCCTCTAAGTCAGGTCAATCGAGATTCGGTCACTCGTGGATACGTTCAGTCATTTCACATTTAATCTTACGTGTGTGTGGCCCATATACTCATATATGCTATGTTATGCTGATGCAGGGATGGGGTATTGTAATTGTATAATTGACTGTAGTTAATTTCTTTTTGTCAAATATAATTGAGAGTAATTGGTATACAATTGTGCCATTTTTGAAGTAAAAGTAATTGAGTGTAATTAATTACTTGGATAAACAGACATATGATTCAATTACTTTTCAATTACTGAAATTAAAATGATCATATATCTAAAATGATCATGCACATTCATTAATGGGGATATAATTTCCTTATAATTATTTATTGGTGAGCCGTTATAGCGCCGTTGTGAACCAACATAAATAGTGAGAATAGACCCTTCTGAAATAGAATAAACGCCCCTTCCGATTTGACATCCCAAATAAGTCATAATTTCTTATCTAAATTTTACGGTTGTCAGTCGAATGAAACGAGCAATTATTTGAGAAAAAATGACGTCCGCCCGTAACACGCAAGCACCACGAAGAACTCAAAAGAATTTCCGAAATTAAACGATGCGAATGAACATATAAACACGGTGGGTAACCACCTGCATGGTTTCGAGTTGATGAGTATCACGCATTCCAAATGGCAGAAGCAATCGAAAACGCGACCAGAAACGAGGAAAAAGGTAAAAACTTAAGACATGACATGTCTCACCCCCCAACTTTGGTCAAATTTTTCAACAGTTGGAAATTTCATACCTGCCAAAACATTAGTTGGAAATTTCACACCACCAATAGGTTGAAAATGTTCTTGTAGTTTGATTTTAAAACAATTTATTGGGGGGAATTAATTGTTTTTGGACCAATATTTGCATATTTTCCTGTTTTTTGTCAAAATTTTGAGATTGAAATGGTCATCAGTTGGAAATTTTCCAACCTTAGGAGGGGTGACAGGTTGGAAATTTCCAACACTTGGAAAGCTTGTGTCCTGGTCCTTTCCCCGTGGGCAGTAGGAAAAAATATTGTCATACATTTGGTCAACATTGTCATTGGAATTGTCATCAGTTGGAAAATTTCCAACCTAAGTTGGGGTGTCAATTTTGAAATTTCCAACTCTAGGAAGGCTTGAGGCTAGTCTAGATGCTAGGATTTTGCGATTTTGTTTGTTCAGTTTAAAAATTTTCGCACGCCGGACCGAACCATGGTCGGCCTGGTGTATCATTGTCCCTCCCCGTGGCCAATACAAAAATGCTAATTAGTTGAACAAAACAATATTTTACTACATTTGGCCAAACTCGTGGACTGAAATGGTCATCAGTTGGATAATTTTCCAACCTGAGGGGGAGTATGATGTTTGAAATTCCAACACTATAGGAAAGCTTCAGTTGAGGCCAGTCTAGATGCTAGGATTTGCGATTTGTATAGTTTTCAAAATTTTCTCACACCGGGCCGAACAACCATGGTCAGCCCGGTGTGTCCTGATCTCTTGCCCGTAGCCGTGTGCATTTGTCTGGAGTTAGACCACTAGATGTTAGGATTTATGCAATTTTTCAGGTTAATAGTTAAAATATCTGAATGTATGAGCTCATACCGGGAACATAGAACCATGGTTTATGAATATATAGGATATTAGGCCTGAGCACTGAGGTGCAAGGGGGGGGGGTGCAAATGGAATTATGCAAAACTTGTGTTTAGTCTGGTTCTAATTCAAGGGGGGGGGGTGCAATTGGAATTTCTCAATGTGGACACCCCCAACGGAAACCCTCTAGCCACGTCCCTGAGCAGATGCTATACTATTTTTCAAACAAGCTAATACATCATTTGGGTCCAAATTCACATTTGTTTGTTCTAACATTCTGACCAAAATTGTCAGTCGAAGGATTCATCAAGATGTATGGACTGGTGTATTCCACGCACCCCCGACTGGCAACTTTGGTCAGAATGTTATAGAAAACCACGGAGTATTTCAGAACGAATAAGGTATCAACATGTTTCAAAAACATACTAGAATATGCTCGTAATAGTCAAAATGCTATGTTTTGTATCAGTTCCTCACACATTACGTTATTTGTGCGTTTGCATCAGCCTCGGCTATTTTGTATGCATGTTACTCACCAACCTCGAAAACACGTGATTCCCCACCACGATCAAACATATTTTGGAGCGCTCATCATTGGTCGTGTATAGCGGACAGACGCTCTTTATTATTTATTTTCTTTATGGGCGCCTTCCAAATATTCAAATCTTGATGAAACTACCTCTTCTGAAAGTCGACATATGACTATCAAAAACGTCTCATGTTCTGCCATCGTCTCTTGTCATGTCATACAGAACATGGATGAGACATCTCCAACTTTACCTTAAAGTGAACGAATCGTGACGCAATGGGAAGTTGGGAATCACCAACAGGGACGTGGCTGGAGGGTTTAAGTTACGGGGGGGGGGGGTGTCCACATTGCAATTTCCAACTTCACCTCCTTGAACCAGGCCTAGAACATGCCATGAATCTCTACTCTGGCTAACACCCGTAGATATCATATTCCACTATAGTACAAAGCCTTGGAACTTTTTGAAGTTTTGACAGGGAATCTTATAAAGTCGAAAATAACGCGGGGAATATATTTCTTAGTTATTATCTGTTCCTTTATAATGTACTTAACTGTATAGAATTAAGGTCCCACCTCGAAATTGCAATAAACATTGAATTAATTACCCAGGAGAAATTCCATAATTGTAAGCGACGCAAAGCAAAATCGCTCACAAAGTCACTTAAATCGTGAAATTTAGAGTTGGGAACTTCACCGACAGTGAAGTACATTATCAAGGAACAGATAATAACTAAGAATTACATTCCCCGTGTTATTTTTTCAACTTTGTAATATTCCCTGTCAAAACTTCAAAACGTTCCAAGGGTTTGTAGTGGTGAAATATGATATCTACGGGCGTTAGCCAGAGTTGAGATTCATGGCATGATCTAGAACCAGGCCAAGTTCCCATGAACGCGCAAGTCCACACATTTTCTCCCCCACCTGCTTGGAAATTGGAACTGATACATCACAGGCGGTGTTTTTTTTTTTAAATTGTTTAACAGTGTTTGACTTGAACCCGAAAACTGAAAAATCCTACTAGCATTTGGTCTCAAGTTGTCTTAAGTAGTGCACCCCTATATATACGGTTGGAAAATTTCCAACTAACGCATGGCCAACATTTTGACCAAAATTAGTAAAATATGCGACTGTTCGTATAAAAAACAATACATACATGTATATATCCCACTAATTATTGGTTGGGAAAGCACGAAGGAAGCGCCACCAAAACATAAATTATTATTCTATTTCCTTTACTGGGCATACATTTTGATGCGATATTACTTCTGATACATATAATTCAATATATGGCTCCTTTTCAGATGACATCCAGATAGGATCACACAGAGAAACCCTGTGTTCCCATTACTGGGGCGGAAGGAGTCATTATCACCACATTTTGGTGTGATGGCTACATAGATTTTCTATACTATATAAGTAGGTTTTCGGTACCCAGCTTGATATTTGCTGTGTTTTCCGCACAAATCTGATAACAAAATGTTGCATCCGATCACATGACGTATGCTTAGTCATCATTAAAATAGTTATTCCTGCTTCTAATTCGGATTTTATCGGCGACATGCATAACGCTAAGAAATGTGACAATTTATGTAACATAAACCCACAATAGTCAAGCTGGATACCATAAATACATTTCCCCAAACCTGGGTATATATACCCAGCACACACAAATGTGGCGACAATAACCCGTTCAGCAAAACTGGATTAGGTATACATCTATTATACGTACCTATACATTGTTTATTTCAGGAGATATGTGTCATATCACTCGAAGAAAGCGGCAATGTTATTGCCAATTCAAATTGAACAGCAGAAACCGAATACGCACTGATAAACAAATAAAGTTTGCAGAAAATTCCGCAAATAAACACATTCATTTCACTCGTGTGTGGTATGGACGTTATATTGCACCCATGACTTGCAACTTGTCATCAAGTACCTATATCAAACACAATCGAACACAAATATTTGCTCTCGCATATATTCTCTCATTGACAATGCCTTGTGTCTGTTCCCTGTATATTTGGATAAATAGGCGAGTGTATACGGACAGCGCATAGTTGTGTGTTGGACATTCGTATTTGCCACCCTGCTGGCCTCTAAATATGGTGCCGGATATTTGCAGAGTGAGGTCCTCAGAGGGTGAATTTAGTGACGCTAGTCCACACAGAGGGTTAGTATCGCTGAAGGGGTCACTCTCACCAAAAAAAGTGCTGAAGGGTACACAGGATTTTCAAAATGTGATGAAGGGTACACAGGGTTGGAAATGTCATTCTAAAGACATTCAGTCTTCGTATCTGCCATGATTTCTGTTAGAGAATAATTGATTACGTTTCAATGAATATCAAAATGTACTGAAAACAAACTACTAATGGGCGCCATACTTTCATAAACACAATTTAAGTAACGGTGTTCGTGCCGATCACAAACCCCGTGTACCCTTCAGCACATTTTTAAACCCTGTGTACCCTTCATCACTTTTTTTGGTGAGAGTGACCCCTTCAGCGTTAGTATCACCAAATTCATCCTCTGGGGACCTCATTCTGCATGAAATAATATGGAAGATAGAGACACAGATTTGAGTTCCCAGATGGTGATGTATACCCATTGAGCACCTCGATTGTGCGTTGTGTCGTCTGTCAATTTGGGGATATAAAGAAACTAAACTAAAAAAGATAAGAAACTTTCTAAAAGAAACTAAAAAAAACTTGTAAATTTAATAATGAAGATACCTTCCATAGAAGATAAGGCCTATAGCAGTATGAGGTGACCAGATGGCGAATTTGGTGATGCTAGCCCGCTGTGTGGGGTAGCGTTACTAAATTCACTGTCTGGGGACCTATTCTGCAAATGAAATGTCCGGCACCATATTTTGAGGCATGCTGCCATGCAATGCATATCTATCTAAAACCCTTGTTAAATGGTCATGCTAATTTTCTATTCTGTTGATGAGTCCTGTTGAATTGCTATGATACTGGTAGGGAAAGCTGATGCTGTCAAGAAATAGTACCGCTAGTTTTAGTTCAAGTCAAGTTTGGGCTATTTTTCAGTGGATCCGAAAACGCCTCAAACAATTTATAGGCTAGGATTCATAACAAAAATGTTTAACATAATTACGAGAAGAAATATAAACTATATATAAACCGGTCCATATGAGATTTGAGCACAGAGTGGACCTTAATAGCAGGACTCGTCACAGCAAATATGCTAGAGCTTGTGACTATAATTACGCGCGTCGCATGTATACTAATGTACAAATTCTTGTTTCGCCTGGGCGCTACCATAGCGCTGGGGGTTCTATGTATAGAACGTTAAAGGCACGGGCGGCGTTCGTTGCAGAAAAATTCATCAACAGAAGGAATATTAAAATATATATAGTTTTGCCCATATTCCAAACATAATCAGCGCGTAAATAGTATATTGTCGTCAAGACGTACGACGGTGTACGTAAACAAGAACCTGCTCGTGTTACAGAAGTTTTGCTTCTGTTTGCGTAACCCAGCGCAATTCTATTGGTTAATAACACACAAATGATATAAACGCTCTTTATTATTTCCATATCAGGAAAACAGTAAAACAAAAACGCTCTTTATGTTTACCATATCCGGATCTAAACAAAAGCCAGGTTCTGTAACGTTTTTTGCTTTTGTTTACACAACAAAGGACAAACATTTGACAATAACATACTGTTTATGCCATATTTCTTATTGGTATAAGAACAAGGTCTGTCTATATGTTACAATTATTTCTGTTTATGGCGGTTTTTGACGGAGCTGAATATTTTAACAGCATACCCACTGCCAACGCCGCCCGTATCTTTAATTATTGGGAAACATTAACAGTTGGAGTGCGACCCCAAATCGAGCTGTAGTGCGACTCCGATGCCGAGCCCGATAAAAGGTGTAGTTGAGAATTTTCAATTTCGTTTATTGGCGTTTACATTATGTCAATAATGTTGATTTTTGATGAGAGTGGGATGAAATTACGATAAAACATCAATGTGCGACGAACCAGAACGAAAACAATTTTGAGAACGAATTACTCACAGGTCATTTGTTATTCTAATGCGCCACCAAAATATAGTTTCTTGCGAATCCCCTGAGCTCTTGTAGAAAAAACCGAGTATAAGAGTAGGGACTAAGTCAAAATAACCGCGTTTGCTATACAATTTGAAATAAAGAACGAGGACTAAATAGTTTTAAGAACAATGAGAAATTCTGACTGCGCATTCATCGAGCTCCGGTTGTGCAAAGGCTTGCCTGAACATAGATATCGCCGATTCTCGTGAAACTCATGACCAGCATGGAGAAGGAGCGCGGATTTGCAGATGTCAAAGGCAGCGAGGTTACTGCAGCTATAAACTCTGGGATCTCATAGACTCAATGGTAATTTATATCCCCAGCAACATGCCCTGACATCTTTACTTCTGCCAATATGTGACGTCGAGCGAAGTGTCAAATTTTCCAATAAATCCACAAAATGTGGGTCAATCGGTACCACGTACAAACACAGTTGTATAAACGAACAACTCAAATTATTCACCCGTTCTTCATTCCGCGACATGATGCATTCCACGGCCACAGCACAGCATGCCAACGTATGTACATGCGCCTCGACCACAACTACGTATCGCCTCGAATCCTTCATATTGTCTATCAAATTTTCAAATGGCTCCAGCAATGCCGATAGACACATCTTCTGTACAACCAGATAATATCGCTGTGCATGGTAATTATGTTATGAACTCATATGCACCGCATCGGACATACTCTCAACCTAGTGAGGTGCAGCAGCATCCAATTCAGACTATTGTTCGAAGCGATCAATGTAGTGCTCCAAAACAAGTTCCTGTGTATTCATCAACAACAAAACCAATACAAACTGTCATTCAAAGAGACCATTGTCTCGCTACCAAAACGCCTTCAATTAATAACGATAATGTGTCTGGTTCGAAAAAGGAGCATGGTTCAAAGAGAAAAAACCCAGATATGTTCACTCGTGTAGTTGAGACAAAAACATTGCGATTCTACATTGGAGGGGTTGCCACAAACAGCACTCATGGAGATATTTCACAAATTTCTAACAGAAAGGGGCGCGAATCCCACATATATCAAATTAATGAAGAGTTCCCGCAAAGATACAATGTGCGATCGCCTCAATGTTATAGAGGATCACAGTTATCCCCTACTCGACAGCGGCTTCTTGCCAGGAGGTGTTTATTGTCGCCCTTGGCACCAAGACTCTCTAAAACCCAATTATGATGGCCACGCTTTCAAATCTTAATATATTTTCTTGGAACACAACTGGATTGGCAGACAGTGCGTGTTATCTCTCGTCTGTTCTCGACACATAGTGCTTTTTTTCAGAGTGTCTAGAATCTCTTGATAATCTTCGCTCTCTCTATTCTGCGAACGGTGCTCTGATTTGCATGGGTGACTTCAATGCTCATCTTCCTCTGAAAACTGTCACAGGCGAGAATCTAGAGCTCAATTATCGTTCTACATTATTCGACGAATTTCTCCTCCGGTATGAACTAGTATATATATGTGACTTCATCCGTTAACTGCACTGGAAGTGAATATTCTTTCATTCCCTATTGTGATAGCAACAAGCCTTCACTTATAGACCATATATTTGTGCCACCTAACATTTATGACCTGGTTATTAATTCCTCAGTGACTCGAGACGAAGCACTTAACACTTCTAACAATTTTTTACCTGTTACGTGCTTGCTCAGCTTGCTAGAAATTGACAATCCAACTCCTGAGCAATTGAAGTTCGCAATGAAATTCTACAACTGGAAACGTCCAGATCACGAAACTTATAAAAGTCATTTGGATGCGAAATTGCCCGATCTGTCCAACAAACTCATCTCCAATTGCTGTGATATCACATCATTTTACAATGAATTATAGTGTTCATCATTATATCACATCATTTTACAATGAATTATAGTGTTCATCATTATATCACATCATTTTACAATGAATTATAGTGTTCATCATTATATCACATCATTTTACAATGAATTATAGTGTTCATCATTATATCACATCTGATGCCGCATCTCCTCCGAAACGTTCATTTTGGGAGCCGGAAACCGTACTGGTCTACCGAACTTAACCAACTAAAGAAATAACTTAATCATTGTCACGAGGTCTGGGTGAGAGATGGAAACCCGTATTCATCTATAGCTATTAGCTATATTGAAATCAAACAGGCCAAACGTGTATTTCGTCGTACGCAACACAATGCGATACGTTTGCAAGAGAAATAAGCTTGAACATGTTCCTTGTTAAGGGAGTATTATGCATTACATGTTCCTTGTTAAGGGAGTATTATGCATTACATGTTCCTTGTTAAGGGAGTATTATGCATTACATGTTCCTTGTTAAGGGAGTATTATGCATTACATGTTCCTTGTTAAGGGAGTATTATGCATTACATGTTCCTTGTTAAGGGAGTATTATGCATTACATGTTCCTTGTTAAGTGAGTATTATGCATTACATGTTCCTTGTTAAGGGAGTATTATGCATTACATGTTCCTTGTTAAGGGAGTATTATGCATTACATGTTCCTTGTTAAGTGAGTATAAGAGAAATCTGTTCGTGATAAGCTTGAACATGACGCACGTAGAAACCAAACAAACGTCTGGCGCACAATGAAGCGAAATCCTTCCAAATCCTGTAAAGTAAATTCAGCTATGGAGTTTGAAGGAACATCGTGCATAGATCCGTCTGAAATTCTTAAGGGATGGGGATCCTATTTCCGCAAACTACATTCGCCAGAACCACACCTTGTTCCGGAATTCGAAAGACATGTTCGCGTTGTTCTGTCATAAGAACTGTTAAGCATTGAAACTGACCAACAGACAAGTTATATATGCAGGAGATAGTTAGTGTCATTAGAAATCTGGAACTGAACAAATCAACTGGAAGCGATACTATTTCTAACGAGCATCTGAAGTACGGAACTGACTCAATGATCCAATGTATGTGTGTAATGTTTAATGGCATTCTTCAGCTGGAATGGATCCCACCTTCTTTGAAAGCTGTAATCTTCATCCCACTGTATAAAGGTAAACCTAAACCACAAATGTCCCAAAAACAGCTACAGGTCCATTTCTTTACTATATACTGTGTACACAATTTTCGAAAGTATTCTTCTTACCCGCTTTCTGAACTCTGATGAACTTAAATATTTTCCCAATGTCCTTCAATATGGATTTCAAAGAGGAATCGGTTGCAACGTGACATCTTATATTCTCACAGAATCAATTTCGTATTCCAGAGACTCACACTCAAAGCTATATGTAGCATTCCTTGACTCACAGAAAGGATTCGACAAAGTGTGGCATGAATGCTTGCTGTACAAATTCATCAAATTGGGATTCTTTGGAAAGACCATTCGCTTGCTACATAATATGTATCAAGATATAGCAAGGAGGAATCCTCTCTCCTTTTAGCTATCTCGTGTATTTAAACGATTTGCTGGAACAACTACAGAATTCGTCATCTGGATTGACCGTTAACAGCATACCCTGTGTGTCACCGAAACGGCTGATGATATCACTCTGATATCACTTTCCAAAGGAGGTCTAGATACTCTGGCGATTCATTTTCTCCAATACTAAGAGCTCTGTTAAGGTCTTCAATGAGTCGAAGTATTGTTTCGCAAAATATTATCGAACTTGGATGATCGGCAATGAATCTATACCAGAACAGACTGAAGTCACTCATATCGGAATTGTTCAAAACAAATACGATGATAGACGAACATTCGCTTTTAACGTTTCATCCAAAATGCGACAAACATTTTCGGCACAATGGCCCGATCCCACTTGTTATCACTATCACCAGTTTCTATGTCCATTATTGTTAAATGTGTTGTTATGCTAAAAGCTCTATATGGGAATGAAATCATGCCAACTAACCAAGAGACCAGTATAGCAGTCACGGAAAGATATCTTCGGACTTGTGCTAAGTACGTCCAATCACTTCCAAAACGTGCTAGTACCAAACTCTCACTAGATCTTCTTGGACTTCTACCTGCGGAAAGGGAAATTGACATACGAAAACTTATTCTTGATGAACGTTTTTTTCTATATAGACTGTATAAAAGAAAATCCAATGGTTTCGCTGTGGAAATAGTCCATATCCTACAATTTTTTTTTATATATATCTCTTTATGAATACCTGGATGAAGGCATTTTTCCTGATAAAACTACATGGAAGAGAATTTTGAAAAATACTGTATCAACATCATATCGGAATGCTTGGATGTCGTCTGTTAAGGAAGATCCGTTCTTCAAGATATTTTATAAAGATCACGACAACCCGTTAGTTCCCTGGACTGTGTGGACTCGCCTGCATGCATGCACACCCACGGAACATACCAAAGTTCAAAAATCTATGCCGCTTACAGAACTGAACCACATTTGATAATAATGCCTCGTGTGTGCTGTGCAAAACCATGGACGTAAATGATATACATCGCTGGCAAAACCAGATATCATAATGAACTAGAACACTTCATGTTTTCTTGTTGCTCACATACTTTGGTTGTCATACGCAACGCATATTGGGAGTGGATACTCAATGATTACGCGATTTATGTGTATATGTATCAGTAGTATGAGCGTCTTCTCTACGACAGATTCGTTGACGACAGATTCGTTGACGGCAATCGTAAAATTGGGCATAAGTGTATTTTGAGTATGTTAGTACTATAGTACTATATATTTGAGAATCGTTGATAAAAATGGGCGTACGTATATTTTCGTCAGAGCGTCACATGTGTTTATATTTTTTTGGTGAAGTTGTTTTTTGATATCTCGGCCGACTATTGCGTGTCTGCAAATAATCTCAGCTTAAGATGGCTTAACCAATTCATAGAGCAGTATGAGCGTCATGTGTGTATATTGTTGACTAACAAGTCATCGTGTGAAGTTGTTTTGTAATCTCGGTCGACTATTAAATGTCTGACACATCAACTAAATAATATCAGCTTAAGACGGCTTAACCAAATTATGTGCTTAAAGGTTCAGACAGGCATACATCTTACTGAAAATATTCACGGCCGACTATTAAATGTCTGACACATCAACTAAATAATCTCAGCTGTTTATCGCGTTAATGCTAATACGTCACATAATCTTATCACACGTACATATTAGCAGCTTATCGAACTATGCATACATACGCTCAAATAATATGTACAAGTGGGTATACACGCAATACATGAAGTTACTTTGATGTTATTGTTATTTTGAACAAACTGAAAACATGATGATGCAAGAAATTTCAATTTGTTATGCTTATCGCTGTACCAATTGATTGTTTGTAATCAACGACAAAATGACCAACACGCGTACGCCGAGAATGATTCATACCATGCTGATGATAAACACTGGAATGTATGCATTCATACTGATGGTGACAATGGCCAAGATTACAGCGACTCGGACCAGTCCATCAGACGCCGTCCCGTCTATTCCATCATATAATTGTCTCCACAATGTTTTACCTGCAATAATTTGACGTCATTGCTCTTACATAAATAATAAAGAGCTTTTGATTCAAACGAAATTACTACACGAATGAACTGACACATTCTACACATGATTATGGAAAAAAAATTCAATTATTTATGCTTATCCATAACCTTGGTGTGTCAATAAAAACAACGATGAACACGAGCGGAGTAAAGTATTACCTCATAGTAAAGCAACGCTCTTTATTCATCTTTCAACATAAATGACACACTTACATTATCGAGAATTATTGGAAGAGCGTACGTTTATAGAGTTATTGTTCTTAGAACGAGAATCGTCAGTCGGTTATTTTAAAAATCGTTGCTAAAAAGAGGGCGAGGACCCCGCCTCAACCTGATCGCGAAATATTGGAAGAATTATTGAAAGAGCGTACGTTTATAGAGTTATTGTTCTTAGAACGAGAATCGTTAGTCTGTTATTTTAAAAAGCGTTGCTAAAAAAGGGGTCGAGGACCCCGCCCCCACCCTGTTTTAGGGAAGTTACTCGGATGATGTGTCAGCGAGCCATTTTTTCATAATACCAACCTCGGGACGTCGTAGAGGGAATAATCAACGAATTTCACAGCGAAAATTACTAAGCCTATTATCCCTGTAGTTTCCCTTGTGTTCATAACCCAAACATCAAGGGTTGCGTGTGTGATCACCTGTACATATTATCAGTTTATCGAGCTATTCATACTTACGCCAAAGTAAGTAATCTGTACATATTAGCAGCTTATCACGTGATCAGTAAGTGTGCCAATCGGGTGTCCACGTATGTCCACAATGTTTTATTTGCAATAATTGGACATTATACTCTCACGTAAATAACAAGGAGCGTTTATTCATTACCTCTCTATCACGATGAAGTTATTAAGTATCGTGTAGCACTATTTCACCAAAGGTCACATGTTAGACGTGCACACGTATACATACGTAATATCAGACTAAACAAAGCTGTTGATATGTTTCTTTCATCTTTTATATGATGGAGCTATATGTTATATACTCGATAGACCTAGTTACCGCCTGTACTCAATCGCACATAAGCGAAACAAACGCTCTTTATTTAAATAACAGGGAGGCTACTCTAACACTCTTAGTTTTTCCAACAAAATAGTTATCAAATTCGATCACCAATAGAACTGTCTGTGAAACAACGATGACTTATAACAATCTTTAACTTATTTATCGATCTATGCTAGAACATGGCCGCAACAAAATCATGACCATAACAAAAAACATTACCTTAACCTTACCATTACGCATGAATATAAATTTACCATGCGTAAATATTGTCAGATTATCGTCTGATGAGCAAATCCTATGTTTACATTATACTTAATCTCAGGTATGACTAGAATTGTATCATGTGTGCACATATATATATATATATATATATATATATATATATATATATATATATGTATATATATATATATATATGGTCATAGCGTGACGAGCAAAATGTGATGTTTACACACTTAAGCTATGGACAAACAATACATCTCGCATCTACAGTGGATTCTACTTCATTGTGAATTAAGTCACTCTGGGTTATTTGACCATAAACCTGTTACACCTTAGCCCTTGTAATTTAATGAAAATTTTACACATCGTGATTGCTTTCAAAAATAGTACAACTTCCTGTTGGTAATACACGAATGAAGAGTGTTTCATTCATACGAAATTACTACACGAATGAACTGAAATTTATATTTCCCATCTTCCCAACAACAGATACAGACATAGTGTTATACTGTCTTGCATGTACCCATGCTATGACATCATTAGAAGGGGCAATACACTCAAGGAGTTAAAGTGACACGAAACAAGGGACGTGATGCAATATTGGTGTTTGAATATTAAAGGAACACAAGACACTCTAAAGGGACACTCATTGTGAATGAATGTTAACAATACAAGCGCAGTGGTTGAAAGTTAAAATGACACAGAACAATATTTAAAGTTCAAATTTTCGGGCTCTTAATGTGCCTTTTATCATTACGTATCGTTTCTCACTCTACAATTCCCAATAATCCACTCACTTTCTCCCCGCTTATAGATATATAACGAAAACGAGAATATCATGTTGATGAAGTTCATTGAAATTTAATCGTCCGAATTGTCATTTGTTTCGTCCATGAATTTTTCTAGCATCGGTTTGTACTTTAATATTGACATTTTCACTGCATCACGATCTTCATAACCATTATTCAAATATTTTTCGACTTTATCCATGACTCTGTTGTGCAGAGTCCCATTGCGCAGCTGCAGATACGCTACTATTGTCCAAGCATAACCATTCATAAATTGCCTCATGTGTTCACTTTTAAGGTCCTTGTCAGCTTGTTCTTTTACCTCTGTTTCTGTCGAGCCATTTTCCTTATACGTTTCCACTTTATCACTCCATTCCTCATGTGTTTTATCTCTACTCTCATCACACAAACTTTTGAAGTATTCATCTTCATTCAATTTAATTTTCTTATTCTGACTATCATCCGTGTCATCAGTTAATTTTAGTTTTAACTTATTTTCTTTACACCAGTTTTTTACGTGTCTCTGAACATCATAATGATCTTCGAACAAAAGTCCGCAGTCATTACAAGGGTACGACATGTCTTCTCGAATGTCTATGTTTTGACGGTTCATCTCATTAATTTCATCGAGCTCACCAGGTGGCCTTATGTCCTTAGTATAGCCATTATGTTGACCCTGGGGCACAATATAATTATATGCTATGCCTTGACCAGGGAGTTCTATGTCATCGTATTTCATCGCATTCTGTTGACCCTGGGTCTCAGTGTCTTTTGTATGTTTTTTCATCCCATTCTGTTCATCTGTGTGTTCTCTGTCATCGTATTTCATGCCATTCCATTCACCCATATGTTGGTTCGTGTCCTCTTTTAGTACATTCTGTTGCAGACGTAATGTGTCCGGTGTTGCGGCTTTTAAATCCACCAGTAGGTAACCGTACGGTTCACTCGTCGCTTCCGAAAACTCTCGAACCATACGCTGAGGACATTCAGGATACATCTGTCTTGATAATGTTGAAATTAATCCCTTGTCGATTGGGTTATTGAACAATACCAAATATTGACAATTTCGTCGTTGCGTTGGATCTTTGTTGTAGTATAAATTCTGGTTCAAACTTATCAAAGATAAGTTCAAATGGTGACTTCCTTCGGAATGCAAATCATTAACTCTCTGGTCTTTTGATGAAGTTTGCATCAAGTCATCGAGTATAACTAGATTTTTATACCGGGGGTTGATAAGAGAATCCAAGTTTGCTGGTATTCCTCGTATAAAGTTGACATGAGGGGTGACGGTATACTTTATTTCGTCATATAGGGGCTGCCAATATTTATAAAACCATATTATTCTGTCAGGTGCGGGTGATATTTTTGAGGCAGACTTTTGTAGCAAGGTTTTCACGAAGTACGTCTTCCCACTAGATGTCGGTCCACTTACACATGCCGTGAATGGATGCTTGAAAATAAAATCTTCCTGGATTTTGGCCATTGGATCATCAAAGCAGGATGTTATGTCGCTTGGTTGCTGTTGTTGTTGGTGTTGTTGTTGTTGTTGTGGCGGCTGATGATGCTGCTGTTGTTGTTGTGGCGGCTGATGATGCTGTTGTTGTTGTTGCTGTTGTTGTTGTTGCTGTGGCTGATGATGCTGCTGCTGTTGTTGTTGGTGTTGTTGGTGTTGTTGTTGTTGGTGTTGTTGTTGTTGTTGTTGCTGTTCTGAAGGCGTGTGTTTAACTTTGATATGACGCTTCAAACTATCTTGCCAAGCATAGACACTTAAGCACTCTTCACATTGATACTTCATTTTCCTATATGATCAGTGAAATCGAGCGTTCTTCTAGGCACCTATATTTATATAGAACAGAAACAAGGGAAACGTGGTGGACTAGTTAACTAGTTCAGGCTGTCGTTCACAACGTCTCTTCGTGTTGTTTGTACTGGATACAAATTTATCACATTGGCTACAATACAACCTACCTATCCAAATGTCAATGCAATTATGAGTTATTTCAATATGAACACTCTATTATATAGATATGTGTAACCTGGTGACATGATGAAATCGATTGTGTACTGAGTTGACCTCCGGCTTTGTGCCGATTGTGTACTGAGCTGACACCGTGGATAAATTGGTCAATTTATCCACGGTGTCAGCTCAGTAATAAATGGTAAATTTATATTCATGCGTAATGGTAAGGTTAGGGTAATGTTTTTTGTTATGGTCATGATTTTGTTGCGGCCATGTTCTAGCATAGAACGATAAATAAGTTAAAGATTGTTATAAGTCATCGTTGTTTCACAGACAGTTCTATTGGTGATCGAATTTGATAACTATTTTGTTGGAAAAACTAAGAGTGTTAGAGTAGCCTCCCTGTTATTTAAATAAAGAGCGTTTGTTTCGCTTATGTGCGATTGAGCACAGGCGGTAACTAGGTCTATCGAGTATATAACATATAGCGCCATCATATAAAAGATGAAAGAAACATATCAACAGCTTTGTTTAGTCTGATATTACGTATGTATACGTGTGCACGTCTAACATGTGACCTTTGGTGAAATAGTGCTACACGATGCTTAATAACTTCATCGTGATAGAGAGGTCATGAATAAACGCTCCTTGTTATTTACGTGGGAGTATAATGTCCAATTATTGCAAATAAAACATTGTGGACATATGTGGACACCCGATTGGCACACTTACTGATCACGTGATAAGCTGCTAATATGTACAGATTACTTACTTTGGCGTAAGTATGAATAGCTCGATAAACTGATAATATGTACAGGTGATCACACACGCAACCCTTGATGTTTGGGTTATGAACACAAGGGATAATAGGCTTAGTAATTTTCGCTGTGAAATTCGTTGATTATTCCCTCTACGACGTCCCGAGGTTGGTATTATGAAAAAATGGCTCGCTGACACATCATCCGAGTAACTTCCCTAAAACAGGGTGGGGTGGGGTCCTCGACCCCTTTTTTAGCAACGCTTTTTAAAATAACCGACTAACGATTCTCGTTCTAAGAACAATAACTCTATAAACGTACGCTCTTTCAATAATTCTTCCAATATTTCGCGATCAGGTTGAGGCGGGGTCCTCGCCCTCTTTTTAGCAGCGATTTTTAAAATAACCGACTGACGATTCTCGTTCTAAGAACAATAACTCTATAAACGTACGCTCTTCCAATAATTCTCGATAATGTAAGAGTGTCATTTATGTTGAAAGATGAATAAAGAGCGTTGCTTTACTATGAGGTAATACTTTACTCCACTCGTGTTCATCATTGTTTTTATTGACACACCAAGGTTATGGATAAGCATAAATAATTGAAAATTTGTTCCATAATCATGTGTAGAATATGTCAGTTCATTCGTGTAGTAATTTCGTATGAATCAAACGCTCTTTATTATTTATGTAAGAGCAATGACGTCAAATTATTGCAGGTAAAACATTGTGGAGACAATTATATGATGGTATAGACGGGACGGCGTCTGATGGACTGGTCCGAGTCGCTGTAACCTTGGCCATTGTCACCATCAGTATGAATGCATACATTCCAGTGTTTATCATCAGCATGGTATGAATCATTCTCGGCGTGTTGGTCATTTTGTCGTTGATTACAAACAATCAATTGGTACAGCGATAAGCATAACAAATTGAAAATTTCTTGCATCATCATGTTTTCAGTTTGTTCAAAATAACAATAACATCAAAGTAACTTCATGTATTGCGTGTATACCCACTTGTACATATTATTTGAGCGTATGTATGCATAGTTCGATAAGCTGCTAATATGTACGTGTGATAAGATTATGTGACGTATTAGCATTAACGCGATAAACAGCTGAGATTATTTAGTTGATGTGTCAGACATTTAATAGTCGGCCGTGAATATTTTCAGTAAGATGTATGCCTGTCTGAACCTTTAAGCACATAATTTGGTTAAGCCGTCTTAAGCTGAGATTATTTAGTTGATGTGTCAGACATTTAATAGTTGACCGAGATTACAAAACAACTTCACACGATGACTTGTTAGTCAACAATATACACACATGACGCTCATACTGCTCTATGAATTGGTTAAGCCATCTTAATCTGAGATTATTTGCAGACACGCAATAGTCGGCCGAGATATCAAAAAACAACTTCACCAAAAAAATATAAACACATGTGACGCTCTGACGGAAATATACTTACGCCCATTTTTATCAACGATTCTCAAATATATAGTACTATAGTACTAACATACTCAAAATACACTTATGCCCAATTTTACGATTGCCGTCAACGAATCTGCCGTCAACGAATCTGCCGTCAACGAATCTGTCGTCTCTGCCGTCAACGAATCTGTCGTCAACGAATCTGTCGTAGAGAAGACGCTCATACTACTTGTATCTGGACAACTTGCAACCCAATGACCTGATGGCGCTGGTATTAGGAAGCGTAAACATCGATATAGTGGGATAATGGAGCTTTCCACAGAGGCCACACCCACAGCGGTAGTACCGCCCACTGGTAAAAAGATTTATCCACATAAATATTGTGTTTCCCGAGATCGACTTCCGAAGTGAACACATCAGCATTTGCCTTTATGTTAAAAAGCTGAAACAGACCCATGTATATGATTCACGCAAATTTTGATCTTTTAACCAGTTTGATTTTAAAAAAAAAAAAAAAAAAAATATTTTTTTTTAGATTGAACTTTAATCTGCTGTTCAACAAAACAAAAATAGTAATTTTTTTAAAATTCAATTATTTTTTTAATTAAAAAAAAAAAATCTAAGTTTTTAATTTTCTTTTTAGATTTTATATTGAAACTTTTAAAATTTGTTTTTATTTAATTTAATTTTTTTAATTAAATTTTTTAATTTTGTTTTAATTTAATTTTTAATTTTGCTTTTTAGATTTTTAGATCGAAACATCTTGCATTAAAAATTTAAAATTTGAAAATAAAATTAAAAAAAAATTTAGTTTGTTAATTAAAAAAATAAGGCCGTTAAAACATCTGCCGGAGTACCCCGAGCCACCACACCAAATTTGGTTGAAATCGATCAAGGGCTCTGGAAGAAAAATTGCAAACAGACCAGAACAGACAGATCACTGAACTCTTTAATATATCTAAACTAGAGATCACATTCGTTTTGCCATTAAATGTGAAAATTATGACATGTGTCATGCTAAATGAAAAACATTGTTATAATCACGGATAAATTTATAATATCATTCCGCAAATATAAATCTCAGTATATTATGATTTGACAACAAAAAGGTTGTTTGAATATAGCCAATTTAACACTGAATGTATGCATGGATACCAAAATTAGGGTGAAGAAAGATGGCAGTAGAATTTTCAATGCAGCCATTGGCCGACTCAGTCGCTGATTGGTCGAAAATATCCGCTAATAATTATTTGATTGACAGCTGTGAAAGGTTCACGCGACGGCTATGTATTCCAGTGAACTGATTCAACAAAAAAAATACCATACATCACATTCATGCGGTACACGATTGCTGTAGCGTCCAGTTCAGGACTTTCTTACCACTTAGAGCACAATCCCATTGTTACAATCGTTCCCTGATTTTTGGTAAAGCACATCAATGGAGTTTTCCACAGAGGCCACACCCACAGCGGTAGTCCCGCCCACTGGTAAAAATACTTTATCCACATAGATATTGTCTGTTACCTGAGATCGACTTCCGAAGTGAACACATCAGCACTTACCCTTATGTTAACTAGCTGAAACAGACTCATGTAAATGATTCGTTCAAATTTGATCTTTTAGCCAGTTTGATTTAAAAAAAATTATTTGGATTAATTTTTTTTTTTTAGACTTTGATCTGCTGTTGAACAATATAAATCTCAGTATATTATGATTTGACAACAAAAACGTTGTTTGAATATAGCCAATTTAACACTGAATGTATGCATGGATATCAAAATTAGGGTGAAGAAAGATGGCGTCGAAAAAAATCTCCGCAGCCAGCGGCCGGCTCGGCACCTGATTGGTCGAATATATTCTAATAAATTGCCATTGGGCGGGACTACGCTGTGGGCGTGGCCTATGTGGAAAGCTCCATTCTCAAGGCGGGCGAAGGAATGGTTCAGTGATTATCCCATTGTTCCACACACTCAACTCATAACAGACAAATCGCATGGGCGCTTCAAAGAGGGGTCAGTCTGTGTTGTTTCGAACATATCTATTTACATTAAACGGAAATCAGTTCATGTTAAGTACGTTGTTGTACTTGGCTAACCGGCTATTGTGTCCAATCGCGACCAGCGCACGGTTTGTGCGTCGTGGTCAAAACACGCCCAACCAGGGGGGGGGGGGGTAGTAACAAAATTGAAGGAAGGTATGCCGTTTTTTTGCATCTGGCATTTTCGGGGACCCACCACCCCCAAACCTGCAAATGTTTGTTTTAGTCCCAATTTTTTGACACGCACCCCTCAAATTTCACTAAAATTTGTCTAAATTCTGATAAAACTCTACTGATATCATTCTTATGACTAGGAATAAATTAGTTCAATTAACAGTTTATCCTGTTTCAGAAGCTGTTTTAATTGAAAAAAAAAAGTTTTATAAATTGCTGATCATCTGTAAACCTAGGTCAGTTGTGAGACCGACTAATTGTGCAGAATACAAAAAAATCATTATTTCTAACTATTTCCAGATTATAGTCTGTCAACCAGGGCCCTGTTTCATGAAAGCAACTTATGACATAGTTGGGACTTAAGATGGTCATAAGTTCAAACTTCAGTTGTAAGTGCGTTTCACGAACAAGGTCTTAACTTAAGATGGTCTTAACTTTGGTCTTAACTTTAAGACTGGTGTGAGGTGTCTTAAGATAATCTTAAAGTTAAGACCCACATGATAAGTGGCATATCGATCACAAATATGGCGGCCTATGTTATTTTGAAATTACGGAGATATCTGTACATTGTCTGGGGTGGGCAACTCGTCCTCTGGTATACAGGGTCGTGGCTACAGAGTGAGAGGGGGTGTTCGCCTCGAAATGTCCAACTACACCCCCTTAAACAACACCAAATTATCTTTGGGTTAAACATTCCAACTGGTACCTCAAACTTTCCAAAACCAAAGTTTGGAGAGGGCAACCCCCCCCCCCCCACCGTATAACCATAGGGTTAGTTTGGTAAAAACAATTCAGAGCACAGGCTTATCACCAGGGACGTGGCGAATGGGGTTTGTGTGTTGTCTACCCCCCCCCCCCCCCCAAACACACTTTGGTCAAAATGTTTAGCAATCGGAAATTTCATGCCTCACAGCAACATTAATCGTACACTATATATAGGTTTCAATTGTTTGAATTTCTAACTAGTAATGAAATGTGTTGTTTTAGACAAACAGCAGCAACCGAAATGGCAATCAATTGGAAAATCACCAACTTTAGGGGTGTCAGGTTAGAAATTTCGAACTGTTGGAATATTTGAGATACCAATTGGAAAGTTTAAATCCAACGGGTGGGGTGGACATGGCATTTCGCGAACATGGAAGTTTGGCCCGGTTCAATTAAGGGGCGGGTGCAGTCGGAAATTGCACGATGTACCCCCCCCCCCCCAGAGACCAACTAGCCACCCCGAGCATCATCGAATGTAGGATATAGTCAATTATCAGCTGTGTATGTGACCTATAGATAATATATATTATAAAATTGTATTACCCACGAATTAAACCTTTGATAAGAATTATGGCCTAGCTCAAAGCTCACACTCTCCTGTATGATATTACATATGTGTGTGGGGAGATGGGGTAAAATGAGATCAATTAATGTATTGATTCTTTCCTCTTTCCAAATTTCCGTCGGCTGTTTACAAAGCAGATATGTCATATAGGAAAGGTAACACAAACGCTCTTTATCAAAATATGTTTTAGAAAAAGTGACAATTTTTTATAGAGAATATTATTGGTATTGAGTTTATGCCCACGCCCATATGTCGTGATTTTCAAGGCTGTCCAAATTTTTGTCATGTTTTTTTTGCAGGGGTGGGATGACCATTGTACAGCATACTGTATATATGATATACACACCCGTAACGATGACACCCCTTAATGCGAGTGTGCTAATGAAAACGTAGTTATATATATATCCATGGTATGACAACCGCATAAAACATCTGCATAAAAATAATAAAAAAGTTACCCTAACAAATATTTTTCATTTCCCTTTGAATCGAAAAATGATCTATGTGTGTCCTGATGACATCGCCGATTTATTTTGATTATTGCTACACGTAGAGAGCGATGGTCGGTAATACACGTGTTATGTCGGCTCACGTTAAAATAATCGCCGCCTGATCATTGCTCTCAGTGGATTAACTCGGCGTAAATGCATGGTCGCAATCATGCATCGATCCATATAATTATATTGTCTTATTTCTGACACTGCCACTCACCAGTAAATGCAAAGCTCGTCATTTTAAGAGCATGTGATGTACTCATGTTCGAATTTACATCGTGGAACCCATGCAAGTCTAAGATCCATATGCGAATATAAGGCCACTGACTATAGACAGTAAGACACATGTGCTGATTCGCCCACCCCAGCCCAGCCGCTATCCAGTATCCCTGTCACACAATAATGTCAACTCGGACTCGGGTCTTTCTCGATAACCTCTCAATGCCGTACATACAGATTGCACAAGCCCACATTTTTTGGTTCCGGACTGTAGAAAATTGTCGATAACCAGTCTAAATGAGCGGGAACTTAACTTACTACTTAAGTTGGACTTAATCTTGTTTTGTGAAACGCGTTCTTGAAACGGAAAAGTTACATCATAAGACCCACCCAAGATCTCAGATTAAGTCCATCTTAAGATAATCTTATGACATTGCTTCATGAAACAGGGCCCAGCCCATTATCTAGCATATTCCATACCACTTATGTTAGGCTACTGGAGCAAGTTAGTTTTATTATACTAAACTAGCTGAAACAGGCTCCTTTTGGGAGCCTATATTCAGCATCGGAGATACATGTGGCCCCCTTTGTTGGACTTCGCACACATTTTGATCTTAGACAGACCCTTCACTTAGCGGCGGCCCCTTTGCGCGCGTCAAGCACATTTTGTCATTGACACATTTTGATTCATCTTATTGAATATCCATATATATATCGTATTGCTCCAAATTATGCAATTATGGCTTTTTTGAGAGTCATCAGATAAAATTGTAACGATTCTATGTTAACACACTAAACATCCGAACATATATGTACACACACAACAAAGTTACTGCTATTTATAATAAACACTTCACCGTGGAGCATGTGTATACTGCCATGATTGTTATGTGCACATGTAAATTGCACTATAGTTTATAACTTTTCTAATTTAGCCCTAGGACCACATATTTAGTGGGCATAATATTTACACAAGACTTCATTATGTTATCGTATAGGTTGCACATACTGTAATTGATATGTATGTTTAACCGAAATGAATCTTATCTCCGTCCTGAGTTTGGTTTATGGTTCTAACCAAAATTGTTATGGATGTTCAGCGTCAAGTCGCATCTGACTTTCCCTAACGCTTCGTCTATGGGCACAATTTCCAATGGCGCATCTGATTCAGACATGGTATTTCATAATACTAAATTCGAGATGCCACAAAATATCCGCGCAACACACAAGGGGACCGGGCGAATTGACTGATTAAGGGATCAATTATAATTTTATTATGATTTTATGCGGACTGGCTGTTTTTGCTTTGTTCACAGACAGAGATAATTGTTGTGATCATAGCTCCACTCGTGCAAACTTTCACGAGGCCCGATGATGAGTATAACGTGTCATTCATCATAAATTTATTTGTCTTCGGGGAGAGTATTTGTTTTGTTGGGGCGGAGTCTTAACCTCTGTCAAACCATTCAACAGAGAAAAATGGACTTCATCTGAGGAAGATACGTTATTTATCAAAACCGCATGGTCTGGTTTGAGTTTGTTTAAACATGGTGTTATAGGTTTGTAAGCTGACTACATGTGCTACATAGACACAGTACAGAGGCCCATCGACATCCAGATAAGAAGGCACACACGTGTGCCACACATAGCACATTGTGATGATACATGTACGGATGTTTAAGGTTAACATAGAATCGTTACAATATTATCTGATGACTCTTAAAAAGCCAGAATTGCATAATTTGGAGCAATACGATATATGCATATTCGATAAGATGATTCGGTTTCATTGTCGCGGAACGGTCTACTCGAGTGGGAACGAGTCATAAAGTCCGTAAAATAAACATGATTATAACAAATCGTTGATACGCCGTAGCGTGTCGTCCGGCATGTGTGGTCTATATACAAACTCCAAGCATGTTAATACTAAACGAATATCCGATTAGGTGCATGCATGCAAACGGCAGCATTCACGTGCGTGTGATCGAGGCATCGCGCTATCATTCATTCACGTTCTTGAGATCGCAAATCTGAATGCTGAGATGGATGTTCAATTAATTTCAATTGAAACACATTCATAATATATATGCACACAATATTTCGAATATGTTATGGATTCATATTTCAGATGACATTCGCAGTCCAATTAATCAGTCTCAGATACACATAAAAACACTCATCATGCAGAACTCCTTAAGTAATACGCATATTTACTGCCCAGAAATTCGGCGTTTGGTCGCATCTTCATCTGTGCCGTTCGCATCTTTCTGGACCGACAGTGGTCCCTTCATATCGCGCGGATATAAATTCTGTCAAATCGTATGCTTCATTGACAGATTCAACTATATATCGGCATTTGTTTTGGAAGCGATGGAGTCTATACTAGTGAATGGATGTTCTCGAAAATTTGAGTGAGCAAAAGCAAAAACACCATTGAAAAAATTCGCCAAAACAAAAATAATGGTCTGATCTGGGAAAACTAAATGACAACTAGTGGATAAATACTCCTGCTTCGTGTGGACATACACATACGATGCTCGATATCTGTATTACGATGAGAAACAAACATATCCCCATATCATATACGTGAAAATGACTTTCCCATATACTCGGTTTTGGCGATACCCTCGGTTTTGGCGATACCACGTTCACGGGGGTGGTCACAGCACTATACCAGACTTGGATACTTTGGTCTTGTGAGAGATCATCTGAGTTGAAAGACATGCAAATAATTCACCGATTGGAGATGAAAAGATATTTTCTACCCATTGATAGTCACATTAATGTTTGAGACAGTTGCTCGCTCTTTTTCCATGCACACAATGATCTAGGCATTAGTTGCATCAGGACAAGTTAACTTATATATGCAAACTTAGGTCATTGTACAGGATACACACAATTCCATAATTTCTAACCATGTCCCGATTAGTCTGTCAACCAGCCCATTATCTAGCATTATGCCTTAACACTTTTGTTAGTCTACTGGAGCAACCTCTGTTATAATAAATTAAAACAGTCACTATGCCAGACTTGGATATTTTAGTTGTTGTTAGAGTAACATATCATATGAGTTGATAGACATGCACATATTTCACTGATTGGCTTGATGCACTGATGAACAGTGCGATGACAGTTATATTCTAGCCATTGATAGTCACATTAATGTTTGAGGCAGTTGCTCTTTTTCTATGCAGACAATGATCTAGGCTTTAGTTACATCAAGACAAGTTTATATATTTCAGTTTTACATTTCTCGAAGCTTCTTTCCGAAGGGTGACGGAAAGGATTTTTTTTCACCCCACCGCCCCATATGCAACATGCCATAGAGCTTAATGTCATCTCTCCTAAGGCCCATACGATATCCCAGTAACATAAATATGGTGTTTTTGCAGTTATAAATTCTTATAATATGTTTTAAACTGTGTTACAAAGGTCATATAAGGGCACAAAAGGTCTTTAGTAAAAAATTTGCATGAGGGTGTAGACGGTTAGACGGAATAATGCCCCTTTTAGACTTAGAATTAGTTGATTATTTTGATGTCCATATGATCACTTTAGGTATAATTGTCACATCGGTGTCAAATTTGGACTGTGGATTATTTACATGGCAATACAGGTCAAGTTCAAATTTGGATCCAGTCCGACTCATTCTGATAGAATCATCCCCTACTAGACTTAAAGGTATTTAATTTCCGAGTCACCAATTATTGCTTTATATTGTTTGATATATGGTTTTAATAACAATCTATGCCATAAAATATGATTAAAATACCATAATTCATCAACATTTGGGACGACTGTGTCTCAGACGGTGCCCATAGAGTAATAGCTGAAATCATAGACACATTTCCCCGTGTTCGCCCATAGAATGCAACATATTTCAAATTAAGATATAGAGTTATTCCCTTCCATTGAAAATAATATACTTGCAGTACAGTCCATATGAAACTTAAGCACAATAAACACGTTGGTACTTGAACAAAACAACATGTTTACAGTTTATTACATCGGATAAGTTGATAATACAATGTTTTGGAGCTTCCTTTTACAAATGGTATATAATATGGCATATATTTTATATGTTATCTGGGGAGTTCGAAAATTAAGTGGGCCTTTAAAGGGGTACTGTACACTAAATCCGAACATTTTTGGGACCATCTCCTTTTATACTCAACAGAACATATGTAACAAATGAATGAATTTAAGCCATGGATTGGTGCAAAGTACACTCGTGTGCTCTATGAATGATGCAAACAAAATAGTAATTATAACGGAAATGAATAAATGGCTGGAGTCATAAATTCATTATAATTACCATGTTGTTTGCATCATTCTTAGAGCACACAAGAGTATTTTGCATTAATCCATGGCTCAAATGAATAAATTTGTTGCATATTCTCTTGAGTATTAAATATGATGGTCCCATAACTGACCGGTTATAGCGTGTTGTACCCCTTTAAACTATGCAGATTATCTTGGTGACATAATGACAAAACAAGCTATAGTTATCCAATTGCTTTTAAATCTGGTATGTCGATTAGTCACATGGAAATACAAGTTAAGTTCGAATGTGGTTCAGGTCCGATTATTATGCCCCTTCGAATTTCCTAATTATTTCGGTTTCCAAAAGTCAACTTTATTCTTCTAGTTTTATCCGATTTATTTTAATCAGACAAACTAGGTGTAATGACAATATGTACAGCTCAAGTTGGAACTGAAGTTTGATTCAATATTTTTCCCCCAGAATTTTTTCTTTCTTGCCAACGTCAAAATACAATGTTTTCGGGAGACGTGTGGCCAAGCGGCTAAAAATCATATATCGTCTATACATACATGTAGCTCGGTGTGGCTTATTGTGTTACAAGGACAAAAGTGGAGTTTGGTTGTCTACATAAGAGGATATGTTAGTATGTATATGGTTTAATGGAAACCGCGCGAGACCCATGATATCGATATACCATATATGCCAAGGTCGAAATGAAGTGATTTTGGCGTGTCAAACACTTGGCCGGTTAAAAAGTAAAGCCGTCCACATTCTCGCACTGACTTTGCGTGGGTTAATACCGGGTGTACAGTTTCAGTAAAACCACATGATTGTGCATAATTATACATGTAATACCCTATAATCCGGGATAACAGCTACTTACCTTATATATCAAGTGCATGTCCTTTTTTCAAGTGAATGCAAAATGATAGTTTCCGTCTCCGTTGCAAATCCATATACATGTATCAACATCACGCACATAGCTCCCTGAGTATTATGCGAAGCTCTCCCATCGTCACAATCCTCTCGCGGAGACCGAACCTGCATGTTCACCTAGTTCGGACATTCTGACACCGGTCTATACAGGAAACCCGGATTATGTCTACAATAAACCCAGATCGTGCCTTTTCAAGAAACCCGGATCGGGTCTACAATAGTCACGAAATAACACCGAGGAAATAGCAATATCAATCCAGTTTCTTGTGGACAATTTTCTTGTAGACACGATCCTTTTTTGTGTTTGTGGATATCGTTTAGCCAAATTCAAGATGGCGGCCAAAATGCCGACCAGAAATTGAAAAATCAGCCAAAATCGTTGATGTTAACATCAGTGAGCATTATTATCACGACAACTCCATCCATGATTACTGTTATGAGATGGTAATCCTGAGATTAAGCACTATCCGTATATCTAATCCAACAAAAAGTCCCCCAAACCCAAGATGTCACACAAAATGGCGCACATAATTTTTTAAAAACCCACCAAAAATCCGTCATAGTCACACAAGGGGGCGTTATTGTCATGATAACTCCATCCATGCTAACAGTTCAGTTCGAAAACTGAAGCGAAGTAATTATTTTGCTTCTCATGCAAGAAAGAGTTTACTAAATCCAAGATGGCGGCTAAAATGGCGACATTTACCTTCTTACAATTGGCGTTATTGTTACATGAATTCCACCAGTAGTTTCATGTGGGTGTGGAACATTGATACGAAGTGTTCGTTTAAGTTGAACAAATGATAGTCACAACCAAGATGGCGGCCAAACTAGTGGCCAAAAATTGAAAAATGATCGTTATTGTCATATAATATTTCCACTGTTGTCATAATATCAATATGTTTAGACCAAATAGTGCACAAATCCTCTATAATTTCATATTTAAAACACCTTCAGTCGCATAGTGCAGCTAGTAGCATCTTGGGAGCACGAAATGAATAATCGCGATGTGACATTTCGAAATCCATTTTCCAGTAAGCGCCGATAATGTCCGCAACCATAGGTGCGCCGAAAAGTCATATTATTACTCGTACGATTCAGAACAACTGCCTGTGTTTAAAGCTAGTATAATCACGGACCGTATGCATTTCTAGTTCAGGATGACGCACAAATCCCATATTCAGATATTTAGCAATATATAAAATCATGAGCTAGACGTCGGAAAAATGGATTGCTTAATAGTTCTGTAGACAGGGACCCTTCTCAGAGGAAGTGTAGAATCCTTTGTTGGTGTGGTCGAGCTAGATATACCAGACGAAGAGACGGAAGCTGGTTCAGATAATTCTGAATGTGGCAAACCAGAATTGGTTCTCATGTAATTGTTTTGAATCTTGCAAGTCACAATATGACTATTCGGCGCACCTATGGTTACGGCCATTATCTGCGTTTACTGGAGAAGGATTTCGAAATGCCACATTGCGATTACTAATTGTGGGTTTTCGTCCTTCCAGAATGCCACTAGCTATGTTATGCGTTTGAAGACGTTTTAAGTTGGAACCGATAGACGATGTATGAAAGATTCGTCTGTACATACATGTATCGATATTATGTCAAAAGTTAAAATTAATATGTGCAAATATCGACGACATTTCAATTTATGTCAGGCCACCACATTGGCTGTGAGTATCAATTGCATAACTTAAACGAATGCTTCGTATCAATGCCCTATGCGCATGTAAATGTAGAATTCGCGAAACAATAACTCCCATTGTCAGACGGTAAAGGAATATAAGCATGTTTTCAAATTTCGGTCGCCATATTAGCCGTCTATGAAATTTCTTCTAAGCCCTGACAACTAACTAACATTGGCATGAGTTATGTAACACGCGCGGTGGTCAGCTACGACAAACAGTTGTTGAAAATTGCATCAATGCCAGCTGTAGACATTTACATGACATTTTCGTGGAATCAAACGTCATGTTTACGAAACTCCGTATCTAAAAATATATGTGCCGTAAATGTCACGTATATTCGATACATGGAAAATACTTGATATCGCCATATCCACATGTAAGCCAGTCCAGTCGTATGTGTGTTAAAACTATTCATGGCTTACTTAATTATAAGCGAACGAGGACCCAGCTAAGTTGAGCTAACCTTAGCTCCTGGATGATCGCCGCGTCGAGTTGAAATAAATATTTAAGCGAAAACCTACAAACGAACGTTCCTCTTGAATGGGTATGGTCATATTATGTTAACCGACATTTGATAGGCTTCGCATATGATATATTTCCTATTTTACATAGGTATATAATCTATACCCAACGTTTGTTGATATCGGAATTTGTCATTTTCAAAGGCACTGGAAGGAGCTTGTGAACATGAAGATTAAAGGTACTCAATCCGATCAGACGCTCCTAAATTACTATTTCTTTGGCTTCGGGGGTAAAAAATATTTGATTCGAGTCGAGGAACACACTCATCAAAGCTCAGAGTGATCAGATGTCGATTTTTGAAGTTTGTTATTTCTCGAGATGTGTAATAATATGTGGCCCAGAAACACGTGGTCAAACGGAGGATCTCGGACAAAATTACGAATGAAGATGGATGACTCTAAAATCAAGTGGTAATACGGTCAAATTTCGTGATACTTTAGTGATAATACGGCCATATATTTTGTTGAACAAAATGTTGATAAATAACAAGTTTTGGGAAATTTGATACCATAGTTGACAGTGGTTAAAATTATTTTGTTGCAATAAATCGATTCTGATAACTAAAGCGTATTTTGAAGAAATGTTGTTGTTGTATCTTGATGGTATGGGGACCGTCTGATCGGATTGAGTACCTTTAATGATCCGAACGCAATAGCTACTACTGGCTTAATGAACGAGCAGCTGCCTTTTTTTGGTACGGCGCAGAGATTAGCCACCAGGATACCCTTTAATAGAGTGGTAAATGACTGTGTTCTCATTTTCTGTTCTAGCATTATCATTCTCAGTTTATCCGGAAAATATGTGACCCGCCATATCAAATCCAGTCGTAAGTCGGGATTTTTTTACCCTGTGCCAATGCATTCTCTTATATATGCGAGTTAGGTCGCCTCGCATATATAAGAGAATGCATTGGCCTAACAATTGTTTACAATTTTAATATTTTTTTCTTGTATTCTTTAACAATTTAATAATTTCACCCATACAGAGCCCCATACAAACATGAGCAGACGACACTCTTCTATATGCTTCTATATATGTGTGGGGCTCCCTGCAGGGTAATGGATGTTTTTTATTTTATGTCCTAAAAATTGTAAGAAACATTTATTTAAAAAAAATGATAAAAAATTGTTAGGCCAATGCATTCTCTTATATATGCGAGGCGACCTATGGTCGACTCGCATATATAAGAGAATGCATTGGCACAGGGTAAAAAAAATCCCGACTTACGACTGGATTTGATATGGCGGGTCACATATAGGGTTTCTGGCAGTCTGCACTGCTATATCTCAGCAATGGTCATATATGATATCATACGATATGTTACGATACGATATATTTGCACAAACACAAATAAAGGCAGTATGCTAACAATACAATTCATAATAAAACAATAATTAACAAATAATTACATGTGAACGTGGCATGTCTATAGATACATTTATTGTGTGATGGCAAGCATAATATTAATTCAGAACTCTTATCAAAGAAGATCCGGACCACCTTGCTGATTTTGCTGCTTATTTCAGGTTTATCATTTTTCATTATTACATTACATTTCGGATCGTTTGACATACTTGTGAAATTACTGTGATATCTACCAATCTACCAATTTGGGAAAGTTTATTTCTGAGATCGAAATAGTGTAGTCCTTAATGAAGCGATATTCATGTTCTATATATGATCTCAATGAAATTCCCTGTGAATGTTCACCACAACAAGGGCTTTATATAAGTGAAATGCCAAATGGTAATTTTCAGATTTTGCTTTTTGTTTTGCTTTAGAATTTGGGTTCTGTTGTGACTATGTTTCAATGCGGCACGGTGGGGTTGTATCAGCACCCAAAGTGAAAACTCCTTTTGTCCATTTTTGTCCTCATCCATGGTAGTTCTCGAATTTTGGGAGGGGGTGCCGACATTAGCATTGATATGAAGTGGATCATAACAAATGTGATTAAATAGCTATAGATATCGAATATCCCATTGAGTTTAGCCTTAACTGTTTTTAAACATTCCCCAAGCAAGTGAACTGCTTGCCAACAAGTATTCAGTCATCAATTTGTTAAGTGCACGAACACCGCTGTCATCATGAAAAACGGCAAATGATCGTATTATAATAAAAGTGTAGCCGGACTGCCTGAATCGAAATACCAATATATATCATTTATACGGTATATAATCCACTTAGAATAAGGACAGCACTTCGAGGGCAGTTATACCCGTGTCGATATTCAAATAAGTACATACTGCTTACTGAATATTTAGCCATGCGGTAGTAGCATGAACACCTTTGGACTTGATGTTGTTAGTGGATGAATAATCTCGTCCACTCGGTGAAAGCTGCTGTTACGGGCGGCTGCTGCTTTGGTTTGGTCGAAACATCTCCGTGAAAGGTTCGTATTTGAAAACTTAGTTTGTAGTTTTCGCCTGAAATGTGACGACTCACCAATAATCAATAAGTTTATTACGTTACCCATTTTTTTCTCATCACGCGTATATATTCTTATTTAGTCTCCTTTCGATAAATCTCTAATCCTGCATGCAGACAAATTTATGTCATACATCATGTGTCCTCTCTTGTATATGCAGTTCCACCACTGATCAAGTGGCCCTGCTAATCTGATATGATGTTGGTGGTCTTGTGCAATTGCTATGATGCTGGTAGGGCAAACTGATGCTGTTATTAAAATGTACCGTTATCTTTTCGAAAATTGTCATTTTCGCGGTGTTTGTCGAATCCGAGCGATTTGAGAAAAAAGCTAGTGTCTGTATGAAACATTCAAGAACATATTTGTTGTTGAAAAAATCAATAATGGCTGAGTTTGTGTTTGGAAAACGATGTGAATAGACATGTTGATTATAGTCGATTTATACAGCAACTAATGAAACAAATTTTAAAATATTTCGTAAAATATATGTTGTTGAATGTTTGATACACATAGTGGCTGTTCCTAGATATGTCCAGATTATCCAAATACCGCGAAAATGACAACTTTAGAAAAAATAACGGTACTTGTTCTTAATAGCATCAGTTTGTCCTAACAGCATCATAGCAATTCAGAGGACCCACTAGCATCATAGCACAATAGCAGAACCACTTGACCAGTGGTGAGTTCCGTCCAATCAAACAGGAAATATAGAATATTGTTAAAATATATGGTGGTCAGCTGTGATTTGGTTATATATAAGCTAGAACTCACCCTATCGCATGTTATGAACAAACACAGTTCGTATCAACATTCCCTCAACAATCTTCACGTTTTATTATTCCGCCGAAGCTATAGCCGGACTATGTTGCAAACCTTGTTAATTAATTTAATATTATCATTTCTCATAATCAGTGCAAATTTATCTGCGTCATTAAAATTATTGAATTCACTATCGTGTTTCTCAATTTCGTTGAATAAATTAGATCTTAAATCATCGTATGCGTTACATTCAATGATAAAACGCAATTCAGATTCGACACAGTGTTTGTCACAAATGGAACACAGCCGATTTTATAATGGTATTATTGGATATCTCAATGTCCATCGCAGTGACTCGGCCTTGCTTAAGTGCCCACTAACGCATATCGGACGATCACATGCATTCGCAAAGTTTCTCAAGGACATGCAATATTTCTCATTATGTGCGACTACTGCTCTAACTGGCGGAAGGCCCACTTTTGTCTCATTCACTCCGGACAGCAACCCGATCGACAGTCATTGATCACATCTTGATGCCTAATTCATCTGCAAATATGATTGTATCGTGTCTCATCTTTGAGGATGATGTTAAGAACACCACACGCCACGTGCCAGTTGAATGTACTATACATATTCCACATACTAATGTCGACCCTCCCAGCGGGTTTACCAAGCCACTGTTCAACTGAAAACGACTAGATCGGTCTATATATAACTCTTACCTAAAATCATGGTGTGTTGACTTACCACGCGCATGGACTTCGCTGGAACCCTTTACCCAACAAACCGGCCAAAATAAGCTTCAACAGCCTAAAATATCTTCGGTCTGTCTCAATAGAACCATACAAATATGGATATCATTGGAACCGGCTCCTTGACCACATTGTGATAGTTACAGTTATGCCCTGTGCCAATGCATTCTCTTATATATGCGAGTCGACCATATGTCGCCTCGCATATATAAGAGAATGCATTGGCCTAAAAAAAATCTTTTTTACCAATTGGCACAGGGCCCTTCTGTTGGGCAAAGGGTTATACAACCGCATTGTAAATGTTCTACTCTCGGCCATGCTTCTGAACTAGCTGCTGGATTCAGACAGTTCCGGTCAGCCATGAAACCTTATTGGAATTCCGAACTGTCAAGGTTTCATAAGGAATCCAAGTCAAAACGATCGGCGTGGATTGAATCCGGAAGGGAATATTCAACCGCCTCTCGTTCATACTATGAATATAAACAAGCCACACGAGTGTTCCGGCGTGAATTTCGACGAGCTGCTGAATGTCATCAGCAGAGCATGTTTGACCAACTTGAACATTTCGCTACTTGTGATCAGGTTGCCTTCTGGAAGCAAGTGAATGCAGATCGGAACAAATCATGCCCTGTTGGATCCGCCATCGTTTTCGAAGATAATATGGTGCGTGACCCAAAAGACATTATCTCTGGATGGGAGTCTTATTTCGCAAAACTATTCTCTGCAAACAAACATACTGACCCGGCGTTTGAAGCTGATGTCGAGAGAACTATTAAAAACTTACTGTTAATGTCTCCCAACAATCCAGATATTTAGTCTGGAGAGATAACTGTGCAAGAGATAATCAACGTGATCCGTTCTCTTAAGCAGAACAAAGCAGGAGGTGCAGATGCTCTTGTGAACGAACATATGATGCACATGAACACGGACCAACCTTTCCATAACATGTTGTGTCTCTTCTATAATAACAATCTGACTTTTGAATACATACCAGTGAAGCTGAAGATTGGCATCGTAGTGCCACTGTATATATAAGGGATCTCAAAAACCCAAAGACCGACCTAGTAGCTACCGTGCTATAACGTTGTTACCAGTCTTGTATAAAGTATTCGAGAATGTCATACTGAATAGGATATCCGAAAGCTCCGTTCTCAGTGGAAGCTCACACCCGATGCAAAATGGCTTCAAGAAAGGTATTGGGTGCACAATGACGTCTCTCATATTACAAGTTTGGCACTCTGCGCTCTTGTTGAAACTTCACAACCTCTGCGTAGAAGGAACCAAACTTCGTCTGATCAAAAACATGCTCACTGACTGTAATAGTCGTGTATTATACAATGGATGCATCTCTGACCCATTCACCATATACCAAGGTACTCGACAGGGGACTGTATTATCTCCATTTTCTACCTTGTCTATGTGAATGTAAAATTATCGTATAGTGCTCCCGGACTATCATTTGGAAGTATCGCATGCGCTGCACCGACAACAGCTAACCATATTGCTATCATGTCTCTACAAAACAACATGGCCTCGACTCGATGCTATCAATTTGAAATGGCGTTTTCTGTTTTCGTCTTCCAAGAGCCATGTGGTCGTGTTCAACGAAAGTAAGCAGAAACACAAGTCGATGACTAGATCTTGGTCTCTTGGAGGTACATCCATCACCGAGAGTTCTGATTGTGTACACCTCGGAATTATGCAGACAAAGTTCCAGACCTCTACCATGAGAGCAGAACTAATGTCAGACAAACTGAGGCGGTCTTACTTCTCCACTACAAGAAGCCGAGCACTACAGGTTAGCACACCCAGAACAGTCGTCAAAATCATGAAGTAAGGAATCTTTATTACGGGAAACCGGCTGGGACACACTTTCGAGCAGAAGAGAAAAAGCAAAACTTATTCAATTTTTCAAAATGATTAAGCGAGAAACGCCTCCTTACTTATATATGTCCCTCCGGTATCTGGAAGCCAAACCAATTACGATTTCAGACAAAAAGGCCTCAGGTGCCCCCGTTTTTGTGCGACAAGATATGAAAATTCATTCCTGCCAGCCACCGTAAAACTATGGAATAGCCTTCCATCAGGAGCGAAAAGTTGTGACACAGTATCAGAATTCAAGAGATACATTTCCAAAAATCACAATAGCATACCATCATATTGTTATACAACGTTTACAAGACCAAGTCAAATCTACCACTGTCGTCTGAGATCCTACTGCAGTAACTTGAAATATGATCTGTTTTGTAACCACCTAAACAATAATCCATTCTGCGATTGTGGGGAACTAGAGACCGCCGAACATTTTTTTTACTTCACTGTCCAATTTACAAAAAAAAGAGAGAGATAACTGTTTTGTGGGTCCTATTATGACACTAAATGTGAACACTTTACTTAAAAATGGGTCGGTTAATTCAACGCACAGTGAAAATACAGTCGTTTTCATGTCACTCCAAAAGTTAATAGATAGAACCAAACGATTTAACTGAGTTCCATCACTAACAGATATACATATCTCATCCAAAGAGTACTGAAAATAAATAAGAGCGCTCTCACAGTTAAATTATGTAATCCGGAGGGGGGGGGGGGTCGGATCTGCGGCGATCAGCCGCGGATATGCTCGCGGGTGTCTGTGGAACGGACAATTCATCACTCGAGACCAAAATATATCATGAAGAAATTTTATATCGCGGAAATGGCCACGAATAAGCCTAGGCTTACTGCCAGATCCCTTTATCTCATATGAATGTTTGTGTATGTTATATATGTATTTTTATCACATAATTTGGCCATAAAAGCAGTTTCATAATTATCGGTAATAGACACGTTTAATATCAGCGCGTGCGATGACGTCACGGCGTTCTTCAAATAACTTGCGATCGCTGTAGTTTATGATTGTTGTTTTCGATGAATATTTCGCGTTGCTTCGGGTTTATTTGATCATGTGATAAAAGGTATCTCACACTCGTCCTATTTTATACGTAATTTATCAACCTCGTCCTCTAAATTCTATTTGAGCCTCGGTAAACCTCGGCTCAAATCGAATTTAGTGAACTCGGTTGATAAATTCCGTATAAAATAGAAACTCATGTGAGATCCTCTATATGTGTCTTTTTGATAAATAAAATATTGTTTACACTAAAATCATGAAGTCAGTTGTATTACTGAAATCGTTATACCGAGCTGCACTCTTCACGCTTAACAATGTCACTGCACTTCAGACACGGGAAAAAACACTCCACACCTGTGTTAAACATTGTCAGTCTCTTCCAGTTCGCGTAAGAACGAACTTCCTCCTGGCCATCAAACCTCGCTGGAACTGTTCATCTTTAAACTACGTGTTCTGTTTTGGGAGACAGTCGTCGGGATTCGTGATCGATGTGATGCCCATTCTCGTGGAATATGGTCTGCTCGAGTTCGTTCTAATCTTCATTGATACGGGAGTGTTTCCCGGCAAAAAAGAATGGAAGAACCTCGTGAAATCAAAAGTTAAAAACTGTTATCGGGCAAATTGGTCGGAATCTGTTGCCAATGATTCAGAAATAAGTTTCTTCTTGCTACGTCACTCAGACCCTCTCAATCTCTGGAACGTATGGGATCTCGTATCAAGGAATCGCCATTGTTCAAAAGAACTGCGACATCTGGTACTTCTTCTGAACAAAACGACATACGCAAACAGTCTGTGCTGTGCTCGATCTACAACAACGAAATTATACACGTAATATCTGACTGTCGAGCCCAATCGTTGATTCATGTCAGGAATATATTCTGGGAGAGAGTGGTCGATGTGTACGGCATTCAGGGCTACGAATTCCTGGCTTCAATCTCTGTGGACACATTCGCATCTCTCCTTCTTGGAAACTCTAGCATATGCGAAAGGTCAAACCATATCCACAGTTCCGTAAACCTTGTTATTGATGCTGTTGTCTTTCTTTTCGACTCTTGCAACATTGCGAAGGGTGTTCGTAACTACTAGCTTCCACGAATATGCTACAAACTGTCAGTTTTCCAACGCGCATAAACTAAAACTTGTGATTGTGCACGCATCTTTCTTTCTATTATAGATATGTATTATTAATGCTTGTGTGTGTATACTCTTCCATTATACTGTTTGTATAATCTCTCCATACATGAGTCATTGAATATATCATTGCGAAACACTTCCATGTGTTCTGACTTCAATGTCTTTGTCAGCATCTGTTCATGCTGCCCTGTTAGTTTGCCTGCGCTATTGATTACAATGGTTTACGCGAGAAGATAGAGCGTCTCCTTGACCCCAATCGTAAAATTGGGTATACGTGTATTTTGAGTATGTTAGTACTATAGTACTATATATTTGAGAATCGTTGATAAAAATGGGCGTAAGTATATTTTCGATAGAGCAGGTCGCCAGAGCGTCATGTGTTTATATTTTTGGCTAACAAATTGGTTCATCGTGTGAAGTTGTTTTGATATCTCGGCCGACTATTGCGTGTCTGCAACTAAATAATCTCAGCATAAGATGGCTTAACCAAATTATTCATAGAGCAGGTCGTCACATTTGAGCATCATGTGGGTGTGTGTATATTGTTGGTTCATCGTGTGAAGTTGCTTTGTAATCTCGGCCGACTATTAAATGTCTGACACATCAACTAAATAATCTCAGCTTAAGACGGCTTAACCAAATTATGTGCTTAAAGGTTCAGACAGGCATACATCTTACTGAAAATATTCACGGCCGACTATTAAATGTCTGCAACCGAATAATCCCAGCTGTTTATCGCGTTAATGCTAATACGTCACATAATCTTAACACACGTACATATTAGCAGCTTATCGAACTATGCATACATACGCTCAAATAATATGTACAAGTGGGTATACATGCAATACTTGAAGTTACTTTGATGTTATTGTTATTTTGAACTAACTGAAAACATGATGATGCAAGAAAACTAAGATGCATGCATCAGGTCGGCCGTGAACTATCTACCATAGAATTGCTGTAGCTATCTAGCAGCTTATCACGTGATCAGTAAGTGTGTCAATCGGGTGTCCACATATGTCCACAATGTTTTATTTGCAATAATTGGACATTATACTCTCACGTAAATAACAAGGAGCGTTTATTCATTACCTCTCTATCACGATGAAGTTATTAAGCATCGTGTAGCACTATTTCACCAAAGGTCACATGTTAGACGTGCACACGTATACATACGTAATATCAGACTAAACAAAGCTGTTGATATGTTTCTTTCATCTTTTATATGATGACTTATAACAATCTTTAACTTATTTATCGATCTATGTTAGAACATGGCCGCAACAAAATCATGACCATAACAAAAAACATTACCTTAACCTTACCATTACGCATGAATATAAATTTACCATGTGTAAATATTGTCAGATTATCGTCTGATGAGCAAATCCTATGTTTACATTATACTTAATCTCAGGTATGACTAGAATTGTATCATGTGTGCGCACACACACACACATATATATATATATATATATATATGGTCATAGCGTGACGAGCAAAATGTGATGTTTACACACTTAAGCTATGGACAAACAATACATCTCGCATCTACAGTGGAGTCTACTTCATTGTGAAATAAGTCACTCTGGGTTATTTGACCATAAACCTGTTACACCTTAGCCCTTGGTTTATTGTAATTTAATGAAAATTTTACACATCGTGATTGCTTTCAAAAATAGTACAACTTCCTGTTGGTAATACACGAATGAAGAGTGTTTCATTCATACGAAATTACTACACGAATGAACTGAAATTTATATTTCACATCTTCCCAACAACAGATACAGACATAGTCATAGTGTTATACTGTCTTGCATGTACCCATGCTATGACATCATTAGAAGGGGCAATACACTCAAGGAGTTAAAGTGACACGAAACAAGGGACGTGATGCAATATTGGTGTTTGAATATTAAAGGAACACAAGACACTCTAAAGGGACACAAGACACTCATTATGAAAGAATGTTAACAATACAAGCGCAGTGGTTGAAAGTTAAAATGACACAGAACAATATTTAAAGTTCAAATTTTCGGGCACTTAATGCGCCTTTTATCATTACGTATCGTTTCTCACTCTACAATTCCCAATAATCCACTCACTCTCTCCCCGCTTATAGATATATAACGAAAACGAGAATATCATGTTGATGAAGTTTATTGAAATTTAATCGTCCGAATTGTCATCACTTTCGTCAGAAGTGTCATTTGTTCCGTCCATGAACTTTTCTAGCATCGGTTTGTACTTTAATATTGACATTTTCACTGCATCACATTCTCCATAACCATTATTCAAATATTTGTCGACTTTATCCATGACTCTGTTGTGCAGAGTCCCATTGCGCAGCTGCAGATACGCAAATATTGTCATAGCATAACCATTCATAAATTGCTTCATATCTTTACTTTTAAGGTCCTTGTCAGCTTGTACTCTTGCTTCTGTTTCGTTCGAGCCATTTTCCTTATACGTGTCCACTATATCACTCCATTCCTCATGTGTTTTATCTCTACTCTCATCACACAAACTTTTGAAGTATTCATCTTCATTCAATTTAATTTTCTTATTCTGACTATCATCCGTGTCCTCAGTTAATTTTCGTTTTAACTTATTTTCTTGACACCAGTTTTTTTACGTGTCTCTGAACATCATAATGATCTTCGAACAAAAGCCCTCAGTCATTACAAGGGTACGACATGTCTTCTCGAATGTCTATGTTTTGACGGTTCTTCTTATTAATTTCATCGAGCTCACCAGGTGGCCTTATGTCGTTAGTATAGTCATTATGTTGACCCTGGGGCACAATATAATTATATGCTATGCCCTTCTGTTGACCAGGGAGTTCTCTGTCATCGTATGTCATCGCATTCTGTTGACCCTGGGTCTCAGTGTCTTTTGTATGTTTTTTCATCCCATTCTGTTCATCTTGGTGTTCTCTGTCTTTTTTGAGATTATATTTCATGCCATTCCATTCACCCATATGTTGGTTCGTGTCCTCTTTTAGTACATTCTGTCACAGACGTAATGTGTCCGGTGTTGTGGCTTTTAAATCCACCAGTAGGTAACCGTACGGTTCACTCGTCGCTTCCGAAAACTTTCGAACCATACGCTGAGGACATTCAGGATACATCTGTCTTGATAATGTTGAAATTAATCCCTTGTCGATTGGGTTATTGAACAATACCATATATTGACAATTTCGTCGTTGCGTTGGATCTTTGTTGTAGTAGAAATTCTGGTTCAAACTTATCAAAGATAAGTTCAAATGGTGACTTCCTTCGGAATGCAAATCATTTACTCTCTGGTATTTTGATGAAATTTGCATCAAGTCATCGAGTATAACTAGATTTTTATACCGGGGGTTGATAAGAGAATCCAAGTTTGCTGGTATTCCTCGTATAAAGTTGACCTGAGGGGTGACGGTATACTTTATTTCGTCATATAGGGGCCGCCAATATTTATAAAACCATATTATTCTGTCAGGTGCGGGTGATATTTTTGAGGCAGACTTTTGTAGCAAGGTTTTCACGAAGTATGTCTTCCCACTAGATGTCGGTCCACTTACACATGCCATGAATGGATGCTTGAAAATAAAATCTTCTTGGACATTGGCCATTGGATCATCAAAGCAGGATGTTATGTCGCTTTGTTGCTGTTTCCCCTGCTGGTGTTGTAGTATCTGGTGTTGCTGTAATGGCTGTTGTTGTGGCTAATGATGCTGCTGCCTGTTGCTGCTACTGTTTGTTGCTGCTGCTTGGTGCTGCTGCTGTGGGTGTCGGTTAACAAACTCAGTGTGCTTCGATTGTACATGTCTTATCAAATCATGGTTCCGCACATACTCACTAGAGCAAATTGAACACTGGTGCTTCATTTATACTTGACTAAAATGTCTCGGTATATGGATTTCCTTTATACAAATGTTCCTTATAACCTAAAATATGTCCTGTCCGTATGTTTGATAAATTTATGTAGATGAAATAGTCTGCCGGAGAAGCACTGTGTAGACGGGGAATCAACAGGTCTTGTCGGTAAGAGAGTCAGACGAGAAGTGAAGTCTCGGCTATTAAAACATAGTAATGCGATAGCGAACATCAAACGAGTCTGGGCACGCATATCTGTCAAAAGATACAATAGCCGTCATTGGTCAATCTATCCTCGGTATCACTTTTCGATCTATAAAATCAATTTCACCGAGAGGTTCCCTCGTCATTGGTAGTGACGTAATTGCGGCGTTTTGCGGTATTTTACTGCGCCGGCGGCGGCGGCAACAACGTCTGCGACAGAATGTACTAAAAGAGGACACGAACCAACATATGGGTGAATGGAATGGCATGAAATATAATCTCCAAAAAGACAGAGAACACCCAGATGAACAGAATGGGATGAAAAAAACATACAAAAGACACTGAGACCCAGGATCAACAGAATGCGATGAAATACGATGACAGAGAACTCCCTGGTCAACAGAAGGGCATAGCATATAATTATATTGTGCCCCAGGGTCAACATAATGACTATACTAACGACATAAGGCCACCTGGTGAGCTCGATGAAATTAATAAGAAGAACCGTCAAAACATAGACATTCGAGAAGACATGTCGTACCCTTGTAATGACTGCGGGCTTTTGTTCGAAGATCATTATGATGTTCAAAGACACGTAAAAAAAACTGGTGTCAAGAAAATAAGTTAAAACGAAAATTAACTGAGGACACAGATGATAGTCAGAATAAGAAAATTAAATTGATGAAGATGAATACTTCAAAAGTTTGTGTGATGAGAGTAGAGATAAAACACATGAGGAATGGAGTCATATAGTGGACACGTATAAGGAAAATGGCTCGAAAGAAACAGAAGCAAGAGTACAAGCTGACAAGGACCTTAAAAGTAAAGATATGAAGCAATTTATGAATGGTTATGCTATGACAATATTTGCGTATCTGCAGCTGCGCAATGGGACTCTGCACAACAGAGTCATGGATGAAGTCGACAAATATTTGAATAATGGTTATGGAGAATGCGATGCAGTGAAAATGTCAATATTAAAGTACAAACCGATGCTAGAAAAAATCATGGACGAAACAAATGACACTTCTGACGAAAGTGATGACAATTCGGACGATTAAATTTCAATAAACTTCATCAACATGATATTATATTCTCGTTTTCGTTATATATCTATAAGCGGGGAGAGAGTGAGTGGATTTTATTGGGAATTGTAGAGTGAGAAACGATACGTAATGATAAAAGGCGCATTAAGTGCCCGAAAATTTGAACTTTAAATATTGTTCTGTGTCATTTTAACTTTCAACCACTGCGCTTGTATTGTTAACATTCATTCATAATGAGTGTCTTGTATCCCTTTAGAGTGTCTTGTGTTCCTTTAATATTCAAACACCAATATTGCATCACGTCCCTTGTTTCGTGTCACTTTAACTCCTTGAGTGTATTGCCCCTTCTAATGATGTCATAGCATGGGTACATGCAAGACAGTATAACACTATGACTATGTCTGTATCTGTTGTTGGGAAGATGTGAAATATAAATTTCAGTTCATTCGTGTAGTAATTTCGTATGAATGAAACACTCTTCATTCGTGTATTACCAACAGGAAGTTGTACTATTTTTGAAAGCAATCACGATGTGTAAAATTTTCATTAAATTACAATAAACCAAGGGCTAAGGTGTAACAGGTTTATGGTCAAATAACCCAGAGTGACTTAATTCACAATGAAGTAGAGTCCACTCTAGATGCGAGATGTATTGTTTGTCCATAGCTTAAGTGTGTAAACATCACCTTTAAGCACATAATTTGGTTAAGCCGTCTTAAGCTGAGATTATTTAGTTGATGTGTCAGACATTTAATAGTCGGCCGAGATTACAAAGCAACTTCACACGATGAACCAACAATATACACACACCCACATGATGCTCAAATATGACGACCTGCTCTATGAATAATTTGGTTAAGCCATCTTAAGCTGAGATTATTTAGTTGCAGACACGCAATAGTCGGCCGAGATATCAAAACAACTTCACACGATGAACCAATTTGTTAGCCAAAAATATAAACACATGACGCTCTGGCGACCTGCTCTATCGAAAATATACTTACGCCCATTTTTATCAACGATTCTCAAATATATAGTACTATAGTACTAACATACTCAAAATACACGTATACCCAATATTACGATTGGGGTCAAGGAGACGCTCTATCTTCTTACGCGACAATTGGGTGAGCCATGTTAAAGGTAATTTACAATTCAGAGTTTCTTTGTAGCATGCGGATAAGATATTATGACACTATATATGATAGCATGGATATATAAACTGCACTTTTTAAAAAGTTAAATTTTGAAGTTTTCTTGGTACCTGAAAACAGTGAACATTAAATTAATTTTAACGTCCTATAAAGTATAGAAAGTAGACGTATAATTGAAGTGTGTGTCACAGTCATCACATACCAAATTGCAAACAGATGGAAACAAGCTTCAAACAATCTTTTATCTTTTTCTTTTTTTTACATAAATTACTCATTTCAATGGTTTTCAAATATGATAGGAAATATGTGAATGGGGTGAAATAAATACAAAATAAGATTTAACTTTTTCAATGAACTTTATACATACAAATATGTATAATATATAGTCGCTATACATAATTAACAGAAATGTATACCCTAACATCAGAAATAGAATAATTTTCACTTTTCTCAAGGCAATTTACAGATATGGGGTGCATTTAGCTCGATAATATGTCATCTTAATTATGACATAAATATATAGGCTTATGTACACCTTTACTAAATGCCACAATTAAACATTACCGAGAATATGTTCATAATATCATCATACTACATTGTGATGTACTATGAGTGTTATATATGTACTTGTTAATGTTACACAATCTATATCAGGATCTGAATAAAAACTATTAAAACAAAAACAAAAAAATTGCAAAAAGAAAGACCAAGCAGATTTTAAGAAAATCCATTTTGAAATATCAAGAACTTTTGGAAAAACGTGCATCTATGGCTTAACAGTTTGCTTACAATAATTGTGGTTTTACAGTTGAGCATCGTGAAGATACCTGAGACAAGATGGAGTTCATGGGAGCGTTTAACACGAACCACTCGTTCGGAACCTATAAGTTCGGTGAGTAAATTAATTACACGTGGAAGGTCCACATAGAACCAGTTAGTAAACCAAAGAGGATATTATTTGAGAACAATTGAAGATTATTGTAATGAATAGTTGTCATTAATTCGAGAAAACATGTTCTCAATTAGCAAACATTAAAGCTAAAAAGAAAAAACAAATCGGTGCGGTTTATAGATTAGGACTCTTCGAACAGCACCCTATTATTGGGGGTAGACAATGATAATACAATGTACACACATTTGTACAGAGCTAAAGTTGCCAATTCTGTACTGTCGGAACAAGGAAATAATTTGCGATATGCAATACACGTCGACTTCCATTTCACACAACTGGGTGCAAAAATAAATAATATTACAACCATAAAGATATTGAATTATGTAATGTGTGGGGATCCATATATACTTGGTACAGAAAGACTTTACCACCGAAGTGATTACGCGTTCGCGCTACCGTAGACTATACTTTGTAAACCATGCGCGTGTCTTGAAGTCATTTACGTAAGTAGGGGGTCGTGGGTGTATATAAGGATTAACTGTCATGTGGACTGTTTTTTATGGAGATGTAACCGTGAGGTAAGTGGTCATGACTTGTGTAAAACCCGAAGGGTTTTACATACTAGTTATGACCACTTACCTCACGGTTACATCTCCATAAAAACAGTCCACATGACAGTTAATCCTTATATTTATATACATTTATCGAAAAAGCCACTTTTGTAAATGTATTTAAATAGAAAAGTGTATCGTGACAAAACCAGCCCAAAATATCACATAGCACCCTTGGCAAAAGTTAACAGGAACAATTGAAACCCGATGATTTATTAAGTCAATCCTGCGCGAATCCAAATGCGCACAAAACATTACGCGTTCGTCTTTCCAAACCCAAATGACGTATCGATGTTGTTATGAGCTTGCAGTTATGAGCCGTTGCGCATTCACCGAGAAATAATTGCAACTAGCCACATGGGCGCCGACCAATCGGAATGCTGGATTTAGTGATGATCACACTTAGTATGTAAATATACGTGGTTAAAGGCGAGGTTATTTTCATAAATTGTTCACGTGGCATAAAATTTGCCAAATTTTATAAAGACAAGTGATTTTCACTACTGTGAACAATTGCCATTATTAGTCAATTCAATTGACAGATTAAAAGTCCATATATGCAGCGTAAAACAAATTATTCCTTCTCTGCTACTCAAATGAACATTTCTGTCATTTTAGTTTTATAACCAGGCCATATCATCGCTATATTTAGAAACTGCTTAGCTCGATTGCTGAATGTCAAACTTAACAAAGATGACATTACTGTGAAAGTCATTCTTAGTGAAAATTGCTCTTTAAAATTTGACAAACATTATGCTACTTGAAAATAACCGGACTATACCTTTAATTTCAACTTGTTCGAGTTTCATGTAAACCAAAACACTAGTAACTGTTGTTAACAGTTAACTGAGGAAGGAAACTGAGCCTATTTACATGGTAGTTTTATTGTGAAGATTTCGTCTTTATTTTTAGATGAGCGATTGGCCGGTTTTCCATTGATGTCGACATTTTGGCCCACGGCGATAATTATATGGGCATATTGGGCCATAATCTTTCTTGGTCCTTTCTATATGGAGAACAGAAAGCCGTTTGATCTCAAGAAAATACTTGTTGTATATAATATTGCCATGGTGATACTTTCGCTGTATACTTTTCTCGAGGTGAGTTTCCGGTGTACTGTAGATTATGTCAGGAACTCCATACTCTGGCTATGCCCGTTGAGTTCATATTTCACCAGCTCAAAACCTGGGTCTGTTTTAGGTTTTCGCTGGGGACCCATGGCTAAGGCAACTTTTTTCGAGCCGAATTTGCTTTGCGTGGCTTAAGAGACCATAACTAAACCCACCCGGAGGTAATCAGTTCGTGTTTATCGCACACTCTGTTCACAAAGTCGACACCTTTCGCATAATGAACGACATATAATTATTACGAATAAGATACTACGTCACTGGTTTCTTTCTTTTCGTTGTCGTTTTTTCCCCAGGCTATCCGTTGAATTGTTACGATTACGGTTTTGGGCTTTAAAAAAAAAAACTCACAAAAAAAACTAACAAATATATCATACTAGCAGGTTAGCCCGCCACTGGCGGCGTTGGTCAGTAACATGACAATTTTTAATGTTTTAAATTAATTTAATTGTTTTTTTTCAATGAATTAATATTAATTTTTTGTTTATAACATGAGTTAATTGTGCATTTTTAATTTACCGGATTTTTTAATTAATTTTTTTGATTTTTCAATATTTTACCCGTGCATTTTTAATTTACTGGATTTTTTAATTTTTTTTAATTTAATTTTTGGTTTTTCAATATTTTACCCGATTAGACCTTATTTTAACCGATTAAGGTGAAGAAGACATAAGAATCACTAAACACGCAGTACCCGTCCCTAAAAGAGGTATGATTTAAGGGTTTGTATTCACACAACACGCAGTACCCGTCCCTAACAGAGGTATGATTGAAAATTTCCCCCGTTCCTAGGAACGACAGACATAAGAATCACACAACACGTTAATTCTGCATTTTTAATCGAGATAAATGCATTTCGCGTTTCGCGTCCGTAGTTTCGTACGCATGGTTAACCGTTTAGCAACCTCGATGGCAATAAAGAGCGTTCGTCGGTTAACGACTCCAAATACGGTCAATATAAAGATCGTTAATGCCTTAACCCCCCCCCCCCCCGAAGCGACGTTTGCGGTGATTTTGATGATTGGGCGTGGAGAATGAGTGCTCAGAGCTTGTCCAAAATGCGACGTGGACGATCCACGTGGCTTTTTACCCTTATATAGGAAATTTGAGCTCGATCCGACAAGTCGTTTTAGATTCTATGAAGTACCCACATACACACATATATATATACACATATACGGAAGTCTCAAAATATATAGGAGATAGAATAAGTTCGCGGTCGTTTCTCACCCCCTGTCGCCAAGTTGCTGCACTCATTTTTAAAGACATTCCAAACCGAGCGAAAAGAGAAAGTGGTCGCGTTATATGGAAATAGGTACACGCCTATGTTATAATTTAACACTACGCATATATGGGGTGGCAAAAGTGATTATATTTTTTGGCACACCCATAGAGACCCCATATGAAGTTTTATTATATTTACGGATTCGGTTTGGTTCAAGGTGTGTATTGTATAACACGCCTCTAGCTACAAAACATAAAGGGTGGCGGCGACATGGGGATTGTGGTGTCTCCCCCCAATTATGGGCAAAATTCTCAACAGATGGAAATTGCATACCTAACACAATATTTGTTGGAAATTTCAACAATAGGTTGCAATGGTTAATAATGGTTAATAATAAATTCTACATACATTACTGGTTGAAAAATCAAACTACAATAACAATTTCAGTTGCATTATCTTTCTACGTTTGGTCAAAATATTGGTTATATAGAAATGGGCGTCAGTTGGAAAATGTTCAACTTAGGTGGTGTCCGGTGGATAAGTCCAATCCTTGGAGAGCTGGAAGCCAGACCGGATGCTAGGATCAGAACCGTGGTTCCTCCCCGGTGGCGAGTTAAGGACTGCTAATAAAAAAAATCGAGTCCTGAATAATTTTCATGGAGTTATTCCTCTATCTAATTATGTTAACATTTTACGGTGTTCAATCACATATAAAACATCTTCTATAGGTTTCTCCCTCCCCAGTATCCACTCAAAATGAAATAAATAAAATAGCAGTGCATTGTCTCCGTCTGATAAATTCCTGTATTATTTTCCCCATTGGTCTAATAAGTCACATGGGGCATACCTGACATTGCCCGTCATGCGAACGTGCCATTAAAGTTATTGTACAGGGATAGTGGATACTCTCGTCAATTAGGGCGCGTACACATGGCGGGCAAGAAAATATCAGGTATGCCCCATGTGACTTATTTGACCAATCAAATAAATAATACCGGAAAATATCCGACGAAGGCAGCGCGCTGATATTTTATCGCCAGTTGGTGATATGTGTTCACCTTGATTGGTGGCCATCGGTATCCGTTAACTAATCTCTACAAGGGACACGCTGGTAACCGTTCACGCACTCGAGTTATGATCCTCAATATTATCGCCTGTTTCCACAATTGACTTCGTAATTCCATTTTGGATTGTTTGACATAATCACTAAGCTATTATATGGATATTTGTGGGGACATATATATCTTTGGAGGGTTTCCGCTGACGGAGGATGTCCATGGATTTCCAACTGCACCCCTCTTGAATCGGGCCAAAGACCCAATATCACATAATTGAATTTGCACACCATCCATCGTCTTGGAATTTCCCATATGGTACCCCACATACCTTGAATTTTGACTGGACACCGGGGAGGGAGGGGCCTAGAAGAAATTCCAAACCAATAATTTGACCAAAGTAGGAAAAATGCAAATGTTGGTCTAAAACCACGAATTCCACATACATTAATGGTTGAAAAATCAGACTACAAGAACAATTTCAAACCATTGTTGGTGTGAAATTTCCAACTAATATTGTTTCCAAGTTGGCGGGGGTCTCATGTCCCCACATGCACCCATGTAAGTTCGGTAACGTAATGTACACCACAGCCCCATGCACCAAGCAACAATCTCCTGAAAACTTCATATGGGGTCTCAATGGGGTGGGGTTATCCGATTTGCCACAAAACCATAATAACATTTGTCACCCCACATATACATGCACTATGAAATTATAACATTTCCAAATTTCCAAATAACGTGACCACTTTCTCATTATGCAGACGGTCTTTATGCATGAGATCAGCAACGTTGCTAATCGCACCCGTCTTCGGTAATACATGTCAACAGTTGGAAATTTCAAAAAGCTATGAATTGCCAAAATGGACTATAGGTTGTTTACCGGACGCAATTCACTTGAACCAACATGACTAATACTGTTCTGATTGAGCTCAATCAACGCCGTCTAAACCGCAGCGTTCTCATGGGCGTAATCTTTGCAGCAAGAAAATATCAGTGTGCAATTTTACCTGATATTTTCTTGCAGATATTTTCTTGCAGCTTCATGTGTATACGCGCCCTAATTATTGTTGTCTTTTCTCTGCAGTTCGGATTTGCTGGTTGGTTCACATATTATAGTCTTGGTTGCCAACCGATGGATTTATCAGAGAGAGGTATGCGGGTGAGTTCGCACATATATGACACTATTATTTGGAATGTGTGGTCATTATGGGATGGATATCGCACTCCCGTAAGCTTCGAATATTCGTTGTTATCAAAGGAAGTCAAGTAACCAAGTTTGAAAGGACTTGCTATTCAAACCTACATGTATAATGAGACCAGGTAACTTTATGAGCGAATGATTTAATTACACCAAGGATCCGAAACACTTGTTTTAAATTTTGCCAGCGGATTTGTAAGGAAATTTATCCATTGGTGTGTTATATTTGTTTTGAATGAAAATACTAAAGAAAAGTTGTCCCAATTGATTATCGCATTTTATAAGAAAATATCGATATGAAATAAAGAGTAATTGATAGAAGCGTTTCCGGTCTTCGACTCATATTTATTATTTTATACCCCGAAAACTATATAACATGTATTTAGGAAGTGATAGACCATCTTTAACGAAAGTTTCTTTTATTTCAGATGGTTTACGTTAGTTATATCTTCTATTTGTCAAAACTAATAGAATTACTTGACACCGTAAGTATACTATACAGCTGTTTCCCGGTTTCGAGCGCGTGACAAATCTCAATGTCTCCCGAAAGGAAGGGCAACGACTGCTTTGTTATCCGATTACTAAAGACAAATTCCTTGTCATTCACTTTCTCTCGCGATTATAGTTTCTAGGATGTCTAATCATATAAGTTAGCCAAGTCGTTAGGATTAGGATTTTGATAATCGCCGTTTATTTACCATTATTTTTGGTGGTTAAGTTCATACACTGGCAAGTTTGCACCGTGTGTTTTGCAGGCATTTCGTCGTAGAAAACTATATGATTCTAGAATATGAACGGAAACATGTATGTAAAATGCATTTGTAACACAGCTAGCTACATGAGAAGTAAAATCTCTGTAGTTCCACCTGTAGCGATGCTACCGTAATTTGCCTGTAAATTACCTGCAATTATCTCGCAAGAATCAATAATACAGATATTATCAAAACATACCGTGCAAATTTTCCAGTGTATGAACGTACCGTAAGGGTACGTTCATACGCTGGCATGTTCTGCAAGGCATTTCATCATAGAAAACAACATGGTGCCATAATTTGAAAGTAAACGTGCATTATGGTGCATATAATATGAATTTTTACCAAAGCGAACGACATAGCACGAGAAGTAAAAGTTATGTAGTTCCACTTGTAACGGCGCTACTGACACTTGCCTTCAAATACCTGTAAGATTGATTCTTGCGAAATAATTGCACACTATTTACAGGCAAATTTCGGTAGCATGGCTATATTATATACAGGTGGAAATACGGGGATTTTATCACGCATGTAGTTAGGTGTGGTACAAATGCAGTTTATATGCTTGTTTCCATTCATATTCTGGCACCATATCGTTTTCTACGACGAAATGCCTGCAAACCATACTGTGCAAACTTGCCAGTGTATGAACATACCCTAAGGGTACGTTCATACGCTGGCAATATTGCACTGCAAACTGCAAAAATGCCAGCTGCAAAATTGCCAAAACGGAATAATTTCTGCCAGTTGTCAACAAATCAGCGTTAGTAGTGATCATGTAGGACAACGGTTTTTTTTTTGCGTGATTGCTGATATCGCTGAGCTCTTTACACTTTATCAAGAACACAGCGCGTGTTGATATTCTTAGGCCAGTCAAAATAATGTGACTTAATATGTTGGAATGTGATATCGCCACGGCCAGCTCCATCGATGGGATGCTGCTAATATACATGTATTAGTATCATAAACGCCGCCTAGAGACGAGATGGTGGGTTCGCACTTGGCTCAAGGAAGAAAACCGATACTTTCCGACTTTCGAGAAATCCCAATGGTACCCACCGTCTTGTATTGGTGTTTTACAACTTGTACCACAAATTCCTAACCTTACATCCATGATTGGCAATTCACTCAAAAAATTACAACTGCATGCATGCAAAGTCCCCCTTGTAACATACATACATTATTTCATCTTAATATGTATTATCAAACTTTCCAACTATTGGAATTTCCTTTCGTAACATCCCTATAATATGGTTGATAATTCTCAACTGATTGCTACATTTCAGTAAACAAAAATCGGTCTTCGGTCTAAAAACAAAAAATTTCACACTTAATACTGTTGTTTGATATATCAAATTATCAGCACAAAATTCAAACTATTTTGGTCGGAAAATTTCCAACTGTTGTAATTTGGGAATCTACCCCTGACACACGCCCCTGGTGATAAAGTATTGCCTTAATTGAAATAGGTTTATGAAAATACTTGAGAATGTTCATATATATTAACTAACTGAGCTATCCGGCGTTGTTCATATGAGTTAGAATGTATTTTATGCTTTATGTCAGTACTAAATGTACATAATTAACAGCCCTATATGCTTGTGAATAGTTGTATACATGTGTATATATGCTTTATCAATGCCAAAGACTAACCATTATCACTCTGTAAATACCCCTCCCCACCACGACACAAGCAACATCACGTTCAAAACATGTATGTTACATCAAAACAGTCTTGGCTAGATGATGTTGGCACGGGTTCCAACCCCGATATGGGCGAAAATCGGTAGCTGTCAATGATCCATTCCGATCGATGCGTGGCAAGTTCGATAATAAATTACAAATTGTTCAAGCTCACTGAATTAAGCACATTTGAAACAACGAATACTCATACTGAGTCCGTGCCTCCATAAATATTATATACATTTGGTGAAGTTGGCGACACTGGTTGTGTCCATTTTGCCAGGCCCCTTACCTCAGCTCCCACATTTCTGACTTGAGAAGTACCACTTTCTGGACTCTTTATACCACGTCACGAGTTACCCTAAAATGGTCGAAATATGTTGATTTTAATGAGGGAACGGATGCGTATATGTCAATTGATACGTATATTTTAAACAAATAACGACCAATCATCATAATAGTGGTTTGTTCTATCAATCATACATCAGCATCATCATCATCATCATCATCATAATACGGAACAAGTCTTGCGACTTTTCGTCCAATAACATTATTTGCAATGTTTGTTTACAAATATTTGTACCGTCATTCGATATTTACTTGTGAGTCACTTGAACATATTACTAACTAATTCTTGGCGTCGAACTCGTATTTTATATAATAGCAGAATGAGTCTATGTATATTTTGAATTGATCGAGTGTTGGAGCCAAAACTGCGAAGTCTGGCAGAGAGTTCCAGCTATTTACCACCCTCTGCGTGAAGAAATATTTCCATATGGCCTTGTTAACAATGGGCATCTGTAGCTTTTTATTATGTCCTCTTGTTCTTCCTGATGAATGTCTTTCTAATAGGTCACAGGCATTGATATTGTAATGACCATTCAATTCAACAGTTTATATACCTCGATTAGATCTCCTCTAAATCTTCGATATTTTAAAGTCATCAGGTTGAGTCTTATCATTCGGTCTCGGTAGCATAGAGTTTTGATTTGACGAACTAGTTTCGTTGTTTTTCTTTGTATTTCTCTAACACAATGCTTTGATATTTGTGATGTGGTCTCCATGCAGAGTTACAGTATTCGATGATTGGTCTCACCATGCTTATGTAGAGCGATTAGAAAGTGTCGATGTCCAAGTTCGTGAAATTTGTATTGACTATGCCGATGATTTGAGAAGCTTTATTGTTTTAGGATATTGTAGGAAGGCTAATATGCCCGTGTAAAATTGGGTTATAGCGATGGGATATCTCGCACGACAACACATTTCGGGTTTTCGTGGGGTGTGTATTCGCTGGATGTCTTATATTTGCTGTATGTAACTATTATGACCGCGTTAATTGCGTTCGATGTTTAGGTATGAACAATAGCTGGGCCATGCACACTTGAAGATTTTATGGCGGGAACACAATTTTTTATCCGCATTTAGAAGCTTTCTGGTGTGGTGAATGAGAAACATGCAGTAATAAGCCGTAGTTTTTTTGTAATAATTTGAAGGATTAGTTGTTTTAACGGAATTCTGATACGGTGCATTCATGTAACCAATATATTTTATATTATAATTTATATTTATGGCTAATAATATGATCTTGAGGGCGTTACCATTTCTAACTATGGTTTTCTTGTCATAAATCATCGTTGATTGTTGTCAGTCAGACACGACCGATCACGAGCTAGTCGGTAGACGGCAAAAACGCCAGCTAACAAAACGACCATCGGGCATGGCATTTTTGCAGTGCAATTTTGCCAGCGTATGAACGTACCCTAAGGAGGAGACGAACGTTTTGCATAAATCCAAAAGATATTTTCAACAAAGAATTTCTCTGGATTTATCTGGCAAATAATCTTTAATTTCACATATCATCATCTGCATTGTATGTATATTCTGGGCAATTATTAAGAAACACAAAAAACAATGGATTCTAATACATTTGAGAGGTTGAAAATATTATTTCTTTTTTGTTCCTTTTTGGTACCAAGAACTACTAGAATAACTAATAATTTCACAAATACAACACTCCAATAACCAAATAGCGTTTTATCTTGGCTCTAAGGGAGGAGGCTTCATTTGTATTATGATGTTGAGTTAGATTTTTTATTGCATAATATAGCATCATACCCCCATATATTATAATGAAGAATAAAACATTCACAATTATTCCAGCCCAATGAAAACAAATGTTGACATGCATTGTGGTCCACCCAAGCAGAGAACAATCAACTGGAATTAGGCCAAAGTGTTAGGAGATATGGTGCATGGTCAGCTTTAACTTGGATATGAACCCATGACCCAGAACTCTTCTCACCCCAATTTGTCATTGATCAACAGGCATGAACATTCTCAAATATATATAGAAAATGATTTGTAGCTAGTTGCCTTTCTAAATGAAAATAATCATTAAATTTCACGAATCAAGAATAATTAAGTCTCCTCTCATGATCTTCAGATATAATACATGGATATATGAACTACACTTTTGAAAACAATCTATTTTACAGAAGTTCTTGGTACTTTAAGAAATATGGAATCTCAAATTTAGAAAATTCCTAACCTATATATATATATATATATATATATATATATATATATATATATATATATATATATATATATTGAATAGTAGAAAGTTCAAACGTACAGTGGTATATATAGATAACATGTGATTAAAAACACAAACACATCATTTGGCTTTAAAACTAGGCCTTTCACGGCTTCAGGGCCGATCTTCAGGTTCCGCCATTTTTATTTTGTATTGTGACCTATTGTCACAATACAAAATAAAAATGGCGGAACCTGAAGATCGGCCCTGAAGCCGTGAAAGGCCTAGTTTTAAAGCCAAATGATGTGTTTGTGTTTTTAATCACATGTTATCTATATATATATATATATATATATATATATATATATATATATAGATATATAGATATATATATTGCCAAACAAGCTAGATGAAACATCATAATTGATACATTTGACACCCGAAGCTACCAAGACTTTGAAATGTCATGTTTCCTCAGATTCAATCTAAACATGTGTCACACATTGGCCCAATAAAACATCTCATGGATATCTTACAACCAGACCGATGGCAGTCAGACCACAACACAGGGATTGTCTTGATTATATAAGTCTGTCTGACAAAACCAACATACCACCCATCTGATTGGATTAGGTGACAAGGAAATCATGCATGTCCACCATAAGTGATCCCTTTAAAACAATATGATACACACTTGTGACCATGGCCGTCTGACTGTGCTGACTCTTTACAACAATATGATACACACTTGTGACCATGGCCCTCTGACTGGCTGACTCTTTACAACAATACGATACACACTTGTGACCACGGCCCTCTGACTGGGTTGACTCTTTGCAACAATATGATACACACTTGTAACCATTGCCCTCTGACTGGGCTGACTCTTTGCAACAATATGATACACACTTGTAACCATTGCCCTCTGACTGGGCTGACACTTTGCAACAATATGATACACACGTGTGACCATTGCCCTCTGACTGGGCTGACTCTTTACATAAGAAATGAACGGCGGTTTAAATGTGGTCATGGGATTTTGACCGCGAGAAAAATTCAGCAAACTGCATGAACCCCGAAGGGGTTCATGCGGAGTTTGCTGATTTTTTATCGCGGTCAAAACCCATGACCACGTTGAATCCGCCGTTTATTATTTATATGTATATACTTACGCTCTTTAAAACACTTATCCAAATATGTCCGTTATTTCGTTTATAAAATAATTTCCTATTTATTTTTTTCGCTCTATATTTCGCCCTATTTTGCTAATTCGCTGTATTTTCCTATTTCGATTTTTCGTGCTATTTCGCTGTATTTTTATATTTCGCTTTATCGTTGTATTTCATATTTCGATAATTCGCTATATTTGACATATTATGCGATATGAGATTATATGATAACCAACATTCTGATAGTCAATCGAACATCTCGTGCCACCCGTGCTCGCGATTAGATGCCACTAGCCATCCAACCGTGAACATCGATTACATATTGTTTGCTATCAAATCCTTGGCGTATTGGCTGACTAGATACTCAAGCAGTCGGTAATGTCCGACAATCCCCGGTGATTTCCGGGACCAATGTGTTCATAAACCTATGAACGACATTGGAAGTAACGTCACGTTACGTTCATAGGTTTATGAACGCATTGAATAAGGGGGCGTGTCTACCGTAACGCTATGGGGAAATCGGAAGAGATATCAGGTGTATATAAATATAACAATATGATACACACTTGTGACCATGACCCTCTGACTGGCTGACTCTTTACAACAATATGATACACACTTGTGACCATGGTTGTCTGACTGGGCTGACTCTTAACAACAATATGATACACACTTTGATCATTGCCGTCTGACTAGCCTGACTCTTTACAACAATGTGACACACACTTGTGACTATGGCCGTCTGACTGGGCTGACTCTTTACAACAATATGATACACACTTGTGACCATGGCCGTCTGATTGGGCTGACTCTTTACAACAATATGATACACACTTGTGACCATGGTTGTCTGACTGGGCTGACTCTTAACAACAATATGATACACACTTTGATCATTGCCGTCTGACTGGGCTGACTCTTTACAACAATGTGATACACACTTGTGACCATGGCCGTCTGACTGGGCTGACTATTTACAACAATATGATACACACTTGTGACCATGGTCGTCTGACTGGGCTGACTCTTTTCAATCGCTGTTGACACACTTGAAAATAGAGATTCCTTTAAATAATTCCTTAAACAGTGAAATTATAAACATTTTTCATGCCATAAAAGTGAATTAAATGAGATTATTATATCTAATGGTTGGATGGTTCTTAAATAAAGTGATAATCGCTTGTACCAAATTAACAATGAAATTCCTTACATATTTGAAGAAAATCCATTTTGAAATACCAGGACATTTTGGCAAACGTGCGTCTGACCCTTATATCGTCAAAAATCACCAACCTGTTATGTTCTGATATAAGATTTTATGAAACGAGTTTCATAAAAGTTTATATCCCAATATAACGAGTTGAAGATCTTATATCACGTGAAACAAACTAGAGCTTTATGCCTGTTTAACAAATCAAAAGAAAAGAAACCTTAAAAGAACCTGCAAAATGCATCACATTTACAGCGTTGGCTGAGACGATTCACAACCGTATACGACAGTATTGCGCTCCCTGTGCTGGCGACGGAAAATATAGTTCCCCAATTTTCATCTTCGTTTTTGTGTGAAGTTGGACAATAATTTAACTTTAATGAACAGAGCAATCATTTTGCAGTATCTGGTGTTGGCGTCATGCGCGGCTTTTCGAAAATAGCTTTAATCCGCCTGAATCAATGTGAAACAGCGGCGCGGTCATTTTTTTGGCAAGTGATATGTAGCACGCGCTTTTTCATCACTAGCGACATATATAGAGGATCTCACATGAGTTTCTATTTTATACGGAATTTATCAACCGAGTTCACTAAATTCGATTTGAGCCGAGGTTTACCGAGGCTCAAATAGAATTTAGAGGACGAGGTTGATAAATTACGTATAAAATAGGACGAGTGTGAGATACCATTTATCACATGATCAAATAAACCCGAAGCAACGCGAAATATTCATCGAAAACAACAATCATAAAATACAGCGATCGCAAGTTATTTGCAGAACGCCGTGACGTCATCGCACGCGCTGATATTAAACGTGTCTATTACCGATAATTATGAAACTGCTTTTATGGCCAAATTATGTGATAAATAGAGGATCTCAAACTAGTTACTATTTTATACTGAATTTATCAACCGAGTTCACTAAATTCGATTTGAGCCGAGGTTTACCGAAGCTCAAATAGAATTTAGTGGACGAGGTTGATAAATTACGTATAAAATAGAACGAGTTTGAGATACTTTTTATCACATGATCATATAATCGCTAAAATTTTATCGAAAACAACAATTAACTGCAGCCAGCGATCATTGTCCCAAAGAGCAGCGTGACGTCATTGCACGCGACGATAGTACACGTGTCTATTACGCTCGAATATTACATCGGAAAATAGTGCTAATCATGTGATAAACGGAAATATGTAATGTTTTATTTAATGATATAATAGGGATTTCATGAGACATAAACGTATAAGCAATAGAAGTAGGCCCATGATCTTCTGCAATTTGGCATATTCGTAAAGGGCATATCGTGATGTTAATTTCGTTACGATCTTGCCGAAAGCTATTGAGAAGTTGTCGATTTCATAAATGTGCATTGTTATGTGCCAATACTCCAAAACACACACCCCGCACGAAATGCATATAAGTTGCAATAATAACAATGTACCCAGGATCTCAGAAATCTCGCCCAACTGTCACAGCCGTCTTCGGTTAAATAACAATTTGATGATTCTAGCGTATATATATAACGTACCAATTTAGATTGAAAAAAAGAGGAACTTTTATTGTACGTTTCCATCTTAAATTCGCATGCGTAAGTTAAGGGCGGGCCGTATATACACTAAATCCGGCCATTGATGGGACCATCTCCTTTTATACTCAATATATTTTTTGCAATAAATTAATGAATTTGAGCCATGGATTAAAGGTACGGTTGGCCTTGGCGGTGGGTATCCTGTGAAAATATTTCCACCCGTCAAAAACCGCCACAAACAGAAAGAACATCAAAATGTAGACAGACTTTGTCCGTATACAAATAAGAAATATCTCATAAACAGTATGTTATTGTCATATGTTTGACCATTGTTATGTAAACAAAAGCATGAAAAGTTACTTTTCTGGTGTTTGTTTATATTATGATGGTAAACATAAAGAGCGTTCTTTGTTGTTGAATTCCTGATATGGAAGTAATAAAGAGCGTTTATGCCATTTGTGCGATTAGCCAGTAGCATTGTGCTGTCTTCTGTAACACAATCAGGCTCTTGCTTGGTAAAATATAGTAGGTCTTGATGATAACATGCTGTTTACGCGATGGTCATGGTATATATGAACGAAACTGTATGCGTTTTAATGTTTTTCTGTTTACGGTGATTGGAACAAATATGAATATTTTCGACAACTAAGGCCTCACGTGCCTTTAATACAAAATACACTGGTGTTCTCTATGAGCGATCCAAATAACATGGTAATTAATATTCTTTATTCCTCCAAATTGAAGAGTAGGTAAATTAACATGTGTACATTAATTTTATACATTATGTTCAATATAATATGCGTCTGCTATACAGTAGTGTTGAGGCACGGCTGAAGCTAGAAGTTCACGATAACTTAGAATTGTCAGTCCCAAGGTTCAGAGGAATAAACATGTGAATGTTGCTTCTAGGAGGGTGGCAGACATCCATCTCTGAATATAGAGCACACATTTAGTAAAAATCTGGCAATGTCTATTAACAGGCAATGTACATTTCCATCGTATGAAGAGCTGTGATATACTGGGTGTGTGGTGCTCCCAAGAGCGAACGACAAGAGATTTTCTATGGACAGTGAATACAGTGATATGAATGGTGTTTACGCCATGCCGATCAAATATCACATCCCAAAGATGGTTGCGCATGCTGGTCACAACAAACGAAGAACAGTTGAATGCGTGAATCATCTCATTGATGTATATGGTTCCACACATTTTGCAAAGAATATTATTGGGATATGTGGATTTATTCAATAGTAGGGCCATATGTCTGAGTTAAGCAAATCGATGGCGGTTAGCACCAAGCAGGTACACCCGTGTGCTCTATGGGTGATGCAAACAACATGTTAATTACAATGAAAATGATTACCATAAATACCATGTTGTTTGCATCGCTCATAGAGAACACCAGTGTATTTTGCACTGATCCACGGCTCAAATTCATTCATTTGTTGCGTATCTTCTTTTCAGTTTAAAAGGAGATGGTCCCATAAATTGCCGGATTTAGTGTACAATATCCCTTTAATTGTTATATATTCTGAAATCGCCGTCATCTTGTTAATTGGATATCTCTTTGATATAGCTTGCATTCCGGTTTGATGAGATTTGGTGTTCCTGCATGTGCACTCTAATATGTCTCGTTTATGGAGGTCGCGTTACGATTGTGCGATATTTGGAGTTCCTGTGCACTCTAATCAACGTTTCGGAGATCCTGGGTTCCAAAAATCAACGTTCTAGTGGGATCCTGGGCACCCTTATCAACAGAAACATGCGAAATTGACCAATTCAGCAGTACTGTACTGTACAGTACTGTACTGTAATGTTGTTTCTTTCCAACAAGTTGCGGATTAATATATTCCAGATTACATATTTTCGCATATAGCTATATATCTAGTCGGCTATATACATTATGTCTATCAATATTGCAGGTTTTCTTCATTCTGAGAAAAAAATCCAACCAGGTGTCATTTCTCCATGTTGCCCACCATTCCACATTACCGTTCGCTTGGTGGATTAACATCAAATGGTTTCCAGGTGAGTGACGGTATAAAAGGACACTTTGTGCAAGTGGTGTCATTGGTATATTGTTCGTTTGTGATTATATTGATCACCAGCAGGGTTACCCGGAGTTGCCCTGGTTAAAGTGATGTGAAACGCTCTGCTATGGATTTTGGGTGGGAATTGAGAATACTCTTGCTTAAAGTGTTAACACATATTCACATACACGCATTACTTCGCAAAAATAAAAGACGACAATTGGGTTTTTCATAGAGAGATGTATAAATCAATCTAGAGGGTTAGACTAATATTTTGAGGGCACCTGTTTATCATATCTCCATGAAGATTCATATGTTTAAAAACATGTCCACGTGTTCCTCTGCTCATTTTGCTATACTGGGCCTGGCTAATTATTCTCTGTTTAAAGGCACGCGAGGCCTTAATTGTCGAAAATATTCATATTTGTTCCAAACACCGTAAACAGAAAAACATTAAAACGCATACAGTTTCGTTCATCTATGCCATGGCCATCGCGTAAAAAGCATGTTATCATAAAGACCTACTATATTTTACCAAAGCAAGAGCCTGATTGTGTTACAGAAGACAGCACAATGCTACTGGCTAACCACACACAAATGGCATAAACGCTCTTTATTAGTACCATATCAGGAATTTACCAACAAAGAACGCTCTTTATGTTTACCATCATAATATAAACAAACACCAGAAAAGTAACTTTTTATGCTCTTGTTTACATAACAATAGTCAAAAATATGACAATAACATACCGGTACTGTTTATGCGATATTTCTTATTTGTAAACGGCCAAAGTCTGTCTACATTTTGATGTTCTTTCTGTTTGTGGCGGTTTTTGACGGGTGGAAATATTTTCACAGGATACCCACCGCCAAGGCCAACCGTACCTTTAAAGTAAATGTTGCTGTATATCAGCTAAACATGTGCCAGACAGAGAGCGAGATTGTAAGTTGCTTATGTTAGGCTGCCGCTATGAGTTTGTTGTAAAAAAAAAGAAGGAAAAAATATTCTGTATCGGGCACCTGTATCCTATGTATCCTATGTACCCTTGCCAGATGCCAGGAATGGAGGATCATGAAAAGCCATGTGCTACTGGCTGTGTTTTCTTTTATCCCAGAAGAAGAAGAAACTATATTTGACTGCACACTGTGACTACTATTTTTGAACAGGACATCTATTCACTTCCGTCTCTCTTGACTCGTGACAAATTGTATCTTTTTTTTGGTGAAAAATATCTTGAAAAAGGTAATAAACTACATGTAGGATAATAATATATTACACATTATTTTGGCATCTCATTTGTTTCCAAATTCACAGTTGTTTGCTCTAACATTCTGACAAAAGTTGCCAGTCGAAGGATTCTCCTATAGATGTGTGGGCAGCATTACACGTGCCTTAGACTGACAACTTTGGTCAGAATGTTATAGAAAACTACTGATTATTTCAGAACAAATGAGGTTACACCTTGTTTTAAAATTAAACTAACACATGCTTGTAACAGTCAAAATGCGATGTTTTGTGTCAGTTCCTCATATATTATGTTTTTGTGCGTTTTCACTCGCCTCGTCCATTTTGAATGCGTGGTACTCATCAACATCGAAACCACGTGATTCCCCAACCGTGGATTGGTGACGACCCCCCCCCCCCCACATCGTGACGCGAACAGTATATTCTGATTTTTCTTGACGGGCGAAATTATAAGTGTTCAATCTAACATTATGTACTTTCTCCATTGTAGCGGAAACTGGCCGTCGACAGTAACTGTCCCTCCCTGCTCCCTGTTGTTTGGGTTAAAATGACTTGAGTTTCCATTACCAACGGCAGTCAACTGACTCATGTGACAATCCTAGCTATATACACATAAACGGCCAACCGTTTACAAATCGTGTGTGCCCAACATGAGCATACGAAACATGTTGCGAATAGGAATATTCCAATTTTCTAATAACAGAATGATGCAGGCAGTATGGCAATGTGATTTATCTGAGTGCGACCAGCTTATTTCGATTGAAGCCTATTGCGCGTATTGGTGGTTGCAGCTTATCTTAGTTTAAACAATATTTTATTTGAACTAAACAGAACAGAATTACAGACAATAAATACATGACATTAAATTATAAATTGTTCAAAAGAGGATTGGGCAACACGCTTAAGGGATTTTGTTAAGTCCCATCTATCTAGCTTATCTTCATCGCCGAGTATTGTTTACACGTTTTCCTACGTACATTGGGTCGATATCTATAAACGTCAATATTTGCCACCGTAAATTCACGTGCCATTCCCGCCATTAAGTGCATCTCCATATAAAATAATACCATATATAGCAATACATGTTACAAGTTAGTAAAGTTACACGTATACACGTGTGGTCAAACCTGCATGGCTTATTTCTCGAGAGTAGCTTGTCGATAAGCAATGTGTAGTCTCTATGATCTGTGAGAACCCCGATCTGTGTGTTAGTGGTTGTTGTCAATGACTATCTCGATTAATCAATTTACTTATTTGATAAATTAACTATCTTGATTAACCATCTTAAACTGACCATGATCATTCGATCTTCCAAATTTTGTCTACGTAATTTGGAAGGAGGTGTACGATAGGTTGACAAATACTCGAAATATTCATATACCGGCTTCATATGCTCTGAAAAATACTTGCCATGGTCACCAGGGGGGGGGGGGGGGTGAAAAAAAATTCCGGCACGTATGCCGGGGTGGGTGGGTGGTCAAAGCCACCAACAAGCAATTTTTTCCGCAACTAAAAAAAAAAATTCCTGCTTGTTTTTTAGTGTTTTGGCAATGAGTTGGGCTTCAAAACCACTTTGAATGAGAGAAATAATGTAATTCTAACTGGTAAACTGACTGCAGGCAGTTATCGTGTTGTATTTTGTTGCAAATTTTGAAATCCAAGATGGCCGCTGGCAGCCATGTTTTTTTGGCCGAATGACCTCAAAATGACTCATTCCTATTTCGTGTCCCATGTTAACATCCATGATAAATAGTATGCACAGAAATTCATATTCTAATGATCGAAAGGGAAAAAATGCCATACGTGCCTGAAATATTTTTCCGACCCCCCCCCCCCCCCCCCCCCCCCCCCCTGTGGTCACAGCCAATTTCCAGCGGCATTCAATTGTTCGCACATAAGTGAACGAAACGCTCTTTATTTCAGGAATGTACTAACACGGAACGATCTTTTCTGTTCCATGCCGTTCAAATATGGCTTGTGTTTGTTTGAGACCCAAAACACCGTGTTCAAAGTTGTATGTTTTATTACTTGAGTGCGTCTTTCTGTGACATATGTATAATTATGGAATCGTGTTTTTGCCAACCCGGGTTTAACAATACAGTATGGGAGCATTTAGATCATACCACGAATCTCTACTCTGGATAACGTCCGTAGAGTACACCAGTACAAACCCTTGGAACTTTTTGAAATGGAACATTATAAAGTTAAAAAAAATAACACTGGGAATATATTTCTTGGTTATTGGCTGCGGACACATGTACCACAGTAGCGATGGCATAGTAGGTGTGACAATTAATTATGGTGGAGTTTGGTAACAATTGGTCGTAATAATTAATATGCCATAGCAAGCCATGTCACTCTCTGCAAATTCGCACAATGAGTCTACCAAGCTCTACCAGCGACGGTCGATCTCTCAAGGATGTATCAACCTGAATGTCTTGTCGCTGTTGATCTTTACCCAACACGCAGTGTTATATTTTGCATGCTAACACACAAGTCCACTTGATAACATAATGAAAAACCAATCTCTGCCAACAGCCATAATTGTTCTTACTAATGAAATTAATATAAGTAGATAAACATGCATGCATTGAGGTCATATAAAAAACGTACCACATGCATGATATGTGAGTCAATGAGGAATTGCCACCAGGCCACGGTCAAACACAATTCTGGACGATCTATCGTGCAATTATATATATCGTAGCGAATACAATTTAGCAAATCGTAATGAGTAGAGATCAACCTTGGTGAAACGCAATGGGTTGATTTGTCCATTATACTCATTGTGCGGAAAATCAGCGGGCGACATGGCTAGCTATGGCACAGAATTATGACGGACCAATTGTCACCAAACTCCACCATAATAACTTGTCACACCTGCTATGCCATCGCTACTGTGGTACGTGTGTCCGCAGCCATTATCTGTTCCTTAATAATGTACTTCACTGTAGGTGAAGGTCCCAACTCGAAATTTCTCGATATAATTGACTTAAATTTTGCTTTGCATCGCTTACAATTTGTTGCGATATCGGCTCACAAAAGTCACAGAAAAGCATGCAATTTCGAGTTGGGACATTCATCTACAGTGAACTACATTATCAAGGAACAGATAATAACTAAGAAATATATTCCCGTGTTATTTTTTCGACTTTATATAAGATTCCCTGTGAAAAACTTTCAAAATGTTCCCAGGTTTTGTACTGGCGGAATATGATCAGAGAAGAAATTCATGGCATGATCTAGGGAGCATTGAACCTCAGGGGGGGGGGGGGGTATATAACGTACACTAGCACACTACTCGGTTTTGTATTATAGGTGGATTTGGCACGCTTGGGAGTCTGATCAACTCGTGGATACACTTCGCTATGTACACATACTACGGTCTATCCGCGTTGGGACCAAAGTTTCAAAAATACCTGTGGTGGAAAAAATACATGACCGTCATGCAAATGGTAAGTTCTGTAACTCTATTCCAAATTTGTTTTAAATAAGCTTCATCAGCCAGGGTGAATTTGTCGTTATTCATGGTTTTGGTACAATGGCACCGAGTTTACGAATTTGGTATTTAAGGAAACACGGTTCACATGAATTGGTACACTATACCTGGTACGCAATATGGTCAAATCCAGTTCTGGTTAAAACACAGACTTCACAGCTAAGCTGAAGTGAGTCTGGGGTAATTGGGAGGGGGCGATATATATTGTCACCAGCAAGAGTTAGCTCTGTTATGTGTGGCTAGAAATAACTTCTGCATTGAAATCATGCAGGGTGACATGTGGGTGATTCTCCATTAAATGAACAATTTCGTCCAGAAAATTATGTGGAAAAAAAGTTTGTCACATGCCGATGAATTTTATGTGAGTATGTAGCACAGATATTGGTGACCACGAAAATGACATTCCGCAAAATTATAGGGCCATGTCAAGGTCAATCAAGGTCGTTCATTACAGCATGTGCCAATGACGGTTTTTTGGGGTTGAATCAGGGCAACGTCATTGTCAAATTCGCTCTTTCTCCAAAACTTGTTGACATGTGCCCTTTAATAGTTGAATTATCGTTATGAGTATATATTGTTTGAGTAGCCGATGATGTATCCGCCCAAACGACGTATTGCGTATAGCTCCGCACATTGAGACGTCTATGAGATACAGCCATTTGAATATACGTGGTGGAAATTGATGTGCTTTGTGGGCGTGACTTAGAGTTCAAACTCTCTAAGAGGTCAACGAATACAGCGTTCAGATATGATAATTGGAAACAAATTTTGATCGCATAAAAGGCTATTCCTATCAAGTCGGGCATGCCCTGGTCCCTCGTACACTTGTTTTGACTCCAAACGATCGAGGAACTCTGATGTAGATAACGTGAACATACGTCAATCAAAGTCTGTTCCCCAAGGGGTTCGCCAAATTGCAATGATAATTTAGAGTAGAAAACATTGTCGATGGATTTCTCTTACATGTTTCAAGATATTGAACTGAAATTTGGTACTTAGTGGTTTCTCGGTGCACTCAATCAGATAGAATTGTCAGATATTCTGATGGTCCAAAATGTGTATTTTGACGCCGTTGCTATAACACACGAGCCGGAAATCGCCCCGCAGGCAGAACGATTGTTGAAAAGTACGGAAATAATTGACTTTCAAACTGTCATCTGCTTCTCACTGAGACTGTTTGATGTAAACGTCAATCCATTTAGAGAATTCGTTAGATTCCGTTGATCACCCCCCCCCACCACCACTCATTCACTCACCCCCCCCCCCCCGATTTTATATAAACGCACTAAAACTAATCCATATGTCATATTTGTTCTTTTTATCTACACCCAGATCATTCCTTAACATGTTTTATTTGTTAGATCGTGTTTGCGTCTCTGGATATTTCAAAATTAAAATTGCGTCATTACCCAAACAGAAGGAGTGTTTGGGTAATGACGCGTTTGGGTAATGACGATTTTCGTTTCAGCGCGTTCTTATATTTTGAATATCCATCACCTATGAAAATGAACTAGTTTATGAACAAACAACCGCTGTGAGCTTTCGAAAAAAACGTTTAATCGTTCGCCTACAGCATGTAACATTCTAATGGTCTGCGTTTGTGTAATGACGCTGAATAAACATACGCTAGCGATTTCTAGTTTCAAGGGTTGATTTTGAAAAATTATTCAAGGAAACATAACCTGTGTTTATTTTTTCTAGACATTAAAGGATATTTACTCCACGATGCAACCATAGATATGAACGAGCTATGTTTCTGGTGAAAATATCAGCCGTCTTTATCGTGCGTTTGGGTAATGATTCTATATAACGGGACATGCTTTTGGAAGACTTCACATGCTTTCCACTAACTAAATATTTAATTTCATAAAAATTATACGAATTGCATGGCGTTCAGTGCAAAATTCCGCACAAGAATATTAATTGGTTTAAAGATAAATCGTTCGGTGGCGAATGGGAACAATCAGGGAAGTTGAATGCCTTTGATTTGGGACATGCTGTTTCGGGGTACGTAGCCTGTAATATACACATTGCATATATGTTGTCACACGTCCATACTAAACCCGAAATGTCTCTAATAAATGCCTGTATCGTGAGCTACAATATCATTACCATCACTTTTATGTATTGTGGCCATTGTTTTTCATAGGATGAACTAATAACGCAGGACATGGGTTTGCTCGTTTACGGGAGAATCACCCATATGACAGACAATGTTTGAGCGATATTTTTTTTAGCAATGTGACGAATCTACCACTGTAATGGAATTCCAACAATAGCCTGATGGGCTATATCGCTTTCCCGATGATGGTGTGATTGGGTGAAACTGACATAATTATTCTGGTGGTAATAGAACCCCCCCCCCCTTTACCCCCCCCCCCCCCCATTTATCGTGTACCATGCGACAAAAATCACATGCGATGTCTGCACCAATGACTTATTTGTGTATTTACGGACATGTCGATGACAAGCGCGTGACAATCTCGTACTGGGGCTGCGTTAATGACTTTCCTTCAGGCGCCCTTGAAATTCTTGACTCAATCAAAGATGATTTCAATTAGTACATCGTCCCAGTTTATTGGCTTCAAAATTAATGAGTAAATAGAACTATATGTACACCACCTTCTTGACAAGTAAGTCGAACATGTTAAGCAAATATCACTGCGTCGTAATGATGCATGCTACACACACACACACACAATTAGTACCGGCGTATTCGGATGTATATACAGATCGATATAACTTGAACACCCCTGGTTAAGTGGTCCTGCTAATTTTCTATGATGTTGGTGAAGCAAAGTGATGGTGTTTAAGAGGTCTTTGGCTTGTCAGAACGAATTGCAGAGAACCTTGTTACCACACAATTAGCCCCTAAACCCGGCCTCATATTTTAGTAAGGCACGCGTGTATTATCGGCACGCATAGTGACGTAAGAGCTTAGCGCAATGGTGTCGATGTCAATGCCGGAACTTTATCATTATGCTAATTAGAATATAATTATGCTATTCGATTTGTGTTGGGTTATTTATGGTTTACCGTGAGACACACATGGGTGATAAGGGTGGTTGAACAATTTTGACAACACGAAAAGACACATTTAAAATGGAACTATATTTTTTCTTGAAGGTGTCTTTACTTCCTCTTTGGTTATGAAAAGTCAATCACTATTAATTTGTTGTAACCCCAGCCGTTTCGAGATTGTTTTCCTTGACAAACTCTGATTTCAAATTAAAGGTTGTAGGTTATAATTTAGAAATAACATTTATCAAATTATGATAATTTCCTCAAGAATATACTAATAGTATACCATAATGATGATATGAATGCGATATTATTCACAAAACACGCTTTGTGTCCGAGAAAATACAGGTCGAGTGCAGTGAGTTGTATACGAGCAGAGTCACGATATTGCGTCATTTCCTTATTTCGATTCGCGCGCATTTTAGGTCGGTTGTAAAACCCCTAATTTGGTGCGTCTACAACTTACAACTCACAATACTACTCATAGTAACTTCCTTATATTGTATTCATTACCATACATAGGTTAGGAGAACATACAACAGCGCAACGGAACATTTTTATTGGACGATCCGGTTGTTCCAAGTGTTTGTCTATAAACAAACGGTTATGTAATGTTTTTGATGTTAATTTACACAACAGAGCGTACAAACGTGACAATAACGTGCAATGTACGGGATATTTATGATTGGAATAAGAACAATATCCGTCTATTACATGTATATAATATTCTTTTTGTGTATGACGGTTTTAGTGGATGTGACTATTTAAACACATATACCCACCACGAACGCCGCCCGTATTGATTTCGTATATAATTGAGACTCAGCAGAGATACTCTATATCTGAATAAAATATTAAAGAACTTTATGCTCTAATTAGCTTCGTTCGAACGAACATAAAGGGAATACCAAATATCAACTACAAATGAGATGTTTTATTAAATTAGGAAAACGACTCAGGCCGACTGGGCTGGCTTGTATCATATGCATGCAGTATACATGAATGTATATATGAAAACTTCACAATACATGAACAAATGGCAAATGAAAAAATGGCAACGTTCAATCAGATGGTGAAATGAGTAATTTCCAGTAATTAGTTAACACGCAAGAAGGCATTGGGTGGTGGGGGTAAACATGTGCGTGTAATGGCTGTAACATAGCAAAGCTTGACCTAGTCGATTCGGGTATAGAAGATTGAGCTCACGATGAATGGGCAATTATGTTCAGACAGACATTTACAACCATTACCCTGCCAAATCTCATTCCAGGTTGAACCTCAATAAATAAATACACATAGTACACTAGCTTAATAATGGCTGCGTTGGTTGCAAACCGAAAATAATCTATATTTGCACCAACCAGCGCGCAGCCATTATTAAAATAACTTAGAATATTGTATTCCGGAATGTTTTTCCTCGAATCGCTCGGATTAGCCTAAGACCGCGAAAATGACAATTCGAAAAAATTAACTGTACTTTTGATTAACACCATCACTTTTCCCCGCCAACATCTTAGATAAATCCACAGGACCCACCAACATCATAGCATTGCATCAGGACCACTTAACCTCCTAGTCGATAATTAAACAAACACGTCCTGCAAAAATTGCTATGTTTGCAAAACTTTTTGGTTTAAATAATTATAAAACGGGAATACTCAACAGTCACCTGACAATTACGATGGTTCAACTCCAAGCAGATTTACGGTCACTGAAGTTACTGAAACAGTTTAACATTTCTTGATAAAGTGCTATCTTTTACGCTTTTTATTGATAATTCGTCAGTTGAAATTGGCATACGAAAAAATAAATAGTGATAAATCTTGCTTAGAATTTATCTTTCTGGAAATAATTACACTTGCTGAGTTACCAATAACACATTTTGCACATATCCATAGACAATTTGTTACTTAGGTCAGAGGTGTGAAAAATATTTCCCATGTCTCCTTGAATGGAAGCAGGAACGTAGATAGAGGGTCTCCGTTGTGGGGGGTGTCCACATTTGGAAATCCAACATGCAATGTACGCGATATTTATGATTGGCATAAGAACAATATCTGTATATTATGTAATATTCTTTCTGTGTACGACGGTTTTAGCGGATGTGACTATTTTAACAGCTATACACACCGCGAACGTCGCCCGTATTTATTTCGCATAGAATTGCGACTCAGAAAAGATCCTCTATATCTGAATAAAATATTAAAGAACTTTATGTACTAATTCGCTTCGTTCGAAAGAACATAAAATAAATACTGAATAACAAATAAAAATGAGCGGTCAGATGCTCGTAGCCCGTTTATATATAACCATGGGTATGTCAGATATAACCGTTCAAAGAAACCACCGTTCTTTTGACCGTGTATTTATTCATGGTGTGTGTGCCTGTTGTTGTCCGTAACCTGGTGCCCGATGTGAAAGGTAATCATGTTCGACTGGTGTTGTCAGATGTAATGAGATTGGCGGTTTCTCTGTCTTGTCTGGTCATATTTAATGTTTGAACTTTGTCTGAAATAGACGCACTTTTTATACCAGAAAAAAGTATTTATATGACATAGAGAGGCCAACATAACGATACCATATATACATTATATGCGACTGCATCCAATTTGGGTTTATTGGGTTGTCTTTAGTGTAGTTTTGTGGTTATGAGAGCTCATTTCCCCCCCTGATTTCTGCTCCATATGTGGTCTTCTCCTTTAAAATATCTATATGATTTCAAACGGGTGGCGTCTGGATATCACCGATGCAGGGGCTATATCATTCCCCGACAGGGGACGGACTGTGACTGTTGACCATTGCAGATCTCACCGACGGGGTGGCTAACCCCCCCCCCCCGACAGGGATGGGGATCGATGTAGCCCCCTGACTCTTCCCCGGGTGCCACCTAACATAATTTAGTATCGATTATTTCTCGTCTTCAGTGAATGCAAGACCATTTTAGTCCACATTTGTTATCAAATGTAAGAAAATATTGTTCTCTTAAATTAACTAGCAGTTTTTGACTGGCCACATGGGAGAGACATGGACACAAGCTTTCCAAGTGTTGGAAATTTCCAACAGACAACCCCCCCCCCATAAGGTTGGAAATATTCCAACTGATGGCCATTTCAGTCCAAAATTTTGACCAAAAGTAGTTAAATATGCAAATATTGGTCTGAAACAACAAATCCCCCCTAATAAATTGTTAGAAAAATCAAACTACAATAACAACTCCCTATTGTAGGTGTGAAATTTCCAACTAATGCGTCAGGTATGAAATTTCCAACTGTTGAAATTTTTTACCAAAGTTGAAACACCCCACCCCCTGTCGCCACGTCCCTGAATGGAAGGTTGTAACTCAGCTCACTTATTGCCCCCGAGAAATGCGTGCGTGTGTGCGTACGTCCGTCCCAGATGGTTTCCGGATGATAACTTTAGTTACAGTCATCGGATTTTGTTCAAATTTGGTATATGGATTACCCAGACGAAAATACAGGTCAAGATCGAATATGGGTGCGGTCTGCCCATTTTAGCGGAATTTTGTTCCTTGCTGATTAATAATTTGCTAATTATTTTGTTGTCCGGTTGATAGCTTGAATTGTCACAATTGCATATGTTTTGAGTTAACTGATTATATGTGATAACAACATAGACAGTTGGAAGCAAAATTTGATCCAATGATTGTTGCCATAATTAAATTGTTCGCTTCTAAAACAGAAAAAAAATCCTTCGTGTGGCCAAGCGGCCTTTTATTGTTTGAATAATATTATACACTTTATGTAGCTGTTGAAAAAGTTGTACCAAAAAAATTAAATAAATTATAGATTATGTGCCTTAGATTACCATATATATGCTATTGAGTTATGAAATGCAACAGTTGATTTCATGGTTGAATTTTGGCGTATGATTGATGACTTGGTGTATACAGCGAATATACGGCGTATATATCCAGTTATAAGCTACTAGAAGGTGACCCGACTTCGTCCGGGCTTTGACCTTGAATTGTCCATTTTGAAGGTCAAGGTCAAGTGGGGTAACGATTTGACCAGTCCAAAACACTGCCCGGACAAAAGTACCCGACAAACGTGCCCGTCGAAATCCATCCGGTTTTACCCGATTTGACCTTGAATTGATCATTTTGAAGGTCAAGGTCTGGTCGGGGTCACGATTGGACCCGTCCAAAACAATCGGTGAACAAAAGTAACCCAACGTATCAAATTTCGTCGAAATCCCATCAAAATTGGCGATTTGACCTTGAAGTTACCCGATTTCAAGGTCACGTCGCACGGGCAAATGAATATGCTTATGAGACTCGCCATAAGAAAGTACCCCCACATACCAAGTTTCATCGAAATCCCGTGATATTCGGGCGTTTGACATTGAAATGACCCGATTTCAAGGTCAAGGTGACGTCGCACGGACAAATTAATATGCCTATGTTCGTCCTCGGCCGAAAATACCCCCACATACCAAGTTTCATCGAAATCGGTTGGGACGTTTTCGAGTTCATCGCGAACACACACACAGACACACAGACACACAGACACACAGATCTTCCAAAATATATAATAGATGGTGGACGGACATGCTTTCTTCCATAATAACCCACAATGTGGCACATCGGAACCCTCCGTGGAGAATTACCTGAACATATTCCAGGCAAATTTCCCCATAATGTGTGAATACGCATGCACGTGTTACCAATCCGCAGAATATGTATGCGAACAGTTCACACAGACGATCACAACACAAATTCTTCTCCGCTTTCGATTTCAGATTCAGTTCGTCATCATTTGTGTCCATTCAATCCAGCTGTTTTATTTGCCGGATTGTGACTATCCGTGGCTACTGGGGTACTGCGACTTCTTCTACGCTGCCTTCTTTTTGGCGCTATTCGCCGACTTCTACAGACTCTCCTACACCAAAGACGAATTTGCTGAAACGAAGGAACTCAAGGCCAAGGTGGAGTGAAAGCATGCGGCTACAGTAGACAAGACAATAATCTGCTTCGACTGCAATACCGGCCTTTGGCATTTAAATTCTGATAGTTCACAAAAGCTGATTATGCAACCATAATGGCAGTCTGTAATGTAATGTGTATACATGTCGTCGAAGAGACTACAGTCGTTGTCTTATCACATTGGTTTAAACAATATATTATGTTATTTGTAAACTAAGCAGACTTACAAAACAAAAAAACACCTATATAATAAACAATACCTATAAGTATAATGCTCAAAATGATGATTGGGCAACAAGCAATTTAATGCTTTCGTATAGTCCACTGTTCTTTGTTCTGCCATTGGGTGCATTCGAATTCGCGTTCTTATATGTGCATGAAGACATATCTCAATTTCCGAGAACTGATCCGGGAACACCTTGGTGTCATCTTCGCGGGAGTGGTAACTTTAGACCGCGAAGTTAACGTACGGCTGTCCAGTACTGTTTTTAATCTGGCATTATATGCTCTTGGTATTCGAGTTCTCAAGTGCAGAATACGTCTTGGCGGTCTTCCGTTCGCGAACATCCGAACTTGCGAATTCGAATACAAATACATGTACATAGCCATTGACACAAAGTTATGCAATTGTGTTTTGTTACAAAGGCGACAGATGGTAGCTCCATGTGCGTTCATTTCGCGGACGGTACGAGTCAATGTTTTCGAATGCCCATAGCGAACAGTGCATAAATTCACTTCTGTTGCCACCGTCGCTTCAACAAAGCCACTATGCAAAGTGGCTCTCCAATATTTGAGGCTTCCAAATATCATAACTGATAATAGTGGTATGTTGTATCAATATACATATAATTGACAATCATTTAATGATGATTTAGGAAACTGCCATTGTATTTTTATATGTTGAAGTTAATAAAAACTGCCGCCTGTGACGATGTGACACTACTGTTCTACAAGGGAACAAATTTCAACTGCTTGTAAAGATTTGATCTTTTTCTACATGGGCAATGCGCACACATGATTTCTATATGCGGGTACGTCGTCTTATATCACAAGGACATATATGATGCACATGGCCTTGGTGGGATAAGATTGTTTCTGTTCCCGTTGTTAATGGGGTAGTGGAGGATTAAAATTTAAAAACAAATGTACCGCGCGTCTTAATAGAATCAAACCTATAGTTTCATAAAATCGTTGGGTGAAACCTTCGTCAGAATTGTCAATAGGTTGGAAATTCCACGCATGACATATAAACAGTTGAACCTTTTAAAAATAGATGCTCTGATACACGTACATACAGTTTGATTTCCAAAGCCGTATTTAGTATGAAATTTGTTGTTTTTGACAGAAAATCGAATGTTTTCCTTATATCTGTCAATTTGTTTAGAGTGAATTTGCCTTCGGCTGGAAGATTTCCAATCGCGGAGGCAAGGGGACGGGGTGTCAGGTTTGAAATCTTCAACAATTGGAAAGTCTGGGGTACCAGTTTGAAAATTACAAATTACCACCCAAGGGGTGCAATCAACTTGGTAGTCTGGTTTCGCTTGAAGGAGTGCATTTGGATACCCCACCGGAGAGACACCATGGCCACGTTCATCTCCGTACTATAACACACATGGGAAATTTGGTTCCGCCTATGTTTATCCAGCTCATGATTTTCCTTCCAATATTCGCTCTGATACTTATACATGTATGTATACCGTCACCACGGCAAGCACTAGGGGACCTCATCTACAGTCGCGTGTATACCTATATAGTTGCGGCGAACTGCAAAATAACCATGGCTGAGATGAATTGCATTTGGTGGTGGCAATTTATTTCGTCGATTGTGCGGATTTTGTGACCAACTTAACCAAACGGAAACCCGATTGATTCACGTGCAGTATGTTTGTTTCCTATAGTTAACCATTTATGAACTAAATACTCATTGACGAGTAGTTCCCTTAGGCAATGTTCAGATAATAATAGTTCGTTTGTTGAACTTAATTATTATCTCAACATGTCCCACCAAAGAATATGAATCCTTCTGCACTGTCGTCTGCTAATTTTTTCAACAACCCTCCAAATGAATAATAGACCATTCCTATATAATATATAATTTTATAACTGAAGGGCGATTCCATTTAGTAAAGAAAGGGTTATATAGTTTCCTGGATATAAAATAAGAAATACAAATCGAAGACCTCTGTCCAGAAACGCTTCTATAAATTAATATTTATTTTATTTCAAATTTTCTGGTATAATACATGGAATCGAACTGGAACATCTAGAAGCCTAGCAAGTGGTAAAACTCTATCTCTATCTGAGATTTCATGAACAATTCATTATGGTATGTTCTAAAAATAGTAATAGAAACATGTCCCAATCATGATTATATAAGAACGTATGGATATAAAATCATTATTAATTGATATAAGCGTTTCCGGACAGGTGTCTGCAGTCATATATATTATTGTATACCCTGGAAACGATATAAACGTGTTTAGGAAGAGATAATCAATCTTTAATTCAGAAATAATGGCACGAAAATTGAGGTAATGCAATATGACGATATTACACAGAATCTAGGCAGAGTCAGTCTGTAGAGTCTTCCTCGTCATCGGCAATTACAACTTTAGTGTTCGTACAATCTCGGCCACTGCAATGTTTACATGCCACAGAGCACTGTAGCCCGTATCTTCGACAACCACATCTAACACCACAAGGTTGGCCTATATCTAGTTTGCATGTGCATGCAACATTAGAGAGAAGTATCGATGGGGCTGGGTCAAGATCAGTCATAATTGGCTTGAGTTTGCTGTCATGTAATACCCAACCATATTCTGTTGGGTCCAAAACTTTTTCGTTCAGGCTATTCCAGACCATACACTGCAACTGAACACGAAGTTTATGTGAAAATATCCTGCTCTTTCAGTCGGTGGCAGTCGTGAAATGTCAAATTAACTTTTTGCTGAACTGATCCGTTTCACAAATAAGTCATGTCGGAGCTTGTTGAGTGACTCTGTGTAGATGTTACCACCATAAATATGGACCAATAATTTCAGTCCAGCATCTGTCATATCGGAAGGACTTATGTTCACATCGTTTCCAAAAACTGAGGTAAGTGTAAACAGTGATGGATCAGTGGTCAGCTTTGTGAATGTCACAGACTTGCTCTTACCATAAAGCGCACTGGCAGAAATGTTGACTTATTAAAGATGACTGGTGAACGTTCATGAAAGTTGATTGTCACAGATGACTTCCCATTGCGCCGGTCCCTTTCACAATCCTTTGTGGACATAGCATATCCGTCAAATACGATAGAACAGCATCCATAATATCTTTTTACATAGTCAACATATCCTTGAATTATATCCTGGATGGTTGTATCCTTTTGCCAATAAACTATTTGCAAGAGGGCACCTCCATCTAACACGTAGGCCGGATTCGTCATCTCAGGTTTAATCCTAGTCTACGTAAACCTCTAGGTTTAAACCGCCGTGAGTCAGCAAAATCCGTGGTTTAAACCCGAGACCGCACTTCTAAGTGACGCATTCGTCATCTCTGGTTTAAACCTGGTCCAGCCAGACCAGTGGTTTAGCAGTAGTGTCTCTGTATCGTCGAGATAATTAAACGTAGTTTCCTAATGCGGACCGCCTCGTTTTATTGATTGCGAAAATCAATAATTACGACAGCGGTCATATTTTGATTGGAAATTTATAAGCGAGAAGCAGTCACACATATAAAGCGTATGGGGATAAGTTTTTGTCAATTTCAATATTGATTTTGAGTTTTATAAGCTTAAACCGGCAACTAAACCATCTAATTCGACGGTCCAGCTAAACCAGCTTTATCGAGGCTAAACTTGAGATGACGAATCCGTCTTTTCTTCATCCCAGTTTAGAATTGTCAAACACATCAGTCAAAGGGTGGAGCTGTAAATAATCTCGAGTGAGGGCGTGTCTAAGTGGCGACTGCCGACTGGTGTTATCATGTCACAGTTGTTTCATTCGCACGCGAGCTTTGCTCAGATATGAACATGTTCCTAAATATATGATTTTTTTTACAACTATCTAGTGGGGTTTTTTTTTTTGGCTCGTGGCAATCACAAATACAGGTGTTTTCTACGAATTCATTTGAAGGGTTCAACGTTTTAATTTTGACACCAAAACGATGCTACTGCATGACCAGATATGCTATACACATAGTTTGCAATCCTAAACTTTTATTGCTATATGAGTAAAATTTGATAACTTATTTTGATGTAGATCATGCCACAGAGCTCTACGCTGGCTACGCCCATAAATTCCCATAATATTCTACCAGTTCAAAACCTGGGAACCTTTTTGATTTTCTGCATGACGGGAAATTTATGACATTGAAAAAAAATCAACGCATGTAATATATTTCTTTATTAAAAGCTGTCCCTCTGCATGGTTGCCCACTTCCAACAGTTCAGATCCCACTTATGGTGTGCACTCATAAGCAAATTGCATTTACTTGACTGGCCTCTTTGTCCAGGATTGACTCGATTATGGAGACTTTATTCAGCGCCAGAGGGGCTTTGCGCACATTTTGATAATTTGAACATTTTAATTTAAACGAAAATTTAATTAAACAAACAAATGTTAATTTAAATTTTGTTTATTTTTAGATTCAACTCCTTACTCAATTTAACACAATTTTTTCATTTTTTTTAAATTAAATTTTTTCTTATTTTAAAATCAAAATTGTTAAAACCTTACGCTGTTATACCACACGAATCACCACACCTAATTGAAATCGGTCCAGGGGTATTGGAGAACAGTTGCGAACAGACAAACGGACATACAGATAGACAGCCTATATACCCTTTAATATATACAGATATACTCTCATATACATGTAAATACACTAAATTGTGTCTTTGCGGGTGAAGCATCTTGCAGAATCTATCACAAACAAAGTGATGAACAGAGCGTGAAACTCGTGTTGAGAGACATGCATGCCCTTTGTTAAATTGATTTAAACACAGAATGAGATCGGATTAATAGTCAATGAGCGATACTTGCTTCTCAATGAATAAATCCATTGTCAATAACCATTATATCGGCCTATCTTTTGGTCCGATTGGTAAGAGGGTAGTTTGATTACATAATCATATCGCCGTATCGAGTTGTCAATTAGCTGGCAACTGAACGACAAAAACGCCTCCTTAGACCCGGTTTGGCTGGACCGCCAATGTAGGTTTAAACCAGGTTTAAACTCGGAGGTTTAAACCGGAGATGACGAATCCGGCCGTAATGTACATTGTTTAAATGTGTTGGGTTGTTGTCCACTGCCGTTACTTTTGAATCGAGGCATCTGGCAAGGGATGCATTGTCAAATTTCCGCATAGTTTCCGTACCAGGTTCAAAAATGGATGTGGGAACAGCTGAAAGTTCGTATGCTATATTATCGGCCAGATCAGGAGAGTCTCTCTCAACAGAGAGCGCAACAACCATCATTTGTGTCAAAAGGCGTGTGTCGACTTTCCTACTTTCCCCATTGATCACAACACCTTTACGTAAACTATTCATTGTCACCGCTTGTTGACGTTTAGTCATCTTCACGTCATTGAATGATTCACCAGTCATGTTTTCATGAATTCCCTGCCCAATTGCCTCAGAGTTGTATACATTCACTTTGTTGTCGCTATCTGTAAACCCGTTATATATATTCATCAAATTGGGACATTGGGTGTCGAATGGATTGTGGTCAATGAAGTAGTGCAACACTTTCTTGAAATTATTTCCGTCCATTTTGATCCTAGAATCGCCCATATCGACATGTTGTTCTCCCCCAACACGTGCAAGTAATGTCAGTTGAGACATCGCTGATATCATGGAGCGTGCTGCTTGATGTGTGCTAATCCACAAGGCTCTATGTCCAGCAGCCATTCCACCACCCCGCGTCAGTCCACCCCTGCTCTTAATGGATCGCATCAATGACTGTTCGATATGCATGTCTGGCCAAATACCTGCCCATTTCCTGTCGTGTCTTCTGATAGTGAAGTGACCATCGGCCAACATGCTATATACATTTGGGTATTTCTTACGCAACGTTCTCATCTTTTGTAAATACAATCGTCCACATTTGGCATAATTGTTATGTCCAGAACTAGCAAAGAATGGGAGCATCTGTTAAAATGCCTGCAGATGAAGTTCCAGATCACCAGTTCTTTCAGCTCGGATGAATTGTTTCACAATATCTACCATTCGAATGTACATGGCCCATAATTTTGCGGTTTTGTCGCCGTCCTGAGTCCTCAGTGTTTCCAGTTTTGAAACCACGGCGGATATAATGTATTGGAGCGGTTTTGAGGTTTCTTCATCAACATCAATTTTCAACATCCCGTCAAATAAATTTTTGATTTCTTGTAGCAGTGCAGTGGCCGAATTGGACCCAGTAGTCATTTGTTCCATGTTTGAAATTCCATATGGTGTGCATGTAGCTGATTCGTCTGTAGCACAGTCCAATGAAAGTGGAATGCGATATTCCAGACTATCAGCAATTAACATAGCAGATAACGCAGACGAGATCATCAGGTGGCAGCGAAGTGATCTTGAGTAAGCTTTACCGCTTAGCATGTGTGGTATTGTGTCTTCAGATGGTTTGCATAGCTTCTTCTATACCGGTGCCGCCCATCAGATGACCAATCGTTCCCAAATATGATATGAGTGTATGAAAACCACAGAGTCGAATCAAAATATCTGGAAACTCATCAGGCTTGGAATTTATCACTTCCATAGCTTTTATCCACAATGACTGATCGAATGTTATTATTGGAACCTCCACATTAAGTGGTTGTGCTTCACTACAGATGAAGATGAGTGTTGAATAAACACATGTGTGTGACGTCGGATGAGGGTTCGCGCTGGCCCAAATTCCCAGGTGCCAACACTGTTGCCAATTGCATTATTTTTATAGCCACTTTGTACTTTCTGTTGCCACTTTTTTCCGACCAATATTTTTGGTGCAACTTTTGAATTTGTATTTGGACTATCGGTAATGTCTGAATGTCCGAAGAAATCAGTAACTTTCTTCATTTTAGAATGATGTTGCGTGTCTGATGCATTGTTGCTGAAATCTAACTTGCGCTTACGATTCATATTTGCTCTATGTCACAGTTTGTTAAAGCTGAAGGACATATTTATGATTATTTTTCTAACACCTACTATCAATACACAGCTTCCTAACGATGTAAACTCCAGGAAGTCCTTTTTTGGCTAATGTTTGTCAAATTAGAGTCAATAGCCGTACTTAGTGTTATTGTCGATTGTAATTCAATTGAGTATTTGTCACTAAAAACAAGCATTCTGATTGACCGAGAGCGGCTAACATTCGTTTTCGATTCACCGACATCGGCCGCTTCAGCGTGCATCAAATCTGAATGTAGCACGGTCAAATTTCATCGGCGCAGAACGAGTAGCGAAACGAGCACACCCGCGCGTTGTTATCTACATATACCGTTCATCGGCCGCTTCAGCGTGCATCAAATCTGAATGTGACACGGTACAATTTCATCGGCGCAGAACGGAGTAGCGAAACGAGCCAAACAGCCCCACAGGAAATGGCTACGGAGCAGTGTTCCGAGTAACGCAATGAACAAACCCAATGATTTGTGCACGGTGACAACGGCGAAATGAAGGTCTCGATTCGTGTCATGAAAATGACCAAATGATTCTTTTTATACAGTTTGTTTGCAAATTCCTTGCTAGATTGAATTACAATGGAAATAAACGTACCCTGTTTCGTTGTACATTCTGGGATTCGAGCATGAAAACAGTTTGTGAACTCGCCGGCAAGCCGGCTCGTTCACAAACTGTTTTCATGCTCGAATCCCAGAATGTACAACGAAACAGGGTATGTTTATCTCCTAAGTAGAAATTCGAAACCCTTTCAATTGGGACCCAATTAGCTATGTCGTGACCGGATATCGATATGTGTTTTGTTTCCGACCGATTGACTGCAAGCTTTATTATATGCCCGATGGGTACCAATTGCCAAATGCCAAAAAACAAGGTGCCACTTTTTGTAGCCAATCGATATTGTTTTGGAGCCATTTCATTTTTTTATAGCAATTTGCTAAATTGGCAATGGGCAGCGCGAACCCTGCGTCGGATTCAGATCAATTAGTGGCAGGAATGAGGTAATACACACGCCGGCATGGTCTCCCTTAGAAACAGTTTGCATGAAGCCATTCCAACTCGGCTTGGTTCGCTCAACCGTTCACTCGTTGTCCATAACACATCAAGGGGGTTTTGATTAATCGAAGTGAATTCAATTTTCTCGAACTTTAATCCTTGCATTAGTTTCGTCTTTTGCGAGGATTTGAAAATATTCAAATCAATCTTCGAGCGCGAATACAATTCCGTTTTCGGAATTCTTGTCTTGAGCCGTTTCATGATAACATCTTTTGACACAACGGAATTTTGTGGACGACCAGAAGCACACATGATAATACCCATTCCGTGAAACGTGTTGTGTCCATCAATAGTTTCAATATTATGATCGACGTTGTCTGCCACTTATTGAGCGAACTGGCCTTCAAGTATTTGAGGTTTGAAGCTTTCGTTTGAAACCGATGTTTGCAAATATTTCACAACTTCGTCGTATGCCACGCACATGCCAAGTTTATTGAGTTCTTCAATTAACATCCTTGATCCATAATCTCGATTAAGCTGAACGCCTAGTCCCAATAATATTGGCGACAAAAACCCTCGAGGTTTTGTTAATTGCATCAAGGATTGTCCAACGGCAACTCTCTTTAGATCTAAACCATTTGAAAATCCGGTTATCATGATATCAAGAAAACACTGCAACAATGTCGGAAGAGCTTCCGTGTTTTCCAGTAAAGATCCAACAGCCGATGGCGTTGGATACTTTTTAAGATTGTTTGGTTGGTCGTGGATTTCTCACAAACAAAGCCGCTTTCCGCACAATCCATGCTTCGTGAATCTCTTTATCAACTGATTCCCGATCTTGGTGAAAATCCCGAATGATCGTTGATGCTTTGTTAGTTAGTGTCATATATATTCAAGTCTGGTTTAAAGTACAATGACCGAAATACCATAAAACTAGAAAGTTAAAAGTTAAGCACCACTCCTCTCAAATATATAGGTGCTGGTCAGTGGACTTGCCCCACACATTCTCTGACCGAAAGAAAATAAGTCAGTCACCACTCTGCATGTGATATAAAATGTGAGCAGCACCCCATAGGAGCTGGCCAGTGCACTTGCCCCACCCATTCTCTAACCAAAAGAAAATAAGTCGGTCACCATTGCCATCTATATTAGCTCCAAATATTAACACAAAAATGCAACAATAACGTAATATACCCCCTAAAGCCCCTCCCAATATTAATTAATTATCTGTATTTACCTTGATTACCGGTACGGCATAATAATTCGACTTGAAGACAACACAATCTGCAGTTATCCGATATATATATGCATTAAATGTAAAGGTAAATTATCTTGCAATTGTAGAGCTGTGGTTGAGTTTTCAACAATTTCAGTTAGTGGTGATTACGTCGGCGACGTAATTATTACATCACCAATATATATGGTGATGTGAATCTGGAAGTTTTGACAGTAACTTGTAAAAATAGTGGTATTTTTTCGGATGACTTCAATCATTAGTCTACGTCACGATACGTATACTGTAAATAGGTGTCATACTAGAAGTATACACTGAATGTGTATTGCTATAAATTAATGCATTGCATAGGCATATAGTTCCCCATATGATAATGGGACCTGCTAGCAACTCTGTTCAAAATGTATGATTAAACTTAAATACTTACACTCTCAACGTGAAGCCATCTGTCGTGATTTCTTCCAAAAACTATAGTAAAAATGTATCAAAATAATATGTATTTATGAAAGCAACACCGTTCTGCATTCAGATACCTACAGATTTAAGTACATCTTCTGACAGTTGATATAAGTATTTGTGATACATATGACGAGGAAGGTTTGGAACTTCAAACTAAATCAAATGCTCAATATGAGCAGTATTGAGCACGCTGCTTTATGTTCTATCAAAGTCAGAAAAACTATGTGGTTGCAAATGTGGATAATTGTTAATATTAATGAGTTCCGTAACCATGTCTGGTCAAATACCACAGTATTGTGCTTATCACGGAAGGGTGCCACCAACTTTGAGAGTATATATCTCAGTAATGAGTTGATATTATTGGTAAAAACTATAATTCTGCACAAAGCGTCGGTCTTCTAAATTATTTTAAATATATTTTCGTCTCTCCACATCTTTAATTTCAATCAAGTGGGTCAAAGATATATGATAACATCGGAAAAAAACATTATTTTTTTGGCAATGACCTTGACCTTTACATATGACCTTGACTTTCTGAAAAGGTGAACATCGTTTCAAAAGTTAGGCAACAATGAGTGTTCATATAAACCAACCATAATATTTGAGATAATTTAAATAATTCTAGCCACACACGCAATTTAACACCCAGTTTTCACAATCAGTTAAAATCATCCCTCGCTGCCATGGAAACAGAAATTTTGCTATTTGTCCCAAATATTGTTCTCTAACATTTCTGTATGTTGTATAAGCGGACTTACTCTATACCATGGCACCTGTACCATTAGTGTTGCAATTCCTGTACTATTAATTCAACCATCTGCGAAGTCTTTTCTCCGCAAACAAAACTGACAAAGGCGCGAAATGGCATAGCGGCTGATTAACGATATATCCCAAGAAAGCAAATACAACCACCAGGAGAATGTATGAACGTATAACTGGTTTGAAATGTATAAACTATTAATAAGGGACGGAACAAAAGTTGTAGACTAACTTTAATAACAGTTATATATCTTAGTTCGTGAATAAGGGAAAGATAATCAGACACCATATAATGAGCGCAAATAACGGAATAGTATTAGATTGCAGTGAAAATCGATGTCTTGGATACAATGCAAACTGTTTGTATTACGGTCTCATAGCCCAACATACCTATAGAGGTGCACGGAGATCTGTGTCATCATACCCAATGTGGTCGGACGCATAACTGATGCGGATTGCGAATGTGTCAACTACAGTGAGGATCTTTATATTTTGGGTCATTATGGCCGATGGCACCAGCTCAAATGTCCAGCAATATTACTGGTTGAAGTAGCAAATACATTAGCGCCAGCGATCAGTGTAAATGTATTCGATCCACGTTCGTGATGTTACTAAAATGCTGAGTCAGCTGCTGATCACAAGTTTACATACATCGCGCTAACAATGGCCGTTTCAATAAACAACATCCACGAATAGTTGAAATGAAATCCGTTATCGTTGATTACACATGCAAACGTCGAATGATGTCTTTGCCAACGAATCTTTGCCACATCATTTTTCAGCGCTAAACGACTAGAGCACATGTACCAACGAACCGGAACATCATGATACCCACGCGACACACGTCTTAGCTCAAAGCTCGCATTTCACACAATTGGAAGATCGCACCAGATATACAGGTTTTACAACACTGAAGAAATGGAACAAATTCAAACACAGATAATTGTCCTTAATATCGATAGATCGACCTTCATTGAGACACTTTCGTATTTTTCTGAACCAAAATCCGATGATGCACTGGAATAACTATTAAAAAACCCGACAAACTATTTCGCTCTAAGCTGCACTCCGGTTTTCCACGTCATGAATGATAATACCGTATTATTAATACGTTTGCTTGACCAAATAAATGTAAGGGCATCTTCGAAGTAACGAATATAAAACTGAGGAAAATGACAGATTTACCTCACAAAAGGCTAGATTTGTGCGATGGATAAGTAAAATTTGTATCTAATATTGTCGATTAAACTGTTTATGTCCGCTCGGATGATTTGGCATCTATTGGACTCAGCAGAGCCTCGACCAATAAATACTCAAATCCCCCATCACGAACATAAAACGTTTAAGCGACGACTCTATCTATACATATTCTATATTGGTTGTTTGCCTCTGATTAGCAGTTGATACATCATTTTAATATCACTCCCACATTCGACATTACAACTATTAATTTCGTGGATAAACTGTCGCTGAAACCAACCTCGATTCCGAGTGGAGCATATAATCAGGTCTTCTCATATGTAAAATTTAACGGGGATATATTTCTCTTCGCATCAGCATTTTCGGGCATTCGCATATATACATGTATGGCATATACATTGTATATACGATGAAGATTTTATTCATAGATGTTGGCTTGTGATTTATATTCACCAAAGGTTGCACTTTCAATCAATCTAATTATGTAGTGGATCATCTGGGCGTCGTTATCGAGGCATGCGTATAGTCATATCAATATATTATTCACAATCTCATTTACGCTCTGATGGGTTTGCCATCATACTATGCAATGCCATCATGCTACGCAATGCGACTCGATAACTAGAGTTCGATTAAAGCTGTCCAAGCAACGAATGGGATTGTTGCTAAGAGATTTAAAATTTAACCAACGTCTTAACTCGTATTTTCTTTTCATCACGCGAATTAACGGCCAGTAGTAAATCATACGCACATTTAGACTCCGTTCTCAACTGTGGGTGCCAGTACTTGCTAGACGCGGTGACTTTTAAGATAGGCGTTACATTACCGCAGAGCTATTTGCCACCTAAACATTTTCGCCAATCAACCCGTCCTCGTGGTAACCTCGTATAATTGGCCGTTTGTGTGCCATTCCAATCAACAGACAATCGTGGTAATCCGCATTATCGCCGTACACCGACCTTAGATGGAACATGGGCTTTACATTTAAACCTTTTATGACTCGAGCTTCCTGAAAACCTTGTGCCAATGCATTCTCCCATAGAGAGCCTCGCATATATAAGAGAATACATTGGCCTTTATAATATTTACATTGACCTTAATTGTAAGCCAGTGCATTCTCTTGTTATGCGAGGCCCCCTATATGTGAGATTCGCGTATATAAAAGAATGCATTGACACTGGATCTATGCTGCACCATCCGCCATGAAAGGGTTAGTGTCGAATTCTGAATCGTATTGCTGTAGTTTAAACGGACAACGAAACATGTTTGATGCAAATTGAGACATTACTGTTGTCATTGGCGATGTATTACCTGTAAACAGTTGATAATGGATTAATAGATCGAGGAAGAAATGGCTACCGTCGTGTAGATGGGAGAGAAGCAATTGAACCGAGTCATGGTTATATGGAGCAGTTCGACATTAAAGTGTGTAGAAGGGAATAGAGCCTTATATAATATGTGTGTGACGCCCGATCTAGAATACTAGGTTTCTTTAATGCATGTCTGTTTTCACAACAGAAGCTGATTATCTCGACACTCAGATATGTATGTCACATTGATCAGCAATCCATAGTCCGCCAGCAAGCCATGTCGTAGACCCACAATCTCGATCGTACCATAAAGAGTCAACGCGTACCCGATTAGAAACCAGATGTGGACCGCGTCTTATCCTTGCAGTAACCTCTTACCAGTATTTGTTTTAGTTCATACACAAAAACTAATTCTCACGGTATCTCACCGTTAAAAATGAATTATTTAAAACAGTATTAATACAATATGAACAGTGTCTAAGAAAATCATACCATTGAACGTGTAAACAGTTATAATTCCCGGACTCCATTCACACCCTGACTGAAAACGAATGAAAGGAAAATTTGTCGAAATCGTGCACGTGTCATCGATAGAGAAGGGAGTCGTCATCGATTGAGAAGGGGCAACTGTATTTATACCTATTCGAGATACTTTAGTGTTGTTCTGATTACATGCGTAATACACGAACAAAATAATATATAATCAATCATACAGCGGTGCTAACAAATATAATGGTGAGATTAGCATGATATTTTAATAAAAATAGCCCAACATGTTTGCGGTCGTCGCTCTGGTAATGCTGGAAGGGTAAAGGGTAAAGTGGAAACAGACTACACAAATGCGAGTAACTTTTTATTGTTATTCACGACGTAATTTCTTAAGCAATTTGGACGTTTCTTTTTTGAAAACGTTATTGTTGAATACGTATAGAACAGGGTTAACCATACTGAACACGTAGAGCATGATCATTCCCGATGCACCGAGCCATTCCGGCCAGTCAACACTCAATTGACAAATATGCGTCATTGAGTACACAGATACCAATCCGAAAAAGGAGACGATCAGCACGGCCCCTGAAACAGAGAAGCCGTCTGATAAAATAAACAGGTACACCACACAGAGAATTGTCCGCAAAATAGGTGGCTTTTCGCTGAGGTGAATCAATTTTCTTAGGTGCCTTAATTGAAAAGATGTATTAATTATGTTTGTGATGACTAAACAAAATCTGTAGCATGTGGATATCCTTCGCCCCACTGTGGTTATAAATATACCAAATATCATTGTCATCCAATATATTATAACGGCAACCATACCTCTGCTGAATATTAATTAATGAATGGATGAAACTCGTTCCATGTAGGTATCCTGTCGGGACAATACATTTCTCTTCTAAGTACCACAAATTTGCAACGAATGCAAGGATGAAAACCGTTCCATATGAATATTCCTCCTCCGTTGAGGTTCGTGCAATAGCATACCCAAGTACATTCAAGATACAGAAGTTCCAAATGTGTTACGGATGGACGGATGAACATAATCCATTTATATATCCCAGAAAACTTCCTTTGCGGGGATGACTAAATCTAATAATTACTACATATTGAACATTTTCTTCAAGTAATTGGATATGAACTTAAACACCTTTGTTTATATACCTGCTTTATTTCCACAGAAAACAACTGTAATAATTTATTGTAAATCTTAAACACATTGAACACATCTTTAAGAGATCGAACTGAACAATCGCCATTTTCAGCAGTTGCAGTATGCTTCATGTATATTTCATAGGGACTCATACATGGTTGTATTTTAGCAATACACGCAGCTATTAAAATATTATACTATTTTATGGACTTTTCTGAATTATCAAATAAACATTCGTGAAAGTGAACAGTTAGGTTATCCGTCGGTGCGATGCCAAAATGAGCTGAAAATGACGATCGCAAATGCACTGTCTATAAAAACAATCCTATAGCAAAGTTCAAGGTCATTAGTTTGCCCGTGCTCACACCCATCAACGCTGTCAGTTATTAACTAGCTACAGGTACTTAATCCAATTTATTTCAATTCTCCAGCTGCATTCTCCACATAATTCCAATTAAAATGGTCTGAAGTCCAAATAACTATCCTGAAGTGTCAAATTTCCCCACTTCGTTGTTAGCAATTGTTGGAAAATAATGAATTATACATGTCATGTCTGGAATGGTTTGTATCATATAAGCTCGAGACAATATGTGCAAACTTGCATATTTAACCCTTTCAGTGCCAAGTCCGATTTTTGTATCAAACCATATTTCATTGATCATTTTTCAAATTTATTGATTATAATAATGTGATACATTGATGGAAAGAGCTCTTAGAGCTCTTTCCATCAATTTATCACAGTATTATAATCAATAAATTTGAAAAATGATCAAGGAAATATGGGTTGATACCAAAATCGGACTTGGCCCTGAAAGGGTTAACGCATGAATTATTGGCAACACGTACCGTACGCCTGATCTCATTTAAAGACTCCACTTGGAGCGTTATTTAGCTCAATAGAAGTGCAATGTGTTGATTAAGACTATGTTCACACAGCTGACAAATTTGAATGGTAAATATTGACGCAATACGTAACATGTGGCTAGTTATTACACACCAGTTTTTTTGCCAAATACAACAAAATATAGTAGAACGTTCCGTTCAATAACAAAGCTGTCTTTTGTCATTGGAGGCAAAACGTAGAACGACGCAGTGATGTGAATTAAATGCATTCGTTTGTCATATCGCGAGGTGTAACTCAAACCTTCGGTTCTCGTTCTGCCATCGCATCACAACAAACTCGTGTAATAACGTTAACCAGTTCCCACACCTGTGTCATACTATCTATTTATTGCACACGTTCGATTGAACAATTCGGATAGTGTTTTCGATTGTTGTACCGCTAACATCGGAGCTAAACGTATTCTGTTCGGGGATTTGAGCACAAATGAGTATGTGAAGGAGCCAGCTGTTTTCATGCTTGAATCCGCGAATATCCAACGAAACATGGTATGGTTATCTCCGTTGTCATTCAATTCACCAAAAATTTAAAGAAAATGATTGATTGATTGAGACCAACAGATTACAGCCAAAACGATGACCAGTTCTAAGTTCTATGTGGCAGTGGTTACCCATGATATATTACCCGCTGAATATGATAGATGGTTTCCTAAAAGGTTTAGAAAGGAGACACAAAATCGAGGGAATAATGAACAAGATGGTAATCAATTGATTGATTGCTTGGAGGTGTAATCAATTGATTGATTGATTGGAGGTTTAACATCGTTTTAGCCGATATGCCATATCACGACAAAGAACAGGAACGGGTATCAAAAACGATCATAGCGAACAAACTGTGCAGATAAATCAGACAGTGGATTAGATTAAAACAATGAGGTGCGTACAGATAAAACCACACTAGAGGAATGTTTCCATTTGGAGTCAGGAATATAAATGCATGAACAGACTAATGTGCAAGCATACTATAAAACGTATAAAAGTAAAATACATAATAGATAGCAAATAAATAACAATAAATTACCAAGGTTGCACATCGAAATGTGTAAAATAATTTCTAACAACAGATCTTGCATTGACAAGGTATTTATAACCTTTATGAATGCATCAATCTAACAGAATGTCATCTTTCACCCAACCGACAGCTTCAATTCACACTGTTTTGTCCTTTAGAGTTAACCGTTTCTCATCAAGCAACTGGTCACACTTTGAAGGATCAAATATGAACCTCTCTTTGGAGAGTCGGAACGTTTGACTGATTTCGGAAATTTTTGTTTTTGAAGCAACATGATCAACGTGAATATGGTGTGCTGTAGTACCTGGATCAACTTGAGTGGTTTTTTTGTAACTGTTGCAAATGGCCTGTGACCGGTGATTGTTGTCTATCCAAGTGCTGGCATCAGCACACTTATTTTTTTGTGAATAGGGCAGCAGAGTATGTGATTGTTTGAATTATTGGTCGAGCACCAACTATTTTCTTTGCATCGAAATAGGATGTTTCTCAGCCTTACACCTTTGAATGTTGAATTCATAGTCCCATATGGGACATGGACGATCCATTGCAGCTTGTGAACCTTGACAGTTAGTGCAGTTTTTGAGTTTTGTGCAATCGTGTTGGTCATGTCCAGAATCGGAACAGCCTGCACATATGGTTTCTTTGCTTCCATGACTATATCAATGACAGTTAAACATCGTAATGGATTCGAAACATAATATTAAGTACTTAAATCTACCTCCATGTACACAGCCTTTAATACCGGTGGATGTTTGCACTGATTGAAGGTCGGAAGATAAAATTCAAAGAAACTTTTTGGTCCATCAACTGTCTGAAAATCTACGGACGTCTGTAACTCCATGTGGTGCCAACTCAGCCAATATATCTGACTCAGAAGAACCAGCTGTATCAATATATCTCAACACAGCTCTGATACTGTTCAATGTCTTGTAAGGAGTAATCAACGCTGTTGTTTGTGCAATAGATTGCATAATTCATAAGAGCGTCAGCTTGAAACTTAGTGGCCCAGTCCTGATCGGTTTGATATATTTTAATTTTCCGGCTATGCTTTGTAGCGTTTTATCAATCTCAAAAATAGAAGGTATCTTGACATTCGGATCAGAACCAAGTACCAAGTACTGAGGATAGACCTCAGCATCGGGGCAACTTAGCCAGTTATCATTCTTACGTTTTAGGTTGTTTTGATTTGCCACATGAAAAGCAAATAATCAACAACTAGCCCAGCAGCCGCCTCGGACTACCCTTCGAATTATGGAACAGTTTATGGTCGGACCAAAAGACTGGTACACAGTTGAAGTGATGACCCGTTTAGCCACTGCATATAACAGTGAGACAACATCACAAGATTGAAACATTTAATAGTCATGAAGACGAAATGCAAACAGGCATGACACGAAAGAAACATCATACATGAAAAACAGAACTGGACACCAGAAACAAAATACAAAATATGGCAGAAATGTAATCTGAAACATTTTGGAGAGGCGTGACTAGCCGATTTATCGAGCCGAGCCGACTGCCCTAGTACATCCATGACTCCCACACCACACCTCACGTGATGCACCCACGGCAAATACGGTGCCACATTATGGGATTATTACCCCTCGCAGTGGGGCTGTAGGCCTATTTGGGCCCACACTGGGATCCAAAAAAATGACATATCCTTTTCTGGCGCATCAAATCCCTGTGAACTCCAGCAAACCGTCGATGGGACAACGTACACCCATACTGTGCAGCCATAATGATGAAGCGGAATATTGATTGGTTTGTCACCACATGTAACGATATTGATACGGTCACTTTTGGAGAGGCAAATATAAGCCAGATAGGCTTACACCCGAATACACTCCCATAATACACAGGGAATTAACATGGTAACATGCATGTGTCAACATATATTACGTTATAGTAATTTATATTCTGAGTGGGAATAAATATTATTAAACCAACTAATACTGTTTCAGGCATGAAAGTTCCTTGATCATGCCATTAATCTCTACTCCAGCTACGGCGTGGAGATCATATTACATGCACCAGTACACAACATGGGAACTTGTTGATAATGTGACAGATAACATTTAAGAAAACAGTGCAGGTAATATATTTATTAGTTAATACCTACATTAATAATGTAGTTTACTGTAGGTGAAGGTCGCAACTCGAAGTTGCACGATTTAAATTACTTTGTGTGAGATTTTACCGTGTATCACTTACAATCATGAAATTTCTCCTGGGCAATTTATTAAATGTTTATTGCAATATCGACTCTAAAGAGTCGCAAAAAGCATGCAATCTCGATCTGGGACCACCCATATACACTGTGAAGTAGGTAATTGAGGAACAAATATTACCACTGAGATATATTCCCTGTCCTGTTTGTTCAATGTTATAAAGTTCCCTGTCGGAACGGGTCAGAAGTTCAGAACAACAAACAATTCTCATATATTGTACTGGTAGAATATGATCTGCACTGGCATAGCCACGTAGAGTAGATTCATGGCATGGTCTAGAAATTTCCAACTTGAAACTTGACCCAAAGCCATGCTAGATCATGTCATGAATCTCTACTCTGTTTACGCCCGTATATACCACACTCTACCAGTTCAAAACATGGAACTTGTTGATGCTCTGACAGGTAAGTTTACAACATTTAAAAAACAACGCAGCTAATATATTTCTTAGTTAACACATGTTCCATAACAATGCATTTAACGGTAGGTGAAGGTCTCAGCTCGATTTTGCACGATTTAGGTGACATTGTGAGCCAATTTAGCTATGAGTCGCTTATACGATCTTGGAATTTATCCCGGGTAACGAATCTCAATATTTATTGCAATATCGCCTACAAAAATCATGCAATGTCAAACTGAGACCACCCTACTGTGAATAGATTATTAAGGAACAATCAAAAACTCAGAAATATATTCCTGCGTTGTATGTTCAATGTTATAAAGGTCCTCGTCAGAACAGGTCACACCATAAACATTTCTCTGGCTTTGAACAGGTGGAATATGATTATTACGGACGTAGGCCGGAGCAGAGATTTATGGCATGATACATGGCCATGCTTGGCTTTCCACAGCCATATTGAATACTCACCTCTTATGGCAACGAGTTTGTCTCTAGCGCTAATATTTGTTGGGCGTGACACTTGCCGCACCGGCTTTGGATGTAGTTGGATGTGGTTTACTTCTAGCTGCGTCACAAATGCAGTCGTTGTTATATCGTCTGCTATAATGTTGCTTGTCGTCTGCCCAGAGGCAGAATCGGCAACTGTTCTGCGCTGTGCTCTGATTCGTCTGTAAATTTTAAGGTAACAGAAACTCATCACTGCGACTGGTATGACGTACCCAACGATAGTTCCGAACGTGAAATAGAAGCAGCTACCATAAGACGTCGGTGAGCAGTGGCGAGTGTACAGATCGTATTGGTATATGGCGCCCATATCTGGAAACAGTGGAATGGATGCTATAACGGCCCCCGCAGCCCAGCAAATGACCACTGCGCCTGAAAATAATTCCGTTGATTACTGTTGATTTTGGGTATAAACAACAATATTCTGCAGATTCAGTAAGCACACGTTCTGCGAAAGGCAAATGCATGGTGGTATTTCCTATATTTAATACCACAACGAGAGCCTACCTCTATAGCAGTAGAACATATACTGGTCACCAGTCTGTGTCCCTCAAGCCGATTAGAACTTACGTTTTCATACTTTTTTCGTCTGAGACTGATAGGTCACATGGCGAATTTTGTATAGCCGTTCTGGGTTTCATTATTTTTTCCTGTTTCCGTCTGATATCCATATTCGTGTATTAATGTTTACCTTACTCGTATTTAAATTCGCGCAGTACTATTTTTCGCGCGAATTCAAAACTAAGCCAAAAATAGTACGACTCCTGAGTTTATAGCGAACCAAAGGGATAAGCAGAATGATATGTTGATGAGTTACACACATTAAGGAAGACTGGACTGAATACAGACAACTATACCTGCTTTTATAGGGCTATATTACATGCGGCCACCGACATAAAAAACATTGCTCATAATTATGTAAAGCAACAAATTATGGTAACATCGTCGGTGTAGACTGTGCCAGACTGATATGAATGTGCACGAAAGTACGCCTCTCTGTTATCAACACTGCATGCATGGGGTGACACCATTAACAGCCTGAATTATGTATCCCAACGCAACCCTCAGCCAATTGAGTGTTGATTGTTTCTGAAGTCAGCTGTCTAGTACGTGGTTGTGGTTTTACTCCTTTCGAGTTCATTCTAATGATGTCTATATATGTCATCAACGTCGTGTTTCGGTTGATCTATGAGCGTATAGACCGATCAGTAGACGAATTTAATATACTGTATAATTCCGCAAAGCGGAATATACTAAGTATGTTATTCGTCTACTGATCGGTCTGTACGTTCATAGATCAACCGAAAAACGACGTTGGTGGCTTATAATTACAACTATAACACTTTATTTTCAGCTATTTACTATTAATCCATCTCAGAAAATTAATTGCCAAAATATGATTTTCCGTTGGACGATCTCAAAATTTGGTTGATGGGCCGAAAATAAATTGGTCGAAATTGTCAACGAGCAACTTAAGACAAGATAAGATAAGATAAGTTTATTGGCTCTAGAATCATGAAACATTGTAACAGAGTAAGAATAGGTAACATATGTATATGTGTTATATGAGGTTGCAAATAGAATCTAGATGTGACTGTAGAGTATAAATGGAATCAGTAATAAGATAAGTATAAGCAGATTCAGTGTGACATGTCACAGAGTGGGACAAGTTTCATGAGATCTAGAGCCAACAGGGTTGCACAAAAAGCTGGCGTAGCCAATTTGATTCCATTGTGGACCCTGCTGACTTCAGATCACATGACTCCTCGACCACACCATGAAAATTGCTTCCAACTATATACACTATGTAAATGCCAAAAATGATCACAAATGATCAATCAAAGGGGGATTTGCTTAATTCAAAAGTATTTATAAATGCTTTCATCGCTTTGTTTGATATATATCCAGATTCTTTCAATGATGTCGGCTCACCATTGTTTCTCATTACATGAAGGATCTAAAAAATTTACAACATAATTCCAGCATTTAATGCCGGAATACATAAAACTCTTCGAACCAAAGGGTCCAACAGAGGGGATATTATATTAAAATTTTCCAGATCTTGTGTCATGGGAAGGATTTGCTAAGGTAAACATAGAATTGAGGTAATTTGGGTAATTATTATCATAGATCTTTTTCATGAGTATCAATTTTCTTTGAATTATCCTATTCTCTACTGGGAACATCTTGAGATGTTGAAAGTGATCTAAATTTATATGAGTGAAACTTTCTAGACCAAGAATAAATCTAACCATCCTATTTTGGGAGGTCTGAAGTTTTCCTTTAGTTTTGACTGTAAGTGGAGAAAACCAAAAGTTGCATGCATAATAAAAATGACATTGGATAAGAGACATAGCCATAAGTTTCCTACAGTGCTGAGTTAGAAATTTTGCTTTTCGATACATATATTTAATACGAGAATTGATTTTCTTCAAAACTGACTCAGCCATCATTTCTCCACTTAAATTTTGGTCCAATATTGCTCCTAGATATTTGACTGAGGTTGTGGAATTTATTGAAATGTCCTTACAGTTAACTATTAGCTTTGACTGTTTACGAATCTTAGGTTGTGAGCCAAAAAGAATAGATTCCGTTTTCCCCAAATGTAGGGATAGTTTATTATCTACCAACCAGTTGCTTAAATTTTCAAGTTCTGTACTGAGACACTGTCCAATGGAGGTTACACTTTTGCCAGAGACAATCAGAGTTGAGTCATCTGCATACAAAAGAAGGTTGCAGTTGACTGATGCCTCCGCATCATTAACGAAAAGGAGGTATAACAAAGGACCCAGGATTGACCCTTGAGGGACTCCACAAGTGAGAGAATTAGGCTCTGATAGGGTGCCTCCTATATCTACCACCTGGGTTCTGCCTGTTAGGTATGATTCGAACCAAGAAATAGCTGCATCCGAAAAACCCAAGGCTTGTAATTTATACAGAAGGATTGAATGATTTACGGTATCAAATGCTTTTTGTAAATCAACCAGGACCATACCGATGTAATTTCCTTTGTCCATTTCAGCCCTTATCAAGTCTGACAGATAAATTAGACTTGTGTCAGTTGAAAAGCCTTGTCTAAAACCAGACTGGAATTCATATAGAATATCATTCTTGGTTAGATAGACCTCCAGTTGTTTATGTACAGTCTTCTCAAGGATTTTTGAGACAAGGTTTAGGATTTAAACTGGTCTGTAATTACAGGTTTTGTTTTCTCCTGTTTTTTGTATAAAGGCACAACTCTGGCAGTTTTTAGGCCAGCTGGGACCTTACCATGATGTATAGAAAGGTTGATGATATGTGCTAGAGGGGAAGATATGACAGAAGCACCATCTCTCAAGAACCTAGCTGCTATTGAATCTATACCGGTAGCCTTGGATGGATTAAGTTCGGTTAAAAGGTCATAAACTTCATATTCGGATATTAGGGCTAAACTGAAACTGTTTGCAATCACCCCTTTGCTATGGTAGTAAGTGTCTACAAACTGTTTGTTGAAAATATCTAAGGGGACCGGAAGTTTATTAACAAGTTGAGATGCAACTTGGCAGAAATAGCCATTGAATTCTTCTGCTACTTTGGATTTGTCCGAACATAACTCCCCATTAATTTCAATGTTAATGGGTGACTTACTGTTTGTGGTTTTTTTGGATGGCATACCCAAAGATTTCAGTGTTTTCCAGAGGGCTTTTGAGTCATTTTTTTTAGCTACAATTTGTTCACTGAAATATGAAGATTTAGCCTTGGCAATCATATGTTGCACTTTGTTTCTGAGAGATTTAAAATCTTCAAACAGCTTTGGGTCTTTCAACCGTTTAAATTGCTTGAGTGCTTTATCTCGGGATCTGATTTTAGCCAGAATTTCATTGTCCATCCAGGGCTCAGTACGGATCTTAGCTCTGACTTTAGTGAAAGGGGCACATTTATTAATTGTGGCAACAAACAAGTCTTTAAATAAATTCCAAGCAGTACCCACATCATCACACAATAACAACTCAATCCAGTCAATCTCCTTCAGCTCATCACAGAATAACTCACTCGAGTAGCTCTTCAAAGATCTGAAATTGAGCATATTCTGTCCCCCAACAGGATGATGTTTTTTCTTTCGTACAGCAAAAATTATGCTATGATCGCTAATGCCAAAATCTAAAACCCCACTGTCAGAAAAAATTTCAGAATCTGATACTAAAATGAGATTTATAAGGGTAGAGGAATGAGCTGTTATTCTGGTATGAGCTTTAATGAGCTGCTTCATTGAAGACATATTCATAAAAGAATTATATTTGGTCACTAGTGAATTACATCGCTGTTTGGAAATATCCGTGTTGAAATCTCCTAATAGGATAGTTTCATCTCGAATAAAATCTTTCTCAGCGGTGAAATTCTCAATAATTTCAAAAAAGCTATATTGATCAGGTGGACGGTATCCTACTCCAACCAAAATTGGTTTTGTCAAGGGCAGCAGAATATATATCCACAAGACCTCGAGTTTATCATTATCCAGGTCATTTCGAGGGTTGAAAGAAATTGATTCATGGATATAGAGACAGACCCCCCACCCATTCTATCACGATCTTTTCTAACCAATGCATAGTTATCCAAGATTACCTCTGAGTTATCAATTGAGCTATCTAGCCAAGTTTCACTGACTGCAAGAACTGATGGGTGACATTCATTTATAAATAAACAAATTTGAGACATCTTGGGAAGTATACTTCGAGCATTCATATGAAAACTTTCAGAAAATAAATATTTACGCTTCAACTTCAATTTTCAGCAATGAACAATCCATGATAAAAAGAATTACGTGTTTGGCTACGATTTACGTTTAAAATGACTCAACAACAACCCAATAATTATCAACACACACAGAGTCGAATCCGCGATCTCCTGTAAAATTATTAACCCCAGACCAGTCCAGACTCCAGTCCGAGCATGGCCGATGTAATTTGTAAACAAATGCCCTGATCATATCTAATGTGCTCGTGACAAATGTCATGTCATTCGCATTGTAATAAAGCTAATTTATCACATAATTTGGCCATAAAAGCAGTTTCATAATTATCGGTAATAGACACGTTTAATATCAGCGCGTGCGATGACGTCACGGCGTTCTTCAAATAACTTGCGATCGCTGTAGTTTATGATTGTTGTTTTCGATGAATATTGCGCGTTGCTTCGGGTTTATTTGATCATGTGATAAAAGGTATCTCAAACTCGTTCTATTTTATACGTAATTTATCAACCTCGTCCACTAAATTCTATTTGAGCCTCGGTAAACCTCGGCTCAAATCGAATTTAGTGAACTCGGTTGATAAATTCCGTATAAAATAGAAACTCATGTGAGATCCTCTATTTATGATAAGTTGTGTTCACATCAGTAACTATACACGTTGTCATAGACGCTTTTTCGAAAATTGGACAAATAAAAAACGCGGCACGAACTTTGAGTGTTAAATCGAGCTTTACAAAAACATGAATACGGCTGAAATGAACAGACATAAGTATAGTATAGTGTATATAAGAAGCAGAGACATGGAATATAGACATAGACTACTTGTTCAAATGTTTCTAACATTGAGTTTTCGAGTTGTTTTTTCACTGAAATTCTAATGGAATTCTCGTTCCGCGCTTTCGCGTCATCCGGGGACGTCGTGTGGGGCGACGGTTATAGACTCGCCCAATTTTCTTAAAGTGTCACTACGCGATGTGACTCGTCTACTGCAAAGTCTATGCACTGATAGACGCAGGTCACGCGGTAGCCTCTCGACCAATCAAATGCCCGCATTTCGACAAAAACGAAAGTAGTTGTAATGATAACCATTTCCATTTCAATTGCATATCACTGAGAATAATTATTTGGAGCATATAAACACACATCTTCACAACGCACTAATGGGGTTTTACGCGATGTAAATCCGTTTTATTGTGTTTAATATACACATGTATATTCAGGAAGGATTAAGAACTAAAGTAAGTCATCAAATCCAGAACTGTTAGTAAAATATTGGAATTGGAATTCGCGTAGCTAGATGCGCGAATTCAAAGTGCGCGAATTCAACATTGAGCGAAATATAGTACTGCGCGAATTTAAATACGAGTAAGGTATTGAAGTTATTTTCCTTGGCGTTTTGCCTTCTCTTCTTTTTTCCTTCTTTCTCTTTTCTTCTCTAGAACTAAAGACAAATGACTGTGACTACACGCCAATATAAAACCATGCATTTACAGGTGCATGCTTGTCGTTCTGTTTTTTCTTCTTCTCTTTTTCGTTAGTCCTGTTGAAGTTGTTTTTTGTTTTTGTTAATAGTATTTTTCGGAGTTCTAGTTCCCCGATTAGTGCGCTGTCTTGTAATCTTAGTAGAGTTTTAGCCGCTAATAGGTTAAGCCTATCTTACTGTGGGTATGTGTCAGCTGCTTCATGCAGGACCCAAATTGGGGTTCGATAGTTTTCTTGCTGTGTCATTATCAAGTCGGAGTTTTTAATACTCGTATAATTATGATGTATGCATTTTATGTAGGTTTTAAGTCAGATAAGTATCTTGTGAAGTGTCCGAGGCACAAATAATCATCCGCGGACGCATCCTTGGGCGATTACCTTGGTCTCAAGCACTTCACCAGTAATTATCCTTTATGTCAAAGTATATATTAAAAGTTGCGGCATTCAGTTTACCCCGGGGTGTGAATTGATTATAAATATTGATTATAAATATCTTAGGTATATCTGTGCAAGAAATAGACACAGGTATTTGGCACAACAAACCCCACCACCACAAATACACATATATATAAGACTTATATATATGTCGTTAGGGTGGTGGGGTCTATTGTTCCACATGTTTGTGGAAATACAGACCGCAGTGCTACACACATATTAACAAGAGGTCGGGCGGAGTGGACAGGGAGGGAAGCGGAGTGTACTGTGAGGAAAGAGGAGTAAATAGGAAGGCAATACACCCCACCTGTGAGCCCCCCCCCCCATCCAAGTTTGTGTGTGTGTCGCAAAAACAAATATACACTCATATCTCCCCGAGAACAGAAGAGTTGCATCCCCTGTTTTGTAACAAGTCCCCACACACCATACGAGGAGTCTATAATTTACCCTCTGACTACCATAGGAATATCCCACCACCCGTCCAGTCTAATTCATAACCAGCCAATTATTTCTCCTATAGAATCCACTGCTGTCAACCAGCCAAGTCTATTAGGGATTTCACTCAGAAGTAAATCTTCTAAGCCCTATAGCATTTATCATCTTCACAAAGGCGAGTATAAGTTGAGGGGAAACAATAGACAATACCCCATAGAAATACCGGTCAATAGCTTATCAACGACATCAATAGCGACGCATTGCACAACGTGTAGCAACTACACTTTGCCGACCATCCGACCAGATCACGATCAGCCGACCGCCGACCAGATCCCGATTTAATCAGGAAGCTGCTGCTCGTAATATACTACTCCCCTCGGCATCAGTGGCAGAACATTTTTAAATATGAACCTAAACACTGCAAAATCCTTACATTAAGAAGTCTGACTCCAGGAAAATTCAGGCCTCGATTACAAAAAAAATACCTTAGTAGTTTCTGACAGGCCATCGGGGAGGGACCAGGACCCTTCGCCCCAGTGGCAGAAGATTTTGAAATATGAACATGAAAACTGCTAAATCCTAGCATCTGCAACTAACTCCAGGCACTTTCAAAGTGGTAACAATTTCCGACTAGAAACCCAAGGTTGGAAAAGTTCTAACTGATATGGCCATTTTAGTCCAAACTTTTGACCAAAAGCAGGAAAATATATTACTCTAAAAATAACAAATACCCCATTAATTATTCAGATACTGTTGTCTTGTATGCAATTTCCAACTGTTGGAAATTTTGACCAAAGTTATGGGGTAACCCCTCCCCACCCTTCCCTGTCGCTACGTCCCTGGTAGTGAGGGAATTATTCCCAAGGCGCATATATGACATTTGAATTGGGGGGGGGGTCGAGTTCGCGATTTTCCTTGGAAAAACCAACGCTAAATATAGAAAAGCACAGACTGATATACCCAACCGGTGACAGAGTCGGAAAGGAAGTATGACTGATGCGCCCTGGTATAGTGATTGGTGAATCACATCCCCATATAAATACAAGAAAACCATAGACAGAAATGGTAATGCCATCAAGATCATACTATTAGGCATATATAAAATACATTGGAGCTTTAATGTAGTGATTGTCAAAAATGTGTATATTATGTAACGGCTACGTAGTTGATTATATGTAATAGTTTTTTGCATATGTGTATAGTGTGCGCTTGGTGAGAAAACATTTAAAAATCGGAAGTGCCAAACTAAAGTTATGATAATGATAACATATTTACACACCATGCGTCACGTATGATAATTCCGTGTTCACAAAGTGCGCATACGTTCCAATTGGTTAAAAGGTTCAGCACCAAACATGCAACAGACATTGGATTGATACACCAATAACTAAACACCCATTGCCAAAAAAAAAAATACGAAAGCCTTGACGATTGACACGTTATTATGTTGACGCGCCGCCAGCTCTCGGTTCTCTTATACGACATTCGAATTGTTTTCAGCTGGCATGTATCATTTCTTAGTTATTTGTTTTAAATTATATTGAAATAGAGGTCTGAACAGTGCATGAAATATCATGCAGAATAATAATCACGCCAAAATTGTCGATCTTCTTTATATGGTTCAAGTACGCAAATACCGAGATCTTTTGAAATCACATTTAGTCCATCACCTCATTCGACAGGGCCAGATATGCTTGCCAATATATACCATAAGAGGGCGTAATGGCTGTTGGGAAAATAGTTGTTCACGCGACCTCGGTCACCGTTTTTCGAGCTTCTTTAATTTGAACGCCAAAATATCATGGAGAACAAATCTGTTATCAGGTTTTTGCAGCATCCAAGATTAGTTGTTGGAATAGCTTATTCGTCTAGTGGCTTGCTGATATTTTTGGCAAATATAGAAACAAAATCGGATCTCGAAACTGCAAGTTGTCTTATATTGCAGCCAATTTTGGGCAAAGTATGGTATACATGTAAGTTCCAGGCCTGTAAATGAAAATATTGAGAAAGCAATGTTGAGCACAATCAGCACCAAGAGCTTGTAGCCAGTATTTAATTTTATATATTCACTGTCCGACTGGACACCATAAAACTACCATCTGTACTTAGCCAAACATGAGCCCACCCGTATGAGGTTTTGATTGTCATATATTATCTTTCAAAAGAGGAAGTTTTAACACGTTTTGAATTTGTGTCAAGCAATCTCCAATGATCGCCTCTTATAAAGAGCGTTCATGCTGATGTTACAAAAAATTGGCAAATAATAAAGAGCTTTCCGAAGTATGAGTTTGATGATCGACTAGATGTGGTGCCCGGTGTTTCTCGGGTAAAGAATGAGTAAATTAGTATTGCCCCTTCAAGTCAATTAAATTAATTATTAGTTACCTGAGGTAAACATCGCCTATTGCATGGCACTTTCCGGATAAAGTTACCTATATCATTTAAGTTGATAATAAACGCTCTTTGTTGTAAATTATTAGTGCCTCTTTAATGCATCTGAGGCAAACGGCACCTATCCATTGACACTCCACGTGCCAATTTCTCCACACAGTTTCTGAGCTGATAATAAACGCTCTTCATTTGTCATTTATGTCAAAGCAACTTGACGGTTTGCGCTCCAAAATACACCTACTAATATTCGCTTTTGAAATTGTACCGTTATCGAAATATGCCGATACATACTTGAACTACATTTCTACGATCATTATATGTCACAGATAGTCGCGTTGAAGTAATCAAAAATAACAACGCTGAACACGATGTTTGGTCCCAAACAACAATCAGCCATTGCATGGCATTGAACAGAAAAGAGCCTTCCATGTTAGTCTATTCCTGATATGGTAAACACAAAGAGCGTTAGTTTGACTTCTGTGCGAAAAATTTAAAACTGGAAAATGGCTGTGACCAAGACGGCAAGCATTTTTCAGAGCATATGAAGCCGGTATATCAATATTTCGTGTATTTGCCAACGTATCTTATGCCTCCTTGCAAATTATAATATATTCATCTGAGGTGAAAAGCGCCTATCCCATTGTATGCCCCTGGCCATGTGACCCATATGCGTACCAATTTCCCTACATATCGTCTAAGCTGATAAGAAATGCTCTTCTGAGCTTATAATGAACGCTCTTTATTGTTCATATATGATAATATATTTTTTATGTTACCCTTTAGGGTCAACGGCACCTATCATGTGGTACTCTGATCAATTTAGCTCTGCATACCAGTTTCCAATCATTTTGGGTATATGATTAATTATTTAACTAAAATTGTTTATTTGTGTCCCTCTATGTCTGGTGAGGTCAACGGCGCCTATCACGTTACACTCCTCTGGTCAATTTACCGATGTGAACCAATTTTAAACTACCAGATTCCTACCATATTTGGTATATAGTTAAATTACTTATTAGTCCGCTCTTAAGACAATCTGAAGTCAACGACACCTATCCCAATGATACTCCCCGGGTCAGTTGACCCCTGTGTACAAATTTTCAGCTACCATGGTCCATAGCACGACAGACAAACAATAAATCAAACACACGAAGAAACAACATTGAGTGTTATTAGTACATATTTCGGGGTATGACGTTACATACGGAATATTTTGTGGGATTTTCGCAATGCCTGTGCGATAACTGAATGATGATTGCAAGTATTTTTTTACTTTTACCTGGTAACTAGAACATTGGTTGAGGAAATTCTGGATTATATCTCACCTCTACATTTTCTTTTCGAGAGCTGTGTATACTCTATAGGAGACAATGTCGCATAAAATCTGTCGATCGCAATTCCACAAAGAGTGAAGACAGCGCTAGTAGAGGTTAATACAGACATGAAGCCTGTTATCTGAAATGAACAAAGCATAAAAAAGCTATTCTAGATATCACTCTCATAGAAACTCAAATATGATTAAGAAAAACATATATACGTAATAAACTTGAATGTTATGCTAAAAGAACGATTACAACATGAATGTCAGTTTCTGAAATAGAGGTTTGCACGATGCAACTTCTAAGAGCTATGAAAGTAGATTCCCAATTTACCACAATCAAGGTCTGTTCTTTGGGGAGAAACACGAGTTTTAAAAGTTATCAAGAGAGTACTGTTTAGTTGACCTTTTAGTGAACTTTTCCAAGTTGAAAAAGGTGCATAACTGCGGCAAAAATCATCGGGCCAAATTCGAACTTGACCTGTATTTTGGTATGGCTGAGCCACATACCAAGTTTATTTGTGATCAAATAATTCAAACTCAAGTTATCATCCATAAATATTGATGTAAAAAAAGGAATTTTCCAAGTTGAAAAAGGTGCATAACTCCGGCAAAATCATCGGACCTAACCCAAATTCGAACTTGACCTGTACTTTGGTATGACTGAGCCACATACCAAGTTTAGTTGTGATCAAATGATCCAAACTCAAGTTATCATCCGGAAACGAAAATACCGACGGATAGACAGACGATACATAAAATGTACCGTTTTTTTCAAACGGACGTATAAAAACTATTCCCAATTGGTTATTGAAACATAAATTTAATGGGGCGACCGTATTCGAAATTAGCCGATGGCGTCACAACTCTGCACCTCTTTCCGAGGTGATACAGGATTGTGTAAGCTGTCACATGTCCGTTACATGTTCCGCCGTGGTTGATCGAGAAAATAATGTGTCCATCAAGTGACTCAACCGGCCCCAAATGGAACAGTCTTAGTGTTTGTAATTAAATCTTAACCGAAATCTGTTTCTGTGTCCGGGACCACCAATCACGGAATTGTTCGCCAGAAGGTCCGGAAACTTTTTTATTTTTAATGTCTATTTTTGACAAAAACATTTCAACAAACATCTCAAAACCAGATTCATCGCCCACGGTCAGCTATTCAAATTAATATATACTCAATTTGCAATATTTTGCGAACACCGAAAAGATCGGCTTGTTAAATAATTAATTCAATTAATTGACCATACAGAATAAATCACCATTATGATGTGAAATTCCACGGATCGTCTGCAACTTGGTCTGATAAACACGGAATATTTTATACTTAAAACGAACGTATGTTTGAATATTGCCATACACATAATTATCTGGTGTATACGGCTAAGCAAATTGCAATTCACCTGACGTGTTGCTGTACGCCATATATTTTTGCAAGTCGGAATAAATATTTGCCAACTACGGGACTCTCTCTCTCTCTCTCTCTCTTCTCTCTCTCTCTCTCTCTCTCTCTCTCTCTCTCTCTCTCTCTCTCTCTCTCTCTCTCTCTCTCTCTCTCTCTCTCTCTCTGGCACCGAAATCCGACAGCTCCAAATGAACCAAAACTTAACAAAGTTCGTCGCAGGCGTTATTTGCCTTTACAGAAGTCTGTCACGAAATAGTAGTTAAATGACATTATTAATGTTGTATAATCTAACTATTCCATTCGCTAGACAACAGACAACATAATTTTCTCACCAAAGTAACCGGAAAGTGAGTCATAATCTGAGTTATTGGCAGGGATTGGGGTCGGGGATCTTTACCGAAGTTAACCCTTTACCCAACAAACCGGCCAAAACCGGCCAAATAAAGCTGCAACAGCCTAAATTATCTTGGGTCTGTCTCAATAAAACCATACAAATATGGATATCATTGGAACCGGCTCCTTGACCACATTGTGATAGTTACAGTTATGCCCTGTGCCAATGCATTCTCTTATATATGCGAGTCGACCATAGGTCGCCTCGCATATATAAGAGAATGCATTGGCCTAAAAAAAAACTTTTTTTAACACTTTTTACCATTTTTTCTTACATTCTTTAACAATTTTATAATTTTTAATGTGTTAAGCCAATGCATTCTCTTATATATGCGAGGCGACCTATGGTCGACTCGCATATATAAGAGAATGCATTGGCACAGGGCCCTTCTGTTGGGTAAAGGGTTAATAGAAGAAACATTTGACGTCGATTTCCACAAATCGTGTATACACACGTCCGTGACACAACGAATACAATGATGTGGCTTATTGATTCCCTGTCCGATTCTACACGTGAAAACCACTATATGTACGTTTTCTATACCAGAAAATAATAGATCTGACCCATTAATATAGGTGGATTTTATGACCAGATATCAATATTCAAAACAGGAAGTCTCAACACGTTTTTATTTTTTGCTAGCCAAGCAAAAATTGCACTGAGCCGCCATGCTGTCATTTCACAAAAGCGGTAGATAATACACAGAGGTCTCATTTGTGATCTTTTGTATTCATTTTAAACGTAAATCCCACATATGCTATTGTTTATTATCGCCATTCGAATGGTGCTGATTGCAGGTAATTTGTCATTGTCTTTTGCCCGATAAGATGATAAATCGGACATTGTATCTTTAAAGTGCCAAATCGGACATAATGGACATTGTATCTTTAAAGTGCGAAATCGACGCCATCCGGTCAATGACGGGGTTACAGAATGGCAGCATTGTTCGTAAACAATTGCTTGTTTATTTCCACCAAACTTATTTGTAGACGCGTCCATGATACCAGGAATATAATTGTGCGGTGTTATTCGCTGGTTATGGACGGGAAGAGAGATAATACCAAACTTGATAAAAAAAATTACCTCTATTCCCACCATGCAGACTTATATGACTCGTAGACAATGGAAATTGGCATGGTACATATTTGGTTAAGATTTTTTGGTCAAAGGTGGTAGCCGGAAATTTGGTTTAAATAACCATCAGTGCTCTTTTGTATTTGTCCATCAGTCTGTCTGGATCACTTTATGTTTTATTTTACAAACATTTCAGAGTTAATAAATGGATGATATATAGGGTCCTGACTCATATTGTTCTTCTGATGAATCTTCCAAAATGAGGACTTAGTCCACCAGATGTGCTCAGGTACAATGAACCTAAACACTGGACTTAAATAACTAATAGTTGTATTAAATGCTATTTCTAAGTCATGTAAATAACCCCCATGTTATGTAAACAAACAGTATGTGAAGAGTATGCGATAAGCACAACACTCATCGCCGGGGATACCCCATGCATTAAGTGAAATTTGGTAAGAAATTTCACCAAATTGTTTATAACATATCAGTATAGCGCTAGATAACCCTCACCTTTCAAGATTTCGATGTTGAATGTCTCACCGTGAGTCACTTTCCTAAAACATGTCCACGGTGTTGAGTGTTGTGCTTATCGCTCACTCTTTACATGCTGTATAATGTATATAAACAAACGTTCGACTCACACAATGTGTGTTTTGAGGATAACATGGCATTCATACTATCATAATATACTATTGGTATATTCTTTACAACATGTTATAATTTCGTAACTGTTATTTCTGAATTATAACCTATAACGAAGGCCAACTTTGCCTTTAACCAGCAAGGACCAAATTACATGGTTTCAGTAACAGGGCGTGGCACAGACATTTAATTTTTATATACCGGTATACGTCAATGAAATATAAACATCTATACAGTACCATTGGTACCAGATTTAAACCGGCACATTATTTAATGTGACTTGAGAATATACTTCAAAGTATCAACCTGTGTGGGGACAATTATTATTCACCTATAATCTAATTGTATATTCTAATTGTATATCTACATTGCATGGCCTTGGAAGGAGTAAGTTTTCGAATAACGTAGTACGTTATTATCATATTAAACGTTACGTTTAGAGCGTCAATGTAGCTTTATTAGATCAACGTAGCTTTATTAGGTTATTACTACTTCCATGGCGTAATTGCATTTGCAATTTGCGCAGGTAACTAGGGACGTCAACCGACCTAAATGACGTCATTGCGATCTTAGAAAGTTTTTATCGTCCATAATTCACCGCAACTGGTACAGAATTCGTAAACGGATATGTGTTTTCTCTCTAAAACATCTATAAACCTTTAGTACGAGGCCAGCTTAGAATAACTATAACAAACACCCAACGAACTATTTCGCACTAAGCTGCACTCCGGTTTTTTCACGTCATGAGTGGTAATTATTGTTCTTGACCTATTATGTGTAAAGGCGTCATTGAAGTAACGAATGTAAAACTGAGGAAAATGACAGATTTACTTCACAAAAGGCAATTTTTTGGCGATGGATAAATAAAATATGTAGCCAATGTTGTCGCTTAAACTGTTTATGTCCGCTCGGGGAATTTGGCATCTGTTGGGCGAGGCTCTGCTCAAATTCCCTCACTGATATAAACAGTTTAAGCGACGACACTAGCTACATATTCTGTATTGATGTATACTTTCGAATGCTACATTACACCAACTTAAGACGACTTACCCATTTTCCATGAATATACTATATATAAAAATAATTGGAGCATATTATACAATTATGTGGTAACTTCCACCCATATGGAGAAATGGCAAAATGATGTCCCCTTTCTTTGGAAAATAACTCCATACAGAAGAAGCAACCCATTAATAGTGTATATATGTTCCAATTGAAACAACTTGCATTTGTCTAAAATACAGGCTAGGCCTGGCTGTTTAAAAACTACAGAAGAGCCACACTACCACCCCTGAGTCAACACAGGAGTCTAATATATCCAGGAATGATAGAAAAACTATTTATTGGACTCCAAATCGATGAATATTTTCCTTATCTGAGCAAATGTTGACCAAGATGTTGACTTTAGGCATACATTAGTTTGTCAGAACCTGTAATATGGAGGCAAAATGCTACTCATATATTTATTGGCATGTCAATAGAAAGAAGCTAAACTAGTTATAGACCAATAGAACAATCACCGCCCTCCTTATTTTGATTTTAGGAGTGCCTATAGGGACCGGGTCACCGGGGAGGGGCTTCATAAGTTTTAAAACTGGTGCCCTAATCCCTTTTACATATTGTACATGTAAAATATATTTCAAGTCAAGCAGGAGAAATTGCCCTCATTAAAAAGCCAGACATGCTACAGTTAGACTTATCTTAAGCATAATATATTGTAGTGAATAACTACAAAGGAATTGGGGCACAAGTTATTTCATCTTAAATGCAGTGGGTCAGTCGTATTTAACACAGAGTATGTGTCTATTTATGGGCTACAAAGTTGTTTATGTCTGTTTATGTGTATATGGAGACAGCACCAATTCGCGCGACAGTAAATATATTTTGATTGCAATCTGCCGTACACTGGTATATAACATTTATGTCCAATTGTTTGCGTGTGCGCTGAAAATGACAATACTACATGTCACACCGTTGTTCATCTCTTCAGGAACACAATGAATGTGCGTCACGCGTAGCGAACACTTTTACGGCATTACAACATTTTATTGCTGAATGCAGTGTCTTAAACCCTCAGCGAGAGAAAATAAAGAAGAAACTTTCACTTATAGATGCGGTACAGATGACTCCTCTACTCATAACTAATCCAGAACTCTTCACTCAGCTCATCTTGGACTCGTCTCACTCTAGAATTGTTGAGGTCGTCAAGCTTGCAGAAGAAGACATAAACATCATGGAACTCTACAGTAGGGAATACCTGCATGATATTCATATGTTGAGGACTCGGTTTTTGGCATCAATCCAGGCTGAGCCCATTGTCACTGCATGATACCTAATTACTTTTTACTAACCACAAATTGTTTTTTCTATTTATTTAATAATTCACTATTAGTTAGCCTGCTGAAACTAATCATGGACAGTTTTAAACATATCAATCATATATTAGTACAATTTGAAGATTCTCTAGGATATTCTAGGATTCCAAGAGCACCAGGATTCCACTTAATCAAGTGGTGCCACGAAAAATCAACGTGGGAAACTCTTACAAGACAAGACAAGACATGGCACCAGACTGTTTTGAGGCATCAGTCAAATGACTGGAAGATCCATTTGGGATAATTGGGTTTTGATCGGCAGAGTGACTAATCAAATTGTGGACCATACGAAACAAGAAAACCAATGTCAGAAATGGTAACGCGCTCAAGATCATATATTATACGGACTGACTAGAGTGCGGTTTACGGCACTTTAGCCGAACTGCTAAAGTGCCGTATATAGGTACTTTAGCCAAACTGCTAAAGTACCGTAGATCTATGCGCTGCTTGCATTATGTCATTTGTCACGTCAAATGCGCGCGTTCGTCACAACAATAGCAGCGCCCGAGCGCTGATTTATTCAACGCCCATTCCACGGGCTCATGTATACTTGCTCAATGGAATTCGAGCGCTTTCAGACAACACGAGATAATTGGGAATTTGAATCCACGTAGGATGATCCATTTCCAAAATCTAAATCACGTGGCTGGTTATAGTATTACTGTAAAGTATGGACTCGAAAGAGACTATATAGACAAAATACCATTACAAAACGATTTGTGCATGGCTCAAGGGCTGTCCATGCCATCACGTTCATATACGAAATAAAGAATCATTATTCAAAACACAGTTATGTCTGTGTAATCGCGTGAATCAAAATATAGGCCTACGGTACTCTATAGTCAAACTGCTAAAGTGCCGTATACGGTACTTTAGCAGTTTGAATAGAGTTTGGCTAAAGTGCAGTATACGGTACTTTAACAGTTCGACTAATGTGCCGTATACGGTACTTTAGCAGTCCGGCAAAATGTCGTATACGGTACTCTAGCCACGGCCTATATTATATACCGACGATTTTAATTATAGAATATAAAAAATAATGGTTTTGCGAATGACCAACTCAGAATTCCGTTAAAATAACAATAACAACCAGCACCTAATTAACGAACCGGCGGCGGACTCGGCCGTCTCCGTCCACAACCCCCAGTGGGCTGCAGAACGAAAAATGTCTATAACAGTTGAAATATAAGACTTACAAATTATCTTTTTCATTTCTTTTATTTGTAATTGGCATAGCTTATCACAAACCAAAAATCTATATTATTGACAAAATGTTAACGACAATAAACGAAATTGAAATTCCCAACAACACCTTTTACCGGACTCGGCCTCCGGTTCGCAGTTCGACTTTTAATCCTCCCAAAAATTCCCATTCTATAAATAAACCCCCATGCGCCCAGGCGAAGCAAGAAAACCAATGTCATAAATGGTAACGCGTTCAAGATCATATATTATATACCCATGATTTTAATTATAGAATATAAAAAATAATGGTTTTGCGAATGACCAACTCAGAATTCCGTTAAAATAACAATAACATCCAGCACCTAATTAACGAACCGGCAGCGGACTCGGCCGTCTCCGACCACAACCCCCAGTGGGCTGCAGAACGAAAAATGTCTATAACAGTTGAAATATAAGACTTACAAATAATCTTTTTCATTTCTTTTATTTGTAATTGGCATAGCTTATCACAACCCAAAATCAACATTATTGACATAATGTTAACGACAGTAAACGAAATTGAAATTCCCAACTACACCTTTTACCGGACTCGGCCTCCGGTTCGCAGTTCGACTTTTAATCCTCCCAAAAATTCCCATTCTATAAATAAAACCCCCATTCGCCCAGGCGAAACAAGAATCTCTACATTAGTATACACGCGGCGCGCGTAATAACATATATTACTTTAATTCAGCAGAGTTTGCTTTATGCCAAATCCACTTATTCCGCAAATTCCAAACACGTTGCTGTTATATATTCTGCATGCCCCATGTCTATTTATTTGGAATAATGGCATATATTCACAACAGCAACCGAGTTACAGAAAATGTAGCTGTGTCTGTTTGTGTGAGTATATCGCACAAGACATCACGCTTGCCCAATGTTAACTAAGAATATATTATATAGCATACGATGGTCTCTAATCAATATTATCTTCTCCTATGTCGCGAGTGAACACGATTGTACAATACAATGGTCATACTCGTCGTGTACTTGTACCATATATAAGGGTCGGTAAATACGAATGACAAAACGGACGCTCGCAGATGCTTCTATTAGTGGTCAAGGTACACAAGAACAAATATTAAAGTCATTAACAAAACATGCAATCCTGGTAATAAAGAAAAGGACTTAGACGGGTGAAGTGAAACACCCACAGACTGAAGAGGTTACATTACATTATACCCCCTGAGAGAAGTCTGAATCCTAAGTGGAAGTATAAAATAAGTTGAGGCAAATGGCTAATCCACCCCATCCACTTATAGTATAGGCTTCGAGCGTAAATCATAGGCTAATAGGCAGCCATTTATCGATAACAAATGCATCTACTAACCAACATACCCTATACCGCTAATAACGCTAACAATAACTCTAAATGAAGTTTCTCAAAAAAAGGTATATTTTCAATATTGATCAAAAAATGTGTCTATTTTTGTTCTCCATCTATAGATTCCGTAAAACTGAAGTATTTCAAAGACAAAATATTACAAATACAATGACATTTCTGATGATGACGACATAAATAAATACAAATGGATGAAAATCAATTTGTAGACAAACCGTCTTCATTCTTCGTGTGCCATCGGACTGCCAGAAAGGAGTCATGGCCACCCTGCCTACGGATTTGATTTGCTCCAGTTGTGATCATAGTATGCATCTAGTGAAGAGTCATTGGCTGGTGTCACACGTACCACATTAATGATGTCATAATAGTGTTGTCTTACTGTGGTGCGTTGTTGTTGCATTGTCCACCATAGTTATTATAGCATAATTAAGAACTGGCTGGCTGATCTATTAGGGTCATTTGGTTCATTACCAGTTTAGAGTATAAAGAAGTGTGTGATGGGATTCATACGAACTTTGTTATAATCACGCCCATCTACATCCACACAATTATCGCCCGTGAGAATCAGTACACATTGTCATACGGTTACACTAACGTTTCCGAGGTTCATAACACAATAACGGAAAAACAATAACGTTATAAAAAGCAACGAACCACCTACATATTAAGTTTCAAGCCAAACGCGAGGGATTTTGTTAATATCTGGGCGCCCAACCAGAATTGAAATGATGACAATTCCTCTTATGAATGTCGATATCTGATTTTCATAAGTTCATAATATGTCATGGATGGGCTCATAGGTTTGACCTAATTATTATACCGATACGTAGTAGTTGTGTGGTGTCATTAATCGGCGACACAAAATAAGCGTGATGACTCCACTGAATTGTAAAAATAGTATCCGAGTGCGTGGTGACTGACAATGCCTTGTTGGTGTTTATGGGGATTTGCCTACTAATGAAAAATAGCATTCAAATCAAGTTTCTTCTTGGGAGAGGTACCGGGAAGAGATATAACAGCTTTCAGGGACACAACGAATATGAAAGAGTCAATGACACTGTAACTCAAATTGGAGAGTGGACACTGTCACACCTAACAGTAAATAGGGCAATAAGGCATGTGGAAATTCAAATGATTAAGTAATACTAGACGTCAACCATAAGAGTCATATGACGTTTGGGATAAATTGAGTGAAAAATGTTGGGTAGGACATACCTAAGTATTTAGACATCAACGAATAAAGATGGCTGTCCGCATCAATGTATTTGATGGAAAATTCGATAGCTCCCATCGAGAGGTGATCATAAACATGCCTGTCAAGTTTCAAAAAACATTTCTCTGATAAATTCGGGCTGCAGAATGTGCCGATGGATTCACATTTGAAACATAAGATGGCTGCTGGTTGCCATGTTTTCCAACAAATTTTGGAAACAAACAAATCCTCCCATCTAGAGGTCACAATGTTGATATCTACGGAGTTGTGTGACGATCGGCGAGGGATGTGGCCTGTAGGGTGTGCCAAAGGATTCAGTCATGCAGAGTAAAATCTAAGATGGCTGCCGGCGGCCATGTATTTCATCGAAAACATTCAAATTCATTAACTCACATCTAGAGGTGATCCCAAAAATGTCCGTACAATTTCAAAACATTTCGCCAATAATTGAAGGGTATGCCGATGGATTCAAATGTGAAATCAATGGTGGCCGCTGGCAGCCATGTTTTTAACATATTTCCGAAAAATGGTAAGCTACCAGCTAGAGGCCCTCCCGAGGAGCAGTATGAAGTTTTTTGACGATTGGGTGAGGGTTGTAGCCTGTAGGGTTTGCCAGAGAAAATTGCTGGCGGACAGACGACGGATACCAACCAATAGCAATAACTCATACTTGTCTTTGTCAAATTGAGCTACGAGTATTAATGAGACAGTAGTTTATTGAAATGCGCACGAATAATGTAAAATGCATAGACTATGAGAGAGGTGTCGCAGAACTCACGAATAGCATTTGCGATTACGGTTCTGTGTGGTACTGCGGCACCAATTAAAGTCTTAATTGTCATAACGGATAGGGCTTCGGTTTTTTGGGTTTGTACTAAAAGATTCAGTTACAAAAAAAACAGACACTCAACCAACTAGTTGTGTTGTATCATACTTATCAATAATGCGAAAAATTATCCTCAAGTGGCGAATTGAACAGAAGATTATTGTATACGCTGTAATGTGTGCGCAATCTGGTAGATCGTGCAAAGAGAAAATCTCAATTCGCACGATTAGCCATGTGTTGTTCAGTTCAATAATCATATTTGTCATATATTTTTTGCGAAACGAAATTTACGAAGACGAATTTCTAAACGTAGTCGTATATGTATAACTGCTCTCTGCGAGTTTGCGAAACCTGTCTGACCAATTCCGACTACAAATGGCAAATATCTCATTGTGTATTGAATGTAATGAACGTCAAGCCTTGAAATAGTGTGTCTGTCATTTGCAGAATGAGGTTCCCAGAGGGTGAATTTAGTGACGCTACCCCGCATAGCGGGCTAGCATCACCAAATTCACCCTCTGGGAACCTCATTCTGCTGAGGTGTAAGCAGAATAAGGTCCCCAGAGGGTGAATGTGGTGATGCTAGCCCGCTATGCGGGGTAGCATCACTAAATTCACCCTCTGGGGACCTCATTCTGCAAATGACAGGCACACTATTTCAAGGCTTGATGAACGTAAAACCGTAGTGCCATCATGATTCGATTTTCTGTTCAGCAACGAGACAGTAAGTGTATAGTCAATAGCCAGTTAAGGGAAGAGGCGTCCTCGGAGTTTTGAGGTCTAGATCAATCCTACTAATTACCAACTTCATATATGCTGCATGTATGTACCAGAATGACACTCCATTGTCATTCAAGACTCCAGGGCATAATTTAAATCTAATCTAAAACGAAGCGATTCGATGTGTAGCTCGCGCATAAGAACCTGAAAGTGCTTCGAATGCAATAATTCGCCTTCCTTAAGTTGTGACCCTTGAGCATTACTGCGACGGCTTCGTCGTACATAGACGCGAAATAGTTACCTAGCGTAAGTGCACGTGGAGGTGTGTGTATGTACGTATGCATGTCTCGCCCTGCATTATATGTAACCTTCACCTAAAATGTGTGAATCACCATATATATTTCAGCTATCATTGGATCACTATCCCCGCTACTCAGTATATTAAATATATGCTCGGAAGTCGAAAGTACGATGTAATCAGATATAAAACTGGTTATTTATTATTAAACATGACTTATAGTAATCGAGGTTAAGTTAGATGTACGTGTAACTTGTATTGCGTATTGCTTTTGTCAAAGAAAGTCATCTGACCAACGTGACTTTTATCCGTTTACACGTACGTGTACCGTTATTCGGCTCACAATTGTGTCTGAGCGGAAAGGATCGAAGTCATGACCGCATCGAAGTAGTAGTATAGTTTTGGCTTTGATTCCTCCAAAAATAAGGTGACGTGTGTTCCGCCAGAAAGAAAAATCACGGTGATACACGTTACAAGTTACGAGTATAGCATGTGTAACTGAATCTCTCAGTTGTTGAATGCGTGCTCACTACTAAACAAGGAGTCAATCGGGTCGCTAAATCATGTAAAGGAACGTCGATACATGTATCACCTACCTCACACAATATTCCATCGCTTTCCGATGATAATACGCAAATTTTATAGGCGAAAGACACCGGCATGATGAACATTGCGTAGAAGAGGTCATAGATCACCAGACTCATGATATAAATGTTGTGTTTGTTCTCGCGTAACTTTCTGCTACTGACATACACGACAACCACAAACGTGTTCAGAGAAAACGATGAAAGACTCAGAAGTAGTAAAATAGAAGCTTCGACACAATCTAAAGGTTCTACCGTGCACACGGAAGTAACATTTTCGCCCATTCGACCCTTCAAGTTATCTCTTCCTATGTGCAGCCCGGTTCTGTGTGTTTTTGTGTGGAGGTAGAATTGTTTGATTTTCTGAAACTAAACGGCTCGGAAGCATGGGCGCATTTCCAGCTCCGGATCGTGTCTGTGATTTTGGTTAGCGTTCACTGTCATAAAACTGTTCTCAATATGTTTCGTTGATATTAATCCATGCATATAAAAAGGAACACTACAAATCCCGAACAGGTGAAGAATTTCTCTGATCTCGCAGATTTGTCGTCTTGTTTTTTTCACGCCATGGCCAATATAGTGAGAACAGAGGTACCTGAAACGTACACATTTATACCAATTATTAGACGGGCAATGGACTGAAGTACCCTCATGCATTACAGATTACTAGTAACTGATAGATGAGCCGTTTAGTGTGGCATAGTCGCAAAGCACACGCACACACAAGTAGTATTACATGTACTCTATACAACAGAGACAAATATAGTTGCCAATAAAGGTACATATATACTTTTTATGTACGCAATCAAGTTGAATCAATGTCGTTTTCCGATGGACCGATCAGTGTCAGCGTCCACTGACATTTATAAAAGCTCATAAATTCAATGTATTTAGCTAAAAACAAATATCTAGTGTGAATACACAAAATAATTTGACAAAACGTTTTAGCAATTATCAACACACACTTGAACACAACCGGAAGCTATTGTCCCTGACGTTTTGGCTATCTCCGATGTTAACTCCCAGGGTGTATTCGAATTCGTGGTCTTATTTGTTCGTGAACGACCGGATACCATAACGAAAAGTCGAGCTCAAGGATTGTGTGTCGCGGTCATCACACGCTCAATGTCGATTCCAGTTAATCTCATTGTGTTCAAGTGTGCTATAAGTCGGTCATCGTGTGCGAATAGTGATTCGGGAACATTGCCATGTCCTGTTCGCCGGTCTAGATTCTTACTCACCACAATTCTGGGAGTAAGAATCTGTACCAGCGAACACGACGTGAACACATTTTTATTTTGAAAAATTTATAACTCACCTGCTTGAATTGAGTCACGGCGGCAAAAAACCTAACCGCACCTCGATGTTTCCGCTTTCAATTCCGTATCTTCCGAGAGTTAGCTGTCTCTTGCGTGTCCGTCTTTGTATTCGCACTGTCTCGATCGACGAGCTAACCCGATATCCACTGTTACTCTGCGTCAATCGATGTAAATATTGTAAGAATCTCTCTGGTAATTTTAATCCTTTTTCATTAGATCGGACGATTGACTCTTGGCCATTACCATATATACAATATATTAAATATACAACGCGTAAGAACACCCTCCTTTATGTTGCGCATCAATGCGTGTATGGCAGCAGATTCGTTTAAAGCGACCTAAGCCAGACTAGACTGTCATCTCATGGAATCTTAATGATCTGTGATATAAACCAATATACGATTTTTAATCATTAATGCAGAGTCGCTATTGTGTTCAAGGATAGGATAGGATAATTTTATTTACAATATACACACATGGAAAGTACAACTACAAATAAATATAATATTAATAGACTATACATGTATATTGTTAGGGGTGATATAGTCATGACTGACTGTCTTCCTATCACCCCTGAATGCGGTGACAGATTATATGATGAGGATGGCCGAATGAATTTGATTGTTATCTGGGTTACGTTCATCGTGTGCAGACTGGGTTTTTAATAGGCTTTGCTAGGGCGATGGTACGAAGAGTGGTTCATATGTATAGGCACCTACTTGGTCGACAGACTGAATGAATACTGGGAATATACATGTGTCAGTGGAACCGAGTAGGAATAATAATGAGAGTGAGGTTTTGGGAATATTTTAATTAACATGTATACTTCGGAGAACGATACAGCAATCAAGGCAGCCATACATTGAACGACACAAGGACATCGTATACATTCATGTACTAAAATATTTCCTTGTGACAGAAGCTCATGCTGACGGGACTCTCGGACTCGAAAGTATTACATTATACCCACGAATCGGTACTAAATTTATGGCAACAGCCGTAACATATTGACCATATTTCCAAGTAACCGTCTTAACAATCAAAAGGGCACGAATCGAGGAACTTTTCACCAAGGTCCGAACACAATGTGTTGACCTAGTGAGAGGTGCACATTTTGTCAAATGTTTTCTTGTCACCGATTCCAGCCATTTTACTGTCATCCACAAAGAACCCACGAACAAACGAAATGACATTATAGACCTGTGCGGATCATAATGACATTCATGCACTTGGCGGACAGGCGGATGAGACTGATCAGGAGCAGTGTCATCATCCACAAAGAACCCACGGAAAAACGAAAGGACATTATAGATGCGGATCATGATGACATTCATGCACTAGTCGCACAGGTAGGAGATGAAACAAACTCACCGACCCACTGCGAGGGATAAAGTTCCCTATTGTGTCGCCTCCTTTGTCGTGAGATGTGACCTGAAGGGAGTGAAGAATTTGGTCCCCGATAGTTGAGTTGGCCATAATACCGACATTGCATGTGGGTCTCTGCGGGCTATGTTGCCACGACATACTGCTTTGGTTCGGCATTCGTCTAGACAGTGTACACCTGCCTCCAACAACCCAATATACCATATCCGTTATCTACAGCAATACAAAATTTGCGCACCCCTCGCAGTGTTCTTTAAAAACATTATACTTAAACTACATAACTATACTCCACCATGATATTTTCCTTGATTCATGCAGGTAACTACAATTTAAATTTTCTTTGAATTTTCTTTTCTTCTTACCCCCCCCCCCCCCCCACCCCGACATCTTGTACACATGTACCTATAACTATATCTCCGAAATGTTATTTGATGCACGTATAACTATCCCATATACATGTACAATGAATGCATTGTTAATGCACCTTGTTTCCAGCAACATTTATTATTATCTGTATGTATTATACCTTTATACATCATACTTGATATAATGTAAACGCGTGGTATGGCTAATGTATGGAGAATGGTGAATAAATGGATCTGAGACATGCGGTAGTGTTGGCCGGGCCCAATCAATTTGCTCGGCCCTGTATTGTCCTCTTATACGATTTAATCTAGGATAATCGAGCTATTCAGATCCTTTGGCGTAACGTGTTGCAACAAAATGATAATCAGGAACTTGACGAATAACTACCAGTTAGTCATGATGGCTCGGACTTAATAATCCGAGGTGGTTGGTGGAAATGGAATAATGAATTTATATCAACATACAAGACTAACCAAATCCACAACCCCACAAACAACCAGCAATCAAAAGTGACCTTTGCCTATTACTGAACCACTAGTTCTGAGGAATCAGTGAAAATACGTGTTGATGATAAAGAAACCTGGTGGTTGTCCTATAACCAAATCTTCGTTGGTAATAGGCATACATCTGATCATCAAAATTAGTGAACATACCAATGTGAGGAAATTTAATGATGGGAGTTTGTTAGTTGAGTGCAAGAAGAATTACAAGCGACTTAATTTAAATCGTTTGACGCATTAGATGATCAGACCGTTGTGACATTACACAAAAAATCAAAAATAGCAGAGGCCAACATATCTTCGTGCAAATAGGTTCATAGTGGACCTAAATATTCACAATGTTTCATATTGGACTGCTTTGAATCTGGAATAATACCATATAGTCGGATTCCTTATGTCATTTTGCATTTTTGGTTTGTTAAAAGCGATCTGAAAACGGATTATGTGTGCCTAGCAGGTGTGTTTTCGGGATTGACTTGTTTCCATTCTTTAATTTTGGCGGGTCGACCTAAATCGGGATCAACATAGTTTAAAGAGCGTTTCGTATTTGCAGAAAACGATAGGTGGTGCCATCTGGCGTATGGTGATCCGTGCGATTTGAAAGTTCTCAAAACTACTAGCTATGACCCTTACGTGTATTTTTGAAAATTTTGATGCGATCAGTTCATTCTTGCTGGCTACAGTTGCGATCAAAATTTAACACCGATCCCTATGGAGATTCTATGATTTTGGATAAATGGCGCCATATTGCGTATGATGATATGCGCGTACTGATATTCCTAAAAATACTAAGTATGAAACACAGACATAGTTTAAAAAAAGATTGGATGTGATCAGATTATTCTTGCTGGCTACAGTTGCGATCAAAATTTAACACTGAACCATATGGAGAATTTCGTGTTATGCTCAAACGTTGTTTGTAATATCACTTATTGGCGATCCTGTTCAACTATATATGAAGATTAACACTAGTTTTTGACTCACTATAACTATCCGTGATTTAATAGTTGCAATATATGATATAGTTATGCCTCAATATACAGTAATTGGCAAAAGTAAGTGTCGAATGGTTTTGTAATTTCGATAATATGCAGTTTGTTGAGTCAAACGAAACTATTCCCAACAAGACTGAAGTTTCACGATGTGATTACATATTAAACTATTGTTTTATTTGATACTGTTCGTCTTGTTGTCCACTGACTAGTTTTTGAAGCCACGTTGTTGATCATAACGGATGTAGTGTCACAAATGCACATGTATAGATGTTAATTGTTCATATTCATTAACTCCACCGTTGTCATCGGAGTCTATCCCACATACACTGGGAGATTCTGTGTATTCGCAGGATTTGTTCTACTGACAAATGGACATTTCAGTGAGATCTGTACTATAGCAGTATAGGCTTTGCTTTCACACTTCCCACGCCAGTTACATTTGGCGAACTTCAGTACAGCGACTGAAACCTACATTCACCATCAATATTCTAACCACAATTAATCTTAACGCGTCATGTATAGCTGTGATAATCAAGTAAATTCGAATTTCCACTAAAGTAGAGCTTAATGAGTAAAATACATATCAACTATAATTGCATTTCCTTTAAATTCCCAGTAGGTGCTTAGTAAAACCGTTACTAAGGAGCTATCGGGTGGCAAAGTCTCCCGATCTTATAATGATCAGTGGCCTATGCAGAAGATGCCTGCATAGTTTTAGACATACATGTGCCCAACTTGGAACAAAACCAGCACCATGTGATTATACACTGACTAAATTAAGCAAAAATACCAATGAATGATTAGTACACAATTGTGGTATTTGATTAGCAACTGTCGCTAACCTTAACTAAGACATTTGGTTCACTCTGATGGTCAGGTATATCTCAAATTTCACATTTGGGTATCAACTGCATCGGAAATGCAAACACTGGCGTTGAATTACGACGATATAAGCTATAATTGCAAGTTCCAGTCAATTCCCGGTAGTTGCCTATATAGGCTAAGTTTCTCGATCTTATAATGAGCAATGGCCCATGGGGCACAAACCTGTACAGTTTCATACCTGTGTCACCATTTGAACATAACCCATACCATCCGACTATAGACACTATCTAATTTACGGGAAAATACCACGACCCAGAGGGTTGATCGCCACGGGACGTCACGATTCAAAGCCCAAGTATAGAACGATCCATTAAGCTAAGCCGATGGTTTGTTCACAGCAGATGGAGTCGTGGTACATTATGAAGGATTGTGGAAGGGTCCACTCAACTATGTTCTTCAACGTTGCTGTATCAATAAGTGGTCTTCACGAAACCACCATGCACAACTTCCTGTCTCTTCGCGATCTTGTCGCACCATTATCATGTCAGCCTAAGATATATTGAACCCTCTCCTCACAAAATAAACAATGCTGTACAATCCACCCTATCGACAATTGTCCGTCCAGTAAAAGCACGTGTGCTTGTCGCAAAATGGGAGCATTATAGTAAACTTTATCACCATATAATAATACAACAATGTCTTTGTTTTTGTTAGAACCCACAGTTCTCACACATGACATAAATATCGAATTTATTACTTTTAATTTTGTAATAGACATGGTGAAATTGACAACACCACTGTCGTGTCATTATTATTCTATCCCATTAATCGTGATTCATATGCAAGTCTGTTTAAGCTTTGTCCACGCACTGTGTCACTTGCTTCTTAATGTGTTTTACTATATATAAGACCAAGCACATAATGCCCATATGTGTCTCCTTATAAATAAATTATCTCGTAGAAAGTGTCCAGAGATGTCTTGCCTATTTATACTGACAATTTATTTTTATTCTTGTGCCAAAGGATTTGAGGGAGTGATTTGTTATGTTGACTAAGGTGTTCATTTAGTATGTGAAACATGTATCCCGGGGGATGTATTGGGTGGACGGAGAATGTGTCTTCTTTATCATCAGATTAACATAATTTCAACTCCCAATTTGGATAAACCCGACCAGGATTTATAGAACAACAACTAATCTATGCCCAGCAATACATATGGACATGATAACATTTAAAAATTTGAAACAATACCAACCTATTCACATGCATGGCTAAACATATCATTGACATAGACGAGTTGTTGTAGTTGTTAAATTGATGTTGGTCGGGTTTCTCCAAATTTATCACTAAAACAGAATGATCCATAAGCATAGCTTGGCATGAAAATATAAAAAATTCTACATGACCGAACAATTTTAACAAACAGTGACTGACACCTACATAAATATGACTTGCAGATGTTTTACCACACAACTCCGTATTATCCGGTACTTAAATTCGTCATGGCAATAAACATTAATTTTGTCAATTGATGAAAAAACACCATCAATCAATTTAAAACGACACCCTGAAACTGTAGTCTTGATAAACATTACATTTGTAGAATAGTGGAGATTATCACTGAAGCACGTGATTGTGATGTATATAATTGATGTGAACCACATTTTTGTTATCAATTACTGTATCTGGTGGCCTGACTATATTGCAAGTTAATTTTGTAAAATCACATATAGTTACAGTAGATTACATGTAAGAGCCATGCATATATGATAGCCATTAAGTTCCATCACTGTGAACATTTGAGTAAATTTTCAAACTCTCTATTGGGTCCAACGTTAAATTTTGATCGCAACTGTTGTACTGTACCCGCGGAGACCAATATTCTCAAAAATACAGTTCAGAGTCATACTTGATATATGTGTCTAATGTCAACTCGCACAATTCATGATAAGGCTAATCGTGTTAGTTAATATTGTTTATAACCAGGAAACGCTCTTTAAACTCTTAAAACCGTCCAAACAATTTGTTTCCAGTAAAATGTCAGACTGGAAACAGGTAAACCCCGAAATTAGACCGCCATATTTGATAGTGTTGTTAATTTCAACTCGCACAGTCCACCAGAAGGTTAGTTATGAGGATTAATATTTGTATAATAAATAAACGCTCTTTACATTCTTAAAAGGGTCCAAAAACACTTTTTCCAATAAAATTTCAATTGCACACAGGTAGACTCTGAAAGTAGACACGCTATTGATAAATAAACCGTTCGCATGTCGTGTTTGACATTCCGAAATTGCGCGACTTTTTTTCGACAAAAGGAATCTGACTTGTCGTGAAATCAGCGATGATGGGGGTAGGGTTAGCTTTTCTGCGATCGTAGTTTTGTTTGTGACATATGATCAAGATATCCTTGTAGATTGTCCATGTTCGTCTATCTGTGATGTAGCTGATTTTAAGTATATACAATACCTTAATATTTTGGAAAGAAAATTGAAATTGCAGTCATAAATACAATTCATCTGATGATTATATGATAAAATTCCACATTAAGATATGTAATTGTGCAATTTGTGGAAAGATCTCTGTCTGTTTTTCGATTTCCAACACCAAAGAAAGCCACTTACCGAACTTTCTATGCGTAATAGCATGGTTTTTATTACCAGGTGGACGGGGAAAAATAGAGGGGTAAACAACCAAAAGCCTCACACAAACTTGTTTCCACTAAAATATCAAGCTGGAAACAGGTAGATTCTGAAAATAGACACACTGGTGGTATAGAAACCGTTGTCATATCGCTTTTAACATTCCGAAAACGCTCGACAATGTTTTTCGACATAAGGAATCCGACTAATAGTGAGCCTACACGCGTTATTCCATTGAATGGCGGGGTCGCAGTGAACAAACATTAAAAATAACGTGAATCTGATAAATCGTGTCGATGAAAAAAGGTGGATTAAATAATGCCAACATGGACTTATTTCGTATGGAAATAGTCCCATGTTTGACTGTTTTAAATACCGCGTTATATATGTCCATATATAGTTTATATTTATATATTGGGGTTAAATAATGCCGATAAGAGCTTATTTCGCTCATTAAAATAAGCCCGTTATGTGCTTATGTTCATATGAACAGGCTGCAGAGGCACCACACCTACTGGAGATCTCGACAACACTGAAACAGATGAAATACAATAGAATAGCGTCACTATGAGTTCCAGAGATTTACAAGAACAGAGAATGACAGAGTGATCAATATGACATTTAATCCAACCGATTGTACCATCGTTCAACGTTGGTTATATCAAGGTTAATTTACTTTATTATTACAAATCCCAGTAGGTGCTTCTTAATGGCAGAAATGTGGACATGAGTAGAGCTGATGTGAAGGCTAGAATGTCTCCGAATGTTCCAGTGGATGTAATCGTAATGGTACATCGTAAACTAACCCAGAATGCTGTGTTAACCCTTACTTTACTAAACGTATACATTTGAGTATATAGTATATTATTCACCTGGAGGGGTATTCAGCAAATGTTTGCAGATATTATTTGCAAAATGATTTATATTTGGTGGGAACTGTGAACGACATAGTAACTTAGTTACCGATTAAAAATGGACCACTTATATTCCATTATCAATAATTTACAAACTTCTGGCTGTGTTACCCTGACATGTTTTACGACATAATATCTTATTATAATTTAGTGGACCTAGAAAGTACACTGATATTTTAATTCCTCTCAGGGGAGCATGCTATATCCTCTCTCGGCTATCTGAGAGGAGCATTGTTGAGCAATGTTACCCCTCGACGAAGAGCGGGTGAGGAAATTACTTTCATCCTCACTGCATATTCATATCAAAATGATTCTGCAGGGAGTCGGAATATAAATTCAAGAACTGACTACTACAAGAATGCATAATGGTAAATAAATAACATACAATTACGAAGGCTGAACATCGAAATATGTAAAGTAGTTTCTAAGAAAACGTTTCACATTTATCATTGACAATGTATTTATAATATTTGATGAATAACGAATAATGAATACTTTTCGGTGTCTGTTAGTGGTAATCGTTTTTCATCAAGCACCTGGTCAGCACCTGGAAATTAAAATATTATCCTATCTTTCTAAGAGTCTAACCGTTGGAAAGAATTTGGCGATTTGTTTTTTCGAAGGAACAGGCGATTTCTGTCGTGGAGCAACAGCATCGACACAAATAGAATGTGTTGTAGCAACTGGTTAACCCTTTACCCAACAGAAGGGCCCTGTGCCAATGCATTCTCTTATATATGCGAGTCGACCATAGGTCGCCTCGCATATATAAGAGAATGCATTGGCTTAAAGAATGTAAGAAAAAATGGTAAAAAGTGTTAGGCCAATGCATTCTCTTATATATGCGAGGCGACCGATGGTCGACTCGCATATATAAGAGAATGCATTGGCACAGGGCATAACTGTAACTATCACAATGTGGTCAAGGAGCCTGTTCCAATGATATCCATATTTGTATGGTTCTATTGAGACAGACCGAAGATATTTTAGGCTGTTGAAGCTTTATTTGGCCGGTTTTGGCCGGTTTGTTGGGTAAAGGGTTAAACTTGAGTGGACTGTTTGTGAGCAATGGGTGCATCTTCGACAGGCTGGCCTGTGTTACAGGTTCTTGGACAGGAGTTATATCGGTTACGTAAAGTTGTATTGCTTGTGATATACAAATGATGTTGGTCTGACTGCTGTTTGTCTGAGTGCTGGTACCAGCACACCTTTTTTGTAGAAACGACAGCAGAGTATGTGACTGGTTGAATTGAGCACCAACTATTGTATTTGCATCAAAATACGATAGATGTTTCTCAGCCTTACACCTTTTAAGACATGAACGATCCATTGCAGCATGCGAACCTTGGCAGTTTGACATTTTTTGTGTTTTGTGTAATCCTTATGAGCATGTCCAGAAACAGATCAGCGTTCACATATCGTTTCTTTTCTTTTATAATGTAGCCATGGCAGTTAACCCTTTACCCAACAAACCGGCCAAAAACGGCCAAATAAAGCTGCAACAGCCTAAATTATCTTGGGTCTGTCTCAATACAACCATACAAATATGGATATCATTGGAACCGGCTTATTGACCACATTGTGATGGTTACAGTTATGCCCTGTGCCAATGCATTATCTTATATATGGGAGTCGACCATAGGTCGCCTCGCATATATAAGAGAATGCATTGGCCTAAAAATAATCTTTTTTTAACACTTTTTACCATTTTTTCTTACATTCTTTAACAATTTTATAATTTTTAATGTGTTAAGCCAATGCATTCTCTTATATATGCGAGGCGACCTATGGTCGACTCGCATATATAAGAGAATGCATTGGCACAGGGCCGTTCTGTTGGGTAAAGGGTTAAAACATTGAAATGGGTTTGGAATATAAGTACTTAAATATACCTTCATGTACCCAACGATTAATGTTGGTGGATGTTCGCACCGATTGAAGGTCATAATGAGTAATGAGATAAAGGAAACTATTAATATAATATGCGAAATGATCCGAGCCTGCTTTGCCAAAAGAGAAACTTACAGCTAAATAAGTAGAAGCGACAATATTGCAGATATATACCGATATATACCGATAATTACCGATATATACCGATAATTTCTTATGTATGCATCATTAAGGTGTATTGCGATAAACATCTTATATCTTGAATGTGAGAGAAACACTATATATTTGTACTATATCAGGGATAAACTAACAAACAGAGGCTATCCATTGTTCTATGCTGAAGACAAATTCGGACCTGATTGTGTTAAAGTGATGTTAAGCACTCCGGTAGGGTGATCCAATAGAAATGAAGAATAATCTTGCTCAAAGTAGTTACTTTTACAAATCTTAAATCCAAACTGACAACACACACAGCCATTATTATATATAAAATAATTCAGTGACTCTCGATGGAGAAATGGTTTTCGTTACTTTATTGCCGATTGTTGTGTCCCGAATCGAGAAGTAAATATTTAAAATTGAGCGTAGTTCAGATGATGTTTTCAATGGAGTGGTACAGTCGATCTGCTTGAGATTTTCGGCTATGTAGTAGAATGTTACATATCTTCGGTTGGCATACTGCCTGAATACTAACTCAACAGTTTAACGCACCTGAACAAGTCCATAATATGTCTTTAAAGTCTATGACCATAATGAAACTGCAAGGGTTTGTGAGACCACCGTAGCGATGGGACTCTACTCTGCCTTACAGTTTGGACTATATACCCTTATAAGACCTGTGTGTTCAACATAACCTCGCACACATACGCACACTATTGAACTATACTTTGAAATAGGTACATAATGTGATTATTTGACTCTGAAATAAGCAGACAATGGAGTCATAGCGGGTATTTCGTTTTATGGCGCGGGCCACAATGATAACATATGTTAAAGAGCGTACACCTGCAAAAGTCGTGAGTTGGCTTATTTGTGTCATTGTCCGCACATAATATGCTTAGAACCGCCTCAGTATGAGTCGATAATTTGACGATAACTCTTATTATTTTCATTGCGTTATCGACTCAAAATTATTGCGATTATAAGCAGAATATCTACCTAAAACAGTTCTACTACAAGTGCGGGTTTTCGGGAGAACAGGCTGGTGTGTTCGTATAAATTATTCAACGTATTTATCGATATATTTAGAGCCATGGAACCGGACCGTGATGTAATGATAAAAGTCGAGCAAAATGTGAGGCCAGCACTTGTCGAAAGTGTTGGTTGGGGAAGTCAAACTGTCCAACAGTTAGTAATGTCATGGCTAACACGCTCCACCTCTCCCCGCATAGCCACGTCCATGTTTGAGGCTTCGAACTACCATGTCGCTAGTCCAAATGTTAGTCAAGTGTCCCAAATTCCATTCCGCGGTTTGTCCTTACTTGTTATTTGCAGACATGATTTCTCGTTTGATAGGTTTCCGTATGGATCTGACAAAATGACACAAACGTTTGCGCAAATAGACACACAACAATAGGGTCGACATCAGAAATAACACGATTGTTTAAAGGATAAACTCCACACAGTGATGTGAAGACATAAGAAGCAATATCGAACGAGCTAGCCTCTTTGCAAAAATAATAAAATGTGATTGAGGATGACTCGAGGACCACAAGACTATGACTATGATTATTTATTCATAACTCATTCATATGATATTTACAATTATATACACAGTGTAATAGTATAACATTCAATGAGCTATCGGGGACAGCATAACCAAGAAGGTTGTCTACCTGCCGTCCCCGTTGAAAAGTAATATAACTATACATGTAATAATAATTTTAATTTATCTAGGTTTTGTCTTGTTAACTTTAAAAATTGGTATATAAATGTCTGTTTTTTAATAAATAATAGTATAATTCGTTTGTCGTTCACCGTTCATCGCTCTGTTTGTGATATGGTATGTAAAGTACAAGCATGTGGAGTATGGATATGTGGATGAGGCCAGCGGAGAATGATAATTGTTTAACCAATGGGTCGGACAAGGCATTCGAATAATACATTCATGTATTTCCTGCGATAGGGTGATGATGCACTTGTATTATCTATCATTCTCTCTTGTTATACAATGTCAGTTATCGCTATACGAATATTATACTACTTATTACACATCGTTGCAGTCAGGACAATTTTTGTATGTACATTTGGGATTCAGTTGATATGAAGATAGCCTATTTCGAGAGTAATCATTTTTGAACATTGTTCGTGTTGGAAGACGTTTTAGTTTGTCGTCCAGGGAATTCCACATCTTCGGAAGATAGTGTTCTGGTAAGTTTTCCGAGAAGACACTTTTCGGTGTCCCAGATTTGAGCATACCATCTTGTCGCGTGTCATTTTGGGAACTTGTGAAGAAATTTTCAAATGAATTTGGTAACTGGTCATGAAACCAGTCATGCACAATGAGATTTGAATGCAGGGTATAGATATCATTAAATTTTAAAATGTCATTTGTTTTAAATAGCGGATCTGTGTGACTATTGTATGTTTTATTGTTTATTATGCGCATGGATTTTTTCTGCAGTTTGAATACTCTATCACTTTTATTCGAATTTCCCCATATATGAATAGCATACATCAAATGACTGTGAACTATTGCATAGTATAACGATTTGAGTGCTTCGCGTGGTAAGAAGTGCTTAATTTTATTCAGACTATAATTTGCGCTGGCAATTCTAGCGCACACATGATTTATGTGATGATGAAATTTCAAATTTTCATCCAATTTCACACCTAAATATGTTAATGATTGTTCGTGTCTCGTGTTACCAACCTGTGTAATTTCGGTGTTGTTGATCCTAAGTGATAGATTATCGCCCCTATGCGAGTTGTTCATAGGATGAAAGAGAATATATTTACATTTTGAAGGATTTATTTGTATATAATTTGCGCAACACCATTCGAAGAATTTTGCTATTTCGGTATTCATATACGCTTTTAAGTCGTGTGTGTTATTACCATATGTATATAGGGTTGTGTCGTCAGAAAATGAAAGTAGCGAGAGGGTGGTTGCATCTTTCATGTCGTTAACGTAAATTAGAAAAAGAAGAGGTCCTAAAATTGACCCCTGGGGCACTCCACAACTAACATCTAAAGTTTCAGAGAGGGTATTTTTAAAGCATACACATTGTTGTCTATTAACTAAATAGCTACGAAACCAGTCGTTTGTAAGACCTATAATTCCATAGTGGGATAGTTTAGATAAGAGTATTTCATGATTTATAGAGTCAAATGCTTTCGAAAAATCAACGAATAATGCTAATGTTGAATCTCTAGATATTTGGTCATTATTTTGTGCAACTGAACTTAGGAGTTGAATTATTGGATGGTAGGTTGAGTGTTTGCTACGAAAACCATACTGGTGTTCGTACAAAATATCATTGTCGTTAAGAAAGTCTCTGAGTCTGATGGCCATTATTTTTTCCATAATTTTGGAAAATATAGGAAGTATACTTATCGGTCGATAATTATTGAAATTAGAATTATCGCCCTTTTTAAAGACTGGAATAACTTTCGCCAGTTTCATGTCATCTGGAAATTTCCCCACTTTGAATGAACGATTAATTATGTGGACTAGTGGTTGTGCTACTTCATTAATTGTTACTTTCATAAGTTTGCTGGAAATATTATTTAAATCAAGAGTATGTTTTGGTTTTATTTTGAATGCTGTTAGGATTACTTCTTGCTCATTTGTAGGGAGAAGTTTAAAAATATGTGGATAATGGCCCGTAAGATAATCTACATGTGAGTTTTCAGTATGAGGTATCGAGTTGACTATGTTGTGTCCAACATTAACGAAGAATGAATTGAAATGGGATGCAATATCTTTTGGGTCAGATATGCGTTCGCCGTTGTTGATGAATTCGTTTGGTGGTATGACTGATGATTTATTCTTGCTGATTATACTTCTAAGGATTTTCCAAGTGGCTTTCATGTTGCCCCTGTTTTCATTGAAAATATTCTGATAGTAAAGCGATTTACTCTTCCTGATGACTTTATTATATATATTGCAGAATGTTTTATATTGTTTTATGTTTAGATCGGTTGGATTTTTTAGTTTCGTTCTATATAGTTTGTTTTTTGTATGCGAAGACGTTAGGACTCCAGAAGTGATCCAAGGATTTTGTTTTATGAATCTTTTAGGGATGTGAGTATTAGTTACTGGGAAGGCTGTATGGAATGCATCGGTATACGTTGTAATAAATCTGTTGTATGATTCGTTTGGACACTGGCAATTGTATACATCATCAAACGATGATGTGGTAAGAATTTGTTTGAACAAGTTCATATTTTTTTGTGAATAAACTCGCCGATCACGCGTAGAGCTCATAAGTGGCGCCGGTGATTTAGTCCCATGCATGTTAGAAACATGCCAAATGATCAGAAACATCGGTAATTATTATACCCGATTCGTTATCATTCAAAACGTTATTTGAGAAAATGTTGTCTATTAGAGTAGCTGAGAATTCAGTTATTCTAGTAGGTCTGGTAATGGATGGTAAAAACCCTTCTGAGAACATTGTATCGACGAATTTTTCAGTTTTGTTATGTGTGCCGAACTTTAATAAATCTATATTGAAATCACCGAATAAATAGCATTTTTTGTGCTCTTTGTTTACAATACCTAATATGTTTTCAATCGACGATTGGAATACGTCTAAGTCAGCTAAGGGCGCGGTATTTGGTCTGTATATACAACCGATGATGTAAGAATTATTTTTTTCGGGAAATATTTCCAGGAACAGAGATTCAAATTTGTGAGCATTAAAAATTGTGAGGTCGTCTCTAATTTTATATGGTAAATTGTCATTAACATAAACTGCCACGCCCCCTCTTCCGTCGTCGGTCTCTGTTCTCGTCTTATATAGGAGAGGGTGGTAACCTTCTAGAGAGAAATCTAGACCATTTGTGTGTATTTTGAATACTTCTGTTAGTCCTATTATATCGAATATGTTCTTTTCTTGTTGAAGTTCACAGAGAAAGTTATTTAATTTATCCCAGTTGGCACTTAAACTCCGACAATTGAGGTTTAAGATGTTTGGCCCTTTATTGTTAGCGTGTTCGTATTTGGTTTTAAATTCTGAGGGAGATAGATATTGACAATTTTGATCATGAAGATCAAATGGTGATTCGGGGGATATTTCGTCTGGATCATTGGTATGTTTTAGAAGTTCCTCATATATTGTAGAAAAATCCATGGCTGGGTTCTCCTTGACCTCATCAATGCTTATTCTATGTGATGCCATTATTATAACATGTCACAATGAAAACACAACTGAGCGATGAACTAAGTAAGTATACAAACAAATGAATAACAATTAAATAATGAACAAGACTATTCACATTGTCATGTATGATGTGCATGTATACGTTGGCGTATGTCATGTTAACCGCTGGCTAATTGTATTCTGTATTTACATTGAAGCCTATTAAGCTCTTTGTATATTCAATTTTATGTTTTCGAAGAAAGATAACTCAATTGATCTGATACTAGCACACAGGCGTGTTAAATGCCAGTCCAGACTAAGTCATATGTACCCCACAATTTTATTACGCGGTCCTTAATGGTGGAAGGAAATCGATCGAATCTGAAGCATGATATTTTTTACACTAAATAACAATACACAATAAGTACATTAATATAGGTATTGGTGGAGGTATAATGATATAACAGGACACAATGTGATTTATACGGGAAAATATACGGACAAAGATTTATGTGAAGATTCATATGGAAAACGTAAAGATTCATATGGAAAATGTAAAGACGTGCACGACAAATTGTAGGTCAGTCAGTCTGTTCTCCAGAAAACCCGCACATTATCTGCTTATAAATAACTTAGGTAGAAAATCTGCTTAGAATCGCCTCATTTTGAGGCGATAATGTGCTGAACATGAGATCATTTTAGTCACAGTATCGACTCATAATGAGGCGATTCTAAGCATATTATTTGCAGACAATGACACAAATATGCAAAACCCACAACTGTTCAGGTGTACGCTCTTTAACATGTGTTTTCACTGGCCCGCGCGATAAAACGAAATAACGGCTATGGCTCCATTATCTGCTTATTTCAGAATAAAATAATTACATTCTGTGCCTATTTCACATTATAGGTCGATTATGGAAAATAATAAAATAAATAGATATATATACAAGTAAAAGACACTTAGATGTGCAAAAATACCTTGTGTCAAAAATAAGAGATAAAATATATATTTTTTTCACATCAATTTCAAATGAAAGATTAGTTAGATTTTTAGAATATTTAGGACTTTCAATAAACAATTTGTTTCATTGTTAATATGGGGTTGTCCCGACAATCATATTTTGATGCAGCATTGTTAATAAACAGTTATGGGTGAGTAATGAATGACAACTCTCAGCGGATTAAAACAACTGACTCTCGACGAGTAAACTGCAGGCCATGAGATGGATGAACTATATGCTGAATTTCATGTAGCTTACTCGCAGATTGATTATCCTACCTCAGTTTCCACTCGTTCTGCACAAATTTGTCAATGTGACAAATATCTTATGGGTTTTTTGGCTTGTGGCAATCACAAATACTGGTGTTTTCTACGAATTCATTGGAATGGTTCAACGTTTTACTTTTGACACCAAAACGATGCTACTGCATGGCTAGATATGCTATACGCACAGTTTGCAATCCTAAACTTATATTGCTATGAGTCAAATTTGACAACTTAATTTGATGTAGATCATGTCACAAAGCGCTACTCTGGCTACGCCCATAAATTCTCATAATATTCCACCAGTTCAAAACCTGGGAACTTTTTGATTTTCTGCATGACGGGAAATTTATGACATTGAAAAAATGCAACGCATGTAATACATTTCTTTATTTAAAGCTGTCCTTCTGCATGGTTGCCCACTTCCAATAGTTCAGATGCCGTTTCTGGTGTGCACTCGTAAGCAAATTGCCTTTACTTGACTGAACTGTTTTGATCATTTGAACATTTTAATTTAAAACAAATTAATTCAATTTAAAACAAATATTAACTTAAATTTTAAATTTTGTTTCTTGTTAGATTCAGCTCCTTACTCAATTTAACAACACATTTTTTTCCTATTTTTAAAATTAAATTGTTCTTATTTTAAATCAAATTTGTTAAACTTAACGCCGTTATACCATCGGAATCGCCACACCTAATTTGGTTGAAATCTGTCCAGGGGTTTGTAAGTACAGTTGCGAACAGACAAACGGACAACAGCGCGTGAAACTCGTGTTGAGAGACATGCCCTTTGTCAGATTGATTTAACCCCAGAATGAGATCGGATTAATGGTCCAAAGTAGGTCAACCAGGCCCTCGTATCTTGTATGTGAGAGAAACACTCTGGTCCGAATCGGCATCTCTGGTTTAGACTAGGTTTTATTCTAGACCAGGTTTAACTCCAGTTTAAACTAGGTTTAAGTAGGGTTTAAACTTGGTTTTACAGTAGTTAAACCAGGTTTATGGGAGTAAAACTGGGTTTTAGCGTACTTAAACCAAGTTTTGTGATAAACTCAGTTTAAGTTGAAACTAGGTTTTATTAACGTGATAAAGTTATGGTAATATTACTAATTGTTTGTGGTGAATTGGCTATATAATCATCAGTATAAGCTTAGGTATATATGATTTATACGTACCATACGTCTCGCCTCGAACATACACCTTTAAATATACTTTGAAAAAAATTCAAAGTTAAACCACCCTACCCCAGGTTTGACTAAAACCTAGTTTTTTGGGTTTAATTATTCGGCCGATATATTTCGCCCAATATTGATGTTGTTTCTTCGTGAACATGGGAGTGTTTATTTTGAATTGGGGGAGGCGTTTATGCGCGGGCGTTTGTCACTCAATGTAGATGCAGGAGAGTCTTAGTGGAATTCGGGGAGGCGATGTCGGTACTTATGAGATAAATTCTAACAAAATATGTGCCAGTGTGATCGATGATTTCTTGCTATATATGTCTGTTTGCAATTCGCTCGTTCGGATGTCGATTTGGCGGCTGAGAGCATGGCGGGATCGAACTGATCAGATTGACACGTTAGACACGAACATGACTTTTGAAACTGATTCCTTATTCACAAAAAGGTCTCTTTCGGTCAATTTGACGCATGGGTTGGTAGCCCGCCCAAATACCCATCAGAGACACCCCAGCCTTCACCCGGGGGAGGGTAACGGCCACCCTGAGGGGGTGGAGTATGGATTATTTTGGAGAACTGTAAGGATTTCGGCCAATTTGATAGTATGGGTGGGTGGCTCGCCCCAAATAACCCATAGAAACACCACACCCCTCACATTCGGGGGGGGGGGGGGTACCACCGAGGGGGTGAACGTGGGATATGGACCATTTTCGAGACTGGTAAGGATTTCGGCCAATTGACGGCATGGATGGATGGCCAGCTCAAATGTCCCATAGAAACGCTGGGGGAACCACACAGGAGGTGAAAATGGGGTATGGACCATTTTCGAGAACGGTAAGGATTTCGGTCAATTTGACGTCAGCAGTGTGGGTAGCCCGCTCCAACTACCCCCTAGAAACTCCCTCACCCGGAGGTACCACCCCGAGGGGGTGAAATGGGGTATGGACCATTTTCGAGAACGGTGGGTGGCACATCCCAAATGCCCCCCATAGAAACACCCCACCCCACCCGGACCCCATTTTCACCCGCTTGGGTAGAACCACCCGCGGTAAGGGTGGGGGTGTTTCTATGACTATATTTGAGGGCGGGTCGCTCACCAATGACGTCATATTGGCCGAAATCCTTACCGTTCTCGATAACGGTCCATACCCCATTCTATGGGGTATGTGGGGCGTGCCACCTACACATGCCGTAATATTGACCAACAGAGGCATGTTTTTGCGAATAATGAATAAAATGCTCCATACCCCATTTTCACCCCAGCAGGGTGGTACCCTCTAGGGATGAGGGTAGGGTGTCTATATGGGATATTTGGAGCGGGCCACACACCCCTGTCTTCAAATTGGCCGAAATCCTTACCGTTCTCGAATATGGTTCATATCCCATCTTCACCCTCGGGTGGTGACCCACCCCACCCCGCCCGGATGTGAGGGGTGGGGTGTTTATATGCGTTATTTGAGGTACCCTTCCCCGGGGGTGAGGGTTGGGGTATTTCTATTCGGTATTTGGGCGTACCCAATTTCCACCTCCTCTGGTGGGACCCCTCCCCCCGGTGAGGGGTGGGTAGGGGTGGTTCTATGGTGTATTTTGATCGTGCCACCCACTCCTGCTGCCAAATCAATTAGCCTAAATCCTTACCGTCCATACCCCTGTTATCCCGGGGTGAGGGGTGATGTTTCTATCGGGTATTATGGGCGAGCCACCCTTTCATGCCGTCAAATTCGCCGAAATCCTTCCCGTTCTCAAAAATGGTCCATATCCCCATTTTCACCCGTCCGGATGGTACACCCGGGGTGGTGGTGTTTCTATGGGGTATTTGTGGCGGGGACCCACCCATGCCCTCAAGAGATATTTTTGAGTTCCAAAAGTTACGTTCGTCCATGATATTAGATAATATCTAACCGTTATACAACAGACCGTGCATTCGTCGTGATTTCTCAAAGCGCAAGGGTTATTCCCCTGATTAGGAGATTATATAGCGACAACAGGCCACTTGACCGGACAATGAATTGACAAGTAGCGATAATAAACAGACAGACCACGCCTCCTATTCTTGCAATTGGACAAGTGTGGCCCACAGGTAACGCAATCGACCAAATCTATGTCGTCCCAGCGGTGGAGAAAAACTTGGTTTTACTACTAAAACCCAGTTTAAACTGGTAGTTTAAACTAGGCCTAAACTGGAGATGCCGATTCGGACCTCTATATTTGTACCCTAGCAGGGATAAACTAACAAAGTGACGCTCTCTATTGTTCCATGCTGAAGAAAAGTTCGGACCTGATTGTGTTAAATTCCATGACCATCATGAAACTGCAAGGGTTAGTGAGACCACCATAGCGATGGGACTGAACTCTGCCCTACAGTTTGGACTATATACCCTAATAAGACCTGTGTGTTCAAAATATCCTCGCACAAATACGCACAAAATCGACCTATAATTCTATTCTAGTTACATAATGTGATTATTTGATTCTCAAATAAGCAGATAATAGAGTCATGGCCGTTACATGGGTTCATTGCGCGGGACACACTAAAAACACATGTTAAAGAGCGTACATCTGAAAAGTCTTGAGTTGGCTTATTTGTGTCATTCTCCGCACATAATCTGCTTAGAATCGCTTCCGTATGAGTCTATAATGTGACTAAAATTCTATTATTTTCAGCACATTATCGACTTAAAATGCAGAATATCTACATAAACAAGCTCTATTACAAGCATATAATGTGCGGATTTTCGGCAGGCTGGTGTGTTCGTACAATTATTCAACGTATTTATCGATATATTTAGAACCATGGAACCGGACCGTGATGTAATAATAAAAGGCGAGCATAATGTGAGGCCAGTAATTGTCGAAAGAGTGGTTTGGGGGGAGTCAAACTGTCCAACAGTTGGTGAAGTCATGATATACACGCACCGTCTCTCCCCACATAGCTACGTCCATGTTTGAGGCTTCAAATTACCATGTCACTAGTCCTTATGTTGGTCAAGTGTCCCAAATACCATTCCGCGGTTTGTCCTTGTTATTTGCAGACATGATTCCTCGTTTGGTATGTTTCCATATGGATCTGGAAAAATGACACAAACGTTTGCGAATAGACACACAACAATAAGGTCGACATCAGAAACAACAAGATTGTTTAAAGGATAAACTCTACACAGTGATGAGAAGACATAAGAAGCAATATCGAACGAGCTAGCCTCTCTGCAAAAATAATAAAATGTGACCGACGATGACTCGAGGACCACAAGATACGCGGCCCTTAATGGTGCATGGAAATCGGTCGAGTCTGAAGCATGATATGTTTTACACCAAATAACAGGACACAATGAGCACATTACTGTAGGTATTGGGAAGGAACAATGATATAACATTACACAATGAGTACATTACCGCAGGTATTGGGAGAGGTATAATGATATAACAGGACACAATGTGATTTGTACGGGAAAATGTACGGACAATTATTTATACGGAAAATGTAAAGAGTTGTACGAAAAATGTAAAGACGTGCACGACAAGGTATAGGTAGAACAACCACACACATTTATTACCAAATCTACTTCACATTCTTGATTAATCGACTTATTGACTCAATAAATAAAATTAGTTATCTCGGTTGGACAAATTAATTATCTCGTTTAATCGACCTGCTTGATTAGCTATCTTACTAGCTGGACTATTTGTTTGACTGATTTGTGCGGAACGTCATTTTAGCAGCCAAGCCATACAACGACACAACGGTTCAGAATAAAATAGCGGTGTGACGAACAGACGGTGGAAAAATTAAAATGAATAGATATAATTATAATGCTTTTATTCTCTGATCCAGGTTACATGGTAGGATATTGAGACAGAAGTATATACAAAGAGATGAAGCATATAAACAATATTTACATCCGGTTTTACATGGTCTCAAAACCTTACATACAATTACATACATGTGCAATTTATATAATGAGTGTGTTGCTGTCGAGATAGCAAAAGTAAAAGACACAGACGTGCAAAAATACCTTGTGTTAAAAAAAGAAGAGATAAAATAAAACATTTTTCAAATAAAAGATGAGTTAGATTTTTAGAATATTTAGGACTTTGAATAAAAAATGTGTTTCATTATTAATACGGTGTAGCCCCGACAATCCTATTTCCGTGCAGCATTGTTAACGAACAGTTATGGGGGAGTGAAGAATGATACATCTTGGCAGATTAAAACTGACTCTGGACGAATAAACTACAGGACATTAGATGGATGAACTATATGCTGAATTTTCATGTAGCTTATTCCCAGATTGATTATCCTATCCCACTTCAGTTTCCACTCGTTCTTCACAAATTGGTCAATGTGACAATGCAACATCACATCCTCGCGCAAATACGCACATAATTGACCTATAATGTAAAAAAAGGTACATAATGTGATTATTGTATTACAGAAATAAGCATATAATGGACACATACCTGTTATTTTGTTTTACAGTGAAAACACATGTTACAAAGCGTACACCTGGAAAGTTGTGAGTTGGCTTACTTGTGTCATTGTCCACACATAATCTCCATAGAATCGCCTCATTATGAGTAGTCGATAATGTGACTAAAACGCTCTCATTTTTAGCACATTATCGACTCAAAATGAGCCGATTCTAAGCAGGTTATCTACCTAAATTAGTTATATTATAAGCAGATAATACGCGGGTTTTTGGGTTAACAGACTGGACAACGGATATCAAGATGTATAATCTTGCCATCCTCTGGATCATTTCCAAGACCTGCATGTGCAGTCTTATCAGCTCCTTAATTGCCAATGTCCCCATATGAGTGGGAATCCAACAAAAACTAAATAGGAAATGTGTTCATTGTCATTGTGTGACGAAGGTATGCTGTCTATAACTGGTTGTTCCATTTTATGATGAGCAAAAGCTTTTATGTATGATAAGGAAACTGTATAAATTGATGATATACAACACAAGTCATAGATCAGTTTTAAATGTTTATTGTGAATATATCTTGAAGTTATCCCAATATGACGACATTAACCCCACTTCACATAATGCATAGGGCAAATTATGAGACTTCGTTGTAAAGCTGAATAAGTTCCACCAGACTGCCGGGAATTGCAAATGCCAAACCTTAAAGTATGTCATATGCTACGTTTGTCGATAACATTTACTACCGCGTGATGTTTGCATGTGCCCGGTCAGAGGACAGCTCAATTTCCAAACTGGAGGCTTTCCATACCTTACAGGAGTATATGCGACCACAAGAAGTGTATCACGTGATCAGATACCTGATACTTGAACGCGTGATCAAGGCATGCCTGCTCCAAACTCTGTTTCATTAACACTGTTGAATTATCGCTTTTATCAGAAAACACGCCATTCATCTCAGGTCATTACTCTCACACGATTTAACCAACAGGTTCAATCCCCCGCATCTTAGAACAATATGAGCACGTGTTTATCGGATAATTACTATGCTGTGTGCTCATCGTGTTGTATTATTTTATCGGCATTTAAACACCAAATTGCAAAACATTATCTGGGGCACATTGAGCTAGCCTGTAAATTGATGTGATAAATATTTATCTTCTCAGATGACATGTGCATTGCTATTGCGTTTACTTATAACCCACATTAATGTGTCCTATATATTAGTCACAGTATTATGTTTTGGAAACAGTCATTTACGATCAGTTCGAGTGATAAAAGTAGGACCAAAGCCTCTGCTGTAAAAAATGAATGAATGATCAGAAAGAAATACGTCTTTGAACCATCAGTAATTTATTAACCAATATATTATTCATAACAAGTCTATAAAGGTGCTGCAAACTTATTTCTATCATACATTATGGAGACTTGTCCGGTACAGCGTTTACTTAAGTAAATATGCCGGTATACCCCTGATATGGAGGTGATGATCTAAATTCATTAAAAGCCTATTGATAAAAAAAAGTTAATTGGTACACCCCTTATCGAAAGGGATCATTTGTCGGTTCGTAGTAGGTCTATATATGATCCACAGAGGAAGAGGCGGGTTACCGATATGGACGGTATTTGAAGAATCGACGCCAGTATCTAAAATATTTTGTTCCGGTAAAACGACACTCGATTGGTTAAGCAAATTGTGGATAAAACATCACAGTATATGGCGGCTTCGAGACATTTGCAGCGATGCGAACTGCATAACTGAAACTATGTTGCAATAGGAGATCGGAAAGTGTTAACTCGCTTGTAGCAGCAAATAAGCTTTTAAGCAGCCGGTTCTCTTGAAAACGCGCACATTAAATTCTTATAATATAACTCGATTTAGGTAGATAATCTGCTTACGATCGCATCAATTTGAGTCGATAATGTGCTAAAAATGAGAGCGGTTTAGTCATTATCGACTCGTAATGAGGCGATTCTTATCAGATAATGTGCGGACAATGAAACAAATAAGCCGACTCACGTGTTTTCAGGTGTACGCTCTTCACCATGTGTTTTCACTGTGGCCCGTGCCATAAAACGTAATGACGGGTATGGGTCCATTACCTGCTTATTTAAGAATAAAGTAATCACATTATATACCTATTTTACATTATAGGTCGATTATGTGCGTATTTTTGCGAGGATATATTGGCTTATTTCAAAATTTAATTATCACATTATGTACCTATTTCATATTATAGGTCGATTATGTGCGTATTTGCGCCAGGATATGTTGCTTTTAATAGCTGACGTGCGAAAAGCTCCATGGCAGAGACGTAAACATTGGTGATGAACTGTAAAAAGTTTTGCGTGTAGTTCTGCACGCAGATTCATCAACAATGGACACATAGTCATTTTGTTTATCGAACCAGCAATATACAAAGCCTTCAACAACAGTAAAATCATATCCCAAATGAGTCAAAAATATTCACAATATTAAGTACTTTCAAGCACCGAAGTTTCAGGTAATCAGTATGTTTCCTAGGATGAGCATGATTTTTCTCCATTTCTGGAAAAAATGTATGCACTGAGTTTTCAAGTGGGAATCGAAAACCATTATTATTTTACCACTGGTGAAGTTTTCCGCTTAATGGCGCCATGTGTTTCCAACGAAAATAAATTAAAAAGTCATATACATATAACTATCGAATAAATGGGTGGTAAAGTTTTCACAATTGAATTGATTTCCACACTAAAAAAGTAACGGAAAGGATATGACCTTATGGAACTTCCATTTCTTGATCATTTTCATCAGAAATATTTTGATATAAAGTGTGACCTCTCCCATATCCCCGTCGTCTCATATATATAGGATATGAATACTCTTTGGTATAATATAATAAAGCATAATGATTCAATGGGATATCCACACAATTCTGTGTGTTTTAATCTTATTTGGCGAACCAAACTGATGCAGAAGTGTAATAAATAAAATGATCAATTGGTTCCGAGAATTGCCTTTGGTGGTTCGCTCGTGGCGAGGGACGCCTGGTGAGAAACTCGTGCGCGAACGCGCACTCGTTTATTACCGGCGTCTCTCGCCTCTCGTGAATTATTTGATGTAGTTCTCGGAACCAATTGATTACTCTCTATATAGTGCATTGTTGATCTTATAATATAAAATTACACATATTTTCTATGTTACATATACATGTATTGACATCGATTGGTAATATATTTAAATAATATATTTAAATTGTATAACTGAATTGTATGCTTGGAAGAAATAGCCATTCGTATATGATCCACTGTTGATTTTTTTTTATTGAACGGCCAATATACATTAGAAATAATGTATCTATCTGTCTATATCTACAAGCGCAGAACAAAGACCATCATTTATAAATTACCAAAATTCTAATTTCAATCACTTTGACTGAGTCCTCATATATATATATATATATATATATATATATATATATATATGATATAGTAACTCCAGTCGAATAATATTATACTATACCTCAGACCCAACATGGGAAATTGTTCGAATATAATGGACCAAATAAATGAATGGAATGCTTCCCACTAGCTTACTGACATCTATTATATTATATTTATGTATACATTAGATATATTAGAAAGAGGCGTCAATGGGTATCCAAACCATAAATATCAAATTGTGTTAAATTTTTTAAACTGGTACTCACTAATAAGGAATAGTTTCGGACTTTTGGGCTATAGATGTGACACTAACAATCTCAATAGTGAATACTATGATCGGTGAAATAACTCTCGGTGAACTCCAGGCAAATAAAAAATTCGACTTTACGATCACAAATGATGGAGATGGCTGTGGTACAAATATCAACCCATACGAGCTTATTAACCATTCCTGTAACTATTACGCACCCTCACAATTTCGGGATAAAATAACGAAAACAAATAAAAGCACTTCATTAATGGGCCTTAATTGCAGAAGCTTGAATGCTAATTGGGATAACTTCAGAGAATTGTTATGCGATATGCAAAATGATGATAATACTTTCGATGTAATCGCACTTTCAGAGATCTTCAGGATAAAAGAATCATATAATTTACCCGGTTACCAACCATTTGAATATTCAACGCGTCCAGATAACGACGATGGAAGAGGTGGGGTTGGGCTATTTCTAAAAAAAATGGCATAACATTCCAGCATAGACCTGATTTAGCAGTATTTATTTCACATGTAGTCGAAACGATATTTGTTGAAATAAACCCCAATCAAAGAAACTCATATGTTATAGGGTCAATATACAGACCCAACACAGCTCCTATGGCAGATATTGATGCTTTCGTATCCCATATTGATAGCATAACGGAAAAACTTAATGATTCGCACACGAAAGCTTATTTAATTGGAGATTTCAATATAGATTTACTGAACTCCGAAAATCATTCAAAAACCAACGAATTTGTAGACAACATATTTGAACGGTGCTATCTCCCTGTGATCACAAAGCCAACCCGAGTCACTGATTTCTCAGCTACCCTGGTTGATCATATACATACAAACTCTAAACGGACATTCGACTGCGGAATTATATTATCAGATGTTTCTGACCATTTTGCAACCTTTTACATTGAACATGAATTTACTCAAAAAGAGATTAACACACAGCGACAACCATTAGCACCCGTTAGGGTGATAAATGAAAAAAACACGACCATATTCAAATACATCTTGAGCCGTCTATCATTTGACTCGGTTTTTAGTTGCTCGTCAGCAGAACTAGCTTACAATAACTTTATAGAACAATATGTGGCCGCATATGAACAAGCGTTCCCACTTAGATACCCCGAACAAAGGAAAAGGTATATAAAAAAAGAACCTTGGATGACCAACGGATTATTGCAATCTTCCCTGAATAAAAACAAACTATTTACAAAACAACTTTCTCATCCAACCAAAGAAAATGCAGACAAATACAAAACCTTTCGCAGAATATTCAACCAAGTGAAAAGGAAGAGTAAAAACGATTACTACAAATCAAAACTTGGCGAAAGCAAGAATAACATGAGGCGAACGTGGGCAATCTTAAAACACGCTCTTAACGTTTCATCATCCCCACATACACTTCCTAAAAATGGCAAATTCCAAAATAAAACATATTCGGATCCAGCTGAAATTTCACAATCGTTTAACGAATACTTCGCTTCAATAGGTCAACAAACTGCTGATAAGATAGAAACAGTTCACAACATTCAACCCCTTGACTATATGACAGAAAAGAACCAAAACATTTCTTCCTCTCAGAAACATCAACAGCTGAAATTTTATCAACATGTGCTAAATTGACCAATAAAAGCTGTGTAGATTTTTCGAATATATCTATGAAGTTGATGAAATGTACTATCAACGAAACTGTTTACGCACTTACACACATTAGTCCATGAGCCAGGTCCGAGAATGGTACCATTTTGGTGGGCAAATTCCATCAACATTTTTTACAAAGCTCATAATCTGAAGTTTATCTGAGTGCTGGAGCGCACTGTGGCAGTGTAGCTTTGTGTGCAAAATTTGTGTTTCCATGGCAACAGAGGGTGTTTTTGGCCAGTATAAAAAATATGCCTGTAATGGTCTACAACTAGAAAGTTTAAAGCAGTAACTCTATCTTTGCATTGATATGGGATGAAACCCTTGGTGGACTTTCTTTTGCATGGGGGATTTTTTCATATCGGGTTATACATTTTCTACCCACAGGTTTTATAGCGAGCCCGAAACGAGACCCCACAGGGGTCTCGTACGCGAGCGATAAGCATATACGTGTACCCGAAATCAACGCTATACTAATCGATGTTTTGGTGGGAAATCTATAAATATCGATTTGTTACTAAATATACTGACCTATTTAAATTAACGTTACTTATCAATTGCCAATCAAAATTAACGTAACTTATTAGTTACGACGTTGACGTAGTGACCTAGAGACCTAGAGACTCAGTATCCAGTTCTACCTCAAACTTTCAAAGTTCATAATAATTAACATAACTGATTAAAGTGGTCAGGAGCAAAGGTGAATTAATCTCAATTATAAATACCAAAAGGCGAAACATATTGTACATTTGTGGATGATATTTTCGAAATTTCGAAACTGCAATTGACTGAATTGTAGTAATTTGTAGTTGTGTACCGGTACTGTAAAAGTTTTGTCTACATATTTCATTCAATTATTACAAATATTTGACTCGAAACAAAATTCAAGTTTGCCTATTGGACATTTGGAGCTTGTCTTTAATTTTCTATAGACGTTTTCACCTAAAAGATTGATGGAATAGTGTCAAAGCTCGAAGCCAACAAACTTGAATTATATTAAATATTATACTTAATCAATATTCAGCGGTTCCCCTTTAAATCGACGGTTACCAAGGACATCCAAAGTACCGCTCATCCTAACATCGGCGAGATAAAAAATAGTTCGCAACATTTTTCTCATTTGAGTCATTATATTCACACAGGAAAGGAGGAATATAATTATGTAGTGTATTAAATTCTTGACCAAATTTGTGTTTTTGTGCAAAAGCGAATGAAATACAAGTTTGTGCAATTTGTGGTGAATTAGTACGCAAAACAATTCTGTCAATAGTCCGGAGACTGTGAGATGACATTGAAATGTCTATTTTGTGTAATCTGATCGACAGAACACGAATATTTGTCAAGACGGAGAAATGCACAGCACTGTCACTGTGGTAAGCATTTTGTGCCAATTTACGAACACCATTTGAACAAGATATTTGATAGAAATTTTTTGTCAGACAAGCCACAACATGGCACAAAATGTTCAAAGATTGCCGACGATTTTCAATTTCAGCGATTTCGCACAAAAAATAACAATGGCAATGCCTTTGACAAATGACCGCTAAATTGCTAATCATGATATAAATTGAGAAATGGTGTTTCGCAAGATGAACTACTGTACACGTAGATGTACTATTTTAATGTATGCAAAATAGCATGACAATACGAATAATCACTAAATAGAAGTTTATGCATGTTTAAAATTAATTTTCCTAAATTCGCTGCATCTGGACTGTAGCCTGTATGTCATAGCTCAGTAGCTCTTGTCAGTGTTGATATTGTGCAGCAACCAATTCTGGTTAGAGGCACACTGGTCCAGGTGCTACCACGGCTGAGTAACTTTAAAGTTAAACCCTGTGGTACTGGCAGGGGCTTCTATACGTTTGGTCGTTTCGTACCGGACGTTTCGTACCATCTGGTCGTTTTGACTTTTGTACCATATTTTGTGGTCGTTTTGTACCGCATTGTTTGGTCGTTTCATACCATGTAGAAAATCAATTGGTCGTTTCGTACACAGGCGCCCCTCGATGATTTTCTACATGGTACGAAAGGACCAAAGACGAAGGGTCTGACGAAGATTCAATTCAATTTCGAATCTTTAGTAAGTTTTTAGTAAGTTAGTTCTTACATTCTGATTTGAAAGCGGTCGTGTGATTAGGTATATTTCGAATCATTGTATACCACTTACAAGTCTTTTATCACCGGGAATAGACTAATAAAAACAAATCATTATATCCCCTTGAGTCTCCTTCCACGACCATCGGGGACCTCTGTATAGTCCAATGTGTATCTATAGGCAATAGCCCACTGCTCATATGTATTGGCCTCCCAGTCCTGGCACTGGTTACTCGTGGAAGGTCGGTGTGTTACTCGTGCAACCTGTGCATGTACCGGCAGCTCTGTGATGGTTCGCGTGATCATCACGGTTGTACCATAATCGTGGCGCAGTCTAGTGTTGAAACGATTAGTGAATTTCAAAGTCAACTAGTCAAGGCCCAAAAGTCGCGTTGCGTCGACTAGTTGGTACCCGATATCAAAACTTTCAAACATAACATGGTATGGAAAATTCATTGTACATGGCTGATGCAATGACGGTCTATTGCATAGCGCATTTCCCTGCATAGACACCAATTTATTTGGGAAATAATACAGTAAACATCTTAATATTTATCCAACACACGGAATGTAATTATATAATTAGACATGTGGTGGATAATGATTAAAACACGATCATTTATACAGGTTTTAAATATATTATATAATACGTGATCACCAATAAACCGGTGCCGAACGGTGTCACTATAAAATGTTAATGTTCCGACTAAATACGCCCTATAGTATAGGCTACGTTGTAGAGTACCGGTACAATAACCAGTTCTTAATGCCAGTATCATTTATATACGGTAGCACAAATGACGTCACCTTAACTTCATCCTTAAGCGACCTTCACACAGCATCGCATCATAACCCGACGGTGCGAGATCAATTGAAATATACACAGTGTCTAGATCAAAGCTGTCTCCAACAAACGATAAAGCCACGTCAATCATTGCCATCATGAATGTCGCAGTGATGTCTTTGACCTCAAACGACGAGTGAGACATTGTCTTGTCAATTTCATTCTTTCAATTAATAGTCGGGTCACCGTGTGTGTCTATATTAGTAACTCTGTCAATTCCGGGTGCCACCAAATGTTATACTTACCGGGTACTGTAACTTTAATACGCGCAGTTTATGCCGGAATCGATCTTGAAAACGTTATACATGTAACTAATACACTTTGTCCCCACATCCGGTTGTAACTAGCAATCTGATTGGCTACAAAGTCACATTTAAATCGCCATGTTTCCCGTCACCCTCGACGGCAGGGTATAAGAGAACGTGCGCCAAACATCGGGGGGTATATGTGCATGTGAAACATCGGGGGTATATTAATAATGACCCTTGAATTGGCAGTTTCCACCAATCGTGACGTTGATCTCGCAATCCGAATTTGACGTCACTTGATGCCGGGTCCTTAGGTCAGCTACTGAATTATTCTTATTGGTGTGAATTAATCCGATAACCTATGAAAAACACACTTAAATTAAGGAGACATGGTTATTGTTGTGGGGACAAAATTGTTATCTCCGGCAACATCTTGGGGTACATGGAGATTTAATACCTGGATGTCTCTATTTGAACCCTCGGCTCCGCATCGGGGTTCAAAATCGACATCGGGTATTAAATCTCCATATGCCCCCGATGTTGCCGAAGATAACTAATAATGTTCCGACTAGTCGACAGCAAAATTCAGAGTCGATTAATTGTTTCAACCCTACTAGTATGGCGAACACGGTTTTCCTCCATCACATAAAACCAGCAATGCCCCAGCTGCCAACGCGAGTAGGGGTGCCACGATTAATCGATGAACCGTTGATAAAGCCGAAAATTGGCTGCTAGGACCCATCATGTACCCTCACCATTACTCAACTTCTTTGGTTTTGTCATGTGCCCGTATTGTTCAGGAAAAATTATGTTACACTGGGGGGGGGGGGGGGGGGTCGGAAAAAAAATTCAGGCACGTATGGCATTTTTTCCCTTTCGATAATTTTTTGTACCCACGCCAAATTGTTTTCCGTTTTGGCAGTTTTTTCCGACCATTTTTTAACACTAAAACAGAGATTTGCGGGGGGAAATTCACTGTAAACAGCTGTATATGAATTTCTGTGCATACTATTTATCATGGATGTTAACATGGACATGTAATTAGGAATGAGTCATTTTGAGGTCATTCGGCCAAAAAAACATGGCTGCCAGCGGCCATCTTGGATTTCAAAATTTGCAACAAAATACAACACGATAACTGCCTGCAGTCAGTTTACCAGTTAGAATTACATTATTTCTCTCATTCAAAGTGGTTTTGAAGCCCAACTCATTGCCAAAACACTAGTTGCGGAAAACATTGCTTGTTGGTGGCTTTGACCACCCACCCACCCCGGCATACGGACCGGAATTGTTTTTTTCACCCCCCCCCCTGTGTTACCAGCAATTTGTTTTGGGTCCTAATGTAGGGTAGGCCTACCTACTGGGTCAAAGTTACTAAGTCAAATTCGCCGAAATCCTTCCCGTTCTCAAAAATGGTCCATACCCCATTTTCACCCGTCCGGATGGTACCCCCGGGGTGGTGGTGTTTCTATGGGGTATTTGTGGCGGGCCCCCACCCATGCCCTCAAGAGATATTTTTGAGTTCCAAAAGTCACGTTCGTCCATGATATTAGATAATATCTAACCGTTATACAACAGACCGTGCATTCGTCGTGATTTCTCAAAGCGCACGGGTTATTCCCCTGATTAGGAGATTATATAGCGACAACAGGTCGCGTGACCGGACAATGAATTGACAATTAGCGATAATCAACAGACAGACCACGCCTGCTATCCTTGCAATTGGACAAGTGAGGCCCACAGGTAACGCAATCGACCAAATCTATGTCGTCCCAGCGGTGGAGAAAAACTTGGTTTTACTACTAAAACCCAGTTTAAACTGGTAGTTTAGACTAGGTCTAAACTGGAGATGCCGATTCGGACCTTTATGTCGGTGGATGTTCGCACCGATTGAAGGACATAATATAACTTTTTGATCAACTGTCTTCGTAAACTGCCGTCTTCAGAATAAAGTACTGGGGGAATACCACAGCATCATTGGAACTTGATGAGTCATCAATCTAACGAGCAATACGTTGTTTTATTTGAGTTGCTATATAAAAATCAAAGCATCGACAATTAGACTACCCTTCGAATTCTGGTCGGGCCAAAGACTGATACATAGCTGTAGCGGTGACCCGTTTAACCACTGCATATAGCAACCTCCCGGTACCTCTCAACAGTGAGGCAGGCGTGAACAATACAGGATTCAACACTCCAAAATCATCAGGACGAACACAACAGACAAGAGAGAACAGAAACATACGTGAAAAACATAAAACGATACTTCAAACATCAGACGAGCAATACAACATATAACAAAAATTGAACCTGAAACACTGTGGAGAGGCTTGACTTGCCGATTGATTGAGCCGGATCAACTCAACCACCCGTCTTGCAGAGATGTACGACCAAAGAGGACCACGAGCTAAGTCCTATACACAGGTCGATGCCTCACGTGATACAGCCGCCCTAGTACAACCAGGACTCCTATACCAGACCTCACGGGATGCATCCCACGGCAAACAGGGTGCCACATTGTGGGATGTGTTACCCCTTGCAGTGGGCCTATTGTACCCTGGGCCCACACGGGGCACAAGACGATACATCGTGAATCAGAACACACCATAAAATCTGAATAGCTATATATTCTGAAGAAAATAGATGAGACCGATGGTAAATTGTTTATTTAGATTCCATAAATATTTAACACTGAACACTTGTTCTCCAAGTTTCAATCCAATAATTTGCATGATGGTGTCACACCAAACTCAATCCCAATTATTTTAATCAGCGGGATAGTCCACATGTCGTAGGTTTTGAATATTTCCCGCCGAATAAATGAATCCTACACTGCCGTCTGCTAATTTCTCTGACCACACATCCAAATGAATAATATACCATTCCTATGTATAACTAGTATAATTGATGGGAGAATCAATTTAGCAAAGAAATGGTTAAATCAACCATCTGGGAGGTCTTCCTTCCACAAATAAAACTGACAACGGCGCGAAATGACCTAGCGGCTGAATGGCGATACATCCCAATAAAGCAAATACAACCACCAGGGGAATGTATGAACGTAGAATTGGTTTGGAATGTATAAACGATTGATAATACTACAAGGGCCATTCAAAGGGGGACGGAACACAAGTCTTTACTTTAATAAGACAACACTTCGTTAACAGTTATATATTTTAGTTCGGGAGTAAGGGAAAGATAATCAGACACCATATACTGAGTGCAAGTAAAGATTGCGAAAAATCGATGTTTGAGATACAAAGTAAAAATGTTTGTATTTCGTTTTCATAGCCCAACATACCTAGAGGTTACACACAACTAATTATTCTCCAAAGGTGACAGTGTTAAGTCCCGCCGGCGATAGGCTAAGCCTATTTGAACTTCAAATGGTCATTTTTTTCCTGAGAGTGTCATCCGATACACCATTCGGTAACAACAAACGAGCCTTTTACGCTATTTTTTAAACAACAATCTTACATTTCACAACCACCCCATTTATTGCGCAAAATTCAGCAGCATACAAATATCCAGACCCCTTCCATAACTTTGGGACCCCATAAGACTCTTTCCTGGTGATCCAAACAAAAATGATCGCCATATTAACGTAGGCTATGATTTTCGGTTCCCGATCAGGAATTTTCCCTCAAAGATAATCAACCAATCAGCAGCCAGATTTTCTCTACACAAATTCAAGAAGCGTTACTCTATATATTTACATAGCCTGTCCGCGATACACTAAATCCTGTTTGATGATTGGTCAACTACCAATAATTGGCGTGCTTTTCAAAGTTCAGCCGAATTTCATCTGAAACTATTTATTTATATCGATCAAGATATCGTAGCTGAGAATTTGGAAATCTTATATCGGGCTGACTAATTGCGCTGCGTGGAAGGGTCTCAGATTTTGTGAAAATAAATAAGAATACACTTTTTTAGGGGAATAAATAATAAAAAAAGCTATATAAATATAATAAATAAATGTAGTGGGTGTTAGTACAATGTACCCCAACGACCATAGTGCCGTATCTCCCAATAAGACACACACCCACTACATTAGTTCTTAAATACTTAGTTGCTTGTTACCTATAGGAATCACTGAACTAAATGGTTTCCCCATAGACGACAGTGTTAACGTTTCGGTCAAATTCACTGAATTGAAGCCTGTGGGCCACTTTAGTGATGTTTACCCAGCTATACTGACACCAGTTGATCACGAAAATGCAAGAAAAATCATAGGCCATGTGTTTACTTTTTAAAATAAATCCCCAAGTGTACGACAGGGCTACCTTCACCTCTAGCATTCCACGTTGCACTTGCTCCCCGACTCTGGAACACATTTAGCTCCCTGATTCCCACATAGGCGCACGGAAATCTGTGCCATCACCCCGAATGAGGTCGGACGCATAACATATGCAGATTGTGAATGTGTCAACTAAGTTGAGGATCTTTATATTGGGGTCATCACGGCTGATGGGATCAGCTTAAATTACTTAAAGGAGGTAATCGTATGATGTTGAGTTGCATATTCGGGGATTGTGGACGAGCCGACTACATGCACGTATATAGAGTTCATAATATGTGTTCTTGCTCGAATCCCCGAATATCCAACGGAATACAGGGGGGGTCTGCACAAAAATTCCGTATATAGGGCCGGGGTGGGTGGGTGGTCCAGAGGCGGAAAAAATTGTGCTTGTAATTTTTTTCCAAAATGGGTTTTTTTTTCAAACAAGTACTGACCATGTAATGTTGTTTGTAAGCATGTTGTTTGTAAGCATGTACGGTGAGTGATGTACCATGCTTGGTATAGGGCTATATAGGCAGCTAAAGTGACTCTTTAGCCTCAGATTTAGCAACATTTTGGATTTCACAGTATCCCGGACCACTTCACAGTGGACCACCGCAATTAACGTTCAGGAAACTTATGATCAACGGAAGAAATATTTAGTAACAAAATTAATATATTACCCAGTTGTATTATCTGAATAAAAGTAATAAAATTAAAAAACTCTATCACAAATTGGATACTACATGGTGAATACTCAATGATGACTACTAGTAGATATCATTAACCTGATTGTTGCATAACATGAAATTGAAAAGGGTATCTCATAAATTTCTAATGTCTGAAATACTGTCTTGTTCTGGCATGTAATCAAATTCATTCCTTCTAGTTATTTCTCATCTTGAATGATTGCAAGTAATGTTAATTTGCAACAATTATCCAAATAAAACTGAATTGGTTATGATGAATGACATTATTGTTTACTGCTCAGACAATCCCAAATGAAGGTGACGCTATTCTCATTGAATTTCCGAACTTCATCTGGGAGCTTTACTGCTCAACAAGACGAAACTAAAATACTAATTGTATACTGTTATCACTTACAAATAGATGAACTGAAATAATGTGATGCATTCAGATGCATTGAGAAATGACATTCACCATACCAAACCACATCAAAATTTGACAACCGACACTTAACTTATATTGCAAAAACTTTGTATAGACTGAATTTCACAAAGTCCCATAACCCTGGTAGGCATTGGTGGTCACAACCCGCGATATTATGCATATTCGTCCCCCATTTCTGGTCCGTCACCATGCCATAGGGCATCAAATATGACAACTGACTCTTGAGTTAAAATTCAAAATGTTTGTACGGACAGACGGCTTGATACGTCAACTATATACCCGCCGACTAATATCGGGCAGTATAATAACCATTTATCTATGTGTATACCTAACCAAAAACAATTCCCCTCCCCACCCCATCCCGTTGGATAAGACTAAAGAGTTCTTTGATCATGCACATATAATTGTAGAACCCCTGACCTGTTTACCACTATTTACACTGGCCAGTGTTCTCTGTCAGACATAACACACTCGATATATTAAGGCTATAATGGGGTCTAGGGCAATTTGTGACATATAGTGTACCTACACGATGCTTAATTAATATTGTTGTTAGATACTGAAAACACCAGGAAACACATGGAAATACGGTATATTTTTCGTTTTTCTGATCTGTGTTTACCAATTAGTAAGGCAGTTAACACCGTTATTGAAGAACGGCTAAAAAAAACCTCTGAAATTTTGATAAAAACATGAGAAACGGGGGGTGGGTCCCCAAACTTTTGGAGGATTTTTTTTTTGTTGCAAAAATGGGGTGGTGGGTCCCTCGAGGTCGGAAAAAAACTTTTTGGGCCCTATATGTGCAATTTTTTTCCAGACCCCCCCCTGCGGAATAGGGTACATTTATATCCATTGTAATTCAAATCTAAATAAACGAAACTGCACGTTTAAAGCACTTTTTATCGACGGTTCATGCTATGCGGTGAGTTATCCTTATTTTTGGTGATATTTCTGGGTACGTTTCAAATTCCTGTAAACCGTATCTATAGTAGATAACGTTCCGGTTGACTCGATTGCGCGACTCCTGGCAGCACCGTGACGTATTTTACGCGCATTGTAACTGACAACGTGCTCCATTCAAATGTGTTCTCCGATTTCGTATGTGGACAACCCACATGGAAATGCAGGTCAAGTTCGAATTTGGGTTCGGTCAACCCAATTTTGCCGGATTTATGGTCCCTGTCGACTTGAAAACTTCTGATTATTTTAGTTTCCGGGTGATAACTTTAGTTTTAGTTGTCTAATTGTTTTCAAATTTTGTATGTGGACTAGCCACATGACAATACAGGTCAAGTTCGTTTTGGATTCGGTCCGCTCATTTTTGCCAGAGTTATATGGTCCTCGTCGACTTAACATTTGCCGATTATTTTGGTTTCAGGGTTATAACTTTAGTTTTAGTTATTTGATTGTTTTCAAATTTTGGGTATGCATTACTCATATGAAAATACAGGTAAAGTGGTCCTGGTCGCCTAATAGTTTAATAATTATTTTGGTTTCCGGGTGATAGCTTTAGTTATAGTTCTCAGTTCGAATTTAGTTCTGTCTGCCCATTTTTACCGCAGTTATTCTACATAGCCCTAGCTCCAAATGTAACTACCGTTTCGTGGGCACTGTGGCCTGGCGGCCTTTTTTTTTATATAAAATTTATCAACTTGAAAAATAAATTATTTTGTCATGACTATATGCTACTCCATCTGAATACACCAGCTGAGTGTTCCGCATCACTTGAATATGCAGATCGCGTAAAGCGAAAATTCCACTGCGCATGATTAGCCATGCGTTGTCGAGTTCAATATAGTCCTACTTGTCGCTGATCGTCGTTGTGATTTATGCAAAACTAATTTTTGACCCGACATGACCCTTTAATGACGGGAGCTGCGCTGGTTCAGCATTAAGGACCCCGTGTCAGTGCATTATCTTATATACGCGAGCCTCGCATATATAAGAGAATGCACTGCATGGCTTACAATACCAAGGTAAATATTGTTAGGCCAATGTATTCTCTTGTGGGGAAACTCGCATATATAAAAGAATGCATTGGCACAGGGTTTTCACAAAATTTCAGGAATATCCAGTCATGGAAGGGTTAAATTTAATACGACGACGAATAACTAATCGAGGTTTTAACTTTTATATAATCGCAAGTTTGTGAAATCCTTCTATTGTTCAAACGTACCATTACGTCCGTGATAGAAACTTCAAGAGAGTTATTTCCGAATATCGCGAAATAGACTGGTCATTTTCCAAACATAATCAGCTGCCCAATTCGTAGTAACATGCATGGTCACATTAACGCCAGGTTTGAACACATCATATACCTGAGTTTGAACAGTAAACAGGGCTACATACACTGAGGCTTTAACACCAAATGCCGTCAATCCTTTAGCTACCCGGTATTCCGTTTAGCATTATCCGGACTAAGTTTGTATTCAGACCTTACATTCTCGCTCATTTCCAATCGAGTAGGCCTTTACTCCATTAACATATTGTTATATTAGATATTTTTTGTAAAATCATTGTTGATACAGAATCATACCATTGGTAATAAATATATCGTATTGCTACAATGCAGGTTCGTTTCATGTCTTACCCGGGTGTTGTGTAACGTTTAGATAATGTTGTTAACGACCAATCCGTATCTGATATTACCCGGTTTAAGAGTGAAGCGTATATCTTTGCTGAAGACATATACACTATCTCCTAGGTCTCCTACACAGTGGTGCAAGATCGGTGGAGAAAACAGTGTAGATGATCCAATATGGCGGGGGATGTATGTTTTGATGAGTATGTGGGTGGTAAATCGTGGTATTAGTGGTATATTTCGGACAGTATAGTAACCGCACATTTCCGCAACTTTACTGGTTATAAATTGGCTGTTAGGGGGATGCAAAAATAATTTACGTTTTCTTCACTTTTAATGTTAGAAACAGGTTCGAATCCAACATTCATGAAATTGCTAAAATTTGAGGTGGAATTAAATTGTTATTTTACCGTATTAGTTGGTCATGATGTTGTTAATGGGCATGAAATGTCACCGGATACACAGGAGTAAGTTACTTCGCATGGTCACCTTCAAAATCGGTTAAATTTAATTCAATACAAATAACCATTTTTGGCGGTGCAGATGAATGTTTGTGACGGTGCAGAATGTTGCCTGGTTACTGCGAATAACAATTAGTAATGATGGTGCAGATGAAATACACGATGATGGTGTAGATGATATTTAGACATGGTGGTGTTGGGGGAAAATCGTGATATACTAATACAAATGGCCATAATCGAAAGCTGTCATCCAGTTCTCAAGACATAGCAGATGTGCTAGATGTATCTGCGATCCGGCTAAGGTATGTACATGGATGTTGTGTCTTATCAGAATTCTACACCCCAGTAGCTATTCCCGCCTGTCTAATATAAATGACGTGATGTCACTTGCCTAATAATGTCAATTAATTTCGAGAACACGAAAAATCCCCTTTCTTCCATATTCTGGTAAATAAATTGAGAGAGAAATTTGTTCATTGGGGTGGTTACCAGTGTATCATGTTTCAGAAAACCATACAACCCATAATATTTGTTTGACGACTGCTACGTTAGTATTCGAATAGGTTCGAAATTAAATAGTTGAAAAAGCAGCAAACAAAATTATATAATTGCCTCATAAAAAGTAATATTTGACCCCGACATTGCGATAATCTACAGGGGAATGCGTGGTACCTATATGTAGATATATTTCATGAAAAATGACCGGTGACGCTCGATTAGATATGCATAACAAACAACTCCAAACACCACAAGGATGTGTGTCTTAATGTAAATATAAACTCCGCATTAAGATATTTTGGTCCCAAATTATAATGTTCCATGATAATGTATGTTTGGTGAATCAACTGAAGCTCTAGTCGATTGTCACATGACACTCTTCGTAAAAATGATGCCATAGCTACAATTAATATACATACAATATAATTTACTCCATCGCAAGGATCATCAATTCGATTTAGAAGAGCGCACACATCTTAAACGAAAGCTTAAAAGTGGGAAAGTGTCACAGCCAGAGGAACCAGCGAGAAACCCATTTCCTGTGAGAGAATTTCACCGTGTCCATGCAGGAATTAAAATATTTGCAGATATCAATTAAACTTTCAGAATATATAAAGAATAAACACACGATATGTATAATATCTGTTTACCCCCACTCATCGGAAATAATGGTTACTATGCAATTCGTGAATTCTTATAAGGCTTATTTCGTTCCGCGTAGGGCATGACATATTTTCAAATGTATATTGACATATACAATAAGCCTTGGCACTGATTCGCTGCCATATTGGATCCATCCAGCCCCGTTCCGTTTAATGTTAACGTACAAGCAATGTTGATGTCAATCATGCTATGTGCTGCAAAGGGCCAGATTGTTGGCCAAAATTCGTCACATGTAGCGATTGGGTATCCTATAACTCATCCAAAAACTACTTCCAGTAAGTTATTCACCACATATACAAAATATCAAGGTGTGTCTCAAGTTGAAAAAACATATTAATCCCATTCGCATTTAATAATCCGTATATATTTATCCGATACCTAAACCTATCCTATTATCATTTGATTAACTCAGTGTGGTTCAAAATGTTAAATTTCTTAACTTGGAATTGCACTGGACTCCTGTCTAGTAATTTGTATCTCGGCAACGCTCTGAGCAGTCTAGATATTGATATATGTTGTATTTCAGAACATTGGCTCCATCAACACAATATACACTTCGCCAGTACGGTCAATCCATACTATAGTTACCACGTTGTCTGTGATTGTTCACAGCGATTACCAATGCAACGAGGACGCTTCAAAGGTGATGTGGTGCTAATGTGGAAAGCACAATACAATGAGCGAATCACCGTTCTTGAGTTAAATGATGACCGGATATGCGGTATACAATTCAAAGTAGCCACAAATCTATTCTGGTACATATTTCAGGTTTATCTCCCTTCCTCAAACTACACCATTGACCATTATAAGGAATAATTACAGAAGATAACCGATTTACGGGATATTTATTCTGCCATAGGACAAGTACTATTCATGGGTGACTTCAATGGCAATCTAAATAAACGGAATCCTCGCGATAGAGAATTCGCAAATTGCATCAATAAATGTGAGCTCATCTCTGTGAACAGTATGGGAGTTTGCAGAGTGGCACAAACAACATTTGTCCCCGCGATCGGGGGTCCTGGAACCACTATCGATCATATACTCCTTTCAATACACAGTGTGCATAGAGTATCTTACACCGAAGTTATAGATGATTCTGCTCTTAACGTGTCGAACCATCGTCCGATCTTCATGACATTATATTGTATACAATATATGCAGGACCCCAAGCAGGAAGCTACATGTGTGCCTGTAAATTATAACTGGATCATGGTGCACACATCGCCTGATATCATCAACTCATACCAGACGATGATGAACACCAAAGTTCCATGCAACCCGATTAACAGCGTTGAGGAGCTTGAGCAATCATATGATCATTTAGTACAAGTTATACACGAAGTGGCACAAGCTACAATTCCAACTAAGTCATTCAAACGCCATCTCAAACCATTTTGGAACAAAGAGCTAACAGAAGTGCATAAAATCATGAAAATCGAAAGACGCGAATGGATCGAGGCACATAGACCCCGTAAATGTGATAATTCTAAATACAAAGCATACACAAATTCTAAGCGCATATTTCGGTGTAAATTGAGACAATCCAACGAGAAATACATCAGTGAAGTAGATCAACGCCTAGATAAGTTAGCGGAAATCGATATAAATAAATTCTACCACGAATACAACAAACGGCGTTCCGGAAGTGGGGCTTCCTCCAACAACTTGTTTGAAGTAAACGGATCAACACTGAGAGAACCATCACAGGTGATAGACGCATGGGCAAATTATATTGAAATTCTATACTCCCCACTTGAGCGCGATATGTTTGACAAACAACATTTTAAGTTCGTGAATGACCGAATTAGGGAGATACAAAATTGTGATGGTACATCTGAACTCAATGATCTGTTAACGTATAACGTTACCACTGATGAATTGCAAAGCGTCCTCAAAACTGTTAAACGAGGTAAAGCTCCAGGTATGGACAACCTCTCTTACGAACATATCATTTATGGGGGAGATGTGCTGAGTTGTACCGTCGCAGACACTCTGTCTAAAAATGCTGGAGTTCAGTCACATCCCAGAGCAAGCAAAACGGGGAATCATGATCCCTCTTCACAGTCCACAAGGGAGGTAACAAAGTCAAAACAAAATTTGATAGCTACCGTACGATAACTTTACTACCTGTCATGTATAAACTATTGGAGAAAGTGATGATTCTCCCTTATCAGATATTAAGTGTAAGGTCCGCTACAATAATCACTTATCCAGGGGGTGCAGGACGTTTCGGCACCTGGACGTTTCGGAACCTGGTTTTCTGGACGTTTCGGCACCTGGATTTTCGGCACTTCGTTGTTTCGACCCAGGTGCTTGGACGTTTCGGCACTTCATCATATTGTCTTTGATGTTGTGTTTATATTCGCCGTTTGTTATGATTCGGTAGTACATACTAAAGCGTGTTTACAGAACGGCATCACATTCAAACATGTTTAAAAAGACCACAACTACCAAACATGTCCGGGCATCTTCACATCCGCCCAGATACAGACTAGATGACCCTGCCACATGTCACGAAGAAGTAATATATACAATGTTTACCACACTTTATATCAACTATATAAAGAACAGGATAACTGTAAAAACCTTCAAACATTCACAAACACTGAATTGTAATCCGGTTGTGACTGCTAGCTTATCGTAACAACAGCTATATGATTAATTCGCACTCTAATTAAACTTTGTTGTTTTTACAACAGTTGTCTGATTACTTCACACTCTATAATAAGGCTTTGTTGTTTTTGCAGATGAATCAAGCCTTTCTAGAGGCAAACGCCCCTGAATTCTATCAGATCGACGTCCACTGCACCGAGACAAGCAGACGAGATGACTATGATTATTAAGTGCTCCGAGTCATAGACAAACGATTACCATCGAACATCAGACTCGACCGATTTGTCTTAGACTTCGAGGCTGGAATGTGGCAGGCCATTCGACAGCGTTTTCCGGGGTACCTGATTCAAGGTTGTGCTTTCCATTGGTCACAAGTCGTGTTCAGGATGATTGACAATAAGTTTCCAAATAATACAATTTTTAAACAGAGAAGAAATCTCATTGATTCGCTCTGACAAATATTGTTTTCAAATAAATGCTCTTTATTTATACCCTTTCAGGAATTGACTAAAGTGAAAGGTGCTTTCTCTGTCGTTCCTGCCAGCGGAGCATATAACTCCGACTTTCGAATATACCTCAGTGGCCTCGTCGACGACAATTCAACAAAGCTACTCCGTACAGTATTAGCTCCTTAGCATTGTGTTTGTTTATGTTACCATGTTACATGTTTTATCACATTTCATTGAAATAAAGAATAAACAAAAAAATTTAGTCTTCACTCATAATTTCGTTGGTCCGAAAATTAGCAGGTGCCGAAACGTCCAAAGTGACGAAAAAGCAGGTGCCGAAACGTCCAGGTGCCGAATGGCAACATCGGGTGCCGAAACGTCCAGGTGCCGAAACGTCCAGCATTCATCCAGGGTCATTGATATGCAACAAGGCACGCGACAGGCAGGTATTCTCTCTCCTCTATTTTATATGTTCTTCATCGATGATCTAATGTACGAATTGGAAACATCTCAGTATGGAATGTGTCTGAACTCCATTAGTTGCGCTTGTCCTGCCAGGCCGACGATATGACATTATTGTCGTTGATCGGACCAGGACTACAGGCATTGTGTAATATATGCACAAAATTCTCAAACATGTGGAGGTTCATATACAACCCTGATAAGTGTAAAGTGGTCATATTTAATGAATCGGAATCCTCATTTAATCATAGGACGCGGAAACAATGGTACCTAGGTAACAAAACAGTACTAGAGGCAGAGAGTATTCAACACCTAGGCATCCCTCTTCATAGAAATAATCACATAACCGACTTCACTGATCACATCAGTCACAAAATCAGCTCAGTGTACCTCATGATGAGCAACGCGGGGATGTATGCTGGAGGCGTAACCCCTCGTAGCTCGAAAACTATATATGAGTCAGTAGTATTGCCAACTAGTCTATATGGATCAGAACTCATGTGTTCATTTTCTACGGCCAATGAACTCAACTAGAAAGGACCCATCGATTTTGTCTGAATCAAATTCAAGGCCTCCCGGCCCGTGCCAGAACAGACGCTCAATTATCTCTATAATTGAAAAACGCCAACTCACCTTCTTTGGCAACCTTTGCAACACCCGCGAGGACAAATACTCGAAACATTTATTCCGGTCCCGGTTAAATGACCACTTTGCACGAATCTTGACGAGTCATCATTTATATACCATATTTCTCATGTTCTAACCAAATATGACTTACATGATTATTGTCGTGTATATGCACAAGAGGGCACGTTCCCGACAAAGGAGACATGGAAAATCTAGTAAAAGCAAATGTCAAAATCACACAGGAACGTGACTGGAGATTCAGAATGGAACATGACATACAGCTCATGCCATTTGCGGCATGTTATTCAACACTCAAATTCTCGCCACTTTGGCATATATGTCGTTCTTTCCCGAAACTGTAGCACGAGTGTGCCACAATCGCAAATCTCATAACGCAATCTCTGATATGGGATTCGGGAATGTGTCCATTGTGCAACACAACTTTCAATACCACATCGAACATGTCATACTTAACTGTACAAATAACAACCTGACCGTAATAAGGAATGACACGTGGTATTGCATCCTTAGTTACTTCGGAATAGACTGCTTCTTTGCTATCGATGACTTGTCTAGTGACAAACATTTGTTGGTTTTTCTAGCATGCGTGCCCGATGCTGTCAGTCGCCACGTAGAATCTGATATTGAATTTATCACTTTCCTAATCAGAAGGGCGTTCCTATTATGGACAACATACATGGAAATACATGGAAGTAACGACATGTCTACATGTTCAAATGCAGTCTGGCACAATTTCAGTCTCCAACTTCATCCGGATAGCGAATGTCAAAATTGTAGCTTGCGGAATGATACTATACCAAACGTTTTATATAGCAATAACGTCGCCAGACGACGTGACTACCCATGCGACCACGTCCATAAAACGGCTTACTGTTATGGGGACACACCTGTGTTGGGAATGACACACCCATCGCACATACCATATAGTTCACGCGCACGCAAATGACCACGTGCGCAGCATACATGAATCTCCCTGATAGCTTTGATATATATATATTTTTTCTTCTATTATACACATATAAGCATACTTTGAAGCACCTTATAGTCTGGGTCTTAATTGGATCCCAAAATACTGTGTGTCGTCCTTAATTCTTATATTTATATCTATCGCATCGTATAACTTTTATATTATACCTATGCAACCATTTATGTATTGTGATTTGTAATGTATTTGTATGTGTTACTTGCTCTCCGGTATTGGAGGAAATAAAGGAATATATATATATATATATATATATGTACATATATCTATTATATATTTTGGAAGATCTGTTTGTGTGTGTGTGTGTGTCTGTGTGTTCGCGATGAACATGAAAACGGCAGAGCCGATTTCGATGAAACTTGGTATGTGGGGATATTTTCGGCCGGGGGGTGGCATGGGCCTATGAATTTGTCCGTGCGACGTGACCTTGCCCTTGAAATCGGGTCATTTCAAGGTCAAACGCCCGAATATCACGGGATTTCGATGAAACTTGGTATGTGGGGGGCACCTTCGGCCGGGGAGTGGTATATGCCTATTAATTTGCCCGTGCGACGTGACCTTGACCTTGAAATCGGGTCATTTCAAGGTCAAATGCCCGAATATCAAGGGATTTCGATGAAACTTGGCATGTGGGGATACCTTCGGCCGGGGAGTGGCATAGGCCTATTAATGTGCCCGTGCGACGTGACCCTGACCTTGAAATCGGGTCATTTCAAGGTCAAACGCCCGAATAACAATGGATTTCGATGAAACTTGGTATGTGGGGGTACTTTCGTATGGGGAGTCTCATAAGCATATTCGTTTACCCGTGCGACATGACCTTGACCTTGAAATCGGGTCAATTCAAGGTCAAATCGCTAATTTTGATGGGATTTCGACGAAATTTTATACATAGGGTTACTTTTGTCCACTGGGTGTTTTGGGCGGGTCAAATCGTGATCCCGACCTGACATTGACCTTCAAAATGATCAATTCAAGGTCAAATCGGGTAAAATCGGATGGATTTCGACGGGCACATTTGTCGGGTAATTTTGTCCGGGCAGTGTTTTGGACTGTAAAATCGTGACCCCACTTGACCTTGACCTTCAAAATGGACAATTCAAGGTCAAAGCCCGAACGAAGTCGGGTCACCTTCTAGTATACATATATATATGGAATTCATGAACATTCAGAAGCTCCATGAATTACTCTTAATAAAAATATTTTTTTATATTTGTCATATATGCAGCTTCTGTTAAGTTCGGAATGTTCATGAATTCCATATATGGAATGCTACTCCAGAACTTTGACCTGTATCACTAAAACAATAGAACGGGCCTGGATTGATGGTCTCGACACAGTGACAAGGCTTATATAATTACAGACTATGATATTTTTGTGACAACTTCCCTTTATTGAATAAAGACCATTCAAAGTATAAACAAAGTAGACCCTGCCTCTTTATTCAGTAACGCATAACATATATACATAACATGTATATATATACTAGAAGGTGACCCCCCGACTTCGTCCGGGCTTTGACCTTGAATTGACAATTTTGAAGGTCAAGGTCAGGTGGGGTAAAACACCAACACCCCAAAAATGGTGGAAATCGGCCCAGCGGATACCGAGATACCCTATGCATCAAATTTCGTCCGTAAAAATCCGCCAGTTTAAAGGTACGGTTGGCCTTGGTGGTGGGTATCCTGTAAACATATTTCCACCCGTCAAAAACCGCCACAAACAGAAAGAACAACAAAATGTAGACAGACTTTGTCCGTATACAAATAAGAAATATCGCATAAACAGTATGTTACTGTCGTATTTTTGACCATTGTTATGTAAACAAAAGCATAAAAAGTGACTTTTCTGGTGTTTGTTTATATTATGATGGTAAACATAAAGAGCGTTCTTTGTGGGTGAATTCCTGATATGGAACGAATAAAGAGAGTTTATGTCATTTGTGTGTGTTTAGCCAGCAGCATTGTGTTGTCTTCTGTAACACAATCAGGCTCTTGCTTAGGTAAAATATAGTAAATCTTTATGATAACATGCTGTTTACGCGATGGTCATGGTATATATGAACGAAACTGTATGCGTTTTAATGTATTTCTGTTTACGGTGATTGGAACAAATATGAATATTTTCGACAACTAAGGCCTCACGTGCCTTTAACCCGATTTGATTTCCACTCAAGTATATAAACGCGCCTCATATACACACGCTCATTAATTATCAAGTTTCAACGTAAAGATAAATTACCATCGGTGCCCGAGATATCGCCAGGACGTCTGAAACAGTCAAATGCATCGGCCGGTTAAGCGTTAACGTGATCTAACGTTATGACCTCTAACGACGTCATAGAAGTTACGCATTGTTTTTATCCTGATGGAAGATAGTACCACTTCTTCTTGATAATTGAGGCAGATAACTAAAACGGATACATACGCATTATATATCGTTGGAAAGAGGAAACACGAAAGATTCTCATAGTGTCATTATTATGACTGGCATTTTATTATTCGCGCTGTTTCGAATCGATTTGTAAGCACCGAACTCAAATGAAAGTCCCGTAACACAGCGTAAAAACAGATTTGACCTCGGCACGTGAAAAGTTGACCTCGGATCTGAAAATTAATATGCCTATGCCACTTCCCGACCTATAGTATCCTCACATACGAAGTTTCATCGAAATCGGGTCGGCCGTTTTCGAGTTCATCGCGATCACACAGACACACACACACACACAGATCTTCCAAAATAGATAATAGATTTACTCTCAAAAAGATCATTTCCAATCTTCAAAACATAATAACAACATAAATGTTTGTGGTTTGTTCATGCATAATACTGTGTCTATAAATGTCCGTTGTCAGTAAGTGACACATGTCAACGTGTGCAGACAGGGGTGCGCGCCATATATACTATCCCGCAGCTGCGGCATCGACGAAGAACGTCCTTGTCGTGTACAGCTTTCGTGTGATTTCTTAAGGTATCCTTCCTGGTAAATACAGAACCGCATTTATCACAATGTGTACCACTTTCCACTTTGGTGACTTTCTATATGGTGATTCAAAGTGTACTTGCGAGAAAAAATGTTGGGCCATTTATCGCATTAAAATTTAGATCCACCACCGTGCTTTACACGATGTGCAAATGTTTCTCAATAAACTTTGGCCTCCATCACCACACCGGGAGTGGTTGTGAATTGGTGTGTGTATTCTCATGCTTTTTCATGTTGAAGGAATTTGCACAATATGCACAAACATGTCTGAATCGCTTGTCTGAGTCCGATTGACCACTCGTTATCTGAGACGTTGAGCCTGATTATTCGTTGAAGGATTCTTCCATTGCTTCAACTCGGAAATAAAAAAAACAACAATCACAAGTGAGGTTATGGAGAGCAAAGTTCAATATATGTATACAGGGACGTGGCGAAAGAGATACGGTACCAAATTACTCTTAATACACATAATTTCTTATATTTGTCATCTCTATTAAGTAGGCATAATAATGGCTATTATAGTTATAAATTCCACTATAGAAGCAATGCATGGTTTTCATGACCTTCATCCATGATGACCGGACACCGATATATACAATCCAATTGATCATATCTAGACCCTTTAATGTTTTAATTAAAAAAAATTCATTAGGTTTCATTAAAAAGACTCTTCCGAGCATAAACGCAAATTAATGGTATATTTTTGCTCTGTGTGCTAGACAATATAATTATGGTATTAACGTCGTTTGCGATCTCATTTATGCAGAGGCCAATGTATGTGCCAGACTCAGAGGCCGAAATTGTCGTACAAAATAGCCTATACCGTATGCCTATAATGCCTGACATTGATAATTAGGTCTACGCCCGAAATGACATCACAAACGACGTTGATTGCTTATAATTACATCCAGGTATTTGAATTATTTAGAAAATACTCTACACCATCATAAATATTGTACTCTACACCCTCATCATTATTATGTAAATTGTCTTCATCTGTGCCGCCATTTTGACAATTTGGAAAATAATTTCAGTTTTACCAATTTAATTAGTCCTAAGTGTGATGTTAAGTATAAATTCCATTACTCGTGTAACTTCATATCCTCTAGCAAACACATCCGTTAGGCTTACATCTGATTCCCGTCGGATTCACAATTTATGCACAAAAATGCACGAATCTCGCCACCTCAAAAAGTAAACAAAAAATTTCACCACATGTTGACCTTTCTAGCACACTTAAAATACTTAATATCAATTGAACAACATGCCGAAAATATTCCACACACAATTCGACTGCCCGTGCAACTTTGTTGTAGTGAAATGAATTACTTAAATGAGAGAAAACATTCATTGAGTTGAACCACGTACCTACACTGCCAAAAATAATTTCTTAATAAGATAAAATATCTTGAAACAAGAAAAACTATTTCCTGAAACAGGAAAATAAATCTTATTTTGAGAAATATACCCCCAAAGTCTGCTACATCAAGAAAATTTAAGAAACTCCCACCAGACAAAAGATAGTTTTCTCAAAAAAGATAGATTTTAGTCTTGAAACAAGAAAAAATTTCCTTACTAAGAAAATGGCTTCAAAAATTAAATATATATTTCTTGTTTCAAGATTTTTTTTCTAAGTTAAGAAATACTTAAAGAAAATATTTCTAAACCAAGAATTAATTGTTATGTACAAATTACTGCTGTAATAGAATAACTGTAAAAGTCCAACGATAGCAAAATTGTGATCAAAATTTTGTGGTAAACATTGAAAAAGGTCCAACCTGTTGATTAAATATTCTGAAATTCATATTCATACTTAAATATTTGAACTACATGTAATACTACAGCTATAGGATTATATAATTGTTGACAAGTCACTCACTGTAACAGTTTTGTTTACATAACATTGGAAAAGGTCCAACCTGTTGATTAAATATTCTGAAAATGTTATTCATAGTTAAATATTTGAACTAATAATACAGCTAGAATTATATATTTGTTGACAAATCACTGTAACAGTTTTGTTTACATAACAATAGTTTCAACAGCTGTAATTTTGTTATTGGCAATCTGTCAGTAAGTGTTTTTATCTATTTCTCAATGCGCTTAGGGCATGCTGACCTTTATACAATTTTAATAAAATTTTGTTTGCACAATATAGTGGGTCGCCATTGAGGAGGCCTCCCTTGAAATCTCCAGTTGGTGGTTTGCCACACCATCCCGAACTAGACAAACCTCTCTGGTGGCCCCTTGCATTGAACCTATTAATTAAACCGGTACTTCAAGCTGGTATATACCCCTCTTATATAAGGATGGAAGATGCTACCAATTTCAAACCGATGGTATTTCTTCAGAGTTGACTCTCTTGTATTATGAAAGCAAGCCCAATGAGGCCATGCACCTATTGTATGTTTATAACACAAAAAAGACTATATCTTAGCAGAATGCATGTCTCTGATGATACAAACAATAAAATATCCAATTTATCCATAGTTGAATTTCATTTGGCTATATAGGAAAGCATACAATGTGGCTTTTATTTAGTTTCCACAAAGTATTTTAAGTAAAATATCCATCAAGTGATGTATTCTGCCTTGTCCTATATATTGAAATGCTTGCAATGGCCATGAGAAATGCTTAATTTATTGGTAGAGATGTCAATCAGATAAGAAATACTGACATTTTAGGTTTGATACACAATTTCAGCTGGCTTGGCATCTTTTAAATTTGAAACCTAAGGGAATTTATTCAGCTTTGACTCTCTAAATTATGGAAGAAAGCCCAAATGAAGCCACTATTTGCATGTTAGTAACATGTATAAGGCTATATCTCAACAGAATACATGTCTCTGATAAAATGCACAATAAAATATCAATAGTTCAATTGCATTTGGCTATAGAGGGATGCATACAATATTGGTTTTATGTAGTTTCCACAGACTATTTTAAGTAAAATATCCATCAATTGATGTTTTCTACATAGCCTTGTATATTAAAATGCATGTAATGACCATGGGAAATGTTTAATTCATTAGTTGATATGTCCATCTGATAAGAAATACTGACAATTGAGGTTTAAAATACCATTTCATGGGATTATGGGATCATAAATATCAAACTAAGGGAATTTCTTCAGATTTGACTCTCTAAATAATGGAAGAAAGCCCAAATGAAACCACTATTTGCATGTTAATGACATGTATAAGGCTATATCTCAACAGAATACATGTCGCTGATAAAATACACCATAAAATATCCATAGTTTAATTGCATTTGGCTATAGAGGGATGCATACAATATTGCTTTTAAGTAGTTTCCACAGACTATTTTAAGTAAGATATCCATCAAATAATGTTTTCTACCTTGCCCTATATAGCATAATGCACGCAGTGACCATGAGAAATGTTTAATTTATTGGTAGAGATGTCCATCTGATAAGAAATACTGCCATTTGAGGTTTGATACACCATTTCAGCTGGCTTGGCATCTTACAAATTTGAAATAAGGGAATTTATTCAGCTTTGACCCTCTAAATTATGGGAAAAAAAGCCTAAATTATGCCATTATTGGCATGTTTATAACATATATAAGGCTATATCTGAACAGAATACATGTCTCTGATGAAATCAACAATAAAATATCCTTAGTTTAATTTGTTTTGGCTATACAGGGATGCATACAACATGGCTTTTAGGTTGTTTCCACAGACTATTTTAAGTAAAATATCCATCAAATGATGTTTTCTGCCTTGTCCTGTATATTAAAATGCATGCAATGACCATGAAAAATGTTTAATTTATTGCTAGAGATGTCCATCTGATAAGAAATACTGCCATTTGAGGTTTGATACACCATTTCAGCTGGCTTGGCATCTTACAAATTTGAAATAAGGGAATTTATTCAGCTTTGACCCTCTAAATTATGGGAAAAAAGCCTAAATTATGCCATTATTGGCATGTTTATAACATATATAAGGCTATATCTGAACAGAATACATGTCTCAGGTGAAATAAACAATACAACATCCATAGTTTAATTTGATTTGGCTATACAGGGATGCATACAACGTGGCTTTTAGGTTGTTTCCACAGACTATTTTAAGTAAAATATCCATCAAATGATGTTTTCGGCCTTGTCCTGTATATTAAAATGCATGCAATGACCATGAAAAATGATTAATTTATTGGTAGAGATGTCCATCTGATAAGAAATACTGCCATTTGAGGTTTGATACACCATTTCAGCTGGCTTGGCATCTTACAAATTTGAAATAAGGGAATTTATTCAGCTTTGACCCTCTAAATTATGGGAAAAAAGCCTAAATTATGCCATTATTGGCATGTTTATAACATATATAAGGCTATATCTGAACAGAATACATGTCTCAGGTGAAATAAACAATACAACATCCATAGTTTAATTTGATTTGGTTATACAGGGATGCATACAATATTGCTTTTATGTAGTTTCCACTGATTATTTTAAGTAAAATATCCATCAAATGATGTTTTCTACATTGCCTTGTATATTAAAATGCATGTAATGACCATGGGAAATGTTTAATTTATTAGTTGATATGTCCATCTGATAGGAAATACTGACATTTGAGGTTTTAAATACCATTTCATGGGATTATGGGATCATAAATATCAAACTAAGGGAATTTCTTCAGATTTGACTCTCTAAATGATGGAAGAAAGGCCAAATGAAGCCACTATTTGCATGTTTATAACATGTATAAGGCCATATATTTGCAGAATGCTTTTCTCTGATAATAAAACAAATAACATATCTATATTTCATAGTTTAGTTGGCAAAACAGGGTGCATAACATGTGGTTTTAAAGTAGTTTCACAGACTATTTTAACTAGAATATCAATTAAATGATGTAATCTAACTTGCCCTGTGTTTTAAAATGCATACACTGACCATGATAAATGTTTAATACAAACAGCGTCCTTAATGCTGCACCAGCCTAACTCCCGTTATGAAAGGGTTAAATTAATAAACAAAGGTTACACAGACATCCCCCCTTCAACAGCGCGGTGAGTGTGTTTTTTATGTAATATATGTCATATCCGGTATAAGAGCCCCCCCCCCCCCCCCATTTCGTACGCTGTATTCCATGCCCTGTTATGAGGTACGCCATATTCCGGCCCCTCTGTTAGGAGGTATTCGGTATTCCAAAAATACCGGTATTCGTATACCAACCTTCCAATAAAACGATCATAAGAATAATACAAATGCGATGTTTGTCACAATAAATGCACGGTTTGACATACAGATCGTCGATCATCAATTTATATCAATTTAGACATGGACATGATGACCGGCGTTCGTACGGCAATAGAGAATTTATCCATATGGCTGTTAACTGGTATTTCGCATTCCACCCTCTGTGTTAAGTGGTATTATTCCGTATTCCAGGGGGTGGGGTGCTCTTATATGGTGTGAAGTTTACAACTAATGTGGCAGTCATGAAATTTTTAATTATTAGAACTGTTTGGGATATATACACCCCAATAACCCTGTCTTCACGCTCCTGTTGGTGGTGGCCTTATCAATCTATTGCTTCGTTGAACTTTTATTATTGCAAATTTGAGGTAAAAGTTCTTGAAGCGTGTAATTTCGTTCCACTTTACAACAATGGCACAATGATTCCTATTTTTTTAACCTACCGGCGCAGATCGAGGCTGGACGTTCATCTTACGTTTTCATAGGATACAAATGATGGGATTTTAGGTAAGTGAAACTAATTAGTCATCAATTGAAGTGATTTCTCATTATGAACAGACTGTTACTAGTAAAATACTTAATCGAACTACAATTAAATATGCACGACTTATCCTGTTTTATTCAAATGAAATTTGATAGTAAATCGGCCTAATTTTGTTTCCGTTAAATATTTCAGAAAATGGAATCCGTCATTGATAAATGAACATTTGTTTGGTCAAAATAGTAACTTCTGTCGGACTATGATTATATGGCATTTATGAATCATATATAAAGGTAGCCCTACACAATATTCCCAACTGTGTTCCCAACTGCAAAAACGATTTTTAATGAATTATAAATTGGCCTAAATTTGATGCTTCATAAAAGGAAAAACTGTCCGGGAATGGCTATTTTCGTCTGCAAAATCAAATTCTGCCATAAATGCAGTGCATTATCGGTCGACATTAATATGACAATAGTTGGAATATTAAAAGGTCCCAGTTATTGAAAATATACATGTAGCTTATAAGGAAATTGTCAGTTATGATCAGTTATACCGGTACTTCATGTACCATTATTCTAACAAATGTCAACCTGATAGAATTCCCACAATCTCTTTAATAATAATATTGTCATGCCATGGCCAATTTAACACTAAGTGAACGTTCAGATTACCACGATACAATCGTAAGTGGAAATATTTCTGTCGTAGGAAGTAACCGCTCAACTGTGCATGCTCACCTCAAAATCGTAGGTAAAAAATAATATCATGCACTGTTTTATTTAAAAGCGAAATTGTGGCGTATCCTTGGTTATCCCCATTTGCGACGTAATCACTAATCAGTCATGTGTATGTAAAAATTGTGGCCTGAAGGATCGCATGATAGTCAATCACATGCTTTACAAAAAACTGTGATTTCATCATGTACGACATCGTAATCATGTGAACAAACTATCCACGATCTCGTCGATCCCGGTTCCTCCACTTAAGATTGTATCTTTCATCTGTACGTTCACTGAGTGAACATTCATGATTCATATGACTACGATTCAATTGTAAGTGGACAGATTCCCATCTTGGGTAATAACCGATAGTTGGACTGCGCATGCTCACGACATGATCACGAGTTATATCAATGCAGAATTGCAAAATTGTGACGTATCCTTGGTTACCTCCACTTGGTGAAATTTGCGTGTACGTAAAAATCGTACAAAGTAAATGGAAATATCATAGGATAGTTAATCACGTGGTTAACCACCGATATTAAATATACTCATCTGCGATGACATCGTAACAAACTATCCATGACTTTGTCAGGCCCGATTCCTCCACTTACGATTGAATTATGGTCTTCTGACATCTGAATCGCCGAAAATGCTAATATTGTTGGAAGAATGAACTTTACACTTGTTTTTTGAATATGTTTGCAAATTATGAAAATACATGCATCCATATCACATATATATGTACATGTATTTTTTCTTCAATTACAGAAATACCAGATTCATTAGCCATGGTGGATGCGGCATCATGCCCTCATCTTCAACATATGAAGATTGATTTCGCCCATGATTAGTCTTAAGCGTCGGTCCTGTCTAGCTAGACACGTGGCAATGAACAAATGACAGGTGAAATATCACTGGAAGTCTGTTCGCCAAAATACCAGTGGTGAGTTTATATCTATAGCTACCATGCAGATGAATATTTGTACATTGTCACCAATACATGTATATACCGCTATCCTCAAAATTATGGACCTTAAAAATGGGGGGGGGGGCAGGGGGGCCGGAAAAAAAACTGCAGACACAGGGTGGAAAAAACTGTTTTCTTCGGTTTGGGTACCCCCCCCCCCCCCAAAACAGCAAAAACTGCAGTTTTTTTCCACTGACCATTTGCCCCCCCCCCCCCCCCCCCCCAGAAAAATCAAATCTACCCCAGCCGGACAACAACTCGGTTTGACCGGAAACCGAAAAAAACACCTGAGCATACAATTCACGAGAAGGTGCTTGGTAACTTAGTTTAGATTATTATGACTAAAATGGTCATTGTCTACCAGTAGAACGCAGATTTGTACCTCGTGATGTCATGACATGTACAAACATGTATATTGGTGATCGCAACGCTATGTATGCACTTTAAAAAATGACAACTAGTCATTACCTCGACTTTGAAAAATCTGATGCAAATGAGATGAGTGAGATACCAGCATATAACTGTTTTCTGATACCATTGGAGGAGAAATTGTTTAATACATGGGATAGTTCTGCAGTAAAAATTTGCCATATAAGCGATCGCAGGGTAGAATTCTGCAATCGACTGGTAGACACTGACATAGTTGGCATTATTAAGAGGGTTAATGGGGTCAATATCACATGTAAACCAAGACAGTGGTTATCCAAAATTGTTTTATGTGGATTGTACTACTCATGTATATATGATTTGGATATTAAGGTTAATCCATATTCTATAAAATGAGAGAAAATTGAAGTTGTGAGTCTGAAAATACATATTTGGATTTTTTTTTACATGCAACCCCCCATAAATGAATAAGGACAAAATTTACGTGTAAATTTTTTACGCCCAGGTACCCCCCGGGTCCCCCCACCCCCGGTACGTTGTTTCCCGCAGTTTTTTTTCCGCGGGGGGGGGGGGGATACCTGGTAATGATCGCAGTATATGATATCCACCACGGTATCAAGTCGATTACTGTTGTGGAGCACCATGCAGTTATGATACACCAACAAATATCACACCAAAAGTTGAAAATTAAAACCGCCACATGGATCTTGTTCAATGAACTTATATATGCATGAATAAGATGAATCACTAAATTATATTTTCATGCTTGTTTGTGTAATGCCAATCAATGCAGCCTGACAACATGGATGGGTGGAGTTTATAAATTGACAGCCGAAACAATGTTGGCAACTTCAAAGTTCATTATGTGCTACATTTAACCCCCGTATATACAATACAATTTTTCTATCAGCGTTCCCATGTCCTATATTTGGAGTACTATATACATGTACATGTAACGAAGGCCATCCGTTCCACAGATATGAGGAAAAACACTGCATTTTATTTTCATGCATGCGAAACATGACAACATGCATATGGGGTGTAACATGACAACATGCATATGGGGTGTAACATGACAACATGCATATAGGGTGTAACATGACAACATGCATATGGGGTGTAACTGCGGTATATGCAGCGTTGAAACTGTACTAGTAACCATAATGAGGTGTTGGAGGTTACTGTGCTTTATATCTTTAATACTGCAGTATTAACGGGGGGGCGGGGTACTATATTAAGAGGTGGCCAATTACTTTGAGTATACATGTAGCCATACCTCACACATGGAACAGGGCTTGACTTATTCTTAGGTACATGGAAAAATAGGTACGCGGAGCAATACATAACATCTAGTCTGCTTAGTATATTTTACATAAATATCAACCGATTTTGTGCAGTGTTGAAGCGGTAACCTTCTAGTACTGCTGTGTTAGAAGTTTCTGGTGTGAGACCACACAAGCCATATTTCTGAATAAATCCTGAAAAATTACCCACAATCCTGAGGTTAAGTGGTCTCTTACTTTGGGCATTACTGTAATTCCCTGACATTCCCCCAATATATGACTAAAAGAAAATTCACCCTTTTGAAGTTTTGATATCGTTTAACCATGAAATGGCTCGAAAAAGATGTTTTATGAGATTTACGTTTGTTTTTTATTTAATTTTGTTTGTTCAAGTAGCATATCAAATGAGTGAAATTTTATTTTAGTCATTCATGTGGGTATCGTGAGTGGGGAGATATTTAAGGGGAGGTATCCTGTTACAACGGTATATGCTACTAGTACATGTACATGAGTAGTAACTGTCATGTGGACTGTTTTTATGGAGATGTAACCGTGAGGTAAGTGGACATAACTTGTGTAAAACCCTTTACATACAAGTTATGACCACTTACCTCACGGTTACATCTCCATTAAAATAGTCTACATGACAGTTAATCCTTATATTTATATATATTTAGCGAAAAAGCCACTTTTGTAAATGTATTTAAATTGAATAGTGTATCGTGACAAAAACAGCCCAAAGTACCCAATAGCACCCTTGGCAAAAGTTAATAGGAACAATTTCTCTTCATATTGCAACCAGGTGATGTATTAAGTCAATCCTGCGTGAGTCCAAATGCGCCCAAAACATTACGCGTTCGTCTTTCCAAACCCAATGACGTATGGATGGTGTTGTGAGCTTGGTGTTATGAGCCGTTGCGCATTCACCGAGAAATAACTGCAACTAGCCACGTGGGCGCGGACCAATCAGTATGCTGGATTTAGTGATGACAACACTTAGTATGTAAATATATGTATCTGTAGCTGATTCTGACCAACATGCAGCGTTTGAATGGATAACAATACTGTTATAACTGCCCCCCCCCCCCCCGGGTGATTAATTTGGACCGTACATCTTAATAATATGTACATGATTAGTCATTCCGCTTTTCTGATGTCATTACAAGCATTCAAATCTTATTTTTCAGACAGGAGGAGCTGCCTGATTGGATTGAGACATACAAATTTCATTCAAGGCCTGATATCTGATAACCAATCATAGAATCATGTTTCCTGAGTGTTTCTTGCAGATAATGATTACACTTGATACCAATATTATTAATTCTGTCCAAGACTGGATGAGGAAGGATTTCAAATGTTATTCGGTGTACATGTAACGGATACATGTAATCTAGATGTTATCGGTATTCGTCCATGCATGACATAATGTGAGTTGTTGCTTTGTGACAGTCCTGGCTATATACATGTACCATATGTATACCAATGAATGGTATGCACTGAATTCAGTACTGTGCAGTGTGCAGCGAAGGGGAGGCTTTAATATATAACCAAATGATGACCAATGTCTTCATCAAAGGCAAAAATGACACATCCATTCCTTCCTTGATGGAGACCGATCAGTGACGTCTACATTTTATCAGACTTAGTGGTGAAAATCTTGGCAAGTGAAGTTAGTGAATTCAATTCTACAACATACATGTACATGTACCTGTATGCTTCTGTATGTACCTGTATGAGTCTCAGAAAATGTGCACTATGGCATCCAGTGTATGCATAACCTTTGTTATACCGTACTTCATACTACATTGACCAGAATTTGGAGGTGTACCAGTTTCATATCTCTACACAAAGCACAACAGTACCCATGGATCAGTCTCAAGCCTTGTTTCTGAGCTTGTCTGAAGGATATGAACTTTTAAAGATATATTATGCACTTGTTCTGGTGCGTGAAACTGATCAGTTAGTACCAAGGCACTATGCCAACTGAAAGAAGGTAGCATTCTACTAACATAGCCGAAAATCGAAAGCAAATCAACCGTATCACTCCATAGAACACATTGTCTGAACTACGCTCATTTGTGAATATTTACTACTCGATTCGGGGCGCATCTATCGGCGATAATATAACGAAAACGAGTTCGCCTTTGATAGTTACTGCATTTAATTATGTATACGAATGATGGTGTGTGTTGTTAATTTGGATATAATATTTGTAAAAAGTACTACTTTGAACAAGATTATTCTCCATTTTTATTTTATCACCCTATTGGAGTGTTTCACATCACTTTAAGTGACAAATTATTGCAGCATGTCAATATAATCAGATTCATGTACATGTACACACATACAGGCCTTAAAATCCATCACAGAATAAAAATATTCTGATGTTCCTTTATCTTTGTCAACCTGCTGTATCACCAAGTAATATGTACAAGGAGCTTAATGTGGCTTAGACATGTACCATACATGTACATTTAAAGACAGATAATCCGAGTTCACGCTCCTCAATTACCATTTCTTTGGCTTCAGGGGTAAAAATAACTTATTCGAGTTGAGGAACACACCCTTTAAAGTTCTGAGTTAAAAAATATAATTTTTTGAAATCTGTTATTTTTCACCACCATGAATATTTCCCGGCCTAGCAAATATTCAATGAGTCGATTGACATAATCTTGATACCAAGTTGCGATGAACAAAATGTTGATTTATAACACGTTTTGGAAAATGTTACACTAGAGTTGACAGTAGTTACAGTAATGCCCAAAGTAATTGACCACTTAACCACAGCAGAATTAAATGGCTTGTTGCCATTCATCGGAAAGCTCTTGGGGAGAGCTTTCCGATGAATGGCAACAAGTCATATTTCCGACTAAATCCTGAAAAATTACCCATAATTCAGCTGTGGTTAAGTGGTCGATTACTTTGGCCATTACTGTAGCATTATGTTTTGGTAATTAATTGATTAAGAAATGTTGTTCTTAGAATCTGATGATATGGAGACCATGGAGAGATTGTTTACCTTTAATTGTCAATGTTGACTTTAAAGCATACTAGTAACATATGTTATGTTTATTTTATGTATCCCTGCATAAAATGGGGTGATAAATTTATATTATACTCACATCTGGTCTTTTGATATTTTGTGAGTAATTTATATGAAAGAATGGCATTGCATGCTAGCAATTCTGATAAACATCACTGTTAAAATGAGGCTTGTTGCCATTCATCGGAAAGCTCTCGGAGAGCTTTCCGATGAATGGCAACAAGCCATATTTCCGACTAAATCCTGAAAAGTTACCCATAATTCTACTGTGTTTAAGGAGTCGATTATACTCGGGGGCATTACTGTATTCGATATCTCAAGCTGTTGCATACCGAAAAGACTTGGGCTAGTACCTGAACAGTAAACCTGCAATCTGCATGATTCATGAAACAGCTATTGAAACCATGCTGTATATACACAGAATTACACAATTTTGTTTATGGGTTTGTTGATATGACACAAGTGCTAGCGCACAATGACGGAATGAACAGCACACCCTAGAGTTCTATCTTTCCTCAATGGCACAAGTGCCGTATCAACAAATCCATTAATACAAGTGTCTTTCTGTGTTTATTACACATCACCCGTCCTAGAATATGTGCATTTAAAAATACAGGGTTACGATGTTTATTAAGGCACATACAGTGCTTGTTTTGTCATGTGTGATGATTTTTTTTCCTATCGTTTGAACTGGATACTCAAATAACAGAAATTGTTATATATTTTTTTAGCAACCGACAGATTTGAGGTAACTCTTTCTATAAATATATTGAAAATCATGTGTCGGGATGTAATTATTAGCAATCAATATATTTTTTGTTGCATATATAGGTTTATACAATTTTAAGAGGCAGAACAAGATACAGGTACTTTGTATAGTTTCATTTCGCGAATGTACACAGTATCTTGTTTGGCCTCTTGCAATTTTAGAAACCCATAACTGTAACGAGAAATTGTTGATTGTATATTTAATGTTTAAAGGTACGGGAGGCCTTGGCGGTGGGTATGCTGTGAAAATATTTCCACCGGTCAAAAACCGCCACAAACAGAAAGAATATTAAAATGTAGACAGACTTTGTCCGTATACAAATAAGAAATATCGCATAAACAGTATGTTATTGTCATATGTTTGACCATTCTTATGTAAACAAAAGCATAAAAAGGTACTTTCCTGGTGTTTGTTTATATTATGATGGTAAACATAAAGAGCGTTCATTGTTGCTGAATTTTGATATGGAACGAATAAAGAGCATTTATATAATTTGTGTGTGATTAGCCAGTAACACTGTGCTGCCTTCTGTAACACAATCAGGCTCCTGCTTAGGTAAAATATAGTAGGTCTTTATGATAGCATGCTGTTTACGCGATGGTCATGGTATATATGAACAAAACTCTATGCGTTTTAATGTTTTTCTGTTTACGGTGATTGAAACAAATATGAATATTTTCGACAACTAAGGCCTCCCGTGCCTTTAAGCCCCCTTATTGTCTCTATTATACATTTAACAATGATATTTACAAAGAAGTTTTTATATTCAGAATAAATGTCAATTGTATATTTTAAAACACAATTGAAATTATATATTAATTTAAAATTAAATGTTTTTCTTAATTAAGAATTGTTTTCTAATGTATCTTTCCTAATTGGGGAAAATATTCCTAGTTAAGAAAACTTGTTTTCCTTACTTAGATTTATTTTCCTGCTTGAGAAAATCTCATTCTAGAAAAAATTGGCATCACTTAAGAAAAAATATCTTGACGATATTTCTAACTATAGAAAATATAATTTCTTGTTCTAGATTAATTGTATAGCTTTCTTAAATTTCTAGCTATTCTCCCAAGATAATCGCAGTATCTTAAACTTATCTTATTTCAAGAAAAATAAACTTATGTGAGAAAAACAATCTTTCCTACATTAAGAAAAAAAATCTATACTAAGATTTTTTTACTAGGATTTTCTTACTAAGATTACTGTGTTTTCTTAAAGAAATTTTCTCAGACAAGAAATTTTTCCACCCTTTCATTTCTTGACCTAGAAAATATGTTTTTCTTATTTTTCTAGCTATTCTCCCAAGATAATTTCTCATTTCAAGATTTTTTTTTTCCTGAATTGAGAAAATATTTTTGGCAGTGTAACGCTAAATTTGTCCGTCGCCATCTTGAAACTCTCCACCGTTTTCTCCGCCGATCTTGCACCACTGTGTCCTAGGTCTCTTAGGATGCCTGGCGTTCTGATCGCCCACGAATTGAGGAAACAAATATCGCCGTAATTGAAAATTCACAACAGCAAAAGAGAATTGTTAAACTATTGGTCAATTGTAAATGGTATGCATCCTACAACCTGCGAAAGATATCTCAACACAAATGATAGAAGAAAACGACGGCGATCTATAAATAGTTAGAACGACGCATGAGCACATTGTGTAAGCGTAACCTGCGAACTGGCATGTGTGGTTCCAAAGTAAACGTGCGTGTGGTTCTGTTGTTAAAGTAAACGTCTTCATTAATAGAATATACCTTGGGATTACACGTGATCGGGAATCCCTCACAATATGCTTCTGATTAGTCTTTCGTAATTTCGCAGCATTAGTATGGTTAGGGTCGCATTCAATCTGACGAGAAGTTGAGATTTTAGAACATATTTTTGAAACGAAGACATCTACCTGAGTTTTCTAAATGAGTTACTGAAGTACACGTATAGAGCGTCTCTTTATAAATACATGTTTCTTACAATTTTTAGGACATAAAATAAAAAACATCCATTACCCTGCAGGGAGCCCCACATATATATAGAAGCATATAGAAGAGTGTCTGGGGCTCTGTATGGGTGAAATTATAAAAAAAATTTAAAGAATACAAGAAAAAATTATTAAAATTGTAAAAAATTGTTAGGCCAATGCATTCTCTTATATATGCGAGGCGACCTATGGTCGACTCGCATATATAAGAGAATGCATTGGCACAGGGTAAAAAAATACTCGATAAGCCTTCCAGTGTTAACACACAATTACTTGAAGAAAGGTACCCCAAAACTCTGGCACATGTTCGCGTGGTTATTATTTTATATTGGGAACCTGTTGTCGATGGTTCAGGGAAAATAAAATAATAAAGAGACAAATTTCGCGAGAAATGTTGCACTATAGGAACAAACAAAATGGGATAGTCTGTGAATGAAGACGTTTATTATCATAATAGAACCACACGCTGTTTGGAACCATAAGCGCCAAACACGCTTGTTCTCGCTTACACAGTGTAAAGTGTGTGAACTGGTTAACTATTTTCTTATATAATGCGTTAAATAATAACGACATTTTGTCGTATTTATTTTTAGAATTTTAGATAGAGTTATCCCACACGATGCGCTACGAACGAAAGCGAGCCGTAAATTGCCACAAATTGGTTGTACATGTATGTATATTATACCAGAAAATTCGAAATAAACTGAATATTAATTCATAGAAGCATTTCCGGACAGGGGTCTTCGATTCATATGTTTTATTTTATACGAAGGAAACTATATAAAACTTGTTGTATGAAGAGATTGACCATCTTTAACTTGTTCACACAACTGTTGTCAATTGGACGCAGTTTCACTCATACGTATTAAGTTACAAGTTGTGCAAGTGAATATTAATCGAGGGTTAAAACACAAAGGCGGTGAGGGGGGGGGGTACAATTTCAGCGACCACCATTCCATTTCGACAGTTCAAATCTGAATTTGCGAATCTTGTAATTAGCATTTTACTGTTTATTGCTGATCAACATTTGATTCATCATTTTAATATCACGCCCACATTCGACGTTACACCTATTTATTTCATGGATAAGCTGTCGCTGGGATCGATCTCGATTCCGAGCGGAGCATATAATCATGTTCTTATACGCTTAATTTGAGGTGCATATTTCTATTCGAATCAGCGTTTTCAGGCATTCGTATACATGTATATGGCATATATATAAGATGAAGACTTTATACCAACACGTTGTCTATATTTTTGTGAAAATAGATGCTGGCTTGTGATTTATATTCACCATAGGTTGCAAACAATAGAATTCTATAGTGGATCCACACACATGGTTTATCTTGGCGTCGTTACATATGCGTATCTGTGGTCATATAAATATCATATTCATAATCCCATTTTTTTGGACATATTTACACTACGATGCGTTTGCCCATGAATACGCAATGTAGCCCGATAACTATAAATCGATCAAAGCTGGCCAAGCAACGACTGGACTTGTTGCAAAGAAATTTAATATTTAACCAACATCTTAACTCGTATTTTCTTTTCATCTCGAGAATTAACGGCCAGTAATTTTACGCACAGTTAGATTCTATTCCCATCTGGGAACGCGCGTATAGAGAGGGGACTTTAATGTGGCATGTTCACATGTTGCTGCAAGAACATATCTACGAGAAAATGTCAGGTACAATTGTGCCCTGATATTTTCTTGCTGTAAAGATTACACCCGTGAGAAAGCGGCGGTTTAGATGGCGATGATTGAGCTCAATCAGAAAAGTCTTAGCTGTGCTGGTTGAACTGAATTGCGTAAACAACCTATATAGTTCGTATTGGCAATTCATATAATTATGATATTTCCAACTGTTGAAATGTATTACCGTAGTCGGGGCGAGGCCAGTGTTCACGCCGGGCCGAAAAATCTTTTGGCCCAATATTTTGGCTAATTCTGATGTTTTTTGGCCAAATTAACAAAAATACCTTGGCCAATTTAATTCCTCGTTTTCTGGTCTCACAATTAATGAATATTGTTGTTTTATTTAACATCTAACATTCTATATAAGTATGTCCATACCTTCAGATACGGTGTCTAGACTTCATTAATCCCAATATTGTTACTTGACAATATACCACTACCCACCATCTACTATTCAGCCTTATGGCAATGTTAGTGTTAATCCTGATTACTGCTTTATTACATTGTTTGACATTGCACTACCATGAGTGCCTTGCTGTACACATTAAGCTGTATCGCCTAATCAATTAGCAGCTGATCTATAAATTTGATTCTCATGTCGCTCCCGTTACAAAACCAATTTAGGTTCTGGAATTAGATATCCGATTTTGGGGGTAAAAAAAAAACTTTTTTGAAAAAAATTGAACATTGGCGCGAACCCTGTGGGAGCCACACACCCACATATAGCCACGTGTTGTTCTCATGTAAAACACACTTTCTATATAACGAGAAAGTGGCAACGTTATTTGGAAATAGTCACATGCATATGCTATAAATTAATAGTACATGTATACATGGGTTGACAATATTTATTATGGTTGTGTGGAAAATCGGAAGACCCCACCCCATTAAGACCCCTATGAAGTTTTCTAGAGTTTTGGTTTGGTTCGTGGGACTGTTGTGTATATCACGTTACCGAACATACATGGGTGTGACCCCACCGACTATGGTCAAATGTTTTACCAGTTGGAAATTTCATACTTAACACAATATTAGTTGGAAATCTCACACCAATAATGAGTGGAAATGTTTCGGGTAGTTTGATTTTCAAATAGTTGGCCTGGTTCAATGTGTATGCTGTTGGAAATCCCACATGGACATCCACCGTCAACGGAAGCTCTTTATAGCTACGTCCCTACACACATATCCCTATAATACTTCAGCAATTCTGTCAACCCATTTAGAATGGGATTTCGAAGTTAGTTGTTAAATAGACGACACTATTGATGGATCAAAACTCTAGTGCGTGAACGGTTACCAATGACCACCAATAGAGGTGAACACATATCACCCACTGACGATAACATAGCAGTGCACTGTCTCCGTCTGATATTTTCCTGTATCATTTATTTCATCGGTCAAGTGAGACACATGTGTATACCTGACATTTTCTTGCAGCTACATGTGAACGTGACATTACGGTGGGTGTTACATTACCGCAGAGCTATTTGCCAACTATATTGATTATCAATCAGTCCTCGTGATAACCTCGTATATGGTTGGCAGTTTGTGTGCCATTCCAATCAACATTCAATCGGAGTAATCGCCGTAGAACTACCTTAATTGGGACATGCGGCTGTATTATTAAACAGTTGATAATGGACTAATCAATCGATGAAGAAATGACTACCACCATGCTAGACTAGTCTCTCGAAAACCAGCACATTATCTGCTTATAACACAACTAGATTTAGGTAGATAATCTACTTATAATCGCCTTATTTTGAGTCGATAAAAATGTGCTTAAAATGAAAACTTTGTAGTCACATTATCGACACATAATGATGAGATTCTAAGCAGATTATGTGCGGACAATGATACAAACAAGCCAACTCTAGACTTTTCAGGTATACGTTCTTTAAAGGCACGTGCGGCCTTAATTGTCGAAAATATTCATATTTGTTCCAAACACCGTAAACAGAAAAACATTAAAACGCATACAGTTCCGTTCATATATACCATGACCATCGCGTAAACAGCATGTTATCATAAAGACCTACTATATTTTACCTTAGCAAGAGCCTGATTGTGTTACAGAAGACAGCACAATGCTACTGGTTAATCACACACAAATGACATAAACGCTCTTTATTAGTTCCATATCAGGTATTCACCAACAAAGAACGCTCTTTATGTTTACCATCATAATATAAACAAACACCAGAAAAGTAACTTTTTATACTTCTGTTTACATAACAATGGTCAAGCATATGACCATAACATACTGTTTATGCGATATGTCTTATTTGTATACGTACAAAGTCTATCTACATTTTGATGTTCTTTCCGTTTGTGGCGGTTTTTGACGGGTGGATATATTTTCACAGGATGCCCACCGCCAAGGCCAACCGTGTCTTTAACAGGTGTTTTCACTGTGGCCGGCACCATGAAACGAAATTACGACAAAGAGTTCATTATCTGCTTATTTCAGAACCATGTAATCACAGTATGTACCTATTTCATATTATAGGTCGCTTATGTGAGTATTTCCGCGAGGATATGTTGACCAAGCAGACGAGAGAGAAGCAATTTAACAGAGGCATGCCCCATTTCGCTCGGTCCCCTGGGGCGGTGCGGTCGGGGGTGTTATTTTCTGAGTGTTTGCGTACATTCATAGCGAATTCGGCAGCAGCATATGGGTTAATTTATTCACTTCCGCTACAGCTAGCGAATTGCCCGATCGCCCATGGATGCATAGGAGTATTCGCTGCATGATATGATGTCCATTTCCGTGGTCAGGCATCCAGGTGAGGTGCGGTCGGTGCCTTTTTGGATTTTGCGTAACTGACGGAACCGGTCGCCAGTTAGGGGTTAACAGTGCCTTGTCCGCTCGAGCTATCGACTTGGGGGTTGAAACATTGGTACATTCAGGTCTATTCTGCACGATAGGGCATGCCCCATTTCGCTCCGTCCCCTGTGGGCGGTGCGGTCGGCGGGTGTTATTTTCGGCGTTTTGCGTACATTCATAGCGAATTCGGCAGCAGCATATGGGTTAATTTATTCACTTCCGCTGCAGCTAGCGACTTGTCAGATCGCCCCTGGATGCATAGGGGTATTCGCTACATGATATAATATCCATTTCCGTGGTCGGGCAGCCAGGGGAGGTGCGGTCGGTGCCTTTTTGGATTTTGCGTACCTGACTGAACCGGCCGCAAGTTAGGGGTTAACAGTGCAGTCGGACAAAACTAAAATACAATGTGACGCATGTAGTGACAGCCATTATTGGGGTCAAATATGTCCACAGAAGGCACGCCCCCACCGACTTATTGCACCAGATGCCTTCAAGACGACCATGTGATTAACTCGTGCTCCAATCAAATTGTTTGCCGACGGTGTCGCATTCCAGGACATAAAGCCGATTCGTGTGTACGCATGCGCGAAAGTTCACACCAGAATGTCAACAATGGTGATCCACGCCCACCTCAGGAACCCGTTAAACGCGGTGTAAACAAGGATCGTGAGCGCCAAGAAGCAATCAAAATAACTGCATCAATGGGCAACAACAATCAACTCAACGAGACACAACCCGAGGATGTCAATCCACTCAAGATTGACTCGTTGGTATTCGGGGCAAGTAACTGCCGAAATGTCACACTCGACAAACCAAACGCGCGAGTTATTTACATATCGGGAGCTTCGTATGAAAAGATAGACAAACTGATAGCCAAGGCCAAGAATTCTAAGGATTTCGCGACCAAAGACGTAAACTCATTAACTCTACACCTTGGTACCAATGACATCACTCATACATCAGCTAGTACAGGTGCGGTCATCATGTGGTTTAATAAAGCCTTGATTCCTCTCCAAAAAGAGTTTCCAAATGCTGTGGTTAACATATGCAGCATTCCTCCACGAAGTTTGCCAGGTGGGAAATCTGAACCGCACAATGCAACTGCAACCGCTGTGAATAATTATATCAGGCTATTCTGTGACTCAACCAGTGAATTTGACTTCATAGACAATGATTCCATATTCATTAAGGATGGGAATTTGGTGAAATCACTGTTCAACAAAGAGGACACATCAGGAGTCCACCTCAGTCCAAAAGGTAAAAAGGAACTAGAGAGGAAATTCTCAGACCAAATTTGTGATATTCAGCTTTCACCTGAACAGCAAAGAAAGAGAGGAAGAAACAAATACACCCCAGAAAATTTTTCTGATGATTATGATTGAACTGATTCATATCCCCAAATTAATTGTGTATCATGTGTTACTTCGACCCAATGTAATGGCATTATGCATCATGGTGTTTCAGACAGAGCAAATGTTGATCAAATATCACATATACCCAAAACCAGTCAAAGTTTTGAATTTGCCACGCCCCATTGTTATGATTTAGAAACTGCACAAAGTTATTCAGCTAACACGTGTTCAATCAGTAACAATCAATTTCCCTGTGTGTACTCGTGCAACGGGAATCCACCCGGATATAGTACTATGAACAATACGAGCGCAACCAACCAATCAAAAACCTCATCAGTCGATTACTTGTCTTATGACGAACTCTATAATAATATTCTAGACACGCCCACTGGCGCCACAAATTATGGGGAATCCCCGGATGATCGATCTGACCCGACCTGTGGCGGTTGTAAAATACGCGGGAAATCCCCGAGCAACCAAAGCAAGCCAAATGATAACAATAGCTATCGCGTAAACGATAGTATTTACCACGCAGAACTTTGTTATGATCAGCGACCTCATGATACAAACACAATGACCTTCCCAATGAGCCAATCAGGAGCTGACAACTCTGGTGTATTATTACCTCGTATGTCCAAATTTGGCAAGCAAGAAAATCAACAGACAGCCATCTATAATGAGGGTCACACACGTGATTTACAAGTTGATTTGAACGATAATGATCTTGTTGTTGATAACAATTATATTCATGATATGGACTATGCGCGCACATCATATGTTAACGAACATGATTATTGTGATAGCGATGTTAATGATGTGAATGGTGTTTTTACCAATAACACTTATGAACATGAACTAAATAATGTCAACAGTAATGTCGATGTTTCTGATATTTTGGGCGAAAGTCGTAAAATATTATTCGACATGAACATTTCTGTTGACAGATTCAACAGTGAGATAAGTACTGACAATATATTGGGATTGAAAAGTTTTCCAAATATAAATAACATTTTCAATAATATAACTGATTATAGTTTTTATAATAATTACACATATAAAAATCTTGAATATAATGCCAGTGGTGTTAACTTCAATAGCAATGACAGAAATAAAATGAATGATGTTCAGGCATGTGCTAATAACAATGTTTGTGATGTTGGAGATATTCATAATTATTATGTTGACTTTAATTGTTTTATAAATAACACTTATAGCCAAGTTTATGATGTTGGTGATGATGAATTTTGTACAAATAACACTTATATCGATGATAATGATTATGAAGTTGATGATGGTAAACTTTTTAACAATTTTATTCATGATAATGGTCATGGTGCTGGTGATGAACTTTGTATAAATAACACTTGTATCCAAGATAATGATCATGATGCTAAGGATAGATATTACTCCGTGCTACCAGTACACGGAAATGCCAACTCCAGTCTTAAAGTGGCAAATACAAACAGAGACGACATAGAGTATAATGAAATACGTGATCGAATTTTACTATATCCGAATACACGTAATGTGGAGTGTAGTGTCGCTACAGACACGCCCAACCTTCTAAATCCTAATGAAAATGGCAAAGCATCAGAAAGCTTAAATCTCAAAACAAAGTTCAGTATACTTTCTCTCAATGTTTGTGGACTGAGAGCAAGAGTAAATTACCCAGAATTCCAAGAACTTTGCAACACTCATGACATTCTTTGTCTGTCAGAAACCAAAACAGATAATTGCGACCAAATAACTTTACAGGGATTCAAATTATATATGAAAAACAGAATGAAACTTTCGCGGGTGAAATCTGGAGGAATTGCCATAGGTATTAGTGATAGATTAGAATCATTAGCAAGCATCATAAATACAAAGTGTACTTTTATTCACTGGGTAGAACTAAAACTGAATAATCAGAGCGATGCTATTATCATAGGTGCTTTATACATCCCACCAGATGGTTCCAAATACACATCAGACACCGCGTTTGATGAAGTAACTGCAGAAATCCTGAATATGAGACAAAGAAGTGAGACTATACTTATTACCGGGGATTTTAATGCACGTACAGCGGAGATTTTAGACTACATCCAATTCACCAAGAACAAACATGCAGATTTTGACAGCTACCTGTATGATAACCAAAATGTTGAATCAGAAATCGAAAAAGCTGGCCTCACCAAACAAAGATTTAACACTGATAAAACAGTAAATAGCTATGGTCGCAAACTGATTTCCCTTTGTCAACAAAATGACATGATTATTATAAATGGCCGTATGGGAAATGATTCCATGATAGGAAAACTTACTTGTGGCGATGCCTCAACAATTGATTATACTATAAGTTCTCTTGCAATGCTATTTATATTAAATAACTTCACAGTAGGGGAACTAAATAAACTTTTCTCAGATGTTCACAAGCCATTAACAACCGAAATAGTAATAAATCAGCACGTGCAGACAAAAAGTACACACGAATCTAATGCAGGGGCAGCTAGATCCAGATGGGATACAACTAAATTAAGTGAATTTAAATATAATCTTGATGACGAAGAAATTAATGTCATAAAACAGACTATTGATAAATATGAAACTGACGTTGTAAGTATTAATGAAATAAATAGCATAGTATCAAAAATAACAGGAGCTATAAATAATTCGGCGAATAAAACTTTCGGAGTCCCGGTATGTAAATTAAATAAAAAAAAGATAAATACACGTGGTAAGCCCTGGTTTAATTTGGCATGTAAACTGGCCAGAAAGGAATACAGAAAATCACAAAGAAATAATAAATTAAGACAAAATGATTACTCTAAAAATGTAATGCGCGAGGAATGTAAAAAATATAAACTCGTATTGGACAATGCGATGAAAGTACACAGGGAAAAGGTATCGCGTGAAATGAATAAACTAAAAAAAGGTAATGCAAAACTATTTTGGAGTACTCTGAACAAGAAAAGCAGAGTAACATGTAATAAGCTAAAAATAAGTGAATTGGAGAACCATTTTCGAGAAATGAATGCTACATCATATGAAGATAACCCTAATTTAAAAATTAAGGACACAAATTACGAAGGAAATGATCAAATAAATAGACCAATTACATGCGAGGAAATAACCACTGCAGTCTCAAACCTCAGTAACAACAAATCCCCCGGAACTGATGGAATTTTGAACGAATATATAAAAGCCTCAACTGGTGCGCTATTAGATATATACTGTAAACTTTTTAATCTAGTCCTAGACTCTGGTTGTGTTCCTGACTCCTGGGGAATAGGCACTATTATACCCTTATTTAAAAACAAAGGCGACACTAGCGATCCCAAAAATTATAGGCCAATTACCTTACTAAGTTGTCTTGGAAAATTATTTACAAAAATCTTGACAAACAGAATTAATACATACCTAGAAGAACAAGAAATTATAAATGAAAATCAATCAGGCTTTAGAAAAAAATATTCCACTGTTGACAATATGTTTGTTCTCCATATGCTGACCCAAACTACTAGGGCACTAAACAGAAGCTTATACTGTGCATTCATAGATTTTGAGAAAGCGTTTGACAAAGTATGGAGACAAGGGTTATGGCACAAACTATTGCTAAATAATATAAACGGCAAAATTTACAAAGTTATACGCAGTATGTACCTAAATATTAAGTCCAGAGTGCAATTGGGGAAAATACAATCAAACTACTTCCCGTGCTTATCTGGTGTCCGTCAAGGAGAAAATCTCTCACCTATACTTTTTACATTATATCTAAATGACCTAGAAGACTACTTAGAGTCCTCGGGAGCTATCGGTTTACCAAAACTATCCAATGACGTTAAAAATCATCTGAATATTTACATGAAACTGTTCATAGTTCTATATGCAGATGACACCGTTCTCATGGCTGAAACCCCCGCAAAATTACAAAACGCATTGAATATTTTTCATAATTACTGCAAAACGTGGAAACTGACAGTTAATGCAACAAAGACTAAAATCATGCTTATATCCAAACGAAGCCTCCCAAAAAACAGAATTTTTTTTTACAATGGCAATCCAATTGATGTTGTAAAAAAATTTAACTATCTTGGAATTACACATACCAAGTCTGGTTCATACTCTGAAGCAAAAAAAGTCCTTGCTGACAAAGCCACTAAGGCCATGTATTCGATAATCACTAAAGCAAGATTACACTGCCTTTCAATTAAAAATCAATTTGATCTGTTTGATGCACAAGTTGTTCCCATAATTTCTTATGGATGCGAGATTTGGGGAACTGGCAAAAATGACATATTTGAGAACATACATAAAAAGTTTTGTAAGCATGTTCTCCAATTAAAACCATCTACATGTAATTATATGATATACGGAGAAAGTGGTAGGGTACCAATTGATATATTAATCAATTTGCGATTGATAAAGTACTGGTTCAAAGTGGTCAATATGAACTCTAATAGATACTGTAAAATCTTATATTTACTAGCATTGAAGCTGAATGAGCAGCCAGATATAAATTTTCACTGGATAAACAAAATTTGTAAAATCTTAACAGATTGCGGTCAGTCCCATCTAATGAAGTTGGATAAAATCATCAGTAGTGACCAACTAATTTCTTATATAAAGTGTTGTCTTATCAGCAGATTCCGTGATACATGGAAAGCTGATATAAACACAGCTGGTAGCAGGGGAAAAATTTATAGAATGTTTAAACATGATATACAGTTTGAAGACTATCTAAATATCCTTGACACTAAAAATTGGATAACTCTATGCAGATTTCGCACATGTAATCACCAGCTACCAATAGAAAAAGGTCGCTGGAGTTATAAGGACCTACCGGATAGATTATGCCCACTATGTCATACTCGAAGTCTAGGTGATGAAATACATTATCTATTAGAATGCGAATCCTTTAAAGACTCAAGAAAACGTTTTTTAAATCATAGATATATTATGAAAGCAGATGTAACGGCATCGATAGACGAAATTCTCAATATGAAAGACCCCCCGTCCCTTCTTAGACTCTGCTCGTTTATTAGACTCATCACAAAGACACTCGCAATGCATGAATTCTAACTGATCAGGATTGAGACACTCATTTGATAACATATTCCAATCATTCACATCCGTCATTCACAATCATGCACGGGTAGTGAATTCAAACACCATGGATAGCACCAAGCTGATTATTAAATTTACCACCTGGGCATGCCTGTCAGTTAACAAGATTGAAACTGCAAATAAATTGTTAGAGTGATCATCATCTACATGTATGTTTTTTATATCATTATAACCATAAATATGTTATAATATTGATATTGTGATATCGTGTAACCATCGGACTATAATATAACCGACCACCATACTTAATATATACGTCAGCAGACGAATATAGCAAATACAACACAAAATCTAACAGAGACTTGACCAATCGTATTCTTCAGACATTCTCAATTTTAGTAATGGAATAAAATTTAAAAATGAATTACAAGTTTCACCTTTAATTACAGCCACTACCAGCTCAATATATATATAGTAATAGGGAATTATCGACCTGTTTTACATATATTGCGAGCAACCTTTGACGTTAATTGACAACTACTTAGACATATTCTTCTGATACTAGAAAATACACAGCACGTGTATGACGAAAATATTACTTCCCGGTTCCGTTCTATTTACGAACACAAACAGGCCCGAGTAGTCTTGCAGATTCGGAAAATGCGCGGTGCAGTCTTACTCGTCTCAGCTGATACGCTGGTAGCGGTTTCTGACAACTAATGAGGGTTATTAAACCCAACCTGCTATAGATCCGGGGTTACATGTATATATTATCTTTTGTATTATAATCATACTATATGACTATTGTATATAACTCTGTTTCTCAATATCCGTTGCATGTAATTTCCATGTGTTTATTTGGATGAGAGAATAAAGCATATCCCTCCGCTCGAGCTATCGACTTGGGGATTGGAACTTTGGTATATACACTATACATGTCTATTCTGCACGACGGTGCTAACCCCATCACGTTCGGACCCCTGGTGGAGGTGCGGTCGGGTGCGGTCGGCTTTTAGTAGGACCGGTTATAATTGTTGTGTATACTAGAGCCTTATAATATGTGTGTGTGACACCCGAACTAGTACATGTAATAGGCTTCTTAAATGATCAAAAATTAAAGTCCGTTGTCACAATAGAAGCTGATTATCTCGACACTCAGAGATTTCTGTCACGTTGATCAGCAACCCATAATCCACTAGCAAGCCATGTTGTACACCCTCAATATGGATCGTACCACGAAGAGTCAAGGCGCATCCGATTAGAAGCCAAATCTGCGAGTAACATCGTACCTGTACTTGTTTTAGCTCATACACAAAAGCTAATTCTCACGGTATCTCACCTTAGATTAAAATGAATTCTTTAAAACAGGTGTACAATACGAATAGTGTTGTCGTAGTCTATACCTGAAAATCATACCATTGAACGTGTAAAATAGTTACAATTGCCGGAGTCCATTTACTGAAACGGGTTGCGAATGGATCTACCAACCGTGATGAAGTTCGGTCGAAATCACAAACGTACCATCGCTAGAGAAGGGAGTCATATCTATGTATAATAGAGAACATAAATGCGATTTTTTTTATTGTTATTCACGACGGAATTTATTAAATAATTTCGATGATTCTTTTTGGAAAATGTTATTGCTGAACACGTAGAGAACAGGGTTAACCACACCGAACACATAGAGCATGAACATTCCCGATGCACCGAGCCATTCCGGCCATTCGACGCTCAATTGACAAATATGCGTCATTGTGTACACAGACAACAATCCGAAAAAGGAGACGATCAGCACGGCCCCTGAAACAGAGAAACTGTTTGATAAAACAAGTACTCCACATATAGTATTCCCACAAATATTGCTTTCCGCTTAGGTTTATTAATTTTCTGAGGTGGCTTAGTAGAACATTACCGGGTTACAATAAAGCTCTTCTGTGTTGGAGGTGAGGAACATCCATCACGTGACAGCAAAGTGTGGTTCTTTTTGTAAACAAATCGACAGTATATGTGAAAATAAATAGCTGATAAACGATGATTCTCCTAAATTTATTGCAAATACACATAAGGCCCCAAACGCAAAGGCACTTTAGACCCTGATTTATTGATATGAACTAATGTTTGTGTACAATCGAGAATATTAGTTCCGTGTTTTTCTTGCAAATAAACAAGTTGTCTATCGTCTAGAGGCACATGCGTGTACCGGTAGCCTAAGCCTATCCATTTTCCATTATATATTATACCCAAACACTTTAATACTCAGCTATATTATTAGCATGAATTGTTCATCATGAGTTGTTCTTGCAAACTATATAATAAAACTGACATTCCAAAACTACGTTATACCCTAGCTGACATTCTCCAACGTACATGTACACTCCAACGTACATGTACGTTATTCTTGAGAATCTGTTTACTCACTGACATTTCATGATTTCAACAAACAAAAAATATGTATTGTCAGCACTCGATTTGAATAGCAGCAAATGTAGGTAATAACGACTCATGATTGCCTTTTAGCCATTCACCACGCAGCTATTTAGCAGTCAGGTTATCTGTCAGTGTGATGACAAAATCGGCTGGAAAGGACAATCATAAATGCACTGCGCATACAAAATATTCAAGGTCAAATATTTTGGCCGCTTAGTAAAAAGTAATTGATCCAAATCATTTCCATTATCTAGCTGCAATCTCCACATATATAGTTCCAATTAAAATGGTCTGAAGTCCAACTAACTATCCTGAAGTGTAAAATTTACCCACTTTGTTAGCAATTATTGGAAAATACGTGAATTGTGTATGTCATCTGGAATGGTTTGTATGCTATAAGCTCTAGACAATATCTGCAAACTAGCATATTTAACGCACGAACTATTGGCAACACATAGGCGTGATCTAATTTAACAACTCCACTTGGAGCATTATTTCGTGCAACAACAGGTGCATGTGTGTTGATTAACCCTTTCAGTGCCAAGTCCGATTTTTGTATCAACCCATATTTCCTTGATCATTTTTGAATAAGAGCTCTTTCCATCAATGTATAACATTATTATAATCAATAAATTTGAAAAATGATCAAGGAAATATGTGTTGATACAAAAATCGGACTTGGCACTGAAAGGGTTAAGGCTGTGTCCACACAGCTAACAAATTTGCCTGGCAAATATTGATGCAGTTGGATTGGAATTTCCACACTCACAAAGGTTGGAGAATTTCCAACTGATGTCCATTTCAGTCCGAACTTTGTACGAAAATAGGCGACTGTTGGTCTAAATAAAAACAATTCCCACTAATTACTGCATGTTTGGAATATTGAGAACAGTTTCAACCTATTTTTGTGTGTGAAAATTCCAACTAATGTTGTATCAGGCATGACCTTTCCCATTCCAACTGTGGACAAATATTTTACTACATTTGGGATGGAGCGAGACCACGTTCATGCTTGGTCTCCCTTCGTGATATTGAATACTCACCTCTTTTGGCGACGAGTTTGTCTCTTGCGTTAATATCTGTTGGGCGTGATATTTTCCGCTCCGGCTTTGGATGTAGTTGGATGTGGTTTACACCTATCCTCGTGACATGTACAGTCGTTGTTATATCGTCTGCTATAATGGTGTGTGTCGTCTGCTCAGAGTCAGAACCGGTAACTTTCCTGCGCTGTGCTCTGATTCGTCTATAAATTTGAAGGTAACAGAAACTCATCACTACGACTGGTATGACGTATACAACGATCGTTCCAAACGTGAAATATAAGCAGCTACCAGAAGACGTCGGTGAGCAGTGGCGAGTGTACTTATCGTATTGGTATCTGGCGCCCATATCTGGAAACAGTGGAATTGATGCTATAACGGCCCCCGCAGCCCAGCAAATGACCACTGCGCCTGAAAAATAATTCCGTTGATTACTGTTGATTTTGGGTACAAACTATATTCTACATACAGTTTCAGTGAGCACGAGTTCCAAAAAATGATTAATCAGAGCGAATTAGCGAACTATGTCGAATAACTTTTAGTTCAGTTTAGCTTACCATGGGATGAATGACTATCCATTTGTAATTTTCGTGAGACAATCAATGATATCAAATTATTTGAAACAATAGGAACACATCGGTCGTTTTGTGTGTGTGTGTGTGTGTGTGTGTGTGTGTGTGAGGGTGTGTGTGCGTGTGTGTGTGTGTGTGTGTGAAAACACTCATCTATATCCAAACAATTCTATGAACTTTCAGAGAACGTTTCGGGACAGTTGTTCATGATTCAATAACTAGAACGAATTAGAATACATTATGCTGGTATACCACTGTGAGATATATGCAGATAAATATAATAATTTATAAACCGATTCACACCCCTCGGCCAATCAAATCGCTCTAATCAACTAAACATATTTCTGTATGAATCTGTATTTCTCCGGGGTCAAAACAGACATCAGCTAAAATTCACCAAGAAATTGTCATTGATCGGAGAGTTAGCTGATCATTCGAACAGGAACGCGGCGCGGAAGGTGTGAAACTCTAACAAAACGCGATGATTACGATCGCACCAGTCACTGCGGAAGTTAAAACTCGAATCGTCATGACACCATTAGTTGGGGTCATGGAGGGCCTGTATTGGCACACATTATTCATTATTAGTCTACTGTATCATGTTTGGTTCATTTGCATAGGGGGCGCACCCGCGTAAACCTGGTATCACCAACCCGGAAGGTATCACCAACAGCGGATTGAATGGGAAAGAAATGTTCACGTATATAATATGCGAATGTGTGTTTCTCGTCGTAAAACAGACACCGGACAAATTTTAAATATTTGTGCATCCAAACGAAGCAAAATATTTACCCGCCGATGTTAGTCCGTGGGCCAAACCAGATATTTTTCGAGTTGGCTGCACCCCCCCCCCCTCCAACAAAGGTTTTTATATATCAAATTAAAGGTCATCATATGGCGCATCAGATGTTGTTTGTTGCCAGTTTCAGAAAGTGTCCCAAAATAGATATTTCAGGGAAGACAACTCTTACCCCTAAAATAAAATGACAATTTTCTCGAGTACATGTGTGAGTGTATAAACAAATTATTGCGGTTATAAACTGCACAATATATCGTTTACAATATTAAGAAATGATCATAAAATGACACGAGATGCAAAACTAGACCATTTTATGAGCTAGTTAACAAAAATTGCGATAAATATTTTGAAATCGCGAAAAATGACTTGGATTTTGAAAACAATTGTCACATATAAATGGCTATAACTTGTGAACCACATGGGTTATTGATCCGCAACATGGCTCACAAATTGCCCCATTCACATATCAAAACGATTTTAATAATGGAATGCCAAGAGTATTGCTGTGAAAATGTTATATGAGCGTAAACTTAACCCCACCCCCTAAAATATAACTTTTGCAGAAAAAAGAATTATGTAGTTTACACTTAGAATGCTGCATGTGAAGTTGTTTTTAGATGCATAAACTGAAACAGTGTATAGAGTAATGAAGGGAATTATAAATAACGGTGTCTGAACGTGATCTAAGATTAAAATTTGAAAACAATTTATGAAAAATGAGAATTTTAACTAATTTCTGTAAAATTTACAACATTGTCATTAAATTTTGATAGGCTATGGTATAACATCACGAGAACACTGGCCTAGATTTAGTAAGTTCATAAAACCTCATACGATCACCTTTATGGCAACTATTTCCTATATTTTTCAATTTTTACTTGAATTTTTATGGAAATATTATATATATATATTTCAACTGAACACATATGGTTATAATGGTTTATGAGTGAGACTTGCGTTATACAGAATGGTATTTTCTTATTTGTGCCGCGCATGTCAGGACAGTGATCACAACTGACAATAGATAAGGCATTACCTGCGCTACATATTTGACAATCGAAGTTTCTCACACTTTCAGTCACAAACGTGACTGAGTTCGTTATCTTGGGACAAGGGAATTGTTAATGATGAGTCAACTGGTAACTGTAAACAAACCGGAGAACCCTACTTTTGTTTCAATAAATTTAAGCTAATGAGTAATTGATTATCTTAGGGACTATAGCTACTCATTTATTGGGGGAATACTTGATAAAAAAGATATAGAAAGATCAAAACAATCATCACTAACATGTGCTTTTTGGAACAGTTTAGATAAGTAATATCAATTTATATAAGTTGTCTGAAGAAAATTGAAATTGCATGCCCAAATTACCAGCCTCCAATTTCAAGTTGCCTATCTCTGATGTAAGCATGTGTTCAGGTGAATGCATTATAATAACGAAATTAGTTGCTATACAGAGGATTTTTTTGTCAATAAAGAAATGACTTTTGCAGTATATAATATTGTGTTGCCAAACAGTTTTCAAGACATGCTACTTCCTGTTCTATAATTTTAGTATCTATAGTCCTTAAATATTCTCTCACTCCGCTCATCCTATCAGTCGTCAAAATTTACACTCTTTCGGTTATTGTAGTCATTCTCACATACATCGTTACATGGTCAGTCTGCATTGAAACAAGATCATTTGTTAGATTCACATGAATCTTTGCAGCCAAAGCTCAGTAGTCACAGTAGATCGGGAGGAAATATAATCCGACTGGTTTGTAGGACTCAATCAAAGAGCGACCAACCATGGCTGTCAGAACATGGTACATAACGTTGGGGAGTCAGTATGATGTGCCAATCACTGACACAGTTCGCACGAAGATGTGTTAATGTGATTTCTTAAGGAGTCTGTGGCTGCTGGTGGTAGAAAGTGTGTTCCAGTGTTCGGTTACACAACATAAGAAGGTGTGCGTTAATTTGTCTAATTGACGACATTATAGTTCACCATAATTTATGCAAACTCTTGGTGGGATATATAGTGTCATCGTCAATATTAATAGATTGCACAAATTGATGCAAAAGTCGCATCACATTTTACAGCTTTTGACTACTAAGACAAACGGCTTCATTCTACAGGTATTTGTGAATGTCGTAGCATGTCGACGCGTGAATTAGAGGCAAGCTTTCACACACCTCTTGAACAATAATGCCCGCTGTATCATTCACGGAAATGACACATGACCTATTTTTGATTTCAGTATGAAGAATGATCCTAGCTCATATTCATCGTGAAACATAACATTCTAGTATTTCGACATGTACGCGTCAGGGTAATAAAATCAATAACTAGCGTGCGACCGAGGTGTGCTGCATTGACTGCTTGTAACAGCATACATGTATCCGCTTCCTCGTCGTAACATACTAGCACGAGATCAGGAACTAACTCTAAGCGAACTTCGCCATTGACGGACCGTATCGCGTGACATTCGACCCCATGGCAAAACTAATTGAGTGATTTTGAAACAGCACTAGACCATTCGCGAAAAAATAGAAGCCTGGCAAGGAGTCTTTGTTATCACCACCTGATAAATATTTGGCATTGTCTGGAAATGTGTCATGGACACAGGATATGTGAAGCCTTGTCTGAATAACAGGATTGTATTCTCGGGTTGCAGGAAAAAGGTAGCATAATGACTTATTATGAAAAAGATGTGCAATGTATCATACTATGCAACAACTTCAACAATCTACTAATATCGATGATGACCTACTTACATCCTGCTTTATGTGACAAGCCGAAATGTATTCAAGTCGATGAATTACGATAATTTTTCTATCAGGCAATTACTTGGCACAATAACCCATTCTGGAATGCCACGTCCTTATAACCCTATGCAACTTGTGCTCCATATATAGCCATACCTTGTGTGGCATATATGACCATAGCCCTGTCTCCAGTGCATGCGATACATGTTTATGGTTATATGATAATAACACTAGACATAGTGACATGAGGTGCCCCTAAAGTATGCCCCTTTACCTATATGCCCGTTTTAGTGTAATGTAAATAATGTTATAACATGGACGGAGAGCGGGATTAGTCAGCACCCAGATGCACATGCATAAGAACGAATCTATAACCAATGATGGAGCAAGATTCAGGCGTAATCATGACCAACCAGTCCAATCTCATTGTCCCATTCATGCTACTATTATAATCTTCGTATTGTTAACAAATTCAAATGATTTCAGTTGACAAAGAATATAAACCCACAAGCTGGGCAGAAACATAACAGCTAAAATAGAGTAAAAAAATTCCTAAAAATCCTGAAGTACTGAACCTTATGGCATGCAGTGTATCGGATCGCCCCGGTTGCCCGGTGCGTCCCCCAACGCTAATATATAATCAAGCCATGGGCGTTCTGCTTGTCTACCTCAAGATTGAAAATAGGCATGGCTAAAATGACCCCGCAACACAAGTACCGGTACTGAAAGCATAGTTACCATGCATGAGATATATGAGTGCATGGGATTGTATCGGATTTGGTTTTTCATGACGACCATCGGTGGTCGCTTCGTGAGGGGCCCGGAAGTCCTACACATCAACAACGCAGTAATGGCACTTCATCCCTATCCAAATACAGTTATGGAACTACTGCGATTTGCAATTGGCAACAATGAATGATTCATGTGAATTGTTGTTATTTGGCTTCCGACATGTCAGGATGTACTTTTGTATGAAATGAAATGCATGGAATAACCGAAGAAGTGCCAATATTTATTTAACTGCCTACCCTGAGGATGAGCAGAGTTATTGGGCATTTTCGTCAATCAATTACTCATCACAATAAATGAGTTGAGACAAGATATTAGAGTTCTTTAGTTTGTGGAGGAGCACCAGTGAATGCATTTCTTAATGACTAATTCCCTTATCCGTATATGACGAACCCAATTTAATTTGTGTCGGTAAGATTGAAAATATTCGATGTTGGTGGCCGTTTTGGACGCCATCTTAAAACAATTATCAAACATGAAGTGTCCGATGCTGTATGTATCGTAATTTGTGTCTAGTGTCACAAAATGCGCCAGAAAATAAGAAAATATCTCCCTAAAAAACGTGAGTCTCACTCATCAGCATTTGGTAGCCATATGTAACCAGTTTAAATATAAAAATATATAATCGGCTTTGTACAAACATTCTAATAAAAATTGAAAAAATATAAAATAGTGGACAAAAAAGTGATCATGTGAGGTTTTATGAATTTAAAATTTCTGGACCAGTATCCTCGTCTGATTTTTCCATCCCATATCAAAATTTAATCACAATGTTGTAAAATTTTGAGAAATTAGTAAAAATTTACTAATTTACACCATTTCCCCTCAAATTTTCATCTTAGAACACGTTCGGACAACGTTCGTTATCATTCCCCTTCATCAATCTCTACACTGTTCCATTGTATGCCCCTAAAGCCTTCTTTACATGCGGAATTCTAAGTGTAAACTATACACTTAATTTTTCTGAGAAAATTATATTTTAGGGGGTGGGGTTAAGTTTATGCTCACAGCGCATTTTCACAGAAACATAATTGGCATTCCATCATCCAAATTGTTTTGCTATGTCTTTGGGGAAATTTTTGAGATATGTTGCGCGTCAATAGCCCATGTGTTTCACAAGTTATAGTCAATTATATGTGACACTATTTTTCAAAATCCAAGTAATGTTTCGAAATTTCAAAATATTTATCGCATTTGTTTCGAACTAGCTTATACATTAGTCCAGTGTTGTATCTCATGTTGTTTTATGGTGATCTATAATTAATATAACAATGTCTTGTTCACTTTATAACGGCAGGCATTTTTTATACGCTGACACTTGTACTTATTTTAGTTTAGGGTTAGGAGTTGTCTTCCCTGAAAAATCTATTTTGGGACACACTCTGAAGCGGGCAACAAGAAAAATCGGATGCGTCATACGATGATCTTCAATTTGATATATATATATATATAAATATATATATATATATATATAAAATTTGTTGGAGGGGGGGGGGGGGTGCAGCCAACTTCTAAACTAGAGGCTTTCTGATAATTGGCCCACGGACTATGTGTTGTTTGTTTAGTTAGGGTTTTACGTTGTTTTAGCCGTTAGGCCATATCACGACTGAGAAAAACTGAATCAGGATTAAGCGAAGCAACTGTGTATAGATGTAACCGTGAATTATACTAAAACGAGACAAGATATATACAAATACAATTCCCCAAATTAGAGCGAGGGTGCTCGTTTGGGGTCAGAACCACTAAGAAACTGACCATTGTGCAAACACATATAAAACAGATAGAAATACTGCTTTGAGAACGGCAAAAATATAAAAACCTGCATGAAATGTAATCAGAAAATATAAATAATTTAATTTAATAAGACTTCGGCATATCGAAATATGTGAAGTAGCTGGTAACCCCGTCTCCTGAATGATAAATAAGATATTTATAATATCTAATGAATATGGCATGAGTCTCAATCAATTCTCACCAATGTGACAACCGGGTGGTTGACTCAGTAGGTGACCCCTCGCCATAAAGCCAGCCGCTATCCACTCACTCGGATGTCCCTTTCTCTCGAAGCTCAACCTCTGCTTCTGAGAGTCAAAAGACTTGGACATTGTTTTTTTTGAATAGGATAAACTTGAATAGATTGTTTCGGAGGAAATGTCTCAGCAGCAGAAACTGTATCCATTACCTGCGCGAGATGTTCGGGAACAGGAATAGTATAAGTCTCCCCAATGTATTGATATACTGACGAGTTTGTTTGACTCTGTGTCTGCATGAGTGCTGGCATCAACACACTTTTTGTAGGCACGATTGCCGAGTATGTGACCTGTGTAATGGGTGGCCTAGGACCATAATTTTTTCTTAGCATCTTTGTAAGACAGATGCTATCAGCTATACATCGTCGAATCTTGAATACATAGTCCTAAATGGAATATGAACGATCCGTTGCAACACGTGGACCTTGACAGAACATCATGCGCATATACATCGTTTCTCTACTTTTACAACGTCCCTGACATTTAAAACGTCGCAATGGGTTTGGAACACATGTGCTTCAATCCATCTTCATATACCCAACATTCAATATCGGTGGATGTCGCGAGTTCTCAACACAGCGCTGCTACTGTCCAATGTCTTGAGAGGAGTAATCAACACTGATGTTTGTGCAATATATGTTAATTGCATAAATGCTTTAGCTTGACTTTTTCTTGGACATTCGACCTGATCGGTTTGACGGATCTTAATTGTCCGGCTATGCTTTGTAGCGTTTTATCAATAACAAATACAGAAGGTTTCTTGACATTTGGATACAAAAAAACCAAGTACCTAGTGGAACTTGGCGGTGGTTAATCACGTTTTTTTTTTTTAGTTGCCATTTGAAAAGCAGATAATCGACAACTAGCCCAGCAGGCGCCTCGGACTAGCTTCGAATTACGGTCGGGTCAAATACTGGTACATAGCTGAAGCGGTGACTCGTTTAACCACTGCATATAACAGCCTTCCAAGTGTGACAGGCGTCAACACTACAATATTTAAACATTAGCAGTCATGAAGACGAAATGCAAACAGACACGAAACGACAGAAACAACATACATGAGAAACAGAACACACAACTAGACACTAGAAACAAAATAAAACAGATGACAGAAAACACAAAAGAGACAGGAGGGAACAGAAACATCATACGTGAAAAACAGAAAATAATACTTCAATCAGACGAACACAACAACATATAACAAAAAATGAATCTGAAACACTGAGGCGTGATTAGCCGATTGATTGATCCGCGTCAACTCAACCACCCGTCTTGAAGAGATGTAGGACCAAAGAGACCATGTGCATGAGCTAAGCCGTATCCGCAGGTCGATGCATCACGCTATACGACCGCCCTAGTACCTCCGGGACTCTCACACCACATTAGGTTATTCTTACCCCTCGCAGTGGGCGATATGCCTACTCTACCCCGGGCCCACACGGGGTACAGTTTATTATAACTCTAGATGAGTAATATTGTTGACTAGTACCGAGTCGGGGACAGTGTTTGAAAGGAAATATGGCTGGTGCTAGCTCATATAAATATAACTGTTTAGAAGTGTTCAAGCAATGCCAGTCACCATTTTTCGAGGTTGTTTTAGTTGAACGCAAAAATATCCTGGAAAACAAATATGTTCGATCAGGTTTTCGCAGGCAGTATCCGAGATGGGTTGTTGTGATAGCTCATTCGTCTAATAGCTTGCTATTAGTTTTGGGAAATTTAGAAAACACACATCTGAGCAAGTAATATAGAGACACAATCAGCACTAACAGATTGTAATTTAAGTTAAATATGTCCTGTTCCACTTAGCACCATACAACTACCATCTGCATGTTGTCAACCCAAGTTAATAATAAGATGAACCCATGAGTCAATCAGTAAGAAGTTTTGATTGCAATATATCGACTTTCAAAAGAGGATGTTTTAAGGTTTTGATTTTTTTTTGCGTCAGCCTAACAAATAGCGATTTCGAGGTATGCTTTTTACGGAATATTTTGTTGGAATTTCGCGATACCTGCGTGATATACGAATGAGTGTGATTACAAGTATTTTCATTTGCCTGGTATAAGTAGAGGATTAGTTTTGGGAATCCTTGATTATTTGATTCTTTAAGCTATGTAACATATATCTCACCTATAAACTTTCTCTTTGAGAGCTGTGTATACTTTATTGGAGACGAGGTGGCATAAAATCTGTCGATCGAAATTCCACAAAGAGTGAAAAAAGCGCTACTGGATGTTAATACAGACACGAATCCTGTTATCTGAAATGAACAATGGACAAAATCATATATTCTAGGCATCACTCGCCAATCTCTACCAGTTGTCTATCTTACCAATATTCACCTCTGTCACGGTTACGATTTTTACAAGGTTCTTGCAAATTGAGAAAAATATACATAAAAGAAGGATTTAGACAGCTACAGCACAGATTGTTCACGTAATACCAGAATCGTGTTCAAACCGGTCCATAAATGATGAGTTTCCAAAATAATTGCCAGATTTGCGTGGGACTGTTTTGTCTACCTATACCGTAGTATTATATCTCATATTGCGTTGACTGTGAATGACACATTTCACGGAGACAAGTGATGCACTTCATTAACAGTGAATTCAATTGGTTTATACGATACGAGTTTAACTGGTACTGTGACAGCTACAGTCGGTAAGATAGACAACTCTGGGACTGACAGAGATGATCAACTGCCTCGAAATCTCAAATATGATTCAGATATATATATATATGGAATTCCAGGAATAGAACTGAATGTTAAACTAAAATAATGAATAGCATCTACTTGTATAATGTTAACGAATGAAAGCAATTTAAATGTGAATAGAAACTACATGAATTGTCATTGTGGTGGCCAACTGCTAAGAACTGCATTGTATGAACGTAGATTCCCATTTTACAACGATCAATTTATGTTCTTGAAGACAACCCCCGGATTTTAAACGTTTTCAAGACAGTATATGGGAGCACTGAGATTCACAGGTGAGTTTGCATTGTGCTTACATTGATAATGTTGTAAAGTATGTAATGTATTTTTGACAGGCTGACGATCGGCAATAGAATTTTTTTTACCAAAGACCGATGTATGATAATAGGAATGACTAAGGGATTAACGTGCAAGATGTCAGACTATTTGCTGACATCCAATGCAGACAACACGAGCGTCAAGTATCTATTCGGATTCAAGAAATGGTAAAAGGTCGCATTAACATTAGGTAGTAAGTTCTACCAGCTGAGCCAATACATATAACTCTTTGTATTACTGATATGATAAACAAAGGACAGTCGTACAATGTGATGAGTTCCTTGAAATACGCTATACGCCATGTTCACGGGCCGTTTGGTTGTGAAACCCTAGCAATGCTTTCTTAATAATTTGTTATCTGCGAAGCGTTCAACGACCAAGCGGGTTCACAAAAAGAAGATATTGGATTATTTGATTCTGAAATAAGCCCATCGTGGACTTAAACCCGTTAATCCGTTATATGGCGCGGGCCACAGAGAAAACACATTTTAAAGTGTAAATCAAGTCTAGTAAGTCGTGAGTTCAGCCTGTTCTGGTGAAAATAAGCACAATACGGGCTTATTTTACAATTGCGCGAAGTAAGCACAATCTGGCATTATTTGAAAACGCTGGTTATTAAAACAGCACTATATGGGACTATTTCGATATGAAATAAGCCCCTAATAATGTGTTAACGAGAACAGGCTGGAAAACAACACAAATAAACCTACTCACGACTTACCAGATGTACGCTCTTTATGATGTGTTTTCACTTTGGCTCGCGCAACCCAACGGAATAACAGCTACAAGTCCACTGTGGGCTTAGTGTAGAACCAATAAGCCAAATATCAACCTATGTGAATATTTAGTCCTAACATGTATATATTTGTTAGAGGATATGTTGCAGCAACAGTCCGATTATTAATCTGCTGTGCATAACAATGCGGGTGTAACATTTAAATTGCTAAATTGTTCGTGTTATTATATAAAATGCATATCAGTAAAATATGAACGTTTCATAAAGATTGAGACTCGAACCCGAGCGGTTGGGGGGGGGGGTAGTAAACAAAATTTGCAGGAAAGTATGCCGTTTTTTGCACCTGTCATTTTCGGGTACCCACCACCCACAAACCTGCAAAGAATTTTTTTTTACTCACAATTTTGTTTACACCCACCCCCCAAATTTCACTAATTTTGGTCTAAAACCGCATAAAAACCTACTTATGTCATTCATATCACTGGAACATTGTCTCCTTTAGTTCAATTGACAGTTTAACCTGTTTCAGAAGTTGTTTTAATTGAAAATGGTTAATACAAGTAAATGTGAAGATTTTTTTTTCAAATACTGGCTGATAGGCATTTGTCTACCATGTGCATGTACATGCAATGGAGTTTCCATGTCAGTGTGTGATGAGAGTATGCTATAGGTCTTCCTGTGTGGTCAAATTCCATACTGCTAAATGGAAATTCTAATGCACCGATATAGTGGACAAATACAGAAACCCATCGGAAGCTGATAGGTGCACATAAACACTATTACATGATAATGGTATATCGTTCGTGTGCTTCTAAAAGGTACCTCAGGAAAACAAAATTGTTCAGTAGACCAATAGCTTTGCATAATAAGTTTCTATCACAGCTGTTATAATAGATACTCTGTCATATACGATTATCTTCTAGTTGATGAGAAAACATGATTTTATGGTGTTATACGACACTTTTAGAAGTAAAAATAGAAATCTTGTCTACACGACATTTTAATTTTGACGATTGCTGCGTCTTGGTTACTAGGCCAGTCTCTGTCACTCAGGATAAGAAGGATACACCCTCCGGCCATTCTTCAACACAATCCAATCAGAATGATCCTATCAGGGACGGTGTTGAAAATGAAATATACGAGATTTCAGAATTGACGAACATTTTTCGTGGGGAACCCAGATACATTTTAGAACACGCATTTCCACGTCAAACATTGAAACATGGCATTTATACTTGAGATATGGACAAGTTATCTCAGGAACTTATGTAATCGAACCCGTAGATTCCAAAAATGCAATATAAAGTTTCGCGCCAAAATGACAGGTACGATCTTTCAGAAGCCCACCGACGATATGCATCCAATTTTACCCAAAAAAAAGAGATACATATCCCAGCATATCCAGTGAGATATTCCCCCGCAAGCTGTTACATGAACCGAACATTTTGGCTATTTGGCTCTAACACATTTTAAGCTCATAACATATGATTACATATCAGGACAGTGAACTCAATCTTGACTTTCGAGTCACTGTTGACATTATGTATATATATCCATGACATATATGTTATTGAGCTTCAATTCAACTAGAGTTGAAACAATTTGAATATAAATACATTTATAGAGAGGATATTTGCCGACCTATTTTATAAATTGCTGATATCTGCAAACCTAGATCATTGTGCTGCATTGGTACTGCAGGGTACACACAATTCCATAATTCCTAACTATTTCCTGATTAGCCCATTATCTAGCATTATTCCATACCACTTTTGTTAGTCTACTAGAGCAACTTCTTTTATACTAAATGACAAGCAGTCACTATGCCAGACTTGGATACTTTTATAGGTGTTGTGAGATCAACAGAGTTGATTGACTTGCAAATAATCATTGATTAGCTTGATGAACTGATGACAGTTATTTTTCCTCTTTTCCATGCACACAATGATCTAGGCTTAAAGGGTTTAGTTACATGAGGACAAGTTTATTTGTTTCAGTTTTACTTTTCGCGAAGCTTCTTGAAGGGTGTTGGGAATTGTTTTGTTCACTTCGCCGTCCCACATGCAACCTGTCAGATTAATGTCAACTCCACTAGGGCCCAATTAAGGTCCCAGTAACATAAATAAGGTGTTTTTTGCAGTTATACTGTTTTAAACTGTTACAAATGTCAAATATGGGCACAACAGTTCTTTAGTAAACAATTTGCATGAGGTTGTAAAAAATGCGTGTTTTGCCTCTCGGATCACCCACCCACCCCGGCATACCTTCCGGCAAATTTGCATTACCCCCCCCCCCCCCCGGTGGAACGATGACAATATCTGTATTGAAAATCAGTGCTGTCAGGTTGTCAACTACTAACATAATGCTGATCATGAACAAAAACTAGCTCTGTAATGAGACATCTTATTTACCGTTACATAGTATAATGGTAATACTGCGACCTAATCATACTCACGATGATGCTGTGTAGGTCATTATAGATGTATTCAGGGTTTCATGCCACTTTTTTGAAACCCAATTTAGTTCTTAAGACTCAGTGTATAAAGTTATAAATTAAATTAACACGTTTGTAACGAAAATTTCCACATAAACTCTAACTTATTTGATAATGAATTTTCTATTTTATCTTATATAGGTTCGATGTCAAGAGGGACGCCAATAAATATTTTGTTAATTTATCAATAGCAATTATTTGGTGTGTGATATAGGCCTAGTTTGAATGTCAAAGTGGGTTTCCATATTTTTTCCGGCGAAACAAAGAAACAAATTATATTATGCTTGTTTTTGAGATGCAAGGTCAGAACCTTGAATATACCGTTAACGGTATCTCTAAACCAAGATTAAAGGATTTTTTTTTAAATATGCGTTGAACTATTTAAAAATTATAATGGTTTTGAGAGTCCGGATGTTTTTATTTTATTTTCTATTGCTGACAAAACCCTGTCTAAAAAAGATTCACTATATTTACTCAACTTGCTACATTCTGTGCACACCGAATTGATCGGCATATTAAGTAATTCATACAATGTCAATATAAATATTTGCTTAATACAGATATGTTATTTGCCATTTAAAATTCACTCTTGTTGGTTACAGGAGATACTTGAATCAATAATTTGTTCATGATCTTATAACGTTCGCCGTCTTCCTTTGACTGGGAACTTCATTGGGCATGTGTTCGTTTCGTGCAGGGACGTGGCTAGGGAGTCTATTGAGGTGCCCACCTTGAAATTTTCAACCGCATCCCCTATGAACCAGATCAATCTCATGAGTTTGAGTAATACCATTTTCACCTCCATTGGGCTGATTTTCCCAGGTACCCCACGTGCCTGGATGGTAGGCTATTCTGAATTGACCAGTAGTCTTTGGCTTGCCACCGACCGGGAAGGGGACAGGACAGGTTCGAACCATTGTGAGAAAATGCGGAAACTGAAAATTGGACACACCCTGCCTACAACGATTGGGCCCAATGTGAGAACATTTTAGAACTGAACCTGAAAATTGCAACATTCTAGCATCTAGTGGTCTATTTCCGGCAAATTCCGATTCCGATGGACAATGGTTTGGCCCGGTGTGAAAACATTGAAATCTGAGCCTGAAAATTGCTATATGCTGGCATCTAGCCTGGCCTCAAGCTTTCTATGTATTGGAAATTTCCAAGCCGACACCCCTAAGGTTGACCATATCAATCTAAAATATTTGACCTGAAGTAGGAAAATATGCAAATGTTAGTCTAAAATTAACAAACTTCCCGATCGAAAAAGTCCACTATTTTTCGAGATGCCCCGCTAACAGTTGAACAACTTGAAAATTCCCATGGCAGTCAAGTGTTCAATGCACCACAGGAAAATAGTACTCAACGGTGCCGGAATCTCTTGCCAAAGTTAAATGTTGAAATTTTGATGCGAAAATGCTATGGATAATTTTGTGGCTAACTTCCGTTAGAAGCATGGACAAAATTCACGAGAACATCAGACTGGAATTTTTAATCTAAACAAATACAGAGAGATCGCGTTCGTGTACAGCATTAAAAGAAAAACTACCATTTTTCGCTTTTGAACACCCGTAAACGTACGATCAGATCAAAAATTATGTTATGTAAAATATGTTATATGTTATAACTAGGGGCTTGTCCGTCTGCTGTCCGCGGTCATCAACATATTATCATTTCTATATTAGCAATTGAATGGTCATGCTTCTCTTTTTGTCACTGGAGGCGCGTGCACCGAAAACACTTTTTTCCCCACAAAAACTGTATTCTCTACCCCCACCCTATACACCACTTATATGCATCTACATACGGAACGCAACAAAATAAACAGATTATTGTATTGTTATATATATACTAAGTAACTAACAGACTCAATTATATGGCGTTTATTCAGCTGCACCTTTGTGCTAGGGACTTACGGCGCGTGGGATCACTTTATTTCACTAAAAACTGTAGTTTATAACCCCTTCCCCTCCAACCACATATATGCTCGGCCCATCTACATTTTGATATTTTAAACATTATCTTATACATATCAGGTGTACACTCAACTTGAAGATTAAAAGAACATTTATAGCCATGACTGTCGGTTCGGGAATGTGGCTTTTATAACAGTTCTTGTGAATTTCATCAAGGCCAGTCTGTGTCAATTTGGCGTCTTCCGAATATTCTCAATGCACAACTTTCATAACAATGACAACATTCATTACTTATATTCACACTGAACTGGCAAATTAAAATACCATTTAGCACCCGTTTCCAACGATTGTAGAACGTTCGAGTCTCGACTCTACACCAGGGTTCACGCTGTATGTGGACAAATTGGCCAATAGCAATTATTTTTCTAAATTTCTTCGTTCTATTCCTATTTTGTATATAATTTTCGTTTTCTCATGTCACATTGGATCAGAGAATAAAGCATATATGCCACAAATATCTTCATTTGACCAAACTTTTGTTTACCCCAAATGTATATTTTATTAAAAACCCCAAATTGAGCGATATGAGAATCAAATTTATAGTATTATCATCTGCTAAAAAAATTTAAGTTTTAACTATTATCCATATATATATAAAACAGTAAATAAAATCTTTGTTCTTCGTGATATTTTTATGATAAAATGAGTAAAAAATAATTTAATGTTTTAATATTGACAATGTCAGCAAATTGATTAGTGATTCAGCTTAATTGGTAACAAAAGTCAGTCAAGGTAGTGCACTATGTTGTCTGTCATAGGGATGAACGGGCGATCTACGTTTGAAAACATTCAAGATTCAAATAGATGTTTGGTGAAATTGTTCGAAAAGTATGTATCTTTGAGACCAAGAGGAGGGAAAAGTCAATCATTTTACCTTCGAGCTCTGAAAAAACCTACTGACATTCTGCGGTATACTGACATGCGCATTGGTGAGAACTCCCAGAATGCACGATGCCGACATTTCCGAGCAGGATATATGTGAACAGACTGGCTCCGATCCACCGACGTTCGTACTTACAAACGCACTAGCATCGCGCAGCAAGAAATTTCCAGTGACGTCATTCCGGGAATAAAGAAAATCAAGGGAGTAGTTAAACGTCGGAAAAGCAGAAAACCAAGGATGTAGTTAAATGGCAGGACTGTGTGGTACAGGAGGATGGTGGTAATTTGGAAACCCAGAAATACAAACATTCTACTGGATATATATATTCGTGGACTTGTTTCACATTTAATAGTGCCATATATACACAGAACGACACGATGTGTAAATAGATTTGTCGATACGGCACTCGTGCTGTCGCGGAAAGATAGAACGAGAGGCGCTTGCACATCGTGTCGTTCTGTGTTTATTACATGCTTCGCGTCCTAGAATGTGTTTTTGTCATGTTTTGTCATGTGTGATGATGCTTTTATTGTATAGTTCCGGTTTCATGGTTGAGGCCAATGTACGTTCCATACGTATTTGTAAATATGGAACAGCAATAACACTGTACTTCTGAGAACAAGCGTAAATATTGTATTATCACCACACACACCATTTCCTGTTTTACATTTGTATATTTATAAAACCACGCCCAGAACACTCCCAGCCATACATTACTTTAGGAACCAGAGCGACCTACATGACACTTGAATTCACCCAAGCCCCTGATTTTGAGTCTGAACAAATGGATACTTGTAATTTACAACTGTTGGATATCCAGGCTATCCAATTGTCAAATCCGGAGATCCAACACTTGGGCCAATTAAACATTTTGACAGTATGTCATTGTGTCTATTAATCAGGATAGCCACCTGGTACAGGCACCGGAAGACGTCACGTAAATGGTTAAATATCAAGACGTGTATCCTCGGCATGACGGTAGTTAACTTTGGACCGTGACGTCATCGCCACTACTGTTCGCTCGATGTTTCAAAATCACGTGAAAATACCTGAATTGGCCTTAAGTGGAAAGTAATGGGTTTGGTAATGGGGCAACTGAAAGAGTATTGATTATTAGTAACACTCTTAGGAAATTCGTTGTAGTAAATGAAGCACAAGTAGATTTGATAGACCTTTTTGAGAACAACACCTCCGAGAACACATTTATTGCTGGATTATTTTCCGGGTGGAATCTTAGGTTCTGAGTCTAGTTTGGATTTAATTATCTGTTTTGACCCTCCCCCCCCCCCCCGCGGGTTCCAAATGAATCCCCTCGTGTGCTAATGTTTACGATCCTATTTTGGACAGTTCAGTTCCAAATTGTGACACCATTTTTGACTCAGATTTCCTTATAGTCCCTGCACATTAATACCCTTTAACTGACGATGTACACATACAGATAATTATATAATTATAAACTGCTGACTAAACTTGTATTTCTTGACCACAAATATATTGGGCAGCAATACAATGATCTAAATTGTGTTTGGTGAATGTCTTCAAGTATATATGGTACTAGCAGATTAGCCCACCACTGGCGGGATTGGTCCCATGGCTTTGGTCGATCCATTAAGCTTTGGTCGATCCATTAATTTTTGTGTTTCAAGGTAACCCCGTACAGGCACGACATATTCCCCGTCCCGAGTTGACCATACATAAGAAATTTCACGTCGATGTCACCGCTGACGACCGAGATATCGCCCAAGGTCATTTGTGGGTACCCGTTTCAAGGTCAAGGTCACCTGAGGCGGACAAACTGACCAGACGAAAATCTCTTAACAATCGTTCTTCACAAACATTAGTTCAGGACAAACATAACTGTGTTACATTGAACGATCGGCCCAACAGCGAAATAGCGTACGATGATACTATAGTATGTTTGCGCTCGTGCGTATATCGCGACGTTCCGTAAACTTTGAGGTTTTTTATAATAACTAATAGATTGTCATGATATTGAAGCATTTGGGGAATGATATATACATGGCAGCTTATACCTACACATTCCATATACAATTCGCTTAATTTTGGTGTGATTCATATTCTTTAAACACGAAGGGGGTGAATTAGTCTGCACTTTAGCACATATTTGTGTGTATTCTACGATTAGCCGACGAACGTGCTATAACGTGTCGGCTCCACGTATTCAAGACGTTGATATTGTAAACAAACTGTTCTCAAGTGTCGTTTTGGTCCAGCTATCACTTTTTCGACGGGGAGAGCTGATCCGAATAATAGCTAACATGTATTTAGATAGAATTATCGAAAGAATTTTACCGATTAGGATGCATTTTAAGAGAATCGAGTTGAGAAAACTTGGTAACTATTTCATCAGAAACGCGAATTCTGCCATCACATGTTTCTGTATGATGTAGGCGAAGTGACTCTAAAATTTGGGCAAGTATTTAACCCATCAATCCCCATTACGGTGGCAGTTGAAGGGCGAAGGAGTGGTCGCACGGGCTCACGAATGGTGCGATGACACCCTTAGATAGGAAGTTTAGGCTCAATCTGTCGAGCTATATATATATATATATATATATATAGTAGATACAATATATTAAACCGATCAAAACAACGTATGTCATAAAAATTTAAGTTATATATTACCTATAGGACAAGCGGAACATGGTCAGTAATTAGATCAAATTTCACGTCACTGTAAATCAGCTATACACGTATCTAAAACTAAACCCATTTCCTTGTTTAAATTTGAGTTGTAATGCTATTAATGGGCATACAATGTAGGCCTATAATACATAATTATATGTATCCGACCGTGTCTCTATAGTCGTGCATGTATAATGCATGCAGATATCGACATTTGTTTACTGTTTTGAGATAAGGGTATCGTGATGCCCGTGACTGCAGCGGCACGAGTTAAGGCTCCAAGTATATATACCACAGCAGACAGGTATGTGTGAACTATTCTATATAACTTCCCCTTATGTCTGGGGATAAATGTTTGTTACTTTGTGTATATATCGAGTGCCCAAACATTTAAACTTAGCAGTGATAAATGTTGCAACATTAATGTAATGGAGGCTTTCAATTCCAATACACCTGATTGCATGGTTACAAGAAGCATGTCATATCCTAGGCATAACACACAAAACGAGTCGATACAACTCTTTTGTTATTTTTGAAACAAATGTCTTGTGGCTAAAATACTTTTAACCAAATAACTACCATAAGTATAATCAATATTATACTATAGCCAGGTTTACATCCGACTACGTCGCACATAGAGCTTCACGAATAGGCAGATGGTTTATATGTGTTCGGCGGGAAGAACACTTATAGTAGTCGGGCGAATATACATGTAGTTTTCATTCTGAACAAAGTCCATATAAAATAATTCGCAGTTGTCTTTAGTCGACTGCATAATTAGATATAGGTGCGCCGCTAGTACCCATACAAATGCGCCGCTAGTACCCACACACGAATAACTTGTCACCATCAAAGTATTCAAAATATAACTGTTTCCCGACCAGGTCTTGGTTAATGGTAACTCGGTACAAATTACCGCATACGGTTGCTAAGATAGCCCGAGTGGAATACTTTTTAGTGTCAAATTGGGGTTTTCCGAGTGGAATAATGTTTGAGTGTTGAGCATTAACTTTATACGAATATAATTACACCTCTAGTTTTCTCTCTCATTTCCCTTAATTCTGATTGGCCAAATCCTAACAACGCCAGTTACTTGTATTTCTCCATAACAATGTAAGTAGCAGAGTCACCGGCGTAGAAATTCGGGAAGTGTTAACTAGCGCGAGTTGATTGTCCCTCAGAATAACGCAATGCATACCAGTAGGTCTACTTGCAGTAGTGGCAGTAATATACCTTCAACTGATCTCGCTGTTGCAGATGATCATGACGTGGGACCCAGGAGAGACCATAATGAATCTAATATAATTGTAAGTGGTCCTAAACTTTTGATTATAGCCATTCCTCAATTATAACTAATTATTGATTCTAGAAAATGGCCATTTGGAGTCTACAATGAATATAGTTACAATTAAGCATAGAAGACAACTAACACACAATTTATATGAAGCACAGAAATAAAATGAGTGTGATTTTAACTTATGACTTGTATTCACGAAATTGTTCAGTATGTTATTCGGCCACATAAACTTTTATACGCCGATAAATGCAACAACCAAATACGTTGAATGCATATTTAAAAATGATGATAAAAGTTTGTGTTCTTTTGTTTTGTAGCATACAAATTCAAGATTCAGGACATTGACAGATGCAGATCTGGAAAATTTAGAGAGCCACCAAAAGTCAGCTTCAACAACGCAAAATACCAAGTGGGGGTGAAGATATTTTACTGTGTGCCTACAACTTGTTATCTCTTCCTTCCTTCGCGAATTATACAGTATGTTTTTCGGCCATTTACAATTTTATAACCTCATTAATGCAACAAATAAGAAGTTGTTTTGCATATATTTCTTCCTGTACTACGATTATATTTTATAAGCTTCACGAATTATATAAAAACCTATAAATGCAGAGACATTGATTGCATTTAAAGTTCTTTTACGCTGAAATTCGGTCTAAAAGTGAACCAGAATATTAAAAAACATTTTCAAACCATTAAGATCCGCTATAAATTGACACTCATGAGGCAAAAACAAACACGAAACATACATTGTAAGAAATTTTAGAATTCCGATCGTCAAATAAATTTATTGACTCAAAACTCAAAGAACTTTTGCACACAGGTAAATCAATTAATGTGATACGTGAAAAGCGAGCTGGAACTAATCAGTTGATTTCTTAACCCTTTCAGTGACAAGTCCAATTTTGTATCAACCCATATCTTAGAGTACTTTCCATCAATGTATCACATTATTATAATCAATAAATTTGAAAAATGATCAAGGAAATATGGGTTGATACAAAAATCGCACTTGGCACTGAAAGGGTTAAACAAACAACCTCTTTTATCATCAGGTTCAGAGTGTGATATGTGTTGTCCATGCAATATGTATGGTGGCACGTGGGTTAGAGTTTTCTCGTTCAGCTGAAATCGGATTCATTTGATTTTCGTATTGACGACACGGGAAGAGAAATAATTATGTCGTTCTGAGGCCCGAAGTTCATGAAACAAATTTGCAAGGTGGCTTGATTGGGGTACTAACAGATGCACAAGGCAAGCTCATGTATGCACGCCATGGAATCATGTGTCCTGTCGAATCACTTAAAGCCACATGGCGGTTTGCGCTCCAAAATACGCAATATTATACGCTTTTGAATTTTTCTCAGTATCGAAATAGGTCGATACATATCTGAATTACCTTTCCACGAACATTATTTAACCTCAAAAGACGCATTGAAGTAATGAAAAATACACATGTGAACTAGGTGTTTGGGTCACAAACAAAACAGCAATTGCACGACATGGAACAGAAAAGAACGTTCCGTGGTAGTCTATTCCTGATATGGTAGCAATAAAGAGCGTTTTTTTCTGGCGAAAAGTTGAAAACTGCTGAAAAATGGCTGTGACTTTGGCAAGTGTTTTTCAGAGCTTATGAAACCGTATCCCAATAGTTGTTAGTCCAGTGCATTTGTGGTTTCACCTCAAAATAATTGCAACACAAAGTTTCTCAGTGGGAATAAGTACTCTAACCCACCACAAATAATATACTAAAAATCAACAAGAATCAAGACATGCGAAATTGATGAATTTTGTGAAATAAATTTGTCAAAATACTCATTTTATAGCTTTTTAAGGATGTTTATAAAAAACTTCCTTTCACATGTCCTTCCATTTATATATCCATTTTGTAGAGTGTACAACCCTGATTTCAGAACAGAATACCTTTCCTAGATACGTTGAGTATTTTTTGAGTTATGTGCCTCCAAAATTTGGAGTTTGTCTAATTTCGGAGGCTCAATTTCTCAAAATTAGTTAAAATCCATTTTTTATGGTCTTTTATTTTAAAAAATAAAGGAAAATTAAGGGATTCCTTGTTGTTTTAGTCATTTCCTCTCTAGGTTGTGCACAAAATATGATTTCTTTATGCATCTATGATTGAGAGGACAAAAATATTCTTAAACAAAATGTGTGTTCCACCATTGTATGGACAGCCAAATTTGCCAGTGGTCCAGAACCGGCGTGATGAAATAGCATATTTGATGTCATACAAATCAATAATTATATATCCATATTCCCTGTCTTTCTCAAAATCACTTAAGGAAACATCGTTAAACACATTGTAAAGGAATTTCCCAAATCATGGTGTAGAAAATCAAATTATGGCCCTATTAATCTTTAGAATTGACTCATCTAAAAATGCCATTTTGGGGCGTTTTTTATTCATTTTAAAAGGTTTTTGTGTATAAATTGTAAAAACAATGTATGTTTAATGTGCAAAATCATTTGAACTTTCCTCCTGAAACAATTTAGTGTTGAAATAAATGGCTTATGTTGGATATGTCAATAAATGTCACTGAATTTCACAAATTTTTCTGGAAACTAATGCCAAATTTGAATATCTGAATTAGGGGTAGGGGAAACCATATTGACAAAATCTAGAAAATATGGACCTTGATGCATAAAACTTAAACATCACCAGCTCCTACAAACCTTATTCTTTCATACAGAGTAAACTGCTTCCTGTTTTGATGTTCATATTTAGAGCTATGATCCTTTTTGTTGTAACTCAATGGCGAAATGGCGAATCATTATTTCGGGCTGGTTCTATATAACATGCTGATAAAAGCTCTAAATAAACATATAATAATTATTAAAGTACTAAACTGTTTACCATGCAAGAATAAACTGGAATAAAACAACCCTTTGTCTCCAATGACTAGAATATGGTGACAAGATCATAGCCTTTGTGATTTCACTTACCCCTTTATCAACATTCAAATTTGGAGTCAGTTTCTTGAAAAATATGTGAAATCCAGTGACTGTTGATTGGCATAACCAATGTAATCATAGTTTTCCCCAACACTAAGTGTTTTAGGAGGAACGTTCAAATGATTTTACACATTAAACACTAATTGTATTCATTGTTGTTTACTATTTGTGCACGAAAAAAACTTTAAAATGGACAAAAACACCACAAAACAGTCCAAAATGGCATTTTTGGAAAAGAGTCAATACAAAGGATTCATAGGGCCATAAGTTGATTATGGCAGATATGTGTTTAGCAATTCCAGCACAGTGTATTTAACCTAGTATACGTAAGAGGTTATGAGAAATACAGGGCCTATGGATATCAATTTATTGAGTTGTATGACCTCAAATATGGTATTTCATCACACCAGTTCTGTGTCACAAGGCAAACTTGGCTAAGTCCATACAATGGAACACACATTTTGTTTAAGAATATTTTTGTCTTCTCGATCATAGATGCATAAAGAAATCATTTTTTGTGCACAATATAGTGAGGCAACTAATACAACAGTAAGATATCCCTTCATTGTTCTCTAGTTTTTAAAATACTAGACCCTAACATATGGATTTTAGCTAATTCTTCAGAAATTGAGGCTCCCAAATTAGACAAACTCCCAATTTTGGAGGCACATAACTCGAAAAATTCTCAACGTATCTGGAAAATGTTTTCTGTTCTGTAATCAGGATAATACAATGGATATATAAATTGAAGCACATGTGAAAAGAAGTTTTTTATAAACATCCTTGAAAAGCTATAAAAGTTTACTAAATTTATTTCACAAAATTTTTCAATTTCGCCTTTCTTGATCCTTTTTGATTTTTAGTATGTTGTTTATAATTGGTTAATAGACTTATTCCTGCTAAGAAACATTGTGTTGCAATTAGTTTGATGTTTGGCACTTTATTCTCATAAATGCACTGGACTAATAGGCAGGAAGATCCTTATGATTATGAACATGGGAGGGAAAGATGTTATGAGTTATGTATTCAAGCGAACATCCCAAGCAATAATAATGAGTGCTCTGTCTCTCAAGATCGACAACAACGTTGTACACATCGACCGACAACTCTTGTTTCAGAGGCTTATCACTGTTGCCAAAGCCCCGACCAGAGGTGACGTAACATGCTGTGTCAAACTTTTAGGTAGAAAATGATTTCATTTACACACACTATCACCAGGTGCAGTTTTGGAAGGGCTTAATATGGAACCAACTGATTGGGATGGCAGGTTAAGAATGGGCGGATTAATCCTATCAAATGTGAGGAACCACCAGCTCCAAAAGAACTACTGAACATCATTCGTTGTAAATGTAAAACGGACTGCAAAAGCAATAGGTGCACATGCCTTATCAGAAAATCAGAACGATCTATCCAGACTTATTATTTTGTTAATGAATTTCTAAAAAAAATCTCTGTTTTCACTATTTTGCCACAATATATGGACAATTTAGTGTCTTGATACCACAAGCTGGCCCAAAATTGATGGAAAATCCCATATATAACTGACTGACAACAGTCCAAGTCCAACTATGGCAATTTTCTAATGCATAAACATGTAATGTGAAATTCCATTTTTCTCTGATTTCTTGCCATTTTTACATCTTTTCACCCTAAAATATTTTGATTATTTTGATTATTTGCTTGTAGTAACAACATGGAAAAAGCCCACAATTGTGGATATAACTATATAACAATAGTTCCAAGCCCAGTTATGACAATTTTACAACTGCATCAAGAGTTATTGTAGACTTCCAGTTTTTACTGAATTTTGGCAAATTTTTCAACTTTTTGACCCAAATTTCGAAAATTTAATCGATATTTATAGAATAAAATGATACAAAATCTTGGATACAACTGTGCCACAGTTTATCATTGTGAAAATATAACAATTGTATGTTTAAATCAACAGTTATTAACAAAAAAAATTAATCTCCATTTTTCACCAATTTTTCATCATTTTCGCCACTTTTTGCCTCAAAAAAGCCATTTCGCATGTTCAGATTTTTGTTGATTTTTAGCTGAGTATACTCTATGATGCTCCTAACCAAAATAAAACAAAATCTTTTGTGTTGCAATTATTTTGAGGTTCAGCCCTATTTTCTCATAAATGCACTGGACTATATCGTATCCATCGCTCCAAATTACGTTGAAAAAAAAGTTGGAGGTTCGAATGAGCCATGTCCGTTTAAACTGTTGATGAAAACAATTGACACATGTTATGAATTGTTATTCAACACGTGCATTAACGATGCTTGCAGCATCCCAACGTCTAAACTCACACTTTTTGGTACAGCAGTAAGCCAATTGGGAAACGGTACGTTGGTGGCTTTATGGCTAATATTTGCAAGGAGCAAATACATCAAAAATATATACTGCTCATTGTCTGAGGGCCACCTCAATCAGGCTCTCACTGACGCGGGAGTGGAAACACGACATAGCATGTTGGTGTCCGGTCGTAAAAGCGAGGCCGCGGTTCCAAGTTATTAACGTGATTTCTCAGCTGGACAAAAAAAGACAAATGAGCGAGACATTAATTGTCACATCAACGGCCAGCATACACAAAGAAAACTCAGCAACCCCGGTCAGCACAAACAAATAAAACACAGTAATCCATTCCAATAATACACCAATAATAGAAGAGAATGCAGGTGATGATGCAATATATATCTTCGCGAAAATACGCACAAAAAGGACCTATAATGTGAAATAGGTACATAATGTGGTTATTCATGCTGTTCTCTCGAAAACCCGTACATTATCTGCTTATAATAGAGATAGGTAGATAATGTGCTTAGAATAGCCTCATTTTGAGTCGATATAATGTACTGAAAATAAGAGCTTTTTAGTCACATTATCGACTCATAATGAGGCGATTCTAAGCAGACTATTTGCGGACAATGGCACAAACGCCAACTCGCCAACATATCCTCTCGCAAATACTCACAAAATCGACCTAGAATCTGAAATCGATACATAACGTGAGTATTTGATTGCGAGATAAGCAGATTTGAAGAGAGTCATTGGGGGGGGGGGGGCTACACCGGGATTGTCCTTAATCCCTCATAGGTCTGCCTTTAATTCAGAATATATTTTTTTAAGTTTTCTTTTTTGTTCGTTTTGCTGGTGGTTCTTCTTTTGGTAGTGGTGTGGAGGAATGGTTTGCTGCTTTAGCTGCCTTTTCTGCACGAGTTATTCTGGCCAGTGCGATCTCTACTGTCCTTTGTGTGTATTCGGGAGATCATTCGTACATCAGTTCCAGACCGCGTTCCAGAGATTTGATGAAGCGGTTGGTGTATTTTGGTGCTGTTATTGCTGCTTACACAGGACTCTTTCCGCGATACACCGGAGGTCGCGGTGTCTGCGGGTTGAAATCCGCATCCGGAACTGGAGATGGTGGCAGTGGTGGTGGAGTTTCCAACTCAAAATGACAACAGTGGAGGACCGAGTAACATCGGTCTCCCTCGATCCCCTGGCGACGACGGTAGGCTGATTGTCCTGATCAGGGGCCAAGTGGGGGAGCTGGGCGTCTCTCAGCTCCCCCGTCTCCACTTAAGCCTCCTGTCGGCGTCCATGTGGCGTCTTGAATGTGTCTTTCTTCCGCTTCTTGGTGGTAGTAGCCGTTTGTTGCTGGTGGGTTCCCGTAACCGGGTTACGGCCATCAGATGATCCTGAAAAGGACCGTGATGACAAAACCGGGTATGTAAGAAATATCTCAAAGTAGCTGATCATATCCGTTATTTCGTTTTATGGCACGAGCCGCGGTGAAAATACATATTAAAGAGCATACACCTGAAGTCGTGAGTTGGCTCATTTGTGTAATGTTCTGTACAGAATCGACTCATTGTGAGTCAGCACATTATAGACTCATAATGAGACGATTCTAAGCGGACTATCTACCTAAAACAAGTTATATTATAAGCACGTGTATAATGTGCGGTTTTCGGGAGAATAGGCTGAACTCACGACTTCAGATGTACGCTCTTTAACACGTGTTTTCACTGTGGCCCGCGCCATAAAACGAAATAACGGGTATGCGTCCATCATCTGCTTATTTCAGAATAAAATAATCACACTATATATATGTACCAATTCACATTATAGGTCGATTAATATGTTGGATTATTCAACATAATCTCACGGAAATACGCAATTAATCGACCTATAACGTGAAATAGGTACATAGTGTGATCATTTGTTTTTGAAATAAGCAGATAATGGACGCATACCCATTATTTCGTTTTATGGCGCGGGCCACAGTGAAAAACATGTTAAAATTTACATGATTTGATTCTGAATTAAGTAGATAATAGACTCTTACTCGTTATTTCGTTCCATGGCGAGGGCCACAATGAAAACATATGTTGAAGAGCGTACAACTGAAAAGTCGTGTTTGCTTATTTTTTCATTGCACATATTCTGCTTAGAATTGCCTCATTGTGAGCCGATAATGTAACTAAAATATTCTCATTATCAGCACATTATCGACTCAAAAACGAGGATTCTAAGCAAATTATCTACCTAAAACAAGTTTATATTATAAGCAGATAATGTGCTGGTTTTCGGGAGAACAGATAGGAGAACATTAGAATGAATGATCTTATTAAAGGCACGGTTGGCCTTGGCGGTGGGTAACCTGTCAAAAACCCGTCTTGGAATATGTTTCCTCTGTGTGGGACAATTGCACGGCTGAAGAATCACAATTATTAGAAGATATACAATATGAAGCAGCACGTATAATAACGTATAATAACTGGGGATACTAGGAGTTGTAATAGGGATGAATTATTGGTAGAAATTGGATGGCAGAAACTATCGAAAAGGCGAGAAAAATCAAAACTTGCTCAATTCTAAAAAATGACGAGAAAATCAACCCCACAATATCTATATAACTATGTCCCAAGGGATGCAACAACTTCAAGTGGAAACCCATTCAGGCACGATAACTTAAGACCTCCCTTTTGCTTTTCTACCTCTGTACAAAAATCATTCATACCATATGCTGTTAAACTTTGGAATGAATTATCAGACGAATCGAAAATGTGCGAAACGGTTTCCGAATTTAAACAATTCCTGAATAAAGGTTACATAGAACCTCCACAATTCTACGAGTATGCATACACACGGCAAAGTCAAATAAACCACTGTCGAATACGTCTCGAATGCAGTAATCGGAATGATCACTTGCACCAAAATCACTTACATGATAATTCCGATTGTACTTATTTTGGCCTGACAGAGATTACTGAACAATTCTTCTTATACTGTCGAAAGTTCACGAACGAAATAACGATATCCTTTCGAGGTCTTCGCAACAGACCATTGTTTAAATGATCTTATTAAAGGTACGGTTGGCCTTGGCGGTGGGTATCCTGTGAAAATATTTCCACCCGTCAAAAACCGCCACAAACAGAAAGAACATTATTATATGAGTAGATGTGACAAACGCTCTCAATTTATGCACATTGTAGATTCAAAATGAGGCGATTCTAATCTATCAAAAACAAATTACATTATAAGCAGATAATATGCGGGTTTTCTTTAGAAAAGGCTGGATTGCGAACAAACTGAACTCAGGCACAATTCTAATTTTCCAGGCGTCAATTTCCAGGATGCCCGTATGTTTGCAGCATGGTTGCGATCGTTCAAATAATTCGGCTGCATTGTTGTCTAACTCTTCTTATACGAACTGCATTTTCGAGCTCGAAAGTGGTTATATGATGACAGTATCGGCATTGTCCAATTTAATGTATTGTTAACTTTTCTCGTGTTTTACTTGTTTTTCTCCCCAAGAATTACCTTGAACTTATTTTGTGTATATTGCTTTCTTGGCATAATTCGCCCAATTCGCTCAGAAAGGAAATTATTAAAAGTGAATTTTGACGACAAAAAGATTTTAGATAATTGTTTCTAAATATGTTGAAGTTAATGTGCCGGGTGCGTAATTATAAGCAATCAATATCTTTTTGTTGCATGTATAGGCTTTTAAAATTGTAAGTGGCCCAATTTATACAGTGTGTAGTTAGACCACTTACAATTGTATAAGCCCATAAATGCAACACGTAAGACGTTGATTCCATATATATATATTTCAATAGTTATTGTGAATTCTGGTCGTTCATTAAGACCCGTGACGGCTTGAAGCCTGACGTTAGTCTCGACTTGACTTAGCCCATGGTGAGGATCAAAATAGAACGATAAACTTGAATACTTTTATACAGACTACATGTGCGTTGGTAGTAAGTTATATTCCAGTCACGGTGTCATTGAATTGTACGGTGGCTGATTTGCGACATACTCAATACATATATGATATCGACATAATTATCTCGAGATCTCGAGATAATATATGTATTGAGTATGTCGCAAATCAGCCACCGTAGAATTGAGATAAATCGGGTCTCGGCTTTACTTGACAATAAAGAGCGTCAAGTGTTAGTCTTTACCTGATATGGAATCAATAAAGAGAGTTTTCTCACTTCTGTGAAAAAATAACATAAAAATAGTAAAAAAAATAAATAAAAAAACATCCACATTTCTCTTAAAGACACGGTTGGCCTTGGCGGTGGGTAATCCTGTGAAAATATCTCCACCCGTCAAAAACCGCCACAAACAGAAAGAACATCAAAATGTATACATACTTTGTCCGTATACAAATAAGAAATATGGCATAAACAGTATGTTATGGTCATTTGTTTGACCATTGTTATGTAAACAAAAGCATAAAAAGTAACTTTTCTGGTGTTTGTTTATATAATGATGGTAAACATAAAGAGCGTTCTTTGTTGGTGAATACCTTATATGGAACTAATAGAGAGCGTTTATGCCATGTGTGTGTGATTAGCCAGTAGCATTATGCTGTCTTCTATACACAATCAGGCTCTTGCTTAGGTAAAATATAGTAGGTCTTTATGATAACATGCTGTTTACGCGATGGTCATGGTATATATCAACGGAACTGTATGCGTTTTAATGTTTTTCTATTTACGGTGTTTGGAACAAATATGAATATTTTCGACAATTAAGGCCGCACGTGCCTTTAAGACCCGTGACGGCTTGAAGCCTGACGTTAGTCTCGACTTGACTTACTTGAATACTTTTATACAGACTACATGTGCGTTGGTAGTAAGTTATATTCCAGTCACGGTGTCATTGAATTGTACGGTGGCTGATTTGCGACATACTCAATACATATATTATCTCGAGATCTCGACCGAGATAATATATGTATTGACTATGTCGCAAATCAGCCACCGTAGAATTGAGATAAATCGGGTCTCGGCTTTACTTGACAATAAAGAGCGTCAAGTATTAGTCTTTACCTGATATGGAATCAATAAAGAGAGTTTTCTCATTTCTATGAAGAAAAAAAAAGAGGAAAATTAAAAAAAAAAAAAAAACCCACATTTCTCTTAAATCAACGTTTGTATATACATGCCACTTATAAATATGTTTGTCATTGCCTTGCTATTTTGTGGTATGTATCCTTGTTGCCACGTGTGACATATATTTGTTTGTTCTACATGTATGTGTTGCTTTGAGCTAACCTATATTCGTGTTATATAATAAACGCTCCATCAATGGAGTAAAATAAAGATCAGTCTCGAGTAAGCTACATACCCACATATAAGATAGTGGATCTGGTGACCTTTCATAGAATTTTCATTTCCCAATCCCGCGATGGGGGTCTTACCGTTCACCCGACAGGTATTGTTTCGGGTCAAGGTGTCATAATCGGGTACATCATAGAGATGCCGACTGTAGTTTATATTTTAGTTTGGTGGAGAATTCCCAGTCACCCGACAAAATTTTAGCCGATGCGACAATTTCAATTCACACATTTTAATTAATAGATAAGAGAACTATGACGTAATATCTTGTTTTCGCCCTCTCTGAAAACACGTTTCAAATGTCCCAGTGAATTGTCGATTTTCCTGTACTTCGTCATTATGTTCCTTCGCGGCATAAGACGACCACCAACACTCAGCTGAATGATCAGCAAGGCTTCCTGGTAGGCTTGCTCTTTTCGGATGAAATCTATCATATTGTATATGTTCGGATGGGAACTAGCGATAAAAAGCTAAAACATTACTTAAATAGCGTTGGCTCATATAATTATTATTTCTAGGTTTGGAATTATGTAAATGAAATAATGTACATGCTTTGTCTTATACTCAAAGAGCGTTTTATGGTCACATTATTTTGCCTATCCTGTGTCTCATAGAAGATATTTGATAAAGAGCGTTGTCCAGTTAGATAATTATAAACTAAAATTAAAGTTACATATATATATATTTACTATTATAGCCACATGGCGGTTTGCGTTCCAAAATACGAATAATGTTATTCGCTTTTGAATTTTTCCCGGCATCGAAGTAGGTCGATAAATATCTTAACTACCTTTCTACGAGCATGCTGTAACCAAAAAAGACGCATTGAAGTAATGAAAAATGCAACTACGAACCAGGTGTTTGGGTCCCAAACAAAACAAAAACAGCCATTTGCACATGGAACAGAACATAGCGTTCTGTGTTATTCTATTCCTGATGTGGTAGCAATAACGAGCGTTTTTCTGACTTCGGGCGAAAAAATTAAAACGGCTGGAAAATGGTTGTGACTTTGGTGTTTTTCAAAGCATATGAAGCCGGCATACCAATATTTCGTGTGTTTATCGACCTATCGTATCCGATACACATAATTTGGAGGTTCGAATGAGCCATGTCCGTTTAGTATGAGTTACGCCCAGGGTTGGTGGCGGGAATTGTAGTCTATTTTACTCGATATTACCTAACAAATCAAAACCTGATGCTATATGTGATATCTTATGGTCATATTGGTGTATAATGATCAAACTTTCACGTTAAATTACACATATAATATTCCAGGTTATTAGGACTAACATCGGTTTGTTTACGTTTTAACAGAAAGCCGAAGTGTTCCGTAACGTATTCGACTAAGTTCGGCTCCTATGTCGTCAATCGAATACGCCCATAAACAAATCGAACACACCCTTACTCAACATTTTGTGCTGTTAATATATTCCATCACAATTATGTGTTTATTCACGCCCATCGGGTGTATAATGGTGGGCAAATTTTAGATCGCCGAATGCGCCGTGTGTCTGTGAAGCTTTTATAAATAGATAGTTGGTTTTTCCTTTTTCCGGTTGTGACAATTCGCAGTAGGTCCCTGTTTGCGGAGATCTATTTGCGGAGATCCCCGAACTCGCCTAAAATGGTCGAAATATGTTGATTTTAATCAGGGAACGGGTGCGTATATGTCAATTGATACGTATTTTAAACAAATAACGACACGATGATCATAATAGTGGTTTGTTCTATCAATCATATCATATCATGATCATCATAATACGGAACAAGTCTTGCGACTTTTCGTCCCAATAACATTATTTGCAATGCTTGTTTACAAATATATGTATCGTCATTCGATATTTACTTGTTAATTAACTGATAGATAGCATGTTGCAACAATTCGCAGTAGGTCCCTGTTTGCGCAGATCTATTTGCGGAGTTCCCCGAATTCGCGGAGATCCCCTAAAATGGTCGAAATATGTTGATTTTAATGAGGGAACGGGTGCGTATATGTCAATTGATACGTATTTTAAACAAATAACGACACGACCATGATAATAGTGGTTTGTTCTATCAATCATATAAAATTCGCTGGATTGATAGTTGCAGTATGTAACTATTATTACCGCATTAATTGCTTTCAATGTTTAGATATCAACAATGGCTGGACCACTGTTGAAGATTTTATGGCGGGAACACAATGACTCCGATTTTTGATCCGCATTTAGAGACTTCTGGTGTGGTGAATTAGAAAACTGCAGTAATAAGCCGTAGTGTTTTGTAATAATTTGAAGGATTAGTTGTTTTAACGGAATTCATGTAACCAATATATTTTACATTTTTTTTTATAATTTATATTTATGCGTAATAATATAATCTTGAGGGCGTTACCATTTCTGATTATGGTTTTCTTGTTTTTGTTGTAAGTGGTCCTATATTACTTATTAATTTAACATTTCTTACACCGAATATCTCGCGATATATATGCAATTTTAAATATACAAATTACATGTACCAGGTATAAGTGATAGAATTAATTCAATCTACGACCACGTGTTTTTGTTTATGGTTACATTACGACTGCTAGAATATTTTCGCCGGAATATGCCGACGTCATTCGTGAGGTTAATTGAGTTCGCATATTTTTGGGCATTAAATTACCGATTTCAATTGGCAACTGGTGTGGTTTTCAGAACAAATATCATGTCTTCTACGGAATAAACCGGTCTATTGTCACAATTGTGATATTTTATTACATTCAATTGTGGTTTTATGTGAGCTGGGGTCAATACTATGAAACTTTTTCTTTGTAAGAATCTACAATTGTTTGTAAGAAATAACAATTTATCATTCCGCCAATACTATGAACCTACGATTACAAACATAAATCACAAATAGTACGTGTTCTTTGTATTTACAAATATCTCCAATCACAAAGAATGTTCGAGTACTATGAAACATAATTTTTCAGTTTTCGCACCCTTAACACGGATAATATATATATCTATGATACGCAGGGACGTGGCGACAAGGGGTCGATTCACCCCCTCGGGAAAATATTTTGTCAGCTGGAAATTTCAAGTACAACCCACAGGGACGTCGCGACAAGGGGGTTGGGTTATGTTTCTCGCTCCAAACATTTTATCAACACGTTCAACAGCTGGAAATTTGATACCTGAAACAACATGAATTGGAAATTTTACAACAACAATAGGTTGAACTTGTTCTGTTATTTTGTTTTTTCCAACAATTTATTAGGGGGTATGTTTTGTTTTAGACCAACATTTGCATATTTACCTCCTATATTTAGAAATTGTCAAACCTTATGGGGTGTCAGCTTGGATGTGATGTAGCAGTATGTGTTCCTTGTAACTACTGAAATTACCCAATTTATTGAAAGTTACAACGTTAAGAACTTGTCTAGAATGTCTATATAGGGTGTCAAACATAAATTGTCGATTTTCACATCCTTAAACCAGAGCATATAACCATCTGATTCGCAGGGATGTAGCCCCCTTATGAAAATGTGTTATCAATGGAAATCTCATAAACAGGGACATGGCGATAGTGGTCTTGGGAACACGATGCCTGGCACATTACAGCTGTTCAGAATAGGATGGGGCGAGTAGCCGCCAAATCGTATGAGTCACAACATCTCTGACAAAAGTTAGTGATTAATACAAATAGTGAGTGATACTTGCGGATTATAGCCAACATTAGCATGTAACATGTACTTACCATAATCAATGATATATCCAAGAATGGATAAAAATGACGCGTGTTCCCAATGTGAGTATGATTTTTCGCTCAAGAATGCATTGCGGATTATCCTTTGAGTTTCAATCGTCGACGCGAATGCATTTGGTCACGGTAAAGGACACGAATACGAAGATGCAAGCACATTTTTCATAAATGACTAGAGCATAAATGCAGTGACGTGGCAAGATGCTCTTTTTTTTCGAAACGTCGATATCCAACTGTATCCCCACCCCTCAATTATAAACAATTATAAAATTGTTTACCCCGGTTGGCTTCTGATTTTCAAGCTGTAACAGTAAGTTGTGCACCCCCGCCCCTTGGATTGGACATATTGACTAAATATGACTAACTTAGTGTTAGTCACAAACGCTTTGAGTAACTTTGGTCAATTATTGGAATTATTTGCACATAATTCAGCAACTTTAATTTACGCCTTCCAATTGACTAAGAAAAGTCCCCATTCCTTAGTCGTTATGACTAACATCACCCTAGTAATTTAGATTAATGTTATGCCTCAGTCATGTTGGCTGAACTAAGTCAGTCATCCTAAAGGAAAAACGTTTGACTAACATATGTTAGTCATATTGACTAAGTTTTGTTATCAGCGTAGAAAAATTAAAATACTTTCCTCTTGATATACGATTCCATCGTTATGTGGAATTTATAGGCATTGTTTTGTTCAAAGGGTGCATATGGAAATTATAGGATGGACAACCCGTCGCCAAACTGAGCCCATATAGCCACGTCCCTATCTAGATATATTATAAGATATCGGAGCAGTTTGATATTATAAAATGACACTCCTTTTGGTTTGGTATGGTTTATTAGGGTTTATCAACGTTCTAGCCGCTATGCCACACACGACGTTGTCAATTTTACGGGTGGAGGAAAGACCACCCAGAGGCTCGATTTCACCGAGAAATCGTCCCACTGCGTGTAGAAACCACCGACCCCCGGAAAGCAACTGACAAACTTGCCCAGATACACGATTCCGGTCACCCTCCATATGACGGGGTTAGAACCAGCTTCGTCAGCGCTGGACGCCATGTAACAGTGTAGTGCACCTGTCATTCTACCGACTGGCACTCTACCGCACCACTCCTATAACCGAGACCATTAGCACGTCCCTGCTTCGATACACCCCTCCCGATAAAATGGAGCCACGTTACTGCCTCGATGTGTTATGATAAGAGTAGCGGATCAGTTTGAAATAATAGGATGGTCACAATATATATAATGCTATACCATCAAAATATAATATTTTATTTTCACAAACTGAATGATTGTAAATTTGTAATTTGTAAAAACAATGATACCAAAATGTTTGTAGTACTCGGTATTACACTGACTTGTACTTACATACACACACACTACAAACGAACCGTTTAATTGTTAACTTGCGCAGACAAGTGGTCATCAACTTAGCAATCCGTGAACCGATTGGATAGCTCTGATAAGCGTTCACCTCTCAACTTATGATTGGTTATTTCTTTTGTAACTTTGGCCGGCCGTGATTCAATATATTGTTAATCACTCACAGGCAAAAGTTTGTCCGTAAGCAATCTACAATAATCAACAGTAGATCTTTGTGAAATTTGTGAGATTTTGTTAGCTCATCGTTTCATAGTACCGGCGTTCTCACTAATCACAATATGATAGCACGCATTGTAACTTCCCCATATAAATTGTTGTCAGTTAATTTAGCTCTATATACATGTCCGTCTAATTTGAACTGGTATTCAGATAACACTGATAACATGTGCATGGGAGCAGAGTGGGGAGTTAGTTTTTTCTAAGTTTTACAGCTGCCTTTTAGGGGTTTTACCTCTCGCCCAGTCTAAGGTATTACAATAATACGGCTAAATTTTCCCTGTACTATGAAACCACTGTGATAGTTAACACAAATTTGTAATTACAAATTAATAAATACAATTTGTATTTACAGGTATAAAATTGTTCATAGTATTGACCCCTGGTCACTAACTCGTAAACCATGTCATTCAAATGGCTACGGAACGTACTCGTACTAAAACTAGCATCTCGCTATCCCAATATCTTAGTTAGTTTTAGTATGAGCAGGCTTGAACTAAATACATTACATCTGTAACTTTTTTCCTGAATATATAAGGTATATATCCGTCCTATTTCATGTCTATAGTGATCTATATACTGTTAATTTACTACCAAATTACATGCTCATATATAAATTTAGCTTGAATGAACCACAGGTCCCTGGGGAAAATACTAAAATACCAATATAGTCTATATATCAGTCTATATTACTACTATATCAGTGGCAATATTCAAAAGATCACACCAACTACAAAAACCCTAAGCATTTCTAGAAATCGATCATTTCAGCCAAAATATCATCCAGTGTGTCTTATTGGCAATAAAATTCCCTTATATTTGACAAAAAACTCGGCGATATTTAACGAAGCGAAGTCGAGATATCGTATCGGAAACTCCCGATGAAATCGTTTCGTCAATATCTTAATTCAAGCAATAATTTGTCGCGAACGTGTAATTAAACGCGATGATATAACCTATAAATGTTCACACATGTTCGCAAGTCATCCCGAAGTCACATATACCTTTTTTATTTCACCAGTTGTGTTTGCAGGTGCTCAATATTGCAACTTTATTCACCAAACTAGGTCAAAGGCCTCCGAGTGTAGTGCAGGGAAGATGACGACCCGATTTTTTGGGTAGATTTCCGTAGTTCCTATATAGGATATCTCGACTTCGCTTCGTTCAATTTTCCCAAGTTATATGTTAAATAAAAGGGATATTTTGGCTGAAATAGTCGATTTCTAGAATTGATCAGGGTGTTGATTGTTATTGTGGTTTTAGCCAAGATCGATCTATTGAACCTTGTCACTGGTATAGTCTATATTGGTATTTTCCCATGGGGCCTGTAGATTGAACCATGTCCGTTTAGGTTACCTGATTCGCATAGCATTATATTTAAAAATATAGCTAATCCATCCCAGACTAATTATTAATTAATATATTAATCGGACACCAGAGGGCAAGTGTGCGCGATTATAAAAAAAACACCCCACATATCTCCGCTAATCCAGCAGAGTGATATATAGAATACACCCATAGTAGCCAAGAATACCAAATTTTCACCACGAGTGGAATTGTGATTTTAACCACGAGCCTTTTGGCGAGTAGTTAAAACCACAATACCACGAGTTTATGCCATAATTATTATTTTTAAAATTTTGTTCGTGAATTCAACCACCCCGCTGTTTACATAGAATGTGTATCCTCACCCAGAGACACAAACACGACGATATAACGAATGTGCGTCATATGTTTCCTAGTTAATATAGCACTAGCAAACTACATTTGACTGAAATTCATGCAATTTTCCTCATATCTAATTGATATCATGAAAACTTCCAATTTCAAATGAATGTGACATAGGAACTATTTTGATAACTACGATGTAGTTCTACTATGGGTATACACGTTTAACACATGAAATTACTTTTGAAAATTTACACCCACAGTAGAAATTTATACCCACAGTAGGAAGCTGTATACCCACAGTAGGGTGTAAAGATGAAATTTACAAAATAGTTGTTATACACACAATAGAACAGGCAATTATGGTATAAAACTCTATATATATAACGTAACTTGACTAAATAACGGAGATTTGTATGAAAGAATTTACAACTCCACAAATGTTCAACTTTGGTCGTACATAGGTCAAATTATCTTCAAAGACACTTCTTCAAATATCTCCGTTATTTAGTCAATATTAATCTTCGATTAATCCTGAGATCAATCTTGAAATATACTTCTTTAGTCAAGACTAATCTTCTATTAATACTGAGTTCAATCTTAATACATCTTGATTTAATATATATATTATATAGTGACCCTGCACCTGCGCCCCCCCCCCCCTGTTGTTTGGGATTAGATGTTAACCAATACCTAATCACCCCTCATATTAAGTATCTATTTATAGGTGATCCCATATAAGAATTGCATGGGTTATAGATACACGTAGGCTATATTATGGAACATATATATAATATTACAATGGCATAATGGTCGGACGATCATAATTAATGACTGCTTATTGTGGACCAGTTCAGGTTAACCCTTTCATGACTGGATCTTCTTGAAATTGTGCGAAAACCCCATAGGGCGCCTCGCAAATATAAGAGAATGCACTGGCACGGGGTCTTTAATACTGCACCAGCGCAGATCCCGTCATGAACAGGTTAAGGAAGTCTGCATACTAGGAGAATAAAACATACAAAATCAATAATTGCAACTAACGTTTTTTTTTATTGGGGAAAAGTTACAAGGTTTATGATAAGATATTCTGGGGCATTCGCAAATGTGTGAATCACCATATCTAGTTCGGCTATCATTGGATCACGTTCCCCGCTACTCAGTATGTTATATATATACTTGAAGTTGAACGTACGATGTAATCATACTTGTAATACGACCCTGCCTAACTATGCTTAAAAGCCATGTCCTGATTGGCCAGTGGCCCGAGTTACCATGGCTATCTCGTTCCAGTTTTGTGGTACAATTCTACTTTTTTCCAATTGTACCACGAAAAAAATCGGTTTATTCAGATCGCCGCACGCGACTTTTCCCGTCTTTTCTAACTCCGCGCAAACGGGGCATCAACGGAGTACACCCGCACCCGTAACCCTTTGAATTTTGCTACATCTTGACAATCTTGCGAATTTTCTAGCGATTTGTCGCTTGAAACCAGTTTGGTTGCCAATGAATATGGTCCAAATGATGTTATGTTATATTGATATATGTTACTACCAAAGAAAGTTACTTAATAAGTATATTAAATGACAAAATAAATCCATGGGGCCGGGCTATGCATTCGTCGATTCGAATCTCGATCATATTCGATATTTCGGAAGCGTGTGTTCACCAGTACAGAAGGGGAATAAGATTAGTTTAGTAAACTAGATCACTTAGATCGCTTAGATGATCATATTCATGTCCCAACAACGTTCAAAACAGAAATGACGGCAATCGTATTTCATGTACAATTTAAATGAAACGCACGGGCGCCGCTGAAAACACATCGTTTTTTAGCCAATCACAACGATTATTTCTAGAAGAGGTGCCTCGAAAAGTCAACGGGGGAATTTCATAACAAGACAAGACATTACCAGAGTACTCCATGCAATGAAATCGAGTACGCCCAATACGAATTACACCACGAAATATTTTCTCACCTGAGACCGAAAAAGCGCAGTATTTCGTTGACTATTCAGTCGAATTGTGACCATAAACTTTCAGTCGTATTACAAAAGAAATAAATACACGGTGTATCGGTGTGTATGGTCAAGTTGTACCACAAAAAACTGATTGTAGGACTCCGCTACGCGTCGTCCTACAATCAGTTTTTTGTGGTACAACTTGACCATACACACCTCTACACCGTGTATTTATTTCTTAAATAAAACTGCATGGCTATTGATTAATATAGATTAACTGATAGTAACTAGAGATGTTCAGCTAGATTTACGTGTAACTTGTGGTGCCTCTGTCAAAGAAATGTCATCTGACTCACGTGAGTCATCCATTTACAAGTGCACGGTCATTCGAATCAGAATTTCTGAGCTGACAGGATTAAAGCCATTACCGTATCGAAGCAGCATTCCATTTTTGGCTTTGGGTTCACCAAAATAAGATGACGTGTTCTGTCAGAAAGCAAACCCGTAATGATACACGCATGTGTAGCTGCATCTCTCAGTTGTTGAATGTGTAATCATTACTAAAAAAAAAAGTCAAGTGCGTGCATGGCTAAATCATTAGAATGAACGACGATACATGTATTACCTACCTCACACAATATTCCATCGCTTTCCGATGATAATACGCAAATTTTATAGGCGAAAGACACCGGCATGATGAACATTGCATAGAAGAGGTCATAGGTCACCAGACTCATGATGTAAATGTTGTGTTTGTTCTCGCGTAACTTCCTGCTGCTGACATACACGACAACCACAAACGTGTTCAGAGAAAACGATGACAGACTCAGAAGTAGTAACATAGAAGCTTCAACCCAATCTACAGGTTCTACCGTGCAAACAGAAGTAACATTTTCGCCCATTCGGCCCTTCAAGTTCTCTCCTCCTACATGCAACCCGGTTCGGTATGTATGTGTGTGGAGTTAGAATTGTTAAGCTCTTCTGGAACTAAACGGCTCGGGTAGATGGGCGCATTTCCAACTCTGAATTGTCTTAGCGTTCACTGTCAGAAAACTGTTCTCTATATGTTTCGATGATATTAACCCATGCATATAAAAAGGAACATACAAAATCCGAACACGTGAAGAATTCCTCTGATCTCGCAGATTTGTCGTCTTATTATTTACGCCGTGACCAATAAAGTGAGAGCTGGGGTACCTGAAACGTACGTATACTAGTTATTAGATGGTAAATGTACTGAAGTATCAAAGTATTATAGACAAACTGCTACTTGAGCTGTTTATTGTGACTAGTGTGACCAAGTGAACATTCGGAAAATCCACAAACTTTAACTTCCATTTTCTGTGATAAACTACCCATAATGAATAATATACCTGAACATAATTTATACATTTAAAATAATTAAGTAATTATCAACACACTTAGAGGCGAACGAAATCCGGAAGCTATCATCCCTGATGTGTTAGCCATCTCCGGTTTAATTGTATATAGACACTGGCGCAAAACGTGTTGTCTTTGTAGGTTTTTCAAGAGTTATCTATCCTGGAAAGGCACCAACCAATGCGATAACCGTCTGCACCTGTCCGCGTGCGTTGTATTTAAGCTGAATAGGTCATTGTCGCATGGTTTCTGTCAAAAAGACACCCAGGATCTCTTAAACTGTCAAAAAGACACCCAGGATCTCGTAAACTGTCAAAAAGGTACCCAGGATCTCAAAGTCTCGCCAAACAACGGGAATTTTGTTTAGTCGTCTGCTATTAATATTATGATAATTATTTGTTTGTGATCGGAGTGAAATATCAATGAAATTTAATTCGGCTTTGATTCTGACTGACAGCGCAATTCCGCATCCTTGATAGTTGGCCCAATATTAATAGCAGACGACTAAACAAAATTCCCGTTGTTTGGTGAGACTTTGAGATCCTGGGTGTCTTTTTGACAGTTTAAGAGATCCTGTGTGTCTTTTTGACAGTTTAAGAGATCCTGTGTGTCTTTTTGCCAGAAACCATGCGACAATGACCTATTCAGCTGTATTTAATAGTTCCCATTGATACATTCATTTATACACAGAAACTGCTATGGAAAATTTGTATACTACTTTTTTTGTGTGGGTACTTAAACAATACATATATTAACGATGATATATGACTGCAAGCAATAGATAGGTAACTCGTGAAAAGCATAAGAAGACAACACGTTCAACGACACTGGTTATATGGCGCTGTGATGTGTTCACCGTCATGGCGGCGTGCAGAGCGTAACAGCGTAGCTTCATAGAGCCAGCGTCTAGTTTAGTCAACGGTGTTAATTCCCGATGTGACCGACTTCATGCCATTATCGTTGTCATGAAGCAGAACATGTTTTATGTGTAAGTAGTCAGGCAACACAGTTTATTCCAGACAAAAATACCAAGTTAATCAGATCGTTAAAAAAATTAGTCTTATTCAAAACACGTCACGAATCTTGAAACAAGGATACGGCCGATGTGCGATGACCAGTGAATTAGTACATTTTTGGCAATGAACAGAAAAACGCAATATAGTCACCAACCGTACTTTGTCAAATGTTTCTAACATTGAATTTTTTTGTTTGTTTTTAACCGATATTTCACCCGAATTCTCGTTCGGTGATAGTTCGAGTCATCAGTGACGTCATGATGTGGGGCGACAGTTTGGCTCGCCCAATTTTATTACTCTGAGGGGTGACTCATTCCATTTTATTCCACGCCCATTGACGTGAGGCACATGTGTGATGTATTCAACGGAATCCCAGGCGCTGTATACATATTATTGTATACCTCCAGTGGAATACAAGCCGGAACATTTTTGTTGACGTTGCCGCAAGAAGGATGACGTACATTATACATGAACGATCCGCAGCGAGCGATGCCCCGATTATTACTGGTTAATCGTCAGATTTAATCACAATAACTGTAGCTATATAGTATCAATGAAGGTGAAAGTCATGGATTGAACTTATCTGACACAAAGGTGTAGAATAAATACAGAACACAACTTGCATCATAATATCGAATATATTATCGAAATCATTGCGGACAACGCATAGTTACCTAAACCAATGCGCATCCCAAACTCATTCAATAAACTATTCTCGATTAGATGCGTGTTGTGTTCTGTGTATATATTAAAGGATGAATCGGGTTACTGTTTCATCGCTAGCTTTATGACAATGTTCATTACTAAAAGCTTTTATCTTTTAACAATAGTTCGCAGAATATATTTCGGTTCGGATTTTCCTGTCAATAATTATCAAGCTGTTCGCCACAAATAATATAAATTATAATAAAATATACAATTCCGCATACACACATAGGAGAGTCTTTGTTGTGGTCAAATTTGCAACTTAACTCCCCTTGGTTGAATTTTGTTTAACTGATAGCCATTTAGCCGAAGCGTTTCATTGGAAGTACCAAAACACTTTCGAATCATGGCTAAACGCGACATGTATCTCGCTTGATATTCCATTCAAACTATTATTCCATGTATTAAAGTTGACCCAGAGTTGGACGATGAGACATCACATTTAATTTGCGCACATGTTAACTTGAAGTAAAGTTAAAGGATGAGTGTTCAACAGGATTTCCACTAACGAACGAATGATGTCGACCTACTTCACATGAGGACTGGTCTCTCAATTCAGTTGAAAATTATTATCACATACCTCCCAATCAATAGAGAACGTTCGAGAAAGAGATACATTCTCGTTAATAAAATAAAGAATACAGAGAAACAAACTAAGAATATTCTCCATTATATTTCTTTAATATAGCTCGTCGAGAGTACATTGTAGTCACGTGTGAATAGAACGCCTTATATATTCGTCGGCGTTATGCTATGCTGTGCAAACGTGCGGTATAAGTTACTCACCTAATTGTCGTATCTCATTAATTGTGTCACATCGATGTTTCCGCTTCCATATCATCTGTCTCTTGTGTGTTCCTCTTTGAATAGGCGTTGTCTCGATCAACGCTGCGCTAACTCGATATTCACTGTTGCTCTGTGTCAATCTATGTAAATATTTGAAGACTCACTAAGTAGTTTGAGTCCTTTACCATTATGTCGGAAGCCTTTACTCTAACAACAACCATATATACAATTTTTGTTTAAAGAAATAACGCGAACGGCATCCTCCTACACCGTTGTGGCAGATAAGTTCAATCCACGACTGTTAACTTCGTTGATATACTATAGCAACCGTTATTCTGTCTAAGTTTCATGAATAACCATTAATGATCGGGGCATCACATTAGGCGGGTCGTTGACGCAAGGTGCGTCATCTTACTTGGCGACAACATCAACAAGAATATAGTTGCGGCTTGTATTCCACTAGAGGTCTAATACATGTGTGTATTCAATGGCTGGTTTTTCGTTGAATAGATGTGCCTCACGTCAATGGATGTGGAATAAATTGCGAATCCATGCGTGTATAGCATCAGCTTTGTTTAAAGAAACAAAAGTCAGACTAGACTGCATGTCGTCATATGGAATATAATAACATATTAACGATCTATGATATAAACCCATACAGGATTTTTAAACGTTAATGCAGAGTCGCTATTGTATTCAGAGGCGACTGGCATATCGTGATTGCATTAGGAGAACCGTGCAGCAGACAAGCCAGTCATACATTGAATGAAACAAGGATATCCTATAGATTCAAGTAGGAAAATATTTATTGTGACAGGTTCATGTTGATCAGACTCTCAGACTCGAAAGTATCCAAGTGATGAATAAAATCACCGCCCCACTGCGAGGGGTAAAAGAACCATATTGTGTCACCGGCAGCCATCCCAGTTGTATTTAACTCTTTGCATGACAAAATGGTTTGACACGCCCTACCGTGGCCGATCCCCAAACTGCATATGGATCTTCAGAGTGACCTCTAGATGGGACCTATCCATTTTCCCCCCAGAAATTCGTTAACAGAAACAACATAGCAGCCATGTTGGATTTCATATTTGAATCCATCGGCACACTCTGCAGACCGCATTAATCGGAAATATTTTTAAACTTTACACGCGTGTTTGGGATCACTTCCAGATGGGAGCTATTACATTTTTTCCCAATTTCTTTGAAAATCATAGCTGACGCAGGGGGGGGGGGGGGTCGTAAAAAAGTTGCGAGACGTGGGGGTGTTTTTTTTACATTGCCATTTTTTTTTACACCCACCCACCCTTTCTTGCATTTTGTTTTCATAAAATTTTAGACACCCACCCCCCAAAACCCCAAAACTTTATATTGGTCCCCCCTGTAACGACCAACCGCTCTATATTGGTCCGTTCTTTGAAAGACCGAATTAAATGTTACTTCCTCAGCTGACTTCCTGTTACAAACATGTGCAAAATTGAACGCTAAGCAATCGAACAAAGGTAGAATATGATGTGATTATATTGGTAAATTTATAACCCAGCCTATTCAGTGTAACCAGTGTACGAATTAGCTTTTATGTATGCCTGCATGACCACCGACCCGACCTCACATTACGACTTTAAATAGGATTGGCTAGGCCTAAAATAATGTTTAACCCTTTGAGTTTGAACGCGGATGGTCAATTTAGTGCGAAATCCATATACACGGATGTGCACTTTAGTGACGTGACCGTGGAGACGAGGTCACAGTAAGCGTAACGTCATTGTGTTGGTGTAGGGAAGATAACTCCAATTTGGTCTTCTGTTTACAGTATACCAGCTGTACTCTTGATTTACTATTATATGTCTACCTGTGTCTACTATATATTATTAACTATACATTATTCTGATACATTATTTCATACATTACACTCATGCATCAGCTAACTGTATGAGTAAAGAGACTGTCATGAAATATAAGAATTATTGTAATATTCTGTCATGAGTTGTTAGCTGATATTGTCAGGCTGCATTAAGTTCACCCTACCCTAGAGCTATCTGAAATATTTTTTTTATTGAACTACACCGTGAACTAGACAATTTTCAATATAAAAACTGCCAAGCAAGCTGAAACAGACACAATAAAAAAAATTTGCGCGCAAAAAAAATCATTGAAAATTTTGGGACCCACCCCCACAATATTCACTATTTTTCCATTTTATATCAACTTATGGGGGTAATTATATCAATATTGAATGTATTAGTGCTTCTCATATTGCAACAAGCCACAACATATAAACAAATATGTTTAAAACAGTTGAAAATATGTAAATGAAAAAACAATGCAATAAAAGTGGTCAAAAACTGTTTCAGGCCTCGGGTACCCACCCACCCCCCCTACCTCACGTCTCGTAAACAAAATTCGGCCCCCCCCCTGGCTGACGTAGCCATTTTCGATTTTGCTATTTGCATTACTAAATCCTTTAGCGCACCATAGAGACCATATCCGTATTACGATCGTCACCAATCTTTTGCCAAAATGCTCAACAGTTGGAAATTACATGCCTGACACAACATTAATTGGAAATTTCACACTAAAGATCGATTGAAAATGTTCTCATAGTTTGATTTTCCAACTAGAAATTATCGGGGAATTTTAATATTAGATCAAACAGGCGAATTTTTCCCTAGTTTTTGGTAAAAACCTTTTGACTGACATGGCCATGAGTTGGACATTTAAAGGATTAAATTGTCTAACAGTTGGAAAGCTCAAGGGAATGTATGCAAATGGAATTTCGCGAACATGAGAGTTTCGTCTGGTTCAAGATGATGTGCAGTTGGCAATCTCAAGATGTGGACACGTCCATTCCATTCCGCGGGTTGTCTTTACTTGTTATTTGCAGACATGGTCCCTCGTTTTATATATTTCCATCTGGAACTGACACGGCAGAAAAGTTTGCGCAAATAGACGTACAACATTAAGATCGACATCGGAACAACAGGTTTGTTTAAATGATAAACTCAACACAGTCATGAGAAAACATTAGAAGCAACATCGAACGAACCAGCCTCTATGCAAAAAAACAATACATAGTGATGGCGGATTTCTCGAGTAACACAAAGTACGCGTCCCTTCATCGGTGAGGGAAATCGACCGAATCCGAATCATGAGGTATGATTTTGCACCAAAAATGTAAATACTTGTAGATTAATAAGGAAATATGTACAGATTGATACGCAAAGTGTACACACGTACAAGGCAACGTAGGTAGAACCGGTCATTTATGGGACCATCTCCTTTTATACTCAACATAATATATGCAACACATGCATGAATTTGAGCCATTGATTAGTGCAAAAATACACCCATGTGCTCTATGCAAGATACAAACAACTATATAATGAAAATGAGTTTATGACTCGAGTCATAAACTCATTTTCATTATAATTACCGTGTTGCTTGCATAATTCATAAAGCACATGCGTCTCAGATTCATTCATATATTATGTTGAGTATAAAAGGAGATGGTCCCATAAATGACCGGTTTTAGTGGCAGTTCCCATTTAAAGATACGGGCGGACTTCGCTGTGGGTACAGGTGTTAAAATGATCACATCCACTAAAACCGACATAAACAGAAAGAATATTATATAACAGACAGATGTTGTTCTTATGCCAATCACAAATATCGCGTACATTGCATGTTATTGCCACGTATGTACCCTTGGTTATGTAAACAAACATCAAAAACGTTACGGAACCGATTGTTTATAGACAAACAATTGGAACTACCGTATCGTCCAATGAAAATGTTTCGTTGCGTTGTTGAAGGCGTAGATAATATTATTGGCGCAATCAACAATCGCATTCAAATCACACCAAATTTTATTTTTAATCGACCAATTCTACCCGCTGTCAGTTCAAAATCAAGCTAATCCACGTTACTTCATGATTGGGAAATGATCCAGTTAGTGTTTACTCCTAACCTATGTATGGTAATACATACCAAATAAGGAATATTACTATGAGTATTATTGTGAGTTGTAAGTTGTAGACGTACCAAATTAGGGGTTTTACAACGGACGTATAAAGCGCGCGAATCTAAATAAGGAAATGGCGCAATATCGTGACTCAGCTTATAAACAATCCACTGCGCTTTTTTGCGAGGAACTAAACAGTCGACCTGTATTTACTCGGACACAAAGCGTGTTTTGTGAAAAATATCGCATTCATATCAGCATTATGCTATACTATTAGTATATTCTTGAGGAAAGTATCATAATTTGATGTTATATCTAAATTATAACCTACAACGAAGGCCGCCCGTCCCTTTAATATAATTACTATTGAGTATTGACAAATCAGGCTATAGCCAACTTTATTAAAGATCTATCATGGACTTATTTCATTGAATAAAACCAACCAGTTAGTATCCAAACAGTATCCAACAGAAGAATGCAACAATGAACTAAGATTGTCGATAATTCCAACCACATTGATTGCCATTTTACACCTAATGCGCATAAGATTGTCCACTTATAAACGGACAATCCTTACCTAAAATGGTCTTTAAAAACACTTCTTCGAATATTTCCGTTATTTCGTCAAAAACTCTTCTTAAAATATCTCCGTTATTTCGTCAAAAACACTTCTTCTCATACAAATCACCGTTATTTAGTAAATTAACATTCTTTATAGAGTTATTGCCCTTCATATTAAATATGAACCTAACATGCAGGATTAGCTATACATGTCTTCATTTAGTGGACAATCCCAAGCTCGCGTGCCACGCGTGGTTGGATTGTCCATTTATTAATGACCATTTAAGGTAAGGATTGTCCGTTTATAAGTGGACAATCCTTGAAGAATTGCCTGCCATTTTATGGAACACAACGGTATAACTACGCACACATGTAAATATGTCACACGGTGCTATCTTATTCGGTACGTGTTATTGGGCATAAACATTATGGCAATGATTGCGCCAATAATAGTAACTACGTGTACTTCGTTTATTGCAATGACGTAGTTTTCTGACTAATTTATTAAATATATATATTAATATTACTTATTTTTGGCACGATTATTTGTTATTCCGTTCAGAACACGTCAGCGGGGTGTTTCACATCACATTTATCAACTAAGATATCTTGATTAATCAACTTAGCTAACTTGATCAACATATTCATAGTCATCAATCAAATGAGTTATTTTGAATAATAAATTTAGTTATTTCGATCATTCTGTTTACTATATCAAACTTTAATCCATCGCCAAACCCTGCATCCCGCATTTATCTGAGAAATGTTTTGAAAATTTACAAGTATATTTAGGATCGCCTCTATCAAAATTGATCGATTTTCGATGAGAAACATGGCCGCCGGCAGCCATCTTGTATTTTACTCTTTGCACGACTAAATCAGTTGACACGCCCTACCATGACAGCCATCTTGGATCTGATATTTGAATCCATTGTCACACACTGCAGTCCGCATTTATCGGAAATAATTTTAAACTTTACAGGCGTGATTTGGATCACTTCCATGGGCCTGTACTATAGATTTACAATTGCCGTGTTTGAACAGGTGTACAGTGTTATGGGAGGTACACGGGAGGCGTGAAGTGCAATATACCACTGTATTGTAATAGAATAGATTATACCCGTGTGCGCATTACCGATTGGTGATTTGGTCTGATCAGAATGGTATTCAATATAATACTCCAGCGATTTTGCATGACAACACAACTAGAAATTGAAATACATCTTAAAACTTGAATTGTTGGAACAGACGATAACCATTGATGACATATAACACAATGCACGAACGGTTGCGGCGTACTCACTGAGCGATTATTTAAAGGATACCGATTACCACTAATACAATTGAACACGGATTACCCATACACTAGCGATAACATATCAATGAGTGTCTCCGAGGAATATTTTTTTTCATTGGTCAATCAAGTCACATGTGGTAAACCTATTATTGTATTGGTCACCATGCATGTAAACGAGGCGTTGCAAGAAGTCGCATTTTCACTGTAAGAATAAGAGTGGAGGTCTATGGTAATCGACACCTTCTGTGTGCCCCACATAACCTTCTACACGTGTTCAAACACGGCAATTGTAAATCTATAGTACAGGCCCCTGATGGGAGCTATCACATTTTTCTCAATTTCTTTGAAAAACATGGCTGCCGCAGCCATTTTGGATTTTACTATTTACATTACTAAACTAGAATGCACTCACTGGAGCTGCCTATACTTGCGCCCATCACACATTTGGCATGTTTTGTGGTGTCTTGCCAACAACAGTTTGAACCACGGTGCTGGCCCTCGTTTGAGAGATCGATAACAAATCTGGATATCAAATTTCAGTTTTCCATCGCTGAAATATTTGTGTGTACGGACAGAATATCTCTGTTATCCCCAGTTGATCTATTACACTAATGATGGTCTTAGTAATACCGTACGAGTTGTTTGACATATTTATAGAACAATGTAGACATCACTTATATAAAGGGTTTGAAGACGATTGGTTGCCGATGATGCTATATATTATATACCAATGGGTTAAATTACTAGTTTGACGTTTGACTAGAATTATTTGTGTATGCCATTTCACTTCAGCGGCAAAAACCATCAAAGTCAATTACAAATACCGACACAATTAAATAAAAGACACGTTAGTCTTTGCTTAAAAGTGTGTACATGTGAAGATGCCCATGTGTAAAACACGAAGCTGTTGGCAGATGGATCGGTTTAGTCTGCCCGTGTAATACGAGTCTCAGCTGTCTGGACATCGACGCAATCATGTCTGGTATTTTGCGCGCTCTGTGACGTCCTGATGTGCTTCGTGACGTCATGGCGTCTTTATCGGTTTCCAGAAAGAAATCTTTCAATATTGTTCTATTATGAACGATTTAATACTAAAATAAAACCAGATAACAATGCAATTTAGGTATATACGTTGATTTAATTTACAATTGGTGCAACCATTTCATATTAGCGCATGTGCATTCTTTATATTATGTACTTCCGGTATGACGTAACATATTCGCGGAAGGACATATAAACAGACAAATAAACAGAGAGACAGACCGAAAACATTACTTGCGTCCAGCATAGACTGGCGCAAGTAATCAGACCATATCCGCATTACGATCGTCACCAAACTACTTACGATTCTTCGAGTTTATCTCTATATTGGAGCTACCAAATTTTCCGAAATTCGTTTTAAAACATGGCCGCCACCATCCATCTTGGATTTCGCATGTGAATCATTTGACACACCCTGCAGCCCACATTTATTGGTAGAACGTTGAAACGAAAATAATTTCATCTACACAATACAAGCCCTTTATTGAATCTCTTTACGTTACTTCTTCTTTATCATGTTGACTGCTCAGCATAAAATTAACGCCTCCACAATTTGAGCTACAGCGTCATTGACACTTTCATTAAGTTATGCTTCACAATTAATACCGTTGACTCAGTTATGAAGATCGTATTGCTTTGACGAGTATTCAATTATAATTTCTTGATTCAAACGGGGCGAGCTATAATTAATTAATAATGAAATGATGCCGGCAACTTAACCATCGCTAGCGGGAGATAAACATTTTCGTTTTTAACTTAAAGATACGGGCGGTGTTGGCGGTGGATATGCTGTTAAAATTATCACCTCCCTCAAAAGCCGCCATAAACAGAAATAATAGTAAAATATAGACAGACAGACTTTGTTCTTTTACCAATAAGAAATATGGCATAAACAGTATGTTATTGTCAAAGGTTTTTCCTTTGTTGTGTAAACAAAAGCAAAAAACGTTACAGAACCTGGCTTTTGTTTAGATCCGGATATGGTAAACACAAAGAGCGTTATTTGTTACTGTTTTCCTGATATGGAAATAATAATGAACGTTTATATCATTTGTGTGTGATTAACCAATATAATTGCGCTTCTGTAACACGAGCAGGCTCTTGTTTAAGTACATCGTCGTACGTTTTGAAGACAATATACTATTTACGCGCTGATTGTGTTTGGCATATGAACAAAACTATCTATTTTTTAATATTCCTTCTGTTGATGGCGATTTGAACAAATATGAATATTTCTGCAACGAACGCCGCCCGTGCCTTTAACGTTATCGATGGAATTTCTTCAGCAGTTTCGATGCCTCTTTTCTGAAAAGACTGTTGTTGAAAACGTATAGAACAGGGTTAACCACACAGAACACGTATAGCATGATCATTCCCGCTGCACCAACCCACTCCGGCCAGTCGACGCTCAATTGACAAATATGTGTCATTGAGTACACGGACGTCAATCCGAAAAATGTTACGATCAGCACGGCCCCTGAAACAGAATGGTGGAGTATGATAAGCCAGATTAAAACCACCGTAAGTATACATTTGAGAGGTTTATATAATAAAACGACATACGTCAAACTTTGGTTGCTATGGAAATATTCTTGGCAAGATATACTCGCGTGAAATACCCACGCGAATTAACAGTGGGGGCTCATTGTGCATAAATTGTACAGAAATGAACATTCTCGATTACAAATTATAAAGCGCCCTTTCAGAAAACATGTTGAAGATAGAACAAAGGGACTGGGTTTTTAAATAATAAAATGCTATTAAGTGGCATTGAGTCGCGCTAAGGTTAATCGCCTTCCGCACAACATATATGTTTTATATATCATAATATATAATACGTCTCGCTGGAAACACCAATTAATGCCTGGAATTTGCGCTAGTCACCATATATATAGAACATAATGTACAATATACATAATTTACACAAATATATGACAAAATTATACAATCTGAATAAAAATTAATGCTTATACTAAGATATATATATATACATATATATTCCGAGTTTATTATTCGAATTTTTCTATCGCTCCCTGAACACCGACCATGTTACAGACTATTTTGCAAATATCAAATTGCTCATTTTTCATTGGGAAAAGAAACTTCTGCTCATGGTTCATAGCACCGAACGCAGGAACTGTAGTTTGTATTTCATAAAGAATGTTTCTCACGATTTATCATAAAATGAACATGTCATTATAAAGTGTTCTTCGATTTAAATTTTTGTGCAAAGACTTTTCTCATACAGAAGTTTTGGCTGCTTGTATCGCCCCGTTTCGATTTCAAGTTTGTGGTTTCTAAACATCGATCTCATTTCAAAGTTCTTCACATAAGTTAAATGGGGCTCCAACGTATACTTATCTTTAAACAGTCTCTACGTTCTAAGTTTATTCACGCCTTGTTACTTTGTCGTCAAAAATATCAGAACTAAAGTTTGAGATATGTTCGTTCTCGAGATCATTCCTTATTTCGTTTACTTTATTGAACGAAAGATTTGATTCCAATGCCGCATTCATAGTGGCTTCTTCCATTTCCTTTGACCAAGATTGAGGGATCATATGGTCATTACACATCTAGGCTACTTTATATATAAGAAATGAACGGCTGTTTCAATGTGGTCATGGGATTTTGACCGCGAGAAAAAATCAACAAACTTTTGCTGATTTTTAATCGCGGTCAAAACCCATGACCACGTTGAATCTGCCGTTTATTATTTATATTTATATACTTAAATTCATTATGAACTAGGATTGTCTGTCTTTCCCACTCTTTATTCATCTATTTAAATGAACGCATGGAGTTCAGTTAAGAAAGTTTGAATCCTGGTTTTTTTGGAAAACCAAACATTTTGAGAATCCGTTCACGGAGAACGGAAAAAAAACGCAATTTCACTGTTAAGTATACACATATGACAAACTGTCTTCTTTAGCTAGTAACTAATGTAGACGGGTTGATTTCAAGAATGATATCTGAAACTAACAATTAAGATTCGGCTGTGGATAAGAAATCGACAACACGCCGTTCTACCATAATGATATATTTGTGAGGTTCGGGGGGATATTTGTAGCGGTAAGGAAAATGATAAAACGCTATTGAGTAGCGGGCTTTTTGAACACCAACGCTCAGTAACACTGGGCAACAACACTGATTATAGACCAAAATAAATTTCTTGCCAAATCGGGACGTACTATATAGATAATCAATCAGTCGGCAATGTCCGACAATCTCCGGTAATTTCCGGGACCAATAAACCTATGAACGACATTGGAAGTGACGTCACGTTGCGTTCATAGGTTTATGAACGCATTGAATAAGGGTGCGTGTCTACCGTAACGCTATGGGGAAATCGGAAGAGATATTAGGTGTATGTAAATATAGAGTAATGTACCTCTTTCCCCAACTGCAATCCTTTTCATATATCTCAAAGTATTGATTATCGCATCATTTACCAGCGGAAATCTGCCAAGCTCTGCTCGGGATGCATGGTTAGAAGATTCCTGTTTATGCCCAGCGCAAAACTTCAAATGAGTTATTTCGGGTGATATTACATCAATCTTGTTCATATTGAGATCATACGTTCAAACTTCGCAACCATACAGTAGAATTGGTCTGATAAGCTTATCAAACAATTTACGCCATATCTCGATTGAATATATTTCATGCTTCCGAAGCGAAGATATAAGAGCATGTAGTGCTTAAGTTCCCCTATTATTTACTTCCGCTTGTGCTTTCTGAAATTTCCCATTCGCTGTAAACTTAACACCGAGGTATGTGTTATCATTTACATATTGCATTGTTTAATTTCCAACTAAAATGTCGGTTCTTATTTGGTATAGGTCTTTTCCTGAGAATCATGCACTCGGTTTTAGATACGTTAACTGACAGGCACTGATCTATGTTTTAAGTTTGGGCACCCTGATGGTCCTAGGACGATATGCCGTAGGCATATCCCGATGGCCGCAGGCCAGAGTTGTGGGTGGATTTGGGAGGTGGTGTCCCCCTCCCAAGAATGGGGGGTCACGGGGTACTCCCCCGGGAAATGTTTGAAAATCCAATGCCATGAGAGTGAATCTGGGGCATTCTGAACCTTTATATTGTGTTATTCAGGTTGGTAAATTTAGTCATATTATAGACAACAAATTCTTAATTGTTTGTGATTTTCTACTATCATACTCATTGATCTGATAGCTAAAAGTCATGACCAAACTTAGTTTGTTTCTACTCTTAATCATTATACAACACGCTGAAATATTATTTTGTTTATTTAAATATTTGTTTCACTTTGAAAGTTTCACCTTTTTTATACCAATATGTATATTTCCTTGAAACAAAAATATATATTCTACCTACCCTGTGTTAAAATTGTGGGTGAGAGTAGAAACACTTACACCATTGGTTTTTGGTCGCGGCATCTTGTTTAAATATTCGCGGATATAAACTTCCGGTTAAACTTTATATCTCTTAGTTTTAATTATAAACGTACTTACCAACTACATACCGTTCCTGTCGGTGGGGGTCATGGTGGGAATTTTTTTGAAAATGAGCCTAAAATACCCCATCTGAGATTCAATCTAAAGGACTAAATAGGCCCAGATTATAAGGAAAATTACAACAAGAACATAGAAAATGATTGAAGCCATAATTTGCTAACTGATGCTTTGTTATAAATGTAAATATCTCTGGTTTCCTACGTGTTAGACCAGGGTGTGAGGTTAAAATAAAAAAGTTGTTTCTATTATCCATACCACTGGTATGGAGAGTAGAAACAAATGTTTTATGGTCCACCCACTATTCTTACTCCAGAATACTATCTACTTGCACTCCAGGGGTATAAATTTGCTCTAATGTTCTCCCTGTCCCTGATGAGCTTCCCTCCCACATTGTATATGGACACCCAAGGGCATAATTAAAAATTTGTTTGTCTTTACCCTACCGATAGTTTTTCCAAGGGTAGATAGGTAGGCTAAATAATTGTTTTTATTTACAGAGCAATATTTTGGTGCAAATTAGCTGAATTTATACGCAAAAAGTTGATAAATTTAAAGAAAAGAAAATTCCCATGAGCAATAAAATTATTTGAGTAGGCAGCTTTTCAGAGGATAGTTAGGGTAAGGACAAACAAATATATTTTTTATTTTGGCCCAACCCAAGAGGACAAGAAACTAGACATATCTCAAAGCAAAAAGTAATACTTTTTGCAGGAAAATCATCAATAATTGTAAAAATGTAACGTGCACATTCTCTAATTATATTCAAGCCATGATTCGTCGATCTTTGTCTGAAAGCCCAGTTTCCACAATGGCTTTCACAATATCATCATCCGGTCTTTTTGGTCCATTCAAGCAAACACGTAACATCCTGTCTAAACTAGTTTGGTTTAAATTTGTTCTCAGAGGACTGCATGTCAGTTTCATTACAGAGAATCCCCTGTCCACATTTGATGTGGACGGAGGAACCAATAGTGTTAGCTCGAACAGTTTCAGACATTCTTGAGTGTCACAGTCATTCACCTTCAGTTTTTTTATACACCTTTGAAGCGTCAACAGGGTGGTCCTGGATGTAAGTAGAGACATCATTCTCTTTAAGAGTTACCATCTGGGCTACTTCCTTTCTAAGATCAGATTCGCACTGTTTGGATGCTTGTTTGAAGTCTCTAATGAATTGGGCTCTCTCAGATAGTGCACATTCCCTATCAATTAGTGGTGGAGATGATATCGAATCTGATGATGTAATCTGGTCAATTAGCATATTTCCATAGAAATTTATCAGAGTGTCAAAATGTGTCATTCTCTCGTCATCAGACATCACCATTAAAGGATTGAAGACCCCAAAATTGTCTATTATCTCACTCTCACTCTTGATGGCTGCCTGCATTTCTACTATTAATGAAGCCATAAATGGTTTGGCAGTTTCTTCCACAAATAAATCAATGGCATCCAGCGGATCCTCATAGTTGAAAAAATCCTGTCCCCTTATGATGCGTGCCAACTCCATCCGTTTCTTAGATGATTCATAAACATCCAGTGCTTGGGAGAAGTATTTTGCTGAAGATAGATTTTCTTTCAGATCTAACACAGAGTCCTGTAGCGTGTAGCGATCGCAGTGTAACTTAGTGCCTTCTTCTGTAAAAACTTTGAGAATGAATTAACAAACACAAGAATATCTGCTACAAGGAACAACATGAGTGACATGTTGATCAATTGGTCACGGTATCACTTGACCTCAGGATCACCCTTTTGTTGGTATAATGTGCCCAGTGTATCCAGCAGAGTGTCCCATCGCGAGATTACTCTCCAGCAAGCATTCCCGTGGCTTAACCATCTAGTCGGACATGCCTTAAGTATCTTTACTGGATTCTGCCCCTCAGCGTCTTGGGCAGAAAGGAATATGGATGCTTTCACAGAAGAATATTTGAACAATTTCCAATTTGTTAGTAGCACTTCATCAAGTTGTTTAAGTTGGGGATACTTCTTCATTAAATGAACAAAAACCAGGGCCAACTTGTGGTTTTTACAGTTGATATACAGTACATGTGGTGATAGATGTCGTATTCTTCTTGGAATTCCTGTATTTTCTCCACTCATGGTGTTGGTACCATCAAATCCAGGGAATCTGATTTTACCAGCTGAAATATCCTTTTTCTCAAGCACGGTAAGGATTTCATTCAACAGAACTTCTGCCCCTTTCTCACCTATAAAATTCGATATTCCAATATACTCTTCTTTCGCCTCATTTATATCGACCAAAAAATGCTAGCTGTGCTCTACCGCCTTCATCGGTGCACTCATCTGCGAGGAGGGTGAATCCGGTGGCACATGTAAAACGGTCAAGGGTGTCTCTTTCAAAATGTTCATCAATGGCACTCAAGAATTCTTGCACACTGGTTGGTGATAAATATGTGGCATTTGCAGCCATGGTCTGTACGTGACGCACGTGACGCTCTAGATCTCTTTCACCTAGATCATTGGCTATGAACAGTCTTCAAAATTGTGCTTGACTGCCCACTTTTTATGCACAAGAAAATAAACAACTTTTACCAACTTTCCAATGACTCTCTCTTTTCTCTCACTTTCAATTTCCGGACGAACAGCTGCATTTCTCAGTTGTGTTAATATATTTCCCCTGCGTAACATTTGTTTTACTTCAGTTTCATTTTGTAGTGCCAGTCGATGTTTTGCACTACCAGCATGGGCATCGAGCACTCTCCGGGGGTGGTCATCGACTTTCACATATTTTGTTCTCCACGAATCATCTCCAGTTGTTCCATAGGACTCACAGGTTTTACACATCCAACATTTTGTTACACTGTCGTAGTATAGCCATTTGTATAGTGTTAGCCACCTTATCCGAGAATCTTCCATTCTGTTATTGTTCACATCATCGATATTTGAGGAATCCTCATCATCTGCCTTTTCAGTTTCTTATCGGTATGTTCCCGGGTCCTGATGCTGATCGGCAACTGGGGTTGATATTACACTCACACTGTCACTGTTTACAGTTTCAGCTTGTCGGCCCAGTTGACTTGACATCACATTCACAGTGGATTCATCGGGACTTTCTCCTAGCCTAAGTCTCTTCTGGGGTGTATTTCTAGCTATATGATTGTCAGTATCAGTTTCTGCATCATCCTCAATTGATGTCTTATCACTATCTGGTTCATTCTGGGCACTACTGTCAGTACTGCCACTATATACTGGTGCTAGCAGTAGCAATGGCAGGGTTTATATTATTTCCAAAGAATTTGGTTATCTGTTTCTGGTTCGATTCTGATTTAACTATACAACGGGACGAACGGTACGCCAACGAGGACTTGTTGTGACTAATGCCACTTGTTTTAGGGCGCAGCATAACTTGTTTTAGTCCGATATTAATTTAAATTTTTCGCGACGGCAACTTTGATAAACCGGAATTCACGTTATGTTAAAAAACGTACCGCGTAATCACGTACCGCGATATGTTATCGTAAATTTAACCGTCGTGGAAATAACATTTCAAGCACTTTAAAGGTTTATTTGCACACGTAACGGCAAGCAATCGTTGTGGAGTTTTGATAAGTACCGTAAGATTGATCTATAAATGAAATTGTTTTAGATCTGTACGGATCTTTCCGGATTTCAGTAGTTTCGTTTCAGCGCGTTCCGAATTTTAATTTATTTACCCAAACCGGAAGACGAAAACATATGTTTTGATTCGTTCGCGAAACAATTGACTGACTTAATTTTTATGATAAATAGCAAAGTTTTCTTTCATTGTATAAGCGTTCCATTAACATTTCCATCGTATTAAAATTAGTTGGCAGTCTCTTTATATCTAAAAATTCCTGATTGACTGGGAAATGTTGTTTTACAACTCTGATGCATATTTCGTTTCGGCGCCCAAACTACCGGCGCTCAACCCCGTTTTACCGGTAAAAAAACGGCCTAGATTAGCCCCTGACTGATAATTCATTGTCAGGTGTATAAGGAGGTAGCTTATCTATGCAACGGTGTATGCCTTCCGGTGCAAAGAGAAGATGACTTAATGAGGTTTATTCCACTTTTACATGAAGGTGCACAGAGATTGTCAAATTCCTTCTCAATATGATCTTGAAATGAATATCCGAGAGTGTCGGCGAAATTATAAAACCTTGTCTAACACAAACGGTTGATAATTTCGGGGGGGGGGAGGCCATCTCGGGTTCGCGTAGGGTAAGAATTTTATTCATACAAGGATTTTAAAGTGTTCAAAATCTTTCCGATATGCTCTATCTTATCAAATAGTATAGATCTGACTACTGAATCGAAACCCTTCCGAAAATCTAACGCATATAAATATTTGCCATTATTTCGATAGTATGTTATAATTTTAAGTATAAATGCGCTGTCGATAGTTCTCCTGAAGTTGAGTGTCGTATAATTTATTACTCTCCATGATGGTAACTAATCTCTTATTAGTTATTCTTATTGAACAATTTGCCAACGCAACTACTTAAAGCAATTACCCGATAGTTATTATGATCATGTCGGTCGCTTTTCTTGTAAACATGCTTCAAAATTGATTCACTCAAACGAATCGGGTATTGAGATGTTTGGACTAGGTTGAATAATCCAGCCAATTCGCCAATCATCACCGGACGAATTTACATACCTGGGTATTGACTTGTTCTTTAACGGCAGATTTTGTCGTGCAGTCAAGAAAACTCGGATAAAAGCTACTAAAGCAATGTACGCGCTACTTTCGAAAGTGCGTAATCTTCATTTATCTGTCGATTTATCTTTGAAACTGTTTGACTATCTAGTCCAACCGATTTTATTGTACGGTTGTGAGATTTGGGGGTTCGAAAATTGTCGCGATATTGAAACGGTACATTTAGGATTTTGTAAAACATTGACGAATATGAAAAGTAGCACGCCGAGTTATATGGTTTATGGAGAGTTAGGCCGATGGCCTCTCTCTATTGAGATCAAGAAGAGAATGATTTCATATTGGTGCCGTATTATAAAGAAAGATACAGGTATAACATCAGTACTTTATAAAGTATTGCTTGAATTGCACAAGACTAAACGCGTACGTTATATTGATCATATTTCAGGAGTTCTCGAGTCCGCAAATCTCAATGATAACTGGGACAACCAAACTCCTCTGCCATGCAGATCCTTTAGAAGATTTAATGATACACTAATTCAAGAGTTTAGAACTCAGTGGCGAAACGATGTTGATTCGTCGGATAGAGGGGAGTTTTATAAACACATGAAAGTACAGCCTTCAATTAGCTGGCACTACATGCACATGCCATTTGGCATGATGGTTTACGTTCAGAAAATGAGAACGTCCAATCATAGATTAGGTATTGAGACCGGTAGATGGAAAAAACGAAATCGCAATCATAAAAGCAGCAACAAAGATAGTTCATGCGCACTTTGTAACGCCTTGCTATGCGATGAATTCCATTTTATTATTATGTGTCCGCAACTTGAACAATTACGAAACAAATACATTCCGAAGGCATGTTATGACGAACCTTCGAGAGAATTTTTATTCGAACTTCTTAATTCGACCAACCCTGACATATTAAACAATTTGGCAATCTTTATAAAACTCGGGTTGAAAACAATTTAGTGGAAAGGACACAATCATGAATGATGAATAAGGTTCGTAATAAATGCAAATATTGTTTGTTCGTTTGTAGCTTTATTGTGCGTGTTTTGTATATGTTTAGGGTATGCTAATACTGCGTGTTTGTTTGTTTCAATTTGTCAAATGTATCTTGTATGTTTACAACATCTAGTTTATTGTGATCATTTTATATGATGTTCTATATGTGTAAATAGTGTAAATAGTTAACCATCGCTCATGTTCCATGTAAAAATGGCTGAGATTAAAGCATCATTCATTCACCTATTGTCCTTAAAAGCTCATTCCGAATTCGATCGCTCACCAGTGATTTCCTATTTTTAAGTTCCCGTATAGCCTAGATAATTTCAAGAGATGCTATGCTATTATCGTTTAAGTTACACGCAATTGCAGGTTTGGTTATTTTAGGTATGTGCTTTCTCACAGGTTTCCGCTCTTGGAAATAGATGTCATTAAAGAAATTAACACTTGAATCCGGGTGAAGGTAGTCCTCGGATTTCGAATCGCTTCTCAATTTTCGTTTCAAATTGCAGTATTCACTTGGGTTGGAAGATTCTAAGTCTTCAAGTTCCGTTGCAAAACGTTCTTTTTGAACGATTTAGCCCCATATCTACATTTATATTTGTGCTACAAAGTTGCAAGATTTAAGAGACCAGAGAAATATTTAGAGTTATAGATCATGCCTAAGCTGCCAGTTCTTCAACGTGAGCGAATATAGAATACCCACCTCTTATGGCGATGAGTTTGTCCCTTGTGGTAATTGTTTGTTGCATTTGATTTGGTTGCAGCTGACGGCTAACTTCAATCGTCGTGACGCACGCAGTCATTTCCATGTCGTCTGCTGCAATTTTGTGTGTCGTCTGCTCAGAAATATAATTTATTATTTTTATGTGATGTTCTCTGATTCGTCTATAAATTTGAAGGTAGCAGAAGCTCATGGTCGCGATTGGTATGGCGTAGATAACGATGGCACTAAGCGTGGCATACCAGCAGTTACCCCGAGACGTCGGCGAGCAGTGGCGAGTGTACAAATCATATGCGTATTTAACACCAACGTCTGGATAAAGTGGGATGGAGGCTAAAACGGCCGCCGCAGTCCAGCACACGACCACTGCACCTACAAGTAATACCGATCAGTAATACGATAAATCTCAATTCTAATTATAATACATAGTCATAGTTGGTTTGATGTGTCTGTGGGGTCATTTGGATTTGTCAGAGTTGTACTGCATTATAACCATTCAGAAGTATGCCTTCAATTCTCTGATAATTTGCGCGGCAGCCGCAGTGGACTCAATTATTAGAAAAAATCTCAGCTAAGTGGGTAATCGACAATAGGCTTAAACGAGAAACGATATATTCAATTACATGTGTATGCGGTCAGTCCAACACAGCTAGGGGAACTCTGCCTTGTTAGGCAACATCCTAGTTGCCTGTGTTGCATAAAATTAAAGTTAAGAGTATTATGTATATATATAATGATAATTCTGATGGTGGAACATTCACACGGAAGCTCAGTCTTGTTGGATGATTGGCTTTAAATTAAATTTTGTATTGTGTGCCTGGTTCGGAACGTGAAAAGGATTAGGAACAAGCGAACATAATGAGATATATTCTTATAAGTTTCCATACTCGAAGCAACTTATGTATATTGAATACAAGTCCCTGTCTGTACAATCAGGTAAAATATAAGGCCATTCCAAGCATTCGGATTAAATACAACGAGAAATACATGTAGCACCATAAAGCAATACCGTACACGCATATACTTGGTAAAGTTAGTTATGGGGCAACATCAGTATATTCTGTGCTCTAACAAAAAGTTTGCATACTCTAACCAGTGTGATGCCAGATGCATACTAATCTGCTTACCTATATATGTTCTCTTCGGGAGATTTCTATACTCTATCGGAAACGATGTAGCATAAAATCTGTCACCAGCTATCCCACATAGAATAAATACGGCGCTGTCCATAGCCATTACAGACATGAAGCCTGTTATCTGAAATGAACAAGGTATGATGTAGATATTTTTCAATTATACTAGCTGCTAAATTTAAAATATGGTTCAGGGAGCGTCCACAAAATAACTTGAACTTCATGATAGCCAGATAAGCGGAAGCCACACATGTATTTTGAATATGTATACGTATGATTGGAGTCGTCTATTTTGTCAATTACGAAGATATTATATTTTCTCTCTACATAGTATTTTGATACAAAAGGTTCAAAAGTTTTTGTCAACAAATCGTCAGAAAGCGCCAGTAAAGCAATCCCATCATCCTCTGATTCTGCCAAGCTCTGCACGCAAATCAGGGATATGTCAATTACTTACCCAATGTACTTAATTACAATTACTTTCAAAAGGCTCAATTACATATACAATTACATTCAAAACACAAAGTAATTAATTACGGTTACTTGACAGTGTAATTAATTACTTTTCAATTACTTCAACGACACTTTCAACGTTCTCATGCGCTTCACTGTGAACGATTACGTAAACAAAAATCTTGTCAGAATACATACCAGAACATACTATTTTATTATAATCAGATGTGACTACATGTACGATACGCATATGTACCATTTGTTGTGGTCCTGGACTTATATAGGTGATCTCCGGACTAGACATTCGTAGATGTTATTATGGATTGTACATGTATATCAGCATGAATGGCAATAAAGTTGTGATACACAACAAGCGAATGACAGTGAAAGATTCTAATATGAATAAGGGGCTAAGCCAACTTCAGTTAGGATTAAGTATTTTTTGGGACTGCTACAGACAATGACTGTAGAGTCACACTGGGACAATATAGTTAATTAACCAAATAATGCAGGTGCGAAGTACATCGACATACCTAATTAGCCAGTATGTCATTTACTGCACTCAGGACAGATTAAGCTGCATTTAATCATCATCAGGATCTCAAGAGATGATAATAAAATAAATCTTAGTGTTAATTTCATTGTTTTGGGTATTAAATCCAACTGGACATGCAAAGAATTTATAATTGTTTCTAATGATTTTATTCATAAATATTATTCAACTATTTTCATAAATAAATACACATAAAACATGGTCTATTCCCAATATTTTGATGCAGAACTTACTGCATGATGAAACCACACCAATAAATGTAAACAAAACTTAGTATGTTCTCTTTAATCTCTTCACGACTGAATGACTTCATGACATTGTGTGTTGGGACGTTGACGTTCTGCCCATTTTGCAGTGGAAAAAAATTGGAATTCTCGAATGTCATTCAAATGACTTCATGCAAAGGCTAATAGCAACACCAATCCTGGAACACCACATATTGACTGAATCATCGAGATACACTGATTCAGACGCACTAATTTCTCAGTTCCCATTATGCGTGACAGCTCCCTGCTAGTGCGCGGAAGTAGGTATGTACTCAATACGGACGTATAGCACAATGTAACATTTTAGGTTCGTACTCAGTACTGACGTATACCAGCCAAGAGGCTAAATAATAATCATGATAATTTTGGAAAGTAATTGAATGTAATTGGATTACATGCTATTTATCAAAGTAATTACTTACTTTCAATTAGTGTAATTGAGAAATGGCCCAATTACAAATTACTCTCAATTACTTGAGAAAGGGTAATTAATTACAGTCAATTACAATTACCCCTTCCCTGACGCAAATTGCAATCATGCTCATAAAGCGCCCTATAAGTAACAATCAGCTTTATTTGAAACATGCTGGCGTATTCGTCAACCCAAATGGGCATTGTAAAAATGGTATAGATAGTCCGCCGTGACAAGTACTACTCCTGAGATGCCTGGTGAAGTGAAATCTGGAAATATCCAGATCGATTTATCAACCAGAGAACACACCCGTCTCTTCCAACGTGGTCGGCCATTTGTCGGCAACGGACTATCTTCGTTGACCACGTGGTCACGTTTAATATAATTCGCACATAAACGATAGTCGCTCCGTGTTTCCTGCGCAATACAACAATCAGCCTCGCGTTTCACGAGGCGTGATGATTCCTTTGAGTAACGACATTTATACATGTTTAACAGTTATTTATTTGAGGTGATTACGCATATATCTCGCTGGTTCACTCTTTATTTCGGTTTATGCTAGCATGACTTAACGGGATGTACTTGTAAGGCCTTCGTAATGGTAGATGTGAGAACTCATTACATTTTGTAAATTCATCATCACCGACAAGAATGTGGGATATTATTTTAACTGAAAATAATTCTCCAATAATGATATTTCGCATGTTGAAACAACGGTAACAAAAATGTTTACATAAAATATATGGTTTCGGCATGCGAAAGCTCGTAATTGGGAATTATTGCTGTTGAACCAAATAAACCCACATTTGACATGTACTTTGTGTGATAGTTGTCTTATGATTGTTTTCCACATATAGACCACTATAAGGCCTTGCCCCCCCCCTCTGCATGCATAGTAAAAGCTTCGTGGAATTCCTCATCAGGAGTGATTTCATTGCCATAACCTGGTCAGAGCCCACAGTCACCGTTACTTCACCCAGGCTCTTTTTCTGTTCCCCATAATACGCATGTATCAGGAAGGTGTAAATTGTACCAGAACGGGTGTCATCTATCTGAACATCTGTATCAATGAGATTATCCACATGTACAGTTATTCTGCATGTAAAAAGCACATTATCTGGATACCATGAACGTGTGGCAGAAATTAGTTCTCTAAGAATTGGTATACATGGCAAATAATTCCAATCTCTACAAGAGCGCACCGTCATACTTCCCTTCTGACTGTCACCGGCTGGGTACTAGTCTGCTATTTCTATATTTAGCGCGGGTTTTTCCAACCAAAATGGCGAAAACCGATCACCCCAATGTCAAATTTCCTTTGTGCTTCGAGAACAATTCCCGCACTAAAAACTTAATGACAGAATGGAGGATCCGAGCGGTAGTTTTGTTGACGATTTTCGCAAGCAACTCGTCAAAATTGGAGCAAATTAGAACTCTTGGGTCTGACTTGCCATGCGTGTCGTCGGGACATTGTCGTCCATGTGCGTTCAGACTTGTGTGTTGATAAAATAATCGGAGAACCAAATCACACCGTTTCGAAATATAGTTTCTTTGGTTTTAGTGGGACTTTTCAAACTTAAGGTTCAAAATTTACACAAACTTTGTTCGATGTTTTGTGTGCTTAACAAGAACAGCATGTTGCTCTGCTCGCTTAGTATATATTTTAATATCGTAGTTGGTAGACTAATGTACATTTCCAAATATGGGAATCTTTGGAATACTTAGCTGGTACACGCATTGGTATATTTTCTCAGAAAAGCGACAATTTGCACACATAGCACGCTTCTTCCAAAACGACACTTCATGATGCTCAAGACAAAAATGGTCATTTTGATAATGATTGAACAAATGTGTGTAATCAATAAAAGTGCCCTCTTTTTGTTATGTTACGCTCTTAGTAATTCAACAAATGGTCAGTATAATCTACATACAATTTTTTAGAACCACATGTTCAAAACATGTCACCTAATTCTGATTTCCTAATTATCTACCTTTGAGATTTAAGAAGACGCCCATTCATGAAGTGGTTTAAAATTAAAAAAGAGGTTTGAGGCGGTCTTTCAGAGTTTGACATATTTGCATAAGACGCACTACAGTTTCTAGATTTGGGGTCCAGCTAGGGTATCACTATCTACTTTTGAAATCATGACTTTCTTTGAGAAAATAAATCAAAAACACTGCATATTTTAGTTTTTTTGGTGGCCAATTGCAGAACGATTTTTGGTGGAAATCATTAAAACAACATGTCTGACAAAATGAATCAGTATTTAGTGCGTATGTCTGCCAGATAATTGTAAACGTGGTTGAATAATATTTGTTATGTTGGTCCTTCACACGATACGAACAAATTCTGCAAATGGCTACCAAAAATCTAAAATATGCAATGAAAAATGTTTTATTTATTTTCTCGCAGAATGTAATGATTTCAGATGGTAGTTTGAGTGCATTCATATATTTTTGTGTTTATAAGCTGGTTAATGGAGTGTTTTTTGCAAATATTTCCAATCAAACACGTAATACGTAATTAGAACACATCTCATATTGTGAAGGTAATCATGTGTTGTTGCATTACTATATCACACATTGGTTATAGAGGATAATTATTTCCCCCTCCAAATTTATAGTTTGAAATTGTGATTTTTTGACAAATCACGAATATGGCGTCTCCTTGAGAGAAAAAATAAATTTGTCATAGAAAAACAAATCTTCACATAAGTGGATTCATTGAGAAGCTACCACTTTACCCAGTGCAAGAAATAGTTTATGTTCTCGGATCAGATACCAATTTTGCCATCTGGCACCCTTCCAAAACGGCACTTCCTGGCTAACAAGACAAACCAATTGTTCCTGCCAAAATTAATCTACTTGAACTAATAAACTAGTGAGTTTACTAGAATAGAGTATTATATTTCCAGTTATGCGCTTTTAATGGGCATCAATTACAGTTTGACTTAATATATTTAAAAAAATTACTTAAGTCCTGGAGCGAATGTTTATTTGAATTCAAATGAGCTCCAACACAGCATAGGTATGTCTCTTCACTCAATGTCTGGGTACATAATACCCGCCCACATTTTAGAAAGCTGTACAGCTATTATACCGAACTTTGTATCGCATTTTAAAAGTTTTTCGGAGTCCATTCCCATAATAATATCATAGTAACTGGATACGATGGCTATCATCACCGTCAACAGTTGCATTCTCAATGTCAGGAAACTGTATCAATAGTGGAAGTCTCAAATACACGTGTTGCAAAGGCAATTGGTCACCTTCAACTTCGTAATATCGTCAATGTCATTAATTCACGGGCGTGAATAAATACTACCCAGAATGAATATAGATTACGACATACATATTTTTGAAAACTAATCCTCTGTAAATAGTTGAGGTGACGGAATTTTTACGCCAATCAATAATTAGTCAGCCTGTTCTCCAAAAAACCCGCACATTATCTGCTATAATAGACCTTATTTTAGGTAGATAATCTGCTTAGAATCGACTCATTTCGAGTCGATAATATTCACATTATCGACTCATAATGAGGCGATTCTAAGCAGATTATGTGCGGACAATGATACAAATAATCAATCTCACGACTTTTCAGGTATACGCTCTTTAATAGTTTTTTTTCACTGTGGCCCGCGCCATAAAACGAAATAACAGTATGAGTCCATTATCTGCTAATTTCAGAATGGAATGGTGAAGGAAAAGATCACGCGATCTTTTCGACCATCCCGGGCGCTTCGCACCCAACTACTCTATTTATATCGAATAATCACATTATTGTACCTATTTCACATTATAGGTCGATTATGTGCGTATTTGCGCGAGGATATGTTGAATGAGTGGTACTGGCTTGCCTCATTTACATTATTATATATCTATACGTCAAGTTATTTTGTGATCCTCAATTCCATAGAATGTGTGTTTTATGAAAACCTAATGGTCATGCAGGTTTGTGACCTGGCTTTCTCCACCATTGTAGCATGCTTACAGTTTGTCAGTACAAGTGTGTTAGTCGCTGTGGGTCGATACACACAATCAATAGTTCAAACAATACCAATATGAAATTTACTTAATGCAGGTATGTTACGGTAATTACCCATTTAGAAATTTAAAATTTTACCGCTTGTTGGTGGCATTACACGCTTCAATCAATAATTTGTCAATTCAGTTGTACGCTTTATGATGCGTTCTTCGTTTTTAAGAGTTTCACTAGTATAATTTCATTTCATTCAGCGAGCATACAGTGCTGTTAAGCGTTGGCTCGCTGAGTTGTGTCGTGGGATAAAAGAGTTCTCCTGTGGTCTGGAATTGAAAAAGCAATTGCAAATATTGATGAATTGGTCACTGACGCATGGTTAGTTGGTTATGCGATAAGGTCACAAATTATTTTTAAAACGTGCATACTCACTCCTCTAGGATTTCCCAAAAGTTAATAAAGTATCGCAGAATCTCAAGATTTCATAAAATGGGATTCTATATAAAAGTCATCTTGTTTTGTATTATATAAATAATTTTTCATATTTTCAGTTACGTTTCAACAGAATTTGAATGGGCTTCAGTCAACTTTAAATGTGACAGTTCCGTTATATGATGCATCATTATACCAGGGAGTCGGGTCAAATTGGGACAAGTGAATATATCACTGATGTTGAGTTTGTTATTTTATCCTTTACTTGACATATTTCCCAACATCTAGTCTAGGAATAAATATATGAATATATATATATAAATACTAGAAGGTGACCAGACTTCGTCCGGGCTTTGACCTTGAATTGTCCATTTTGAAGGTCAAGGTCAAGTTGGGTAACGATTTGACCAGTCCAAAACACTGCCCGGACAAAAGTACCCGACAAACGTGCGCGTCGAAATCCATCCGGTTTTACCCGATTTGACCTTGAATTGATCATTTTGAAGGTCAAGGTCAGGTCGGGGTCACGACTCGACCCGTCCAAAACACTCAGTGGACAAAAGTAACCCCACATATCAAATTTCGTCGAAATCCCATAAAAATTGGCGATATGACCTTGAATTGACCCGATTTCAAGGTCAATCGCACGGGCAAATGAATATGCTTATGAGACTCCCCATACGAAAGTACCCCCACATACCAAGTTTCATCGAAATCCCGTGATATTCGGGCGTTTGACCTTGAAATGACCCGATTTCAAGGTCAAGGTCACATCGCACGGGCAAATTAATAGGTTTATGCCACTCCCCGGCCTTATGTACCCCCACATACCAAGTTTCATCGAAATCCCGTGATATTCGGGCGTTTGACCTTTAAATTACCCGATTTCAAGGTCAAGGTCACGTCGCACGGACAAATTAATAGGCACATGCCACCCCTCGGCCGAAAATACCCCCACATACGAAGTTTCATCGAAATCGGGTCGGCCGTTTTCGAGTTCATCGCGAACACACACACACACACACAGACAGATCTTCCAAAATATATAATAGACTAGCCGATGAGCCCGACGTTGTCCGGGCTATTTAAAAACCAAATTTCAAGTCGATAGCTCTACCCGTTTCCGAGATCTGGTCTGCGCATGCGCGAAGCTGGCGTCGCACGGGCTCGGCGACCCGATAAAATTCGTATCCGGGGCAAGATACATTCACATACCAAATTTCAAGTCGATAGCTCCACCCGTTTCCGAGATCTCGTCTGCGCATGCGCGAAGCTGGCGTCGCACGGGCTCTGCGACCCGATATAATTCGTATTCGGGGCAAGATACATTCACATTCCAAATTTCAAATCGATAGCTCCACCCGTTTCCGAGATCTCGTCTGCGCATGCGCTGCACGGGCTCGCCAATACGACAAAGACCACCGCCTGGTCAAACTACACACACGTACCAAGTTTCGTCCCGATCGGTCGAGAATCGTAGATTTGTATTAATGACAAACAGACATACAGACAGACAGACAGACAGAGGTCTTCAAAATATATATGAGATATAAACCAGGTTTCACGTAAACTTTAGTCCAGACAAGGTTCAGACCACGGTGATCACGATGTGTTACCTAACTTCGAATCGAGTAAGCTGGGGTTATTGGTCTGCACTGGTCTGTATTCTCGTCTTTTTAAACTCAGGTTTATGTAAACCATGGTTTGCTTTATTGTCATTCAAGTCTATGTCGGGTCTGTTCATAATTCGTAGCAAGTGGTAACGTACAAGTTCTGGTCACAGAAACAAGTATTTTTTTAAATCATTTATCTTTATGTTAACCATAGGAATTGTATTATATTGCAATGCCGTGTAGAGGGAATATTATCTCATATATATTTTGAAGACCTCTGTCTGTCTGTTTGTCTGTTTGTCTGTCATTTATACAAATCTACGATTCTCGACCGATCGGGACGAAACTTGGTACGTGTGTGTAGTTTGACCAGGCGGTAGACGTTGTCGTATTGGCGAGCCCGTGCGGCGCCCGCTTCGCGCATGCGCAGACGAGATCTCGGAAACGGGTGGAGCTATCGACTTGAAATTTGGTTTTTGAATGTATCTTGCCCCGGATACGAATTGTATCGGGTCGCCGAGCCCGTGCGACGCCAGCTTCGCGCGTGCGACGCCAGCTTCGCGCGTGCGCAGACGAGATCTCGGAAACGGGTGGAGCTATCGACTTGAAATTTGGTATGTGAATGTATCTTGCCCCGGATACGAATTTTATCGGGTCGCCGACCCCGTGCGGCGCCAGCTTCGCGCATGCGCAGACGATATCTCGGAAACGGGTAGAGCTATCGACATGAAATTTGGTTTTTGAATAGCCCGGACAACGTCGGGCTCATCGCAGACGAGATATCGGAAACGGGTGGAGCTATCGACTTGAAATTTTCTATGTGAATGTATCTTGCACCGGATACGAATTTTATCGGGTCGCCGAGCTCGTGCGACGCCAGCTTCGTGCGTGCGACGCCAGCTTCGCGCATGCGCAGACGAGATCTCGGAAACGGGTGGAGCTATCGACTTGAAATTTGGTATGTGAATGTATCTTGCCCCGGATACGAATTTTATCGGGTCGCCGACCCCGTGCGACGCCAGCTTCGCGCATGCGCAGACGAGATATCGGAAACGGGTGGAGCTATCGATTTGAAATTTGGTATGTGAATGTATCTTGCCCCGGATACGAATTATATCGGGTCGCCGAGCCCGTGCGACGCCAGCTTCGCGCATGCGCAGACGAGATCTCGGAAACGGGTGGAGCTATCGACTTAAAATTTGGTGTGTGAATATATCTTGCCCCGGATCGCAGAGCCCGTGCGACGCCAGCTTCGCGCATGCGCAGGCGAGATCTCGGAAACGGGTGGAGCTATCGACTTGAAATTTGGTATGTGAATGTATCTTGCCCCGGATACGAATTTTATCGGGTCGCCGAGCCCGTGCGACGCCAGCTTCGCACATGCGCAGACCAGATCTCGGAAACGGGTAGAGCTATCGACTTGAAATTTGGTTTTTGAATAGCCCGGACAGTCTTATATTTTGAGAAATACCCCGGACAACGTCGGGCACATCAGCTAGTCTCATATATATTTTGAAGACCTCTGTTTGTCTGTATTTTTATATGTCATTTATACAAATCTACGATTCTCGACCGATCGGGACGAAACTTGGTACGTGTGTATAGTTTGACCAGGCGGTCGTCGTTGTCGTATTGGCGAGCCAGTGCGATGCCCGCTTCGCGCATGCGCAGACAAGATCTCGGAATCGGGTGGAGCTATCGACTTGAAATTTGGTATGTGAATGTATCTTGCCCCGGATACGAATTTTATCGGGTCGCCGAGCACGTGCGACGCCAGATTCGCGCATGCGCAGACGAGATCTCGGAAACGAGTGGAGCTATCGACTTGAAACTTGGTATGTGAATCTATCTTGCCCCGGATACGAATTTTATCGGGTCGCCGAGCCCGTGCGACGCCAGCTTCGCGCATGCGCAGACCAGATCTCGGAAACGGGTAGAGCTATCGACATGAAATTTGGTTTTTGAATAGCCCGGACAACGTCGGGCTCATCGCAGACGAGATCTCGGAAACGGGTGGAGCTATCGACTTGAAATTTTCTATGTGAATGTATCTTGCCCCGGATACGAATTTTATCGGGTCGCCGAGCCCGTGCGACGCCAACTTCGCGCATGCGCAGACGAGATCTCGGAAACGGGTGGAGTTATCGACTTAAAATTTGGTGTGTGAATGTATCTTGCCCCGGATCGCAGAGCCCGTGCGACGCCAGCTTCGCGCATGCGCAGGCGAGATCTCGGAAACGGGTGGAGCTATCGACTTGAAATTTGGTTTTTGAATAGCCCGGACAGTCTTATATTTTGAGAAATACCCCGGACAACGTCGGGCACATCAGCTAGTCTCATATATATTTTGAAGACCTCTGTTTGTCTGTATTTTTATATGTCATTTATACAAATCTACGATTCTCGACCGATCGGGACGAAACTTGGTACGTGTGAGTAGTTTGACCAGGCGGTCGTCGTTGTCGTATTGGCGAGCCCGTGCGATGCCCGCTTCGCGCATGCACAGACAAGATCTCGGAATCGGGTGGAGCTATCGACTTGAAATTTGGTATGTGAATGTATCTTGCCCCGGATACGAATTTTATCGGGTCGCCGAGCCCGTGCGACGCCAGCTTCGCACATGCGCAGACCAGATCTCGCAAACGGGTAGAGCTATCGACTTGAAATTTGGTTTTTGAATAGCCCGGACAGTCTTATATTTTGAGAAATACCCCGGACAACGTCGGGCACATCAGCTAGTCTCATATATATTTTGAAGACCTCTGTTTGTCTGTATTTTTATATGTCATTTATACAAATCTACGATTCTCGACCGATCGGGACGAAACTTGGTACGTGTGAGTAGTTTGACCAGGCGGTCGTCGTTGTCGTATTGGCGAGCCCGTGCGATGCCCGCTTCGCGCATGCACAGACAAGATCTCGGAATCGGGTGGAGCTATCGACTTGAAATTTGGTATGTGAATGTATCTTGCCCCGGATACGAATTTTATCGGGTCGCCGAGCCCGTGCGACGCCAGCTTCGCGCATGCGCAGACGAGATCTCGGAAACGGGTGGGGCTATCGACTTGAAATTTGGTATGTGAATGTATCTTGCCCCGGATACGAATTGTATCGGGTCGCCGAGCCCGTGCGACGCCAGCTTCGCGCATGCGCAGACGAGATCTCGGAAACGGGTGGAGCTATCGACTTGAAATTTGGTATGTGAATGTATCTTGCCCCGGATACGAATTTTATCGGGTCGCAGAGCCCGTGCGACGCCAGCTTCGCGCATGCGCAGACCAGATCTCGGAAACGGGTAGAGCTATCGACATGAAATTTGGTTTTTTAATAGCCCGGACAACGTCGGGCTGGGTAGAGCTGGATGATAACTTTATTTTTGGGTTATCGGATCGAAAACAAATTTACAGGTCAAGTTCGCAGGTTCGGTTCACCCATTTGTGACTGAGTTATGACCCCTGTCCGACTTAGCATTTTGAGGTTTCGGATGATAACTTTAGTTTGTCCAAACACAGGGTCAAGTTCGAATATGGGTTCGGTCCGCCCATTTTTGTCGGAGTTATGGTCCTTGTCGACCTAGAATTTGCCGATTATTTTTGTTTCCGGATGATAACTTTAGTTTTTTGTGATCTGATTGTTTTTAAATGGTTCAAATTTCAGAAGACAAAGGCCAAGTTTGAATTTGATCACGGTCCCATGAATTTTGACAGAGTTAAATAAAAAGCCACCTTTTCGGTGGACACGTGGTCGGTGACCATCTATTCAAAGCTGAAATTTTCCCAAATCATTGAGGGGATTCTTAATGGCTGTTTTTTTTACCAGTATTGACATGGAAAATGACACTTGAAACCCTTTTCGTACTGACCCTAGAATAGTACATTTTAGATACAGCTATGATATAAATTCATCAATGATATCAAAATTTGAACTATATACAAGCAACCTTTTAATACTAGTATAAAACAAAAGAAGAATTCACTGCTAATTATGCACATGGTGTGCAACAATATATTCAAATTTCAACTTGCAACTTGAAGAGAACAATTTTAATTTCATGACTTCCGGTTTGTGTCTGTAAGCAGAGAATTCATTTGAGAAAATTCGCTAAAAACAGTCTCTATTGCCACTTTCTCATTCAGATCATTTTATAACATGCTTAATCACAGACAAGGTTTGTATATTGGACATTCCCAATCACAACACCTTTGATCGCCATGCAATTTTGTTTAGTTTTCTTCGTAAAAGTGAAATTACGACGAGAAAGTACTTTCGTCCAGGTGCCGAGAAACACCGAGTTATATGGCGTCGTAAACATTAGTGCAATAAAACTGTTTTATCAGCTATTTGCGGCGCAATTTTTTTTTTTAATTCGCGAAAATATTTAACCATTGACAATTAACGAGAATATGTTAAAAATCTTCGAATTATATAACAATCGTAAAAAGGCCAGAATCCTGATATTGCATTTTTTTTTTATGAAAACCCGGAAAACGTAAAACTACAACGGAAAGTACGTGTCTGCATCGATAAAATGATCGAACCAATGAAAACTATCTGGTATACCACGTTGATTTGCAAGGGTTCTAATGTTGCCCATCTTCGCGCATACATGGCGGTGCGTAATCTTTCTGCTTCTTTAAATGTGCGTGGAATAAAACAATATCGTTTACACTTCTGGTGAGTTTCTACGAAAAATAGGGTCGCATTGATGGGTCGATAGTATACACAATTCCTGCTTTATGCATGTCTAATTTTGTTTTAATTTTGAGTTTTGGGGTCAGGAAATAAACTATTAAAAAAAACCAATCCAAAACATTTTATGATTTGTATGTTGAGAAATATTACCCTCTCCAGAAGTTAGTACTCTGCTAATAAGCAATGCTCTGGCAGTGTGATGTTATTTCATTTAGCAAAAGAGTATTGGAGTCAAAACTGAGTCAATAGTTTGCTAGAACTAGCCATTTTGACATATCGGTGACATGCACCATGCCCTTAAAGGGGTACTGTACACTAAATTCGGCCATTTATTGTACCATCTCCATTTATACTCAACAGAATATATGTAACAAATGAATGAATCTGAGCCATGGATTAGTGCAAAATACACTAATGTGCTCTATGAACGATGCAAACAACATGGTAAATATAATGAAAATGAATAAATGGCTGGAGTAATAAATTCATTTTCATTATAATTACGATGTTATTTCCATTGTTCATAGAGCACATGTGTGTATTTTGCATGGCTCAAATTCATTCATTTGTTGCACAAATTATGTTATGTATAAAAGGGGATGGACCAATAAATGACTGGATTTAGTGTACAGTACTATCCTTTAACCAATCTGGGTGTTTTTTTAAATCGCGTCTTTTGTGTTTCAATTATGACTCCATATTGGACGTCCTGTTGGACTACCGTGTGTTATGCGAACTATGTAGTAGTAACAACAGTTGGGGTACATAATTAAAGAACAAAGGTTGATATGGTAACCATCCGGCATACTATTAGTGCTTGGATTGATTATTTCGATCGATGCATCTTGCACAAGTAACAATAAGCGATGCGATGTCCGATGAAAAATGGCAAACGTTATCGAACCATAACATAAGTGTATCTCTACTTCTTTGATGAGAAAACAGCTGTTATCTTTCGATGTTACGTACGTTGAATGGAATTCGCATAATAACACATAGTATAGAAGCACACAATAAGGAACAGTTTATATACATATAGATCACTCAAATCGATTTTGAATGGAGATTCCACCAAACAGGTGCAGCCTACCCCCTCCCCAACCCGATGGACATGGCTAGGGGATCTCCGTTGGAAATGTTCAAGTGCACACTTCCTCCTTAACCAGACCAGTCCATTTGCAACCCACCACCATCTGGATTCGAACTTTACAACTGGTACTTCCAGCTTTCCATTTGTGAGACAATTTTCAACTGATGGCCATTTCAGACCAAAAGCTTGACCAATAGTTGAAAAGTATACTGTTGGTCTAAAAACAACAAATACCCCACCAATTACTGGTTGGAATATCAACAAATGACAACAATTTCAACCTATATATAATATGTAACATAACATTTTATTTGCATAATATATTTACAAATTGTTTTGTTTTGTCCCTCTCCCTGATTACGACATAAACGTATTTGCATGGTGATATATGTTTTAAAATATATAATTTGTAACGCCTTCCAGAGGTTATCAGTTCTAGAAACTGAGAGGGTATTTGTCCCTTTAAAACGGCACTGTATGATGAATATAATATAATATTTTTATGTTGGGGAACTATGATGATACACATGTACTCGGTATTGGTTTTCGTTGTGCTCTGCGATACAGATAATTTGACAATTATAATTTAAACGAGATATAAAGTATTGCACACATGAGTTCTGCAATATAACTTATTTGGAGATGTTCGCGGGTCAATTCCTCAACAAACTATGAGCTCTCTATTTGATACCATGGTCGGGCCCACTGGATTATGTTACTTCCCCACAATACATTTGGTTCATTCAGAATAGCTAGGCTATATACATTAGATACAATTTAAATCCAGGCCTGTGAGAGAAAACTTTGAAAAATTCTTGTGTCAGGGAGGATCTAAATTAGGCCGTTTGCATCGTATTTTTCCCAAAAAAATCCCCGGGGATAAACCCCAGACCCCCCATCGATGCAAAACGGGGACACCCCCTCTCGTCGCTTCGCAGCTCGTGTCCAATGCCCTAATTATATATGACGAACTTTCTTTGCTAGTGGCTGGCTACGGACTTGGAACCAAATGTACCTGTTCAAAAAAATGCGTTCCAGGAAATTATGTCTTCCAGATTATCCCCGGCAAGTGACCTCCACAGGAAAAATCCAAGGTAATTGGTATTAAATATAATGTATATAGGATATATAGCACAATAGCAATGTTATATTTTTATGCCTCCGAAACATGCCGAGCATTGCCCTTTGAACATGCTTGGGACTATACAACACACCAGGCGCCTTTTAAGTTTTATCAAGCCTTAAATTTCAAGCCCAATAAATGGGGGAAAAAGCTATTTATTTTCACCAGTTCCCACGTATTAAAATGTTTCACCGCAGTGTAGCTTCTGTGGCAGGCCAGCTATTAAACATTTGCAATCTCCCGCTTTCAGAAATAGAACCCGATGTGGCCTCACAGTGGTATTATAATTAGATCACGTGGTCAATGCAATTCCCATTTTAATCATTTAATTTACCCCCCCCCCCAACCTCTGCATCCCATATATTAAAATGGGTAAGTCCCTCCCCATTGACATCTCAGCAATGGTGGGGACCATAGGTTGTATGCCGACACCCCTGTTTTAAAATGCGCAGTCCTGTACATCGAAAATGAAACACAATCTCTGCATAAATCGTGTCATAAATCTCGCGAAAACGCTGTATTGAAACGATTTTTTTTAAACAGTCTTGTTTTCAAGATATTGTTGTTAAATATGACAAATTAAATACATGTATGGACTGTATGGATTTGTGAAAATATGTTGCATTTGAAAATTTGGAGAACAAACTTCAGCTATTTATAGCATTTAATATTATAAATACTACCAGCCTTTATTGTTGTTTGTTTTGGTACAGGGGGTGTCAGGCACAATTTGCTGACTTATTATACATGTACTCCCACATTATTTCAAAAGTGTGGTATACTGGATTGAATCTGTCTGTCCATGTGTCTACCTGTCCGTCTGATGTTCAGGTCATATAAACTTGAATAGTGCTCAGATTTTGAATTTTGTATGGGTGTTCTGACAGTATGTCAGGGCCCTTTTCAGAAGCATATGGCATTATATCTGCTGTCCAAATAGTTTTTCTCCATGGGTTATGTATGCCCCTTAGGGTGTACGATATAGCCATTATTTTTGGTAAACCAACCGTTATTTCATACATTACGTCTTGTCTCACTGATGATCGATTATTTTAAACCAGCGGGAGTTGATTGGCAGCTAGGTGATGCCACCAAAATATGACGTTACGTCACATGTACAAGTTTGATTGACAGGCGATGACACGTGGACGGTCGGTCTATTCAATATTATGTTTGGTGTATGTTTATGGTCACACTACGTCATAGCCCTCGCCTCTTTTTGTGATATTTGTCGTGGCAATGAATATTAATTGTTATTCGGTTCCATGATGTGATCGGATCTTTCGTGTGTAGGGCTCCTTCTGCTTGTGTGATCTCCATTCATATAGCAAACGGAAATGTACATGTCAGTTCTCCAAGACCATTTTATTTTATGAAAAACATTGGAAGTGAATGGGATTGTTTTAATATGGCGAAGGCTTTTAAAAAAGGGCACAAATTTAGTGTTTCTCACATATTCCATTCTAGAGTAAATATCCCCCCTTTTCGACTTGAAATTTGCTGGCGGTATGCCACGTGGGTGGTATACACCGGGCCGGTGGCTCATCTCTTGTTTCCAATATGATTTAAGAAAAACAATTTACAATCTATTAATTTACCCAATATAGAACAAAAACAAATGACATTTCTGTAATTTGTCTGCAAAAATAATAAACATGCAGGCCCAAATATTAGTATTAAGGGTGTTTGCAGGGGAGATTTTGGACTAAAATTAATAAACGTGCATGTACAATTATTTGGAGCCCAAGGATAAATGGTGTCCAAAGGCTGTCAAAATTTTTAAATGTGTAAATGGTGCCACTCAATACAATTTGTTTCTTTTTCAGCCATGGTGACAAAGGAGTTGGCAGAATAAATTCCAAGGACGAACTATATAATGCAATATTGAATGACGTCTCGGAGATTTAAAATTTGACAGGACCACGATGCATCAGGAGGGTGCTTACATTGTACAGGTACAGTGCAAAGTTATAGATTCCACCACTCACTCTCTGTTCCAATTAAAAGTGCAGTACTTTTATATAAAACAGTATGAAATTTGTAACATGATTCAGATCTAGCTCTCCGTGCGAAGTCACCCCACCGAGTGCACAATTAACATGTGTAAATTTTGACATGGTATACAGCTTTTCCACTCTACCTTTTCATCTGCAATTTTATTGAATCCATTGAAGAGTAGCTAACTATTTGGAACAGATCATTCTGATATATGAAATATATTAAAGTTTAAAATGAATCTGTGTATTTAAAATAAAAATAGAATAACATATGTGAACTTATCGGATTAGGAATGGTTCTATGTAATGTATGGGTGAAATTCCCCTGCATTTGACACGGCTGTGTTGTCTCAGATTATCTGCATTACTTGCTGGTACCTAACAACCCAACACCAGGCATTTCTTGAGCGTACAGCTAGAGAATCGGGCATCACATCTATTACCAGAATGTTTCAGCCAATAGCAGGGCTTCAATTATATTAAACGGAAGAAGTTAAAAGAGCATCCGTTGTCATCAAGTGTACCCAAATATCATTCTCAGGCATTATTCAGTCTTTGTCAAAAGCCCATTATTGTATCTTCTAGTTCACTGAGGAAACTTCCGAATGACATTGAAGCACTTGTTAGTTGTTTGACAAAATATTCCTCATATTTGGATGAACAGAATATGAAGATGAAAACAATTCATGACTCTGATCATCATATGCGGTCTATCAAAGATACGAATGTCGAGTTTCGAGCAGCCAGTCAATCCGTGTCACAAAAGTATTCCACCATAGATCACGTGATGACCATTTTCACTTTCAAATCTAATTACTGTCCTTTCATTTCATTGGTTATTTTCAATTCCCAAATTTCACACAACTTTTATCTTATCTCTTGCTATCTGTTGTTGAGTGTGATCTATATTAAATTGAAAGTAGTGAGCCAGTGTTCTTCGACGAATAAAAACACCTGAATGTACATTTTGAGTGCGCAGAGACACCGATATTTCAAAGATATGCAACTTTCATGTCCCATAGACATCTATAGATACAGTCCTGGTGGTTCCCACCTGACTTCGTACATACTCCAAAAGGTTCCATCAGAACATTCAAATGACGAAATGATTTCTTCAGAAACCAAAACTTTCACCATTCTTGTGTCTTCTCTGAAAGTATTCCACATCGGCTACATGAGGCAAGCATTCAGGTCTATGTGTGCGAATATTGCAAATATCAACCCTTGTACAGCCGATTTCATATACAAAACTTTGGCTCTTGATGCTTCAGTTGCTGATCACCCAGAACTGGCAGATCGTATTCGATTAATATTCTTAGATGACGATGAGATTGTTCAGGATTTGAGACATCTAAATGCAGGACGTCCTTTGCATACTTTCGATAGGTTTTTTTTTTAAACTGGAGGTCATTATTTCGGAGATGACTGCAGACGCCACGGAGTTGCCCATTTGAGTAGATGGATCTCTCTTTATGAACTAATAGCAGAAACAGCAAGCAAGTATCACCAGATGTGCAAGAAGACGGCATGACAAATACACTATAAGACCGTCTGTTTATTTCAGCATCGATATTCCAGACAATACCAGCAAGTAATTTTACCGAGGTCAGATGTATGTGACAGTTTACGACAATGTATTCCAACAGTCATCTCCGATGCGACATGCTGAAACCCAGAAAGTAATCTTGAATGAAAGTAGTGACCCACCAAAGATTCTTCTTAAATTTTCTGACGGTGGCACTGATCATAGAAATACGCTGGGAAGTTTGAAAATTACCAACATTGCATTATTCATGACATTAGATCTTGACATGTTGATTTTGTGCCGGTGCGATCAATCCCGCTGAACGATGTATGGCATTTTTGAATTCAGCGCTTCAGAATTGTGCGATGTCAAGAGAAGAATGTTCAAATGATATGGAGAAAAAGCTGAAATCAGTTAACTCTATGAAGGATGTCAGCTGTCAACTAAAGAACCAAGTCTTAATGGTGAGTGGCAAAAAGTTGTGGAACCCGTTCAAACGATGATTGGAAATCGATTTTAAAGACTTAAACTGAAAGATCATCATGTCAAAATTATGGATCCCATGCCTCACACCGATGGTATTGAGAAGCAGATAACATAATTGTTCCCTCTGTTGAACACAAAAAACCTACAAAAGGTTCATACAAATAAAATTGCAAACTACCAAACATTCTTAGAACGCCACTGCCAAGTTCGCAGATATTCATTTCAAATAAGGAAATGCGACAATACAGATTGTTGCTCGACACCTAACACCAAAGAGAATCTCTCCAGTGGCTGCCTGACCCTGTCCTCGACAGTTCGAAGAACCATTTTATTAGCTATGAGGAAGCAATGCAACTTCCTGAAACAACCGATAAGGACAGACCAAACTACCTATATAACACAACACTGTCACGACAACCAAAGACCAAGAAAGCTAAAACTACGCCAAATGTTGTCCACATTCTTGAAGAAAATTCTCAACTTATTGGCATACCACTGTCCTCTCGGAACTCCCGCCGATCAACTGAATGTTGTGAATGCAGAAAGCTTCGAGTAATTTATAGTAGAAATAGACAAACAGATAGGGAGAAAATGCATTTAATCTCATTGGATCCAGACCATTTCCTGTGCAAAAAGGTAGTAATCCGTCCAGGTTTAACCTGTTCATCACCAACTGAAATACCATACTATGCTGCAGACCTTGGTCGGAAGGACATGTGCGCATATTGTGGATTGGCGGAGATTCACCAAGACACTGACTTAAAAAAAACAATTCAAGACAGTTCTACATATATGTGTAGATTGTATCTCTGGAGGATTGACAGCCATTACTCAGCGGCCATATGACAAATCAAATGAATGAGATGTTCACCGTGTTTGGCAAATTTGCTTTAATATTTTGTTGTCGTGAATTCACACAATTTAAAATTTATTGACCCTTTGAATAATGTGAACTGCAAAATATTGGCTTTGGCTGCACTATTTTGAATCCTAGCATTTTGAGCTAGATTTTGCTTTATAACACTCTCGATAATCGAAATACTATCAATTGATCGAAAGAAGTCACGCAAAGAAAGAACCTGCAAAGTCAGGTTTTCAGTGTTAAGTTTGCTCTATTTATATAAACTTGTTAAATTAAAGTTCCCAATAATTTCAATTGCAGTATATATAGCACTATTTAAAGGCACGTGCGGCCTTAATTGTCGAAAATATTCATATTTGTTCCAAACACTGTAAACAGAAAAACATTAAAACGCATACAGTTCCGTTCATATATACCATGATCATCGCGTAAACAGCATGTTATCATAAAGACCTACTATATTTTACCTAAGCAAGAGCCTGATTGTGTTACAGAAGACAGCACAATGCTACTGGCTAATCACAAAAAAATGGCATAAACGCTCTTTATTAGTTCCATATAAGGTATTCACCAACAAAGAACGCTCTTTATGTTTACCATCATAATATAAACAAACACCAGAAAAGTTACTTTTTATGCTCTTGTTTACATAACAATAGTCAAAAATATGACAATAACATACTGTTTATGCGATATTTCTTATTTGTATACGGACAAAGTCTGTCTACATTTTGATGTCCTTTCTGTTTGTGGCGGTTTTTGACGGGTGGAAACATTTTCACAGGATACCCACCGCCAAGGCCAACCGTACCTTTAATATAAAGTATTAATAAATTCAGAAGTCAAGTTTTTGGAGTCGATACTGGCAAATGATCTCATTCATGGTTGTGAGAAAATGTATATTAAAGGTACGGTTGGCCTTGGCGGTGGGTATCCTGTGAAAATATTTCCACCCGTCAAAAACCGCCACAAACAGAAAGAACATCAAAATGTAGACAGACTTTGTCCGTAAACAAATAAGAAATATCTCATAAACAGTATGTTATTGTCATATTTTTGACTATTGTTATGTAAACAAGAGCGTAAAAAGTAACTTTTCTGGTGTTTGTTTATATTATGATGGTAAACATAAAGAGCGTTCTTTGTTGGTGAATACCTTATATGGAACTAATAAAGAGCGTTTATGCCATTTTTGTGTGATTAGCCGGTAGCATTGTGCTGTCTTCTGTAACACAATCAGGCTCTTGCTTAGGTAAAATATAGTAGGTCTTTATGATAACATGCTGTTTACGCGATGGTCATGGTATATATGAACGGAACTGTATGCGTTTTAATGTTTTTCTGTTTACGGTGTTTGGAACAAATATGAATATTTTCGACAATTAAGGCCGCACGTGCCTTTAACTGGCAGCTGTAGTAAGCCACCCATAAAAATACAAAATTCTATGAACTAGCAATGAAATAGTTACCAGTATCTTCTCAAAAATGGCTACTGGTACTAGATGCCCACTCTATTATTTGTGAAAACTTGTTCCTTTTCAGAATGAATTTATATTTGAAAATTTAAGAGTTATTTTGTTATTAAAGTGACCATTCAAAATTATATGCCTTATGGTGGATTATTTTATACCTACTTGTATTACCTACCTTTTGGTTGACATCTTGCTCAATATATACACCTACATTGGATGAATTCCAACAATGTCGATTGACAACTTTGACTACTGATTTCCAATTACAAAATAAATATATGGATATTGTTGCTGATATCTAAATCAACCTCTGTATAAAAATAGGTATATCACGAAATATTTTGATATTTGCAAGTTATGAAACTCGAAGGCTGCGCGTGACATAGGGTTATACGAAAAAGGGACACATTTTGCACATTTAAAGGCACGGAATATTAAAATATATATAGTTTTGTTCATATGCCAAACATAATCAGCACGTAAATAGTATAGTATCGCCAAGACGTACAATGATGTACGCAAACAAGAGCCTGCTCGTGTTACAGAGGTGATGCTTCTGTTTACATAACACAGCGCAATTATATTGGTTAATCACACAAACATGATATAAACGCTCTTTATTATTTCCATATCAGGAAAACAGTAACAAATAACGCTCTTTATGTTTACCATATCCGGATCTAAACAAAGGCCAGGAAACGTAACGTTTTTTGCTTTTGTTTACATAACAAACGGAAAAAATTGACAATAACATACTGTTTATGCCATATTTCTGATTGGTATAAGAACAAAGTCTGTCTATATTTTACTATTCTTTCTGTTTATGGCGGTTTTTGACGGAGGTGAATATTTTAACAGCCTACCCACCGCCAACGCCGCCCGTATCTTTAAAGTTAGCCTGAAAATATTAGCTCATGTCTAACTATCACTATATGTAAACTCTAACAGACATCTTGTTCAATATATACACCAGCTGCAGTCTGACTTAAAATTTCACAGCTACATGTACATGCACCAGGCAGAAACCAATGTGGACATAAAAGGTTGATCTTGATACGTAGGAATAAAACAATGAATCAGAAATTATGTACCTGGGAATTTTAAGAATTCAATGTGCTCCCAAAACTTACGCACAGACAAGTTGCACATGAACAAGATGTCTTTGGTTCCAGGAATTACCTCAGGTGTGGGTACCTGTAAATGAATCCCCCAGCTTGCCACTAAAATAAAATAATAATTACAAGTACCCACTAATGAGATCATTCTAAAATATTAGCATATGAACACCAGGATCACACCACTGTACAATATTGTGTTGGACAAGCTTCTACTATTCAATGGCAAATGTATACATGGCCCATCTTTGTTATTGTGTCTGACACAGCTAGTGTGTCAACTTTGCAGTTGCGCCCCTCCCCCTGTATCCACTAATCCGGATACAGTATTTTTTCCTGAAAACTCATCAAATAATGTCACATATTAATAGGGATCTGCGAATCGTGGATTTTGCATCGTATCGAATCTCGATATCGAATCGCCTTCCTGATATCGACATCGAATCGTATTTCGAATCAAATCAGCTAGTGATTAACATTGTTTACCAGTGTTTATTTCGGTGTCTCGTGACAAAAAACCGCAAAATTCAATAGATACTATATAACAATGTTAATATCCTTAAAATCCATTGGAACTTGTGTTTTCTTTAGGACATAGGCAAGTCACTTTCAGTCTCATGAACGGTTTGGGGTAGGTTGTATTGAATTTGTATGTAGCTGTGTCATGGCGAAAATTACACAAGAAGTGACAGTATGACACTTAATGTATGTTCTATCAACTTATCACAAACCCCATGGAATGAAAGTCGCTTGTCTACATTATTTTATTAATTACATTATCTAATAAAGATAATAAAGATTTGACACACTTGGACAACGCTACACCGTTCAGCTATATAATTGTTTCAGTCCGATACCAATGGTAGTTATCATTCTGTTAAACTTTTCACCCCACAATATAAATTACACCTACATCACATATTCACAGTAATTGTCTTCGTGGAAGGGGTCCCAGAAAACAGACCAAGATTACAAGTGATAAAAGTTATCAACAAGATTCAACGGATCGAAACTTGTGCAAACGCGCTCGATTTCCCCTGGAAACATAAACTGAAAGTAGAACATTTCTAGGAATTCTACCGGCAGTGTCGCAGACAACTGGTCGCACACAATGACGTCAATTTAAGAACGTAACAGACCGATTGTTCTAAGGTTACTGTTCATTCCAAGCTATGTTTTGTCGCGCATAATGTCGACTGACATTAGTGTAAACATATTTTATTCTCTAAACCATGCACATGAATTAACAAGCTAATGGTACAAATATAACATAAAGACAATTTTATTAGAGAATGGGATTTGGCAGAAAGCATGATGCTTATATCAGCCATGTCCCCATCTTTAGCATTCACGGGTGGTGTCTTTATTGAGTATTCATAATGTTCTTTTCCCAGTTAGATTTTGCTTTCATGTTCAATGTTTCTATCTTATTGGCTTTGTCAGCCATCTGGGACATAGACTGTCAAACAGTCCATGCATCAGATGACCGGAATTGTTACATGTATGTGACCTGACCCCAGACCTCACCCCATCATTTTCTAATAATCGTAGCTCAAAGTTCAAGTTTCGAAATCAAAACGACAAGAGAGTTATGTCTTATAGTATTACGAGCAATATATAATACATGTATAATGAAATATATGATATTTTTCCACTTTTCTAAGTTATACTGTATAATTGGTTACTTCGATGTCTGATTTTCACACGTTCACGTTGTTTCATAGAGGCAGAATGTTTTATTTATTTATAAAGTTAGCGATTTAGGAAAAGTTCAATTTGGAAATCGTTTAGATAAAATTATGAATTTTTGGACCCTCATAAATAAATCTATATTCTCTTCCAATGATAGTTTGTGGCTTCCATGTAGTAAGGTTTCTACTCCTGGTCTTGTTATTAATCCCCCAAAACACCTATCTCTTTCAACCAAATATCTGCGACAATAAAAAAGAAAATGTTCTGGTGTGGCACCACAAATACATAACGGACTATCTCTCAGATGGTTGCTGAAAAGATCATAGTTTAAATTACTGCATTCCAGTCTTAATCGGCAATGGTATATCTGACTTGCTCTCGTATATGCATATTCCAAGTATCTAGGACGCTGTTTGAGGTCACTATTCAAAAATGTTTTGAAGTCTGATAGTGTTTCACATTTCCTCACTTCTGGGTTTAACTCGTTCCAAAGATTGATTGTGTGTGGAAGAAATGATTTCTGATAAGTAACAGAGTTGCAGAAAGGTACTCTAAGATCATCTGATCTCGTGTCATATCCACTAGTACTCGATATTTTATTCGGAACAGCATTGTATAGATAAGGGGGAGTGAGGTTTTTCGTCATTTTAAAAAAGAGCATGAGTTTAGTCTTTTCTCTCCGTTTTGATAATTTTTCCCACCCAACGTCTTGAAGAACTGTGCATTTATTACAACTTCTTGTTCCACCAGTTACTATTCTAGCGGCTTCGTACTGAATATCTTCTAGTGCATTGGCTTCTTCGCCTGTACAATTGCCCCATACTGAGGAAGCATATTCCAAGACGGGACGAATATAGGACAAGTAAATTCTTTCTAGAGTTCTTCTATCAAGGATAAATTGATACTTCCTCAGTATGTACAATCTTTTGGACGCTCGGTTTTCAATATCTTCTATATGGTCTTTCCATTTACCCTGTCGGTTGAATGTCAGACCCAAATATTTATGTGTCTCTACCTCATTTATTCTCTCGTTTGACATGTTTAGTACTGGTTGGTCAATAGGTAATTGTTTCCACGAAACAAGCAAGGATTCTGTTTTCAATGGGTTGAATTTAACTGCCCAGGTCTTTGACCAGTTGAATATTTTGTGTAGGTCTGAATTGATCAAATATGCAGCAATTGTGGGATCTTCTATAGCAATATAAAGTGATGTATTATCCGCAACATTGACATTGAATGTTATTCGAATAATCTGAATTGGATATCTGAAGTTCTAAAAAAAAGGTAATCATTTGAGTTCCGAATCTAGCTATCACGCACAGTTTAGACAATTAATACAGTGTCGATACTTACCAAAAATATATGACGTGATTGATCACCATCACGGGTTGCGATCGAAACACATAATTAACATAATACACTACTATTCTGAATGGTATACAAGTTCAAAATGATCTGCGTTGTCTAACTTGGCAACCTTGTGCTTCAATTTTTATAATTTCAGGTCACCTGGCATGTGTTGTCTAGACGCAAATAACGAGACAACACAAAAGTACACCCATTCGAAAATATCAGGATCAGCGGACAGATTCGGTGTTATATCGAATCGGGTGCCTGATATCGACATCGAATCGAATCTCGAATATTCGCAGGTCCCTACATATTAAATGGACAAATTCATTTGAGTGGTGTATCAAATAGTCTGCATGTCCTCTTTAGTTATATCATATCAATAATAAAGATAGTACTTGATTTTGTACATAATTTTAGTGTTGTAGGACGATCAGTACATGCCTGCCCTATATATACATATTTTTTTTTTTTTAAAGTTCACCGACCTACCCTAAGTTGTCAGTGGCCCGTAACCCTAAACACAGCTATATATTTTTGGCCTACGGTCATCTATGAAGTCATATATAAAGTCATAATTCGGAAAGCCTGACTACACATCGAACTCATGTAGTCTATGTCTGTAAAGCTAGTAATACACATTTGCCACATAATTAAATAATTCAACAGCCGTGTGTCAATTCCCCCCACTGACCATTTTCACTTTCAAAGCTTTCTTGAATCTAATTACTGTCCTTCCATTTCATTGGTTATCTTCGATTCCTAAATCTCGCACCTTATGTGATCTCTTGCTATATGTGTGAAGTATATTAAATTCACGACTGAGTTATCTAAAATAACAAACCAGCCAAAATTCACACCTAACTCGCCCCGAACGGCCTTATGTCGTTCGGGAAATTTGAGCCTTCAGGAAGAGAACTTACCAAAAAGCCACAATAGGCTTGTTGTCTCATCCCATTCCAATCACCCATAATCATCTATTAACATTTTGTTAAAATATTAATAATTTTTTTGTTGTATAGGGAGTAAAATAAATATTGTTTATATCAATTTATAACTGCTCAATCAGATCACAAATATACGAGCACAATTAATCATCCTAATACTCCAAAGAAAGGTGTGAATATCTAAAATATACCCACGGTTTTAACAATAGAGGTGTGCTATAAACACTGCTAATCGTCAATCAAGGGAGGGTATATATGCCAATATAGATTCGCGCATATAATGGTCACCATCGTGTTATAGAGCGCCGCACTTAAAAGGCTATGCAATTTTGATGTAAAATAAGAGAAAACGTATATTCCTCGAGACATACAACACCTGCGTGTGGACTAAAAGCATAAGTTAATACTTAGTTTTTTGTTCACAATACATTGCACGTCGCTGGATTGCTAGCGTATACTATACAATATATGTTGCATTTAAGTTGGATTTGTTATTTGAGCATTATACTGACATTTAAAGATCAACGACCGCTTGCCACTACAAAACTACATGCACCGTTGATACGTGTTCTATACCAGAAAACCAGCCTGTTCTCTCGAAACAGAAATATATATATTTTTTGAAAATAATTTATATCAGCATGTTCTCTCGAAACCCCGCACACTATCTGCTTATCAATAACTTGTTTAAGGTACATTATCTGCTTAGAATCGACTTAATTTGAGTCGATAATGTGCTGAAAATGAAAACATTTTAGTCACATTATCGCTTCATAATGAAGCGATTCTAAGCAGATTATGTGCGGACAATGACAGAAGTAAATCAACTTATGACTGTTCAGTGTGTACGCTCTTTAACATGTGTTTTGAATGTGGCGCACCATAAAACTAAAAAAAACTGGTAACAGTCCATTATCTGCTTATTTCAGAATAAAATAATCACATTATGTACTATTTCACATTATAGGTCGATTATGTGCGTATTTCTGCGAAGATATGTTGAGAAAATAATTGCCCAGTAACAGGATGTTCTGATAGTCATATATCAACTTTCAAAGGGGAGGTTTATTTTTATCACGCTAGCAGAAATTCCAATGATCGTCTTTGCCAAAGAACGAACATGCTTTCATTTACCAAAAAGCAGTAGATAATGAAGAGCGTTCTCTATATTGTTCTCCTTTTCAACGTAAACTGATTGATGCATTTGTGAGTTTTCGCAAAACCTGTTGCTATACAAAGGATGGTGATTGAAGGTATATATTTTTCATTTTGGCTACATGGAAAGCTGAAAATTGGCTTAGGAAAGTTGGACTAATTTGATGTCAAATCCTACCGCCCTTAAGTGCAGAAAAAGCTATAACATACTATTTGTATGGGGACAGAAACCAACCGGGGCATACGACAGTGAAATGCATATTTTTTGTCTATCCCTTTTCTTATCAAGGATCACACGGGTCAATAACGAAACCTGAAGCGCACCATCGCAAAGTTTATATAATATACGCTTGTACCCTAGCGAAACAACTAGCAATTGAACGCGAGGCGAATCAGAATATACATGTAGTTCAATTATCACTGAACCACTTCCCCGCCATTCTTACAGCATATGAAATATTATGCTTAATCGTTCGGTCATTGGTGTCGTTTAGATCTAAACCTGGCTACATGTATCGACATTATTCAAAGACCCAAACTGATAAAAACTTTTGAGTGTGTGTTTGTGCACAAACACGGGAACACGGGGAGATCCCTACATAAGTCCTAAAAATAATGTCAATTCACCTACCTCACATAATATGCCATCACTTTCCCAGGATAATACGCAAATTTTATAGGCGAAAGACACCGGCATGATGAACAACGAATACAATAGGTCATATGTCACGAGACTCATGATGTACACGTTGTGATTGTTATCGCGTAATGCTCTGCTGCTGACATACACTACAACCACAGACATGTTCAGAAAAAACGATGACAGGCTCAGAATTAATAAAATCGATCCTTCGATCCAATCGACAGGTTCTATCCTGCAACTGTAAGTCAAATTCTCGCCCATTTGGTCCATCAGTGTCCCCCGCCCTGTAGCAGCCAATGTGGTATGCTAGTTTGTGGCGAGCGAATGTTGCACCACGGCTCTTTTGTCCAGAGAATATCGATGTAGTTCTCTTTATCTTGTTGTATTGGTAGTTGACGTTCGCGGTTAGTTCTGAATGTCAGTGCACAATATTATAGCGGTAAATATTTATTTTGTTCCGTTGGTTTAAACATTTATTTTACCAAATAAACATGGCAACGGGATTGGTGACCAAGTGGTGATCACACAGATAGATATTCAATACAATAGTAGCCCGATAACAGTGCTTATATACAGAAGAAAATACACAACGAAAGTGATTCTCTTTCCGCTGACATAGACATAGACAAATTTAATGCACTACTACTGTTATGTACATGATAAACATAAGAAAATAAAAATAATGGTGTAATATAATAGCTGTAAAATCAATGTAACACACGGAAGCATTGCTTATGTATACACCAAACAAGGACTGGACAATCTCATAAATGCTATGATATGACATACGAATGACAACATCGTTCTGTGGAGATTCGGATTGTTCTGTACAACAAGCAAGGTTGTCGTCTTCAATGAGATCAGACACGTGCATGGTTGTCAATATAGACACTGGCTGCTCGGATCAGATAAAATTAAATACCAATGGGGCATTAACATTGGTTTTCTTCATGTCAAATGTCAAACAGTTCCCCACACTTCTGATGTGGCAAGAAAACTTCGTGAAACGTTTTTCTCTACGATTGGCCACGGTTCTCTCAAATGTGCTACTCTTCTGACTATGGGCCATCTATTGCGAACGGCCTTATATGGCACTGAACGCATTAAGTAAGCACATACATTACCGAAGGATGTGTCTTGCCCTTGGATTAATCGTCAACTTCCCGATCAGAAAGAAATGCATACAATTATACGGAAATTATGATTTCTCTGAAATTTGTTTTACATACCTCCTGAACACCAAGCTCCACTTAAACTTTTCACTTTCGTCATCCAGTCTTTCCCTTATTCGGAGCAGTATAGTCATTTCGATATTGCGGAGAACTTTTTATTCCACGGCGACTTCCCTGATCGTGGAAGACACTATTGTCAAATAAATCTACCTGTCACAACTGAATCCAGTGATAGGAAATTTTCTGTCGTTAGAAAAGTACTTTCGGCCCTTCAACAGCTGGGGACTCGTCTATGGGAAAACAGTATTAAACAACCACGGTTGGTGTGTTCCTCTAATTGGACGGGTTATCTAGAGATGACCTTCTTGCTATAATACTCGGGGAAGATATGATCCACACTTAACATACCCCATCCAGTGATGCCACACTTTGATAATTGATGTAACAATTGTGTGCCTATGTGCAGACTGGTGACAAACAAATATCCAATGTAACATTCATACGATTTGTTATGGTCAAAATAGTGAACTCTGCCTAAAACCCACAGTCATGTGAGATATTAGATATTAGACGAGCACACCGGTACTTTTTTCTATTTTCCGTTTTTCTTTCTGCGAATGTAATAATAGCACATAATGGTATATATGTTTTTGTATAGACATTTGCTTGTGACATTCATCTTATATGTGTCTGTTAATGATGGTGTACTTGTATATAATAATATGTCCCCAGTTGAAGGCAATCAATAAATACAGAATATATACGCACTGACTAGATTTAAATCTCAGTTTTCCGCTTCTGTAATAAACTTACTCAAGATTCCGTTTTTATTTTTGATGTCATTCTTTCTGTGGAACCCCCGCGATATTTGTTCAATATAATTTATCAACACGGACCCCGGTCATTGTAACGTTGGCATTGTCCATCCTGTTTCATCGAAAATTAGCACGTTATGGGCTTATAATAGGGTGTGTTTTAAGTTCATAATCGGCGTAGGGTCGCCTTACACGTATTTTGAATTCACAACAAACTGAACCTGAGAGTTTTATTGCCATTATCGACTCATAATGACTAAGTTTATTATGTGCGGAAAAGAACACGAATAAGCCCACTCACGACTTCACAGATGTGTGTTCCTCAAAATATGTATTCACTGTGGTCTGTGCCATCAAACGGAATAAGACATAAGTCCAATATCAGCTTATCTCAGAATCATGTAATCCAATATGAACATATGTGAATATTATATGTCGAACCTATTTCCGCGAGGATATGTTTTGCATTGTAAGATATAATGAGTTTCAACCTCTGTCAGTTCAGCCACTGTTTACATATTCGATTATCCATTAGAAATCATAGCGGTTTTCGCTCTCCTATTCATTCAGTATCTAGACTGAGGACACAAGCTTTAATATACTGCGAACGAGAAATTTATCGAAAAGTTAAAACCTTTAAAGAATTATTTCAATGGGATAATAGTGTATGCAATATATGTTTTCGGTTAGAAAATGGTCCTTTCGAAGTTTTTAATGCAATCGTGTTTTATTTTTAGTGCGAAAATTGGGTGTTCAATATTGATTTACCACTAAACTTAGATCGATTCCAAAACAAGAATACGACAGAAATGTGTCGGACATCACAGCTGATTGAATGGTGTAGGGCTCGCTGGTAAAAAATTAGTGAGAAATATGGAATTTATGAAAAAACATATCGTATCAGATCGAAGGGAAGTCGCCGCCTCCATTACTAACTGTTTATCGGAAGATTGACGTTCGCTTCGGTTTTTACACTGGATTAGATTTTGCGAAAACTGTCAACAAAGTGTTTCTCAAGAGGCTGTTGTGTCAAAGCGGGCGAGACAATTGAGCCCCTCGTCTGAAGTCAAATTTGATATTGACGAACTTTGAAAGTCATTTGTGAACAGTTTATCTCTTCCCTCAAAAGAATAATGCAAACGGACCATTAAATCATATATTGGTACAATCGGAATGGCAATCGCGAGTACGAGACGATCCTGATTTTATACAATTTAACATTTTTAAGCCAGAACTTGCCCTTTCTCATATTTGGTCAATCTGCAGAAACCACTCCTCGGCCAAATAAGACTTGTTAATGTATTCATTGTGGTCCGCGCCATAGAACGGAATAACGGGTATAAGTTCCTCTATGGGTTTATTTCAGAATCAAATAAGTATGAGCCTATGTGAAGATTTAGGTCCAACATGAACCTACAGGAGGATATCTATTGTTGACTGTTTATTACCTATGCATGTATGTTTTTGCTCGTCTGTCTGAGAAAGTATATCTGATTTGGCGTGACACTTACCTCGAACTGCCTATGTCTTTATATAATGTTGTACGGGCGCATGTCTTTCTGTTAGTCAGTGTTGGTAAGGGTCATGTTATGAGTGTCAGGCTGTTTTTGGCTATGTGTGCTAGCAATTTGCGTATCCTATGTTCTCTATACGTGTATGTAGGTGGGTAATGGGTGTTTAGGCGTATATAGTTTCTTTGTTGCGCTATCATCCTTTATAGTATAACTGTACACCTATTAATTTATAATATCGTTCTTGTATTTTCCATTTATTTCTTTATATAGTGATTGATTTGTTGATCGTATTGATATAAATAAATGGTCAGCTGACCACAGTGTCCCCCGAAAACGTGGCAAGTCGATGCCGCTTTGTTAAAGAAATAAAAAAAATGTTGAAATGTTCTAAGTCGAAAAGGGTTAATAAACTCCGTAAAAAAATAATTTTTGCGACATCTATATACATGTTGCACATCTCCAATATGTAGGTAACAATACTCTGAAGTTTCAAATATCTACGATCAAAATTGTAGGAGGAGTTGATTACACCATGAAAGTACCCTCATACAGAAAATTATAAAAAATGTTGAAATTTTCTAAGTCGAAAAGGGTTAAAGACACAGTTGGCCTTGGTGGTGGGTATCCTGTGAAAATATCTCCACCCGTCGAAAACCGCCACAAACAGAAAGAACATAAAATGTAGATAGACTTTGTCCGTATACAAATAAGAAATATCGCATAAACAGTATGTTATGGTCATTTGTTTGACCATTGTTATGTAAACAAAAGCATAAAAAGTTACTTTTCTGGTGTTTGTTTATATTATGATGGTAAACATAAAGAGGTGTTCTTTGTTGGTGAATACCTTATATGGAACTAATAAAGAGCGTTGATGCCATTTGTGTGTGATTAGCCAGTAGCATTGTGCTGTCTTCTGTAACACAGTCAGGCTCTTGCTTAGGTAAAATATAGTAGGTCTTTATGATAACATGCTGTTTACGCGATGGTCATGATATATATGAACGGAACTCTATGCGTTTTAATGTTTTTCTGTTCACGGTATTTTCGACAATTAAGGCCGCACGTGCCTTTAATAACTGCGTAAAAAAAAATCCATCATCTATATACATGTTGCACATCTCCAATATGTGGGTAACAATACTCTGAAATTTCAAATATCTACGATCAAAACTGTAGGAGGAGTTGATTACACCATGAAGGTACCCTCATACAGAAAATTATAAAAAATGTTGAAATTTTCTAAGTCGAAAAGGGTTAATAACTGCGTAAAAAAAATCCGTCATCTATATACATGTTGCACATCTCCAATATGTGGGTAACAATACTCTGAAATTTCAAATATCTACGATCAAAACTGTAGGAGGAGTTGATTACACCATGAAGGTACCCTCATACTGAAAATTATAAAAATTGTTGAAATTTTCTAAGTCGAAAAGGGTTAATAACTCTCTCTCTCAAAAAAAAATCCGCCATCTATATACATGTTGCACATCTTCAATATATTGGCAACAATATTCTGATGTTTCAAATCTCTGGGATGAAATCTGTAGGAGATGATTACACCATGAAGGTACTCAAAAGTGTGACGGACGGACGAACGAACGGACGGACGGAGCCCGTTTCTATAGTCCCCCAAAAATAAATTTTTCGGGGGACAATTATATATTAAATAATTTTTCCGCCATCTATATACATGTTGCACATCTTCAATATATTGGCAACAATATTCTGATGTTTCAAATCTCTGGGATGAAATCTGTAGGAGATGATTACACCATGAAGGTACTCAAAAGTGTGACGGACGGACGAACGAACGGACGGACGGAGCCCGTTTCTATAGCCCCCCAAAAATATTTTTTTCGGGGGACAATTATTATATGGAGGGAAATGGATATATCACAGGGATTTATAATGGCCATTCGTAGGTTATCACACAAACGCTCTTTAATTGTATCAAACAATCAGAAACGCTCTTTATTGGTAGTCACAAATGAAATTCTCTTCGCCAAAGTGTTTGGTTGCCTTTCAAGTAGATGCAACGCTTGTGAACCAAGCGCTTTGCAATGAAATGTGTTTGGACGAAACACTAATTTGGTGTTTAGCTGCTCCGAGGACAGTTGAAGAATGCTGACAAGTTGATAGTTCGAACCACGACAGATAAAAATAAACAAATGAATATTATAACAGTTCAATAATTACCTTCAATAACCTTCTGTATGTCTCGTATCTAACGAAGCGACCACAGAAGTTGGGATCACTGACTTTTATGCCACTTTTAGAGATTATCCAGGGGAGTTATACGCACAGTGTTTAGAAGAATGGCAGATTCTATTTCCGATGTGTCTCCACAACGGCATCACTTCGACCCGTAAATTTGAAAAACAAAAGCATAAGTATTCTCACTAATCTCAGGGTTTCGGCATATTTCGTTAGAAAAATAATTTTTCTACAACCTTTCCGCAAGCATAGCTAACTGGTCATCCGATATCGATCATCGACCGGCGACGTTCGGTGTCTCAGGCAAATTGCCGAGCACGTAAATTTCAAATTGCAGAACCGTTTAAACGGACAGCGCGCTGCGCTAAAAATTAGAATATCGGTTGACATTCGAATTTGAAATTATTTCGCGTGAGCGTCATGTGATATAATTGAGGTATAAGACTCACGGCGGCGTGTTAAATCCTAAGAAGTAAATCAAAGCAATTTGTACTTGTTCAATTCTTGATAACAAAGCAAAACGTTGATTTCACTTATATTTTATACTCGATATATGATATATATATAGAACTGTCTTCGTGTTTGTTTTTGTAAATGATTACCGCACTCGATAGCCGGCGGAGTGATACCACGAGTGCCGGAACGGCACGAGTGGTATCACTCCGCCGGCTATCGAGTGCGGTAATAATTTACAAAAACAAACACGAAGACGGTTCTATATTTATTACATATCTCCCATATAACTAGGATGTCAATAAATTTGGATATTTATTGCCAAAATCTGCCACATTAGTGTTCCTTTAAAACGCATAGGGTTAATTTCAGTTACAAATCAAGGAACCAGTCTATCGATTCGAGGTTATCTAGAAACGTCATTTACCGGCGAACTCTTGAAACTTTGTTTATACTTCACCTGTATTCGGAAATGTGTTATAATTGTGTTTAATTCAACTGATTTGGTTCATAAATCCTCAAATAAAGTTGTGTTTTGTGTGAAAGAATATATACAGACAACTGTCACCAAAAAGTATCTTGTTGTTCATTGATGGATTTAAATTTTTAATTTACTTTTCGCCGCTGAAAGTTGGAAATTGTTGAAAGTGAAACTACGTCAAAGGATATTTCAAGGCATTCATTCACTTTAAATTGGAAATCACAAAATACTGTGAATGGTCATTGATTCACATGAATACATTATAGTTTGTCAACAAATCTACCAGAACTTAAAGGTATTTATGCTGTTTGTTTTTTTTATTTTGTGCTAAAATCGGCATTTATTACATATCATTTAATGATTTATCAGTTTATGATATAAATCAGCTGATCAATTGTCAGAATTGATTGAAACACTTCTGTGGATTGAACAGTTCACAAGTGCGCAGCTGATTTTTATCATACTAATTGAATTTACAGTCTATAACACTCTTAGGGGTCAAGCTTTTACTAGAATGTAGGGCGATGGAGTACTTTTTCAACATTTTATTGCCCATATTTAATTTATAATAATGATATTATTCAAGTAATTTAAATTGAATTAGCAAGACATTTTCAATTTTAATATACTGTTATTAAATGCACACTGGCAAAGGAACATTTTGATGCAATGTCTGATAAGAAAATTAAATTACAATTCAAATATGTTTGTCTGTGATCCACGATTCTTTAATCAGAATCAGAGTCAGATTCGATCATTGCCAAGCGTCGATACTTCTTTCGTGAACAACTTTCAGATTGACTCTGCGATATAACTTGAACGTTCACCTTAAACGTGCCGCCGTTAATAGTGGAATTTGCAAACATTCCTTGTACGATTCCTTCCTGTACATATGCAATTGGCCGCTTTTCAACTTGATTCATGATAGAAATATCCGAGTCCGATGTACCACTATATATATTACAAATGGCTTTCATTGGAACTGGCACTGGTAATGCTGGTGTACTAGTACATGTAACAGTTTCCCTCAATCTCGGCTGCAAGATACTGCACATATGTTGTTGATGTATTGATGCCACGGCATAACTATTCAAACTGTTGACATGTTTATGTCCTGACAATTGGGCGATTATTTGTGGATTCACACCAGCATGCAACAGTCGCGTACACATGGTTTTCCGCAATGAATGGTTCTTAATTTTTCCTTTTATGCCTGCCTTTGTTGCCATGTCTTTTAACATTGTTCTTAGTTTATTAATACCAATTGGCCGCGCTTTAAACATTAGCGCCGTATGTTTCAAACCATAGTTCTGATTGGCTGCAATGTAAAATGGTGACTCCTTTGTACACATAGATGATGGTCTGTTGGCAGCATACATTTTGTATGCCTTAACTGGACATCGGTCATCTGAGACACTCGCGAAAATCTTGGGGTGAAATTGACGAATGTTGTTTGCATTCTTCCCATCTCTCGTCTTGCTCAGTCTTTCGTTGAATTCCAGATAATCAGTTGTTCCGTCATTTTTCATTTCAATGTCTCCCCACTTCAACTGTTATTCTCATGAGATCCGCGGAACCCTAATAGTTTTGTGTTGTTGAACCAAACAAGATGACGCAGTGATGTTGGTTCACTCAGGCCCAATTGTCCGCTTTCCCACAACTTTTCATCATCTTCAGACAGAACATCAGCCTGCTGCGGCTTATTTCCCAGACCTGCCTCATTTAATTCCTTCCGCCTCGATTGAAGAACTTGTCTGCTGACTTTGAACATATCAGATGTTATTATGTTATGCTGATAGTTGCAGTCTCTCAGATACCTGTCAATTCCCCTATGGAATGCCGTCAAACTATCGGGTTCATAATCGCTCCCATCACTTTTCTTCAGACTTAACAAAAATCCACCAATCAATCCATCCAGTTCCCTGTGCGGTATAAGTTCAATTTGGCGGTGCTCATTTTTACATTTGAGGTAATCAGAAAATATGTTAATCGAAGCATCTGTTTTTCTCTGGGTAATTTTATTCTTCTTACCGTCAATGTAAGCACGCAAATCTCTGAGGTTTTCTGTAGCCGGACTGGTTCTGACTATGACTATGACTATTTATTCATAACTCATTCATATGATATTTACAATTATATACACAGTGTAATAGTATAACATCCAATGAGCTATCGGGGACAGCATAACCAAGAAGGTTGTCTACCTGCCGTCCCCGTTGAAAAGTAATATAACTATACATGTAATAATAATTTTAATTTATCTAGGTTTTGTCTTGTTAACTTTAAAAATTGGTATATAAATGTCTGTTTTTTAATAAATAATAGTATAATTCGTTTGTCGTTCACCGTTCATCGCTCAGTTTGTCAACTGTCAACTGTACTGGCGCTGGCAGCCGCACTGGAAGCAGTAGCACTAGATGTAGAACATACAGTGGGAGACCGTGTGTAAGCACGCAAATCTCTTATGTTTGCTGTAGCCGGACTGGTTCTGGTAACCGTGCTGGTGCTAGCAGCCTCACTGGAAGCAGTAGTACTAGAACACACAGTGGGAGACTCAGACTCGATTGCACCACCAACATCATGTGATTCATGGACAACTTCTTCAGCATGTACAGGTTCTTGTTCAGTCACTTCATCAAAATCAATATCTTCAAAAAGTAGCTGTGTGATTACTTCATCTGTCATTTCCGCATGCTCATCATCATCAGACAAACTCATATCAATATCGAAAATACCATCAGTATCCATCATTATTCTTCTATAGAAAATTGCTTTGAATAGATATACAACTGGGGGAGTACAACTCAAGCGAAAAAACGTTAACAACGTAGTATTTTTTGACGTACAGTACTTCTGCAGACGATATTGAGGAAGTAATTTGTTTTTCCATTTTTATTTTTTACAAACAGTAAGTTTATTATATTTTATATTCAGATTAATTGTGGCATTGGACCAAGCGATTGTTTTTAATTTTTATTATTTATTTGTTCGGGTGTGCGTGATGAAACTGCCGCAATTTCCTTGACCTTCGGGTTTCCCCAGATATGAATTGAAAATGAATTATGTCGCTAAAAATAGTAACGTCGCGAACCAGCCTAACTGCTAAATAAAATAGTACCACACAGATTAGCACATGTGCTGGTACTGATAATTACCACACACCTTGGAAAGCATGCGATCGTGTAGTAATCATAGATAGATATGTAATAAATAATTATATAATTCAAGCATTAAAATGACCCACATCAGGGGCTGAAGTCGGGTTTCTATATCACCCGAGAATTTGGTCAATACTGTCAATAGTTGGTATCAGGGGGCAGTGATTTAGTCCGAGGGTTCAATAATCCGAGTGTTCAATAGTCCGAGGGTTGAATGAAATAGTTCCGTCGACAGATTGCACTAGTGCGATTCTGAGAATTATCACACGCCTGGAAACTCTTGCGATCATGCGAATTACGATGATAGATACAGATATATATGTAATCAACTTTGTGATAGTCTGGCCCGGCTTGTTTCCACACTTTGTTAGTTTTTTCACGTATTATTTTGAATTGTGCGACATGACAAGTATTTACTGTACATGTGTTTTATATAAATCAGCAATTTATTTAGAGTTATCCTCCCTCTTTCATAAATGCGCTGACTGGTAGAGGGGGTAATTCGCATGTTAAGCTAATATTTAAGTCGCCGCGTGTACATTATACGATGCGGGCTCTGATTTACTACGGGTTTTCAGCCGTTTATCGATCGACTGAGTGTACAAAACGTCGGAAAAAATGATAATTATTCAATAAACCCGATGGTATTATATACCTGCCTGCAATTGGGAATTTGGTGGTTGAAAATTGGGAATAAAGGTGCCTTTTCACCTTAATATACCGATCTTCGCTGTCGAACAGTTCTTTCAGCTCATCTGCATTGTGTCTCCCATCACACAATCCTGCCCAGAAATGTAAAGTACGACATCCTTCACCCAATTCAAGACTTGCAATGCCTGAAATTGATGCCACTGCCACACGTCGATCTCCGCGGGAGTGCTCTTATTGTGGTCATAATCAACGAAAACAGTAAATACCAATTATGCAAGGCCATCCTGTAAATTTCCTATATACATGTATATAAGGACCGGATCCATTCTTCAATTGGTATTTGGTATAGAAAGGGATAACAATTTACTGATGGGATCCCACGTTTTTGTATACCGGTATCTATCCTGGAATGAAACTTAAAATTATACATCCAGACCGACCTCTGCATGGCTCTTTATTTATATCTGCACTTTTCGAAAGATGCTATATAGATATCATTTATATTATTTGTTATAATGACGTGCCAGCTTTGAAGGAACACTGATTATCAGTGTGGCCCAAAATATGACAGGGTACGTACCGTACTCGGGAATTATGAAATTTCGTAAACTTTGGAGTTTGGTCTCGTTCTGGGGAGTATGTGGAGATGTCAATGTGTACCCCGTCACACGGAGACTATCCACGTCCCTGTATTGATATAGACTGCAAAAATTTGGTTTTATACATTTATTGATGGGAATGTTCTGATGTTTTAGAAGCATCACATTTATAAATGTAATTATACAATATCATACGTATATATAGTAGTCAATTAAGATTTATTCATGAGCTGCTAGAGGTGCTAGCCTTGACAACCTGAACAATCGAAGCAGCCACAGCCGAGAAAGCGCATTCGTTGGGTGGATACCATCTGCTAGTAACTTCATTTGATATATGTATCTGCATCTTGTTGTGGCCGTCTTGTGTGTCACACGACGGTCTTGGTTTATTTTCGGCATCGTGTTGCCTGCGTCGTTTATGCTGTTGAGACCCTGGTTTCAGGTGCTTGTCTTGTTGTCTGAAGTGTTGTTGTCTAGGATGTTTCTTGTGGGCGTGTAGGTGTATATACACATAGAAGAAAAGCATGACTTTCATGTTAATAGGGTTTTCGTGGTGATTATCGATAACTAGATATTTTTCGTATACAGTACCTCCATGATATAACCTGCACATAACTGAGACAAGCCAATAGTGTATACACTGTACAGATATTCGAATACGATGTTGGTTACATTTGCTAGCAGCGGAACATTTATATGACTGGACTTCACAAACATAACATACATGTAGAATATAGGGGTTACTTTGTTTATCGTATATGTTTGCAATTATATTGTAATAACGATAAATAAAATCGATTTGAATTTGGTGGCATTAGTTTAATATCGCTTTATCAAGATGAAGGGAAAAAAACGCACCTGTGAGTTACAGACTCTCAGGCATGTCAATGGCTGGTGTCTAGCTACATTCTGATATGATAATAAGTTTCAGTAATCTGGCATGGGCATGAGTAGTTGTGTGTGCTTGTTATCTCCAGATTTTATCGAATTTCTATTATTATTCATACACATCTAGATGCCAGTATTGTCAACGGATGGGTGTTGTGTGGCTAGGTACAATATTGGTTTAAGGGCAGTGGCACATTTGTTCAAAAATTGTGGTGGGTCAGGTATATTGATAAAATGCCACAAAACGCACTGATTCTTCACATGGATATAGAACACATATTGAGGAATTCATTCAATGCATTGGAAATATGAACATCATGAGTGAAATTAAGAAAGATGTGTAAATATTTGAATATGGTGACTTTGGGTACCAAGAACCTTTATTAACTTTCACCTTTATCATTAAACTCTTGGGTCAGATATAGCTTCCATACACGTATCGGTTTTGTGTTTACCATGAGTGGAGACACCTTTCTTCGGAAAAAGGAACACCCTTGTTATAAATGAAGTCAAGCTATGGCTACCCTATTCTGAACAATTAGTCACACATTGGCATTTGCGAATATTACAATTGTATTGACAAAACATTTAATTAACTTGCAGATAAGAAACACCAGATGGCTGTAGTGTTATGATTACGTACATAATATAACGATATACCCGTGCATATGTATCATAGATAACAAAATGGTGAATGGGCAGAAATAGTGCAATCAACAAAAGATTTTTTTAAATTGATACAGGCTTTTGTATGGGATTCTTGGCATAGGCTGACCCACTTTACTTAATTGATATTATTAGCCTAGGGGTTCGTGAGAGAGATATTTGCAATGAGATCAAGACTGAAACATATATCTCATGATTGTCTTTTCATATGCTAAATTTCATGTATGTAATAGCAAAATGAGAGATTTTTCATTTTAGCTGAACTCACGAAAGTTTGTTATTCTCATCCAGTTTTGCAGCATGTTCTCTCAAAAACAAGCACATTATCTGCTTAAAATGAAAGTAGATTATAAATTTAAGTAGATAATCAGCTTAAAATTTCCTTATTTTGAGTCGATAATTTGCTGAATTTGAATTTATGTCACATTATCGACTCATAATGAGGCGGTTCTATGCAGTTTATGTGCCGACAATGACACAAACAAGCCAACTCACAACTTTTCAAGTTAACAGGGTGTTTTCACTATGGCCTGCGCCATAAAACGAAATAACGATAAGAGTCCATTATCTGCTTATTTCATAATCAAATAATACCTAATTCACATTATAGGTCGATTATGTGCGTATTTGTGCGCAAATATGTTGAGTTTTGGCATGCAATTTGTTAAGGAATATGGAATCTCAAATTTCGAAAATTTCTATAAAACAATATATATAATAAACAACTTATAGCTATATCCAAGTGTGCCTACCTGCTAAACAAACTACCAACGTATTCCAATGTTTTTCTTCAGATTCAATGTAAACATGTGTCACAAATGTGCCCAATAAAACATCTCATCGTTCTCATGGATATCTTTCGAGACCAGATAGCAGGCAGATCACATGGATTATCTTGATTAGATTAGTGTGTCACATAGGCAATCGACCGCCCCTGTGATTGGACTAGGTGACTAGGAAACATGCATGTCCACCAGAAGAAACAATGATACACACTTGTGACCCTGACGCTTTTCACTCACTGTTGACACATTTGTAAATCGAGATTCCATATTCATTAAGAATGTCATTGATCCTACCTGCTTTTATCCAATTATCTAAGGTATATATAATAACGCACAAAATTCCCACTCTATTAAAGTAATCTATCTCACAGTATGACATTGGGCATTGCCAAGATCCTTGTGGTGAGCTATTCTACAATTTCCCTCCGATAATCATCATTCGAACAGACATAAATTTCTACGCAATATTTGATGTGTCATTCTCAAAAAGATTGTGTGACTTTGAAGCTAGGCGAGGGTAATTTATTGATTTATGTGATCAACTCTAGATTGGCAGTGGCAAGCTCCGCGCAGAGTTCAGTCCCCTACGCAGGACTTACCGCTGCCCGCACCTACACGGATGTGAAGAAATGTCGCATTTATTTATTTGAGACTTGTATAGATTACAATTCATTCTGCATCATTCTGAGAAAATGAACTGTCCATATTCATTTGAAAGTGGTCTAGATCAAGCCAGAATTAATTATAACTGGCAAAACACTTCAATAAAAAATGTTAGATTTAATTAAGAAAATACACGTGCCGGCAGCGTTCAGACATCGTGTAGCGAGGGGACTGAACTCTGTTTTGTGCTTATAAAGTAGCTCATATGTTCACACACCAATATGTAGGATCTTGCCTGCTGCTTTCCCGACAATTGTGTCCACCCCACCAAGTGCGTATATGAGAGTTCTTATATGATCATTTTGATCATCCACCGTTAACAGTCATTAACTGCTGGAACACCTTGATGATAACCTCCCTCTCAATTGCCAACAGTCTGTCCTATGGCCCATATATGTCATTTTAGTATTGAGATTGACTATATGTTGACTTTTTATTATCAATCACACTATGTCAAAATAAAATATGAATGTTTTCAGTAATTCATCTCAAAGTAATCAGATGTAATAAAAACAAATATTGAGTACTTTTTGAAAAGTATTTTATTTGTTACCAAACACCTCAACTGGAAAAAAATATTTGTATTGCATTTGTAATCATCAAATTGAAAAAACATTTGTATTTTAATCAAATAGTTTAGGTATGTAATCGCCACATCACTGCTTAATGGATGGCATTGCTTTCAATTGATAGTTGTTTTCTTTTTCCCCAGCTGCCGGCTCATATCCTCATTTTACAATAATATTTCCGTTCACAGCCAATCGCAGTTTCTGTTGCCGATGCAGTGAATACATGTCTGAATCCAATTTATTGCTAATACAGAAGGTGATTTTAAATGACAGCCACGACATTGTCCTGCTAATGTTCTCACAAGGCCAAAATGCTTTGTTTTCTTCCAATATATGCAAATAATCACGGCCAGATTTAGATATTTCATGGGTATGTGAGCATGTAGCGATGATATTTGTTAAATCAGTTTTATGAAGCTGGAAGTGTTCAACATTCATTAACCCAGGAATACTTGCGGGTAACTTTTCATAATTTCAGGTTGTCCTTATCATTTGTCATTATCATTATGCCGGGTTTTAACAGTTTTATTTTTCAAACCACAGCTATTGATTGAACTTGCTTAACATTTTTTCTTCTAACACTGTGCATGCCACCAAATTAAAATGTTTCCTTATGAGTCTTGTTACTTTGGATATTGATAAATAAAAGATTAACCTCAAAATATTGCCAACAATGATTATTTGATGATCTGTTAGAATGACCTCTGTTGACCACTTGCGAGATTCTTTCTAAAGATTTTGACAGCAGCTTAGACAACTTTAAAGACTACACACAGTAGTTATAATGGATCATAACTCAGTACAGTTTTTGCAGCGTAACAAAAATAAGTATCCTTGAATAATAAGCAACTGTCAAATAAAGTGTTTTATATAATAAATGCAATACAACCAATTATACAAACGTGTCCATAGAAGTAAGTAATGCTATTTCTCAAAACAACTCTTTCGAAATTCTTCTCATCCGTAACTTACTCAAAGCTCGACCACCGTGGATTCCAACATTGTAAGTTGTGTGAATAATTGGGCGATTTGTTTTTTCCATTTAATACCATCTTAAGTCAAGGTTAAATCTGAAGACCCAGTTTCTAAACGTCTGATTGTGTGTCTAATCTAGACATTCAACTGATCAATATAAATTATCAGTAACTGATCATGCAGTTATAATTGATCGTCGTGCTTCCCATGACTTATATTCCAAACGTATGTATGAATTGCAGGTATCTCCATGAATGTTAATGAAATATCAGAAGCCGTACCATAATTCTTTCTTGGCATCTTCTCAAGTAGTAACAGTAATCTTCAGATGTTCGACTGGATCGATGTAACCAAAGAATCTATTACTCTTTCTGACAACACATATTTCCACGATATTACTTTATCGGGCATATATACAAAGTGAAATACATCCAGTGTCTCATTGTTTTTTCCCGGCTTTTGGGGATTTACTCAACCTCGTCCTAGGTTGGAAATCCTCGTCTTCAGACATTTCTGTCACGCTGGATGCCTTTTCCCAAGAGACCATTCCAGTGAATTTAGGTTTTTTTTTACGGTCGTGGTCCTGGTTGGCTCAGGAGAGGAAACTGATGAGATATGAATAACTGCCTTTCTTTTAACAAAGGTCTCTTTGCTTACGAAAGATGAAGGGTTCACATGCCTCTGTTTTTGGATCTTTTTTTGTTTGTTTTTTTCAGAAAAGAACGAGATGAACCCGGAACAGGAGATGGTTCGACAGTCTGCTCAACAGCTGTTTCGGTATACAGGTGAAAGCACTAGATGACACATCTGGAATGTCATCATCGCTGAATAGGTCGTCTGACGGATTGAAAGCTGGAGTACCATTTATGCCATTAGCAGGTTCAGAATTGACACAAGTTGAGTTATGAAGGGGTTCATGCCTGTACTTCTTTACCCTTGGAAGAATTTTTCCACCTTCTGAAGGGCCTTCCCAGCAACATTACTGGCAATGGGTAAGTGAATGTATATTTGTCTGTGAGAGTATATAAATCACTTACTTGACTAAAGAAAGTATCAATCTTCTTTGTTTTTGAAAAATGATTATGCCATATGATCGCACAGAGATGTGACCCAAACGTTAATCCCTTGCAGCCTCCCATTTTACGGAAATAATTATCAGCATGTGTCCAAGCTCCTTCGATTGTGTTGGTATTGCACATATAGCTTTCTTGAGTTTCTGTATTTATACTATTAATATACACATGTTGGAATTGCCTTGTATGTAGAACATTAAAATGTTTATAACCAAGTTTATAAAATGTGTTATATGGCAGCCAACCATCTGGATGGTTGACCCCTTTTCTACATATTTCAGAACAATAATATCAAGCAGAGTTTTTTCAGTTCTGTCGACAACTGGGAATATTAACAGTTTATTGTTCTCTTTCGATAAGTCCTATTATCCACACCTTCATCCCGAGTCGCTTCCCTTTACCATATTTTGAAATTCTTCCGAAACAACTTTCATCAATTTCGACATGTGCTGATAGTTTAAAATTACTATCAGAATCAAGAAACTCTTTTCAACATAGTGACAAACCAAAAATATTTCTATGATAAAACTTGCAGTCAACAGCTGTTAATTTACTCCAGCTACCTTAGCTGCCGAACTGAGATTGGAATGGTTTACATAATCAATGATTTAAGAGAAAATGTCATCAAAGGGAATTTTTAGAATATTCGAAGAGTTTTTTTCTAATGGAAAATTCATGGGAGGTGTTAAATGGACATCTCCGTGAATAAATGTCAATAGATCTCTTCCTTTTAGTTAAATTTGCATATAACATTGCACGCTGCACAACGTAAACTTTGCTGAATTAAACCATTTCTACGAAGCCAGTTGATTAGCTCCAAGGGATCTTGGAGAAAAAGGTTGTGAAAATTCCACGGATTAACAAAATCTTTGACATCAATTTTCCGGAAATTTGTTATTCTACTTCTAGAATTTTCAACTGGTTCTCTGCTTGTAGCCATTTTCAGTCATATTAAAGAAGAAATGATAAAGAGTGTTTGGTAACTCATTGATCAATTGAGTGTGAAGGGAAATTGTGAATGTCTGTATAAATGCCCCATTCACCTATTATTAATGAAACAAATCGCCCTATTCCCATTTATTTGGGGGGTGTGTGTGGTAGAAGTTATCCTTACCTTATTTAGTGAATCCAAATAACCCTTTTTATCATCGATCATACTTGCCTTATTCTAATCACGGAATAATCAGTGCAATTTATTATCTCACGACGCTATTCCCTTATTTAGAGACATTACGTGTTCTTGTTACCATATTTGGTTGTACTAATTATGCTAATTGCAAGTAATTACCTGAAAATCAGCACGCAGTACCCAGTGCGAAATCAGTACACCACGCACGTGGAGTTGTCGACCATATCTCTCATAACAGAATTGATATACATAGAGCATTCAACTTAAGCGTTGTCAATAAGGGTCGTTAGCGAATTAAACACATTCTTGCGATCGTCGGGTTTAACAAAATTCCAGTTGCGTGGAGATAGAAGATTTGAAAGAGGTCGAGGAAATAAATGTAAAATGTTTGTTATGATACTTAGGTCAGGCTTCGAATCGTCCTCTACACGCCATCTTTTCCCGAAAACATGGTTATTGTCAAAATATATAAAACAATCTCCTTCATCGGGAACAACATTAGGTATGTTACCATTATCACTTATCCATATCCGAATACTTGTGTTGGAACTGGAAGGTCTAAGGGTTCCATTCAGTGCTAAGGTCTGTTATAAATGTGTAAATGTTATGTGATAATTTCCTGATAAACGATTTTTGTTCCAAGTGTGCCTTCTTTTTTTTCTGGCATGTGGTATATCTCCTAACCGTGGTCATGGTAGTAAAATGTCACTTTCTGTGGTGATGGGGTGGGCTGTATCCCATTTGGCAGTCTTTGATTGTTACCTTTGTTGTCTTAGGGCTAAAACGTCTTAGTGTTGCAATATCAGGTACAGCGAAACTGACTGCCGAAATATATGGATTCTAATGTCCTTTTTCGGTTTTTTTTTTGGTTGTGTCTGGGTATCGTACAGCCGATGTATTATAATTCTGGTACCATCGCACTACATCTATCCATGCATAGATGGAACGCTATGCCGTCCAGTGGAAATTTTCCACTTGCAACAAGCTTAAAAAAGTCCAGTGGCACATCTTCACACCGATTTAGGATTTTAGTTCTTTCAACACTGTTGGGATTAGTAGAATCATTTCGTTCTCTGGATCACTTGTACTAGCGCTACTCTCAACCGGACGCCAATCTTCTTTTTCGCCGATGTTGGTGACAGTTTAGCCCTCTAGCTTTCTTGGGGTTCGGGGAGTTCTGAGCTTTCGGGAGTTGTATATATATAGTTCGAACATATTGGTCTCACAGTCGGACGTATATGCATACTGTCCGACGCTTGTATGGTAGCTGGCGAAAATAGTTGTTCTCTTGGCTTCGAAGACAGAACATGCCTCTTTTGCTTGTAATTCTATGTTCTGTTCAACTTTAAATTGCTTTTTTTCCCTTGTATATATCATATTTGTCTGCAAAAGTATTCAATAAACGGACTATCCAGTTTATATAAAATTATGTAATAATGTTAAACATAACCAAACTAAATTAATGTCCAGGCACAGGAACCATATATGTTCTCAATTCACTATCTAACCTACTATAGTTAATATATATGTTGACCAGATAGTTTTTGGGACTTGGATAACTAACGGTACTTTATGATTATTGAATGGTGATGGGAGAGGGTGTGTGAAAATGTATCTATCCGTTACATATCTGATTTTGGATTGTGAATATAATTGATGTGTGACCAGATTTTTTGACAACGTAGGTTCCCAGCTTGACTGAATAACATATTAAATTAATTATCAGTGAACATGGGTAAACAACGAATATTGGTATATAGAATATAAAGCAATCTTTATTACGTTTTAATGAAAAGTATCTGACGAAACTGGAAATATGAACAAATTAACATGGATTTAACCAACGGAAATATAATGGAATAACTAAGTAATAGTACACAGAATATGGAATAAGAGAATGAATGACAGGACATGCACTTAATTAAACTACCGAATATGCAACAAGAACGTGAAAACAAGGATTATGCCATAAATTCATGCTCATGTTTTGCCATACTTCTAAATATATATAATCATATCACTGCGTTGAGTGTTTGTATAAACTTCCTCTGAACATATATAGTAATATCAAATGGTATATTGGCTTCTATATAACAGCCATTTGTGTAGAGTAAGGCATCTAACTGAGTGTGTTTATATGAACACGATCGTTATTAGTTCATTTACTACCGGATTATACGGATTGTGACTCATTTATGAGTGCAGTCAAACGGCCTGGATCTTGACAGGCGAATACAATTTATGTGAGCGTTAACTCGATGTGGGCGTTACCATTAATAGAAAAATTAATAAAAATTTGTTTGTGTCTTAATAAATTTATAAACAAACCACGGGAAATTGAATTTTATTTCATTGATTTAAATTTATCATGTCAAACGTCCCGAAACTCAATGTATACGGTTTTATAATGAGTTTAGGGCGCGGAGACCATCAAATGTTGGCGTTAACACCTGCACGAAAATAGGAAATTGGAGGCGATTTTAATCTGTAGCACTGAATGCGCGGAACGTGGCTGAATGGATCCAATATGTTAGCGACTCAGTGATCTCGTTTATTGAATAGACACATATGCCTCCATAATGTAGATGGCAGCATCTGTAGATACCATCTTAAAGACTTATTATCAAAACCAGTATGTACAGGTATATATAGTTGAAATGGAAACTTTCATTGCGATGTGACAGTTAATCTACTTAATTATTTCTTACAAGAAAGTCACGACAAAACATAATTAATAAATAAATGTCGAAAGTACTCACTGGGACTCCATGCTGCCTACCTAACTCCGGCGTAGCCCAGAAATATCCCGCCGAACTTGGTGTCTTTATTTCTAGGTAGGCTTCAATTCCCGTCTGTGTACAAATTTCATTCAGCTGAAAAGCAATTTCGACTTGAATATGTATGTATTTATTTTACTCCACTTGGCAGATAAGACAAAACCGCGAACAACAGACTGGGAAAGGATGTGACAGACAAAGCACAGGGTTGAGGAAAACCGATCTTCACAAATAAATATCGCACTGGCGACAGATCCTGATCAGTGAAAGTTATGTCGCCTATTCACAGGTCTGTGGTTACAAGTTAACATCATTTACCATGCCTTTATGTCAAACTAACACAGTTCCCATAATCTGACAAGAATTTAAACATGGTCTTGACTCGAACAAAATGTAAATTATCGGATGGCCATTTTGGAACCCGTCTTTGTAAGATTCACATGGCAGTTATTTGTTGAATTATGTCTTTGTATCATATTTCTCTATGTATATCCCTATTATCATTTTAGATCCACCAATTTTTCTCCCTGTTCATATTTTCTTTATATTTGTCCCATGTTTCATTTTGTAGATAACACGACTAGTTCATGCCATTGGGGTGACGACATCTGTACTAGCCGGAGACGTTGTGATCCTTCAACGATCGTGCGTGGAAAACAAGTGTTTTCATCAAACATGTACGCGACCAGTCTGATTTTAGAGGCGCCACAATCAAAAAGATATTAGTGACAGGAAGACAGGGCGAGGGCTGAAAGCGTGCAGACCAAAACAAACGCAGAAATTAACTGCATAATTAAAGAACAATTGGAGTTGTTGAAGTTAAGTGGCGCAGAAGACCACCACCAACAGTTCCTCGTAACATGGGCATCAGCTAAACGCGCCAAGGAAGTGCTAGTGAAATTGCTGATCGAGATTCAGTTGATGAACTGAGGCGAGGCTCAAGTAAGACTGGTAAGTTTAAGTTCTATCTACTTTGCCAGAAACACAGTATGCATGGCTCGCGTGTTACGGTATATGTAGTTATACCTACATGTATATGGTTAAATTGTATGCATCTTTCTATCTCATCTCATTACATGGTAGCTCATCTTATATTAAATGTCGGTCATTGGCATAAATGTATATACTTACGTTTTAAAAAGAGTTTTTAGGCGCTTGCTAAGGCATTGTACCCGCATCGAGCTATTATCGATGTACTCGACCTTCCTGGGACCAGTGGCCTGTGTCGTTGCTCGGGGTTCCTGTCCCTTCACATTATTTCCTTGGTTCGTCGTCCTGGGCTTCTTGGATCAGTCAAAAAGCTGTACATCATAGTTTCGCTTAGACTGAAAGATAAGACACAATGTTTATTTTTAATCTAGAAGTTATTATTTAATGAGAATATTCTTTATTGATTGAGGGTACGACATTTGATTGCTCGTGATAAATATTATATTGTCATCTTTTCAGAAATAATCGACAATGGAGATAATGACGTTGAAATTTGCCGCCTGATAGAACAAATGAGTCAGAAAAATCTTCCTTCGATCAAATGTCAGTAACTGAGCTGCTTGATATTCCCGTTGTAAAGGCTACTTCTGCCAAAGCGGGCGAAACTCAGTTTTCCATTGATAATCTACCTAATGTTTCCGGTGCGGAGCCAATTCGGACCCAATCTGTGGAAAATATGCAAATAGATTTAATCTCTAATTTTCGGCTGTTTTTCGATAATAAACTAGAAGCGCTAATTTGTGCATCGAAATTAGGCTACCATATTCTCCGGTCACTTTCAACCAAATCCTGGGGGTTAGTGGTTTGTCGTACCATGACTTCATGTTTTAATCCCTGTGATAACTCTAAGTCAACCTGGGAATGGGTCCAACCAGTGTCCGAACAGACGGAGTCGGTTGGTTCATAAGGATTTCCCCACTCATTTGCAGGCTCTCATGAAAAACCTAGGGGATTGTCTTATTGACCTTCTACCTGTCGAATTGCCGGAGTGGCGTTCCCAGATAATTCTGCAAATGTTATAGAACCTTTGGTTAGGGGAACCACATCGTCAACAGTACTTTCGAATTTGATCCAGCTATTAAATACACGAGTGCAATATCTACACCCGCCACAAGGGAGATCGAGAGAGTTTACACCCTGGAAAATACTCGTCACATGAGCTGTCCATAGGAATTCTGGACAGTGCATCTCGCTACTTTCATTTGCTGACGACACAACCCTATATACATATGGTAATAACACACACGACTTAAAAGCGTATATGAATACCGAAATAGCAAAATTCTTCGAATGGTGTTGTGCAAATTATATATGTTACAGTAAATCAGTGAAATTAGTAATTACTCGAAATCCCTAGGGATTACTTGAAACCACTAAACAGTGTCCGTGATTACACGTAATTACTGAAAGTGTCAGGGATTTTTGGTGGGGGCAAAATTTTCGTTTTATTTTTTTGCGATGATTTAATCTATTTTACTATCATGTATCTATAGGACGTACTAATGATCCTCCTGAAAGAATTTTGTAAATCGGTTGAGAAATGTCCAAGTTACAGACCATCGAAAATTGTTTTCGTACATTGATTGAGGAGAAAGTGCTTGTTTACAAAACTCCTCCTAGACGACGCACATGAGCTGGGTTTGATTTATGTGAGTGTGTTATTCATTGAGAGAAGACGAAATGGTGCAATTTTGACCGAGATCCAAAGACTTTTGTCCGTATTAGGGAGGGGGGCAAAAATTGTCATTTTTTGTCTCCTATTTGGACCAAAATTGTTGTGAAGTATCTATAAAATGTACCGAGTGTCATTATGGGTGAATTTTGTGAATCGGTTGACAAATGTAGAAATTGTGACCCTTTCCTTTTTTCAAGTCTACAGAAAATTCACTTATTCCAGCGGAATAATATTTTTATTGCATTTTCCGAATGGGGGGAAGAGTGATTCGCACCGGAATGTACCATTTATAGGTTTTTTCTCCCAACAGTTACCGATCTACGACATCGACAATAAAAATGACATATTTTTGGCGCCAAATCCAACTGGCTAATTGATGAGCAAAGTTAATGTAGGAGCAGGTACTGCGGTATCCCGTAGGTAGGTCCCCAAAGTTTGATAGCTCTACTGTAACAGTAAACTGTCAAACAGCGATCGAGCTTCCGGTGGGTTCAGACTTTTTGCAAATTCCAACGAAAATCAAAGGGGGAAAATTTGTCTAAAAATCAAACATCGATATAAATTTGTTTTTAATAATGGATATGATAGATAGTATCCAAGTGCAACTTATCGATGTCTGCTTAGTTTAAGCTAAGGTAGAAGGTTTACTCGTGGCGAGGTTTTATAATGTTGACAAGTATATTTAAGTGCTGTACCACTAAGCTATTTTTCTCGCCAAATCCGACAGGGTTAAAGGCACGTGCGGCCTTAATTGTCGGAAATATTCATATTTGTTCCAAACACTGTAAACAGAAAAACATTAAAACGCATACAGTTCCGTTCATATATACCATGACCATCGCGTAAACAGCATGTTATCATAAAGATTTACTATATTTTACATAAGCAAGAGCCTGATTGTGTTACAGAAGACAGCCTAATGCTGCTGGCTAATCACACACAAATGGCATAAACGCTCTTTATTCGTTCCATAACAGGAATTCACCCACAAAGAACGCTCTTTATGTTTACCATCATAATATAAACAAACACCAGAAAAGTAACTTTTTATGCTGTTGTTTACATAACAATGGTCAAACATATGATCATAACATACTGTTTATGCGATATTTCTTATTTGTATACGGACAAAGTCTATCTACATTTTGATGTTCTTTCTGTTTGTGGCGGTTTTTGACGGGTGGATATATTTTCACAGGATACCCACCGCCAAGGCCGCACGTGCCTTTAAGGAAGGAGCGAGGTAATGCAGGAGCAGGTACGTTGATATATGTTTTTGTAATATCCCAAAGTTTGACCCCTCTACTTACAAAGCAAACTGACAAACGGAAAGCTCGTGTTCAGGTGGGTACATATTGACAAATTCCAACAAAAACCAAAAGTTTAAAAACAGTTGAAAAAATCACATATGGAGATAAATTTTGCTGACGAGTGGTTGTGATAGGGGATACCAACGCCCAACACTGGTGCGATTTCTTAAGTTTCAGAGCAAAGGATTCACTCGTGGCGACGATATATAGCGTAATACGTACTAAATGCATAGGAACACAGCCTACATCGATATATGGCAAAAGTCGAAATGCAAGCAGGCCAATGAAGGAGCGAGTGAAATACATGAGCATGTGCCTCATTATACCATAGATACATCCTGGAAGTTTGACTGTGGTATAAAAGCAATCCGTCTAACGGAGAACGCGCATCGGTTGGTCGAGGCTTTTGGCAACTTCAAGTAAAACTCGCACGAAAAGAAATGGAGAAATCGAGATAAAACTAATTGGATGTGGTCGGTACTATCCACGTGCAAATTCGGTTAATTTGTTTAACTTTTCAAATGGATGCCCAATGAGTTAATCAGGATTAAGTACCCGATAGATATTACGTGCGTTCACTTATCATGTAGAAAAATACTCCCGGATGACTGTATACACATAGGAAATTTAATGTGAAGGGTTAACACTATGATTATCTCGTTAAATAACAAGTTTGAAATAGTTTTGTGGGTACACAATAATAAATATGAATTGAAGACCCCTGTCCGAAAGACTTCTATCAGCTAATATTGAATTTATTTCGAATATTTAATTATGAAATGAGATGTTTAATTTGGATAAGTTATTGATTTATTTTTAGAAAAGACCTGGTCACTCGTAACAGTAACCACTATTGTTCGTTAGCTAAACAACACACCTTTTTAGGCCAGTAGATATTCGAAATGAAATCAATATTAATTAATAGAAGTATTTCCGGTCAGAATTCTTCGACTCACATTTAATATGTTATACCCTGATAACTATATAATACATTAAGTATAGGGTTATAGATATTTGTAGATCAGGGTTAGGCTTAATGTTAATATTATGGTCAGGATATAGTTTATAAATTGGGTTAGAGTTGTGGATATTGTTAATGTTAAAATTGTGATGGTATCAGTTATGCAAAGGATTTGGTTTTGGGTACGCTTGTATGTATGACTAGGTTCATCAAAAGGGTTATGTAACGGTACAAGGTATGGATATGGTTTGCAGGAGGGCAATGCATTTGGTTAGGGCATCTTATTGGGTTAGAGTTAAGTGCTGTGGAAATGGTTATGATTATGGATTGGCTACCATTAAGGTTGGCCTTATTGAAATATTAGGGTTATGGAGTGGTTTATGTGTAAGGATTGGATAGGGGTGGGTAGAGGATTAAATTATGGATGGTGATCGGGGATGGGGAATTTATATGGAAGTATCAAAATTATGCAGGCCAGAATTTTAGCCCTCTAGTTACAATTGGGATCGGGCTCAGATCTCGGGAGTCTCCCCGTGCCCATTTATATCCTCGTTAAAATTAACTTTTGGTTTTTCCCTGCTGGGGCGATTTCCAGATTTCCGTGAAGGGCAGTCTCTCTGAAAATGTCCCACCCCTGACAGGAATAACACGTGACCTTGGCATTAGCAGAGGGTGACATTGACCTATTTTTGAAACTGGACTCTCCTATCAAAGTCATTTATTGGTCACCATCTTTTCTAATACGTTGGTTAACTTAACTGTTTTCTGGAGAGTTTCAACATTGGTTTCCAAGGCGAGTATGCGCCTTAGAAACGCCATTATCACCCGGAAGTCTCCATTTTCGGGCGCCGGGCGCAATCCTACGGATACCAGGCGAATCACCTGTCTCCTAATCGGAGCCTTCACGCTTGCCTCGTAATTATCGCTGCTTTGGTCTACAGTAATGCCCTAAGTAATCGACTCCTTAAACACAGAAGAATTATGGGTAACCATAATTCTGCTGTGTTTAAGGAGTCGATTATTTAGGGCATTACTGTACCACGACCAGTTGGTCTTACTGACCTAACAGGATGACTGTCATCAGTATCCAATGAAACTTGGCGCGCATCTCGGCGAGACGATTTCGTGCCATGAATTGCAGCATAATTATGCTGATGCCATCGGATGGCTTGTTCCATGGATTGAGTGTCTGCGTGGTAACTAATTATGCAGCTCTAGTGTCAGAACAGCCTTGACAAAAGCGCAAGACTGCTTGTTTGAACGTAAAGTCTGGTTGACATTCTTTAAAGGCTCTGGTAGCCAATGCGATAACTGTCTCAACCCACTCCTCCAGAGATTGGCCGGGGGCTTGTTTTGCCTGCTGGAATCTGAGTTGGGTAGTCTCGGGCAAATCTTTAAACCCGAAAAAATTTGATTTTCCAACCCATCAATCAATTGAACAACTGACAGATAGGGATCGCGTTCAGTAAGAAGAGTGAAGTACTAGCTCGCTTTCCCTGTTAGACACCAGCAGAAAGTCTGTTGCTACTCGTCAAGTCCCCGATGTTGTGACTGGGCATATTTGGTAAATTTCAAACTAAATGCTTGCCACGAGTCACTGCCATCATAAGAAAATCACTTGGGCATGTGTGGCAGTCTATTGTCATCATGCCTCCCGTGAGGAGCGACTTGTTGATTGTTTGGAGGTGGTCCTGGTTGGTAAGCTCCCAGGCCTGGGGCTATTTGATTTACACCGGGGTTTTGTATCCACTGGTTCCCCGAGGGCGGTTGGTTAAAACCGGGGTTTTGTATCCATTGATTACCCGGGGCGGTTGTTTAACTGATTGAGCGCCGGCGACGAGATATCTCGTCGCCCGAAAAACACCATCTGAGCGCCGGCGACGAGATAACTCGTCGCCCAACACACACCGTTTGTAACATTCTGCCGTCTAATCCAATCTCACAATTTCAATCTGTTTGCACATGATTAGAACCCTGCATACTACAAGTCACATTTTGGGAGAAGCGTTTGTTTAAATTTCAATGGGGGGGGGGGGGGTCTGTATATACGCGCATGCGCAGATTCAACTTGTACATCGGGGTATAGCCCAGCATGTCTCCGTTCAAATGACGCATCAGGCAGCTCCGCATGTCGAGGCGTTTAGGAGATAGTCATATGAAAACAGGTGGTGAAAATTGATGTGATCTGTGGGCGTGACTTAGACTTGCAGAGTTCAAACTCTCTAAGAGGTCAACGGATACAGCGTACATATCTGTTAATTGGAAACCGATTTTAATTGCGTAAAGGTCGATTCCTATATAGTCGGGCATGCCCTGATCCATCGTAAACTTGGTTTGACACCAACGTACACAATATGTCAATCAAACTCTGTACCTTAAGGGGTTCGCCAAATTACAATGAGAATTTACTATAGAAACAAATTGTCAGTATATTGCTCTTACATTATTTACGATATCGAACTGAAATTTGGTATGGAAGGGGGGGGGGGTCGATGCGCTGAATCGGATATAATCGTCACCGGGTTAATCCGATGTACTAATATGTGGCATTGTCACCTAGATACAGTACAAACTGGAAGTACGTCCCACCGCGGCAAGTGCGACTATTATAGGCCAAAAAGAACGAAACAATACATTTCCAAATAGTTTTCAATTTAATAATCAGCTTTTCTCGGAGAGTGTTCATTGTAAACGTCATCCCATTCACAAAATTCGTTTAGTCACACCGATTACCCCCCCCCCGGATCCTATCTAAAATGCTATGTTATTCCACCAGCAAAATTAATGTCTAAAACTACACTGAATAAATTATTTAGATGGCCACACAAAACAACAACTTAGTGATTTCAGTCAATCGGTGTCAATTTTAAGTCCTCGTTGCCATGGCAACATGAAATTTTTGACCTATGATGACCCCCGAGTACCGGATATGGAGTGTAAAAGCAGGTCATGGATAGGGCCTATACTAGCAATGCCTGCTGTCAATTCGATTCTGTCCTATATTGAATAGTCAAACTAAATATATAGTTAGTGTGAATAATGTTCTTTTTTCCCAGGAGACCTGGCGTACAGATATCGATTCCCCTCAGGAGACCTGGCACTCAGTGAGTTAAAACCGGCATTTCGTATCCACTGATTACCTGGGTGGTGGATACATAAAACTACCAGATACATTTGGTTCAGGCTGAGCCTGGGCAAAAGCGCCTGGGTTTCCATAACCCGGCTGATAACCTGGAGGGGGGCTTTTCATAAGGCTGATGTTGATAGAACTATATCTTCTGGATTCCGGTTCGGCCTTCCGAGTTAAGATGGCAGAAGCACCCCTGGGAAACCTGGGGGCCGATGAGTCAGCGACTTATTTGAGAAGGGGGCGTGGTAGCTTGCGCCTCACATTATCTGACCTCGGCTGACCCCTGGTATCATGTAAAACCAATCTATCGGGGGTAGTCAACAAAGGCAGCTTCTTCTCAGCACGGGGAGGGGTCAAGGTCGCGGGTGATTAACCTCTTGTGTAGCCGTTACCTCGTCCCCAGACTCGGACAAATTGTCTTCGGACTCTGAAAGAGCCGGTAACCAGTTATCAGCTTTGGAATTCGAAGCTGAGTGACTAAAGTCAATCACGTTTAACTGATCCCTCGAATCTCTGAACCGGGGTACTTAAATAAGATCCCCTTGGGTTATCGCGGTTATTTGCCGGCGTAGATGAATTATCTCCGAGGCTATTTGGGGACCAACATGGGGCATTTGTTGCAGCTCTTTCCTATTGGCTGTATTCATGAAAATCCTCATGTTGACCAGTAATTAGTGAATTACAAATCATTTTGAAAATTTGCACTATGAAAATGCTGAATAAAATACAATTATCAACAATTTCCCATAGAATTTATGGAAACTGCTCAATATTTTACCAACATCTATTTATATGAACACTTTCCATTTTTTCCAATAAGAAAGGGTTAGTAAAGCTACCAACAATTCCTAGCAGGAATAGTATTCATATATTAAATAACAGCAATACAACATTTATATTTTAATACAACATACACAATACGCGAAGAAATGATGATGAAATTACAACAAGAGCGAAATCATTTCCATCTTCTGTCTTCTCCTGTCAATACAAATATTAAAAAACTAATTACTTGGGCCTTTAACAAATCCCGTATGGTGATGATGAAATTACACCCACTGGAAAAACTGTTCGAATTGAACGATGAATTTCCAGCGATAACAATACATTTTGAAAGTTAGGCGAGAAGAAATTCACTTTAAAGGCACGTGCGGCCTTAATTGTCGGAAATATTCATATTTGTTCCAAACACTGTAAACAGAAAAACATTAAAACGCATACAGTTCCGTTCATATATACCATGACCATCGCGTAAACAGCATGTTATCATAAAGATTTACTATATTTTACATAAGCAAGAGCCTGATTGTGTTACAGAAGACAGCCTAATGCTGCTGGCTAATCACACACAAATGGCATAAACGCTCTTTATTCGTTCCATAACAGGAATTCACCCACAAAGAACGCTCTTTATGTTTACCATCATAATATAAACAAACACCAGAAAAGTAACTTTTTATGCTGTTGTTTACATAACAATGGTCAAACATATGATCATAACATACTGTTTATGCGATATTTCTTATTTGTATACGGACAAAGTCTATCTACATTTTGATGTTCTTTCTGTTTGTGACGGTTTTTGACGGGTGGATATATTTTCACAGGATACCCACCGCCAAGGCCGCACGTGCCTTTAAGCAATTAATGAAGCAAAATTTTCCATGTGGAATTCACCTGAAAAATTCTAACTTTTTCAAACACTCTTTTCCCACAAAAACAATAAAATTAAGAACTCCCCATGCGAAGAAAGCTACCAGAAGCCATTGAAATAGGTATGGCAAGTGGAATTAGCAATTAAATCGAAAGAACGTTGATTTATAAGGCAACAGAACAAAACCACGTTGGAATCACGTGGACATTGGGGTAGAAAAATACGGAAAATGATCCCGCAAAAAAACATTAAATTATTGACGACAAACGCCATTGTTGTAAAAATTGGTGGTATATATTAATCATTTACAATAGAATATAGGAGAATAAACATTCTTACTATTAATACATCTTGGATCCGCATACGATTGCAAAGGAAATAAATCTTGAATAATTCTTGAATATTAAATACGTCTTGTTCGATTGGATTCTGTTTTCGGTCTGACCACATCGTGGCCGAGGGCGTTCATTCACAGCTCTGGTTTAAGAGATAGAACAGATTCCGCCTTTGATTAGCGCCGGTCCCGTTATCCGGCCAGTTTCACAACAATCCACTAGATTAACAAAGCGTCATGAATTCCCTTTATCGTCCAGGTGCTCCACATTTTTAATTTCCACGTTCCTTTGATTCAAGCCTCCTGTTAGTCTTTTTTGAATTTTTACCTTCGAAAACAATTTTGTTTAATCCGACCGATGCATCGAAAACAACATTTAACTGTGAAGTATCCAATGCACGATGCTCATCCACCCTGCGTAGACCAAAACACTTAGTTATAAATGAAAATAGCATACGACAATCCTCGAGAAGTATCGAATGAAAATGTGTCGTATCACAGAAAGCTCTTTGTCATCCTGGGTGATGGGGTCTGCTTGTTTGGACTTTGTACAGACTCCATCTTTAGTGAGCTCTTTCATACGACAATCGATGGCCCGTCTGAAGCATGAAAACACATCATCTGATTTCGACCATATGTTAAGGTTACACTTTACCAACTCTCGAAGTTCGCGTTGTAAGGCAGATGTTATGGCAACCAAGGAATTTGGTGGATGATGATCCCCTCCCTGCCGACGTATCTCCACAATAAATCTTGACTCTAGTTGGTTTCTATGCTCGACCCATTCTCGCCATAGTTTCATTGCCCATGTATTGTACTATATAGTACTTTTTGGAATCGAACTTCGAATTTTCTTTTGCTATTGATTAAGATGAAACTGGACGTCTGGAATTGGAACTAGCACTGGAAGTCGGTCTAGCGGAAAGTTACTGTCGCTCTATGGTTTCAATATCTTCAATTGCATAGCCGATATTAAATTCAGCCAAATCAGCTACATACTCCATTATAGGATACGTAACAAAGCGTATAACTAATTGGGTGTAATATCGACTATATGGGGTATTGATTGGTATTCACCGGACCAGGTTTGCATGTAAGACTCACCACATATTTAGTTGGTAAGAAAAACTCACCAATACTGGTAAACTTCTCGGGCTGTTGGGTGTTATAAATATGTCATAAGCACGGCGTCCGATTTATAAGTGAAATAAACACCACTCGCGCCCTCCGGGCGCTTGTGATCTTTACTTCACTTATAAATCGGACGCCGTGCTTATAACGTATATTTATAAACATAATCAGCTCTATATATATTCGTATTATAGTAACGTGCTAACTGTAGACATAGAAGTGAAATATATAGAGGTTGTGTTAAATAAAAGAAAGGCAATTGTATTAATAAACAGGGACTATTATTCGAATATATATAGAGAGAAGACGATGATTATTAACAATAATACATTGCTTTCAAGGCAAGTGTCTCCGTTGGGGATAGGGATTTAGGTATATTTTGGGGGTTTTACAAAGAAGTCCACTTTAGGGACTATTAATCATGAAGTATAGACCCTTATTTTAGACAGTATTACAAAGGTAATATGTGACGTGTGCACATGGACATCCGTAATTGATGTTTGTAATTGATAGCTCGATTTCAGTTTATCTATGACCATACATTGTCTAATTTAAATCTAACTTAAAATGTAAATGTGATATGTGCACATAAACATCCACGATGGCTGTCAAAATGGCTACACTTTAGTATGTCTGTTCCCTTAGGTTGCCTTGTTTAAAACAAATATCCGTTATTTAGTAAATATATTTAAACTGAAAGTTGCACCATGAACATTGTGTGGATAATGAAATTGGGATTATTCGTCTTGATTAGTAGTCCCTAAAGTTGACTTCGTCTTGTGTATAACACCCGAAATATACCTAAACCCCTGTTTTGTTCTATATCCCAACGGAGACCCTTGTCTTGAAAGCAATTTATTATTGCTTATCAACATCATCAGCTCTCTCTCTCTCTCTCTCTCTCTCTCTCTCTCTCTCTCTCTCTCTCTCTCTATATATATATATATATATATATATATATATATATATATATATATATATTTATAAAATAATGAAGAAACTCTCCTCTGAGGTAGGTGACTGCTGACGTGAAGAATGGAATAATTTGAAAATTAGGAAAGGTATCCGTTCATTGTTGAATATTTATTACATGTATGTACAAACAGCTATACCGGTTTCGGCACATCTTGCCTTTTCAATAGCTTGGAGTCACTGTTTCCACTTGGAGTCGGGAATATAAATTAAAGAACTGACTAGTGTGCAATCATACTATAAACGTATAAAAGTCAGTGACTCCAAGCTATTGAAAAGGCAAGATGTGCCGAAACCGGTATAGCTGTTTGTACATACATGTAATAAATATTCAACAATGAACGGATACCTTTCCTAATTTTCAAATAATATATATATATATATATATATATATATATATATTCGTATTATAGTCCCATGTAACGTGCTAACTGTATACATATAATTAAATATATAGAGGTTGTGTTAAGTAAAAGAAAGGTCATTGTAGTTATAAACTGACTATTTTACGAATATATATAAAGAATATGTTTCTAAACAATAATAAATTGCTTACAATGCAAGGGTCTCCGTTGGGGCTAGAGAACGAAACAGGGGTTTAGGTATATTTCGGGGGTGTCAAAATAGCTAGATTTCAGTTTGTCTATGACCATAAATTGTCTAATTGAAAATAAACGTCCGTTATTTAGTAAATATTAACTAAATAACGGGTATTATATTAGAATGATGTGTGAGATGTGCACATAAACATCCATGATGGCTCTCAAAATGGCTACACTTCAGTGTGTATATTCCCCTAGATTGCCTTGTTTAAATCAAATCCGTTATTTATTAAATATTAACAAAATAACGAGTATGTTAGAATTTAAACTGTGTGGATAATGAAATAGGGATTATTCGTCTTGATTAACAGTCCCTAAAGTGACTTCTTTGTCTTACGTATAACCCCCGAAATATAACTAAACCACTGTTTCATTATTTATCCCCAACGGAGACCCTTGCCTTGAAAGCCATTTATTATTGTTCATAAACCTCATCAGCTTTATATATATTCGTATTATAGTCCCTTGGAACGTGCTAACTGTACACATAGAGGTTGTGTTAAGTAAAACAAATGTTATTGTAATTATAAACAGGTACTATTATACGAATATATATATAAAGAAGATGCTTATAAACAATAAATAGTTTCAAGTCAATGGTCTCCGCTGTGGAGAGAGAACGGAACAGGGGTTTAGGTATATTTCGGGGGTTATACGGAAGACAAAGAAGTCCACTTTAGGGACTATTAATCATGAAGAATAATCCCTTATTTTAATTTTAGAGAGTATGACAAATGCAATATGTGAGGTGTGCACTGTAAAAAAAAAAATTGTTTCGTTTTGGAGGTGAAAAATAAAACAACCAAGGCTTGGCTTCCTCCAGGTTTGCCGATATAAGACCACTGGTTAGAGGTTTGTACCATTGACGACCTAGATGAGGTTAGATAATCATCACGCATATTGGTTGGGGTTTAACGGCGTTTTAGCCCCTAGGCCATATCACGACCAAGAACAGAACCAGGTATCAAAAAAGATCATAGCGAAGAAACTAACTGTAGATAAATCAGACAGTGGATTAGATTAAAACAAAGCAATGACATGAATGATGAACTACGTACAAATAAAAGCACCCAAGAGTAATGTTTCCACTTGGAGTCGGGAATATAAATTAAAGAACTGACTAGTGTGCAATCATACTATAAACGTATAAAAGTAGTACAAGACTATATAATAAATAACAGAAGAACACGAAATTACCAAGGATCCACATCGAAATATATAATGTAGCTTTTAAAATTCAGATTTTGCAGTGATAATGTATTTATAATATTTTATGAATCGCGCATGAACAACACGTCAAGCTGGTGGTCGGTGGGTGAGACAGAATGTCATCCTTCACCCAACCGACAGCCTTGATCCACAAATACAGTTTTTGTCTTTGAGAGTTAACCGTTCCCTTCAATCATGCGGTCAAATTTTGAAAGATCAAAAATGTATCTCTCTTCTGAGAGTAAAAACGTTTGAGCGACTTTGACGATCTTTGTTTCGAAGCAACGTGTGATTTATCTTTTGGAACAATAGGATAAAGTTCCATAGATTGTCTCAACAGAGGCTCTACTTGTTCTGGAACAGGAATAATATCAGTCTTCTCAACGTGTGTTGCAATACGTAGTGATATACTGACGAGTTTGGTTTGATTCTGAGTGCTGGCATTAAAACAGTTTTAGTAGACATGATTGCTGAGTACGTGACATGTGGAATGGATGGTGAGACCAAATATTTTTTTGGTATCTATGTACGACAGATTCTTCTCAGCTTTACATCGTTGAAATTCAAACTCCCAAGTGGGACATGACCGATCCATTGCAGCATCGAACCTCGACAGTTTGAACATTTCTTAAGATTCGAACAATCCTTATGATCATGACCACAAAGAGAATATCGTGCACATACATGTATGGATTCTTCACTTTTACAATGTTCCTGGCCATGGCCATACCTCTGACATTTAAAACATCGCAATGGGTTTGGAACATATGTACTTAACCCCATCTTCACATACCCAACATTCAATGTATGTGGATGTTCGCACCGATTGAAGGTCAGAAGATAACTGTTCAACTGAACTTTTTGACCAACAGTCTTCGTAAATCTACGGACTTCTGTAACTCCCCGTGGTACTAACTCACCTAATATCTCTGACACAGAAGAATAAGCTACATCGCGGGTTCGTAACACAGCTCAGCTACTGAGTAACCAACACTTTCTAGCGATCAATGACAAAGATAGGTCTTTTCACATTTGGGTCAAAATCAAGAACTGAGGGAATACCACATCATCATTGGAACTTGGTGAGTCATCATTCTTACGAGCAATACGTTGTTTTTTTATTTGCAAAAAGTCGACAAATTAGCAGCCGCCGTGGACTACCCTTCGAATTCTGGTCGGGCCAAAGACTGGTACATAACTGAAGCGGTGACCCGTTTAGCATATGCATGACAGCCCCCCGGTTGCTCTCCACGGTGAGACAGGCGTGATCAATACAGGATTCAACACTCAACAATCATCAGAACGAACACAAAAGAGACAGGTGAGAACAGAAACATACGTGAATTAAACAACAGAAAACAATACGTCAAGCATAAGACGAGCAATACAACATATAACAAATTAAATCTGAAACACTGGAGAGGCGTGACTAGTCGATTGATTGAGCCGGGTCAACTCAACCACACACCTTGAAGAGATGTAGGACCACATATGACCATGAACTAAGTCGTATCTGCAGGTCGATGCTTCGTGTGATATGGTCGCTCTACTACCCCCAGGACTCCTACACCACACCTCACGGGATGCACCCCACGGCAAACAGGGTGCCACATCAGGGGATTCTTACCACTTGCAGTGGGGCGGTAGATATAATCTTCCGCATGGGGCATATCGCCCGACAAATTGAGAAGGAATTTACAATAAGTATTTAAGGACCATATATTCCCAAATTCCATTTGCCAGCTTCCTTCTACCCTTCCTATGTGTGGGGTTACCGGCCGCCCACACTCCTTGCAACAACGCCGACACGGCCTCTAAGGGCAGAGATGCCTCTTGTGGCAGCGCCGCCGCGACCACGTCGTCTGGAAATGGCAGTCTTCTTGCTCGTTCCAGTTCTAGTATGGCAGTTTCCCTCAAAGTTAAGAGATATGTGTTACCATATTGACAAACAAAACTGCACAGCTACATTGGTCGTCGTCCCGATCATTGGAAATTTCATATTGAGAAATAAAATTATGAAATGTGCAAAAATGACAAATAAGATACCTGTATATGTGTATATCATTCAGAGCAAATATAAAGTGGTAATGTTGAAACCATTTTGGATTCTATCTCAAACGAAAATTATACAGAATAAAATGTACGCAACAAATAATAAATAATCGCATAAAAATTATAAGTTCTTTATTATACCGAACATTTAGATAATCACAACTAAACTCCCCGTATTACGACGAATGACATTTTAACTTTTCAATTCTGCCTTATTGAACTTTGCGTTTACCAATACTACTGTAACATATAAGTCCGCCGATCAGTGATTTTTGTGCTACTTACCTGTGTTTGTAACATAGGAAATGTGTGTTCAGTTCCTTTGCACTTTCTGTGTCCATCAGCAGAAACCTTTCACACGCGGCGTCCCTATATAATAGTTACACGTTTCCTATCCATGTATCCTGCTCGAACGTTTCCTCTGCCCACAATCCGCCACACTTCCTGCAAATCCGGTCACCATATATAAAGTCGTCTGATGTCATCGTTGTTCTGCCTATATGCGCCCTTATGTTGAGGGTAGACGGCGGATACGGTATTCCGCCACGGACTATATGTCCATCTCTCCTGTTGCCAAATTTATTTGACATTTATGAAAATTGTGAACAACAAATCGATACAGCTGACAAATCCATGCTTTTCTTTTATGCCAGTTGCACAGAAGTATTGTTTTTCCCATTGGGGCAATCGGCTGCTGGATAAGCCTCCAGCGTTGTTTGTTTGCATATTTCGTCAATCTCAATCAGAGACATAATATAATATAATATACAGCATACCCAACACGGTTACTTATTAATTTGTTAATAGATGTCGTTTTATTCAATTCATTGGCAGATCAGAGAGAATACCGAAAAACATAACGGGCGAACGGTGACGCGTTATACAGTAGGTCCCTAAATTTGCGTAGATCCCGGCTTAGCTTCCTCAATTCGCGTAGCTCCCCGTAGTAATGCAATAGTACATGCTTTATTGACTGATAAAATGGATTGATACCGCTAAATGATCATGTTAAACGTTACTTTTCATTTAAAAACAAATTAATTTCCCAAATCTGATGTGTTTGTTTGCTTAGTGATACTTAGAGGATGAAGCCTGTCTAAAATTACGTGATTTCTGATCCGGAAAATAAGAGGATTGTCAAATTACCAGTGATTACTGGCTTCGGGATAAGATATTAATTGGAGGATAACTGGATATGTTTTTGCATTTATTCATTTGGCTTTTGGAGCGGAAAATAAGAGGATTATCATATTTCTCGATTCATCTGCATGGGTGAGTGGGCATGGATGCGATAGATAGGAGAATTTGATATTTTTCATAGTTTATTGAATATCAAAACATGCAACAAAACGTTTATAACATAATCTGTAAATGACGGCACAAAACAATGAAGCACAAGCAATAGTATAAAACATATATATGTACATGTATAAAACAGCTGAAAAAGAATGGTATTGTTATTGCCCCAATTCCCAATTGAACAGTAGATGGAAAGACTGAACTCAAGAACTGGACAATATTTATTCAAAATATTTTTCATGCTACAAGGTAAGTTATATTTACATATTTATATTTCTTGATATGGAATGTGGTATTTGTAGATCGGGTCGTCCCGTTTTGCAGACACCTATTGTTTTCTGTAGGTTAGGGTAAAGGTGTGAATAATCCTCTTAATGATTACTTAGGCCTTTCCTAGTTTGTTTGATTGGATTCGGTTTTTTCTGCCCTTTTTATTATGAGAAAGAACGGAGGTTTGTGTTGAATTTATGACTGTTTATTAGTTATGGATAATATAAAATACATGCAAATAATAATGACAAAAGTATGAGGTACAAACATTAACGAATTAGAAACTTATAAATGACAACAGCATGATCAACATAACTTGGCCATCTCATCCAGGAAATATACTTCATCTATCTCGCCTGCTACACTATCTTGAAATGACGTCTGGAATTTTCTGAGGCACGATACTTTCTCTTCTGTTGGGTCACTCATAAAATAATGTTCTGTATCTTCATATATGTTCCCACAAATACATTTTGGATCATCAGTCAGGAATCGCTCAAACTTATGTGCTTTTAAATCACTACAGCCAAGGCGTATTCTCGCATGTACTATATGTGTGAGACTGTCTCACGTTTTCCTTCATAAACATAAACTGGAATAATTGGATCACCCCGTTTCAGAGTGTATTTCAACAACGAAATTGATATTCCTCATCTAAACAGTTCCATAATCCAGGACCTGATTGAAAGAATGAGTTCAAGAAACTTTTAATCGGATATTGAGAGTATACCCAGCTCAAATTATTTGCTGTTCTCATTTCGTAGTCACTAATATCTGATACCCGTCATGGAATTTGAAAATAAATATAGTTGGGATATAGATATGATAGGTGGGTGTGGTTTTAGCCAAAATCGCCCCCTTTTTTTTTGTTTGGCCCCTGCCGTTTGGATATTTTTTTCTTCCAAAAAATAAATGATGTATTATCTAGAGAATTTGCCATTTTTATTTATGAAAGATTGTCCATATTCCATACAAAAAATATTCACGATGAACACTAGTTAGTGTAACTTACAAGTGACAACAGTATAAACACGTTTAATGTGGCCTGGACACAACACTAAATATTCACGATGATCATTAGTTAGTGTAACTTACATATGCGTGAAAAACAAGTGAGAACAGTTATCGTGGCCTTAGTTTTAACAAGTTGGCCTGGACACAACACTTAACTTGGATCGGCCTAATTGCCAGCGTTGTAACAGCACAGCCGGTCGCAACTTGAGTTAATCCCCTGCAGCATGTCTGCAAAGTGAGACCAACCCATCTACAGTCTGTAGATAGCATTATGATTACTCGCCGATCCTCGCGTTTTTTTGAATGGATGATGTTTTTGCTGAACACGTTCGTTTGGTCTGTCCTGGCTTCTTCCCTCCATTCGTCGCAGTTAAAACAATCATCTGGCCATCCGTTGTCTGTTGCAATCTATCGTTTGTCGGTCTGATTTGTCTTTAAAATTTCTCGAAATGTCGTCGCCGAACTGCAGTCGATTTCTGGTCCCATATATCTGCTGCAACTTTATATTTACGGAACTGCTCTGAGTTTGAATTGTCCGAAACCGAAAACTGCGCTCTAATTCGTCATACTCACCTTTAACTACACTGTTTATTATTTTACCTAAGTCCACTAGAGGTTTTGATTTCTAGTCAACGGCCTGCTTCAGAATATGGTTTAACGATTCACAGTTGTTGTTCGTCCATTTTCTATCTAAGTTATTTAAAGGGAAGAAAACAATATGTTGATTGTCTTGGTGAAATGTCCGATTTTGCGAAGATAACGTGTGGTGTGCCCCAAGGGTCCGTTCTTGGTCCGATAATTTTTCTTCTGTATGTTAACGATATGCCCAAATGTACCTCGATGAACTTACTATCATTTGCCGATGATACCACGCTTTTCTTTTCTGGTCATGATAGGAAAGAGTTGAAAAAATCATCAACGGCTGAACTAAAAAATATTTTTGAATGGTGTTGTTGCAATAAACTATCTATCAACGCAACTAAAAGTAAATTCATATTGATCTACCCTAGAGGCAATGAGGACAAGTGGAGAAATTTTACACTGAAATTGAATAACATGGAACTAATTAGAGTTGGTAATCAATTGCGAGAAAAATCAATAAAATTCTTAGGCATTTTGATCGATGAAAACTTGACTTTTAATAACCATATATCAATGATACAACGTAAACTGTACCACACTCTCTACTTATTGAACAAAGTTAAAAACTTCTTACCAAAAACATCACGAAAAACACTATATCAATCGTTAATCCATAGTCAACTTATTTATGGTCTCCCGATATGGGGACACTCGGTTCACGCGGGCGTACTATCTACCTTACAAAAAAGTGCAGTTCGTATTATATGCAACACAAAATATAGGAGTCACACAGAACCGCTCTTCAGACAAGAAAATATCCTAATGTTCAAAGATTTATACACAGTGAATGCATCTGTCTTCATGTACAACTGGTCCAGAAATAATCTCCCCAAATCGTTTAAGAATATGTTCACGTATTCCCTTGGTGTTAACACTAGACAGGCGGATACATTAAGAAGCAAAAAGGCTAGAACATGTTTTTCAGAAGTCCTACCAAATCATTCATTTCCTAAAGTGTGGAACTCGATAAATTCCAAAATAAAAAAATGTAAATTTAGTTATACATTCAAAAAGTTATTGTCTATGGAACTAATAGGTAAATATACTCAAATGGTTATCTGTGCAAACAAATTATGCTACATTTGCAGTCGGCAAAAATCCACTTGACTCAATGATCTACCAAGGTTAACTTTTTAACTCATAATATTATTCACTCCAGTTATTACCCTGAACATCCTAGATAGCCATGTGTCACATGCACGGTGCTGTCTGCGAATGTGACACAGGAATGTCGCAACAACCTCACTATTTTTGTTACAAACTCTTAAACTTGTCCAAAAAAGAAAAAGAATCTCTATTATAGTAAAGTATTGTTCAAAATTTAACCCAGCCTTGATTAAAATTATGACATAAAATATTAGTAGGCACCAACCGGCCATCCAAATACCAAATAGTCTGTGTCAAATTCTATACACGCTATCATATATTCATATTGCACTTATCATTCAGGGGCAGCAGGAAGACGGCCATCTAGGTCATGCTGCTCCTGTGCAATAATACAATTTTGTTCACTACTTTGTCAATGTATCGTATATTATTGTGCAAATAAAGATCTATCTATCTATATATCTGCCATCAGGTTTGGTGTTTGTGTTAATGTCTCGTAGTTTTCTCTCAATATCGGTGTCAGTCTAAAAATGTAGGTGCTGTCAAATTCAATATTATTGCTCTTTCACTTTTCTCCAACGAAAATTGCAGAAAAATCAGAAGATGTAAGGCCATCATCACCGAATATGTCGTCCAAAATTAAATTCCGTTGTGTTCTTGTTCCAATACAATCCCCAAGTTGATGAATTACATTTTTGCGAAGATGACGCGTACATGATATTTTATTGATATTCTTAAATCCGAATGCAGATCCCAATTTGATGGCCTTCTTGTCGTCGCTACATATGCTGGGTGAAGATGGACTGTCGTTTAAAACTGCTGATAATTCCGAGAAGAATGTGCCGAATGTTGTCCAGTCTGAATTTGCGTGGAAAACTGGTCCAGGAATAATCGGATGCTCTGATGAATCGCTGCGAGTTATGGCGAGATGTTTAAAGCGATCTACTGTTCCGTGCACCTGACCCAGTTTGAATGTTTTATCAAAACCTAGAACTGTCGTCATGGCTGTCTGATGGCTACAACAGAAACGTTTGATGTCCATTATTTGTTCCTTTGTGTACATGATGACGATCGGCACCTTGTCCTTCGTATGTATGACCTTCTGTACAAACAGGTGAGTCTGAACCAGATGTTCTAGATGAACCACATGGTCGGAGAAATTTGCTAAATGTTGGCCACACGAACCGTTATCTGTTTTCTTCTGTCTATATTTTGCTGTTTGATCTTGCCTTAAATTCTTTGGCGCGCTGAAAATGTCGGATTCCGTGGCAACCATGTGACTGTAAATCGTGTGAGGTGGTTGCTGTTTGGTCGTCTCCTTTATTTTGTCGATTGTGATTATCGGCGTCTGAATGTATACGTCCTATCGATGTCTTCGTACTTTTTTTCATGGCGAACATGGCCAGGAAACTTTCCAATATATCCACACAAACATCATCACCAACCCAAGTGATGCGTCGTTGATAATCCCGAGAAATCGCTAGTTTAGAATAACGTCGTTGAACAATTAAAGCATACTCTTTTGCTGGTTGTGGATCTAACGCGGTGTAAACTGTTTTCTTGTCATTCCGACGTTTTAGAGATAATTTGTCATCATTTTTCGCGACTTCTGTTCGACTACCATTAGATCCTCGAATGAAATAACAGTCGGCGAACAGGATTTGGACACCCACGCACCACAGTTGTCCCACCAAACACATTTCTGTCCTCGTGACTTCCTATCCACATTATTCGAATTATCCACTACGAAATACACACCCTCCTTTAATCCAGTTGGAATACTAGGGAGTTGGGTGACACACGACGAGATAATATCCAGAACATAATTCACACTGATAAACTTACCATCACGTGTTGGATGACCACCTCTAGCGATCGCAAATGCTGTTGGGTCACCTTTTGGGGAAGTAGTCAGTGGACCTAGTAATTTTGGCGGGGAACAAGAATTGCTCAAATTGGCATTCCTAATCGGGGAGATTGCAGACAAATGTGGTATAGATGAACTAACGCCATGAACATCAGAATAATTTGGCACGTCAACAATGGTTGTTTCATCATAATCAAGAGCATCACATGGTTTGACATTAGACATTGATTTAACAGCATATGAATATGACAATGATGGAGAAACATTGATAGAATCCTTTATGGAAATATCATGCACAACAATTGAAACATTTGCAGAATCAACAATTGGTTTGTCAACATGAGGCTTTGGTTTTGATTTTACAGCATTTGAATATGATGGAGAAACAATGATAGAATGATTTATGGAAATATCATCATGCACAACAATTGAAACATTTGCAGAATCAACAATTGGTTTGACAACATTAGGCATTTGTTTTGATTTTACAGCATTTGAATATGATGGAGAAACATTGATAGAATCATCATGAACAACAATCTCGGGAGTTGGTTTTGGCTCGACTGCATTGGCATATGACATTGTGTGTGACACATTGATGTGCACAGCGTTTATGGTGGTGTTCTTTCGTTGAAGTAAGATGAAATGGTTGGGAATATAGAACTTGTCGTTTGTGTTGATGTTGGTTCTGCTCCACATGATTTCGACGGATGGAGACCTCGCCGTTCCCACTGCGCGTCAGAAACTTTCATAGAAAGTCTGTCAGACAATGTTGGATTTGACTGGTGGACAATATGACCGAATGCCAACACCAAGGGATGCACAATATACGCCGATTTGAGATGGTTTACAACTTAAATTAAATTGATATCAATACTGATCGAGAATACTAATCAAGTATACTAATAAATAATTAACAATAATAAAATAGGACAACGAATTAATTTATATCAATTAGTATCCACCATTCTACTCAATATCTCATGTAAATATACAACAATATCGATCCGATGGAAACTTTTAATAATTACGTGAAATTAGAGTAAGTATTAGTAATATTTTAGTAATATTTTATATTCTCATAATTTCTATGACAGTTTAAAATAAAAAGTATTATAAATGTTGTTAGCAATACACCAATACAGAACGCTCTAATTTGTTAATTAGAATTAATGCAAATAATCACAAAACCAATTAAATAATTTCCTAATTTCTTCTGCATAATAAAACCCGACATTACTATTTGACCAATCAGAACGCAGAGATGACCGTTAGAAAATATATACGTCCAATCAAAACACGATAACTTAATTAGCCGGCTAATTAGTTATTCATCTTATGTGTATTGATTTTAATCTAACATAAGAAGTTAAATTACATCATGTACAGAAGCTCTAAAAGCTCATAGCGAGTGTAGATTCAAGATTCTTTATTGTTTTTCTAATTACATATGTAATACACGAACAAATCAGTATTTAATAAATAGCACTATGGTGTATACAGATAAAATGGTAAGTATAACATTGAAATTTAATAAAATCATCGTAAACATTTGCCGTCGTATGTATGTCTAGAGATGGTAAGGTGTACACTAACCTGGCCAATGCCGCTTTGTATATGTAATCTCCTGTTGAACAACTGTTTGGTCATGCCAGTTACACAAGCTGAGTGTATCCAGGATGTACGCTCGATGCAGTCTTTGAAGCATCTCAAACTACACACTCCGCACGGGTATCGTGGATCGATAAGTCGCATATTGAATAATGTTTGATGCATATGAATATGAAACACAAGTTTGGTGTTTGGGATGATACCCGGGAAGATTTGAAAGGGCCGTCGGCCCTCTCCTACAACCCACTTTTGAATGCTGTAATTCCGCTGAAGAGCGTTTGTAGGGTTTGTGAGTTTGTAAGTAGATTGAAATATACCCATGCACAGTAGGAGTTGCTTCTTGCTTCGGTGGATGCCACCGAAGCAAGAAGCAACTCCCCGTCCCCATTCCGAACCAAGACCGGCGGAGAAGACTTACCTTGTTTTCTCTGTGTGAGTTTTGAACTTAGATATATATGTCATTTTGAGTTGTGAATAGTTATAATTTATCATCCTATTTAGTGATTGTACTACGGGCTCAACGCTAGGAAGAGGGGGTTCAATGCCAGCCGGTTGACTTAAGGTCGGTCGGGGCTCCCCAACTCTTGATGGTGCAATGCTCGCCTTCCACTCCTGTGTGAGTGTCCGAACCCTTTGATCTGGTTGTGTGGTGCAGTCGCGGACCGAGGAATCAGCTGAGGCTAGACTGGGTGCTTGGTATGTTTTGTGAAGGTGTGGAGTGTTAAGTAGTGTTTTAGAGTATGCTGTCCCGCCCGTCCTCCCGTAGGCGCGGGTGAAAGCATGTATTTGCAGGTTTGTATATGAAATTGTTGGTAGTTTTGTGTGCTGATAGTTGAGTGGTGTGTTAATGATTTTGCGAGGTTAGCAGGTTAGTTGGTGTTTGATGGAGATAATTACTCAATGGCTTGTACTACGGTCACGACAAGCGTATCTACACCGCCCGGGGACATTCATCAGCGCCCCGGAGCCATCTAGGGCGTGAGCCCGCTACCCTAGGTTTTGATATTATTGTTAATCTTGTTAGGCGGTCGATATTGCGGATTGTGTATGTATTGGGTTAGTACGATGGCTAATTTATACTGTGTTCTAGCATTGGACTTTATTGAGGACTTTCATTACTGCAAGGGGCGTGTCCAATCCACCGTGTTCGCCTGCCGATGGTCAGTACGCACCAAAGAGCCCTCTGAAACATAATTCATAATTATCTGTATTCTAGGTGGGAATGACTGGTAGAATTACCTGTTTGGGGTGTTGTTCCGTGGGTAGCTGAAAGAGAGTTGATTATTAGACTTACCATCCATGTGTCTGGACTGTGTTAGTAACCTGACCGAGCTCGCGTGTTTATTAGTTTGTTAAGATGTGGGTCTACTTATTTGTTAGTGGTTGTTTTTGGATACAAGTGTTTTCCTGAGCTCGAGTTCGTCGATTATGGTGCTGCCTTGTAGTCTGATTAGAGTGTTTGCCGCTAGGGTTTGTAGTCTGACGTGGGGTGGGGGTATGTCGTCTGTATTATGTAATGCCCTGATGGGGGTTCGTTTATTTTCTTGGAGTGCCATTCTTAATGTTTTGTTTTTATTACATGGAGTTTGTTGCTTGTAGATTTGGGTAGATCGGCTGTATTATGGCCCCATATTCCACGATTGGTCGTATAAATTGCTTCTATAACTTAATTAGGGATTCTGGGTTGAGTCCCCATGATGTGCCCCTGAGCATCCCTAATAGCCCAATTCTTTGGTAGGCCCTAGTTGAAATGTTTTTAATGTGAGTATGGAAATATAGTTTTTGGTCAAGAGTTATGCCCAGGAGTGTTGCCTCCTGGGTTTGTTCGAAAGTGTCCCCATAGATGGACAATTTGAGTTTGTATTTGGTATGTTTTCTGCTAAAGAGGATTAAATGCGTTTTTTTTTTGGCGTTCAGTTTGATGCGCCATTTGGAACACAACCCTTCCAGGTCGTTGAGTTGTTTTTGTAATCTGAATTCCAGCGTTTTGGCCCCCCCCCCCCCTGTGGTCCAAAGGCCCAGATCATCGGCGAATTGTGATAATTGTATGTTGTGTAGTGGATTGTTGGGTATGTCGTTGACGTATATTAAGAAAAGTAACGGACTTAAGACGGACCCCTGTGGCGTACCAGCTTTAAGGTTGACGCTGTCTGAAATTTCTTCCCCGACTCTTACTTTGATAGATCTTTGCATGAGGAATGAAGAGATAAGTCTTAACATTTTAGTGGAGATATCGGTTGTTTTTAGTTTGTATAGAAGGCCGTGGTACCATACTGAATCGAAGGCCTTTTCTACATCCAAGAATATGGCAGCCCCCTCCCAGCCCCGGCCGATTGCTGTGCGTATATCTTCTACTATTCTGTAAATATGTTCGGTTCCCTCTTTGCCTTTACGATATGCACGTTGGAATTTATTGAAAATGTGTTGGTTCTCGAGGTGGGTTAATATTCTAGTGCTGGTGATTCGTTCGAACAGTTTTCCCAAACATTGAAGTAAGCTAATGGGTATAAATTGAAGTAAGCTAATGGGTATAACATTGGTGGCTATTTTATGGTCTTTGCCTGGTTTTGGAATCATAACCCCTATAGTGGATTTCCACGATTTGGGAAAGTAGTCGTGTTGTAAACATTTATTGTATATAAGTTCTAGTCTGTCGACCATTGATTTTGGGCCCTGTTTGATTATTCCAAATGTTAATTCGTCATCACCCGAGGCTTTGTTTGATTTAACTCGCTTGAGGCAGTCTTGGATTTCTTGTGGTGTAATGGAAGTTGCTAATGTGTGTTCGTCGTCTGCCTCAGGTATGGGTGATTTTAAGTGTACGAATGTGTTTGTTTTGTCTTACATATTCAATTACCTCTTTTCTGAACTTTTTGCTGAATTGGTCCCCTGTGTGGGTTTTGTGTATATTTTGTAGTGATGTCGCGAAAATGTTTGCTTTGTCTGTTGTTTGTGAATGTTTCGTATTTAAGAGGTTTGTCGCTGTTGTTTGAGGCTGGTTAAAACTTTGAATGTTTTCCAGAATTTCCCATCTAATTGCCTTTCCCCAAGTTCAGTGGTTATCTTTCTCAAGATACTCTTTTTTCCCGTTTAACTGCTTTGTTTACTTGTCTTGTTAAGTTGTTGTACATAGTTCTGTATTCGGTGTCAGGATGTTTTTGCATTAGTCTGCATGTTTTGGGTTTTAGGTGAATTAATTCTAATGTTTCCCGTGATACTCACCATGTGGTTTGCTTTATTTTTTTTTTTGGGCATGCTGTGTCAATGGCATCCTTAATGTCGGATATTGATTTGGTTGCCATTTCGATGTCATTTGGGGTGTTAATTTCTGTATTGACGATGTTTAAATGGGAACTGTTAAATGTTTATCAATTCAATGTTATACGGCTAGTTTGGTGTGAATAAGGTTCAAATATAACATCCAATAAAAAATTAGATATAATTTTATCAATAAACGTGTTTTTAGCGACTTTTAAAAATCGATTATTATTTCTAAGGTGATTTTGCTCGAGTCACGTGACCGCAAAACCCGTGACGTCAAAGTGGGAACTGCCACTGCAGACGAACTGTTTACGAAAAATGGCTTCGGCACACAGCATTTCCGCGTCTGAAAGTGACTCTGATCGTGAAAGTGACGACGATTTACGTATTGCGGAGGATCCTACATCTATAGCAGATACCGAAGATGCCTTTGGTGGCTTGCGTTTAAATATTGGTCCACATTTGCACGAACCAGAGGCCGACGAAGACGAGTCACGACGGGGACCCCGACCTGAATCTGACGACCCAAGTCGATTGGATCCTCAAAGAATCAACGAATGGTAAATAGGACTATCTTGTCTTTTAAAAAGTTTATAAGCTTTTAAAATCATTGCTAATTCGTTTGATCCGCGGGTGGTGAATACTAATTGTGTGTCTTGTATTTTTCATTTGTTTACCTAATTATTAACAAGCTTGAAATTGTTTATTAAAAAAAAACAAAATGACAAATCTTGTCAAATTCTTTCAAATAAGGACACACCTTAATTTAAAGAAAATAAACATATACATGTGCCCACTATCATTTGTTTAGTACTCACACAGGGCCATAGTGGTAAATTATAATGTATACAGGTAAATTATAACCCTGTGATGACTCCTGTAGCCTGTAAATTGTAATGGCACTAGTCTAATGGCAATGCTGTATTTACGTTCTTTAAACAGACTGAGTCTGAGGTGTGTATACAGGTCAACCAGGGATCGCAACCTATCAGCGTATTCTGAATAAAATCAGAACTCGGTCAGATACCGTACCAAGTTTATCAGGCTGAAAAGTCTCATTCGAGATCACTGAATAAAAATCCGAATGCAAAATGCCGACTTCCTCCCATTACAACACTTGTCCAGGTAATGTTGTCGTGGGTGCAGTACGCTGTCCAATCTGGCGCGGACATTAATGGCTGACCCGTGGACACGCCTAGGTGTGTGCACATTAAAGAACGCTACTGGAGTCACCACGGGGTTATAAAGTTACTCGGCCATGGTAGCACCTGCACCTCCACATAATCCTCAGAACCTTGAGGGCGATGGAGTATCAAGTAGATAGATAGATAGATTTTGAATAAGATGTACTTTTCTGCCTGACCAACTTGGTACTAGTATCTGACTGAGTTCTGATTTTTGTCAGGTTACCCTGATCAGGTTTCGATCCTTGGTCCGCTACTCTAGTGTCCCGAATAGAAGAACAGACCGGAATAGTAGTACAGGGTGGACGGTTGGGCAAATTTCAATAATAGAACAGACAAATTCTTAGATTTCTCAATATTTAAACGAGTCTATCATTGGCTATCAATCTGTCAACCGTCCATTGGTATTTGCTGGTACATTACTTGAGTGTCCAATAACTGTAATTGAATTCAAAGTCAATGACATCCAGTTTTCGATATCTAGCAGTACCAATACCGGTACATGTATTGTATTACTACCAGTACATGTACTACTAGTGGTAACTTTAGATGGGGTTGAGTGTCATGACATTGATGCGAAATTGGCTATTGTCAGCTGTGGCTTATAAATTTGTCAGTAAAAAGCTACAGCTTGTCAAAGCTGGTAATTTTTATACGATTATGTCAGATTGAAATTGAAAAAAAATAATAAACATATTGACAAGCTTATACAGGGCGGCAATTTTCATGAAAAAAAATAAACATACATGTATGTTTATTCGGGACACTAGAGTGGCATGAGAGGCCATTATGCTACCGACTTCCACGATAGCTACTAAGTAGGCTATTATTGTTACTAGTAGGTTATCAATTGGCATTCATGAAGAACCTTGGATTGATTATAATATAATAAAAGAATACTCAGATTTTCTGATTGGCATTAGTACCAAAGAGGTTTAGTAAATAGTGCCTAGTGGTATCAACATTATGGATAAATTAATGTAAAACAAAACAAAAACAAAAAGAAAGTTGTTTTTAATTTTTATAATATTAGCCCAAAAAGTATGAGTCAGTAGTTTCGGACATGGGTCGGTCGTGTTAGCATAAAATCAGATAATTTTGTTTGGCCCAATAAGCAATGCTGTGGGAAATGCTGTAGCAACACGTGGAATCTAACATGCCACAGCATTAAGTTTGCTGTGAGACATTTTGGGACATTTTTCCTAATTTTAGGGCTGCATAGATACAGTAATAAAACTAGAATGGACTTGAAACGAAATAGATTTATTCCATCGTTTTCGTTATTAGGGCACGATACTTGAACAAAAATACAAGTACCAAACATACTTATAACAGTGATAAATGAAAAACTTGTTTAAAGATGCTCTATCTGTTTCCTCTACATTTCAGGTGTACCTGTAACCATTGCCAAATTTTGCAAACTAACCCAGAGTGCGTTTGCTGTTCTGAGATAGAGAAGGTTGCAGCTATGATATCAGAAGCTGGTGAGCTGGATGATCATATTTACAAATGTATCACCGACTGTCCTGGATTTAAGACAGTTTGTCTTGATCGGAACGCTTTGCGTGTTGCTTGGCTGGGTTTTCGACAACAATATGGAAGCAATGCATTTGAAGGTCCACAGGCAGCCAAGTACAGACATACAGCATATAGATAGCTGCAGAGATGGTGTTGGGGATATTGTGGGAAATATTTCAGAGTGATACTTCCATCATGTGCAGTGTCATGCATACGGGCCCACTTTCCAGAACCAGGAGATGAGGATACTGCAGTGTATACAGGATTAAGATTGCCAGTATTAGAATAGGTTCAAGCTGTCTATGCAACCTTTTATGTGTTGCGGATCCTAGAGGCATTGTAGCATTCATCGTGGTTATTATTTTAAGATGGCCTATCTCTTTCTATAACAAGATTTATGTAGTTTTCTGGGTATAAAATTACGAATATGATTTGAAGACCCCAGCCCGGAAACCCTTCTATCAATGAATATTGTTTTTATTTTGAATATTCTGATAATACATGCAATCAATTGGGACATAGAGTTCTCCAGCTTGCTATGCTTGGACATAGCAAGCAGGAGAACTCTATCTCTGTCTGAGATCGCCTGAAGTTTCATGCCGGATCTGTTGTAAAGGTAGCCCTTAAAAATGTCCCAATTGATTATAGCAGAAAATTTAAAATCAAATCAATATTAATTGATACTTTGATAGGGATCTTTGATTCATATTTTTTATTTTATACACAGAACACTATATAATATGTGTAATAGTTATAGGAAGTATTTTGTTGGAAATGTTCTAAGTCAAAATGATTATGCTTTAGCACTTTTCCAACTCCAGAGATATCCAAACGGTACTAGAATGACAATTTTTCAGCCAAATGGTTTGAAATAACATATTTACAGAAAACAATTAAAGACATAGCAAGGAGTTGTTAAGTTGCTTTAAAGCATTTGTCACTTTTAACGATAGAACTTGGAAACTTATAGGTTTGGAAATGTTCTAAGTCAAAATGATTCTGCATTAGCACCTTTCCAACCCCCGAGATTTCCAAACGTTACTAGAACGACTATTTATTAAGCAAATGGTTTGAAATAACAAATTTACATGAAACAGTTAAAGACATTGCAAGGAGTAAAGATGCTTGAAAGCATTTGTAACTATAACGATAGAACTTGAAAACTTACAGGTTTGGAAATGTGAATGATCCTGTCTTAGCACATTTCCAACCCCGGAGATTTTCAAACGTTACTAGAATGACCATTTTTTAGGCAAATGGTTTGAAATAACATATTTACATAAAACAATTACTCTCAGGTGCCTAATAATCGTGATGGCCTAATAATAGTGATGGATGGTGTTTTAGGCTGAAAATAATAATAGTGATGGCAATTTCACTCTATGTCTCAATGCCAAATAATAGTGATCATTGGAAATATTCTCCAAAATTAATATTCGTGCTGACACTATTATTAGGCACCTGAGAGTAAAGACATAGCAAGGAGTTGTTAAGTTGCTTTAAAGCATTTCTAACTTTTAACGATATAACTTGGAAACTTATAGGTTTGGAAATGTTCTAAGTCAAAATGATTCTGCATTAGCACCTTTCCAACCCCAGAGATTTCCAAACGTTACTAGAATGACCATTTTTTAGGCAAATGGTTTGAAATAACAAATTTACATGAAACAGTGTTAAAGACATTGCAAGGAGTAAAGATGCTTGAAAGCATTTGTAACTATAATGATAGAACTCGAAAACTTACAGGTTTGGAAATGTGAATGATCCTGTCTTAGCACATTTCCAACCCCGGATATTTTCAAACGTTACTAGAATGACCATTTTTAAGGCAAATGGTTTGAAATAACATACCACAGAGAAGCAATTATTCAATGAAATTGACAAATTTATGAAGTATTTGAGAAACAACTTTACAACTGAGTTTACTTTGGAAAAGTCAGCAACCACCGAGATAAAATACTAAGATATCAGATCAGTAACATGCAATGTTAAAGTGATGTGAAACACTCTGGTAGGGAGATCAGATATAAATGGAGAATAATCTTGTTCAAAGTAGTAATTTTTACCAATATTATATCCAAATTGACAACACACAGCATCATTCTTATATATTAATTAACTTCAGTGACTCTCGATGCGAAATCATTTGGTTAGTTTATCGCCGATAGATGCGTCCCGAATCGAGTACCTAGTAAATATTTACATTGAGCTTAATTCAGACAATGTTTCCCATGGAGTGGTACAGTCGATTTGCTTCAGATTTTTGGCAATGTTAGTAGAATGCTACATTCACCCAGTTGACATAGAAACCTGGATACTAACTGATCTGTTTCACGCACCAGCACAAGTACATAATATGTCTTTACGGAAATACTAGAAGGTTAGAATTCTAGCTTAGCAACTTTACATGCTAAGAATTATATAAATCACATCTACTGTTCAAGCCACAGGCCCCTGGGGAAAATTACTAAAATAACAATGTAGACTATACCAGTGAGGACTGGTATAGTCTATATTGGTATTTTAGTAATTTTCCCCAGGGGCCTGTGGTGTGGTTCAAACTACCTTTAGAAGAGGAATAATACAAGTTGTAAATATAGCACCTTTAAGAAGCATTTAGACTGCTAAGATTTCAAAATTAGCAGATTAACAATTTTCTGAAAACTGCTGTTGTGACTAGATTTAATAGCGAACAACACTAACGTGTCAATGCATTATTGAGTAACCTGACTGGTGTTTGGATGAAAGATAAGAAAAGCGTTCGCTGTCCATACAGCTTGGAAATGTACTGTTTCGGTGGGCTGCATATTTCATCATAAAATAAATAGAAAATTTAAATTTGTTTGCTGATGGGACTGTAACAGTCAACTTAATGTTTACATAACAATCGTCTCAACATGCAAAATCTCATTATTGGACAATTATTAATAATAAAAATAAGAACAGTTCACATTTTTTGTATGGTTTTACAGACTTTTATTTATGAGTTCTCACATCTACTATGAGTGCTTTACACCCCTTTAACAGGATCATGTATAACAAAGGCTTTAGGAATAGCAATCAAGTACAGTAATGCCCTAAATAAATCGACTCCGTAACCGCAGCAGAATTATGGGTAATTTTTCAGTATTTAGTCGGAAATATGGCTTGTTGCCATTTATCGGAAAGCTCTCACAGAGCTTTCCGATGAATGGTAACAAGCCATATTTCTGACTAAATCCTGAAAAATAACCCATAATTCTGCTGTGGTTAAGGAGTCGATTATTTAGGGCATCATTGTAGCTTCAATTGTTCTGAATAAAAGTGCTATTTTCTCAGAGGCCTCTTCCTGAATCGTGTCTGCCTTGCAGCCAGAGCATCCTTCAATGAAACTTTCTGCTTTTTATGTGTGAGACTGTGGCACCACTACAAATTTCTTTTTCGGACATGTCCTGGCTGTATGCATAATTTCTTTTAGACAGTCTTTAACGTAGTCTACAAAGCAAGTGAATAATACTGTTAATTATCAGACTAATTTTGGTCTTCATTGGGAGGGGGTGCAAATTAGTGGATGTTGGCTTGAATTTTGACCAAAATCAACTACAAAACTGCCTGTCAATTAATCTTTCATTTTGCCCAAAATGATTACACCAGAGTTATGACAGATTATATTCATGACTGCATGAATTAATGGCCAGAATTAGCATCATCCATGTGAGTACATGGACATGTGTTTTTGAAGGTGTAAATAATATACATGTATCAGATGTATGTATGCATGGACTCAGTATGAGTTGGGAGCAACCAAATTTGCCTAGTCATGATTACATTTGTAGTCAAACAAGCAGGTGCTCAATGTCCTAAAATTCTACTTGGATAGTCAAGATTTGCTTTTTCATACTATACGTGATATGGTATAGACTAATCAACTACTGATCGTCAGATGAATAATGACCATCGACTAGTCAACGAATAAATTCCCTAATCGTCTCGGGACTACATTGCACAATATTTATAGCTGATATAGAAATGATTTTTGACAGAGTTATGTGTCTTCTAAGTACTTGACTTACGGTACAAGATTATCAAGTTTGTCAGATATATATACACTCAATTTTTCTCAGAATCCACTGGTAATTTTTGCTTCCAGGTTATAACTTTGTTAATACTTGCCATATGAAGCCTCATTCATTATTCTTTTCAGAACATAACCTTCCTTGTATTGGGATACCACATGCTGTACCTCTCCGTACCGTCTTTTGTTTTAGATTGGGACCGTTGACTCATTATAATGTAGTGCAGCAATTCTCATTCTGAATATTTGTGTGGAGAAAATAATAGTAGATACCTTACTCATATTTAAATTCGCTAATTACTATTTTTCGCTCAGTTATGAATTCGTATAAAAAACCGACAACAATTATTTCTTAAAAGGTCTTGAATGATGTATCGATATATCTGATGGCAGTTTTAGTCCTCATGTATGTATAATGGTATATGCATACAATGTAGATTAAATACCATCATGACTGAACAGTTAGGCTGATTTCAGAAAAATTGACACTTGGCTGCATGTATTTTAATACTTGAGGTGACATTATAATTAATGAAGACCGTATGATTATGGCTTAATTTCTGGGTTGTGGAATTCTGCACCTTCAGTATTGCCATATGGAAATTTGTCCATTATTTATCGTTTTAGATAGTTATACACTGTTGAGATTGACTGCCCGCAAGTTAATATTTAGTCCATTCAGTCCAACTTTCCTTTTCGTAATATATTTAATTCATTATCGTAACTATATATTCCTCGTGGACTTGTTAAATTTGGAAGTGATATTATTTTTCGCTCAGTTTTAAATACCTGCACCAGTGGGTGCATAAAAAATAGTACTGCACAAATTTAAATACGACTAAGGTTCTATTTTGAGATTCATAGTACAAACACCACTATATAAAATTGTGAACTGTTTATGTCGGAATGAGTAATATACTGATTTTATTTGTATGACCATGCAGGAGGTTGTAAGACATTGTCCTTTAAATATGAAAACATTTGGATTCTTCAAAGAGAATGTGCAGAAAATAGTTCCTTTTGGAAACTGACAATCTTGGGCTAATGTGAGCAATGTACATGTAAAATAATGTATGATGTACCTGCTTTGTAGACCTCTGTACGAGAACTGGAACATTTTGGGTGCATACTGATTCAGTAGGCTATTGTAACACTCAACCCCACTAGTTTGCCCATATGGTGACATCCGTTTGACCATGTTGATTTGGCGTGTTTTTGACATGAGCTCATTCAGCTCATCTGCTGCTGGTGTTCCTATTACGGAAAGAAAATTTCAATGAGGAAATTCTTTGAATTATAGTTCTATTTATATAAATGGAAAATGTTCGCATTATATTTTATACTAGTAATTTAGCTTATGACTTTTGTTAATAGCCAAATTACTACTGATAATATCTTATATCTATTATTAAGGACACAATTAAAATGGCAGGCCTGGTCAAAATATCTCAAAATGGGGTGAGAATGGTATCTGACATCCCACTTTAAAATAGTTGCAAGATTAAGTTTGATAACTTCTAACTTGGCCCATCAAGCATCCACAGAGAGTAACACAATCTGTGTCCATGTTGTATTTCTAAACAAAGTTCAAGCAACGTTCCACAGAGGTTTTTCTTGTCATTTCGAGACATGAAACATACTACAATATAGTCATTATTAAATGTGGCCGCTACTCATGCGTAATAATTCAATCTCGGAATTATGCCTAGTTTATTAAAAGATAATAATTGAAAATTCTACTGGACATATTTTGTCACAGTATATAAAATATGATTTTGGAAATTCCTTCACAGTGTTTTTAACCATGTATATTTAATTGATTGTGAGAAATACAGAGAATATGCATATATATTTATTGAGTTGTATGACCTCAAATATGCTATTTCATCAGACCGGTTCTGGACCACAGGCAAATTTGGCTGTCCATACAATGGTGGAACACACATTTTGTTTAAGAATACTTTTGTCCTCTCAATCAGAGATGCATAAAGAAATCATATTTTGTGCACAACCTAGAGAGGAAATGACTAAAACAACAAGGACCCTTCATGTTTCTTTAATTTTTTAAATACAAGACGATAAAAAAAAAATGGATTTTAACTAATTTTGAGAAATTGAGGCTCCGAAATTAGAAAAACTCCCAAATTTGGAGGCACATAACTTGAAAAATACTCAACATATCTGTGAAAGGTATTCTGTTCTGTGATCACGGTTGTGTACTCTTCAAAATGGATATACAAATGGAAGGCTTTCTGAAATTAAGTTTTTTTTATAAACATTCATGAAAACTTTGAAGCCATAAATTGAGCATTTTACCATATTTTGAAAAATTTATTTCACAAAATTCATCAATTTCGCCTCTCGTGATTTCTTTTTGATTTTAGTATGTTGTTTGTAATGGGTTAAAGTACTTATTCCCACTGAGAAACTTGTGAATTGCAATAAGTTTGTGGTGAAACCATATTAAAATGCACTGGACTAATGTACTTGTTTAGTTTCTGATGCATGGAGGCACATGTATGATCTATGTACATGTATTTTGTATAAACATCCTACCTTTTTGTAGCCACTTTTTCTTTGAAGAATATCCCTTTGGGTGCTCACATTCTGTATGGTTATTTTGTATATGCTCAATACTGGTTTTATACTTTCTAGCCACTTCGTCAAAATCTCCTGGAACACTTGACGATGCGCACCAGTACAAGTGACACTTGATGCTCTTTATCCAGTTCTTGATTGGCTCCATCTCCTTTCTTTTAGCCAGTTTTTTTAGCTAGACCTGTCAAAATTGATTTTTATTTAACCTTTTTCATGACTGGAGCTGCGCTGGTGCAGCATTAAAGATCCTGTGCCAGTGCACTCTTATATATGCAAGTCTCCCTTAGGGAGCCTCACATATATAAGAGAATGCACTGGCTCACAAGATCAAGGTAAATATTGTTAGACGAATGTATTCTCATATATATGATAGGCCCCCTATGGGAGACTTGCATATATAAGAGAATGCATTGGCACAGGGTTTTCAAAAAATTTCAGGAGGCTCCATTCTGGTGAAGTTAGAGAAAGGAAACCTGGTGTGGTCTGAGAATGCCATACTTTATCACTGGGATGATCAAATTTTGGATGATGAGAATGAAATATACCTTTAAGGTACTCAATCCGAACAGAGGGTCCCCATCTCAACAGATTCCAACAACAACAATCTGATCAGAGGGTCCTATATTACTATTTCTTTGGCTTTGGGGGGGGAATTATTTGATTCGAGTCGAGGAACCCATCAAACAAAGCTCAGAGTTATCAGATATTGATTTTTGAAATTCGTTATTTACTCGAGATGAGTACTAATAATTGCCTTCAACTGCCGTAATCTGCTCGGGATGTGTACACCAAAATATATTCAAACAGACAAGGATGGATAACTCTAAAATCAAGTAGTAATAATAACGCAATTTTGACTGAGTTCTGGGCCAGAAAGTATTCCCGATAATGAAAAATAATAGATTTCTAAAATCGATATCTAACAAATCTGAGATTTGATGGGTGACTTCCTCGACTCGAATCAAATATTTTTGACCCCCGAAGCCATTGAAATAGTAATTGAGAGGAGTTTTATCGGATTGAGTACCTTTAACTTATTATCGTACTGCAAATAGAATATCATGCAGAATAAGTCACCAAACTTTCACCACATGCCAGCAGTCAAAGAAGTGGGTAATTTTCAAGTTGTCTCTGATCCATTTTGTGACCTGAAGATGGCAGTCTGATGAAGGCTTTCACTTTAACTCCCTTTATTGTTTTCTGGCACATTTTAAACCCCTCCAACTCCATTGCATTAGAGTTTGCCACCTCATTACTCTAGACAAAATAAATAAAACGGGTATGTGTGAATGCTTTTTTTGGTGATACGGATTTATAGGACAACCCCCCCCCCCCCCCGTGTGAGTAAAAAGGTGTTCAATCTATTGCTCATGTATGCACTCAGTAATATCATAAGACCAAACAAATGTCTGTTAACCCACTCCCCCCTCTCAGAACGGCCCCCGACGGTTTTCATTCTTTTATTTTGTTAAAAAAAAATTATTCTGTTTTTCATGTTTTTACCAACACGTCCTTCAGTTATGACCATTGGTATCAAAATACATGAGCCCTAACATTCCAGTTATATTGGGCTGAATGTACATATCAAATTTACAACAAGAAAGTAGATCACTACATTTATGGAGATGATAAAATTATTTGTTGATCCTCATGCTATACCTTGGAATGCTCTGTTCTTCATTTCAAGAGATGTTCTGATATGAGCAGACAATAGACAAAATAAAAACACCTAACATTTCTCTCTAACATTCATTTATCTATAGTATATTCATAAATAAGTTCAACAAATGACTAATCAAGTAATTACTCATCAGCTAGTATCCAGTTCAGCAAAGTGTTACATAAAGTTCATCATCTTGAGTATTCCATAGCCATCAATTAAATAGTCAATTACATTGCATCTTACACTGAGGGGATAACCGTTGCCAGAAACACAGGTTAATTTTTGTTTTGCCTAAGCAGGTTTGCAACTTGCACACTCACTTGAATAATTTGAGATGCAATTATTTTGTTTCTGTCAGCATCCATCATTGTGTATGAGCTGAATTTTGCCGAATGCCTCATAGAATCACACCTTGCATCTCCGCAAACATACACCTCTTGATTCTGAATTGATTTGAGGACCTTTTTCAAGTGAGTTTGCCAGACATTGTCAATTGCTTCATGAAGGTAGCATTGCTGATGTCGAAAAAAAGGTTCTTGATGTCTGGTATTTGATGTTCATCAACCTATTAACAGAACCACACAATAATTGAATCAAACTAGATGTAGGTTTAGATTTTGATAGAATTGGCTAGTGGCTTAACATTTGGGTACCATAATATTGAGGCCTAGAGTGTCAAGACTTGTTAGCTTTGAATGTAGTCGCGAGGACATCATCCTACCATTGGTTACTCAATTTAATTTGTTAGTATTTTATTATCTATTAATATCATATCAGCAACTTATAAATCATAATTGTCTACCATTATTAGGCCACTATTAAAAAAATGTATATTTGAAGTCACCCTATGGGTTGGTATAAAACATTTTTGTAATGCTGACTGTATATACAGATACCATAATGAGAGTGAGGGTGACAATGTTTTGTGTCACTTCATGTTTAGCTAATACCTGCAGAAATCAAAATGGGGATAAGTTCAATTATGTATATACATGTCTGCTGAATTGCAATACATATGTTTACATTATGGTGGATAAAATGCTTTCTTGAGAGGGACAAAAAGTAGATTACATTGGTGCCATTTGATGATAGTAGGTCAGGTGATTGATAAAAGAAACCATATTTTTATTGTGGCATTATTTGACTTATGTTGTAGATTTTGTGTAGAGTATTGTTTTATGTTTACACTTGAAAAATCAATATTCTTAAAAGTCAGGAAAATGAGGAACTATTGTACTGGTATATGTAGGTTGATATCATAGTTGCATATATAGAGGATCTGCAACGAGTCCCTAGTTTATAGCGGAATTTACAAAACGAGTCCAGTAAATTAGGTCTGGACCGAGCCTTTGGCGAGGTACAGACCTAATTTACTGGACGAGTTTTGTAAATTCTGCTATAAACTGGGGACGATTTGTAGATTCTATTTATTACATGATCCAAAACCTCGACGAAACATACTGAAATCAACAAATGGGACGCGAAACTAACATCGGTTTCTATAAGGCATACGCTGACGTTTCACGTAACTATGAGTTGTTTGTCCGCGTAGAGAAATAGTCCCAGATAAATAAAGACTCTGGCGTATTTAAAGTCGTATATTAATGACATAACTTTTCAAACCCTTCATTTATCATAGTTTGTTCGAGAAATATTAGAAGCCATAGTATTTTGAGACGTAGCATACGGAATATAAACAGACGACAAACGGAAGTCAAAGGTCACCTGGCACTATTTCCTGTTATTAAACGAACGTTTAATATCACAATTTATAGAATGGGTTTATTGCATGGAATAAGGGTAGGATCATGTAATAAATGTTGATTCATTTTGGAGGTAATGGCAAATGTTACATAATGTCTTACTGAAAAAGCTTGAAAATCTTGCTTGGCAGATTACCAGTCAACAAGATTAGACTGCTTAACAGGAGGTTTCCAATTGGTATATGGCCTCTGATAACCTCTGGCTGGCTGTCCCATGATGTTTCTTGTCCACACTGGCTGCATTTTGTGGCCATAGTTAATAGAGTCCCATTTATCCGTCGATATATTTTGTTCATGCCTTTACAATTGGTGCATATCCTGAACAATTTGGTTAGAGATGACCCAAAGACAATGAACTTTAAATCATCCTGTGGACTCAATTCTTCTTCCCTGTAAATATTGTAGATATGGCACATTTGAACCTTCAATCAAATTAAATATGTTATTTGAGATGGGTGATGATATGTATGCATATACATGTTTATTAATTATATATGACATTTTTGACTACAACGGCCTGTTATCGAATTATGAATATCGCTTCAATTTGCCCTTAAATCAAGTAATATTTTACGACATCACCAATCCAATAATATTATTTACAACATCACAAATGTGATTAATATGGTTTTACAACATTCCGTAAATCTACTTCACTGCTAAATAATGTGTAGATATAGATTTTGTGATGTTACTGATTTGAAAGAGTTGTCAGGTACTATGAGGCGATCAAATTAATATTAAATATGATATTACTTAGCTGTTTTCAATTTTGTTATCAGAAGTTAAATAAACACTCTTTATTTCTAGTAATCTACCATATCAGTAATAGACTAACAATGAACTCTCTTTTCATGCAAATGGCTGTTTTTTGTTTGGGACCCAAACATTGAGTTCAAAGATGTATTTTGTATTACTTCGATGTGTCTTTCTGGGGCATATAATGCTCATAGAAAGGTAGTTCAAGTATGTATTGACCTTTTCGATACCGACAAAAATTCAAAAGCGAAATTTATTAGGTGTATTTTGGAGCACAAACTTCCAAGTGGCTTTAATGAATTAACATGTACTAGTACTTGTTGGTGCCATGCATTCTACAGATATTCATGACTTTCCACATGTACCTACCGTGAAGGCCTTGTGTTCCTTTCACGTGATGTGAAACACTCTCGTAGGTGATAAAATATAAATGGAGAATAATCTTGTTCAAAGTAGTAATTTTTACAAATATTATGTACTAACAGAGGCAATTATTATGGCTTTATCATGACTTTGTTTACTAACCTAATCTCTTCAAATTTAACATAAAAACTGGGATCAGCTTCAGCCTCATGGAAGACATAATCTCGATCTCTTGTATTATCACTGGTAGGTGCAGTGTCTGCATCGGTGAGGAGATCATCATCCTCTGTTTTTCTCTTGCTGGGTCTCCTCACAACTGTTTGCGTTTCTTTTGAAACTCTTGTTGGTTTTCTTAGGTTTTTCAATTTTGTGACGTAGACTACTCTCTTCTTGTGGTTAATTGGGCATCTTGGCCTCCACTTCAATGTCTGTGCTCCTAAAAGTATGTAGTTTTCTTGTTGTAGGGTTATAGCGATTAAGCATGTTATACATGTACTTTTGTGCTCTCTACCCCTCCCATTTTGATCGATATTTTGAACAGTTGGAAATTTCATAATTTCATCCAAAATCAGAGTAAATGTAGCTATAGTATCAATAAATGTGACAGTCATGGATTGAACTTATCTGACACAATGGCGTAGAATAAATACAGAACACAACTTGCATCATAATTTGGAATCTGTTATCGTTGCAGATAGCAAATAGTAACATTTCAGTACAGCAATGGTCTCACAAAATATATCATTATGTCATGCGCAACTCATTTGATAAATGATTCTCATGTGTTCTGTCCATGTATCATCCCAAAAGTGTTTTGTGGAAGAAGATAACATTTGGATCACTGAATTCTACAGTTATACTAGTACATTTCATAATTTTAAGTTAATTCAACTTTCTCTATTGTGTCAAAAGACGTCTGTGTGAAGCTTTCATTTTGTGCGTTAGGGGTTAACATCTCCTCATCATCTGCCATATTTTCTGCAGCCATGTTTTCTACAGAATCCTTGTGTTCTAAAATGTATTCATAATTCATATTAATATGCATGAATAGTTGTTTGTATGTGTTAAATCTCTAACTTATGGTAAATGCAATGTATGAGATACATGATACCTATCAGAGTTGTTTTTACCAGAATTATTTGTCATTTTATTTATTTTTTAGTATCCTTAAGAATTTTCATGTAAAAAATATGATCAGATATAATGGTTACCATTAGACTATATTTATAATTATGAACATGAATAAGAACAAGAAATTCAATTACATATTTTGTAGATCCACGAGGCCGGGGGGGGGGGTTGTATTGTACATGTTGTGTTGGAAACTTTGATGCACATCCCTCTTCCAACTATTTTCTGGGTTTTGATTAAATAATTCAGTTTCATTTTAAATTAATGATATGCGTTTTACTAATAAGGAATTCTTACCATCTTTAGTTTCCGAAGGGTTAGTAGTAAAACTTTCAATCAACTTCTACTTCTCCCTGCTCCTTCTGATTGACCCTGGTCTTGGCGTTGGAGGTGGAGATCCTAGACTCTTTGGAACCAACTGAATGGTTGGTACTGAATCCTCGTACTTGTAGAGCCTATATAAATAAGAAAGTGGAAAAATATACATGTAGGCCTAAACAGTACATATACTCATTACCTGAATTTTGTCAATGTGTACCCAATGTTTGTCCTAGTCTATATTCAAGTTCTTTGTTTGTAAAAGTACTTTCACATAGGATTATACATTATAGGCCATCTTCCATTCTATTGAAAAAGTATGTATGTAACAAATGAATTTCCAAACACAATACTTTTCTCAAACAACTGTATTTTGCTCATTGTCATATGTTTATGCAAGTGTATTAATTCTTTATCGCTCGTTGTCATATAAATCGTATGATCTCACCTAAAGAAGTTTTATATATAATAACACAATTTGACCATTGTTTGTTTGATCATTATGGTGAAGAGATACCACCTTTCTTGATATTATAGAAAATTCCTCTCATTTCTTGATTGAATAAAATATGAAAGTATCTGATAGTCTCACAATTGTTACGTATGTTCTCATTTCTAATACTGGCCAAAATCAGCTTCGAACTAGATCTGCTATTAAATATCCACATGCCTGCACACTCATGTGCTAATAACGCGAAGTAGGTGAAGGTCCCAGCTTGAGATTGCATGATTTAGGTGACTTTGTTGAGCCAAATTTGATTAGTATCGTATACAATCATGGAATTTCTCCCGGGTAAGGCCAAAAATATATATATATATTTCCAGCAAATTGTGAGGTATGTAGGTGCCCTGTGCCAATGCATTCTCTTCTATATGCATCTTATGCGAGTCTCCCATAGATATGAGAATACATTGGCCTAACAATATTTACATTGATTTTGTGACCCGGTACATTCTCTTATATATGCGAGGCTCCCTATGGGAGACTTGCATATATGAGAGTGCGCTGGCACAGCAACTTTAATGCTGCACCAGCACAGCTCCCACCATGAAAGGGTTAAGTCTTATTAAAATACATATACTATTATTGCTTATTAAGAGTGGGGTTTCAGATATGGTTTATACTACTCAAAAAGAACAATAGCCGCTTTCTGTCTTGCCCACACTTTTACATATGTTTGCTGCCTAAAGACGAATTAGACGATACCTCAGTAGTCACCTCGATAAGGGGCAGAATTTATCCGGTCATATTTTTCATCCCAACCCATAATCTATTCAAAATTTCGACAAATAATTCACCACCACCGTAATCACAGTGAGAAATTTAGGAGACTTCCCCTACAAGCACCCACATCTTTAATAAGACCTCAGCGAATTTTAATTTTAATTCTATGTTATGTTCCATATGGCAATAGCATGGTCACCCGCTACTTTTTATGGTCAGTCGGTAGTTAGAAACAATTAATATTTTGTGGTTGGCCCAATCAATTCAATGAATGCAATGCTATTGTGATATCGACTCACAAAAGTAAAAAAAATCATACAATTTCGAGCTCGGACCTGAAATTAATTTTTAAGGAAGAAGTAATATCAATCTTGAAATGTCCAATCCCGCCCACTTGAAGCAGACCAAACTCCTATGTTTGAGAAATACCATTTGCAGTATTATGCACCCCCCTCACCCCATTGGTTGGAACTTTCCAACTGGTACCTCAAACTTTTATGGTAAAAATTTCATGATTGGCGTGTCTGGTTCAAGGCAGTAGAGTGCAGCTTAAAATTCTAATTTACCCCCAGTCACCAATTTGTACCAACAATTTTACTGAATACACCACCCTCGCAAAATTGTAGGCCTATTGATATTAAAAAGGTTCGATGTGGATATTTTAGGAATTGTGCTTACGATACCCAGATCGGGAGAAAATATTGTGTGACCTGTTTTAGTTTTTTCTGTGGGTGGGTATATTTTCAACTGGTACTTTTATATTCTGAGAAAACTGTAAGTATCCTCAAAAACTCAGTTGTTGGACAAAGCTTCGGTGGCCGTATGGTATTATTGACGTCGGACTGAGTCGCAAGTCGCACTCGCCGTCATGGGCCGTGGTTCCAATCCCACCCCCCCCACCAAAACAAAATTTGTCTCATAATTGCACGGTTCTAAAAAAAAAATAGGCGCCTTAATAATTATGTGTTGTATAGTCCCAGGCTAGATCATGCCATGAATATCTACTCTGGCTGACGCCCGTAGGGATCATATTCCACCAGTACAAACCCGGGAACTTTTTTAAGTTTTGACATCAGCCAGAGTAGAGATTCATGGCATGATCTAATTCCTAGGCATGTTCAAAGAGCAATGCTCAACATGTCTTGGAGACGTATATATATATATATATATATATATATATATACATATATAACATGCTACTATGCCACATTGTCATATATCTATTATATGAGGGTATCACCCCCCCCCCCCCTGAATCCTGAATACCAGTTAATTTTGGGGGGTGAATCCTGAATACCAGTTAATTTTGGACAGAATTCTGTTTCCTAGGCCCCAGAAAAAAAATGGACAGCATTTAGTTTCTATGCGCTTGCCAGGATATCTTGTTGCCCCACCGTTCCCAAACATAATCCCCCCCAGAAACATTGGACACAATTCTGTATCCTATATAGGCCCCAGAAAAAATTGGACAGCATTTTGTTTCCTAGGCGCTTGCCAGGATATCTTGCCCCACCAGTTCCCAAACAAAATCACCCCCCCCCCCAGAACAAAAATGGACAGCATTTTGTTTCCTAGGCGCTTGCCAGGATTTCTTACCCCACCTGTTCCCAAACAAAATATCGCGTTATGGGCGTTATGAGGCCGTTACGATACGATTAATGATACTTTATGATGGCATGGTGGTCGAATATGCCCAATAAGCTATTCTACCCACTCATTCATTCATAACTAGCACAAAATATTATTTTGCGCCATCAAAACCTGCGTCCAAGATGTTTTAGTTGAACCTGAATACCAGTTAATTCGGGGGTATGAATCCCGCGTACGGCTTCAAACACCCTGAATCCCGCGTACCGAAGGGGGGGGGTGATACCCTCTTATATATCAGTATCCGCAATTGATTAAACTGGGTACATTTGTCATATTTTCCTGCCAACGACCTTTACCGAACTTCGGAGTCTGCGCTGCTAATTAAGATCAAATGGCTTCATTTTATTGGATCATAGACTGTCATAGATATGTGTTTTGTGCTTCCAATAATACACTATGCAAATCTTTAATTTAGTTCCGATTGTCAAAACGCATTAATTCCATTATATACTAATAGCAATGGAACTGATATATATTCCATGGATCATTGTGATCGTGTCCACCCGTGTGGCCAACACAAAACTACATTGATAAATTTGTTCGATAAATTATAGGTCCATATAATATGTGTATTTATGACAAAGGGAAGATGCTTTCCATGTGTTCCAATGTACTTATATAATCTTTCTTCCCTTGTGAAATCTAGTTTTGCCATATATTGTAATAGGTGGACAACTAGTGATGACACGGACTGTATCTCAATATAAGGCGTATTGTGGGCGCCCACGGGATACTTCGATTAGGACCAGTTTACTCCCTTTAAGTTCACAATGCGCTGTCCGCAATATATCGCATGTTTATGTGTTCGATTGCAACATATGCATGTATTAAATTGTGGTGCTGATATCATGTCATGATGTGTTGTGTACGAGAGAAAGGACGTTATTCCGAATTGATAAATAAATCAGGGACTTTTTGAAGAAATTCTGAAAATCGAGTCATGTCGTCACGCGCAATAATACGAGCACCTGTTCAATAGTCGATCGCGTTAGTTTCACTTGTGCATCAATTCGAAGTTGTGTACATCATGCTCGTTCTGTTTTATGTGAATTGTTTGGGTGAATTGTGTTAAAATTTGGAGTTACACTTGTTGGATATCTATACTTTGTCACCAGGAACGTGTACAATACGCGAGTTTCATATGATTTGTTGTGTTTTATCGGATTAATTATTCTGGATTTATCTTAGGCCTGTTGTGTAGGCAATATTTAGCACGTGCTTCTCGCCAATCTCGGATTCTCATGTGTTGTGATTTGGAATTTGAAGTTAAATTGTGAGACACGTGCGATTATGGATATAAATATTTGATGAATTGAAATCAGGAATGCTAACAAAATGTCAATATTATCCCGCATTTGACGTCAGATCGATTCACTACTGTACTAGTATAGGCACATAAGTCGGCCAAGTTGAAGACTGGTGAGTCACATTTTTTCATTCATATTCTTTATTTAGACTGTTTAACACGGTTGTTGAACTTCCCAAGACCGAAACAAACACATACATGTGACATAGATACATGCAGTATCAATTTGATTTTGACTTACTTACTTTTGGCTTAGTTACTAGAAATGTTTTTGTAACAGTTTACTTTCGTGATTTTTATTTATTATATAAATTCGGTGATTGCATGTGTCCAACAACTGAGTTTTTTTGCATCATTGTTTAACAATTACTTTATTACTTATATAAATTGAATACTATTTAGCTGTCGATATACCACCTATATACTATAAAATAGCCATATCTTCATTATTATTATAATTTATAGGCTATACTACTACTAGTACTCATATATAGTATATCAATGTAAGACGTAGTGGGTTAAAACCCTGAGCCCCGACAGGTAAATGGGAATGGGTGTCAGACGTAGGCCTACGTGGTTACTCATGTACAGGCTATATGCCTACCTGTAGTATGCACACACTAATTTAATTAGGCCAACAACAAAAAAATACCTGTGTTTAGTGTTTCCCTACCTACCCTAAAAAAGGGTGCCTACCAAAAACCTTTTATTGGACTGTAGACACAGATATTTTTTTTTTGCTCACTGGGAAGGGCATCGAAAGGTATCTTACCTATTTTCGAAATTCTCCTATTAAAAAGATTTAGAAGTTTTATTAGTCTAGTGCTCTGACTAATTCAAGATAACAATATTTAGTATTGAACCTTTCAATTAATCTGAATTGTGAAGCTTTCTATATTGAATTGTCTATAACCAAATGGAATTTTGAATAATAAACAAATTCCTTCCTACCTACAGGCTACACCTACCATAATTATTTTTGACCATGTAACCCTAAACACAGGTTTTTTTTTGCCTTATATATATCATATAAATGTAACCACTACAGTAGTACTAGTATTGGTTTGCTCTGACTTACATCTTAGAAAACCCCATTTCAAATTTCATTAAATTTTTGAAACAGACAGCTTCAAAATGTCTGTAGCATAGCCGACTCCATGGTGATGCCACAAAGTTTTTGCTTCTGTTCTTCACGAAAGCCGTCCATTTCTTCGCCATCAGGTTACCATTAGGCCACTTAAACAGCTGGCCGCCCGTATGGCTGGAGCCTTGTGCCACACAAAGAGCAACCATCACGCCAAACGCAAAAATAAAGTAAATGTCAAATCGAAAAAAATGACAGATCAGTCAAGCGCGAAAATGTAAACAAAGTCAAAATCCGCGCGTCAAAAAAGTTGCGTTCCCACATTGACGTCACGGTTCTTGGTGCACATAAATGTCGCTAGTGGCTTTTTGCTTTTGGGATGCAAATTTTCGACGTCAAAACTGCTTTTAAAACACGATTTTGACGCTATGAGTTGGTGTTTTCGAATAAGATTCGTTTTAGTGACCTTAATTCTATGTAATGACACTGGTATAGTTTATTTTGCTGAACAATTATGTTTATTAACAGTTCCCTTTTAAGTTTATGTGTTCCCTAAATTGTCCCAATCTGCATTTCTAAGGTTTCTTTTGAGAATATCTTTGTTGTATTGTGGTTTTGTGTTTGTTATGTAGAGTTCGACTGGATAGTGGTCACTCCCTATATCGAATCCTATTTTGCATTTGTGTATTGTTTTTGCAATTGATGGCGTGGCTATGGCGTAGTCTAACATATCCCATGATTTGGTTTTTATGTCGTCGTGAGTTGCGATGCCTTTGTTATTGAGTAATATTAGTTCTTGGTCTTCGATTATGTTGAAAAGTGCGTCCCCGTAGGGATTAGTTTTGCTGCATTTGTAAACAATGTGTTTTGCGTTAAGGTCTCCCAGAAAGATGCAGTTTTTGAATTTGTCTGTAAAGTATTTGAAGGTTGAAAGTTGAGGGGGAGTTTTGCCCGGTGGTACGTATAGGGAGATTATAGCTGTTTTTCTATTGCTGATATCCGTTTCTATTGCTATGATTTCGTCTTTAAGTTGTGATGTGTTAATAATGGTGTATTTTATGTGGTGTCTAACTAGTATTGCGACCCCACCCCTACCCCCGCGGAGGATCTGTCCTTTCTATGTGTGTTACAGCCGCGAAATGAGAATTTAATGTCGTTGCCTATTTTTGTTTCGTTTACTGTGAGTATGTCTATTTTGTTTTCTTCTACATATTCTACTAGTTCTTTTTTACGGGCCCTAAGGCTATTCGCGTTTATGTGTGCTATGTTGAGGTTGCTTTGTGCTGCCATTGGAAAGTTTTGGTTGTTGGTGGTTATTTTACTGGATCTTGTTAGTGTTTCAGTCTACTTGCTTTGTTCTTTAATGTTCATGTCGTAGAATTGCATAAGGCCTGTTGTTATATTTGTTTTGTAGTACTTGTTTACATTGTTTTGTATTCTTTGCATAATTTTGCTATCTGCTTGTTCGGCGTTAATGTACCTCAGTTTGTGGGATTCGAAAAGGCATGAGTATAGTGTGTTGGCCAGTCTGTGGGTTCGGCCGGTTTTTGTGTTATGGTTGCATGAGATAGTTTTTTTTACTTTCTGCGTGTTTTACTTCCGCAATGTATCTTGGGCACCCTTTGAATGTAGTTGGATGGTTCCCTTTGCAGTTGGAGCATTTAAATTCTGGTTCTTCTATTTGACAGTCTTTGTGATCGTGTGGGCCCGCGCAGTGTTTGCATATATCGAATTATTTGTCACAAAACTTGGCGGTGTGATGGAAAGATTGACATTTGTAGCATTGAGTTACATGTACTTGTGGTTTGTATTCGAGTATGATGGATTTTGACATGTTACTGCCGAGGTGAACCCCTTTAAGAAGTTTGTCTTTGACTTGTTTAGATGGACATTTTACTTTTATTTTGTGTGTAGGTTGGTCGCCGTGTTTGGAAGATATCAATCGTTTTGCCTCGAAGTTAGGTCCTATTGTTTGGATTATGTGTTCTTCTGTGACGTTGAAGTTAGTGTGAACACCGCATATAACAACAAATATGTTCTCATTGTGTGAAGTGGTTTGTCCTTTAGTTGGTCGGAATTTAATGTTTGCTACTTTGAATGCTTGCATTTACGATGAGCCTTCGTTAGGAGGAAGATTCGAGTTTCCTCGTTGGATGGATATACGAGTAGGTTTGATCTTTTTGTGGCTTGTGTCTTTATTGGATATTTTGACCCCAGTATACCATGTAGTGCATATGGGTTGTTGAGCATGTTTTGAGAAGGGTTTTCTACAAATAGAGTGTCTGGTCTTTTGTTGTTGTGCGCATTGTTATTGCCATGAGATTTGGTTGTCGTTGTGTTGTTTGAAGTTGTCTGTATATGTATCGGACTGCTTCGTCTTGTTTGTTTAGGGGTGGAAGTTGAGGAGTCCGCATGACTATATTGCTTCCGTTTTTGTCCGCAGATGGGATCTCGACCGACACACATAGACCAGCTTTGAAATGACAGCCACAAACGTGGCATTGATAAATAATAGGACACATAAATCTATTTATAAATTTATCTGTAAACATATCAAGCCTGACTGTATCTCTTTTTTTTTCTATTTTCCACCCTAAATATAATTCGGAATAATAAACCAACGAACACATGTAATCAGACCACATTCTAATAAATCATACTTTGCCAAAATGAATTGTCAATATAAACTCACCATTTTCTGGGGAAAAAGGTTGGCCAATGTTGTGTCGGAACCGATAGAGACACGAATGACTCTGCAAAATGTGTTTCTTGGCTACTAGTCACAAAAGTCGGATTAAGTTCAGAAAACTGCATAAATGCATATTTACTGTCTACAGTAAGATTGTGTGATTGTAATCTACTAGAATTAAAACAAATGATGTCCAAGTTTGTGGAAATATATTCTTTTCTTTTATATAGCAGTTATAGAAATGTATAGTCTGGTCTTACAGTTAAAGTGGACACCCCAGCAATCCAGAAGCACTGGCCACGTCACAGCCAGCGTGACAGAGGGTTATACATTTTTACCACTCCGGAACATCCGTCAATGTTCGCAAGATTTTATTCAGTTAAATTTATTTATACTATACATGAACTAGATCCCATCCATCTTTCCGACCAAATGATCGAGGATCATAATTTAGGTCTTAACTGTTATATTATATGTAGACACATCACCCAGACCTAAAGTTAGGACCAAAGTTCAGACTATCTTAATTTAACATCATGTTCGAAAAATGCACACATGACTGAAATTTGAATTTAAGACCATCTTAAGTCCCAACTATCTCATAAGTTGCTTTCATGAAACTCGGCATTGAACAACATGTCGACATATAGCTCATTGAAGATGGTGTATAATAATTATCGATTTCTCAGACGGTAAGTCGATTACTTCAGTGAAGCAATTAGGGCTTCACGATATCCAGATTTTAATACCGACTATACGATATTGAAAATGATATCACGGTATGACTAAATATCGTCACCAATAAACTTGGATAGAACTGTTTGAGCATGATACTTGCGACAAGAAGAATTATTTTAGAATTATTCAGTTGAATTGAAATACTTGACAATGTTGGAATAATTTGCTAATAATATTGTTGTTTGACAGGTGTACAACATAAATAGTTAATATAAATGGTCCGGAGTTTCGGTGTTTATACGAAGAAGACATATAAATGTATTTGTCAGTGACTGATGTCGTCGGGAATTCCCTACCAACAGCGGGTCGATTATAACATTAAATGTCACAAACAGTCGCTTATGTAAAGAATAACAAACGCATGTAATTGTCCAGATTATACAAACACCACACATTTTTCTAGCATTTAGCCAGGAAACTTTCCAGCAATATTGTCTACAGTGAGTTGACAACGCTTATGGTACGTTCATACACTGGCAAGTTTGCACGGTATAGTTTGCAGGAATTTCGTCGTAGTAAACGACATGGTGCCATAATATGAACGGAAACAAGCACATGAAGTGGATCTGTGCCACAGCTAACTACATGTACGTGCGAAGTAAAAACTCTGTAGTTCCGCTAGTAACGATGCTACGGGAATTTGCCTGTAAATAGCATGCAATTATCTCGCAAGAATATATCATACAGGTATTTGAAGGCAAATAATTCCAGTAGCACTGTTACAAGTGGAACTAGATAAATGTTACTTCTCATGTCTTTCGCTTTGGTAAAGATGCATGCTATGTGCACGTTTCCGTTCATATTCTGGCACCATGTGGTTTTCTATGACGAAATGCCCACAAAAACATACCGTACAAACTTGCCAGCGTATAAACGTACCCTTAGGGAGCAGTGAGAGTTAATTAATTTGCACACAGCGCTAATCCGAATATGTTAGCCATGGCCTTTGTCTCTGCGTTAGATGCGCTGGACACTGATAGTATTATCGTCCATACCAGTATCCACACCGGCGGCTACGATGTACCGACTATTTACATAAAGTGAAACCGACTATACGGTGTCAAAAACAGTATCCCGATATGAAATACCGTGAAGCACTAGAAGCAATGAAGTATCCAAGTCTACTATTGAAAACACGTCCAAAACTTAACGGACTTAAAGTCGATCCTGTTGGATAGTAAAGCCAGGCCCGACTCACCTCATGAATTTCTTAATTGGAGTTATTGGTGTAATTGCCAACGGGTTGGTGGTTTTCAAATATTGTGTCGCAAAAATGGCTAGAACCAATTTACTACACTTTATGGCATGAAATCTATTTAAAATTTCATGGTATTCACGCAACAATAACTTTTGTTAAATTGAACAGTTTCAAAAGTGAAGATTATCTATCCATTATATCATATCTGAAAATCACGAGAGGAAAGTTATTTTTTCTTGATTCAAGAAATTTCATAACAATTTTCAGTTGGCAAGACAGCCACACACCCATAAGTTATGTTCTATGTTTGAGAATGTTCATGCCATCAACATCATCATTTATTCAAAGGACGAGTCTGACTGACTTTTAGTTACAGTTAGTAGCATATCAACATTACAAATTCGTCACAATAATTAACAAAATGGTAATTCTATCACTCGACTTTGTTTGATTCGAAAGTCCTTCGTTGTGTGTTCTTGTTTTTTTGTTCAATATAATTATCTTCGCAGCTCGTTTAATTTGTTCATTTCATTATTAGAATTTTCCTTACCAAAGTAATACTTTGAGCTACCTATGATATCCCTCTTTCCACCGTCTGCCATGCCCTTTGGTGCATGGAAATTTGGTTGATATAAGTTAAAGCTCACAAGCCCATATCCAAGTCCTAGCTGACCACAATCACAATATCTAACTGACGTGGCTTCTTTCCAGGGCATTACTCCCTTCTAAAGTGGACAAAACTGCATATCAACATTTGTTTTCAGGATATATATTTAGGATGAAATATTAATGGCAAGTTTTATTCTTCACTGTAATATATGGTGGTATGCTATTATATATCAGCAATTAAAACCTTATCTCAACAATTTAGTATTTCTCAAAAGTATATTCTAGTTAACGGTTACATATATATTTATATCAATGAGAAGACGGATTTGGCAGTAAGCGGGTGATTATAGTGGCTATATCCGAGTTGTATACAACCATTTCAGTGGTAGTATGTTAATTAAAGCCACGTGGCGGTTTGCGCTCCAGAATACAAATAATATTTTTCGCTTTTGAATGTTTCCCGGTATCGAAATAGGTCGATAAATATATTAAGTAATGTATCTTTCTACGAGCATTCTGTAACCCAAAGAGACGCATTGAAGTATTGAAAAAATGCAAATACGGACAAAATCGTTCAGGTCCCAAAAAAAAAAAAAAAAAACAAACAGCCATTTGCGCGACATGGAACAGAAAAGAGCGTTTCGTGTCATTTCGTCCCTGATACGGTAGCAATAAAGAGCGTTTGTGTAACTTGGGGCGAGAAATGTAAAATGGCTGGAAAATAGCAAGTGTTTTTTATCAAAGCTTATGTAGCTGGCATATCGATATTTCGTGTATTTATCGACCTATCGTATCCGTTCCCCCAAATTACGTAGACACAATTTGGAGGTCCAAGTGAGCCATGTCCGTTTGATGAATGTACCGTACGTATTTCGATTTTAGGTACTGTAACGCACAAGTGGTATATAGGACTACATACAGTTCCACCTCTCAAAGAATCGGAGGTTAGGAATAAGTCCCAAAGTTCCCCAAAATGGGTTACTCTGCAACCACTCTCAACCTGATCCTCCAAGAGAAGGAAACTGCGTGCAGTCCCATATCTCACAAGATACAGTTACAGCCAAAAGTAACCGAGTGGATAACATATAAAATGACTTAAATTCTGACACCAGTAGGTATTTGTTAAGCTGGACCTACACCAGCTGAGGGGTAAGTTGCAGGATACGAGATCCTAATAATTGAGATTAAATTAAATTAATTATTTATTTAGCACATAGACTATATATAACATTTTAACAGATGTATATTTGTATGGACGGAATGTTGAATAATTATATATGTGGAAATGAAAATAAGATGGAATATTTTATAAGTTGAATGATCTGAATGAAATGACTATTTATGAAATTATTATATAAATAAAGTGAGGAATGCACGATGCTACTTTAGAAATAATTTTCCAAATGACTTATAGTAATGATTAAACTTTAATGAACGAAGCTTTTAGAAATTTTATGAACTTGTGAAATTTTTTGAATTTGTGAAAATTAATGATGTCATGAAAATTAATGCAGATTTTGTGAAAATTAATGAAGACATGAAAATTAATGTTGATTTTTGATTAACATGGTAAATGACTAGTAAATAAGGTTTGATATATGTTGCCCATTGTATTTGAATTAAATAGCTGAAATTATGTATCACAATGTTAAATGACTTGAAGCTGAATTATTAGTAATTTGTGATACTGCAGAAAAACTTATAATTTAGCTGTGAAAAATATGTGATATAGTTAAAAACTTAGATTATTTTAATGAAATAATTAATATTTCATTCACAAATTAATTTTATGGGAATTAGAAAACTTCCCAAAGAAATATAAAAATGAACTTAGTTTTAGAAATTTTTAAGTTTTAACCCCAGACTAAAAGTTATTTAAAAGCTAAACATTTAACAAACACTTTTGAAATTTGTGGGGAAATAGCCTAAAAGTTTCAAATATATATTACGCAGAAAATTAAATAACTTTAAAGGTACGGTTGGCCTTGGCGGTGGGTATCCTGTGAAAATATTTTCACCCGTCAAAAACCGCCACAAACAGAAAGAACATCAAAATGTATACATACTTTGTCCGTATACAAATAATAAATATCGCATAAACAGTATGTTATTGTCATATGTTTGACCATTGTTATGTAAACACACGCATAAAAAGTTACTTTTCTGGTGTTTGTTTATATTATGATGGTAAACATAAAGAGCGTTCTTTGTTGGTGAATTCCTGATATGGAACTAATAAAGAGCGTTTATGCCATTTGTGTGTGATTAGCCAGTAGCATTGTGCTGTTTTCTGTAACACAATCAGGCTCTTGCTTAGTTAAAATATAGTAGGTCTTTATGATAACATGCTGTTTATGCGATGGTCATGGTATATATGAACGAAACTGTATGCATTTTAATGTTTTTCTGTTTACGGTGATTGGAACAAATGTGAATATTTTCGACAACTAAGGCCTCACGTGCCTTTAAACATATTTACAACAGGCCGGCACAGAAATAACACTTTGATGATACGATACAACACAAAACAATTACACAACATATGGACAAGGCACATACACCGATCAATATTTGAGCTCACTGGTTGAAGTTTATATATATTTGTTGTGGTATTGGAATATTTAATAATGAGAACTGTTATGGAAATCTGATAGAATCAAAGACATTTTATGTTGTCTTATAAATAACCTGTTCAACTCCCTATGGGTCTTACATAATACGATTGCCCACATATTTTGGAGATTTACGAATGCGACATATAGTTCTAGGCGCGACCCAGATACTATGTAAATGAAGACTGTCCCTACAGTCACACAATAGCGAACACCGGTGGTCATGTGGATTATGCACTGAGGATATTAAAATACCACTACAAAAACTTATTTATGAGAAATATAATAAATGAATATGGCTTAATATGGTTGCATATCAAGACATGATTTCACTTATTCTAAAACCGTATAAAATATGAAGTTTTTATAAAACTTTAAATATTAGATGAACTTACTTAGCTGAATTAATGGCTAAGTAATGAAATAATAGAAATAGCTTAAGAGCTTAAAATGTTGCAGAAAATGCAACCGAAACTTACTATGACTTAGCCCCATTGCCGGCCAATCATGAAACCACTTACTAAAGATTAATAATGAAATAAGTGAATTATGTGAAATAGGCATAGACTTGATTAATGCCTTTAAATATAAAAAGTATGTGAAATATTAAATGGTAAGATTAGGAAATGAGACTTTATTGGCACCATTTACATGCCAATGAATAGAACTACAAGGGCTGACAAGTACAGAATCCACAGGTGGTCATCTGCAATATATGTAGTCAATGCAGAGTGATGATATGACAGATATTTAATACTTAGCCATACCAGAGAATGATACTTCTTACTTACTGACATTACTGGAACAAAACCTAGAGCGTCGTAGTAAATTTTGTCCCAGGGTTCTGCACCGTACTGTATAGCTTTGCTAAAATTTCCTAAACTGCCTTTAAACTGAGCACTTAGACTAACTTTAAATTTATTTACTAAAAAAACTATTTCCCTAATAAATATTTTATGAATAAAATACAAGTGGGAAGAGTACCTTGACTAAACCCTATCGGTATAATACAAGGCATACAATCCAGTCATCTGATGTACATAGACCAGTCAATTCTGACTTTGGTCTGATTTGAAGCCCACTTGCAACTTCCATTTTATCTGCCACTTCAGGCTTATTTATTTGGAAGGCAGATTTCTACCAGTGCTGATGTAACTGACTTAAATGTTGATGGATTTTGACCACTTCTGGTACTGTCACCATCAACATATCTCTTCAGACCGTCAATTACTCAATACTTAGTCACTTCAGACATATATAGAATTTCTGCGATGCAAGACATGGGCAATAGGCCACTCACTTAATGATTTTTACATGCTCAGCCATCAAGTCACTTCTGACTGAGTCGGATGGCAGAGTTTTATGTGTGACCACTTCTGGTACTACATTACCTAAATTTCCCAAAAAGCTCTAAGTCAAACTCATCATAAATAAATACATGGCTAAATAGAAAGATGCAGAAATTTGCATATAAAATATCTGTCAGTCTATTTCACATGGAACTTTGAACAACTTCTGGTCAGAACGTTCTCTGTGAGCAGGGTGCATGTGTTTGTCACTTCTGACATAATGCACAATTCAACCAACACGACACAAGTGAAACTAGGCCATGAAAAATTACCAAGTTATAAATTATTTATTAAAAGGTTCTAAGTGCTCATAATTAATTATTTAAACACGTTTAGACAACTTATTAAAGTTTTAAATAAGAACACCTTACTATACAAAGTAATATACCTGTGCCTTAAAAACTAAACAACACTTTCCTAGAATAAACAAGACTATGAAATATTTGATGCAGAACCTTGATTTACAAATTTTTAAGGCTTAAATACTAAAAGAATATGCAGATAGTCTGCAAGCCAATGAGAATGCTGGAAATTTTTAGGTAAATCTGCAGGCCAATGAGAACGCTTCTGCGAACAGAACCTTGCAGAGAAAGGTGTCTGCAAGCCAATGAGGACGTTTCTGCGATCTCGTGCATGCAGAGTAAATATAGTTCCATTGTGTGCGTGAATTACGCATCTAAATAAATATTTATTTCACATATATTTATTATGCATAAGTAATTGAGTAACATTTATGTGGAATACATGATCGTTTGTGAAGTCACAACTTCCAAAGAGCAGACTACGTAAAACCGGAAAGTTTAACCAGCGATTACTTCCCCTGACGTAAACAAATATGGCTGCGCCCATGAAGTGAAAAATGTGTGAAAGTTGTTGATAAATTTTTGTGAATAACATTGTGAATACACAACGTGACGATGTGAGATTTGGCACAAATGAAGATGGCATATTGATAGGCGAAATTGCTAAGTATGAATGACTAAATATTTGAATTATGAGTTTGATGATGAAATGCTAAATGGAACATTTACGAAATGAGTTAATGAAACGAGTAAAGGCAGGGCCTTTACAGTACCTCGAAGTTGACATAGACCACGATAGATCATGATGTACTTTCAGATCACAATCCATCGAAGTCTATATCAACTCCGATTTTTTAAATGAGGTATAATAATCCGATTAATTGCCTACCAAAATAACTTATGTGTGCGAAATACAGCAAAATACATAAAATTTCAAATCGTTCAATAAAAAAATGTTTATTGTTCTTGAACAATACAAACCGATTACGTCAACAACGTCAATGGCGACGTCAACTTTAACGGAAAATGTTTTTCGCTAAATTATGAGGAATAGTCTAGATTAAGCACACGTTTGTTCAATTAAATAAAACAATAGTGATATAAATTGTAGTATATTACAAGCTAATGTCTTCAGAGTGATCAATAAACAGAACAACACAGTTTCCTGAACAGGCTAACGTTATTGCACTCGTTTGTCTTGCCGCGAGGTATAACTCGAATATCCGGTTCTCGTTTTACCATCGCGACACAACAAACGTGCAATAACGCCCACATGTTCACACACTTGTGTCGTTTAAGTACTTGCAGTCCGCTTACTATGTCGGATTAACGCGTATTTTTATTCCATTTTATGTCAGATAGGATCACTTCGTCACTCATATTGTCAAATGTTCCTGAAAATAATAAAAATGACAGAACAGTGCATGTTTCGACTCATTTTATAATGATTCACGGCGAAATTTCTTTAGTAGTTTCGATGCTTCTGTTCTGAAAATTCGATTGTTGAAAACGTAGACAACAGGATTAACCACACAGAACACGTAAACCATGACCATTCCGGTCGCACCGAGCCACTCTGGCCAGTCAACTCCCAAGTTGCATAGATGAGTCATGGCGTACACAGAAAGCAAAAAGAAAAATGACACGATCAGAACAGCTCCTGAAAAAGAAAGGCAATTGAGAATAAATTTCCTGATTAGAGCGCCCCATTTATAGTGTCCATGGATCATTATGAACCTAGAAACTTTGATTTTACAGCGCTCCGGTGACCAAATAATCCCTTCAGTTTGAATACATGGAATACTACTGAGGACAGTTGAACTATTTCAGTCTATATATTGAGAGAATTGTAAATATAGTGGGAACGGAATCTACACAATTGATGAGCACGGGCTCCTACTCATTCGTTTTCTCAATGTAGCTGCAATGAATTACTTTCCTCCGGAAATCCATATATAACAGTTTAGAATCGTGGTTGGTATCCTGTTAAGGGGGAGACGCAAGTTTTGCATAAATCACAGTAAATCCAGCCAGAAATGGCAAGTGATTTTCAACAAAGAATTTCTCTGGATCTATCTGGTGAAAAATCTTGAATTTTACATATGATAATTTTCATGATATATAGAATCCGAGCAATTATAAAGAGACAATAACAATAATGGATTTTAATACATTTGAGAGGTTGAAAATATTTGTTTCGTTTCTGTCCCTTTAGGTACCGAGAACTGCCAGAAAAATTTATAATTTCAAACAACATGTCAACCATCAAATAGCTTATTGTCTTGACTCCATGAGAGGGGGCTTCATTTGTATCATAATGTTGAGTTAGCTTTTTAATTGCATATTATAGCATCATACCCCATGTATTATAATGAAGAATAAAGCAGTCACAAATATACCAGCCCAATGAAAACAAATGTTCAAATGTGGTGCTGTCCACTCAAGCAGGGAGCAATCAACAGAAATTAGGCCACAGTGTTAAGAGATATGGTGGTCAGATTTGACTTGGTTATGAACCCATGACCCAGAACTCAACTGAGCCCAATTTTTCAATGACCAACAAGCATGGCATGATAATTCTCAATAATAAAAAAATGATTTATGGTAGTTGTCTTTCTGAATGAAAATAATCATTTAATTTCATGAATCAAGAAAAATTAAGTCTCCTCATGATCTTCAGATATGATATCATGTATATATGAAATGCACTTTCGAAAAAAATCTGTTTTACAATAGTTCTCGGTACCTGAACACAGTGAAATTTTAAAGATTTGTCATGCCATAAAAGTAAAGTAAATGAGATTATAATAACCAAATGTCCAATGGTTCTTATGTATGGTACCACAATAATCTCTTGTACAAAATTTCACAAAGATATTCCGGATAGATTTAGAGAAAATACATTTTGAAATACCAGGAAATTTTGGCCAAACGTACGTCTGACCCTTAATGCGAAGTCGTGGAAAACATCAAAATTATTATGTGATCGGATCGACTATATTATATATGTAGGGGTATGACGTTTACTGAGACAGGTCATGCAGTGGCATTGTTTCAGAACATCGACGCAGACGAGACCTCATGTAAAGATTCTTCAGTATTATTGAATGGCACGTGATGCGCATTGTTCTTTATTTGTCAACAAAATTTACCTCTATTTATTAATGATAAAGGTTGGCTCATACGCTTGGAACAAACGTCGCACTACCGACGCCTCGAATTCAATTAGAATTAGGCTCGAGGTTAATTCTAAATTCGTTTGTTGAAACAAACGTCGCATTTAATTCAAGACGAATCTAATTGATTTCTTTAAATGGCATAAAGCGTTCATGAGGATTTTGGTCAAAACGGCTAAAATATGAAGTTATATATCAATTTAAAACGTAAAATTTAGTGAGAAAATGAGCTTTTTTGACTTCCAAGCGACGAAATTAATGTTATTCTTCTGAGGAGTGGAAATGATTGGTTTTATGTCGGTATAACACTATATTGCGTCAGTATGCCTATTTAAAACCACGTGGTAAAATAAACATGGCGGGCAGGGATGTATAGCTAGAGGGTATCCGTGGGGGGGGGGGGGTAATACATTTGCGTAATTCAATTTGCACCCCACTTGGCTGTTCCTTCACTTGCCTGGATGATAGCCTATTCTGAATGGATCAGTAGACTTGTGATCATACACTGGGCGGACCATGGTTCTGTCAGTAGAAGAAAAATTAGAGATCTGAACCTGTAAATCCGATCATAGTTGGGCAAGGTGGGAGAAAAGTTTTGAAATCTAAACATGAAAATCGCAAAAACCTATAGCATCTAGACTGGCCTCAAGCTTTCCAAGTGGAAAATTTCCAACTGATGACCATTTAAGTTAATAATTTTGAACAAAAGCATAGGAAAGTAATTAGCAGTTTTTTGGCTGGCCACGGGGGTCATGGGGGACCAGGACACAAGCTTCCCGACTGATGGCCATTTCAGTCAAAATGTTGGACCAAAAGTAGGAAAATATGCAAATGTTGGTCTAAAAGCAACAAATTCCCCAATAATTAATTGTTGGAAAATCAAATTACAGAACCATTTCAACCCATCGTTGATGTGCAATTTGCACACGTCCATGCATAGTATTAGTAGCGGGTTTATATGCAAACGGAATAAATATTTATTTAGTGCGTCTACTCGCATTTAATTTGAAGCAAACGTCGCACTTTCGTCGACTCGAATTCAAATACCACCAAATTACGGCATGCTCGTTGGTGTTTTCCAGTTTCAATTGGAATTCCCTCGTTAGCATATCATTATGCAGCTCGTTTGCATTTCTCCGATATAAATTCGAGTCGACGGTTATGCGACGTTTGTTTCAAACACGGATCTCAGACGCATCAGCAATTAGATTCGTGTTGCCCACACGCATTCTTCGTCGGTAGTGCGTCTACTCATATTTATTTGAAACAAACGTCGCACTTTTGTCGACTCGAATTCAAATAATTGATTTCGAGTCGTCGGTAGTGCGACGTTTGTTCCAAGGGTAATTAGCGTGTCAAATTGTGAGTTAACATTATATACCGTTCTGTATATTAAGGAATGTCTATATCGACGCAGACGAGAAATCATGGAAAGATTCTTTGGTATTATTGAATGGCACGTGCTGCATATCGTCCTTTTATTTGTGAACAGAATTTACCCTCTACTTATTAATGATAAAGTTTGGCTCATTAGCGTGTCCAAATGCGAGTTAACATTATATATACCGTTCTATTAATTAATTAATTGGTCCATACCTTCCTATACATATTTTATTAGCAATCCACTTGGCATCCTACTTCTGGACACACTTTTCATTTATTGCTCTGTGTTTATTATAGAGGCGAATGAATCATATTCTATTTAAAGGGACCAAAGAAACTCGCTCGCGGTGTTATAAATGTGCCGAAAACAGTCTGTTCTCTCTAAAATAAGCACAATAAAGGCTTATTTTTAATGTCGCGTTCTACGCCCATATACAGCGCATTTGAGGAAAAAATACACTCTACATGGGCGTAAAACGCGGGTTCGAAATAAGCCCGTATAGTGCTTATTTCAATAAGAGTAAAAAGCCCATATTGGCATTATTTAATCTACTTTTTTCATCGACACGACTTACTTACCAGACACACGCTCTTTGTAAAGTGTTGTTTCGTGTGGCCCCGCCATTTAACGGAATAACGAATATAAGCTGAATATGGGCTTATTTCAGGGGAAAAAAATAAGTCCAATATGAACCTATATGCGAGTATTTACGTCGAATATGAACATATTTGCATGAGGATACGTTGGCCAAAAATATAACAGTCAGTAAAAAACACCAATAAGAAGAACATGGAGATATAGCTTATCTTTGCTCTTAAATTCATTAGCGTTGCATGGCGCTCCAATAACGAAATACCTCGTGTTGAAACCATTGCTATATGACTAAACAAACCCCTTACTATAATTTTTCAATAACATCGCTAGTCGTGTATACGTTCAAATATTTTAGTCTGAATATTATTTTCACAATATTTCCCGTGAAATATTGTCTAGGAGTCCTGGATGTACTAAGGAGGTCGTATCACGTGAGGCATCGACATGCGGATACGGCTTAGCTCATGATCCTCTTTGGTCCTACATCTCTTCAAGACGGGTGGTTGGGTTGACCTGGCTCAATCAAACGGCTAGTCACGCATCTCCACGGTGTTTCTTATTCAATTTTTGCTATATGTTGTATTGCTCGTCTGATATTTGAAGTATTGTTTTCTGTTTTTCCATGTATGATGTTTGTGTTCTCTCCTGTCTCTTTTGTTCGTCCTGATGATTGTTGAGCGTTGAATCCTGTATTGTTCACACCTGTCTCACTGTGGAGAGGTACCGAGAGGCTGCTTTTTGCAGTGGCTAAACGGGTCACCCCTTCAGCTATATAACAGTCTTTGGCCCGATCAATTTGAAGGGTAGTCGACGGCGGTGGTATTCCATCCGTACTTTGTTCTTGGTTGTGACCAAAATGTGAAAAGACCTATCTTTGCCATTGATAAAACGCTACAAAGCATTGCTGGACAATTTAAATCTGTCAAACCAATCGGGACTGGGCCAATAAGTGACTCTCTCTTGATTGAATGTTCAAAGAATATTCAACCTGATGCCCTGCTGCAGTTAACAACTATTGCACAGACAAGACACCAATGTTGGTTACTCCTGACAATACATTGAATAGCAGCGGAGCTGTTTTGCGGTCTCCGCGATATAACTGATTCTTCGGAATCAGAAATATTGGCCGAGTTGGCACCACCGGGAGTTACAGAAGTCCGTAAATTTACAAGGACTGTTTATGGACTAAGAGTTCCTCTGAATAGTTGTCGTCTAAACTTCAATCGGTGTGTACATCCACCGACATTGGATACATGAAGATAGATATAAGTACCTATGTTCCAAATACATTAAGATTATTTAAATGCCAGGGGTATGGCCATGGCCAGGACCATTGTAAAAGTATAGAAACCATGCGTGCACGCTGTTCTGTTTCTGGTGATAATCATAAGGATTGTACAGATCCTAAAAAAGTTCGAACTGTCAATGTTCACATGCTGCAATGGATCGTTCATGTCCCATTTGGGACTATGAATTCAAGATACAAAAATTCAAGATACAAAGATGTAAGGCTGAGCAACATTTATCGTATATGGATGCTAAGAAATAATTGGTGCCAGTCCATCAATACTCGGCTGCCGTTTCTAAGAAAAAGTATGTTGATGCCAACTCTCAGACAAACGAACAAAAATCGTCAGTATATCACTAGCAACTCAAGTTCATGAGAATGATCTTACTCCTGTTCCAGAACCTGACTCACAGGAAATGGATACAGCTACTGCAGTTTTTACGTTTGGTCCGAAACAAACTGAGGAAGTTGGTCCCATTGTTCCAAAACAAAATTCTCCAAAATCTGTCAAAAGTTTCGACTCTCAGAAAAACAGGTTGATCTCTGAGTTTTCAAAGGTCGATACAATGCTTCGAGAGAAAGGGTCATCTTTGGATGGGACCCCCATGCATATTGGCTGGAGGCTGGCTTTTGGGTGAGGGATCGCCTACGGGCTCAACCACCCGAGCAACTTGACGAATTAATTAAGATTCACACCAGGTTCATCAGATATCATAAATATCTTATCAATCATCCCGTAGGCGAGTTTGTCAGCTACTTCAACTATTTTGATATACGAAAGTCTTAATACATTATTTATATTTGATGAAAACATTTCATGTAGGTTTTATGTTTGCTGTTTTTAAAGCAGTATTGCTATCTGTTTTGATATTCTGTTTTATGTGTGTTTGCAGAATGGTCAGTTTCTAAATGGTTCTGGCTCCAATCGAGCACTCACGCTCTGATTTGGGTGTTTTTAATTAGTCCCTTTTATGCGTTTATAATCCCATACGATAGTACACGTACCATTTATTCTGATGCCATATGCTAGAGTTTAACAGCTATTACGAACATGCATATTAGAAGTTATGAGATTCACGCTTTTTAAGGATTCGTCCTGGTCAGATTGCAAGTTTAAATTGATTTATGAATTATAAGGTTAATTCACAAAATGTGATGTGTTGTGCAACACTTTTCGTTTTTTGGAAAGCATGTTTACGTGTTGCGCTGGTGTGAATTTTCAAATATAACTCCACAGCATTTGTTTTTTAAAGCATTTCAAACAAACCTTTGGGGACAGTTGAACGATCTGGTTTGACCAAAATCGTTTATGGGTTTGGTGTATAACAGAAGGATAATTTAACCCTTTCAATACTACATACTCATTGAGTAGTTCCTTTGGAAATGTTCAAATAATAAGTTCAACAAAGTTTGCTGAACTTATTATCTGAAGTTTTCCCCACCAATGGATATGAATCGTTATGATCTGCTATTATCTGTTTTTATACCCCCCCCCCCCCCACGCAATGAAATTATGGGGTATACGGGAGTCAGCTCGTCCGTCCATCCGTCCGTCCGTCCGTCGTCCGTCCGTGGACACAAATTTGTCCGGAGTTTTTCTCAGTCGTTTTTTTGATCAATTTCCGTGAAACTTGGCAGACATCAACCACCATGGGAACCTGTGCACCTGCATAATTTTGTCCGAGCTTTTATTCCTACATTTTTCAGTCAATGTTTTTTAATCTTGGCACTGATATTTAGTACCATGGGAACCTATGCACCTGCGATTATGATGTCTGTCCGACTTTTTTGTGTGGAGAACAGTTTCGCAACATGCATAATTTTGTCCAAGCTTTTATTCCTACATTTTTCGGTCAATAGGTTTAAGATTAGGGTTAGGGTTGTACACCTGCAATGGGAACTGTTATTTTAACTAAATGTTTACTGACATGTGAAACATCTTAGTATTTTAAAAACAGGGGGGTATCCTTAGTCCCATTGGGACAGCCACACCTGTAGTTCTGTCTGTCGCCTGTCTTTTATTACCTGAACGCCCCTCTAAATGAATAATATACCACTCCATTGTATACTTTTAAACTAAATGGGAGAATTCGTTCACTATATAAAGGGTTAAAAGGGACAATCATATTATTACTGCCATATAAAATCAATTGGCCTCGTCGTAAGACGGTCGTTTTGCTCATCGAGATCGTATGTTCTGTTTTCGAGTGAAGCGGCCCCTCTCTATTGTATTACAGCGAAGGCTAGAAGGTCCTCGTGACTTGTACCAAGGGTATTCAGGGACGACAAGGGTTATGTCCACATCTTGCAAGAAAGGGAGGGAATAATGGAGCGGTCGGCGCCAATACAGGACAATCACCGTTTTGTCGATGTCGACATTGGATTGTGAATCATCTCAGGGGTTCTTCTTCCTGCTATAAAGGACATTCACAGTTCTGTCGGATTGATCATGATGTATTGTCAGAATTTTCCCTTGATTGGTCGAATCTTCTGGGGGCCAATTCTTTCCGACCCCTATTGATTTATTTCATAGTAAGAATTTATCGGGGACGTGGGTTCGATTCGATGGTTTTGCGGAAAGGGCAGTCACCTGTTATGGTTGTACGTCATTTTGCGCCTATTACTCTGTACGGTATGTTGTGCGCCAAATCTGGATAAGATGACGTCTTTGTGGCGTTATTATTAACGCAAATAAAATAGTGTCCGTTCATTTAGTTGAATCAAATAAACCAATAATTCATATATACTAAGAAATGAGATACCATGGTATATTCGAGTACAAATAGTGCCGTGGTTATTTCGTTTCAGTGGGTGTAAATGTTATACAGCCACCTGGTGCGCCACGAAAACACTTTCGGGTAGCTACCAATTCTGTCGCAATTCCCTTGAGTCTATTACAACAAAATACCTTGGTTGAACCTACCTCTTACCGCTACAATTCTGTCCCTTCTGCTAATATGCATTGTTCGTGGCATTGGCTGCACTCGTTTTGGCTCTAGTTCAACCAAAGTGAGCTCTGTCGCAGTAGTTGTCTCGTCGGCTGTGATACTTCGAGTCGTCTGGTTTGGAGCAGAATCTGATATCTTTTTACGCTGAGATCTGATTAGCCTATAAATTTGAAGGTAGCAGAAGCTCATCACTGTAATCGGTATAACGTAGATAACTATAGAACCGAACGTGAAAAACCAGCAGCTGTCGCGTAGCGTGGGCGAACAATGACGAGTGTATATATCGTAATCGTAGTCTACACCAACGTCTGGATACAGCGGGATGGACGCGAAAACGGCCGCCCCAGACCAAAATGAGATCACTGCGCCTGGAAATATATTTGGTATGCATGTATATTACTTACTGATAATTTACGTGATAAAAGGCTTAATTAAATGAATAATGGGATATTAATTAAACGTTTTGGAAACTTTTGTAGATTAGCCCAATATTTTCGTCAGTTACATTTTTCGATAGTTATCTTTTATACACCATAGCATTCCACATACACGTAAAATGGAATGCTGGATAAATACCTCTCTTGTTTCAGTGAACAACTCTGACGTTCGATAATGAAGAAATTCAAGATTACCCAGAATGTCAATTAGAATTATCACGAGAAATAACACTCGATATTTCTTCTACATCGAATCTCAATCTAAACAATATATATGGATGGAAAGCTCTGCATGCGTCATTATGGAATATCATCTTTAGTTCTAAAATTGAAGACAAATGCCCAAAAGTTATTCAGAACACATCTACAGTTAACACATTCTATTATCATTTCTGTTCAATTCAAAGATGTTGCATTCGTACGTACATGTGTATACATGCAGTTGGAATTTGATTACTGCGATATAATCAACACATGTGTGTTTTAACCAGTCGGTAGCGATTTTAACAGAAATCGGCTCACCTATACATTTTCTCTTCGAGAAATTCGTGTACTGCATGGGAGATGATGTTGCATAAAATCTGTCGATAGCTATTCCGCCAAGAGTGAAGCAGGCGCTGCTACCAGTTAGTACAGACATGAACCCAGTAATCTGAAATGAACAAGGGGCGATGTAGTTCTATCTATACATTTACCTTACTTATCTCGAAATATCGCGCGAAGTTATATATCGATTTAACGAAACAATTGCAGGGAATATATAAACGTTATAACGATTGGAGATTGGCGGACGCTACTTTTCATTTTGAAGAAACAATTCTAGGGAGTATATACAAGGACTATTATATATTTATAGTCCCCGGTATATATTAACGTTATGACAATTGGCGACGGTTGCGAATAGTGGATGCTAGTCGTTTAAAAATGAAACAAATATTTATCTCATTGACAGTTCCAAAAGTTTTATCCAAATTTAGGTTTTATATCACGGGAAGATATGGAGCAGTATATGCTTCATTGTACTGGGTATTGAAAATTCATAGAATTCCAACGTCTGATTTACCAACTTCGAAATAATGCTCCACAAGCGAGTTTGCGTGGCATCTTCCAAAACATACATTTGGAACAAATGGCTTCGCGTTAAATCTTATAAGATATTCGGGTTTATCGATATGTCGGTATATACATGTACCGAAAAAGCATATACTCATAAACTGACAATCACCACCAAAACTAACGTGTAAAATGTTGCTCTTGTACGACTGTCAGAACTTTAGTTCTAGGTGTAAGAAGATAAAAGAACTTGGTTTCTTGGCTGTGTCACGTACGATCATGGGGGTCAGAACAAGTGAATGGTGACACCAAATGAAAATAGTTTTTTCAAGACCTAGTCCGACGTAGCTGAATTGGTCATTCTCGTATGTTTTCGAGCAAAAAGACACACATGATCTCTCAAACGTGCAAAAAGACACACAGGGTGTCCTAAAACGTGCAAAAAAGACACACAGGATCTCAAAGGCTCACCAAACAACGGGAATTTATATTAGTCGTCTGCTATATATTAATATAATAATAATAATTATATGTTTGTGGTCGGAGTGAAATATCAATGGAATTTAAATTGACATATATATACCGTCCGCTTGAGTCTGACTGGCAGCCCAGTTCCTTATTAACAAATAGCAGACGACTGACTAATCTAAATTCCCGTTGTTTAGTGAGACTTCGAGATCCTGTGTGTCTTTTTTCACGTTTGGTACAAACTGCGTGTCTTTTTGCAGGAATGATAGATCCTGTGTGTCTTTTTGCAGGAATGATAGATCCTGGGTGTCTTTTTGCTAGAAACCATGCGACAATGACCAATTCAGCGTAACTATAAGTCCCACAATAAGCAGTTTTTATCTTAGACATATAACAACGCTAATTATTACGCACGCGGTCGTATTCCATTACTGGGTTATCTTATAAACTGAATAGTTTGTTTGCTGAACACTTAACGATCAGATTTCTGCAGATATGTACTTAAAATCGATATATGCATTGGAGCATGACCTGCTGATGACACAACGAAATCACCACATGTCCATTAAGAGCTTATTGAAATTCAAATATGAATGCGAATAGTACACATCCAGATGCAACATGCGATATCAAGAGTTTCAAAAGCGATGGCTACCCTTAGGAAATGTCATTAACGAGAAAACTGATCGACTTGCTGATCTTGTTCACCCATGCATCACTATTAACCATATACATGTATTTTAAATTAAATGCATGAAGCCCGGAGCCCGAGAGATTTCTCCAATCTACGCTAATCGTGTGTCTCAACTTGATAATCAATTATCCGATTATGAATTTATCTGCGGCTAACTAAACCTTATATACATATAACTATATAACCCGACGTGCTTCTTTAAGAACATGAACGTTGTGTCACCCAAAGGCCAGCGGGATAAACTATCTACTTACATCGTCAAAATAAATATAACAGATGATCTATGTTACATGTATGCTTTCCCTTCATGTCGCCTGAGAGTATCCCAAGGAAAATCCTACATCACTTGGGTGTGATTAGTACGTGCCACTCGTTAGCCTCAATCTTCAAATTGGGCGTAAGTGTATTTTGAGTATGTTAGTACTATAGTACTATATATTTGAGAATCGTTGATAAAATTGGGCGTAAGTATATTTACGATATTTGAGCTTCACATGTAGTTGCTTTGTGGCCGTGTGCAAATAAAACCAATTCATAGAACAGTATGTGTGTATATTGTTGTTGAAGTTGTTTTGTAATCTCGGTCGACACATCAACTAAATAATCTCAGCTTAAGACGGCTTATGTGTTTAAAGGTTCAGACAGGCATACATCAATAATCTCGGCCGACTATTAAATGTCTGCAACCGAATAATCTCAACGGTTTAACCAAATTATTTGCGTAAAGATTCAGACACACATGCATCTTGTATTTTGTGGCCAACTATTTGTTTGTTAATTTAATACAAATTTTAATATTTTTTCATGAAACTCTGTTTTGTTAATTTTATTAATCGATGTTTAGAAATAGCTTAACTAGTTTATATACCAATTATATGTGTACAGCTGTTCACATTTGATTTTAGGTATATATTCTCGACAAAAAATATATATTGTCAAAATTTGTACCACACGATACACATGATGATGCAAATAATTTGACACCTTAGTAGACATGTGGCAGAAATATCCAGTTTTTTACCAGACTTGTTGGACTCAACCACACAAACAACAAGCTTACCAATTGACAAACCCTATGTTGATCAAACCTTGATATCTAAACATAATTTGTCTGATACAATTATTGACAGCTGTTGTCATCCTTCCATGATTGCCTTTATTGAGGCAAACCGAAGGATCACTGAATCAGGTCTCCCCAATTTTTTGGAATGCAAAATTCCTGTTTATTCACATCTAAATCTTCCTTTTATTCGAGCTCAGTTACTAAACTATCAAGATTCACAATTAGTGAATCTACTTGAATTTGGATTTCCTATAAAAATTGGGAACCAAATTAACGACAAACGGAGAACACTCTTTCCAAATCATAGGGGAGCCCGACAGTATCCAGAAGCCTTGTCCAATTACATTCTGAAAGAACAACTCAACAATTCAGTGATTGGTCCATTTGATAAAAATCCATTTAGTAATGAAATTCATATATCCCCATTGAACACGGTCCCAAAAAGAGACTCAGTTGAAAGGAGAATAATATTTGACTTAAGTTTCCCTTTGGGCCATTCTATTAATGCGCACATTCCAGACAATAATTATCTGGGTCAACCCATCAAAGTAGTTTACCCAACAGCGAAACAAACGCTCTTTATTTAAATAACAGGGAGGCTACTCTTAGTTTTTCCAACAAAATAGTTATCAAATTCGATCACCAATAGAACTGTCTGTTGAATATAACTTATAACAATCTTTAACTTATTTATCGATCTATGCTAGAACATGGCTGCAACAAAATCATGACCATAACAAAAAACATTACCTTAACCTTACCATTACGCATGAATATAAATTTACCATGCGTAAATATTGTCAGATTATCGTCTGATGAGCAAATCCTATGTTTACATTATACTTAATCTCAGGTATGACTAGAATTGTATCATGTGTGCACACATATATATATATATATATATATATATATATATATATATATATATATATATATATATATATATATATATATATATATATATGGTCATAGCGTGACGAGCAAAATGTGATGTTTACACACTTAAGCTATGGACAAACAATACATCTCGCGTCTACAGTGGATTCTACTTCATTGTGAAGTAAGTCACTCTGGGTTATTTGACCATAAACCTGTTACACCTTAGCCCTTGGTTTATTGTAATTTAATGAAAAATTTACACATCGTGATTGCTTTCAAAAATAGTACAACTTCCTGTTGGTAATACACGAATGAAGAGTGTTTCATTCATACGAAATTACTACACGAATGAACTGAAATTTATATTTCACATCTTCCCAACAACAGATTCAGACATAGTCATAGTGTTATACTGTTTTGCATGTACCCATGCTATGACATCATTAGAAGGGGCAATACACTCAAGGAGTTAAAGTGACACGAAACCAGGGACGTGATGCAATATTGGTGTTTGAATATTAAAGGAACACAAGACACTCTAAAGGGACACAAGACACTCATTATGAATGAATGTTAACAATACAAGCGCAGTGGTTGAAAGTTAAAATGACACAGAACAATATTTAAAGTTCAATTTTCGGGCTCTTAATGCGCCTTTTATCATTACGTATCGTTTCTCACTCTACAATTCCCAATAATCCACTCACTCTCTCCCCGCTTATAGATATATAACGAAAACGAGAATATCATGTTGATGAAGTTTATTGAAATTTAATCGTCCGAATTATCATCACTTTCGTCAGAAGTGTCATTTGTTTCGTCCATGAATTTTTCTAGCATCGGTTTGTACTTTAATATTGACATTTTCACTGCATCACGATCTTCATAACCATTATTCAAATATTTGTCGACTTTATCCATGACTCTGTTGTGCAGAGTCCCATTGCGCATGCTGCAGATACGCTACTATTGTCCAAGCATAACCATTCATAAATTGCCTCATGTGTTCACTTTTAAGGTCCTTGTCAGCTTGTTCTTTTGCTTCTGTTTCTGTCGAGCCATTTTCCTTATACGTTTCCACTTTATCACTCCATTCCTCATGTGTTTTATCTCTACTCTCATCACACAAACTTTTGAAGTATTCATCTTCATTCAATTTAATTTTCTTATTCTGACTATCATCCGTGTCCTCAGTTAATTTTCGTTTTAACTTATTTTCTTTACACCAGTTTTTTACGTGTCTCTGAACATCATAATGATCTTCGAACAAAAGCCCGCAGTCATTACAAGGGTACGACATGTCTTCTCGAATGTCTATGTTTTGACGGTTCCTCTTATTAATTTCATCGAGCTCACCAGGTGGCCTTATGTCCTTAGTATAGCCATTATGTTGACCCTGGGGCACAATATAATTATATGCTATGCCTTGACCAGGCAGTTCTCTGTCATCGTATTTCATCGCATTCTGTTGACCCTGGGTCTCAGTGTCTTTTGTATGTTTTTTCATCCCATTTTGTTCATCTGGGTGTTCTCTGTCATCGTATTTCATGCCATTCCATTCGCCCATATGTTGGTTCGTGTCCTCTTTTAGTACATTCTGTCGCAGACGTAATGTGTCCAGTGTTGCGGCTTTTAAATCCATCAGTAGGTAACCGTATGGTTCACTCGTCGCTTCCGAAAACTCTCGAACCATACGCTGAGGACATTCAGGATACATCTGTCTTGATAATGTTGAAATTAATCCCTTGTCGATTGGGTTATTGAACAATACCAAATATTGACAATTTCGTCGTTGCGTTGGATCTTTGTTGTAGTAGAAATTCTGGTTCAAACTTATCAAAGATAAGTTCAAATGGTGACTTCCTTCGGAATGCAAATCAATAACTCTCTGGTCTTTTGATGAAGTTTGCATCAAGTCATCGAGTATAACTAGATTTTTATACCGGGGGTTGATAAGAGAATCCAAGTTTGCTGGTATTCCTCGTATAAAGTTGACATGAGGGGTGACGGTATACTTTATTTCGTCATATAGGGGCTGCCAATATTTATAAAACCATATTATTCTGTCAGGTGCGGGTGATATTTTTGAGGCAGACTTTTGTAGCAAGGTTTTCACGAAGTACGTCTTCCCATTAGATGTCGGTCCACTTACACATGCCGTGAATGGATGCTTGAAAATAAAATCTTCCTGGATTTTGGCCATTGGATCATCAAAGCAGGATGTTATGTCGCTTGGTTGCTGTTGTTGTGGCTGTTGTTGTTGTTGTGGCAGCTGATGATGCTGCTGCTGTTGTTGTTGTTGTGGCGGCTGATGATGTTGTTGTTGCTGTTGTTGTGGCTGATGATGCTGCTGTTGTTGTTGGTGTTGTTGCTGTTGTTGTTGGTGTTGTTGTTGCTGTTCTGAAGGCGTGTGTTTAACTTTGATATGACGCTTCAAACTATCTTGTCAAGCATAGACACTTAAGCACTCTTCACATTGATACTTCATTTTCCTATATAATCAGTGAAATCGAGCGTTCTTCTATGCACCTATATTTATATAGAACAGAAACATGGGAAACGTGGTGGACTAGTTAACTAGTTCAGGCTGTCGTTCACAACGTCTCTTCGTGTTGTTTGTACTGGATACAAATTTATCACATTGGCTGCAATACAACCTACCTATCCAAATGTCAATGCAATTATGAGTGATTTCAATATGAACACTCTATTATATAGATATGTGTAACCTGGTGACATGATGAAACCGATTGTGTACTGAGTTGACCTCCGGCTTCGTGCCGATTGTGTACTGAGCTGACACCGGGGATAAATTGACCAATGACTGCTATTGTATCTTTTGACAGATATGCGTGCGCAGACTCGTTTGATGTTCGCTATCGCATTACTATGTTTTCCAATAATTCTTGATAATACACGGATGCCATTTATGCTGAAAGATGAATAAAGAGCGTTGCTTTACTACGAGCTAATACTCATTAATTGGATGTCTTGTGCTCCGACACGTACACATTGTGTACGCGCATGAATAGGTGCGGGTAAGTGGCGCTATATGCCATATACTCGATAGACCTATTTACAGTCACAATCGCGAATAATCGAAACATATCAGCTTTGTTTAGTCTGATGTTACATATGTATATACGTGTACACGGTCTAACGTGTGACCTCTGGTGAAATAGCGATACACGATGCTCAATAACTTCATCGTGATAGAGAAGTAAAGAATAAACGCTCTTTATTATTTATGTAAGAGCAATGGCGTCAAATTATTTCAGGTAAAACATTGTGGAGACAATTATATGATGGAATAGACGGGATGGCGTCTGGTGGACTGGTCCGAGTCGCTGTAATATTGGCCATTGTCACAATCAGTATGAATGCATACATTCCAGTGTTTATCATCAGCATTGTATGAATCATTCTCGGCGTGTTGGTCATTTTGTCGTTGATTACATACAATCAATTGGTACAGCGATAAGCATAACAAATGGAAAATTTCTTGCATCATCATGTTTTCAGTTTGTTCAAAATAACAATAACAGCAAAGTAACTTAAAGGGTTGCGTGTTACAGCGTGTACATATTATTTGAGCGTATGTATGCATAGTTCGATAAGCTGCTAATATGTACGTGTGATAAGATTATGTGACGTATTAGCATTAACGCGATAAGCAGCTGAGATTATTGTGGAAAATCTCTTGCCAAACAAAAGATTTTTACCACAATAGAACCCAGCGAGATATTATTATTGAAAAGATAATCGATTATACATGTATTTATTGGTGATGACATAATTCACATATGGTAGGATATACAATATTTAAAGTGTTCATTTTTAATCCCAGTTGACAGAATCGTCAGACATTTCTTCGGATGAATAGGCACTGTCCAACAGATATGTGTACTCCTCCATAAGTTCAATTTCCAGGTCCCAATCCTCGAGCTGGTGTTGGTAACTGTGACATTCTGAACAGGTAAAATATGATTGTGAGCTAGTACTCCAAAAATCGGCTTCTATGTCCCGATATGAACTTTCCGAAGACCAATTGTCTGATCCGCTCTCTGATCCGCTCTCTGGTCCGCTGTCGTTATTCATTCCATAACGTAATGCCTCAGGCCAGTCGAAAATTGGTTGTTCGTCATCTTCATTATATTGTTCTCCACATACGTGTTGGTCATTTCCAACCATAAATTGCCACAACCATGTTATGCCTAAGCATAAATATTTGAATATATTTTCCATCATCATGTGTATCGTGTGGTACAAATTTTGACAATATATATTTTTTGTCGAGAATATATACCTAAAATCAAATGTGAACAGCTGTACACATATAATTGGTATATAAACTAGTTAAGCTATTTCTAAACATCGATTAATAAAATTAACAAAACAGAGTTTCATGAAAAAATATTAAAATTTGTATTAAATTAACAAACAAATAGTTGGCCACAAAATACAAGATGTATGTGTGTCTGAATCTTTACGCAAATAATTTGGTTAAACCGTTGAGATTATTCGGTTGCAGACATTTAATAGTCGGCCGAGATTATTGATGTATGCCTGTCTGAACCTTTAAACACATAAGCCGTCTTAAGCTGAGATTATTTAGTTGATGTGTCGGCCGAGATTACAAAACAACTTCACCAACAATATACACACATACTGTTCTATGAATTGGTTTTATTTGCACACGGCCACAAAGCAACTACATGTGAAGCTCAAATATCGTAAATATACTTACGCCCAATTTTATCAACGATTCTCAAATATATAGTACTATAGTACTAACATACTCAAAATACACTTACGCCCAATTTGAATATTGAGGCTAACGAGTGGCACGTACTACTGGTGTGTGCAAAAGTGCAAGAATATATAATTCTAACTTTGTCTTTGTGTCTATATGTTTGCCTGTCTGACCACCCTGTTATATTTATTTCTCAAATAAAAAAGGCTTATTCGTTTTAAGTGCATATGGCTTCTGTGCTTTAATGTCAATGAGCATTGGTAATTGCGCCCACTGATTGAGTCAGTGTAACTTGGGTGGTACAATATGAACCATTGGAACCGAATATTTGGAATATAGGTAAATTCAATGTGACACAGAGATGGCCCATCGTGACGATTGAGAGATGGCTTGTTTCATCATAAATTTTTTTAATCAAGGCAAATTTGACCAAAAAAATATTTTCCATTAATAAAGCTACATTCTGAGCCCAGTGATTCAACGAAAAGCCTGAGGACTCAATCATTGCGATAATTGGTATATTTTGGCGAACAACATACAATTTGCGAAATATGGCACACCTCTTCCAAAACAAAAACTTCCTAGTTTTCAAGACAAAAAGAGTTATTTTTGGCAAATTGAATCTACTTGGAACTAATAAACGAATACGTGAGTGCAATAAATTTTAGTTTCAGCTTTTAGTTTCTGATATTTTCATAAGGAATCAAATCAAATTCAAATTTGAGGAGATAATTCAACTCAACGTAAGCGATGATTCGCGTGTTGTTAGATCCTCTTCAATTATGATTGAATATTTAGACAGTCCCTGTCAATGGTACCTATATGTAGTTCAGAAGACACGGCCAGTTTACTGTGAGTGCATGTATCAAGTGACATCAAGTCTTTTTTTTTATTCCTAGCTTTTAATACTGAGCTGTTGGTATAAAGTTGGAATAATTGGTCACCACGGTGTCACGTTGGAGAAAAACTATTCATTGAAAGTAGTTCAGAACATAACAGTAAACCCCATGTTTGTTGCAGATTCTCAGTTCAATAGATACGCGTAGATTGGTGTTATAGAAATTCTGAGTCGGTAGATGATAAGTAGTTCACATATTAATTACCGTAGATCAATTAAAATGCCGATGAATAAATTTTAAGTCCATTAAAGTTTGTTTTAAGATGAAACACTATGCGGGTAATAATTATAAAAGGCTACAGATTTTTTTTAAATAGCAAAACACATTATCCACTGTGGACAGACGGAAGTAATTTGTTGTACGCGCTTTCATAGTACTGCAATTCGAGGCGGAGTCATTATACCGTCGATAAAGTGGGCGACAACACTCGGCCACCGGAAAACGATTTTATGAAGTTATAATAAAGCCATACATAGTTCAACATCTGCGTCCTCAGTGATAACGGCAGGTATTTCAGAGCTCACATTCGGGGTGATTTTATGCCGGGAAAATATCATAATTCTACTCAGTTATTTTCTCTTACCCCGCCTCGAATTACAGCGCTACGGAAACCAAGGTAGACTATCAAAATCATAGTAGAGTCACGTGACTGTTTTAAGCCTGAAATTATGCTCGCTTCGGAACCCAATACGCACACGATTAGATAGCAGTTGGACTTTCCAAACTTAAGGTTCGAAATTACACATAGTTTATGTGTTTAATAGTGACAGCATGTTGCCATGTTCGCTTAGCATATATATCTACGTATTTTTGGAGCGACGGATACGATAGGTCGATAAATAAACGAACGAAACGATATACCGGCTTCATATGCTCTGAAAAACACTTGCCAAGTCATAGCCATTTTTCAGCAGTTTTCAACTTTTCACCAGAAGTAATAGAAACGCTCTTTATTGCTACCATATCAGGAATAGACCACAACGGAACGCTCTTTTCTGTTCCATGACGCGCGTATGGTTGTTTTGTGTTTGGGGCCCAAACTGTCCCCCGACTTTCTGAAAGAAAGGGGGGGGGGGTGCTATAGAAACGGGATCCGTCCGTCCGTCACACTTTTGAGTACCTTCGTGGTGTAATCATCTCCTCCTACAGATTTCATCCCAGAGATTTGAAACTTCAGAATAGTGTTGCCCATATATTGAAGATGTGCAACATGTATATATAGATGACGGAAAAATAATTTTTGACAAGAGTTATTAACCCTTTTCGACTTGGGAAAATTTCAACATTTTTTATATAATTTGCTGTATGAGGGTACCTTCATGGTGTAATGAGCTCCTACATTCGTCCATTCGTCCATTCGTTCGTCTGTCACACTTTTGAGTACCTTCATGGTGTAACCATCTCCTACATATTTCATCCCAGAGATTTGAAACTTCAGAATATTGTTGCCCATATATTGGAGATGTGCAAAATGTATACAGAAGACGGACAAATAATTTTTTGACGGAGTTATTAACCCTTTTCAACATTTCTTGAACCAAGCGGCATCGACTTGCCACGTTGTCGGGGGACACTGTGGTCGGCTGACCTTTTATTCATTACTTCAATGCGTCTTTTTGGGTCACATAATGCCCGTAGAATTGTAGTTGAGATATTTATCGGCCTACTTCGATACTGAGAACAATTCAAAAGCAAATAATAGTATGTGTATTTTGGAGCGCAAACCGCCATATGGCTTTAATATCGCGGAAGTCCGCCAAATGTGGGTAAAATGTCGCCAGTAGCAGCGGCCTTACCCGAGTCATTAAGGGATGTAAACCCTGCATGACGGAGTTTACAAAATTACGCATAAACATTAATTTCGAATTAACACAAACACACCCGACGAAGTACATGTACTTACGAAACTGATTGAGCATCAATGGCCCCATTTTACATGATTGTGAGAATACAAGAAGTTCAATTAAGATAGTAATTAAGTATACGGCAGCGTAGATCAGTAACAGAAGAGGAATTGTCGGTTCTGCGCTGTCACAAGTATACCTACCTCGCATAAGAATCCGTCGTTTTTCGCAGTTAATGCGCACATTTTGTAGGCAAAGGACACGGGCATGATAAACATCGAGTAGAACAGGTCGTAGGCTACGAGACTCATGATGTACACGTTGTGCTTGTTATCGCGCAACGCTCGACTACTGATATATACGACAACGACAACCAAGTTCATCGACAATGAGGAAATAATCATCACTAATAGAATCGAGGCCTCGGCCCAATCCCCATGCTCAACGCTGCAACCGGAAGTAACATTCACGCTCATGCTCACGAAGGTCTTTGGCGCCTTTACTTGGTGATGAGCGAATGGTATGGATCCATGTATTGAAACATTTCCATAAATTATGTTGCGTTCAGTGCAGCTCGCAGTCAATGTTCAATTTGTTCTGATGGTGTTTTTGGTGTGATCTGCGATACATATTTTACAGGCGATGATACCCATGTAAACACAGAAGAGAAGATATAACGAATTGTTGGGCATTTCCTCTGATCCGTCGAATTGCCATGTGAATTGTAAGTATCTATATATAAAGCGACAATGTAGTGATGGTCGAGGTACCGACCATTCTCCTGGAAATTGTCTTAAGTTGGTTGATGATTTATATTGGTTTAATTAGCGATACCTGTAGGCCATAACACGATATAAGATTAAATCCGCTCATTACATAGGACGAAGTTAGATACAAAGAGATGAAATTCGAAGATAAAATCCTCTGATATTTCTCTACTATAGTCAGATGTGTCGTCTTTTCCGCCGCGGCAATATATTGACAGCTATAGTTGATACTCCTGAAATAGTTATACAATACTTAGAAACATGTGACAGTTGTAAGTTTATTATACATACAATGTACATGTATTATAAAATGTAAGTAGTCCTGAAAGGGACCTTCAAAACATACCTACGTTTGTATTTTCTTGAAAACGCGCTTTGAGATAATAATATATACAGTGTAGTAATGTTTCCTCTCAATCGCATGCCACAAACAATATATAATTGAACTGTTCACGTGTGCGCATTTACACCAAAACATTATATACGAGAGCCCGAGATCGCCTTTCTGTACAATTAATGTCATGCCGGTAATAGAAGTAAGTTTTCTTTTTCTATTGAATCAATACAAACTAATGAAAAGGATGGAACGATAAAGTTGGAAATAAACGGCAAACCACATAATGTGCAAATGTGTGGAACGGGCGATATCCCGAAGAATATAGCACACAGATGGCTCATTTTGGTGTCAAAACGAAAGCTTGATACTCGCCTAAACCGGATTTATTAACCCCGCCACTCACCGAACACCGAATGTTTTAATAGTCGACAAAGAACTAACCTACCCTAAAATTATGGAAATGAAGTCCGCGGGACTGGCGTAGAATTGCAATCTTGGTATTAAAAGAAAGCTTATCGTTTATGTCTATTGTAGCCAGGTTGTTTCGTGTTCTCGTTAGAGTCTTTGTTTAAAAAAAAAAACATCCATCCATCGATTATCTGAATCCACAAGTTTTATTTCGTCATGATGTGGTCGTGTATATATATCAAATACATCGGAACATTTAATGCCATCAAAGTAGGATTGATATTTTAATTAATCAGAGGAATTACCTATATATCCCTTGATGATAATAGAGCAGTTCACAATATTTTAGCTTTCCGCACTAGAAACCACAAACTCCCTATAGAACTCGGTGCTTGGACGAATACCGATTATTCCGACATAATCTCACTCTATGTAATATCGAAATCGGCGACGAATACCACATGGTACTGAAGTGTAGAGAACTTAGCGAACTAAGAATAAAATATATTCTATCAGAGACCAAACACTTATAAATTAGCCGCTCTATTTAACTCCCGAAATCATAAGGCAGTTAAAAACTTGTCAGTATTTATTTGGAAGGTCCTTGATATATTTAGGTCCCCCTGAGGCTAACTACCACCAGCCTGTCGAACTGAAACAGTGTAGTTAAAGAATATCGTCCACCCCATTAATATTTTATGTCAAACACATACATGTATACATGTAATGCCCATACAGTAATTCCCAAAGTAGTTGACCACTTGACCACGGCGGAATTGTGGGTGGTTTTTCGGGATTTGGTCGGAGGTGTGGCTTATTGCCATTCATCGGAAAGCTCGGCGAGAGCTTTCCGATGAATGGCAGCGAGCCGTATTTCCGACTGAGTCCTGAAGGGTTGCCCATTGTTCTGCTGTGGTTGGGTGGTCGATTGCTTTGGGCATTACTGTATATATATATATTGTATTTATGTATACAACTCTTCTGTAATGTCTATATTGACGACCAGAATAAACTTAATTGAATTTTCGTACGCAACCTTGAAAGACATGATTGTGAAAAAGAGATACCATACCAAATCATCTATATATACGAACCATTCAGCAATTCGACGATATCCATGCACTGCCGCTCTAACCTGAAAATGTTCTCGCATCTATATACGTTGATTAAACTATTTTTGGCCCAATTACAGGTGTTACAATTATGATGAACAGTATTTTGATGATGATAACATGAATATAATAGAAAAGGGGGAAGAGGATCTAGCAACAAGAATATATCCACTTTTGTTAAGCTATCTCCTCAGGATAGTCGAAATATTGTATAAATAAAGAAAGCGCGAATAGCAGTGACGGAGTTCAAAACAATAGGTTTAAATTAAGAAATTATCATATATTATGTAATTATACAGACGAGTTTACAATGCTATGTGTTGAAAGTATTAGAAATTAGTAAGGCGGCGGGGTACATATATTCATGAGGAATATGAAACACAGAGATAGAGGGAGAGAGAAAGATAAATAAATCTATCTTACTTGTATTTATATTCGCGCAGTATTATTTTTCGCGCATTCATCGCGAATTTAAAACTGAGCGAACAGTAGTTTTCAGCCCAAAGAGTTTAGCGAACAAACATAAAACGCTACATGCATGGGTTTGCATGTGCCTTAATCGATATGCATTTAAACTACGAAGTGATATTTCTGAAGACGTTGATGTCACTTCACTTAATCCGATTTCATGTCAGTGATGGCCATAACTGTATCGTGTACATGATTGAACAACGTACAGTAGAGCTACCTTCCTTCACAACTAATAATTAAAGAGGTATTCAGGGTTCCAGACATCCAGTTACAACAACAACAACGTGAAAACTATGATTTAACTCTGCTTTGCTTTGTTAAAAAATATTGAAAACCAACAATAAACTATAAACTATAAATACCAGAGAATGTCTCATTTTGTTATTGAAAAATTAGCAAAATAATGTTTGATGTCCGTAAATACATAAATGAGTAGAAAATTCAATATCAAACAAAACACTGTCTATCATATAGGACTTCTCGATTTTAGACATGTTATTTTTCACACAAGAATCTAAATAAAATTAAAGACATACTGTGGACTTGTTCGGGTGCGTGAAACTGATAAACTAGTACTCATGCGTTATGCCAACTTGGGGAATGAAGCATTCTTCTAACATTGCCGAAAATCTCAAAGAAATCAACCATACCACTCTATAGAAAACATCGTCTGAATTACGCTCAATTGTAAATATTTACATCTCGATTCGGGACGCAACAATCGGCGATAAACTAACACAAATGATTTCGCGATCGAGACTCATTGCATTTAATTAATATATAAGAATTACGGTGTGTGTGTGTGTTGTAAATTTGGATTAATATTCATAAAAATAACAAATTTGAGTAAGATTATTCTCCATTTCTATTCTCCATTTCTACCGGAGTGTTTCACATCACTTTAAAAAGTGTGTTGTAAAGATTAGTCTGGAACCCTGAATACATTTTTAGTTGTTTTCTTCTGCGCACGCAGTACATTTATATCGTGGCAAGAATTATCTTCAGAAACGACTAAAAATCGTAACTATATAAAACGTGCCATCGCGATATCGGATACATGATTTTTATGCGGAAATATTATCAGTTTTGAATACGAGGTTTTTAGAGTTTAATAAAAAAAAAATCACTCCCAAGAGAGATATACTTTCGTGTTCTTTTTGGTGCATGTATACTCACCGTGGTGTAGTTATAAATCCAATGCACCAACGAAGTTGAACGAACTGACTCTATACCACCGTCTTGTCGAGTGTCCCCTTCGGAATTCTATGGAGTTTCTGAGAGCCAGGTGATTCGTCGTCTTCATTGTGTTCAACTAAATCGATGTTTCTCCTCGGAGTTCACTCATGATCAATGTTAGTAGAAGAATCGCTTCTAACAAATTGTCATCTGCATGGACTATCTCACGTGATTTTATAATACAAAGAAATTGATTGAATGTGATTTAACGTAGTTTCAATCGGTATTAGTTATATCACGACAAAGTGAACTAGAGGTGGGCTGTCCCAATGGGACTAAGGATACCCCTGTGGCAGTCGAGAAAAACTGCAAACAACAATGCCCACCGGCCTCTTTATCAAGTTTTAAAAACAATTACCGGAAAATGTAGGAATACATGCTCGGACAAAGTTAGGCATGTTGTGAAAATGTGGGGGATAATAACTCAACAAAACAAAAATTTGACATCCGTTGATGCTAGATATATGCGCCAAGTTAAAAACAATTGACAGAAATATGTAGGAATAAAAGCTCAGACAAAATTATGCATTTTGAGAGAATTTTCTAAGTCGAAAAAGGGGGATATAACTCAACAAAAAAAGTCGAACATACCTCATAATCGCAGGCGCACATGTTTCCATGGTACTAAATATCGGTGCCAAGTTTAAAACAAAAATGACCGAAAAATGTAGGAATAAAAGGTCAGACGAAAGCCGAGCTTTAGCGATGCTAGAATCGACTTTAGTGGACGAGGTTAAAGGTACACAATCCGATTAGATGGTCCCCGTATAATCAAATTCCAACAACAACATTTCCTCAAAAGACACTTTAGTTATCAGAATGTATTAATTAGCAAACAGATAATGCTAACTACTGTCAACTCTAGTAAAACAATCCAAAACGTGTTATATATCAACATTTTGTTCAACGCAATTTGGTATCGGCAATATGTTGGTCGGCTCGTCGAATATTGGCTAGGCCGCCAAATATTCCAGGTGGTGAAAAATAACAGATTTCAAAAATCTATATCCGAGCTTTGGTTGGTGGATCGAGACTGAATATACACGTGTAAACATAACGTGGAGATGATAGGAAAGATATATTAAGGGGTTTCCATCATTTACGAGAGTGATCGGGTGAAAAACATTTGACTTATCACATTGGATAGCATGTCTCTACAGAACGGGGTTAATATGTGTGTACATGATTAATATCTTGAGGCAAATCAACGAAATGACACCAACTATTCAGGTCAGGGGTGTGCTATCATAAATTTTAGTCATGATATATAAACACAATCAGATTGTCAATATTTGAGTTACCAAACCAGATATCATGTCTATGGTCGCTGGAAGGGGCTAATAGTTCCTAAACTCTTAAATCGACTGATCAATACAAAATAGTTCACACAAAAAGCACGTGACTGGTCCTATGGAATATGCCAATGTCATAGCATACCCTGTGTTTACAAAAGAGGCCAACATATACTACTACAAATATTATCCACCCCTTGTCTAAACACTATGTTGGAAACTTATTCATTTACAAATAGTAATACACCTGAACTTAGCTATTTTCAAGACAGGGCATTGCCTATAACCTATAAGACTATTAAATATGTGTCTATTGAGTGTTCATTAAGGGGAAGACGCACGTTTTGCATAAATCCAGCCAAAAATGACAAGATATTTTCAACAAAGAATTTCTCTGGATCTATCTGGCGCAAAATCATTAATTCTACATATCATCATCTTCATTGTATATAGCATCTGAGCATTTATTAAGAGACGACAAAACCAATGGATTGTGCTACATTTAATAGGTTGAAAATATTATTTTCTTTTTTTGTCCTTTTCGGTACCAAGAACTGCAAGAATAATTTATAATTTCACACTTACTGTCTTGGCTCTAAGAGATGAGGCTTCATTTGTATCATAATGCTGAGTTAGATTTTTAATTGCATAATATAGCATCATACCCCATATATTACAATGAAGAATAAAGCAGGAAAGTTTATAGACTGAATGAGTGCACATAATTTATCAAAACCCATGTAGTCTCTCTACCTGAATCTACAGAGTATGTGTCACAACATAGAGATAAATGAACTTTCCGGAAATATGTTCAAGTACAAACATACGAGGGACTATATATATATATATATATATATATATATATATATATATATATATATATATATATATATATAACAACTATTAACGGAGAAGTCTGAACAATGTAATCCGAGTTTCAAAATCGAAAACAAAAGATTTGTCTTGTTGTGGTGACATCTAAGTTTGCGAAAGAGTTCTTGTAGATGTGCTTGAGCCACACTCGACATTATACCCATCGATTAATTCCTGCCCAACGAAAACAAATGTCGATAACAAAGTGGTCCACTCAAGCAGGGTGTAATCAACTGGAATTAGGCCACAGTGTTAAGAAATTTGATGGTCAGCTTTAACTTGGTTATGAAGCCATGATCCAGAACTCATCTAAGCCCAATTTGTCATTGATTAACAGGAATGACATGAACATTCTAAAATATAGAAAATTGTTTATGGCTAGTTGCCTTTCTAAATTACTATCATCATTAAATTTGACGTACCAAGAATACTTAAGTCTCGCCTCATGATCTTCAGATATGATATCATGGATATATGAACTGCACTTTTGAAAAACATATATATTTTACAGAAGTTCTTTGTACTTGAAAACAGTTAAATTGAAATATTATTCATGCCATAAAAAGTAAAGTAAATGAATTTATAATATCCAGTGGGTCGATGGTTCTTAAATATTCTTAAATAAAGACATTCCTGACAGATTTTGAGTAAACCAATTTTGAGATACATGTACCAGGAAATGTTTTGGCAAAACGGGCCGACCCTTAACCAATCAACCGGATTCAACAAAAGGTTTAATGTAATATTTTTCTGCATAGTTGAAGCAATAGCCACGTAGATTGGTCTGCTTGTTTATACCTATTGCACAGATAATTCATGTTGATTAGCAGCCATTATTTTAATTTAATATTGATGCATGTGTCTATGGGCAGGGTATCTGTGATGGGTTAATATTATTTTCAAAATCAATTAATCAACCAATACCAAAATCTATACAGAGACGAGTGTGGTTTAAAGTCGCTTAAGCATGCATGGCTATATGACGACGTTGCCAGTTTTATTGATGGAAGGAAGGTCCTACACTAACGTAAATTTAGAAGTGATTTCATTGGCTGGAAGAATGACAGATTGTACCCGGCGAAACAACCGACCATTGGCGAGTAATTGGAAACTCCCGCAGATAGCAATATGGGATACAAAGTCAGCAATGACTCCACCGGGAATTGCACCCATATCGCCAGCGTTGGAGAGCGAGTAGGTCTGGAGCAGATCCCCTTACCGACTGTGCCAACGAGGCCCCGAGTAAACGGGTTAATTAATCAAGACCAACATTCATACAGATGAAGAGCGTGCTAAGAAAACATATATGTAAGAATATGAGGCAGATCAGAAGAAAGGTATATGACTTATTGCATCTCATATCACGTGTGTGAAGGGTTAATTCTGTTCTAATCCGATCAACCAATCCACGGATACCAAAAACTATAGAGGTGAGGGGTGTATCATCATAAACCTGCATATAAAATATGAACACGATCGGATAATACTTTAACTATACCGCACCGGATAACACGTGTCCACGTGTGCATGGAGTGTTACTAATTTCTTAACCGATCAACTGATCGATACTATACAGGAGAGGGTGTGGCATTAAAGTATGCACATAGTATATGAACACGACCCGATAAAAAAAATACTTGAGTTGTCTCATCGGATAGCAAGTATCTACGGCTAGATGGGCGGACGGACGACGGTTGGTTGATCCTGACGGCGGCATTATGTGTACCATACATGGTATGGGTTCACATACAAAGGAGGCACGATCATCGATAATTGGGAAGCGTATCAGTCGTACATGGATTCGAATATTGACACAGAACGGATCTACTAATATAAAGGAACAGCACAATGCACTTTCTCCTAAATTGCACATGCGGCCATACGATTACTGGCACTGGCCTATATATATATATATATAAGCAAGTGAGTGTGAACGAATTCTCATTTCTTATCGAAATGGCCATGTATATTTCGGAATGGCACATTGAGATGTCCCTTAACTCAGATAAAGCTTGAAAATCGTTCTCGAGTTTTCCCATGTCAGGGTAAAATTCGCACAAAACGTCTTGAGCTCTTAAATTGATCAGACATCAGAAATTAACAGCATCAGAATATGGAACGATTGTTTATTGTTGCCAAAGTAAAATACTACAACTACTGAATTGTCATGTCAAAAGCATTTTAACTTAATAATATGACAAACAACGTTAATTGGCTATACTTAGTAATCATAAAAGTTATCTAAATTCATTAAATATCAACATCTTCATTTTTGTTAGCTTTTAATGTTTTCAAACAGATATATGGATTATTTTATCTTCCTAAGTTACATAGCTTTAACTTAAAACGTCAATGATAGTTGCAGTACACATTTGACCTTCAGTGAGCGGTAATCGTAACTGACTTTTATAGTTGACCTTCAAAAGTTCATCTGATCAATTAGCTCCCTATTAATGTTTTTGCCGGCGGGACACCATACCCTAAAATCCCTATATGCGAAGTGGCATGCTTCCCTCAAAAAATTTTGTGACCGTTCCACACACGACTAACTTTTCTTATATATACATGCCATTTAAATCACAATGCTACATCGAAACAAGAATATACCATAATTGAACAAGTTTGATTAGTTGCATGGACGATCATTAATGGGTACACGTTGACAATATTTGGTGGGTATCATTTTGCCTCGGTTTGGTCTGGGTATCATTTTGCATTGGCTTGGCGGTTCGGTGAGCGGTCATATAAAAGTCGAAAATTCTAAGTACACAATGTTAAAAACCGCCAAGCCCGATTATATTTATGAAGAATGATAATCATTTTACACGTTTTTACATAAAAACTAGATGGAACGTGTTTTAGAAACGAGAAATCGGCGAAAATTCAGCTTAATATTTTGATTTTTTATTCGAGCTTGGCGGTTCGGTGGTCGGTCATCTAAAAGTCAAAAATTCTTCGTATATAATGTTCAAAACCGCCAAGCTCGAGTATATTTGTGAAGAATGATAATCATTTTACACGTTTTTACATAAAAACTAGCTGAAACGTGTTTTAGAAACGAGAAATCGGCGAAAATTCAGCTTCATATTTTGATTTTTTATTCGAGATTGGCGGTTCGGTGGTCGGTCATCAAAATGTCAAACATTCTTTGTATATAATGTTCAAAACCGCCAAGCCCGATTATATTTATGAAGAATGATAATCATTTTACACGTTTTTACATAAAAACTAGATGGAACGTGTTTTAGAAACGAGAAATCGGCGAAAATTCAGCTTAATATTTGGATTTTTTATTCGAGCTTGGCGGTTCGGTGGTCGGTCATCTAAAAGTCAAAAAGTCTTCGTATATAATGTTCAAAACCGCCAAGCTCGACTATGAGAGTGATAAATGATAACCATTCAACATGTTTCGAATAAAAAACTTAGTCCAACTGATGTTTAAAAAGAGAAATCGACCAAACACCGACAAGAAATCTGCGTAAAAAGACGATGTTTTGATTTTGTGACCACGCCCCCTATTAACCAACCAATCGGGGACATTACTGCCACTATTGTCGATTAATTTACGAAAATGGGCCATATAAGTAATTAACTGGTGCTATTCCCGCATAATTCACCGAAAACAGCGTTTAAAAGGCTTTTTAAAAATTTGAAAACGCCAAGCTTGTCTTTTAGTCACCTGCCTTAAAAACTGCCAAGCTTGCATTTTAGCCACTCTCGCTAAAATGCAAGCTTGGCGCCAAGCTTGGCAGTTTTTAAGGCAGGTGACTAAAAGACAAGCTTGGCGTTTTCAAATTTTTAAAAAGCCTTTTAAACGCTGTTGTCGGGTGAATTATGCGGGAATAGCACCAGTTAATTACTTATATGGCCCATTTTCGTAAATTAATCGACAATAGTGGAAGTAATGTCCCCGATTGGTTGGTTAATAGGGGAGCGAGTCGATTCGGTCCAGGGCTCTTTCGGTCTTCGACTTTTCGGTCCAGGGCTCTTTCGGCCGGGCTTGTTCGGCCGGGCTTGTTCGGCCCCTATTCAATTCGGGTAATTAGGTAGTGTGGGTGTTAATTGGACGGCATGTTAATTGCCTTTGATTTGGGACCGGTCTTTTGATGACAATGGAGATTTATGTTTGCAATTAACGTTTTATTCGCAACAATAGTAATGGGAAAACACACATAGTAATTAACACTGCAACAAATTCGAACAATAACGTGAATATATGATGAAAGATATGAACATTTATTGATTAAAAACAAGTTAAAACAGTAAATATATACAGTTTACATGATAAAACATCTGGTTATTTAATGATTAAAAACAAGATAAAATATGGAAAAATCAGTCAATACATTATTTATTTATAAATATTAAAACATTGCGTAGGTCTTCTTCTTTCTTCTTCTTCTTTGCGTAGGTCTTCTTCTTTATTCTACTTCTTTATTTCTTGGATTGGCCATTCTTGTAGATCGCGTTCACATCCTTCAGGAATTCGGTTGTCTTGATGTTGCCGTATTTGTATGATACCCATATAGCCCAGTCGTTTAGGGTCAAAATTTTGCAAAATCGTGACAGACCGGATTAAAGCATGAAACTTTGCCGATATGTAAAATGGGATATGGGAAACAATTTTGGAAATTCAGCTTCATATTTTGATTTAAAATTCGAGCTTGGCGGTTCGGTGGTCGGTCATCAAATGTCCAAAATTCTTAATATAAAATATTAAAAACGGCCAAGCTCGATTATATTTGTGAAGAATGATAATCATTTTACATGTTTTTACATGAAAACTAGCTGGAACGTGTTTTAGAAACGAGAAATCGGCCGAAATTCAGCTTTATATTTTTATTTTTAATTCGAGCTTGGCGGTTCGGTGGTCGGTCATCAAAATGTCAAAACTTCTTTGTATATAATGTTCAAAACCGCCAAGCCCGATTATATTTGTGAAGAATGATAATAATTTTACACGTTTTTACATAAAAACTAGATGGAACGTGTTTTAGAAACGAGAAATCGGCGAAAATTCAGCTTAATATTTTTATTTTTTATTCGAGCTTGGCGGTTCGGTGGTCGGTCATCTAAAAGTCAAAAATTCTTTGTATATAATGTTCAAAATCGCCAAGCCCGATTATATTTGTGAAGAATGATAATTATTTTACACGTTTTTACATAAAAACTAGATGGAACGTGTTTTAGAAACGAGAAATCGGCGAAAATTCAGCTTAATATTTTGATTTTTTATTCGAGCTTGGCGGTTCGGTGGTCGGTCATCTAAAAGTCAAAAATTCTTCGCATATAATGTTCAAAACCGCCAAGCTCGACTATGAGAGTGATAAATGATAACCATTCAACATGTTTCGAATAAAAAACTTAGTCCAACTGATGTTTAAAAAGAGAAATCGACCAAAAACCGACAAGAAATCTGCGTAAAAAGACGATGTTTTGATTTTGTGACCACGCCCCCTATTAACCAACCAATCGGGGACATTACTGCCACTATTGTCGATTAATTTACGAAAATGGGCCATATAAGTAATTAACTGGTGCTATTCCCGCATAATTCACCCGAAAACAGCGTTTAAAAGGCTTTTTAAAAATTTGAAAACGCCAAGCTTGTCTTTTAGTCACCTGCCTTAAAAACTGCCAAGCTTGCATTTTAGCCACTCTCCCGCCTCAGGCGAAGTGTCGACAAAATTGTTGGTAACTTGGTATTTTACCGTTTTTCGCGATTTACATTACATACAGAAGCCGAGTTATCACAGGTGTAGAACAGAGAATGTTCCTTTTAACAGAATAAGTTTTAAGTCATGCCTCAGCTTGCAAACACGTGGGGATGAATCTACAGTAAACAGTGTGTATGGATCTATTAGGGCGCGCTAGTTTGCCATCAAATATCCGACATTTTCGACTACACCAACAATATATGCAGTGTTGACGATAATTTGATTTTTTCTTCTTCTGGCCAAATTAAAAAAACTTTGGCCAACATATATTAAATCCTCATTGTCTGGTCTCACAATAAATAAATAAATTTTGATTTAACATCTAACGTAATTCTATTTAATTATGACCATACCTTCAAATATCGTGTCTAGACTACTTTCATCTCACCATTGTTACTTGACAATATACCGCTATCTACCATTCAAAATCTTTTGAACAGTTTTAGGCATTTTCGGAGAAAAAAAATTGGGCCATTTTCTAGATGACAGGGTTCATGAACCCTGCATATATGGTCATTTGTCGATACAGTTTGGTTTGTTAGAATATTACTGAATGCATTATCAACAAGAGACAATTAAAATTGTACAAATGTAAGAAAACCTTTAATTTGTACGTGGCAGTGGTCACACAATGTGTTGAGTGGGGCTTAATTCTGCATTGCAGTTTCAGCTCTGAGTTGTTAAATATAACATTTTTAATTTTGTCCATTCATCCATCCAAATTGCACCGATCTATACGTCACTGTACTTGGTGCTAAAGACAAGGGGGTGGTATCCAGATGTGATTACCTACAGGAATCTCTATCAGCTAGCTGCGTGGCGGAGATTTGTGTTCTTACGTGGAGTAATATGATTTCCCTGCGAAATCGGCGCTATGTGCAGTCTTTCCTCGTTACAAAACGTGCTAGCTTAGTTATACAATAGCGACCAACTAACCAATAATTCACGCTATACCAAACAATGTAATGCAGACTGTGTACCATATAAGCCACGTGTACGCATGTATCATAGTGGTTATTTTATTGATTGTGGTCTATATTTGCGTTTGTTGAGACTAATGATATATTAAAAACAATGCATAAATGAACATAAAAAATATGTAATTATACTATTTAGCAATAATAAAACTATAACAAATACACACAATGCAGATGATTGCCATTTCAGCAAAAACAATGATGTGTAAACGGGGGTCAAGGCATTTGAAGTGGTTCATGTGAAATAACACACAAATCTGTAAAACAACCATCATCAACAAGTATATAAAAATAGACTGATGTTGTTCTTATTTTCATTATTAATTACTCTCCAACAATGAGATTTCCATTTCAAAACCATTGTTATGCAAACAAATGTTACAGTTGAATTACCGATAAAAGAAAAATTAGTCCAATAAAGATACCAAAGTTTAATCGTAACTTGACAGTAAACATCGGAAAATTATAGCCAAAGCATTGAAAAATATTATGAAAATCATACTCAAAATAAAATGTTTTTGATATTACAATCCGTTTGGCGATGTTTGTTGTTAACTTTAACAACATTGTTTACATAATATATGTTTAAACACTCGAAATTTCATTATTGGAGAAATATCAATGATCAATTTAAGAACAAGTGTAACTATTTCTTCATGCACTTCTTAGTGGTGATGTTTTACTGCATGACTTTTATATGTTTTGCACATTTACCTACTACATGTGCCATGTGCCCCTTTCAAGCGAACGATTCAACAATTAAAGCTCTAATTAAAGATCCACATCCATCTTCGTATAACTGGGATGAGATACCAGGTAGGTTCAGATACATGAACGTGTGAACTATCTATGTTATTAGTATGTGGTTAACCCTTTTTGGAGAGATGTTCAGGAAATACAAGCAGACAAGAGACAAACAAACAACACAAATACAGATGGATTCATTTTCATTGGATTGAAATGTTTAGCTATAATAAGTTCAACAAACTATGGCCATTTGTTGAACTTATTATCTGAACATTTCCTAAGGGGGCTACTCGCCTGTGAGTATATTAGTAAATAAAGGGTTTAATCAAATGACTTCTGTACACTCGCCTGTGAGTATATTAGTAAATAAAGGGTTTAATCAAATGACTTCTGTACACTGTAGAATGTGGCGGTCCATGCTTTTACAATTACAGTCACAGCTCTATACACGTGGGGTGAACGTTTACTGATTTCCGTCAAAGACAATCGATATGACTGCATGCAGTCCCGATATCATTGAGCGAGTTGGGTGACCACCGCATTTCTCGCTTCCTTCTGTTTCCATTATGGGGGCTCGTCTGGGATCCGAAAGAGTGCCAATGGTATAAATGAAATAATGTTTTATACATTCCTAGGTGTGATTTACCTTGATTTCTCGAGTGATTATAAACGAAAATTTCACTAGTGAATTATGTCGCTTCAATTAGCGCGTATGTATCCATACGCGCTATCGACATGTATATGCGTGATGGGTATAATGATGGTATTATTCAGATTTCTGGCGAATGAGATGTCCATAGTGGCATACTAAACAGAATAATCACTTGGTTGAACTTATGACTTGAAATAATTAATTCGAGGCATGCAGGGACTTTTGTAAAACAATCCGCTCTCGTGTTAGTACAGCGTCTCTGCCTCTCGTGGGTTATTTCACGTCACCAGTTCAATCATGTGATACTCTCTATATAATCGGCAATCGCTTCAGGTGATCGAGGTCACGAGTTACAAGAAACACGTGCAACACGCCATAATCCACACGCGCGTGTATCTGAATTTATAGACTATAACTTCTCTGTCGTTTGGGATACAACGAAACTAATAGGACACCAGCAACAATATTCTAACAGCCATGGATATTGTTGCAAACCAACCTATGAAAAATGTCAGTGCCCTTGATGGCTGTGGAAGCGGAACGAGGTATGCAAACATGTGGGTTATTCGCGAGAATGCGAACAACCGGAAGTGTAACACCGCTGTTGATACTTCTGGTCCAGTTGCTATGTACAACAGTCCAACCAAGATGAATGGTAACACATTCTCCAGATCATTGAGATGGCACCTGAAATAGACAAAATAATTATGCACGTTCGATCTTATATACGTACATGTATATATGTCACGGGTGTCGAGGCATTCACTCAGCGCAATGATGGTATAATCTCATTTTTACAGCAAAAAACTACCATCGGCGCGCATACCAGCACATAACTAGGAATGGCAATGAGCATTTTAAAGGTACGGGCGGCGTTCTTTGCAGAAATATTCATATTTGTTCAAATCGCCATCAACAGTATATATATAGTTTTTATCACATGCCAAATATAATCAGCGCGTAAATAGTATATTGTCGTCAGGACGTACGATGTCGTACGTAAACAAGAGCCTGCTCGTGTTACATAAGTTGTGCTTCTGTTTACATAGCACAGCGCAAATCTATTGGTTAATCACACAAAAATGATATAAACGCTCTTTATTAATTCCATATCAGGAAAACGGTAACAAATAACGCTCTTTATGTTTACCATATCCGGATCTAAACAAAAGACAGGAAACGTAACGTTTTTTGCTTTTGTTTACATAACAAAGAAAAAAAATTGACAATAACATACTGTTTATGCCATATTTCTGATTGGTATAAGAACAAAGTCTTTATATTTTACTATTCTTTCTGTTTATGGCGGTTTTTGGCGGAAGTGAATATTTTAACAGCAAACCCACCGCCAACGCCGCCCGTATCTTTAAAGGAGGTTATGTCTAGCTGATGGTCAGATATAATATCGACTTCAATAAGGGGCAGTCTTAACATGTTTTTAATTTGTGTCAGGCTATAGCAATATTTCCGATGATATGATAAGAGCCTCCAATATTGTTATGCCAAAAGCAGTAAATAATAAAGAGCTTACTCGTTTATGACCGTTTTCAATGTAATTGTTTTCAATACGCCCTGCCACTAGCTCACGGCCATAATGGATCCAACAGGCCCGGTTCCGTGGTTTTTGTGCGAGAGGTCAAAGTTTTGGAGTTGCATTTCCATATATGGAGTTTTGAATTATTCATGAATTCCATATATGGAAATGCTACTCCAGAACTTTGACGTGTGGCACTAAAACCACGGAACCGGGGCTGGATGAATATATGAAACCACGGAACGGAGCTGGAAGAATCCAATACGACAGCGACGCAGTGGTCTCGCTCATATGTAAAACTGATATTTTTGTAGATTTTCGCGACGACTGTGTCATACGAATGATGATTGCAAGTATCTTCTTTCTTCTTTAGTGTATTAAATATTAAAGTGGAAAATTTGCGAATATATATCGACTAATTTGGTGTGAAATCGGACCGTGCATCTTTAATTCACAAGAAACCTACTGTGAGAAGCTGTTAGGTTTCCAGTAAACAGTAAAGAGAATTACAAATAAATATGAATTCTTTCTTCAAATGAATAAACAAAACATATCGACACATGTATTCAGATATATATATCTACCCGCAACTATATATAGAGTACTACAATCGGCAGATCAGCTGTGTATGGAATCCGGTCTTTTCTCGACCTTGGAAGTTGGGACATACAGACCTTATATCACAATGCAATTACTTAAAAATGTTGATATGGGTTTCATTTCTTTGCACGTCAGAATTTTTTAGAATTTGCTAGTGAACGGAAGACAAACTATACACGGTGGCCTAAATTCTACTACGTCTTACCTTCTCACTCGTTCAACATCCTGATCATTTAGAACAGGTTTCAATTCTCTCCCTGTTCGCTTTTTGTGGGTTGCAGTATCTTCTGGGTTTGCGAAAGCCTGTAATTATATATACATGTATAGCAATTACGTTATGTTAAAACAAAAGCTTGCAACACGCGAGTGCTCGCTTACCCACACGGTATTAAATTGAAATATGCATGGGAAGAATCCCTTATAAAATAACATGTTAATTATCATGTTGTGTTGGGTGATAAAACATGATATATCGTGTTAAATCGTGTCATAATCACGATATATATCATGATAAATCATGTTAGTAATTTGATACTAAAACATCAAGCATAGTATCATGTTCAAACATGGTTGCAAGTGATATTTTTTTATTAGGGATGGAACCAAAATTTTAAATAAACAATAGAGATTTAACCTGATTTGATTTTTTTTTGCGAAAACCCTGTGCCAATGCATTCTCTTATTGTTGCGAGTCGCCCATATGGCGCCTCGCATATATAAGAGAATGCATATGATCTAACAATATTTACCTTGGCCTTGTAAGCCAGTGCATTCTCTTTTATATGCGAGGCTCCCCATGATATAAAAATGCATCTGTACCACAATTAACTACGTGAGAAGTAAAGATGCTACCGCAATTTGCCTGTAAATAGCATGCAATTATCTCACAAGAATCAAGTATACAGGTATTGAAGGCAAATCCCAGTAGCATTGTGACATGTGAAACTACCGAAATTTTACTTCTCATGTCGTTAGCTTTGGTAAAAAATGCATTGTATATATGCATGTTTCCTGTCATATTCTGGCATCATATGGGTTTCTACGACTAAATGGACGGTTGAGAGTGGACGGTTGGGGGTTCTGGTAGTCATATGGAATTTCGTAATAAAAAGGTTTAAAGAAGGTCTATCTCTTTGTAGACATGATTGTGTTATATAGTTACCGGGGTATAAAATATTAGATTTGAATCGAAAACCCGGCCCTGTCCTGAAATGCTTCTATCAATACTGATTGTATTTCGAATATTTCCTGGTTTAAAAACGTGTGGTTGTTTAGCTAACGAGAGATATCTTTATTACATCCAAGTATAGGAGAGATCGATATACATGACATATAATTTGACGTTCGGAGCATATCTTTTGGAACATCCTAATGATCGCTATCGCTATATAGTATCGATAGAATCGATATTAATTTATAAAACCGTTTCCGGACAGTTGTCTTCAATTCATATTTATTATGTTCTACCCACGAAACTATTTCAAATTTGTTATATGAAGCGATAATCCATCTTTCACACGTTATAAATGTTTGTCAGGATAGCAAAAACATCCATGATCGTCCCTCACTGAGAAAAAAGTCGTGTCAATATGACTAACTTAGGGTTGGTCACAAGCATTTGGAGTCCCTTCGACTAACCCACACCTTTCAACTATGCACTATGACTAACTCTGGCCTTGTTTGTAGTTACTATGTCACACTAAGACTAACTCTAATGGTTTCACATTGCTAAATGTTCAATTTCCATTGCATCGCAATTATGTTAGATCCGTAATTGAACGAATGTGATGGGATGATATAATGGCATATATATCACAACATCACCCAACACCAAAGGCTACACTAATTGGATAAAAGGTTATCATAGACACCACAGACAAATCGGAAATTAACCAGTTACACAGACATATGTGTGCCATAAACATTTGTTATGCATCACAGAAGACCAGTATTGTAATCTGTTATTTTTATAGAAAATTGATTGGAAGCTTGTCCTGCTTCGGTCTGTGATTCTGGATATATCATCAGGGGTCAATACTATATCAAGAGTTTTATTTGTAAGATTTTACTATTGTTTGTAAGAAATAACAATATGTCATATTGATAAGGTGAACCTACGATCACAAAGAATATTCGAGTACTATGACAGTTTATAGAAAGCTGCAACAATACGGGGCATGACTAGAAGGACTTCGCACGTGCAGGGTTCGCGCTGCCACTTGCCAAATTTACCAATGTCAAAAATAATTCACATTTGGCAAAAAATATTTTCATTTGGCAATAATTTTGGCAAGTCACTTTTGATTCCTCAAGAAAGTTTATTAATATTTGTCAATCAATACCACTCATTTCAGGAAAGTCTATCAAGATACAATACGGTATCCAACATCAATATTCGATTTTCAGTACCCCCCCCCCCCTTAAACCGGATCATATACAATCTCTGATAAGCATGGTGTGGCGATATTGGGTGCGTAGTTCCACCCCCCCCCCTTGGAAAATGGTCCCGCCCCAACTTTGGTCAACATTTGCAGGAAATTCAACGCCTCATACAGATAGGTTAATATATCCTCGTGCTGATAGGTTCATATATCCTCACGCCTGACACAACATTGGTTGGAAATATCAGATGTGTTATGTCTACCCAAATTGTTTTGAAAGCATATAACCTACTGATTGAAGTGCACATATAATCAGTTCTCCACATGAAAATCCTACGGGGGTCAATGGTGGGGCCATTACTAAGGGGGTTAGACGCCACCAAACCATGTTTGTCACCACGTCCCTGACAAACATGTATGTACTTAACATAACCAATGTCATCTCAAAGAATGTTAACGGTGACTGAACTTTGTGGGATGTATCTATACGCCGGGTTCATATACTTCAGCTAAATACAATAGTGTATTCGTCAGATTATGAAATCGGTTTGGCAGTGATTGGCGGATGTCCTCCAAGGAAAACACGTACATTTCTCGAAAGAAGGTTCGAAACATCATCGCCTTATGAATTTCGTGAGCGTTACAGGATGCCAGAAAGTATGATGGACTTACTGGTGGGGAAGATATAACCGACTATCTGTTGCCCACGACCAGTCGTACAATGTAGCAGGCTACTTACACCACGGCAGCAAATTCAAACCTTTCTTCATCTCCTGGGAACGAATGGTTTCTGGCGCATGGTGAAAGACTGCTTTGCAATTGGAAGATAAACCCCTCCTCGAACAGAGAGCCTATAGCCACGACCTTGCATGCTTCGATTCTGCATGATTAGAGGGACGGATCAGTTGGAAATTATATGCGATGGACACCCCTCACCAAAACGGAGCTACTATAGCCACGGCCCTGCATCGATATGTTATAAGAGGGGCGGAAGTATAGGGTGGACACCCCTCCTCTGACTGAGACCCAATAGTCACACCCTTGCCTTGATAGTTTATGATAAGAGGGAATACACTTATTAGTAAAAGTTGACGTGGCCTATATCATTATGGGGCCTATATGGATACATGTACATGTAACACAGACGTGTCCTCACACTAAACAGAGTACAACAATGTCCAAAGGTTGTGCTATTTTATAAGCCTTGAATAGATATATCCACATGTGCAAATGTTTAACTCTAAAATTGTATTCAGATATCGTCCCATATACTAAACTCGCACATGTGACATCGCAGTGACATGACGTTTTGTGTGCAAACATACAACCCCGGCCACTATATATATGACCGTCCTGCACATGTCGCCGCGTTAACGGGGAAATTTCTAGAGATGTTATAAAATCTAGTCTCCCGTGTGCAATTGCACGTTACGTACATTTTAACTGCCGAATTTCTCCTAAACGGAAGCTCATTAAACTGATAGACGCCGTTTAGTTTTTAAGGGTGGAACCTTGTCAACATTAGTGCATGTATCACAAAGCGCTGGAAAGGCTATTCAAAATGGATTTCATGTGGCCAATTATCTAGATCTATAGATATATCTGATTGTGTGATGAAAAGGGTAGCTTTTTTATTTGTATATACAGTTTTTCAGTAACCGGGACATGGGGTCGATTCTTGCTACCCACCTTACATGCATGTAGTCCGGCAGCTGATAGGATACCACTGCACCCACCGGGACTTAACTTCACCTCACTCATGTTCGTCCTTATTATGTCCCGCTATATTTAACTAATGTTAACATACAAAAAATGGCTCGGCAAACACCAAACAAGATGGCGTCCAACATGGCCGTCGTTATTCAGACAAGGCACTAAGTCAGCAAATTATAGAGATAAAATCGTGTCAAATGTATACAAGTTTGTGAAGCTAAGGCATACTGCCATATTTTAGGGAAATTTGGAACTCGCCAAAATGACCGGAGTGGAAAATTTGACTATTTTTCATTAATATCTTCTTGATCAGTTTCTGCTGTATGGAACTGGTTGATAATTGTCAATTGATTTTGTATTTTGAATATTAACTCATAATTGAAGCAATGAAATATGCCATTGAAGGGGTCTCATTCCCGTCCGTTCCCATTGGGATTCTAGTCATAATTTCATTAAGAAATGACCAGAACTGTGCAAGGTAATTGAGGCATTTGATTACTTGTGAATATTCGATGGAACAAAAATGTTATTTTGGCTCACAATGGACACCAACATGGCGGCCGAAGTATGGAAATTTGTAGGTAAATTGTCCCAGCGTGCCCTATAATCGCTTAGAAGTTGTGGTTAATGAATGAAATTGACTGAGCTGCCCTCCACATACTCCACATACTCTACATACTAATATTCCTGAACCACCTTAATAATTTTTACTATTGTAACCACTTACACCATAAATATTGGAATTTTCTCTCAAAGACTTGACATCAAAATCAGCAAAAATTACTTTTCTGGTTTGGACCATTTTAAAAAAGTAAACTAGAACTATCTTTGGTATCAAATGTGTTTATTATTTGTATCTGTCTATAAAGTGTCAAACAACTCGGGTGTTTATAGACCATACTACTATGATGGCTTGCAAAACGCTACCATAATTTGGTAAAACGTTCATTTTTTCCAGATATATCCTGAACAATAATCTCTGCTGTTCCGGTAGCAAATTGTGACTCATTTGCATGGTTATTAAACATGTTACTTAATCAATAACTATATAATATATTCTAGATGTCCCAGTACCTTAACAAAATATGCCAAATTCATTTAAAACGGATTCGATAGTGAATTTTGCCGAAAACTTCTTTGGGATTATGGCCATCTTTTTGAAAGGAAATGGGCAGAACTTTGAAACTGAACAGAGAGGGAGAGAGAGAGAGAGAGAGAGAGTGAGAGAGAGGGGGAGAGAGACCATATCATGTGGCTATGCCCACGCTGGGGCAATATCTACCATTTTCCATATTTTGGTCGCCAAAAGTAAGCTAAAGTGACAATTTTGGTTCCATTGAGTTGGAATATTCATAAGTGTTGGTATGCCCTTACTTCCATTGCACAGTTCTGCTCATTTCTTGTTGAACTATGACCAGAATACCAAAAGTCATTTTTGATCAAATTTTATACTGCGTTCCGTAAAATCAATTTTTTTAGATATCCGAAGGGGCTGGGACTCCACGAATGGCATATTTCATTACTCAAACGATCAGAACAATACATTCATAAAATTCTAAACAGCAGATCTAGACGATATTAGTGAGAAAAAACAAATTTTCCACTTCCGGCTACCATTTTGGCAGCCATCTTGTACAGGGAGTCCAAATTTTGCCCTAAAAATGTGGCATTATCTCTAAGCTTCGCAAATTTATACATTTGTGTACATTTGACAATATTTTCTCACTATAATTTGCATCAAACTTACATAGTGCACTATCTAAAAAACGGCGGCCATGTTGGACGCCATCTTGCCTGGTGTTTACAAGGCCACTTTGTTTTCGTGTTAAAGTTTAGGGACACATTAAGGAACATGAGTGGGGTGAAGTTAAGTCCATGGGGTGCAGGGTTACCATATAAGCTCCCAGACTAATGGTCCATGGATTTATTTTGAACATATTATATTGCCAACAACATGCATGTAAAGGGGTACTATACACTATAAATCTGGCCATTTATGTGACCATATTGTACCGCATGACATGGTTGGGATCAATCGGACAAGAGGGTGATATATTTTAACGCCAGAGTTACAGACAAACACACACATACATGGACAAACATTTGTTTTGTATATATATATATATATATATATATATATAGATAGATATAGCCATTAGTTCGTGGTGGATATACGTGGATTATATTTACATAGCCCATCATGTTCGGTGATTGGTCAACTGCCAATTGGGTCATGCGTTTCATATCCCAATTTAGCACAAAATAATACGAACCAACGTCACTTGTTATTGATTTAGATGACTAAAAGCAGCATATACATAAAGATGGGCGTGTTTTTTATGTGGTATTTTTTCGTATATGCTATCTAAACTTCAGCAAATTTCAGAATATTTTTAGCTGAGTTTATAGAAATTAATATTAAGGAAAAGGCTATATAAATAAGAAATTAATGTAGTTTGAGTGTGTTTTGTTGAGGGCATAGCGCTGTGGCCATTGGGGCACATATAGTGCACACAATTTACGCAATAACCACATCGTTATATATCCATCAATAAAACACACTCAAACTACATTCATTTCTTAAATATGTCACAGTCAGGGGCACTTACTTATTTTGAGATGTTTAAATGCTGCATGGTTGTTATAACAAATTTCGTTGTTTTTAACAACTATCACGAAATTAGGCTAGCTACTATACGTGCACTCAATATACTATATATTTTACTACGGTATATCTGTTACAGTCATTTTGAGAAAATACTAACAGGTTCAGTCACTTCAGACATATAGTATCAGACCAAATACATGCACAAAAGATGTCATGTGATTGTGACCTTGAGGAAAGCTCCCATCCTTTCTATGGAAATTGAATCTATATTAGAACTATATATATACGTTAATCTGAAAATGCGTTGCAAATAGATGGGTACATGCCTTAAACTTGATTGTATATGAATGTATTTGCAAGGCAAAGAAAGCAAGGTTTACACTATAAAGTTCACAGATGTCAATCAATGCAAGTACGATGGACATAGTTCCTCTCGGCATAATTTATATCAACTCACCTTGTTTTTGAATCGATATACCGCAGTTACAATACTCATCAATAACGTCTTCAGGAGGACAAGTGTGGCGTAGAATAGGAACTTAGAGAATACTGGGTTCTCCAGCGTGAATGTTCCCTGAATAGCCATAATTTCTTTTAGAGTGCGTGGTCTTTTACAATGTTACAGACTATATGTCCCATATACGAATGCGTACACGTTCCAACTTCACAGTAAAACAGTGTTATCGTCAGCTAGTGCAAACACGACTCGCCAAATCAACAGATATACCGTACAGTTATATAGAGGCTGGTTTGTCGAGAGTTCTCGTGTATGCAGGTATATCTAAAGGGCAAATGTAAATTTATCCGTAGGACCGGCGACGGCTCCGCATATGTAAAACAACAGCAGCTCAGCGACAGAGAAGTTAAGATAATAACAAATACAAGTGATTGATGACCAAACTCGTTTCTGCCTGCACGTTGATATCGTAGCGTATGGAAATCGTTTGGGTATTTATATATGCACCAACCCAAAAAGTACTTCCGCCGCACGACACGGATTATGTTATTTCACATCCGCTTATATAAACATTTAACTACTTTCCACATCCCTTAACTAATCGTAGAGATATATACGTCAGTACTCTATAGTATGCGTGTACATCTGAGCAGTTATTTCACACACCTCTCGATTAAAAAACTATTCACTAAACTTTTGATCGTTATTTTGATATAAAGTTCGATCAGTCAATCATTATATTGCCTTGCGGCATTTTGTCAATGAACACCCACATAATACCCGGATAGTCCAGAACAGTATACAGGTGTGGTGAATCGGACGTATACAACACAGCATTGGCCAATTAACTTGTGAGTTTAATGACTGGGTATAACCATGCATATATATTAAATTTTCGTTCCGGGCGCTTTCCCGTGCACGCGTAGTTATGCTCCCATTCTCTTTTATTGTGCATGTCTTTTGTATATACATATCTATACTTGTCAATATGAGAAATAAAGAATATAAAGATCGTGTCAAGAAATAATGTTGTAATTATGTGAGCCATCAAATAATTTGAAATATTTGGAGCTGACGAGACTCAGTGTAGACAGAATGATGTGACGGGTCCCATGCACTAAAACCCGACCACACGACACCGTACCGTACACGTGGGTCTGGTCGAGATTGTTCATGTACTATCGTGTCGAATAAGACCTGTATTTATACCAAAGTTCCAATCCCCAAGTCGATAGCTCTAGCGGAAACTGCGCTGTTAACCCACAACTTGCGGCCGCGGTTCCGCGTCAGGTAAGTAAATTTAAAAAAGACATCGACCGCACCTCTGCTAGCTGTCTGACCACTGATATTATATCATGTAGCCAATACCCCTCTGCATCCAGGATCGGGCTAATTGCTAGCAAAGGCGGAAGTGAATATATTAACCCATACGCTGCGGTCGAATTCGCTATGAATGTACAAAAAGATACAGAGAATAACAACCGCCGACCGCACCACCCCATGCATGGGTCCGATCAAGATAGTTCACGCACTCTCGTACACAATATAGGCATGTATGTACCAAAGTTCAAATCCCCATGCATATCGACATCTCTAGCAGAAACGGCAATGTTAACCCATAACTTGCGGCCGGTTCCGTCAGGTAAATAAAATAAAATGAAAGTGTCAATGACACTGTAGCTCAACTTGGGAAGGAGTTTATTTTTTGCAGAACAATGAATAGAATGATATAGAAAGAAAGCCAAAAGGTTACATTAAAAGTCTTGTATTGTGTAGATGAAACTATTTTCATTTTAAACATTTCACCAGTAAATGTGGACTGTAGGGTGTGCGGATGGATTCAAATTTGAAATCCAAGATGGCTGCTGGCAGCCATGTTTTATAACGAATTTCGGTAATAATCGATGGCTCCAATCTAGAGGTCACCCCGAAGATCCATATGAAGTTTGGTGACGATTAGGATGAGGGATGTGGCCTGTATGGTGTTCCAAAAGATCTAGTAAGGCAAAGAGTAAAACAGCCATGTTTTCTGCGAATTTCGGGGGGGGGGGAATCGATGGCTCCCATCTAGATGTCACCATTATGATCCATATACAGTTTCGTGATGATCGGGTGACGGATGTGGTCTGTACGGTGTGCCGAAGGATTTAGTAATGGAAAGAGCAAATTCCAAAATGGCTGCTGCCAGTCATGTTTTCTGCGAATTTCGGGAAAAAAATGGGTCCCATCTAGAAACACCATAAAGATCCATATATAGTTTGGTGATGATCGGGATGTGATCTGTAGGATGTACCAAAGGATTTAGTCATGCACAGAGTAAAATCCAAGATGGTGTCGGCGGCCATGTTATTAATAGAAAATTGTTCAAATGTGGTGGCTCCCATTTAGAGGTGATCCTAAACATGCCTCAAAATTTTCAAAACAATTCTCCAATAAATGCGGGCTGCGGTTTGAGCCGACAGATTCAAATTTGAAATTAAAGTTTGCTGCTGGCGGCCTTGTTATTTTACAACAAATTTCGGATTAAATCGATGGCTCCCATCTAGAGTTCACCCCGAAGATCCATATGAAGTTTAGTGACGATCGGATGAGAGATGTGACCTGCAGGGTGTGCCACAGGATTTAGTCATACAAAGAGTAAAATCCAAGATGGCTGCTGACGGCCATGTTTTTTGAACCAAATTCGGAAACATTCGATGGCTCCCATTTAGTGGTCACCCAAAAGATCCGTATGAAGTTTGGTGACAAGCGGATGGTGGATGTCGTCTGTGGTGTGTGCCAAAGAATATAGTCATGCAAATAGCAAAATACAAGATGACTGCCGGCGGCTATGTTTTTTATTGAAAATCGTTCAAATTCGATAGCTCTCATCCAGAGGTGATCCTAATCATACCTGTAAATCGACAAAACATTTCTTCGAAATATGGGCCGCAGGGTGTGCCGATGGATTCAAATTTGAAATCCAAGATGGCTGCTGGCGGCCATATTTTTAACGAATTTCAGAAATAATCGATAGCTCCCATTTAGAGGTCACCCCGAAGATCCGTATGAAGTTTGGTGATGATCGGATGAGGTGTGTGGCTTGTAGAGCGTGCCGACGGATTTAGTCGTGCAACGAGTAAATTCCAAGATGGCTGTTGGCGGCCATATTTTTTTGTTTTACCGAATTTCGGAAATAATCGATGGCTCCCATCTAGAGGTCACCCCGAAGTCCCATATGATGATTGGTGACAATCAGATGAGGGATGTTGTCTGTATAGGGTGAGCCAAAGGATTTAGTCATGCATAGAGTATAGTTCAAGATGGCTGCTGGTGGCCATGTTTTTCATCGACAGACACTAAAATTCGACAGCTCCCATATAGATGTTATCCTAAACATGCCTGTAAATTTTCTAAATATTTCTCCAATAAATGCGGGCTACATGTATGGTGTGCCGACGGGTTCAAAATGGAAATCCAAAAGGGCTGCCGGCGGCTATGTTTTTTTAACGAATTTCGGGGGGAAAATCGATGGCTCCCATCTAGCACTAGGCTTCATCCGCTACTGGAGAATTGCCTCTTTTCCGTTAAATGTAACGCCACATTTTCGAAAAAGCTACGTTTCATTTGCGATTATTGCAGGGAAAAAGAAGAAATCTTTACATGATGGTAAGTGTTTAACTTTCAGAGATTATTCCGGAAAGAAATAATTCTCATATGGCTGTCCAGTTTTAGCGATGATGTCTAAACCACGCTAATTAAAACAGGACTGGTGTCTGCAATGCGACGTAATAATCAGTTACCACCTTGATTGTGATGTTATTTTGTAAACACTCCGCTCAAAAAATTTCTGTGAACCAAGTATCTCTAAATAATGTGCAAACAAATAAATATAATTATAGATTATTAAGTTCCTCTGGTAATTAGTTGTTCTATACATGTATATTGCGTTGTAAGTGATGGAAATATGTTATTTAAACATCACATAGGCTACGTTTCCGTTTACCGGATGCTAATTTCTTACTTCACATAAAGTGATATGCTACAGTTCCTTCTTCCAAATATCGCCGCGAAAATTGATGCAAAAATCGAGAAGAATATGAGTGGTTTGTCAACGGTCATTTACATGTATATTATGATTTAAGATCGGTATATAGTGCGATAAAATTGGAGACGGAATAGTTTTCTTATGATTTTGTTCGCTTTAATTGATTCAAATATAGCGACAGGGCTATGCCATACAGTCATTATATTTTAGTGTTGTACTGTCTTCGTCCATCCAAGCCAATAATGCCCGGTATCGCATTCTCGAGGAACCATGAAAATTCGCCATCTTTGGTATTTAATGCTACAGTTTATACACTGTGTTGTGTTGTTAAATACGACAGAACCCACCCCATGATATCGTGTTATAAAAAAACAATTATTGGGTAAATATATATTGAAATTAGGAGCCCACTTCTCTTGATTAATGCTCAAATTGGTCCAGTTTAAAAGACTGTACATTTAGTATCAGTTTATTAGTCTTAATATATCTATTAAAGCGGTACTGCTTTTATTTTCAAACCAAAATAATCGGTTAATATTGTAATGTAATGCATCTCCATATGTCCGAAATACACCCATCTGCGAAAATACAAGTTTTCTTAACCAAATTACAGTATTATCATACTCTATTTATTTGTGTTGACACTGTTGTGGTGATAAATGCACAAAAAAAATGATGACGCTTTCTAGATGCCCAACAAGGCATTCACTATGATCTCCTGGTGACATATTAGTTCGTGACGACTGGGACTCGTATATAGAGTGTCGTTAGCTTCTAGATACCTTACCTTATTTTCTCTGCTGTCAACTAATGGTGAAAACAACTTTGAAAACCCGAAATGAAAATTAGCGTCTCGATTGAGCGGCGTATATAGCATTTATCGGAAATCGGAAAAGCGGCATTTCTCGAGTACCGGATGAGCCCCCGTGATATAGAGGTCCCCCACCCGAAGATCCATATGAAGTTTGGTGATGATCTGATGAGGGATGCGGCCTGTAGGGTGAGCCAAAGGAAATTGTTGACGGGCGGACGCACGCCCCGACGCACACACGGACGACGGACGTAAACCCATGACAATAGCTCAAACTTTTACCAAGCTGAACATGTCTGACCACGGGAAGGGGTGTTATATCATGCAGCGAATACCCACATGAATCCATGGGCGATTGGCAAGTTGCTAGCTAAGTGGGAGTGAATTTATTAACCCATACGCTGCGGTCGAATATATTTTTGTTTTATTAATCATAGATCCATAAAGTAATTATTTTATATGTATAATCGAGTGAGAAAATTTATAAAACCAGTGAAAAGCCCTTCATTTTTCTCTAGTTTTTAAAAGACTTGACCATAAAATACGGAATTTGGCTCATTCTAAGAAATGAGGCCCCGAAATCAGGTAACTCTTGTTTTTGAACACCACTAGAACAATACTTAACGAATCTGTAAATGGTTTTCTGTTCTGCTATATATCAGGAAAGTATATTAGGTCGACAAAATAGATATGAAATTGGAAGGAATTGTGAATTTGAATTTGTTCATATAAATCCCTGAAAATCGATAAGTTCTATCTATCGATGTCTTCACAACTGTTACAGTATACTGCAGGTACTAATGTGATATTCGCCCTTGAGTTGACTGTGATGAGATACCATGTCACGGAAACCACGGAGCCACGATCAAGTGTATGAAAACGTTTAACATTATGTTACTTGACTCATTTAAGTTGACAAACACAGAATTATTCCGCTGTACTAGCTGTACACATGCAACTGTCGACTGTAGCTATCATATGATATATGGAGGATCTCCAACGAGTTATGTCAGGATATAAGATTTTATGAAACGATTTTTATAACATCTTGTATAACAAAATAACCAGTTCAAGATCTTGTATATCACATTTTTTTAAACTAAAGCTTTATGCCTTTTTAACAAATACAAATCCTTAAAAGAAGCTGCAAATTTGTTTTACTGCCACAGCGCTGGCTGAGACGCTTCATAGCCGTATACGACAGTATTGTGCGCTCTGGGGCTGGCGACGGAAAATATAGTCCCCCGGCAATTTGCCTCTTTGTGCTTGTGTCTATTTTCGTTAGTGCAACGAAGTAGGTCAAGAATTTAACTTTAATGAACAATGACATCATTTTTGCATTGCATAGTGTTGGTGTCATGCGCGGCTTTTATAAATAGTACTAATCCGCTGAATCAATGTAATGACGCGCGGCCATTTGTTTGGCGCGATGCCAAGTGATGCCCGTGAAGCACGCGCCTATTCATCACTAGTGAGAGATAAGGAAATATTTAATGTCTTTTTTAAATGATATAATATGGGTTCCATGTGATATAGACGGATCTCGGTGTGACGTCATAAAGTAAACAAACGCATGAGAGCTACTTTGCGTGGCAAAACACTAAAATAATAAGAAATGTGACCGCGACGTATTTTTAACGTTTTAGATTACGGAGTGTCTGGCGATTGGGACCTGCCAATGTCCGTACACCGCATGTTAGTGAGTATTCCTATATCAAGACTACTTATACGCATATGTCATTCATCGTTAAAGGAAGACTGTCTAAATTTCCAGTATTTGAGCAATTTGTTTAATCTGAAGTAATAAAAAGAACATTAACAATATACTCCACGTGTGAATGTCGATGGAACGGCCATTTGCAAGAAAATGTGTTTGTATATCACTTTGATTTGAGTACGATATTCCATTCACTCAATGATACTAATTTACAGTCGAAGCAAAAAAACGGAATACGATCGCCAAATAGATATTCTGATTCTTCTCGTACTATTTCCAGATGAATGTGTCAAATAAAATGTTAGATTTATCGGACTGGCTAGAGTGCCGTATACGGTATTCTAGCCGAACTGCTAGATTGTAGTATACGGTACTCTAGCCGAACTGCTTGAGTGTAGTATACGGTACTCTAGCCGAACTGCTGAAGTACCGTATATACGACATTCTAGCCAAACTGCTAGAGTACCGTAGATTATTTCGTTGCACGCACGTACGTAGAATGACGTCAACGCAATTATCTGCATATTGACATGCCAACCAAATACTCCGATCAAACACGATACTTAGCAGTTTGCTGCAGTATGGGTAAAGTGTCGTATGCATATAACGGGGCCACTAAACTCGGTCACGTGATGGGTAACGAAACACTCATAACAAATAGCTAATTCTCGCTTTCGATGCTTATTTCTCGAAAGCAACAAATAGTCTTGTTGTGCCATAATAGCGAAAGAAGAACTATATAGTTCTTGTGTCCATTGAACAAAGCCGCTTTTAGAAATATAGTCCCGTATAAAGCTGATGCCTCGCACAAATTTCAATCTCTTACTTTTCACCCATTTTCGCGCTGGTGGCTTTTATTGATAACGCCAACACATTTATCCCAATTTCACCAGTAAGAAGCATCTGAGCTTTATTTAGAGCATTTGTCCATCCGGTATAATAGACAAAAATTGAGAAACATATTCCTGCATGATTTTCAAAATATATCTTGCAAATTTGCGCATCTATCCCCTCTCTGTGCCTTCAAATGCAATATTGGTAACGCTCGGACAACAGACGAGGCATGATAACGCCCACACAGTAATATAATATCAATTAGCTTTATTCATATGGAACAAAGCCGAGAACGCCTACGAGCAATGCACGATTCTACTATCGGACAATATAACAGGGATAGCCTACAAATGGAACAGATACATTTTTTACGATCTATTATATCTACTTACAATATAAACAAAGGAAAAATAATTTGTGAAACATGTCATTATTAGAGCTGTGGGATAACAGTATTATAATGCAATCCAAATCTAATTGTGTCCAGAAAAAACTTAATTTTTATGGAGCATAATCGTGACCGATACATGTTTTTCGAGGCACTGATTGTTGGTCTTTTTTCGGCAAGGGGAGATGGTCAAAGTTGTAATTTCCAATTTCACCTCGCAGATAAAAATTCACAAGTGTAAATTCTCCATTTGTACCCCTCTAGTTGTAGTTATCCACCTAATCCCCCACGTTTCCCAATAGGTGGAAAAGTCCACGTCACAATCGAAACTTTAAGAACATATTCTAATCTATATATCTCAAACGACATAATTATACTATGCTATAAAGAATGGCGGAAACTCAAACTATCGGTGCAATCTCAACACATATTCGGTCTGAAGTATCTGGCTGCTGCTGCCTCTTATATCACCACGACCCTACGGTACATTTGACTCCTCACCACAGATCAGAGTTACAATTGTTGCACGTTCGTTCACATATACATTCCACACCATTTTATTCAATAACCAAATTACCATAGGTCGTTTGTTGAACTTGGTATCTGAACATTTCCCACCAATGATTAATTCAATTCCTTAATTTCCTCTAGAATATAGTCTAAAATGCATCCAAGGAACATAAAGTCAAACCTGTCGCTCAACAGAACTAAAAGATGTAAACTAGTATGCATAAAGATCAGGACTGTCATAAGCACACCTCGCAGAAAGAGATTAAGGGCGTGTATAATTTCACCGCACCCTACACAGATAACGCAGAAAAACACCGACGTCCTAAAAAAAAGAGACAAGGGATAGATGTTATTGTTAATATGACGAATATATTGTCTACACCGTCAAAGATATCTGCGGACTCCTAAAAAGCCAACTAAGTCAAAGCTAGGGGGAAACTTGTTCAATGATATCATTCGAACTATTTGGCATTCGGGGTATTCGTAAGTATATCAGAAGTTTGATATAATTTTGGACCAAATGAATTTATATTTCGAAACTCTGTAACCAGGTCTGGCACATCCTGAAATGAATAAGTACAGTTATAATTATCGAGAAGAGTTGAATGTGGATATCGCCGTTTCGTGAATTTGATAGAAGGTGCATAACGAACATAACGTATTTTACAAAAATCAACCAAACAGCGTCGCAGAAGATGGTACCATGTGTATCGCGTGGCGATAAAACTGATATTAAAACTTTCGTGTTGAACGTCCTTGATATGTTGCTGCTGAACGAAACCCGATATAACGTCTCTAATTCTACTGAATCAAATACACCCGGATAATTTCTGCATTAACAATTATCGTTACTTCGCTATAACTCTGAATTTGAACAATCGTCGTCTACTATATACCCGCCCATGTGTATGTGTAATCTCGTTTTATAATCCTTTCATAATTTCTAGTTGTTTGAATTATTTATCGTTTCATTTCATTTAGTTTGGATCTTCGCATGTCAATTGTCATCACCATTTCATTCATTAATTTATTTCATTTTCAGTGTCATCACTCTCCTTATATATTCATCTATATTTACGGAACCTTTTATCCGGTTTTTAAATTAATCTCATCTTTTCTTGCATGCCAAATTTTTCTTAGTCCTTCGTGTGCTATATATCCCAGGTCGCATGCATATGGGCGTTTTTTCCCCACATTTCACTAGATCCATTTATTGTCAATCATTGTTTCACTCTATTACTTTCATGTGGTCTTATTCATGTGTCATACATGTCTTCGTGTTTAATTAATTTTAGGTATTTATTAATAATTTGTATTATAACCTATACTGCATTCGTTCACATCTAAATGGACATTGCATTTTGGCAACTCACATCCTTGTGGTCGTTTATTGTATTTAATGTATTTTCACACGCTTGTAAATTCGTTCTTTCAGGTTAAAACATTAAAGCAATAGTGTTCGATGACATGGTGGTGTATTGTCGGTTTGGCCAGCCAATGTGATAGCGAAACACCATGTATGTTTGTTTCTCCGTGCATTTGAATGATTAATCATGGTGCCATATGTCATGGTAAGGAAGTCAATTAATACTCGCATTGGTATAGATATTGCAATTGTATTGGGTATAAAATAATATATATTAATTGAAGACCAGTGTCCGAAAACGCTTCTATCAATTAATATTGATTATATTTCGAATAATTTATTATAAAATGAGATGATTTGATGGGACACTTTATTGTTCTATTTTAGAACGGACCATTCAGGCCTGATTCAGGCCATACCATATAGCGATATATATCTTTGGGGTGTTCCCATAGCTATGCTCCGAACGTCAACTGACCCAGATTTAATGTTTGTATTGTTTTATTACATAGTTATAAGCGATAATGAGTCTAATTAACGTTTATTTGTGACAAAATTACACAATAAAATATCTGGTCTCTGTTAACAGTAACCACTGTTGTTCGTTAGCTAAACGACCACACGTTTTTAGTCCAGAACATATTCGAAATGTAATCAATATTAATCAATAGAAGAATTTCTTGACAGGGGTCTTTGAATCATATATCTAATATTTTATACCCCGGTATACACAGAGATAGACCATCTTTATTGTCACGTAGAAAGGCTTAGTTGTGCGATTATTGAATAAAAAAGCTTACGCAAAAGGCTGAACAGAATTGTATATGGATAACGTTCATTTGCTGCCGTATTGTTGAGATTGCAACATGACTGTGTATAAGCGAGATCACTGAGTCGCGGCGATATTGAATTCGTGCAGCCCCCTCCCCATTCCGCGGTTTAAGTGCTACAGGTCAAAGTTCTGGAGGTGCATTCGATGTATATGGAATCAGGAATATTCCATATAAGTTCCATATATGGAATGCACCTCCAGAACTTTGACCTGTAGCACTTAAACCGCGGAACGGGGGCTGGATGAATCCAATATGGCCGCGACTTGTCAAATTTAACAATACCACTTGAATATAACTATAATAGTTGAACGTAGGATTCGCCAAACCTGATAATACTTTGCCTTATTAATTAGATATGACATTTTTGTCCAGAACGGCCTGTTATCGAACTATGTGAATATCGCTTCAATTTGCCCTTAAACCGAGTAATATCATTTTATCACACATCCGAGTAATATAGTTTTCACGACATGCGATAATTTATCTACTTCACTACTAAATAACGTGTAGATATCGATTTGGTGACGTCACTCATATGAAAGAGTTGTCAGTTACTAAGGCACTAAGAGGCAATCTAATTAATAATTAGGATATTACTTGGTTTGTTTGATATAGTATAGGCCTGATATCAACCATCGATAACCTCATTTCAGTCTTCGGCCTTCGGTCTCAGGCTGATATGAGGTTACCTCGGGATGATATGGGGCCTAATATCAAACCAACCAAGTAATATCCTCTAAATAGTCCCTGATGGATAAGCATCGCATTTGCACGGAGAAGTGTATTATATGTACATCAATAACGTACTGATATTTCAGTCTTCTGACATTTGATTATCACTTGGATAGTATCGGTATTAGAATTGGAATGAAGCTTTCATCAGATGAACACGCATGTGTACTTCAAAATGTATAAAATATAGTCCCCATGCAATACATTAAATGGGTATGACTATATGCACACATTTCGGTTCTTTCAGACGCATATATATAGTTATGCATGTTGTTAATAATAAACACATCCCTGGGCATATAATCTAGAAATTATAATAAAGAATGATTGTGTAACTTAATAAGATACTTTAATCAGTTAAGTAAAGAACTGTCGATCGTTTGATAACATGCATGAGTATGAAACTGGCACCGTTTCGTTCCATTTATTCATTTCCCCACACTTTCCTGAGTAGATTGTTCGTAGGACACCATATGCACACTTCTTTTGAGAATTTGGTAGTGATGACTCTGTCATTGCGACATATATAACCTGTAGAAGATATAAAAATCATTCTCAAGTAAGAAAATAGTCAACTCATTATATCCGCTGGCTAAAATGGATCGAATCTGGTGTGAAAATGTGAATATCCGTGTGTGTGAAGTGAGCGTTACCCGCAGTATGGGCGTTACCTTTTTTTATATAACTTGGTTTATGACAAACAATTGTTAACAATTTGCCAACAAGTGCATATTAAAAATATTTCAGAGACATTTTGTTTCTCGTGCACTATTTAAATGAATAGTTTAGCTCCGTTTAGCGACTGTATTGACGATTAAAGTGAAATTGTTTGAGCGCAATCGCAACTTGCTATACGTCGACAATAGGCAAGTTAAACTAGTTGGGAAGGCATCACGAAGAACTCAAAACATCTAATGGAAATTTATCTAATCCTTCCTTTTTATTTTTTTACTCCGCCTTCTCTCCGGTGGGTCTACTAGTGGTCAATTGAACAACACAGTTATACAGAACTCAGTACTTACTTTGAGGTGATAAATCCGTCGGCCATTTGTACACTAAAATAGTAACCACGTGACCGAGTTTGGTGGCCCTGATATAAGCTAGGCCCCGATACTTTAGCAGTTCGGCTAAAGTTTCGTATACGGTACTTTAGCAGTTCGGCTAGGGTGTCGTACACGGATTTAGCAGTTCGGCTAGATTGCCGTATGCCTATACCGTACTTTAGCAGCCCGGCTAAAGTGCCGTATACGGTACTCTAGCCGCACTTTAGCAGTTTGGCTATAGAGTGCCGTATACGGTACTCTTAACAGTTCGGCTAGAGTGCCGTATACGGTACTTTAGCATCCCGGCTAAAGTGCCGCATACGGTACTCTAGCCACGGCCTAGATTTGTATCACCACATGCACCCAGGTGTAAATAAATGTTTGACAAATCATCAGCGGATGTAAGTTGAATTTGATGTCATATATCTCGCGATTGCTTTTTTCTGCATGTGCCAGGGGGGGGGGGGGTCGGAAAAAATTTCCAGGCACGTATGATCATTTTTATTTTTTCCGGCCTCGGGGGGGACCCACCCACCCAATTTCTTCCGTTTCCGGCCTTTTTTTCCAGGCAATTTGGACACCCACCCTTTTTTTTTCCGTTTCAGGAATTTTTTTTCCAGTCAGTTTTTGACACCCACCCCCCCTAAATTTGAAAAAATTATCAATTGACCAACCAAATAGCTGATTATCCCTGATTATAAAGGATTATCATAGTTTATTGCGCGAGATTTTAATAGAACAGTACATAATGAAGATACCGATACTATTTGAATTTATCATATAAGTGTCATTAATCAAGAAATGTGTCAACATAATCACATTTCTAGGGATAGGCAGAGTGCCAAAGTTTTTATTAACATTCAGTTTCATAATATATAGTCACATGATCTAGTCACATAATCACATTTGAGTATTCTACAGACAACATGGTACAACACATTTCAGATTATTTGATATTTTGTTATTTGCTATGTGATATATTGCTTGAATCAAATTGTTTATCAAAACATGTGGAAATACAACTGTTCATCCCAATTTGAAGAATAATGCTAATACCAAACATAACCATGATATACCCGCATGACTCTTCTTGGGGCATCTCAGAAACCAGAACTGAGGAAACATGTTATAGCGTGTAATGGCAGGCTGGTATCCACTACCTGGAGTAATAGGCTTCGTAATAATTGGGATAACATATGGATGGATAGCCCAATCTCACTTCTTTTTTGCTCACGATATCAGTGACGATAAAATCTTTGTTACTGTGATTAACTTTGAAAACAATTTGAAATTGTTCAAGCTGGCCCGGCTGGCCTTCAATTTATATGTTAAGATATTATGTTTTACATTGTCAAAAGTCTATTTTATTCCATTATTTATTATATCTTTATTTCCATGGCACATATGGTCAAGTGTGTTTTCATTTTATTGCTTATTTTCAGCTGAGTTCTGCATAGTTATTCTTATTTTGTTGTATCAGTAGATGGAATCCTGATTGAATTTTATTTTTCCAATAGCGCAGTTTCTTGTTCTGTCAAGTTGAATTTGGGTTATTGTTGGCCACTGTGCAACTGATCCAACTTCTGATAACCTCTATATATAGTATAGCATTGCTATTAACTATATATGACCTATTTCTGTACAAAACTCATCAAAATAAGACTCAATATCAGAAATGGAAAAAAAATTTGGCACATGGAAAAAACTGCTTTTCGGACTCAAGAGACACCCACCCACCCCATCATACGTGCCTGGAATTTTTTTCCGACCCCCCCCCCCCCCCTGCATGTGCCAGCTGCATGTGCTAATTTATAATTGTCCCAATCCACCGCCCGTTGTGTAATTGTGGTTACGTCGCAATACCTGCAACTTCTAATATATACATCGTAATCGAGTTTGTGGCTCGAGTCATAAACTGTATTTAATAAATTTTCTTGTTGATACCTGTGGTTCTTTTGAGTATGCGTGTGTACCCAGCATGCATCCTCAACTCAAAATAATTCATTTGTAGCATATATATACTTTCCTTTGAATGAAGTGGAAGGCGTCTAATAAATGCCAAAAATGGCAAATGCACGTGTTTGGGGAGGCATATAGCTAAAATCCAGCATCTCGCTAACCGTTCATAATTTCTGGAGAGGAGAGGAGAGGAGAGGAGAGGAGAGGAGAGGGAGAGGGAGAGGGAGAGGAGAGGAGAGGAGAGGAGAGGTGTTTGATCTCCGGGCTTTCGACCGGCTGATCCCATATTAACCAGAAAGCCGAAATACATTACCATGTCAAATATACATCATGGTTGTATATATTACAATGACGTAAATCAGGAATATATTATACTGGTAGGTACGATGCATAAGTTCTGATGGCGGGGGTTAACTACGCCGTATCTATATATAGGTATACAGTGTAGAAGGTATAGTGTAGTTGGGGCGGTGTGGTGGAGCAGCCCTGTGTTTCTGCCATTTGCAAAGAATACATGAATTGTATCAGTGTGTTCTTAAATAAAGTTATTATTGGTTAATGCATACACAGCTTTGTCGCATATATATAAGCCTACTGTGGGTACGTAACCTAAATGGGTATGTATGCTGAACCTTATTTCACAAGTTTAGTTAAAGGCACGGGCGGTGTTCGTTGCCGAAATATCCATATTTGTTCAAATCGCCATCAACAGAAGGAATATTAAAATATATATAGTTTTGTTCACACGCCAAACATAATCAGCGCGTAAATAGTATATTGTCGTCAAGACGTACGGTGGTGTACGTAAACAAGAGCCTGCTCGTGTTACAGAAGTTGTGCTTCTGTTTTCATAACAGCGCAATTCTATTTGTTAATCACATCAAAATGATATAAACGCTCTTTATTATTTCCATATCAGGAAAACAGTAACAAATAACGCTCTTTGTATTTACCATATCCGGAACTAAACAAATGCCAGGTTCTGTAACGTTTTTTGCTTTTGTTTACATACCGTAACAAAGGAAAAGGGTGATTCTACGGTAACTGAGCAATTTGAGTATCCCGGTTCATCAGAAATACAAACTTCGTTCTGTGGTGTATGATAGGGCACATTATGTGTAGTTAGTCAGAAATATTCGAGAAATGTGGTTGGTAAAAATTATTTGCTGATTATTTTCTCATTTTGTCTGTTTTAGACCGTTAGTGTAAACCAGAAACGTCATTACACTAACGCACTTTATCATCATTTCAAGCAGGCACCACATGTATAGTTACGAAGATATGGCCATTTATTATGGTTATTCGCGTTCCTTGGCAACTTCGCAATTTTCGGAGTGTCGGGGAGGTTCTAGTTCTGAAAATAAAAGCTTCATCTGAATTTTCGAGGCACAAACATGTGTATTTTTTCGCCCATTAGTAGTACGCGGGGCTCGTTACCCCCACATCTAAAAATAGATTTTTTGGAGGGTAAAATTGTTTGTACTAAAATATTCCAAAAAAAAAAAAAATTCAAAACCCAAAAAAAATTCAAAAAAAAAAAAAAATTCAAAAATTTCAAAAATTTCAAAAAATTTCAAATATTTTAAAAATTTCAAAAACTTCAAAAATTTCAATATAATGAAGATGACGAGCAACCAATTTTCGACTGGCCTGAGACATTACGTTATGGAATGAATAACAACAGCGGATCAGAATGCATACATATAGTACGTCACTTGGACATTTTATCAGTTTATCACGTGATCACTAAATGTGGCAATCGGGTATCCACCGATGCCTGCAATGTATTATTTATAATAATTGGACTCATTGATCTCACGTAAATAATACTCTTAGTTGTTCCAATAAAATAGTTATCAAATTCTATCACCAATAGATTTGACTGTGGAATATAATGACCTTTAACTTATTTATCGATCTAAAGGGACACTCATTATGATAGTCCAAGTCTTCTCGTACTAAAACCGGCTAAGATATTGGGATGGAGGTGCCGGTCTTTAGTCCGAGTTCCAGGCCCATGGTCTCCTTTGACACGAGTTAATCGTTAGTGACCCGCTCAAATAAAACCACAATTATATGAAATAAAATATCACAATTGCGACAATAAACGGATATTTTCCGCAGAAGACATGCTATTTTATCTGAAACCCACATCAGTTGTGAATTTAAAACGGTAATTTAATGCGAAAAGAGACATTTACCTCAATGTTTACAATTTTTTTTAAAGTATGCGAACTCGGTTGACCTCGCGAACTGTGTTCGGCATTTTCCGTTGAAAATATTCCGTAGATTTTGGACAACAACGCAAATTACGATGAATTCTCCATTGTAATCGTAATTATGTGTGTCAATAAATAAAATAATAAATAGATTAATTAAACATTGGAGATATAAATGTAATACACTAAATAAATGAACCTTAAGTTTGAAAAGTCCCACTAAAACGGAAGAACTATATTTCGAAACTATGTGATTCGGTTCTCCGATTATTTTATCAACACAGATGTCAAAATACACATGACACGCATGGCAACTTGGAAAGTCAGACACAAGAGTTCTAATTTGCTCCAATTTTGACAAGTTGCTTGCGAAAATTGTCAACAAAACTACCGTTCTGATCCTCCATTATGTCATTAAGTTCTTAGTGCGGGAATTGTTCTGAAAGCACATAGAAAACTGGACTTTCGGGCGATCGGTTTTCGCCATTTTTGTTCGGAAAACCCGCGCTATATATAGAAACGGAAAGTAGAATTCCCAAAACAATCAGCGGATTATGCCGAACTTATTCGGACCACTTCGGCTTTCGGTTAAAACGTAAACAAACAGAGAAACAAATCGATGTGTGTGGCAATCAACCGGAATATTCTAAGTGTAATTTAACATTAAAGTTAGATTATTATACACCATTATGACCATAAGATGTAAGCCTTTCCGATGTATATAGCATCATGTATTGATTTGCTAGGTAAATCGAGTAAAATACACCACAGATTCCCGCCACAGATCGTGGGCGTAACTCGTGTGATAGGATTGGTATGCAAGCGGGCTGGGACTAAAAACAGCAAATCGCCATCCCAATATCTTAGCTGGTTTTAGTACAAGAAGACTGGGACTATCATTATGAATGAATGTTAACAATACAAGCGCACGAATGAAGAGCGTTGAACATATACGAAATTACTACACGAATGAATTGAACCTTGAAATTTATATTTCACATCTTACCAACAACAGCTACAGACATAATCATAGTGTTATACTGTCTTGCATGTACACACGCTATGACATCATTAAAGGTGGACAATCCACTCAAGGTGTGACAACAGATACAGACATAGGCAAAGTGTTATACATGTACCCACGCTATGACACCATTAAAGTACATTGGATGTTAGGTCTATGACTCTTGAGTATGCACCAATCAATGAGCAAATGAGCAAAAAAATGAGCAAATGAGCAATAAAATGAGCAAATGAGCAAAAAAATGAGCAAATGAGCAAGAAAATGAGCAAATGAGCAATACAAATGAGCAAATGAGCAAAAAAATGAGCAAATGAGCAAGAAAATGAGCAAATGAGCAAGAAAATGAGCAATAAAAATGAGCAAATGAGCAAAAAAATGAGCAAATGAGCAAGAAAATGAGCAAATGAGCAAGAAAAGGAGCAAATGAGCAATAAAAATGAGCAAATGAGCAAGAAAATGAGCAAATGAGCAATAAAAATGAGCAAATGAGCAAAAAAATGAGAGCAAATGAGCAAGAAAATGAGCAAATGAGCAAGAAAATGAGCAAATGAGCAAGAAAATGAGCAAATGAGCAATAAAAATGAGCAAATGAGCAAAAAAATTAGCAAATGAGCAAGAAAATGAGCAAATGAGCAAGAAAAGGAGCAAATGAGCAATAAAAATGAGCAAATGAGCAAAAAAATGAGCAAATGAGCAAAAAAATGAGCAAGAAAATGAGCAAATGAGCAATACAAATGAGCAAGAGGTGAGCAAGTGATCATGTCGATAATAAAAAGCAGCATTTTATAGATCGAAAAGAAATTTTGTCAGAATATTGTCATCAACTCAATCAAGATCTCAACGAAACGCATTATTGACATCGATAACTATCATGGTGCATTGGCATTCATGGCCAGACAAATTTAATTCGTGTGTCTACAATACAACCTACCTATCCAAATGTCAATGCAATTATGAGTGATTTCAATATGAGCACTCTATTATATAGATATGTGTAACCTGGTGACATGATGAAATCGATTGTGATACAAAGCTAAAGTACCGCCCCATAGGGCAGATACATAGCTAAAGTACCGCTCATAGAGCAGAAGCTAAAATACCGCTCTAACGTTGTCTGAATCTACAGCCCCTTCATAATTATATCCGTGTTTGGTCAGTTTGACCATTTTCTTCATGATCATGTTATGTATGGGCGATGTTTTCATTCGATGCTGGTATTCTATTAATCGTTCGTAACTTTTGAGAAAGAGGAACAACAACAATAACAACAACAACAACCGCCGCCGTAGCGTGACGAGCAAAATGTGATGTTTACACACTTAAGCTCTGGATAAACAATACATATCGCATCTGCAGCAGTCTACTTCATTGTGAATTAAGTCACTCTGGGTTAGTTGACTACATGCATGCACACATAACACAGCCGAGGGTTATTGTAATTTAATGAAAATGTCACACCGAGGTACGCCATCTTGATTGCTTTAAAAAAATAGTGCAACTTATCTGTTGGTAATTACTCATACGAATGAAGAGCGTTTAACTGATACGAAATTACTACACGAATGAACTGAGTCTTAACATTTATATTTCACATCTTTCTTAAATGTTCCAACACATACAGACATAGACATAGTGTTATACAGTCTTATATGTACACACGCTACGACACCATTAAAGGTGGACAATACACTCACGATGTGACAACATATACAGACATAGGCATAGTGTTATACAGTATTCTATGTACCAACGCTATGACATAATTAAAGGGGGGTAATGCACGCACGGTGTGGAATGTTAAAGTGACACGAGGTAAGGGACGTTATGTGATATTGGTGTGTGAATATTAAAGGAGCACAATGCGCTCTAAAGGGACACACGACACTCATTATGAATGAATGTTAACAATACACACGCAGTGGGTGAAAGTTAAAAAGACACAGAACAATATTTAAACTTCAAATTTTAGGGCTCTTAATGTACCATTTATGTATCGTTTCGCGCTCTACAATCCCCCTCCCCACTTATAGATATATAACGAAGACGAGAATAACATGTTGATGAAGTTTATTGAAATTTAATCATTGTCAGAAGCTTCGATCGTTAGATTTATTTCTAGGAGTTTCTTGAATTTTCTCATCGCTTCATCCGCAGCCCATTCATTATTATATCCGTGTTTGGTCAGTTTGACCATTTTCTTCATGATAGCGTTATGTATGCGGGATGTTTTCAATCGATGCTGGTATTCTATCAATCGTCTGTAACTTTTGAGAAAGAGAGAAAACTCTGTGTCGACGCGTTCTAGCTGAGCTTTTCCCTCAGCCTCTTCTCCCGACACGCCCTCTTCTTCCATCAGTTGATCAAACTTATCAGACAATGCTTTCACATCATCGATGACGCGTTTCATCATACTTTTGAATGTGTCCATCTCATTGACGCATCGCGCAGCTTTCTTACGGCCGAATACCGATCTACTACCGGCGACAGTATCATCCTCTGAATCTGAAGAGGACGAAGCGGTTCTAGATTCTGATGAAGGTGAACGGGGAATGATATCAGATTCGGACGAATCTAGAACGGTTTCTCGGTCATCTGTATCTTTCCCGAAAAAATCTCCATTCGTTCCTGACATAATTCCGTGTTTAATCTGTTTATGTCTTTGTAGATTGTAGTTCGTCGATAAAATATTTCCGCATAAATGGCACCCAGGCATTATCGCGAATTATTGGAATAACGATCACTCTTATATTAACGAAAAGATCGAAAAAGTTCTGTTAAAAAAATGGCGCGCGCGCGCGGCCCCTTCCCCTTTTTTGGTTCGGATTTTTTTTGTATGGGGGATCGTACGTATCAAAAGGAAAAGTGCATTCGAGGAGAGGAGAAAAGGGTAAATGAGCAAGAAAAAAGAGCAAATGATCAAGTGGGGGAGTGGGACAAAGAGCAAATGAGCAACTGAGCACAGGAGCAAGAGTGGAGAACACCAAAACGACCTTAACGTCATCGTTAGCATGTATGAATATAATGTTATCATGCGTACATTTTTTTCCAAAAAAGGGGAAGGGGCCGCGGATTCGTGCGGATTGCCTTCTCCCTTAAAGTGCTGAAAAATCCTTTGAGCTTCCACCCCTCCCATCTCCAACAAAAATCTGGTGATGAAAGGGAACAACTGGATACATAATTGCGGAGACATCAACCTTCCCACCATTTAGTCCCGTCCCTGCCCGTTAAACACAAGTTAGTTGTTACATATATGTATCTTCGAGGGTGGGGATAATTTTCCCGGGTATAGGTTGTCATAACATTTGCTGGCCTTCTCCACACGTAAACAGTGATGGGCGAAATCAGATACAGCTCAGGATATTTTGGTCCAAGAAACCTTATGAAGATACAATCGAACTATTATGTGTGTTACGTGAAAATGACAACACTCTTCTCTTTTTTTCGAATTTTAAATGACAACTTGGGACTAGGTATATTAGCAACTAACCCGAATTGTTTTGACCGCAGAAGGACGATGGCGCTTTTACATGGTGTAAATACCAGATACCCGTAGTTAGGCCGTGGACTCAGCTGCCTATATGTATATCATGCACATTGTCTGTAGTATATCATGGATTCATAGGATGTCCTAGTCCAAGTCTTCTCGTACTAAAGCCGGCTAAGATATCGGGATGGAGGTGCCGGTCATCGCCATCCCAATATCTTAGCTGGTTTTAGTACAAGAAGACTTGGACTAAGGATGTCCATATGTACTTTAGGCTATATGGACACATCGGACAGTTATGCCACGTATCCACCTACACATATATATATATATTTGACCAATGCCCTATATAAAGATCATGGGTGATGGTCCCTTTGAATATTCCATGCACCAATGCCACCATGCTGCAGGCTGGCCATGGACCGAGGGTCATATATGTAGGTCACGGGACACAGGTCGATAAAGGTATGATATGACATTGTACCCAAGAATGAGCAGGTGTCTATACGTAGGACATTTATGGACCCAGCCCCGTATACATGATATATCTACGTCATGGACAGAGAAAAGTATGTTGACGATGCCTTTGTGGAAAGAAAAATAATTGTTTTCATCGACAAAATGCTACATGGTGCAGTTTAGTTTGTTAAAATTGCCATAATAGCAGTCATATGTCATATTTTCGATTTCGGGTATGTCCCTAGCAACCGTTATCACCCTGGTAGGTAAGAAATATGGTAATTTTCCTGTCATATCCACACTGACAACAACTTATTATAATTGTTTTCACCATTAAAATGATACATGGCGTATTTTAGTTTGTTAAAACTGCCATAATATTAGTCATATGTGCTTTTATTCGATGTTGGGCAGTTGCCCAGCAACAGTTGCTAAGGAAGGACCTGCCGCCATTGCCTCCATATCTGAAAATTATGAGTAGTGCACGAGGAACATATATGCCAAGTTTCATGATTGTATCACAATTTGCACAATTGTTACACCATGAGCCTGGACTATAATGAAAACATCGTTATTACACCAACGCAGTGTCATTACATTAACACAAACAACATTAGTGTAATGACGCGTTAGTGTAATGACGATTTCGCTTTCATCATGTGATAACATTTTTGAATATCGACAACCAAACCAATCAACTAGTTTATGAACACGCTTTTATCAAAACTGTTTAATGTTCAGTCAATGCATATAGTATATTAGTGTTCCGCGTTAGTGTAATGACTGTGAATAAATATACGGTACAAAATCTGGCGATTCAAATGTTAATTTCCGTGAGAATTTCACGAATACTCAGGAAACATATTTTTTTATTGTTAACATGGAAGTTTCCATTCAAGGTTGCGACAGATGTGATATACAACTGACACCAAAGGGAAACGTGGCAACCCATTTTAGGCTCGCGTTAGTGTAATGATTCTGGATCATGGGACAACGTTTTTGGGACAAATAAATAGCTTTTTGTTGGATGCTTCTTTGGTATCTCTGTATAATTTTGGTGGCATTAGATTCCTTGCAAAATTCCACACCAGAAGGTTGGTTTCGGTTTTGAATACACATTCACCAGTGCATAAGAAAAATCGGAGAAATTGGGCGTGTCTGCTCTGGGACATGCAGTTTCGTGGTATCTTGCCGCCAGTTGCCGGTTATCGTCTTGCCTAAGACCCATACCGGAGTATGGTAATCACTTAATTTTGGTATCTAATTAATGCCTGGATTCTCAGTTTTAAAATGATGGCCATTGTACTTGCTCGTGATGAACAGTGCTTGTCTTGTGGTGAATTGTGCCCATTGGACAGTGTTTAAATTTGCTCAGTTACCGTAGAATCACCCAAACACATTTGACAATACTGTTTATGCCATATTTATGATTGGTATAAGAACAAGGTCTGTCTATATTTTACTATTATTTCTGTTTATGGCACGTTTTTGACGGAGGTGAATATTTTAACAGCATCACACCGCCCGCGCGTATCTTTAATGAGTGTTTTGCGTTGGTGGCGAAATTGATGACAGTCAATTTCATTGTCACTTTCATCATCATGTTCATTTCAAAATGCCATCCATAAAATACCGTACCGCCCCAACGCATGTCGATTTCAAATTCGGCTGATAACGTCACCATTGACCGAATATAGGTGAGCCGATTCGACGAGGGTGACGATTGAGCATTTTTGTCACACCGCATCCAACTCCAAACTCCCACGTGCACGGTCCAAATAGAACCACAATCCAGTACACCCATGTTCTTCCTGTTTACGACGAAAATCGATTATTAGACATCACCGTTTTTCGTTGTCCCCCGTCTTCTCGAAATAATGCGTTTATCTTCAAGATGACTTTCCCGTAAATGTCATTCATTTAGTAGAATAATGGGGGCATATATTCTTATAATTACGCTATTGGTCACATTTCCGGTCGGCTTATATTTACTCCCGGGAAGAGATGCACATTTTGAACACGAAATTTCAGAGAGAGACAGTCAGACTTCGAGTGACACTGGAAAAATTGAGACTAAACAAGGAGCGACAGTTGGAAAGACTGAACATCCGGATACAAACAACCTTCAGTCTAGGTATATTACCATAACCAGGTCAGGCACATCCTGAATTCCACTATTATACAGTCCTTCGAATTTGGAAAACGTAGGTGCGCGATATATCGCTCGGAGCTTTTGGAATTTGCGCGCGCCTTTTTTGCGGGAGCACAATTCAAATTAACATGGATGAAATGATTACTGAATAAAGACAAACACAAATATAATGATACACACGTGTAATTCCAAGTGTGCCTTTGGCAACTTAAAGTGAAAACAGAAATAAAAACATATGTTTATATTGTAGTACAATATCTAGTCCACAATAATCCGATGTTTATATTGTAGTACAATATCTAGTCCACAATAATCCGATTATCTGGCAATCCAGGTGAATCTAATCACGGTAATGAGTCCACTTCCGCGTCTGAGAGCGCATGCTCACCAGACTCGCAGTCGCTTAAAACTTCAAACTCGGAAGTGGAATCGTTACCGCAATCAGATTCACCGGAATCGGACGAATCAACCGGGGCTCTCTTTCGTTTTGATAGAGTCGGTATTTGAGGAGGCTCCAATGTCCATTTTTCGCTTTCTCCGAGTCGAGAGATACTGGCTTCGAAGTATAGCTTCGAATTATTGTTAAACTTAAAACCTAATCTATGGCAATAATATTCAAATGAATCGGCGAAACATCAAACGAGGCTGCCAAAGAATTGACACTTTTTTGCGGGAACTCGCACGTGCAGCAGTTGTGACGAGGTGTACCCCAATCATTGAGTGAGAAAGACGCCGGCGGCCGCTTTGATCTTTGTTATTATGTTCGTAATCAACGTCATCGCTACTGAGAAAGATAAACGGTGAATAGTCTTGTCGGCGTTTAACCATTGATGTGCTGTTTGTTAAAATCTCGTTCACTGATTGCAAATTCTGACGCGCGCATTAAATTTTTTCGGCGTGCGCATTTAATAACTCGCTGGTTTTTATATCCGCGTGCGCCAAGGCGCGCAAGCGCAATTGTGCGCCTCAAAATCGAAGGACTGTTTATAGCTAGTGCTGATACAGTTGACCTATTTTTGTAGCCGGTTAACTGCAACGTGTAACCGGATCATAACCGGTTATCCGCTATTTTCAACCTATGACTTTACACTGATTATTTACACCATAATATGTACCAATATATCAGCATAATTTGATTATTAACTGTATGGCAAACTCGCGTAATGTTTACACAGACAGAGCTTGTATTAAATGAATGTAAATCACCAAACACGAACGTCACAACGCCACGTTTTGACAACTTGGCAGATAACACAGTGAACTAAAACTTGCAGTGTTTATAAATAGACGTGTCATCATGTCATGCTTGACCTGTTTGTACTGCAGTTGCGACTGCTACCTGACTTGTTATTTTGGGAAGAATATTGTGTGACCTACACGTATATACATATGTTCGTACATGCAAATATCGGCAGTTTTTTATTGCCATTATAATTTATAGCGATTACGAGACTGGCCGATTATTGATTATTAAGTCATGTGACTCAGGTATTCTAACTGCTGGGTGTTCTTTGGCAATTTGAGATGGATAGGATGACTGACGACTGATAAACACAATTATGAAGTTTGTGAACTTTATGAAGTTAACAAATGAAAATTTAAAAAACAGCAGAAAACCTGCTGAAAACAGTGTTTTCTGTTAGAAGACAATCAAATGCTGAGAATTAGTCATTAGGATGCAAATAAGTCCGACTGCACAGGAACACCACTTTGATTCGAGTTCATTTCAACTTCATCGACTGAGATTACTCAAACTCAGTAATGTTAGAAGTATAGACCGAGCGTATGTAAATAGTGTTGGTTCTCAGAGTTTGCATCCTGCCAATTTCTCTTTGAAATGTGCCGAGACATCTGATTTACTCATTTCTTGGGTATCCATGATACTGTCTACAAGTAGTCAGTCGAAGAGTAGATGTCAAATGACCACGCCGTACTGCAGTGAAAACGATTGTATTGATGTTTGCCGATGACCCAGTGGCGTCAGTGCACATGTTTTACCAGACATCGGAACATCAAAGATGACGTCATGCATCTTTGATGTTTAGCCGCCGATGCCAGACTATGTAATCTGCCATTCATGGAAAGACTTTTGATCTGGCACCAGATTTTGACTTTTAATACGCGTAATTTCGAATGTATACCCCTCTGAGTGATAACGTTTGTAGCAAAATTGATAAAGTACCCTTGTTTAAAAGCTACTGTTATCAGCCTATGCCGATTAAGGACCTGAATACGTTAGTTTTATCAGTGGCATTGCATGTGTGTATTACATAGCGGTTAACCGGTTGATCGTAGTAGTTGCCGATGGTAGCCGGTTGTCAACCGGATATCCGTTTCAGCACTAATTATAGCGATATTCCACTATTATAGTGGTATTTGACCATTACCGTTTTGTTAATTTGATAAAAGAGGGATAATCCAATATCATATTTCCCACAAATATTATTCAAAATCAGATTGCACTAACTCGATACCATGCATATAGTTTGTCCAGGAGAATTATTAATCATGACGGCACACAATAAGCAACTCAATTAGCATGTAATTAGTTGAAATATTGTTATGAAGGAGCGATTGAGTCATCCTGCTATTGTCATTTAGAACGGGATATATTAGTAATAGTATAATATTATTGAATATCAAAGCTGGCGCAAAAGATTGCACAACGAATTTTGTCGGAAGACTGTTCTTTCGCTCCGATATTGTTATGAGTGACATTTGGCTGTGCACTGGTATGCGCCGTCTTCTATTCCCGACGCAAATAAATGAAACATGAATATGTTATAGTCAAATATCACTATAATAGTGGCATATCGCTATAATAGTGGAATTCAGGATGTGCCTGACCTGATAACCAGTTATCAGGTCAGGCACTTTCGCCAATTTCTGTATATACTATACCGGTAGGTTTGTGACAAATTGTGTTGAAACGATCTGTTGATTTGTCGACGTTAGAGGTGCCACGATTATTTATTTTGATTATCGATAACCGGTCGTCAATAATCGATTATAATTGATTAATCGTACCTAATATCAACAGTGGAAGTACCGTATTCCGTAATATGGCCTATTGGGTGGGTGTTGGTTAAAAAACTTGGCTGATGTAATTTTTACGCTAATAATGTGCACCATAAACCACCGGTAATGACTAATGAGCACAATGTATTCAATACCAGCACATTTCTCGGCGATGTCAAGGTTATAATAATTGTGAGTTCATTAGAACGAACATAACCATTAATTTCAGTGTTATGAATAGCCAAACAATGGCAAACATACAAACAATATATATGTAAGAATAGAAATGCATGACGGACTGCTGGCGGTTCCTAAAAAGGAATCTAATGTCACAGAAACTATATAAGTTTCAGCAAACTTCCTGAGTGGATAACAATCACAAAGGTGCCCCCCCCCCCCCCCCCCACCCAGAAATTTCAGGACTCCGAACAAGTTAAGTAATTCTGATAGTAATAGTTAGTTTCATTTAGCAGTCACCACACGATAAGTGATAGACAGTACTACTAACATCTAAGTACCGGTATACTCATGTTGTCAGACTCTCTCTGATGCACGATCAAAGGTTGTTAAACCTTCGGTTGTAGATTAAACTGTAAAACAAACACGGTATTCAATAATACCCAGCAATTTCCGACGTCCGAAATAAATTTGGTGTGGATGTTCCCTAGGTGACTCTCATTCAGATTTGTTCAAATGAGGTCACTGGGTCAAATAGTTGTGAAACCAGGGCCATAACTCTATTCCTCCACAGTAATTCTTACAACAACTTCTTGTCCATAACCATTGTGCCGATTTAGCTAATATTTGGTATGGAGGGTCCTTGGGTGACTGGTGTTCAGATTTGTTCAAATGAGGTCACCCGGTCAATTAGTTGAGAAACCAGGGCCATAACTCATAGTAATTCTTACAATGACTTCTTCTACAAAAATATTTGGGCGAATTAGCTTATATTTGGTACTGAGGGACCTTGGGTGACTGGGAATCAGATTTGTTCAAATTGGGTCACTGGGTCAATTAGGGGCAGAGCCAGGGACATAACTCTAAAAACCAAAAAATTACATTTTTGCATTTTGATCATATTTGGTGTGGATGTTCCCTAGGTGACTGTCATTAAGATTTGTTCAAATGAGGTCACTGTGTCAAACAGTTGCGAAACCAGGGCCATAACTATATTCCTCCTTGGTAATTCTTATAACGACTTCTTGTCAACAACCATTATGCCGATTTAGTTTATATTTGGTATGTGGGGTCATTGAATGACTGGGGTTCAGATTTGTGCAAATGGGGTCACTGGGTCAAATAGTGGTGGAGCCAGGGCCATAATTCCCCAAAAAATAATAAAAAAATCAGGAACTCCTTGATCAATTTAACATACAAAAAAAATATCACCCCCCCCCACATGACCCAGAACCCCACCCTGCCCCCAACCAACAGCATTCCACCCTATCTCATATCCTAACTCACAGGTAAAGAAAGTTTTTTTTTTTTTTAAATTCCCATTACAAGGCAACTCTCCTATGAACTGATAGACATCACACATGGCAAGGCAGATAGAGAGATAAAGAGAGCTTAGAACTGCAGCCTTAGGCAGAGTTCCCAGGGAGTGTATTCATGTCATCCATAATTTAAATGAGATTAATGGTGTTATCAATGAAGCACCCTTGTTGTTTACATTATCACTCAGTGGTCATTAAAATCAGATTAATTTCATTTTCTCAGAGTGCCTGGCATTTGTAGAATGAGGTTCCCAGAGGGTGAATTTAGTGACGCTATCCTACACAGCAGGCTAGCATAACCAAATACACCCTCTGAGAACCTTATTCCGCTTAGGCCTCATCTTCTGGGAAGTATCTAGAGTCTCAAGATCTCATTCTGCTTAGGCCTCATCTTCTGGGAAGTATCTATAGTATCAAATTTACATTGTTGTTAGTTAAATTTCCCTTCTAGGAAGTTTCTGTATCCCTTAATTTGCAGAAGATAAAATTCATGATTGAGGTGCCCAATGGGTGAACATCACCAATTTCAACTGGGGAACTTCAATCTTATTCTAGGTCTTCCATAGCAGATGAGGGCCTTATCAGAATGAGGTCCCCAGAGGGTGAATTTAGTGATACTAGCCCGCTGTGCAGGATAGCCTCACTAAATTCACCCTCTGGGTACCTCATTCTGCAAATAACAGACAGACTATTTCGAAGCTTGATTCAAGGCTAGCATCACCAAATTCACCATTTGGGGACCTCATTCTGCTTAGGCCTCATCTTCTGGGAAGTATCTATAGTATCAAATTTACATTGTTGTTAGTTAAATTTCCCTTCTAGGAAGTTTCTATATCCCCTAATTTGCAGAAGATAAAATTCATAATTGAGGGGCCCAATGGGTGAACATCACCAACTTCAACTGGGGAAATTCAATTTTATTCTAGGTCTTCCATAGCAGTTGAGGACTTTATCAGAATGAGGTCCCCAGAGGGTGAATTTAGCGTCACTAAATTCACCCTCTGGGGACCTCACTCTGCAAATGACAGACACACTATCACACTATTTCAAGGCTTGTTGTATAATACATTGTGTTGCTTGAGGCCAGGCATACACAATGTAGGAACAGACACGCTTTTTGTGATGCTATCCGGCACAGCAGGCTAGCATCACCAAATTCACACTCTGGCGACCTCATTCTGCTTAGACCTCATCTTCTGGGAAGTATCTATAGTATCAAATTTACATTGTTGTTAGTTAAATTTCCCTTCTAGGAAGTTTTTATATCCCCTAATTTGCAGAAGATAAAATTCATAAATGAGGTGCCCAATGGGTGAATATCACCAACTTCAACTGGGGAACTTAATTTTTATCCTTATCAGATTTGTGAAAATGGGATCACAAAGTCAAATAAGGGCAGAGCAAGAGACTTAACTATTTCACTACATAGTAATTCTTAAAATATGTTTGCAAGAACTAGTTGGCTTATATAGAATGGAATGTTCTTCCTTGACTGCAATTCAGATTTTTTTAATGGGGTCACCTGGTCAAATAGGGGCCAAGCGAAGGACAGTTTCCCTCTTAATATGCTTCCTTCACAAGGACCATCAGGTCTATTTGACTGATATTTATGATATGTATGAAGGGTTCTTTGGTGTCTGGGATTCAAATTTATTCAGATGGGGTCACCCGGTTAAATAGGGTGGGACCAGGGACATAACTATATGTCTCTATAGTAATTCTTAAAATGTCTTCTCAAGGGATTTTGGACTATTTAGCTTACATATAGTATGGAGGAATCAGGAAGATCCTTTAGTGACTGAGATACAGATTTGTTAAAATGAGGTCAACCTGTCAAGAAATGGCAGTCTATGGGGAGTTAACACTTTTGTGTCCAATAAAATCATAGAAATACCAAATTCATTAAAACATCTACATGTACCTTGGAACCACCTGACTGATTGGTCTGACATACATGTATTGTGTTTTGGGTCCATGGATAATTGGGCTTCAAACATGTTTAAATGGTTTTAGAAAAAGGCGCTTGTGAGATTGGAAATTTCCAACAATTGAGAAAGTTTGAGGTGTCGGTTGTGAAATTCCAACCTAAGAGTTGGTAGTCTGGATCCCGGTCGGGAGGGGACTTGTTGAGCTGGAGGAGGGGGGTGATCAGTAGTGTACAGTTGGCAATTTCAAGGTGGTTTTTTACCAAGCTACATACTTGAAGTCTCTCTAGCCACATATCCTGTTTAAATCTACTTCTTTTAAAGTGATTATGAAAAGTGCTGACTGTTTTGGTCTCCAGAGTCCCAGTCTTATCAGTCTTTGCAGTCTGGTGAGCGACCCCACAGTCATTGACTGTCTTGTATAGTACGCATTAGCTGCGTAGTAAATTGAATTTTTTTCCATGGGAATTGGGATTTGATTAGGGTATCCAGCTAACTGGGACCTTGGCTAACTGGGACCTCAAGTCTGGCTAAATGGGATCTTGGCTAACTGGGACCTTGGCTAACTGGGACCTTCAGATGTATTATTAATAATTTCATTAAAATCAATTTTTATTAAGTAATGAAGGTTAAAAACAAATGAAATGTTAACATTTTAAAACAGCTACCCTTGATCTTGATTGATGTTGGTATCTCCCTGGCTTCTTGGTACAACAGAGACAGGAGGAGATACAATGGCAAGTTCCCCTTCACGGCTCTCTGATTCAGTCGGTTATGCCATCCTTCAACGTCGTTGTTCATTCTGAGGCAGGAATGGAATGGACGTCACTCGTCTGAGGTGTTTGTGGACTCTGTCTCTTTTGTTATAAGAGTCCGGCGAGATGGCGGCTAACTATATGAATACCGAACACAAGTTCAAATAAGGCGTATATAAGGGAAATATATAAAAATAAAGTTAATAATGGTGTGTGTGTATATGAAAGTTTGTGATATGTGAAGTTTGATGCAATTTGGCCGATTACAAGTTTCGTTATTGGTAGGTTTATGTACAAGGCCAAAAAAATATATACCTGTGTTTCTGGTGACATGCAAGAAAAAAATTGGTGGCTTTTCATTTTATTTAATTTTTTCATTTTATTTTCAACTTTGCTCGAAATAAATTTGAATGCGACCACCAAGCCAACTTCTCCTTGTTTGTAATTGACTATAAAATAATAAAACTAAGTAGATTCTATTAGAATATAGTGTAATTTATTGTTTTATTGTAAAAGCAAGGAAACATTATTTAAACAGTAAAATAACTTTATGTGGTATTTGAATAATAATAATAATACAGTGAATTTAACATTAAAGAAACACAGAGAGCACAAAAACTAACATTTGCATCATTACAGTCTATGTATGCCTGCACTATTTCACGATTAATTTAATAGCATACATGTTATTAAAGGATGTGTTTTGTACCGAACAAGATAAATATTGTCATCAGTTGGAAATTTTCCAACCTAAATTGGGGTGGTCTAATTTGGGGACATCAGACATGGCGTGCCGACCATGGTTCGTCACGTGAGAAAAATTATAAATCTAAACCCGTGAAATGCAGTATCTTTGCTTCTAACAGGACATATATCTCGCAATAGAATGGATATATTTCCATCCTGTACTAGTTTAATTGAAGTTTTATTACATTTCTGAAAAAATTTCATCACTTTAATAAATCCTGCCCTTTTAAATAGATATGACATATGATATATCCAATTTTAGAGCGTGTACTTGTATTTGTATTTAAATTAAAATTTTGTTTTTGTTTTTTGTGCAAAATGAATAAAATGAAAACCGTCGGGAGCTCTGAAATAGGGGCGGGTGTGTCACCAGAAACACATGTATATTTTTTTTTGGCCCAATATTAACTGTCGGTACGTAAACCAGAGTTCGGCGAGATGGCGGCTAACTATATGAAGTAATTGAAGTTTATAATGATGTATATGTAAGTTAGTGGTATGTGAAGTCGGCACGCAAGCGAGAGTTCGGCGAGGATTCTATGAATACCGAACACAAGTCAAAATAAGGGATGATTAAGACAAATATAAGAAAAAAGTATATAGTGATATGTAGGTAGATCATTATTATGTATGTTGGTGATTTGTGAAGTTTGGTGCAATTTGAGCTATTAAAAGTTACGTTATCGGCAGTTTTTTATAATAGTTTTACGCCGTCGGCGAAGCAAGAACTTCAGCTTGGTATTTCGTCATTTACAGGTATTGCTTGGTTCATCAGCGATAGGTGATACCGTAATTAATTTTCCTGAACATATGGCACTGCGCGGTAGAGCCTTTGTTGCTGATTAATTACCGATGGATTATCATTGGTTTCAATGGATTATGATTTAAATACTTTGGGTTCATGTGTGTTTTGAAAGTAATAATCCATGTTGTATAGGATTATCATTGGATTCAATGGATTATTGTTTAACACACATGAAAGTTTGATGTCTCTTTATCCAACTGAAGGCAATGCACACAGTAACACCAAAACGACATCGGCGCCATATCAACGTCTCTCATTAAAACAGCAGGCTCTCGTTGACGACGGCATTTAACATGGTCAAAAACCTAGGCAGATCAAGCCGTGATCCGGCTCGAGTGCCAAATAATCATCAAAAAAGGTGTTGCACTATAAAAAAAAAAAGTCACTTCAGCACAAAGACACACACTCCCCTTAAATGTGGGTAATTGTGCCAAGTCATGGATTCGGCTCGAGTGCCAAATAAGCATAAAAAAGGTGCAGCACTACAAACCCACAAAAAGTGTCAAAGTACACTTATATATGTGTCCTGTCAAGAGACTTAGACACTAGTCTTGTCAAAAAAAGACAAAACAAAAAAAACAATTTTATACCAGCCAGCCAGCCAACTGAATACCTGTTAGTTAATTACTTAACGGTGAATGTATGCCGAACACAAGAGTGCACAGCGTAAAATTATTATAAAAACTACCAATAACACAATTTTTAATCGCCCAAATTGCATCAAACTTCTTCACATATCACTATAAGTAACATATATATACATATCACAATAAACTTTTATTTCATATATTTTCCTGTATACACCTTATTTGGACTTGTGTTCGGTATTCATATTGTTAGCCGCCATCTCGCCGAACTCTGGTTTACTTGCCGACAGCTAATATTGTACATAAACCTACCAATAACGAAACTTGTAATCGCCCAAATTGCATCAAACTTCACATATCACTAACTTACATATAAATACACATCATTATAAACTTTATTTTATATATTTCCCTTATATACGCCTTATTTGGACTTGTGTTCAGTATTCATATAGTTAGCCGCCATCTCGCCGGACTCTGGCTTATGCGCCGACGGCGTAAAATTACATAAAACTATCATTAACGTAACTTTTAATTGCCCAAATTGCTTCAATCTTCACATAGCACTAGCTTACATATACACACACACCCCTACACAATTTATTTCTTATATTTCCATATTTTAACCATTATTACTTGCGCCAGTCCATGCTGGACGCAAGTAATGTTTTCGATCCGGATCTTTGTCTGTCCTTCCGCGAATATGTTACGTCATACCGGAAGTACATACTGTAAATAATGCACACGTTAATATGAGATGATTGCATCAATTGTAATTTAAATCCACATATATTCCTAATTTGCATCGTTATCTGGTTTTATTTTGATAATAAATCGTTCATAAATGAACAATTTTGAATGATTTCTTCCTGGAAACCGATCAAGACGCCATGACGTCACGACGCACATCGGGACGTCACGAGCTACATGGTCGCGCAAAACACCAGACATGACTGCGTCGATGTCCAGACAGCTGAGACTCGTATTACACGGACTGGCTAAACCATTCCATCTGCCAACAACTTCGTGTTTTATTATTATAAATATATATATACTGCATGGAAAAAAAAGTGGGCAATAGTACTGCCCATTAGAAGTCTATTTTATGTAACTTGAAACTCAAGGAAATGAGTTAAGATCAAGTATAAAAAATGCGTGCGGAATCGTTCTTTTTTTTCGCATAGACAATGAGGTGCCAACATATTTCTAGTAAGTTCAAAACATTTTCGAAAGGTCCTGGTGCATATAAATCATGTCCGGCCAAACAGTCGAGCGCGTGGTTCAATTGAAAAACAATTGCACTGAAAAATGTGAATGTGGAAACATTGGATTATTGAAATACCTTATTAATTAACTGGGGAAACAAGCTTTCTCATTCTCAACGAATAGGCATTTTGATGGTATGTTCCCGAAGATTGTAGATCAGTCGCTAATGAGGGAACGTTCCCATTGACACAACTCGTACGTATCACTAAGACTGGCATTATATTAGTGTATAATATATCAACTTGAGATAACAGAGATATTCTGTCCATACACACAACTATTTCAGCCATGGGTGAACTGAGATTTGATATCTAGAGTCTTGTTACCGATCTCTCTCAAACGAGAAGCCAGCACTCGTGGTTCAAACTGTTGTTGGTAAGACACAAAACATGCCAAATGTGTGATGGGCGCAAGTATAGGCAGCTCCAGTGAGTGCATTCTAGTTTTAACTTGTTTTCGGTTGTGTTCGGTTATGTTCGGTTGTATTCGGTATTCATAGTGACCCCATTCCCTTGCCAAGATTTCCCCTGCTAGTACTACCATACCCCAGGACACAAAAGTATAGAGATGTATAAAACTTCTCTCCATCTTGTTGGTATATCAATAAGAAATTTTAGAGGACAATTATATTTGATATATTTGCAAGAATACAGTTGCTGAATGTTGTCGTATTATTGCAGAAAGTGCATATCGGAACCGATATGATATCGGAACCGATATGATGGCGACATCACTAGAATACATCTCTTTGGAGTTGCAGTTAGGTTATGAAAAATCGTCAGCAGTTTAATTGCACTGGGCAATTGTCTCTATGTTTATGTCGCAAAATACAAAAATCGGCTTAATTTGATTGAAATACTAGTAGTGTTTTTATGTTTACCCATACCATAGTATGGTAAACATAATGTCGACGTCCGGATTGACCACTCGTCGTGGGTCCGTCTGTCTGTCTGTCTGTCCGTAGACACTTTACGCATGGTGCGATAACTCAAATATTTTCTATCCGATCGGAACTAAATTTTGTATTTGAATTTGAGTTTCTCAGACCGAAATACAGATCGAGTTCGAATATGGGTTTGATCCAAGTTTTTTTTTACAGAGTTATGGCCCTTTTTCGACTTCGAATTCACGCATGCTGTCATAACTCAAACAATTTTTATCTGATCAGAACCAAATTGGTATGCGAGTTTCAGAGCCCAAATTACAGATCGAGTTCAAATATGGGTTTGATCCAATTTATTTTAAAGGAGTTATGACCCTTTTTTCGAAAATAAAATAAAATTAAAAAAAATCCGATGCTATAACCGAAGTATTTTTTGTCCGATTGTGTTCATATTTGATATTTTGGTTTGTGATGACACACCCCTCATCTGTATAGTTTTTGGTATTGATTGGTTGATCGGTTTAGAAAATAGTTAACCCTTTACACACATGCTATCCAATGCAATAAGTTGAAAATATTTCTTCTGATCTGCCTCATATTTCTTACCTAGGTTTTTCTTAGCACGTTCTTCATCTGTATGGTTTTTGGTATTGTTTAATTAACCATTTCACTCTTATGTTTACTTAGAATTCACCCAAGCTGCTATGACTCAAAACAGTTTTCATCTGATCAACACCAAATTTGGTATATGAATTTATCACCCCTAAATACAGATCAAGTTCGAATATGGGTTTGGTCCGATATATGACCCTTTATAATTCAAGTAATTACTGCTGGGAATATGAAGAGACGATATCTCACAGACCATGTGTGTTATTGAAATGAGTTAATTATCACTATTGACATTAGATATGGCATTCTATAAAGCCTGAGCGTGGTACCACTGGCTGCAAATTTGTTTAAAATAATGTCAAATTGATTGATGGCTATCTGGTGGAGTTCTGTTTTCTGTGCAATATTAAGTTAACCCCTTTGTTGAAACAGGTTCATTACATTAGTTAATGTACACACTATAGGACATATATTCTAAAATATTAAATTGGAACAGTCCATTGTTACTTTGTAGGGATGTTTTACAGACATTGTTGTTTACAGACACTGTTGTCTTATCTTAGACAAAAATTAATCCACACATTCCTTAGTTCCATGATATGATGTCATTGAAAATGATTAACCCTTTCCACACATCATATGGTTTTGATGCTTTTCATTTGATCATTTTCCTATATTATGTCCAGGTTGATGGTGATCCACTTTTGATTTGCATGGATTTGGGATTAAAATTAAACCATTCCATAGACACATATTATGCGATAAACAGATATAATATTATCCCTTTCACTTTGATCCAGGTTCAGTAAGGGTTTCAATAAATCACCAATTGAATATACATCATTAGAGGAAATGTCTTATTTTGAAATTCCCTCAATTGCATTTGGGTTCCAGGGTAATATTAATGGTGCTGGTATTCTTGAGGCTGACTTATTGTATGGGTTTCTAAATTCAATGACATGCTTTTTATAGACTATTTTGTGTTTATCAGTTCATTAGTTTGGGTAAGATTAACCCCATTCTATCCGATTTGATAACTCAAATATTTCCATTGATTATGTTTATACATGTAGTTCTTGGCATAGTTGACGGGAACACACCCCTAACCTGCATAGTGAGGGTCATTTGGTTTATTTGCTTAAAAATATTAACATCCTACACCAATCCTGTTGACACAAAGTGATAACTAAATATTTTTCACACGATCACTATATTAAGTGTGAATTGTTGAAACTTTTGCACTCATGAAAAGGTTGGTGTAAGGATTTATAAAATTTATAAAAATAGCTAATCGCTATTGCCAAGGTATGGGTTAAACATCTGCCGATCGTGATCGGCCTCTCGTTGTAGACTAATTGCGAAGTCCGGAACTTAAGTTGAGAATGTTTATGTATGTCAACTTTTTAAAGAGACTGTAATAAAACCAGTTCAATTCTAATTTCTATTAGCGGCAACAATGAAACAGAACAAAACAGAACAACAACAACCCCACTACCCACTACACCAAAGCCAGAGGAGTCTGAAGAGAAGACAGTTGATTTGCCGAAGAAAGGTGCAGCGGAAGAGGAGAAGCACAGCAGTCTGGCACTTTTCTTCATCCTTTTGGTAGTCGGTATGTTTCACCCTTCCATGACTCGAGCTTCCTGAAATTTTGAGAAAACCCTGTGCCAATGCATTCTCTTATATATGTGAGTCACCCATAGAGAGCCTCGTATATATAGAGAATGCATTGACCTAACAATATTTACCTTGACCTCCTAAGTCAGTGCATTCTCTTATATAATGGAGGCTCCCTATGGGAGACTCGCATATATAAGAGAATGCAGTGGCACATGATCTTTAATGCTGCACCAGCGCAGCTCCCACCATAAAAGGGTTAATTTATCTGTTTAGTCTTGCGATTGCCGAGATTGATACACATATACTGCGTCTGTAACTTTGGGCATCCTGTTTCCATTGGTATACAATACATAATTTAATGACGAAATTAATGTATTGCTGCTGTACGATGCATTTCACACAAAATGTGCCGAACGACCAGAGTACTGTATTCATCAATAGGGCTGTAACGATACACTTGGTCATGATACAATACGAATCGAAATGCATAATCAATGATACGATACATATCACGATACACTAAATTAGTGTCTTTGAATAATTTACCGCCTGGAATATCAGAACTGACATATTTATAACTGGAGATAGAGCTCATTTTTAACTAAAATGCAGTTTCATAGTTCGCTAGATGAGTCAAATACATGTAATGAAACTTGAGATAAAATTGCATGTTTTGCTCATTTACACATGCCCACCTAAAGAAATTACTTTATTCTTTGTATCACGATACACACATTGCGATACGATACATGTATCGTTTGAAATTGTATCGATGTACATTGAATTCACGATGAACTGTTACAGCCCTATTCATCAATAAAACACACCACCGTTACATTCATTCCTTATATTTCATGTTTATATAGCTTTTTTAGTTTTTACTCACTATTCTCATAAAATTAGCTGGAATATGTCTTGTTTTCTTTCTTAGAGCTGTCTGGACTTTGAATATAAACTGACAGAGCACCACATGTCAGCCCAATATGAACTTGATTCTTACTGGGAATTATTAATCTATTTCTGTGACCTGGTTAATACATATTTTGGTTAATTTTAGTATATTTACACTCTTACATGCATATGTGCTGAATGGAGGACCTTGGTTGGTTGAAATTACGTCATGTAACATCCCACACAAGCCCCAACTTGTTTTTATATTGTATGAGTTCAAATTGCAACGCGATACCATAATTATCGTTCAAACCAGGCTCTAAATGCTCTTTTAACCCTTTACCCAACAGAAGGGCCCTGTGCCAATGCATTCTCTTATATGGTCGACTCGCATATATAAGAGAATGCATTGGCTTAACCTCTTCGCTGCTAAATGACGTTATGACGTCGTGTGCTGGGCTGTTGACGTTATTGGCATTTTCCAATGGGAAAATATAGCGGGAATGTCAAATGAACCATAAAAGTGACTCAGCTGAAAGGCTTTTATTGTTCACAATCGTGGAACATCATACACTGTTTGAAACGTCGAGATACAGTTATTCCGATGCACTAATCTCTCAGTTCCAGTTATGTATGATGGCCTACTTCTAGTGTGCTGATGTAGGTCCGTAGTACCTACGGACCATATAGCACACGGCGTGCACTTTTACGTCCGTAATAGATACAGACGTCATAGCAGCGAAGAGGTTAACACATTAAAAATTATAAAATTGTTAAAGAATGTAAGAAAAAATGGTAAAAAGTGTTAAAAAAATATTTTTTTTAGGCCAATGCATTCTCTTATATTTGCGAGGCGACCTATGGTCGACTCACATATATAAGAGAATGCATTGGCACAGGGCATAATTGTAACTATCACAATGTGGTCAAGGAGCCGGTTCCAATGATATCCATATTTGTATTGAGACAAACCGAAGATATTTTAGGCTGTTAAAGCTTTATTTGGCCGGTTTTGGCCGTTTTGTTGGGTAAAGGGTTAATTGTAAATATAGGACATGGATGTTGATTTTGTTGCATGCCATAGATGCAAGTTGGTGTGACATTTTTATGTGTGGAACACTTTCGCGTCCCACACAAAATGTGAGACCAAAATTAATTCCTACTACGTGGAATGTAAGCAAATCAACATCCATTTCTTAGATGCACAATGATTTTCCTGAGTACTTGATTGCAGTACATACCGTAAACTCTTTGAACTTTGACTATTTATAATCTGACTGCAGGTTACTGTTACAAAAATTGCCTAATTTTGAAAACAAAAAATTGTCACACACCATGTTGGTATTAAAGAGACCAATGTACATGTATTTGGCTCATAATGTCTTTTTATTGAAGTGTAAATCAATATTCCACATTTCGGATTGATATACTGAAGTTACAAGTCTATTGTACTTTCGGTGAACTTTATGTACTAAATATATTCTCCCATTTGGTTATTAAATTATACATTTGAATGATCTGGAGGGGTGTTCAAGAAATGTAAGCAGACGACAGACAGACAATTATTAATTGATGGGAAATGTGCAGATAATTAGGTCTACAAATATGGTAGTTTGTTGAACTGATCCATGAGTATTTTGTATAGAATGGGTTATTTACAGGTATATTGTGTCTATTTTCAGTTATAGCTATTCTGATAGTGCATTTACTTCTGACGACAAAGCTTCAGTATTTGCCTGAGAGTATTGCTATTGTCCTCTTAGGTAAGTGCCTCCATAATTTTCATATTTGTTATACTTCTATTAGTATTTATCCACCGCTCACTACGTCTATTGACTACATAAAGCCTGCCTAATAAACGTTACGTTTATTACGTCAATGTAGCTTTATTAGGTCAACGTAGCTTTATTAGGTTAGTACTACTTTTATGACGTAATTTGATATGCAAATTGCGCAGGTAACTAGGGACGTCAACCGGCCTTAATGACGTCATTGTGATTTCAGAACATTTTTATCGTGTATAATTCACTAAAATAATTCGTAAAATGATATATGTTTAGCTCTAAAACATCTATAAATCCTCAGAACAAGGTCTGCTTATAATAAATGTAAAAATGCCAACGAACTATTTTGCTCTAAGCTGCACTCCGGTTTTCCCACGTCATGAATGCTAATTTGTTTGTTTGACCTAATAAATGTAATGGCGTCATCGAAGTAACGAATGTAAAACTGAGGAAAATGACAGATTTACCTCACAAACGGCAAGTTTTGTGCGATGGATAAATAAAATATGTAGCTAATGTCGTTGCTTAAACTGTTTATGTCCGCTCCGGGGATTTGGTATCTATTGGACTCGGCTCTAAACAATTTAAGCGACGACATTAGCTACATATTCTATATATGTTGATGAAGGATGTCACCTTTATAGTTGCAGGTGTTTTTTTAGATCATGCAATGAATCTCTACTCTGGCTAACGTTCTTAGAGATCATATTCCACCAGTACAAAACCTGGGGAGATTTTGATGTTCTGACCCCTTCTGACAGGGAACTTTATAACTTTGAACAAACAAGACAGGGAATAAATTTCTTTTTTTTTATATTTCTTCATCGATAATCTACTTCAAAGTATGGGTGGTCCCAGCTCGAAATTGCATGCTTTTAAACCACTATAGTGAGTCAATAACTAAAAAAACATTGCATTAATTACCATGGAGAAATTCAATGATTGCATACAAAATCAACCACAAATTCCCTTCAATAATGTAATCTCGAGCTGGGTCGTCACCTACTAATGAATAAACTATTAAGAAACATGTATTAACAATTAAATATATTCCCCGTGTTATTTTTCGACTTATAAGGTTTTCTGTCAAAACTTCAAAAATTTCCCAGGTTTTGAACTGGTGGCATATGTTCTCTACGGGCATTAGCCAGACTGGAGATTCATGGCATGATCTAGTATTTTTCTACGCATTTTGGTAAAGGGTCCTGGGCTCTTTTTAATAGTAAAATTTGTGCCATATATGATTATAATTGGTAATATATACATACTATAGAAACAGGTATCTTCATGGTGTAATCAAACAGTTAAATGATGTATTTCTTAGTTTGTTAATTTCTATTTTAAATAAATGGCAGATGACTTGAAAATATCTACAAAAGTAGGGGAAGTTCGGTATTTTGTTCATAAAACAAGGGATTTCTGTGAATTGGGAATGTTTGGGTCAGAAATGGGGAAATATCTGACTTTCCCATTAGGATGGGGCCCATTTTTGGCCCATGACATTGCCTAAAAATTCCCTGATTTCTGAGGTTGAAATACCAATTTCGTATACAAGTTGATGCCCACAATTTGCTCACTGATTTCCTGCACATATACATTAAAAGTATAGATCAATTTTGAACAGTGTCTGTTGAGATTCAAATGAAATAATAATGCTAGGTAAAGTGACAAAAACAAACATATATAAGGCTTAAACAAATAATATCCATCGTTCCACTAACCTAACCGACCCATGAAAAAAGTACCGACTGCAACCATTGTATTGCCATTTTTTTTTTTAAATAATAAAATATGAACTGTTTCCACTAACTAACCTGTCGGAAAAGTCAACGAGTCCACAATTATTTTTGGGGATGACCAGCGGATTTCATTGGAAATGCTTATGCGTTGTCAACCTGTATTAACTATCATGGTAATATACGTAGTTGATGGCACTCCTAGTTTACATCTATCTGCATTTTAGTCTGGATGGAGGTATGGAAAGGTTATGAAATAAAATGTGGAAAAAAACTGCAATGAAAACATGTGAGGGAAACAAAGAAAAGGCGGTATCCAAATGCTATTAACGAAAACCTTTGTATTTCAAGTCCATGTGAAGAAATACATGTAGTGCTGCGCACTTGCACTCTTGCAGTCATAGCGAGCTTGCAACAAATTTTTCTACATTATCAACGATCTATTTATTGAAGTTTAATGTTGTGGTATGCACTCCTATTTAACTTCAAAGTCAATTAACTCAATAGAACGAACAGCATTTTGTTGTCGTACAATAAGTGGAGGATAATAAATAAATTGGATTCAACCCTGTCGGCGCACATGGTTAACACATTCACTGCCACTGCAAGTTAACTCATAGTAAACTGTTCCATGAGAACTGCTACTACGAGTTAACTCGTAGTGGTGTCCATACCACATACCACAGAAACCACAAGCAATGTTGGTTTACAAGCCAATTCATACCCAACGATCCCGCTAACCGATTATACATCTATAATCACAACAAATGCATCGCATGTGTGTATTATTACATAGTGGTTAACTGGATGCCTATAGTAACCGGATATCCATTTAAGCACTAATTATTTGTTTTTTTGTTTGTTAATATTTTATGTTCTTGGAACTTTTAAAAACAGGTGAATCATTAAGCAGTCATAACATGCAACTGACAGGTGGAAAAGGTAAATTATCCTGTGAATGAAATACCGCTAATTTCAATATAATTTCTTCTGACCTACCTCTGAAAATGAATATAAAATAGACTAACAAGCATGTTAATTAAACATGTTCCAAGCCAAGCAATGTTCAGTCTGGACTAGTGCACATGATTATCGACTGACCCATCATTTTTGAGACCTTGTTAGCGGAAACAAAGATGTTTTTTAGGCCTAAGTTTCAATATTGTTTGAAATCTCTTTTTCAGGTGCCCTAATTGGATTATTGCTGAAGCTTTTCAAGTTTGGAAACTGGAGGGTGAGCAGTAGTAAAGACATTTTTATGTGTACACATAATGCCGACCTCAGGATCAACCACCCGTCGTTTGTCTGTCCATCTATTCATCTATCATCTGTCTATAGACACACGCTATCCAATTTTTCATCCAATCATGTTTATATTTTATGTGCAGTTTATGATAACGCACCCCTCACCCATATAGGTTTTGGTATCGATCAGTTGATCGATTTTGAAGTTATTTACCCTTCCAATCCATCACATTGACATGTGTTATCCTATGTAATAACTGAAACATTTTCATCCAATCTTGTTGAAATTTCATTACAGGGTTCTGGATGACACACCCTTCACCTGCATAGTTTTTTGTATCTTTCGAATGATTGGCTTAGAATAAAATTATCCCTTCCAATCCATTCCATAGACAAATGCTATCCGATGCAATAACTCAAGTAGATTCAATATGATCTCTCTCATAACTCACATCTTGGTTTATCCATGCCCACTCTTCAACTGTATGGATTTTGGAATTGATTGATTGGTTGGTTTTGAAAACATTAACTCTTGCCATCATCACATAGACGCATGTTACACAACAAGACGACAGCGCTTTTAATGCAGACTTTTCAAGTCAAACTGTTACTTATTGTTTGTTATGTAAAATGGAAAGTAATGACAGTTACATATGGTCCAATAAAATGTAACTTAGTCTACGACATTACCAACCATTCATCGTTTGAGGTCTCCAGTATATATATAGAAATAATATTTTTTAATTAATTTTTATTTAGAAATAAAGATTTATAAAATATTGTCTTTTGTCTTCACTTCTTCTTTCAGAGTGAGGAAGCCTTCAGCCCAAATGTATTCTTTCTTGTTTTGCTGCCACCCATCATATTTGAGTCTGGATATAACTTGCATAAGGTATGTTCTGTGCCAATGCCTTTGCTAAGGGGAAAATTGTTGTGGCATGTGGGTAGAGGAAAATGAAACCATAACCTTTGGTCTTAAACATATAACAAAAGCCAACTAGTCCAAGAGCTGACCAGATTTCACAATTTTTTTAGGTAAAACGGTTTGTGGGTATTTTTGGAATCGGTATGAACCAGCGAATCAGAAAACCCATTTCTTACATTTGGAAGTGCCTGTCGTTGTTGGTGAATCCCATATTCCGTGTTTTTGAGAGTTGTATGATTTGGCAAATATCGAAAACTCATTTTGTGCTATTATCTCTTGGCATAATAACCAAACATGTATGTTTAATATACATAATCGTGCATAATTAGCGTCACAACATAAATAAATCAAGCTTTTTTATGTATATTATATATACTAGGGGGTTGCCCGTCACAAAATGACGGGTATACACATGTTCTTTGTTATTTTCTAGTGTCCGCGTTCATGGACACATGGAATGGTCATGCTTCTCTTTTTTGTTATACTGGATGCGCGTTGGAACACTTTATTTCACTAAAAACTGTATTTCTACACACCCAGTCCACATACATTGTATGCGCATGCACATATTGAACGAAACAAAATCAGCATATTATTTAAATATTACTATAAACCAACTGGAACAGGAGCCTTTATTCGGGAGCTTGCAGCACATTTTGAACGGATCCCCCTTTGGAACCTGTATTCAACATGCCACCTAATGATCACACGCCCTGCACTGTGCGGCCCATTTGTATGAACACTTTATTTCAATAAAACTATTTTTACCCCCACCCCATCTCCCTAACCCATGTATATGCATGCACGTATGGAAAGCAACAATCAAGATATTTTACTTTATCTATATACTGAAACAGGCTCAATTTGGGAGCCTTATTTAGTGGGGGGGGGGGCCTACAGCCCCTTTCTGCGCTTCACACACATTATATGATCTTAAACTGCGTGCGCTTCTCGCACATATGATCACATGAAGGGAACTTACCGCACATTTTAAACGGACCCCCTTTGGAACCTGTATTCAGCATGCATCCTAATGATCACACACCCTGCACTGCGCGGCCCATTTGTATGAACACTTTATTTCAATAAAAGTGTATTTTTACCCCCACCCAATCTCCCCACCCACTTATATTCATGCACATATGGAACGCAAAAATCAAGATATTTTACTTTATCTATACTAACTGAAACAGGCTCAATTCGGAACCTTTATTTAGTGGGGGAGGGGCCTATAGCCCCTTTGTGAGCTTCGCGCACATTATATGATGTTTTAAACATTTTTTGTATCAGATTTGCACTCAACCGAAAGATTAAAAGAGCATTAATTAGCGTCGGCAGTAGTGTTTACACTGTATTATTAGTCCCGGCCCGAGAATGTGATTTTTCTAACTGAGTTCTGGCGAATTTACTGAGTTCGCGGTACCCACTGGCGGGATGCCAGACTGTGTCCATTTGCCATCTTCCGAGTATACCGGTACTCCTTCGATTCCACACTCAATGCACAACTTTCGTATCAAAGACAGCATTCTTTACTTATGTCCAAACCCAACTGGCAAATTAAAATACCATATTAGCACCCATTCCCAACGACGAACGTTCGAGTATTGACTCTGCACCCCACTACATGTACATCCACCCATTCCCATCGGTGGTAGAACGTTCGAGTCTTGACTCAACACCCCACTATACATGCACTTCCGCGACAAAATCAACATTCGTTACCTAAATTCACACTGAACATGAACTGACACATTAATTTAGCGCCTATTTCCAACAACGCTTTGGTAGAGCGCATGGAAGTTTCGCCTAGAATAGCAAAGCAAGTGTGGATTTGCGTGCGACGTCAATGACGTCATTTCGACAAACGTCATAAGAAATAGTGTCTAGATACTTGAGTGCAAATACTGCATTTGGGGACCCTGTTATATCTCAGGTTTGCTTTGACCAATCGGCTTGAAATTTGACACAAGACACAATATAGGCCATGGTACAAATTTGGGCAACATTGCATGCATGGTTGAATAGTTATAAGCGTGCCAAAAGCGTGACCGAGTTATACACAGATACACACACACACAGACAGACGACGGGTTTTATATATATAGATATTTATATTATTTTCTTGTATGAGTGTTTAGCTGTATGTGATAGATCGCATTTTGGTACCTTCTTCCAGGCCCCCTTCAAGATCAACTAAACCTGAATACTAAAATGACAGTTCAGACTGATATAAGATTGCTGAATGATTATATGTATTCACCCCAGTCCATACAACAATCTTCAAATGGGTCTCAAATGGATGGGAGTAAAGACAATTTGATAATGTGGAAGCGATATCCACATTTTCTTAGCTTATGATATCGCAATAAGTCACATCAGTATAGCAACTAACAGTATCCGGAATACTGTTATATGTTGTTGCCATATGTATCTATTGTAACAGCAATCATGAGTCTTTTAAACTAAGGAGAGGTTCCTTTTTCTATTAAGCGGTCATTTTTACAGTCATGAAAAGTCACTGGTCTTGCTATTTTTGACTGATAGAAAATTTTTTCCAGAGGACATAGTGCTTGGATACTAAATTATCAATTTTATTCACTGAAATAAGTCCACAATATGTTTTTAATGTCTTATTGTTGTTTCAGGGAAACTTCTTTCAGAACATTGGTTCGATCATGGTATTTGCTTGTTTTGGAACAATAATATCAGCTTTCTTTGTGGGTGGTGGAGTGTATTTATTGGGAAAAGTGAGTACTGTTTATCTTGTTAATGTTGTCAATATGTGCTCAAGTGACTAGTTTTGATGGTTCTATTAAATATATCTTCATAGTTCCAGACTTGCCTGTTATGACAAATCTGTTGTGCAGTTACAAAAATGATTAATTGTTAGTGTCCCTTTGAACCATCTAAAATTATGTAAAATATGTGGAATATATTATATATAAAAAAAATTCTCATTCAGCTGACACATCTGAGTGTCATTAGATGCACTAGAAGCTACGTCAAACCTGGAGGTTGTTTCATAAATCATAAAATATTGAGCCTGAAATCTTTAGTAAATCTTCAACCAAAACAAGTTCAGCAACTAAAAGGCAATAGAAATGCAGACTGTACCAGTCCAGTCTGCAGTCAATAGTTGGAACGTTCACCAGACCATCGTTTCTGAACCACTTTGGACTGGTTCACCCACCCTGGTCCAGTACATTCCGGTCCGGTCCACTATTTGCATGCATAAAGTTTTTAGCTAAAGATAAACTAAAACTATAAAAGCTGCATGTGTTTTTGAGACAATGGATATTTTTGGATCGGGTGGTATTTGAACCCTAACCCGTGATGGCGAGGACACCATTTGACTCAAAGTCTGACATCACCGAACCAACCCCATGCAGCCTCCAAATAGCCTTGATTATTATATAGTCCTAGGCATCTACACAGGACATAGCCCTGCCTATCTTGGAGACAAATACATATATAACATACAGCTGTGCCAAAAATCTAACTATAGAAATGGTATCTTGTATTTGCGACAATACTTACATTATCATGTTTTGACATTTCTACCAGTCAGCTGTGAAGATACGGTCATACCGTACCAAGGAACTGACAAGATGGTCATCATTATACATTGTCGTTTCAAAGATTCCCTTTGTATCAGTGTTGTCGTATACATGCATATTATACCTCGCATGCAGCCAGTCATCTCAACATTGTGTGTCACAATCATATGTGCACAGCTGATGGAGTTGTTGTCATCATCGCAGTGTAGGCTGGGTACACTGGTATATATCCGTACTTTGGTTACCCAGTTTGATCTTCGAGTTGAACTAAATATCAAACTTACTGACTGGTCAATCTGGGAAGCAGACGCATGGGCAGGGAATGGGGAACCGTGTAAGTTTTAAGAACCAATTCCCTTCTGTAATTTGTATTCTATTATACAGATAGATATGTTTAAAGATACTGGCGGCGTTGGCAGTGGGTATGCTGTTAAAATATTCACCACCGTCAAAAAACGCCATAAACAGATAGAATAGTAAAATATAGACAGACTTTGTTCTTATACCAATCAGAAATATGGCATAAAGAGTATGTTATTTTCAAATGTTTTTCCTTTGTTATGTAAACAAAAGCAAAAAATGTTACAGAACCTGGCTTTTGTTTAGATCCGGATATGGTAAACATAAAGAGCGTTATTTGTTACTGTTTTCCTGATATGGAAATAATAAAGAGCGTTTATATCATTTGTGTGTGATTAACCAATAGAATTGGGCTGTGTTATGTAAACAGAAGCAAAACTTCTGTAACCCGAGCAGGCTCTTGTTTACATACACCATCATATGTCTTGGCAACAATATACTATTTACGCTCTGATTATGTTTGGCATATGAACAAAACTATATATATTTTAATATTCCTTCTGTTGATGGCGATTTGAACAAATATGAATATTTCTGCAATGAACGCCACCCGTGCCTTTAAATCAAATCTCTGCTCACAACAGAGACTTAAATTAATATTAAATATTGTAGTTTGCTTAACTTACTCTTTACAAATATATTCCTGTTATTATACAGGTGATTTCTGGTGCCCATTATACATGCATGATTTCCCAGCTAAATCTGGATTTTAACCCTTTCAGTGCCAAGTCCGATTTTGGTATCATAAAGGGTTAATATCCCAGAAAAGTAAAACCTCCTGAAAATGTTGTTCAAGTTCTACATTTATAACAATCTTTGATATATATCTCAATGCAAACATTGATGTTCTAACAGGCAGCATCCTTAGATGCCTATTTCTCATTAGAGCTTGACGTCACTTTTTCTATATATCCACTAAATTTAAAGTGATTAATAAACACTCCGGTAGGGTGATAAAATATAAATGGTGAATAATCTTGCCCAAAGTAGTAATTTTTTACAAATATTATATCCAAATTGACAACACACACTGCCATTCTTATATATTAATGAAATGCAATGAATCTTGATGGCGAAATCATTTTTGTTAGTTTATCAGCGATATTTGTATCCGAATCAAGAGATAAATATTTGCAATTGAGCATAGTTCGGACAATGTTTTCTATGAAGTGGTATGGTCGATTTGCTTGAGATTTTCGGTGATGTTAGTGGAATGCTACATCCTCCTAGTTGTCATACTATCCTGAATACTAACTTATCACTTTCTCGTATACCCGAACAAGTCCATAATATGTTTTTAATAGAGCTTGATGTCTTCTTTTGTAGTATTGATTTTTTATTCTTTACAACACTTTGTTTGTACTATAATTTCAGGCTGACCTGATCACTGAATTCTCAGTCACTGAGAGCTTTGCTTTCGGATCTCTGATCGCAGCAGTTGATCCGGTCGCCACATTAGCCATTTTCCATGCTCTTGATATTGATCCTGTCCTATACATGTTGGTCTTTGGCGAGAGTATTTTGAATGACGCTGTTGCCATCGTGTTGACAGAGTATGTACATATACAGTCAGTTTTAACCCTTTCATGATGGGAGCTGCGCTGGTGCATCATTGAAAACCCTATGCCAGTGCATTCTCTTATATATGCGAGTCTCCCATAGGGAGCCTCGCATATATAGGAGAAGTCACTGGCTTACAAGGTTGAGGTAAATATTGTTTGGCCAATGTATTCTCTTATATATGCGAGGCTCCCTATGGGAGACTCGCATATATAAGAGAATGCATTGGCACAGGTTTTTCACACATTTTCAGGAATCTCCAGTTGTTGAAGAGTTAATGCTGTGGATACGTAAATCATCATGAGGTCAGGCACATCCTCGATTTAACTATTATAGTTATATTCAACTATAGTATTGGATATGGATATTGCTGTTTTCTGAATTAAAGTGATGTGAAACACTCTGGTTGGGTGATTTTGAAATAAATAATAGAAATGGAGAATAATCTTGATCAAAGTAGTTATTTTTATGAATATTAATCCAAATTTACAACACACACACCATCAGTCTTATATATTTATTAAATGCAATGAGTATCAATGGCTAAATCATTTTCATTAGTTTATTGGCAATTGTTGCATCCCAAATCGAGATGTAAATATTTACAATTGAGCGTAGTTCAGATGGTGTTTTCTGTGGAGTTGTTTGGATGATTTCTTTGAGAGTTTGGGCGATGTTAGCAGAATGCTACATTCTCCCAGTTGGCATAGAGCCCGAGTACTAATTATCAGTTTCACGCACCTGAACAAGTGCATAATATGTCTTTAAAGAGGGAAATCCAAAATAATATTTGAAAATCAGTTCTGTACTTATTTGATAATATATTTGTTTTTTTTAACAAAAAAACATGTCTTGATCCATGCTAATGGTTAAACCATGATAACACATGATAAGGAAGTAACCTAACATTCAATTGGTCTAAATATTGTTATGAAGGAGCAATCGTGTCATCATGTTAATTTTATTTAGAAAGGCATACTTGTGCCATTATTAACCCTTCCATGGCTGGAGCTTTCTAAAATTTTGCGAAAACCCTGTGCCAATGCATTCAGTTATATATGCAAGTTTCCTATAGGGAGCCTCGCATATATAAGAGAATACATTGGCCTAACAATATTAACCTTGATCTTGTTGACCAGTACATTCTATTATATATGCGAGGCTCCCTATGGGAGACTCGCATATATAAGAGAATGCACTGTCAAATGATCTTTAATGCTGCACCAACGCTGCTCCTGTCATGAAAGGGTTTAATAAAATAAGCTGGCACAAATGGCTGTAAAACACATTTTATCTGGAGACTGTTCATTTGCTGCAAAATTATTACTAAGAGCGCAATTTTGCTGCGCACTGAGTTGCGCGATCCCAGGGAACAGGGAAATAATGGTTTACTACTGTCAAATTAACTACAATAGTTCAAATATAGCTATAATAGATCATTGGTGGACATACTATTATCTTTCACAGATTATAGAGCGATTGGTTAAATCAGGGTCAAGAGTTAATGCTTCAATATAAGAATATAGAATAGTTTAAGAGGACATATAATCCTCAAACCTCCAACTAGTTCTAGCACTGACTGGCTATGTTAACCCTTTCTATACTAAATACTCATTGACGCGTAGTTCCCATAGGAAATGTTCAGATAATAAGATCAACAAATTATGTTAATATTCGAACCCATGTTCAGGCTGATACGCTTCTCAACTCTCGGTGAAAGGGCTTCTTTTTAATGATGTCCCTGTAGCGTCTATATTAAATGATTTAATTCAACATTTCATATCACACATGCACATATACGTAACCTCTTTCGTAGTCTTGATATAAGATATCTATGTGTCATATTTGTATGAAACAATTAGCAGTATTTCAGGGTCAATGCTTTACGTTATTATGCCCCCAACTCTGTAACTCGGGTGTTAATTATCTTATTATTATTTTGTTGTCCTTGGCGTGGTGATAGCACAAAGGGGTTCATACATTAATTATTACAGAGATACGGCCCTTGATTGACTTGGAAATTTGTGAATTTTGTGTCCCTTCAAATATTTCAGTTTGTAACTCAGGTGTTAATTATCAGATTTTGTTGTCCTTTGGAATGGTGATAGCACAGGTTGGTTGGGGGAAAGGAAACCCACATACTACCAGTTTCATCCATTAATTTTAACCATAGTTCTGGCCCTTGTTTGACTAGGAAACTTAAGCATTTTGTGTCCGAAAGAACATTTCAACTTGTAACTTGGCAAAGATCATTGGATTCTGTTGTGCTTTAGTATGTTGATGGCCAGTTCGGGGGAAAGGATATTGACTTACTACATGTTTCGTCCTTTAATTTTTACCTGAGTTACGGCCCTTGTTTGACTTGAAAATTTTTGTATCTTGCTTCTGTACAAACATTTCAGCTTGTAACTCGGGCATGGATCATCAGACATGGTTGCGATTCGGTATGGTGATAGTCTAGTATGTGGTAAAGGATACCCACATGGGTTTTGTTCATTCATTTTCACCAAAGTTACAGCCCTTGTTTGACTTAGGAATATCTTAATTTTGTGCCCTTATGAAAATTTCAGCTAGTAAACTTGGGCATGGATCATCGAATTTGGTTGTGCTTTGGTGTGTTGGTAGCCCAGTTTAGGGAGAAAAGGATACCCACTTCTTGGATTTAGAAAGTAACAAAAAAATTCCATCATACAAATATTATTATTGCCCAATCTCTAAACTAACGTCGGGGGCATATGCCATGTTCGGCATTGCATTTGTTAAACATGTTATTTGTTTCTTAGGACTGTTTTGGAATTTGACAACCCAGATATTGTGATGACGGGCGTCGAGGCATTCTTCCATGCTTTTGGAAGGTTTTGTCTGATGTTCTTTGTTTCAAGTGCAATAGGAGCAGCCTTTGGTCTTCTCAGTGCAATTGTATCCTTTGTATATTATTCCACTTGGCTGGCATTGTGGTTATTTCCCAGTAAACTATAACTCGGTGGGGAATCACTTGGTTTCGAATTGATGAGCATCACGCATTCCAAACAGCTGAGCCGATCACAAACGTGACCAGAAACGAGGAAAGGGTAATAAACTAGGTTAGTTATATATTACATAGCATTTTTGCAGCATATGCTATACTATTTTTTAAACAAGCTAATACTAATATCTCCGTCAAATATATCTTGGACACTGAAACTAAATGGTTATATATTCTTGCCTGCAAGATTCTAGAAGAAGTCGTTTTTAAAATCGGTATTCAATACCTCGAGTACGCGCACTTGTCAAATGCCAATTAATGGCGATTATATCTTTGGACCTATCATGCGAGTCCTTTCACTATAACAGCAATTGAAAGACAAGACCTCATTCATTTTAAATTCTTCTAGACGCAAGATAAGTCGCATTTTTCATCTGTTCATTTCTCATGAACTTTCCTCTTTATGCTATTGCATCCCACGAGACAGTAACGATTGCTCTCGCACCCGTATGCACTCGCAATTTTCTATTCACGGGTGTTCACCATTTGCACTTGTCCACCTGGTCACAATCAATATTCAAATATGTGAAGATATATTTAGCACATTTCCCATCTCCGTTAATTTATGGGCATGTGACAGTGTCAGTGGACTTGGGTATATCACACAATGACCTTTGATTTGAGATAACCCCAACTTTCAATTATATTACCGGTGCAATTACACCCTTCTAATCAACAAAACTGTAATTTTTGTCATGGGAAGGACTGTCTCGGTTGTTTCCGATTCAATTTATGCACATGTGAATATTATGCACTACTTCCTCTGTCCTTGCTATTAGATACGCTTCATCGATTCTAATCTAGTATTGACTATCGATTATCAAGTTCAATGATCGTGGCACCTCTGCTGACGAGGCACCTTCTCTTGCATCCTCCATTAACTTGGAGACTCCGCTGGAGTTGGTTGGTGGACATGCCTCCTCCCTCAGGGTTGCGGCGTCCATAGCCCCCGCAGAGAAGGGCAGCGATGGTGGTCCAAGTGCAGCTGCCCTTGGTCCTGCCTCCGGTTCCACCGGGTTCGCACCATCGCTGCACCAGCCGGCCACTTGCTACAGCTACCACATCAGTGGTCCGTTTAGCTCACAAGCCCGGTGCCCTCGGCACATTGCCTGCCTACGCAGTTCAATGTGTCAACTGCCACTGCTTCCACTCCAGGGGATTTGACCGCACGGGTTCTGACCTGTCCTCCATTCGTCAACGTCTTTTCCGGCATCCGTCCCTCCCAGTTTTGGGGTGGGTATGTATCCCTATTATTCACCTGTGTTCTTTCCTCCACCAGTGTGGCCTTGCTTTGTACAGTTTCTGGCCTATTTTGGGCTCCTAGGCCAGAACTTAGACTTAGTTTCCTTTCCGAGGCTCCAGAATGTTTTGCCTCATCAAAACCAGGTGACCTGGTCGGGATACTTGCCCCTTTCCCCCCATCTCCTGGACGGACGGTGCTGTTCAGAGACGAGGACGTGCTGTTGCAACATCTCCTGGATTTGGCAGCGTTTGATGCATGTCCGAATTCGCCATGCCCATCCGAGAGTGCCTTCCCTGAGGGTCATTTCGGATGGGTCAGTCCTTCAGTCTTAGGATAGCAATTGCGCACAATTTTGCATGCATTACCAGCACGATACTAACAGCACAGAAAAAAAGGAAGAACAAACAGCGCCATTCTCTTGCTTCCTCCATTCACATGGAGCCTCCGCTGGAGTCGGTTGCGGGACATGCCTCATACTTATTGGTCGGGCCTCCCAAGCCATCCGCAGAGAAGTACGCCTGTCTTCCACAACCGAAGGACTGGATGGGGCCCACATATCAAGAACAAAAACCAACGTGTGACGATTTTTCCTCTGCCAACTCGATACAGCCTGCACGGCAGGCTCAGGGTCTGTTCGTGGTCATGCCTCCTCTATTTGTAGTCGCGGCTTCCACAACCTTCGCAGAGACGGTCAACAATGGATTTTCCTCTGCCAACTCGGTACAGCCTGCGCTGCAGGCTCGGAGTCTGTTGGTGGTCATGCCTCCTCTATTTGTAGTCGCGGCTTCCACAACCTTCGCAGAGACAGGAAACAATGAATTTTCCTCTGTCCACTCGGTACAGCCTGCGCTGCAGGCTCGGAATCTGTTGGTGGTCATGCCTCCTCTATTTGTAGTCGCGGCTTCCACAACCTTCTCCGAGATGGGCAACAATGAATTTTCCTCTGTCAACTAGGTACAGCCTGCTCTGCAGGCTCGGAATCTGTTGGTGGTCATCCCTCCTCTATTTGTAGTCGCGGCTCCAACAACCTTCGCAGTGACGAGCAGCGATGGAGGTTCTGCAGCATCTACCGATGTCGTGCTAGTGCTGCTTCATCCTCTAAGGAGGGGGGGGTGGGGTAGGTTCCTTTATCCTATTAGGTACATGAATGAATGAGTTATCCCCCTTGCCTATGACCAATGTTTATCCTGGACACCTTCACCCTGTGATCATTACTAATAGGGCAAATGAAGTACGTGGTGTTTCCTTTTAGGAGGCTCAGTTGTTTTTGAGTTTATCTGAACTATTACATATGGGACACAATGATCTATTTTTTGGCACATGTCTACCAAGAAATCTTTTTGGTACAGGATGCAGGTCTTTTCTGCTTCAGCAGGTGGGTTTCATGGACATAGTCGGATTATCTGCCTCGTGGCCTCCTCCTCTTCAAGAATTCTAATTATAACCATTAGTTTCAGTGTCCAAGATATATTTGACGGAGATATAATATTTTTTTACCCAAAATATGTATCTCCTATAATAAATATCTTGGACACTGAACACAGCAAGGGCCCTCCCAGTTGGGATCAACATTCCCGCCCCGCGCATTCGGTCAAACGCATCAAACACATAGGAGGAAGAAATTAAAATGAATGAGGTCTTGTCTTTCAATCGCTGTTATAGTGAAAGGACTCGCATGATTGGTCCAAAGATATAATCGCCATTAATTGGCATTTGACAAGTGCGCGTACTCGAGGTATTGCGTACCGATTTTTAAAACGACTTCTTCTAGAATCTTGCAGGCAAGAATATATAACCATTAGTTTCAGTGTCCAAGATATTTATTATAGGAGATACATATTTTGGGTAAAAAAATATTATATTCTGACCAAAGTTGTCAGTCGAAGGATTCTCCTAGATGTATGGACTGGTGTATTCCACGAACCTCCAACTGGCAACTTTGATCAGAATGTTATAGAAAACTACCGAGAATATCCAAACAAATAATAAGGTATCAACTTGTTTTAAAATAAACTAGCATATGCTCATAACAGTCAAAATGCTACCGTATGTTTTAAGTAAGTTCTTCATATATTTTGTTTTGCGCTTTTGCCCTCGCCTGGGTCATTTTGCATGCATGGTACTCACCAACCTCGAAACCACGTGATTCCCACCATGTATAAACTAATCTATTAAAGATACGCTATCCGAATTAACCCCCCTAAATTTGTATTTCTTCAGCTTTGGGGAATGATAAATATTTTATTTGAGTCGGTTCACTTTCGATGCACAGAGTTATTAGATTTCAATTTTTAAAGTCTATTTATTTTCTCTGCCTCGAATTCCAGTCATGGTACGGACTGGAATTCCCCAGCACATGTCATCACAAATTTAAACAAACATCTTTTTTCACGTATGATAATCAGCATGGTATTATAACTTGTCTATTTTCATAAATAAAATATTATTGCTGATTTGGGAAATAAATATCGGCAGCACTTCCAACAATAGCAAACTCTCTATGAAACATATGTTCAAGTCATTTTTCAATTATTATTACCAAAATAAACATCTGGTCGCTTAAAATTGTTTTAAAAGATGTATTTCCAACCAGAAATGTTCTAAAAATAGCCACATTTTCTGTCTCTGTTTAGAAAATAATTAGAGAAAAAAAAAATCTTTGTAACATAGGCTCATGTTGACTGGTTTCTCTGATTCCAAATTATTATTTTATTCATCTGTACAGAAAGTTCATGGAAGATATACACCTTCTTTAAACATTAATACAAATAAAGTAGAAAACCCAATAATGATGACACACTTGACATGGAGAATACAGATGATGCAACTTACTATTCTCTCCTAATGCTGACTATTAGGACCTTCATGCAATCAAATCAAGAACAAATATGTTTCCTTAACACTTTGGCAGTTGCTCAAAGTCATTGATCTGAGAAAAACACCATCATTGGAGTTCGGATTCATGCTCATGTTTTCTTACATACCTTATGCTCTCACAGAGGGAATTCATTTGTCTGGTAAGTCTCATGTTTTCTTACCTATTGTATGCTAATACAGAGTGAATTTATTTATTATAATAATACAATCAATAATAATCTTATAATTCAAATAACTAGCATGCTGTTCCAATTTCCAAGGAGTTTAGGTGATTAGACTGGGATATGGTAAAGCACTGCTATTTTGTTCTGAATTCTCAGTTTAGAAATAATTTATGCTTCAGACGCTATAGTTGGGTAAAGCTGAAACTAATCCATTGATAACTGTATACCTACTAGTGGGTTATTAATTGATTTTTGAACTTATTTCCTATATACCTCATATCAAATTCACGCAATACTAGTTTTCGCGCACCCATCAGTATGTGAATTTAAAACTTAGCGTAAAATAGTACCATTCCTGAGTTCATACCAAACCGCAGGGAAAATAAGAGGCTGTAAAATATTAATGAGATACATACATAACTGAAAGTTAGAATGAATAGACAATTATATTAACATTTGGGCAACAAATCACGACACAATTATTGTATGTAAAGTGGTAAATCATGCATGTCAACATCTTTTGTGGTTTTATTTCTTACGAGTTCATTTTAATGATGTCCATAACCATTCAAAAATTATATTTTGAGTCTATAAACACACACCATCACACAAAAAAGTTGATGCAGTTAGGTTATAATCGATGTAAATTTTCGTCGTGATGATCTTTAATATACACATGTATCGATCTTCAGGATTTAAGAACTGTAACTGTCATCAGATACATGTATAAGACTTGTACAAAAATATTTTTTGTCAGTTTTGAATTCGCTCAGTGAAAAATAGTATTGCCAGAATTTAAATATGAGTAAGAACTGAATGATGAATCTATATGATGTTTCTCTGCCTGCCATCTGCTTATATTATTCCAACATCCCTACAGATGAAGAATAGGTCATTCAAATGTTTACTTTAACACTGAGAATTCTTTCAGTAATCAAAGCGTAAACAGCATTAAATCATTTACTGTTCTGCTGTCCAACCTATGCCCCAGCAAATAATCAATATTCGTTTTATCATTCAATTCGACTGACCTTGATCATCGAATAATACAAATAGTAATTTTGAATACTTCAAAACTGTCAACGCACATGTAATGCAATTTTCGGTAACATTTTAACATTCACAACAACTGCGAAGTACAAAAAGTAGATACACTCGTAATTATTCCCCCAAAATCTGCCGTTTTAAAGACTCATTTATTTTAGAGTCACCAATGATTTTTGTTATAGTGCCTTGGCGGTATATGGTTTTAATACAGTCTATGACATAAAATACCCAATATTATTTTATGGTGATTTCATATACGGTTTTAATAACAATCTATGACATAAAATATTATTAAAGTACTTATAATTCATCACCAATTGGACCGTCTCAGAAGGTGCCCATAGAGTAATAGAAAATAGCTGAAATCATAGAAACATTTCCCCTATTTGGCTCCCAGAAGTTAAACTAAGATATAGAGTTATTCCCCTTCCATTGTAAATTATAGACTTTGCAGTTCACAGCTTATTACACCGGATAAGTTCATAATACAATGTTTTGGATCTTCCTCTTTGAAATGGTATATATATGGCATATATTTTATATAATGTGATCTGGGGGTTCGAAAATTAGGTGGGCCTTTAAGGTAACTTCAATGGTTCTAACCCTCTTGTTTCGTGAATGTGAATATAATAGTTTATAATTTATTCAGAGGATATTCAGTCAGAGGTGGAAAGATACTTCACAATTCTGTTGATCAGTAGACTACATCAAGTGACCGCCCATACACGCAATCAGATGTATTATTTTTTCATTATTTGTTATGTTTGCTCTGTTTGGCTTGCAGTGACAGTTGTAATGCCCATGTGGGTTTATCGCGACAGCGCAGGTTGATCAAACGCCCCTTTTATTTTATGAGAAAACTAATAGCATAAATCGGCAATGATTGTTCTCCGATTCCGCATTTTTAATCAATAAAGTGGGGATTTCCCCTTCCGTGACATAGAAATCAGTAAGTTTTTTTTTTACCATGCACAAAAATTGACGAAATGGTAATTTTCCAAATTATTTTTTTTATTTTGAAGAAATAATGTCGTTGAATGTCGATCCACCGTTCACAAAAACGGTGACAAAATGATTTATTTAATAGATAATTCAGACATACAGACGAAAACAGGAAACATATCCTTATCTTAAAATTTTGGCAATCAAGATTGTGAAATAGTCAATTTGTTTTTAAAAATTTCGAGACCTATTCAATTTGAAATAATATTTAATTAGAAATCCAGCATTCGCAGGGGCCTTGTCCAACAACCTTGGGCAAAAACAGCATGCTAACCTCATGCTCTGATTTATATTGCATTGCAGGTATTATGGCTATTCTGGCGTGTGGAATCGTGATGTCCCATTACACCCATTTAAACCTTTCACCTGTTACACAGATCACTGTTCAGCAGACATTCCGAACCATTGCGTTCATATGTGGTGAGTTCACTGAGTTACAATGAAGGAGTCGCCCCTACCACCTGAATACTCAATAGAGTTAACAGAGAGGTGTGAATCCTGCGTACCAGTCTTAAAATATGGAATACAAGATATAGATTTGAATCTAATATGCCAAACTTTACATCTATTTTCAACATATCAAAGGGTATGAGACTTAATTTTATCAAAATGTCATTTGACTAAGGATTTTCAAAATTTTATCAAATTTGTGCAATAAAAGCTGCATACTAGGCTTTTTGTCAAATCCTGAATACCAGTTAAATTGGGCATATGACTTCCTCTCTCTATGATACATAATACATTCCCTAACATTTTAGTTATACCCCCCGCAACGAAGTTAGGGGGGGTATACTGGAGTCCGTGGACACAAATTTGTCCGGAGTTTTTCTCAGTCGTTTTTTTTATCAATTTCCGTGAAACTTGGCACAGACATCAACCATCATGGGAACCTGTGCACCTGCGATTATGACGTCTGTCGGACTTTTATTTTTGGAGTTATCCCCCCTTTTTCTACTTAGAAAATTTTCGCAACATATATACTTTTGTTCGAGCTTTTATTCCTACATTTTTCAGTAAATTTTTTTAAAACGTGGCACAGATATTCAATACCATTGGAACTTGTGTACCTGCGATTATGACATCTGTCCGACATTTTTTGGTGGAGTTATCCCCCTTTTTCAACTTAGAAACTTTTTTTGCAACATGCATAATTTTGTCCGAGCTTTTATTCCTACATTTTTCGGTCAATGTTTTTTAATCTTGGCACTGATATTTAGTACCATGGGAACCTGTGCACCTGCGATTATGACGTCTGTCCGACATTTTTTGTGTGGAGTTATTCCCCTTTTTCGACTTAGAATTTTTTTCGCAACATACATAATTTTGTCCAAGCTTTTATTCCTACAATTTTCGGTCAATAGGTTTAAGATTAGGGTTATGGTTGTACACCTGCAATGGGAACTGTTATTTTACTGACATGTGAAACATCTTAGTATTTTTTAAAAAGGGGGGTATCCGTAGTCCCATTGGGACAGTCACACCTCTAGTTATTACAACAAATAAATTTGAGTTGTATTTTATGTTATAATTTATTAGGTTAAACATATTTTTACAAGCTTGGCACCAGTCCCAGGTTGACATCATAGATCTGATGGCTGGCTGGGGTCTAACTTATTCATGAACAAGCTAAATGTTTTTTTGTATTTTGTAGTTTTAGGAATCATATTCACATGTGACTTTCTCGCATTCTGATTGGCTGCACACTGCTTTACTATTTTACGATAGTACCCCAGTAGGATTCCTACATGCCGACTATTCTTTTTCTATTTATAGTAACAAACTCATTTTGCGCAATCGGGTTGCCACCTGAAGATATGGCCAAGCTGAAACTATACCTTTTACGATACTTGTTGCAATATTGGTTGGTATATCATTAGATTTATTGGTGAATTGTAATGATCTTAAAAATGTCTGATCATAGCTATCCAATGTAGTTAATAGTTTGTCCGTATAGTTGGCAAGCAGTCCTAATTTTGTAATGCCAGTGGATGTTATATGTCTTTGCTAACGACGTATTTATAGAAATAAATGCATGAATCATGAGAGATACTGTTAGATGTAACTAATAACAATAGTTATGCTCCACTGCTATCGTCAAAAGAATGCCGTAAATTGTAAAATCTGAGACCGGTTTCCAAAATTCACGGTAAATAAAAATGTGACAAAATCAGATTCAGAAATTGTGAGAGAATTGAAACCAATGTTCGATATGATATTATAAATAATGAATGTGTGAATAGTGGTCCTCGAGGAGGAAGAGTCTACTCACCTGTGGCTTGTGGATTATTCCTCCTCTCAGACCACTATTTTGGCATCGTCAACTCCAAGCCATTCATTATCTATATACTATTAGCTAAAAATGTAAGGAATTCGAGAACATTTATTTTTTTCTCTCAGTTACCTTTTAAATCCTTTATATTTCAGAAACATGTGTGTTTGCTTATCTTGGTCTTGCAATATTTAGTTTCAAACTAAACGTCAAAGTGGCTTTTTGTATTTGGAGTATAGTAAGTATGCCTATATTTAAAGGGCTCCACAGGGACTTGTTGATGCATTTTCCAGTATTGAAAAATAGTGAATTTGTAATTGGATCCTTGTCTTAACCCTTTGTTATACTAAATGGATTCTCCCACCCTGATATAACAGTGTACATTGCAATATCTACATGTATCTGGATGTTCAGGAAACATAAGATGATGATAGATAATAAAAGTACTTAAGGCCAAAAACAAATATTTTTGATTCTCGGGCATAACCGCGTCTGGAAAAAAGGCCCGCGTGAACCATATTATTACGATTTTCAATTCGACCGAATCTGTCAAATGATAACACGAAAATAGGAAACTAGAAAACGGAAATTAGTTATGTTTCAAACATCGAATATGATAGACATACAATGGTGTATGTGTTGGTATTCAAAAACAGACTCTAGGCAACGATAACTACCAGATATATTGTCACCACAAGCTGCCCAAACCCGAAGTCTATTAAGTCAAATGGTTGGTTGTATAAATTGGACATTGCTAAACGGTCACCTCTGCGTACGATATTATGGACGCAAAATGCACCAGAACAGCGGAATGTAATATTAAAATATTTCGCCAATGTAGATAACCCACTTTTCGTAAACAATTCTGAGATTTCCAATTTCGGGAATGCAAACAGGAAAGTAATATGGTGCGTATTGGCGATGTATGCTGGTTTAATATAATAGTATTTGAAGTTTTTATGGCTAGCATGTATAGTTACTATAGTTTAGATGGATAAATATTAAAGTATATAGATAGATATAAATAGATATATATTATAAAAAGGTACATACATATATCAAATATATCAACAACATTAAATTGAAATATTCATTATATATATATATAATTCTAGTAAATCCCTATATGATGTACAGAGTGTACAATGTTTATTTCAGATTTGATGTACGGGTAGTACAAAGTGATAATTGGTCATTCTTTATAGTGGAATACATTAGTTTATATCAAAACAATGTTCTCCTTACATTTTCTTAACCTGAGAAGGTATAATAACCCATACTAACTATGGGCATTATACCCATAAAAAAAAATAAAATAAAAAAAAAAACCCTCTCTCCCTCATCGATTCTCAAAAAAATTTGCCTGAGAATCAAAAAACTTTTTTTGTTTGGCCTAAGGAGTCCTATTTATTGTATGGAAATGTTCAGATAATAAGTTATGTTGTTGAACTTATTATCTGAACATTTCCTGAGGGATAACTACTCATCAATGAGTGTTTAGTACAGAAAGGGTTAACATATATAGGGGAAAAAATAAATTTATTTTTAAATATCTTTAACCTTTCATCCACATGTGTTACAATGAGATTCAATGGTTTCAGTTAGAGTTTGACAGAAAACAATTATATTTATATTCATCACAGATATATAAAAAAATTAACTTATTGCATTCTTTTAATACTGTACTCTCTTTACTTATAGATGGATTATCTCTTCATATAACAATTTTGAAATAGTTTCGTGGGTATAAGATAATAAATATGAATTAAAGACCCCTGTCCGGAAACGCTTCCATCAATTAATATTGATTTTATTTCAAATATTTTATAATAAAATGAGATGATTAAAAGGGACACATAATTGTTCTATTTTTAGGAACAGACCATTCATGCGATATCATATAGCAATATAGATCATTAGTGTTGCCATTGCTACGCTCCGAACATCAAATGTCCCAGATTTATTGTTGATATTGTTTTATTCCATAGTTATAAGCAATAATGAGTCTAATTAACGTTTATTTGTGACAAAATTACACAATCAAATATATGATCTCTGTTAACAGTAACCACAATTGTTTGTTAGCTAAACAATCACACTTGTTTATTCCGGAAAATATTCAAAATATAATCAATATTAATCGATAGAAGCATTTCCGGACAGGAGTCATCGATTCATATCTAATATGTATACCCCGGTAACTATATAACATGTTACAAAGAGATAGACCATCTTAATACTCATTGACGAGCAGTTCCCTTGGGGAAATGTTCAGATAATGATTTATTATCTGAACGTTTCCGACCAATTAATAGGAATCTGCCTGCAGTTGTATAATGTATTTGACTGTCTGTTGTCTACTTAGATCTATATCTCCCAAACATCCCTCATGATGATAAACAGACCACTCCAATGATTTCTCTTGTAACTGAATAGAATGGGAGAATTCATTTAGTAAAGAAAGGGTTAAAGATATATTGTACGCACATTTTAGTAAAATAACCCTTTAGGTTAAACATATTTTTATTGCTAAATATTCATGACAATATATGGATAGGGGCACAAGTGCTGGCCACTTAGTTTTGCCCCGCTGCAATACAAAACAACCAACTACAACTGGGTACAATATGCGGCATTATATATGAACAATGAAAAACAGGATGGTAATATGTATGGATATATATACTAGCCAAAACAGGCTCCCTTCGGAAGCCTTTATTCAGTGTCAAGAGGGGCTGCGGCATCTGCACAAAGGGTCCTGCGGTCCCTTTGTGCGTCAGGCCCCTGTATGCACTTTGCGTACATTTGGACCTAAATATTCATATAGGTTCATATTTGACTTATTTGATTCTCAAATAAGCCAAGCCCATAGTAGACTTATACCCATTATTCTTTTGGATGGCGCTGGCCACAGTGAAAACACATATATAAAGAGTGTACATCTGGTCTGCAAATAGGTTCATAATGAACCTAAATATTCACATTCATTTGATTCTGAAATAGGCCCATAGTGAGCTTTAATAATTGTAATTTGTGTTTTTTTTAGTTATTTAATTAAATTATTTTTAATTACATTTTTTTAAATCAAAATTTAGAAAAACTAACGCTGTTATAACCTCCACCAGGGTACCCTGAGTTACCACACCAAATTTGGTTGAAATCGGACCAGCAGTCTGGGAGAAAAATGTGCATAGATGGATGACAGACATACCGTATCCTACTCTTTTATATATAGAGATATATATTCACAGTATAACAGACCAAAAAAACTTGCTATGTCGTAATGTAATAGCATAGGTGTAGTAGGGAGGCATAAGAAGAGTTCAGAACAATGCTCTTTTAGGGTACAGGCAAAGAAAATATGGTGTGCATGTTCCGTTCCATTGCCAAATAGCCAAATGCACAAATTGCATGCGGGGAGATATGATATCTCAATTTATCCTAGTTTAAATCACTACATCCACATCAGATTCTACATTGAATCATGTTCAGCTATCATTTTTATTATTAAAGGAATTGGGGTGGGGGTGCAGGGTCTCGGTGATTACAAATAACCCTGATAAGCTTGCATGAGTACCTAGGCAAGTGCTCTGCCAATGGAAGAATGTGGCAATCAAATAATATTGCTGAAGGTTACAACCACATCCATCGTACCATTTCAGAATACCTATTATACATGTATGATTATGCACAATTGTAATTATTTGCATCTTGATTCCTGACAAATTATTAAAGGACAAACAGCTATGATTCTGCCAAAGATACTCCCTCCATATAATCTGTATGTAAGACTGCTGCCAATTTGGATATAAAATATTTTATAACAATAACTACTTTGAGAAAGATTATTCCCTTTTCCCATCCACTTACCACAACAGAGTGTTGTACATCTCTTTAACCCTTTCATGACGGGAGCTACGCTAGTGCAGCATTAAAGATCTCCCATAGGGAGCCTTTCATATATAAGAGAATGCACTGGCTTACAAGGTCAATGTAAATATTGTTAGGCCAGTGTATTCTATTATACATGTATATGCGAGGCTCCTTATGGGAGACTCGCATATATAAGAGAATGCATTGGCACAAGGTTTTTGCAAAATTTCAGGAAGCTTCAGTCATGAAGGGTTAAATCAGGCCTGTCCTATTAACTTTACTGTATTCCTTTCTAGGTCCTGATATTAGTTGGGAGAGCAGTTAATATTTTTCCTCTGGCATTCCTTATGAACTTCTTCAGAGAACACAAAATAACCAGAAAAATGCAGTTTGTTATGTGGTTTAGTGGTAAGCATGCTTAATCGATATTGGATCTTATACTATTTTCAATTCTTTAGGTTTCTGCTTTGAATAGCTTTGCCAGCGATAACTAACTATTGAATTTGACTATGATTCCTTGATATATAGATATATTAAAAATTATTTCACGAACCTTGAGAATTGTAAAACACTCAAATACAGTAAAGTATTCAAAATTCATACAGTACTGTAATGCTCAACATTTTCTGTTAAATGGAGACTATTTTGTACTGTTTGACATTTACAGAATAAGTTTATTGCTGAAATGAATGGTCAATTTTTCAATCAAGATGAGGACATGAATTGCTTAAGTACTGATGCATGAGTTGTCGCCCCCCCCCCCCCCAAAAAAATATTATGGGGAGGTAGGTGGGGACTACAGAAATGATCGTGTCTGTCCATCCATGTATCTTGTCATTTGTCTTATTGTTTATCCGTCCATCCGAATTGTTTGTTGTACAGATGATAACTTGAAAAATATTGGGCAGAATTGTATGAAACTTGATATGTGGTCTTCATATGAGAAAGTTCCATTCATGTTTGAAACTTTTGGTCCAGTCTGACCATTTTTGATGGAGTTACCCCCCCCCCCCCCCCCCCCCCCCATTTATTACTTGGAATTTGTCTATTATTTTGTTGTCTGGATTGCTTTCAGGTATGATATGTCGATCAATCACTTTTGAATACAGCTATATTTTCAACATGAGTTATGCCCCTTTTTGTTGACTCAGAATTTGTTGTTTATTATTGGTGTTCAGATGTTAACTAAAGGCATAGTTATCTGATTGATTTCATGTTTAGTATGTGGATTAATCATGTGAATATACTGATTTAATTTTGGGTTGGTCCAATCATTTCTAACATAGATATGCCCATTTTAGCCTTAGAATTTACTGATTATTCCTGCGTCTGATCAAATTAATCTAGGTGTGTTAACAACATAGAGAGTTGGAACCAAAGATCGATTCAATGATTGTTCTCAGAATCTTATTTTAGTTTATAAAAAAGCCACTTTGTGTCTGTCCGTCTAGCCGCCCATCTGTCTAGCCATCCATCCGTCAACAATTTCCTTTGGATCACCCTACAGGCATGTCCCTCATCCGATCATCACCAAACTTCATATGGATCTTCAGGTGGCCTCTAGATGGGAGCCATCAATTTTTTTCTGAAATTTGTTTAAAAACATGGCTGCCGGCAGCCATTTTGAATTTCAAATTTGAATCCATCGGCACACCCATCGGCACACACCTGCAGCCCACATTTATTGGAGAATGTTTTTTTTTAATTTAAAGACATGTTTTGGATCACCTCCAGATGGGAGCTATCGAATTTTAGCAATTTTCGATGAAAAACATGGCCGTCGGCAGCAATCTTGGATTTTACTCTTTGCATGACTAAATCCTTTGGCTCACCCTACAGACCACATCCCTCATCCGATCATCACCAAACTTCGTACCAGTCTTCGGGGTGACCTCTAAATGGAATCGTACCAGTCTTAGGGGTGACCTCTAAATGGAAGCCAATGACAATTCCCAAATTTTTTTAAATAACATGGCTGCCAGCGGCCATCTTTGATTTTACTCTTTGCCTGACTAAATGCTTCGGCACACCCTACAGGCCACATCCCTCATCCAATCGTCACCAAACTTCATATGGATCTTTGTGTGTCCTCTAGATTGGAGCCATCGATTATTTCCAAAATGTGTTGTAAAACATGGCTGCTAGCAGCCATTTTGGATTTCAAATTTGAATCCATCCGCACAACTTGCAACCCACATTGGTGAAATGTTTCAAATGAAAATAATTTCATCTACACAATACAAGACCTTTACTGTAAGTTTTTGGCTTTCCTTCTTCTTTGTCATTCTATTCATTGCTCAGCAAAAAATAAACTCCTTCCCAAGTTGAGCTACAGTGTCATTGACACTTTCATTTCTTATTAATATTCAATCAAAATAAATTAAGGATATCTTCAGGCTTCAAACCTCCAGTTGCAACAACGACATAAAAATTCTAATTTCTGCTTTGTACTGTTGAACAAATTCTGAAAAGCAAATATGACATAAGGAACTGTAAAATATACAAATATCTAAAAATATAATTTTATTTTTGATAAATTAACAAAATAAATGTTAGTGTTCATCTGAAACATTGATAAGCTATGAAACAAATGCATAAAAATATTTTATACACTAGATTAAAAATAGTAATTAAATTGGTTTTGTTAAAATTAATCTGGAACCCGTAATACATCTTAAAAAACAATTTAATATTGCCTCATTTTGAAATTGTTTTAGAACCATTCTGCATCGTCTTTTAATTTGTCCTGAACATTTTATATCAAAGTTTTGATAGTGTGACAGGGACTAAAAACATATATCAGTAGTTTCAGGCGCTAATGGTAATATCTGAATTAATTCTTAACGCATAGCTCAAGCATTCAAAGCCTGAAATTATTCTTGTTTTACAAATAAAAGAAGTTGCACTTCAAAAGCTTTCGGCCTTAACCTTCTACTGTTGATATTATTCAGACTAAATCACATGATGGCATTCAGGTACACATACGTGTACAAATAACGATTGCAGATACTTTCCAACAGTGTTAAAGGTATTTTGTAAGAGGATGTCAATTTAAACTAGGCAACGTCTTCGCAACATTGATATCCAAAAGTTTCTTGTTTTATTTTAGGTTTACGGGGTGCTGTTGCATTTGCTTTGAGTTTGCATTTAGAATTTGAGGAGGAGAAAAGATATATTATGGTGACAACAACATTGATTGTTGTGCTATTCACAGTGATGTTCCTTGGAGGTTCCACTCTTCCAATAATGAAGGTAAGGATTGTGTGTATGTTGAGAGTAGAAACCTCGCCATACATTGTATTGCTGTAAAAGCCACCTTACAGATTAACCTTTGTATTGTTGCAGTCTGGTAATTTTACAGCCACCTGTTAAATTTTTCTCATTGTTTAATAGCTCAAGAAAGTTTTTTCTTATTTCAATAATTTATTTATTAATTATTATTACAAATTAGTAGTTCAATTTGAGATAATCAAGATATGTAATTCTCAAATACCTTTAAAATAACTTAAAACTATCTCAATTTTTAATAGTGTATATCTGAAAATTCAATCTGCTTGAAAATTCTTGCAAATGCAAGTCTTTTGATGATCTTATTTGGGGTGCATGAGAACTTATTTTTTACTGCCTTTAATAGTTGATAAAGAAATGCAGGTTTGATACTGATAAAATCACACAAAGTATTAGCACAGCGAGAATTTGCTCTAAATTAAAGATTTTGTCTTTTGTGTTTCCATCAGCTCCTCAAGGCAGAGAAACAAAAGAAAAAGAAGAAGAAATCATCAACAAGAGAAGTATCCCTCAGTAAAACAAGAGAAATGGTGAGTTTTATTTTATTATGCTCATGCTCCCTTTGAAAATGTCTGTCTTAAGGGCCTTCCAGATGGCATTTGCCATGCATATTTAGTGTACCACAGGACAAAAGAGTCTTTGGTGTTTTTGGCATCTAGAACATCTTTGGTGGTTAATCGTATAATCCGTTGCCACTCGGGGTTTTTGTTATTCTTTTGTTTTTGTTTAAAAATGCTGCATGATCCAAGACTTACCTTGACAGAAAACGGTTGTGCTTTCAGTGTCTTCATTCTTTTCCGTCGTTGTAAAAGTCGGAATTACCTGAACAACGCAGACTAAGCACAATACGCATGGATCTGCAAACACAGATTAGAAGTGACATAATTCTGACAGCATTTTCTGTAAATTTTGCTGTTCGCTTGCATCATACAACATCTGCAAGCACTCATTTCGTTCTGTTTTCTAATATCCTGTGCCATCACACCACACGCCATATGAAAGGTCTTTCGTAGTTGAAGCACTACACTTAATCAGCTTAAGCCCTAATGTATTGTTCGTTTGATGATGCCGTCATGGCGGCTGCCATCAGTCATGCACGGATGGTGAAATCAGTGACCTGAACTGAACTCAACCGCATGTGTCGGCTGTCACTGTCTATTTCGATGTCACATAATTGATCAGTGATAACTGGCATTTATTTATTTTATTGGAAAAACAGTGTAAGACTAAAATAGTCATGCAATAAAATGGCTCCAAGTGTATACTAAACGTCTGTTCACATCGAGAAACGATCGATGTGTGATCTAAAGTAACCACTGGTAGAGCAGATTCAGTGGAACATTTTCACAGAAAACAAAATGTTGCCCGACACAGTACCCCTTTAAGGATTCATTTGTATGAATATTTAGGTTATAAATTCAGCAAACTCCCTAAGACTGCTTATTGAACTTACTAGTTTTACTAATAAAATAATTGGATCAATTAACCAATAACCAGCAAGTATTTAATATCAAAGGATTGAAAATATGCATTCCAATGTAAACATATTATGAGTGTCATATCTATTTTCCCTTTCTTCTAGGGTGAGACTGTTGATTCAGAGCATTTATCAGAATTGACAGAGGAAGAGTATGACATACAGTATGTCAAACCACACCTGAAAGGCTTCATGAAGTTTGATGCCAAATTTCTCATGCCATTTTTCACCAGGAGATTCACTCAGCAGGTATGTATGGATCAAGTTATGGAGTACAAAAGCTTCGAACAATTAGTTCAGTCATTAATTTTCTTCTATTTCCAATCGGTGCCAATATATGAAATTGCAGCATTATCACTTTATGATCATTACCCCACCCCCTGTTGATTGTTCTGATTGGTGCTAATGACTCGGAATTCCATGGTTTGGAAATAGAAAGTCTACAAGAAAGTCTACAGCAGGTACAGTAATGCTCTAAATAATCGACTCCTTAACCACAGCAGAATTATGGGTAATTTTTAGCTCAACTTTACTTTGTAAAGTTTGAGCTATTGCCATGGCTTGGTATCCGTCGTGCGTGTGTGTGTGTGTATGTGTGTGCGTGATTCGTCAACAATTTCCTTTAGCACGGGCTACTGTTCGTACCTTTGGTCCGATTATTATGAAATTTGTCATGGATGTTGACATTGACATGTAGATGGGAAACGAGTCATTTTGGGGTCATTCGGAAGAAAAACATGGATTTTAAAATTCAATCCATTAGCACGGGCTACAGGCATTACTGTTCGTCTTATTGTCATGAAATTTGTCATGGATGTTAATATTGACATGTAGATGGGAACGAGTAATTTTGGGGTCATTCGGCCAAAAAACATTGCCACCGGCAGCCATCTTAGATTTTACTCTTTGTATGACTAAATCCTTTAGCACGGGCTACAGGTCGTACCTTTAGTCTGATCATCATAAAATTTGCCATGAATGTTAATAATGACATGTAGATGAGAACGAGTCATTTTGGGGTCATTCGGCCAAAAAACATGGCCGCCAGCAGCCATCTTGGATTTTACTCTTTGTATGACTAAATTCTTTAGCACGGGCTACAGGTCGTACCTTTAGTCTGATCATCATGAAATTTGGCGTGGATGTTAATATTGACATGTAGATTGGAACGATTAATTTTGGGGTTATTCGGCCAAAAAACATGGCCGCTGGTGGCCATCTTAGATTTTACTCTTTGCATGACTAAATCCTTTGACACGGGCTACAGGTCGTACCTTTGGTCGGATCATCATAAAATTTGTCATGGATGTTAACAATGACATGTAGATGGGACCGAGTCATTCGGCCAAAAAACATGACCGCCAGTGGCCATCTTGGATTTTACTCTTTGTATGACTAAATCGTTTAGCACGGGCTACAGGTCGTACCTTTAGTCTGATCATCATGAAATTTGTCATGGCTGTTGAAATTGGAATGTAGATGGGAACGAGTCATTTTGGGGTCATTCGGAAAAAAAATTCAATCCATTAGCACGGGCTACAGGTCGTACTGTTCATCTGATCATCATGACATTTGTCGTGGGTGTTGATATTGACTTGTAGATGGGAACGAGTAATTTTGGGGTCATTCGGCCAAAAAACATGGCCGCTGGCAGCCATCTTAGATTTTACTCTTTGTATGACTAAATCCTTTAGCACGGGCTACAGGTCGTACCTTTAGTCTGATCATCATAAAATTTGTCATGGCTGTTGAAATTGACATGTAGATGGGAACGAGTCATTTTGGGGTTATTCGGCATTACAACATGGCTGCCAGCGTCCATTTTGGATTCTACCCTTTGTATGACTAAAGCTATCAAATGTTTTTGAATTGTTGGAAAACATAGCCGCCAGCAACCATCTTAGATTTTACTTGTATATACGTGTATATATATATCTTTTCATGTTGATAAACTAGTATTAGACATTCAACTTTCCACATTCCTAATCACTCCATCGACAGTAACACATTAAATTATTCCCTTTCCAAGTTGAGCTACAGTGTCATTGACACTTTCATTCAGGATTTAGTCGGAAATATGGCTTGTTAACATTAATCTCAGTGAGAGCTTTCCGATGAATGGCAATAAACCATATTTCCGACTAAATCCTGAAAAATTACCCATAAATCTGCTTTGGTTAAGGAGTCGATTATTTAGAGCATTACTGTGATCAGTCCCAGTAATATAATATGCAGGTCAGTTGTTTACTTCGACTGTACTGTATGTACACTTCAATGATATAAACAATATTATGTTTTAACTCATTTCACTCGAACAAACATAAATGATTTTTAATGAATGACAACTATGAATTATATAAACGAAGTTTAAATCTATAAAGTCAGGTTAACAATTTGCTTCACATAAACTGTGCACTTCATATATATTGTTATCATTAAATAATCACAAAAGACCTGTCATACTATAAACATGTATTATACAATGTAATAAACTTTTTCAGTCTATATTCTCATATGTATTGATGATCAACTTTTTCAAAAGCCAATATAATCGAATAATTATCTACGTTACTAAATTTGAGTGGGAAGTAGGCCAACCATGCACATTAGAAGCTGAACATAGAATGAGCGCTAAAATCTTGTTTGCGTTGACGCACACTTTAGAACAATCGAGAAACTCGTGCTGAATCGAGTCAATATCAATCAACGCTTAGCACGCGTGAACTACTATCGCCAATCACTCAGTTATGCCCCCATCGATTTAACCCCTGTCGATCTAATATTGTCCATTAACACTCTTGTCTCCAAATAATTCTTCGTTGAACTTCATTAAATTATTTTATATGTATAGCATTGTGTCTAATCCTCACTTTACCCAGACAGTCTCACTTGCTCTCTCTCTTTCTTTCTCTCTCCCTCTCTCATTCTCTCTTTCTCTATCTCTCTCTTTCTCTCTCTCCCCTGCCTCTCACGACATCATCATTACTATTATTAATATAATTATTTCCATTCCTTACTGTCTGACTCCCCCTCTACACTTAGTGAAGAGTGGGCGCGAAACAAAATGGGAGCAAACTTAACAAAAGCCCTTGGGCTTGTTGTTTAATCCCCTTTCCGATCAATCGACCATCTATACTATTCTATTTTATTGTCAAAACTTATGATTATGATTGGAATAAATATGTTTACACTAAGTGCACTTCATATTATTTTTTGTAGGAGGTCAGAGATGGTAAAACTCAGATGGACAACTTGACGAATAAATGGTCTAAAGAGGTTCGAGCAGCACCATCGGAATCTGAGTCGGAAGAGGTAGACGATGGTGATGATGATGCGACGACAGCCTTGACCTCTAGCATTGGTTGATCTGTGATATTGTGATAACATTACAAAATGAATTTATGGTTGCCTGATATTTCTTCTGGCAAAAGAGTGTCAAACATTTCTGGGTTCCATATCAGAGTTATGAGTCTAAATTTGATGACATTCCTTTTTGCTTAACCCTTTCTACACTAAATACTCATTGATGAGTTGTTACCCCTCAGGAAATGTTTGGATAATAAGTTCAACAAATGACCACAGGTCCAGTAAATATGACTCCTTCTGCCCTTTTATTATCTGTGTCTGCTTATATTTTCTGAATTCTTCTCCAGACGAATAAGAGACCATTCCAATGTATACATTTATGAGTGGGAAAATCCATTAAGTATATAGAAAAGGTTAAAGGTATTCAATCTGATCAGAAGGTCCTATATTACTATTTCTTTGGCTTCGGGGGTAAACAATATTTGATTCGAGTCGAGGAACCCACACATCAAAGCTCAGAGTGATCAGATATCAATGTTTGAAATTTGTTAATTTCTCGAGATCTGGGACACTAATTTAGTCTGCCTCGTGGTCAAACAGACACATTGCGGGTGTAAGATGGATAACTCTAAAATCAAGTGGTTAGTTATTAACAATAATAACCACTTGATTTTAGAGTTATCCATCTTACATCCGCAATGTGTCTGTTTGACCACGAGGCAGACTAAATTAGTGTCCCAGATCTCGAGAAATTAACAAATTTCAAAAATTGATATCTGATCACTCTGAGCTTTGATGTGTGGGTTCCTCGACTCGAATCAAATATTTTTTACCCCCGAAGCCAAAGAAATAGTAATATAGGACCCTCTGATCGGATTGAGTACCTTTAATCATTTGATTGCTGACTAGATTCTCACATTTAGGTAGCAACAAACAATTTCCAGTAATTTTGGCCATTTAAACTTGGGAGGGGGTACTGTACTTCAAATATATGGTATTATACTTTCCATGAATCATTTTATATTTCAGACAGCACTGGTTGGTTTAAACAAATGTCTACTTTGGTTTTTAGCTCACCTGAGACGAAGTCTCCGGTGGAGCTATAGTCATCACTCCTCGTCCGTCGTCCGTCCGTCCGTCTGTCCGTCTGTCCGTCCGTCAACTTTTTTAAAAACATCTTCTCCTCTGAAACCATCATACCAAATTGGTTCATATTTGGTGTGGATGTTCCCTAGGTGACTCTCATTCAGATTTGTTCAAATGAGGTCACTGGGTCAAATAGTTGCGAAACCAGGGCCATAACTCTATTCCTCCATAGTAATTCTTACAACAACTTCTTGTCCATAACCATTGGGCCAATTTAGCTAATATTTGGTATGGAGAGTCCTTGGGTGACTGGTGTTCAGATTTGTTCAAATGAGGTCACCCGGTCAATTACTTGAGAAACCAGGGCCATAACTCATAGTAATTCTTACAATGACTTCTTCTAAAAAAATATTTGGCCGATTTAGCTTATATTTGGTACAGAGATACCTTGGGTGACTGGGGTTCAGATTTGTTCAAATGGGGTCACTGGGTCAAATAGGGACAGAGCCAGGGACATAACTTTAAAAACAAAAAAATTAATTTTTGCATTTTGACCTTTAATTTTTGTTTAGGACACATCACAGCCTCATATTTCTTACCTAGATTTTTCTTAGCATGTTCTTCATCTGTATGGATTTTGGTATTGTTTATTTAACCCCTTCCACTCTTGTTTTGATATAGAATTCATCCAAGACAGGATTACTCAAACATTTTTCATCTGATCAACACCAAATTTGGTATATGAATTTTTGACACTTATATACAGATCAAGTTAAAATATGGGTTTGATCCGATATATTTTAACAGAGTTATGGCCCTTTATAATTCACACCCCTTTGCTATGCACTATTAATTTTTAAGAGGACACTCTAGCCTGTATTATTGAAAAAGCCAATTTATCATAGTGTGGTCACCGGATCCTCTTGCTGAATACTGCTTGCTTCAGACCAGTTTACCATCTGTCATTACAAGACATGACATTAGCTAAACAACTACCAGAGTCTACAAGGAATAGTCCATTGTTCATTTCTCCAAGCCTGGACATAGTGTGTCTGACATTTGCAGAATGAAGTCCCCAGATGGTGAATTTAGTGTTGCTACCCCATACAACAGGCTAGCATCACCAAATACACCTCAATTACTCTATTCTGCTTAGGCTTCATATTCTGGGACAATTTTTTTTTAAACATGTTTTAAAATTTGAAAAAAGTGACACCATTATATATAACATCTGCAGAGTTATAAAACTTTACTCTTTAATGAAATTATGGAAACATTCCACCCTCCCCCACCCACCCCCTCCCATATGGCCCAGGCCCAACTCTGCCATCAACCAACATCCCTTCCAAGCCATATCACCTCTCAATTTAATACCTCAGATTCTCACCACAGAGGCATATATATCTGTAAAGGTACAGGTCATTAATTATATAAACTGGCCAGATGACATGTATTATTCTAATCTAAACATATCTGTGGCAATTTAATGACTGACATTCAATGATACTGTGAATGGCTTTGATTTCTTCAAGTCTGGAAATAGTGTGTCTGACATTTACATAGTGAGGTCCCCAGATGGTGAATTTAGTGTTGCTATTCCATACAGCATGCTAGCATCACCAAATACACCTGCCAGGGACCTAATTCTGCTTAGTCCTCATCTTCTTGGAAGTATCCTAAGTATCAAATTGACAGTTTGATTTAGTCACTTTTTCCACCTGTTCAGTTTCAATGTCCCCCTAATTTGCAGAAGATAAAATGCATAATTGAGGTGCTCAATGGGTGTGTATCACCAACTTCAACTGTAGGACTTCAATCTGTTCCTTGGTTTTATTGGCCATTGAGGCCTAATCAGATTGAGGATGAATTTGGTGATGCTAGCCTGCCTTACAGAATATTGTCATTAAATCCACATTTTTGGGACCTAATTCTGCAAATGTCAGACATACTAAATTCAGGGTTGGCCATTTCATATTATTGTTTTAATCACCACTTATCCAGATGAAATCATACGACTAATATTCAAAGAAAAATGGGGGGGGGGGGGGGGGGGGGGTGGGGTATATATTGGATTAAATTTGTCTTCTATCTGGCATTTGCAGAATGAGGTCCCCAGAGGGTGAATTTAGTTATGCTACCCTGCACAGCAGTCTAGCATCACCAAATACACTAGCCAGGGTCCTCATTCTGCTTAGGCCTCATCTTCTGGGAAGTATATAGGCACTTAAATTGACATTTTTACTTACTTTAGCCCTTCTGTTTAGTTTCTATATCCCCTAATTTGTGAATATAAAATGCATAATTGAGGTGCCCAATGGGTGCACATCACCAACTTTAACTGGAGAACTTCAATCTAATGCTATGTCTCCCATAGCAGTTGAGGCCTACACAGAATGAGGTCCCCAGAGGGTGAATTTGGTGATGCTAGCCCGCATTGCAGGATTGTGTCATTAAATTCACCCTTTGGTGACCTCATTCTGCAAATGTCAGACACTATGTTCAGGCTTGTCTGTTCAAATATTATGTTCTTAACCACCAGTATCCAGTTGAACTCATTATACTATGATTTTGCAAAGAAAACTTGGGGGGTATATTGGATTGAATTTGTCAGTCTCTATGTCAGACTGTTCTCCCATCCATCCATCTGTCATTATGTCTCTATCCGTCCATCAATTGTTTTCTTCTCCAGATACATATTAAAGACCAAATAGGTTTATATATTTAGGTGTGGATGTCCCCCAGGTGACTCACATTCAGATTTGTTCAAATGAGTTCATCAGGTCAAATATGTGAGAAGTCAGGGCCATAACTCTTTCCTTCCATAGTAATTCTTAAAACAATTTCTTCTCAAGAACCATCTGGACTATTTAGATTATGTTTGGTATGGATGGTCCTTCGGTGACTGGGGTTTAGATTTTTTCAGATTTGGGGTCATTTTAGGAAAATCAGTTCAGTTCAACTCTTAAAATCTAATGTCTGAAATTACCAAATGAATGGATCTCATAGATGGGGATTCACGTTTGTTCAAATAGGGGCGGAGATAAGAGATTTAATTATCAACCAGCCACCCTACCTGTGCTCCGGCGGAGCTATAGTCATCACTCCTCGTCCGTCCATCGTCTGTCCGTCCATCCGTCTGACAACAATTATTTGAACATCTTCTCCTCTGGAACCATAAGACCAAATGGGTTCATATTTGGTGTGGATGTTCCCTAGGTGATTCTCATTCAGATTTGTTCAAATGCGGTCACTGGGTCAAATAGTTGCGAAGCCAGGGCCATAACTCTTTCCCACCATAGTAATTCTTTTAAACATCTTCAGAACAATAAGACCGAATGGTTTTCATATTTGGTGTGGATGTTCCCTAGGTGACTCACATTCAGATTTGTTCAAATGAGTTTACTTGAAATAGTTGCGAAGCCAGGGCCATAACTCTTTCCCTCCATAGTATTCTTAAAGTGACTTCTTCTCAAATACCATCAGGCTATATGGGTTCGTATTTGGTATGAAGGATCCTTGGGTGACTGGGGTTCAGATTTGTTCAAATCAGGTCACTGGGTCAAATGTGGGCGGGGCCAGGGACATAACTCCAAATTTTTTGTTTTAGATTTAACTCTTTAGATATCTACTTCTTTTAAAGTGATTATGAAAAGTTCTGACTGTTGTGGTCTCCAGAGTCCCAGTCTAATCAGTCGTTGCAGTCTGGTGAGCGACCCCACAGTCATTGACTGTCTTGTTCATTAAGCACTGAGTTATGCCCCTTTGTTTCCACACACAAAATGTCTGATTTTAACATTTAAAAAAATAAAATTGACCATTTTCAACCCAAAAGCAGACCACGACAGAGCTAATGTCAGTAAATAAGCTTCTACCTGATAGAGCTGTGATAGAACTGAGAAATATTTGAAATAGGAAAAAAGTTAATGTAACAAAAATTTCTAAAAATGGTCTTGCAAGTACAGAAGACAAAATTCAGGGGAGAGAATTTGGGCTATTTTCTTATATCCAAACACCTTAAGTTGGCCTGCACTGAATACAAATCATGTTACGCATAAAAATGTATCACTTTATTGTGAACTTTCACAGCTTTGTAAATAATTAAACCATTAAATCAGTAATGCCATAATCAATTTCAATTATAGGAATTCTTAGATTACTATACAAAGATGGCAAGCAGAGAAATACGCTAAGGATCATTTGTAACGACGTCTGGCAAAAAGTTTGACAAACAGTCCAACGTTGAACTTAGCTGAACATCCCTACAAATGAATCCATGAGAATCTATAAACTTGTCATCAGTGATTAATCAGTTACCCAAAAAGGGACATGTCACATGTCCATGATCTTTTTTGATCATTGAAAAGCTTGTCAATGGTTCTTCTTGCTAAAAAAAATCAGTAACAAAACTCAGCAATTATGATGTAAACATGCGTGCAACCCATATACTGCATACGGAATAGGCAATCCCTATACTGCATGTGGAACCTTGCCATTGTTTAGGCTGTATAATTCGGCTAGGACTTCCTTCCTCCTTTGGCACACCCTGCAGGCCACATACCTCATCCGATCATCACCAAACTTTATGCGAATCTTCGAGGTGACCTCCAGATGGGAGCCATCAAATTTTTTCAAATTTCGTAAGAAAAACATGGCCGCCAGCAGCCATCTATGATATTACTCTCTACATGACTAAATCCTTTTCCAAATTTCGTTAAAAAATAAGAGTATGATTACTAAATCCTTTGGTACACACTTCAGGCCACATACCTCATCCGATCATCACCAAACTTCATACAAATCTTCAGGGTGACCTCTAGATGGGAGCCATCGATTATTTCTCAAATTCGTTAAAAAACATGGTCGCCAGTAGCCATCTTGGATTTCAAATTTGAATCCATCGGCACACCCTGCCGCCCACATCCCTGATCCGATCATCACCAAACTTTATATATTGTTCTACAGGGTGACCTCTGGATGGGAGCCATTGCTTTTTTTCCCAAAATTCGTTAAAAAAACATTGCTGCCAGAAAACATGGCTGCCAGCAGCCATCTTGGATTTCACATTTGAATTCATCAGCACACCATGCAGCCCACATTCATTAGAGACGTGTTTTTAATTTTTACAGGCATCTTTAGGATCACCTCTAGATGGGAGTTACTGAATTGAACAGTTTTCGATGAAAAGTTTGATTTTACTCTTCGCATGACTAAATCTTCTGCATGCTTTGCAGCCAACATTTTTCATCCTAATGATCCCAAATGTCATAAGGCTCTTCAAGTTGACCTCTGTATTACTTAAACATTTCAATTTTTCGCATTCCTAATCGCTCCATTGACTGTAATGCATGACACTATCCCCTCTCCAAATTGAGCTACATTGTCATTGACACTTTCATTTTAGATTGGCATTCAGTAATAAGGAGAAATCACCCCTTGTCCATGCCCTTCATAATACGCCTTTCAAGAGTATCCTAACAGAGACATACAGTGTATTCACAGATACTGTAAATGATAGTTTAGGCTTTAGGAACACTAAATAATGAAAGGTTCAAATGGGACATTTTGAACATGATTCAAATATGCAGAAAATTCCTTTCATGTTGAAATATCACATTCAACAAGTTAAAAGCCCATTAACTTTAATATGTCCATTAATTTTACTATTTTTTAGCAAAAAATAAATCATGAAAATTAAACCAGAGTTGCATTCCTCTTACATAAATTTCCAATCCCACTCTGTGAATCTTTTAAATGTGTATGTATGGATTTAAATTATGACTGACTTACAAAGTGTGAATGGATCAAAGCAAAACTATTGACGTGTGGTATGTGTGATGTACTTTAGTTTGTGAACTCATCATTTGTGCTATACTAATGAAATCGTGTCATGTTTTTTTATAATTTTGGGGTATTTATATACAATAATATATCAATATTTGTTTTCTTTTGGAGTAAAGTCATATGAAGTTGTTTCTTTAAAGATGTATTCAAAGTTCCTGGCTAATGTTCCAAAAGCTTCTAGCATATATATATATACAAAAACTCATTCCCTTTGAAAAGCCGACGAAAATCCTAACGGATGTATGTCTCTAGATTTGTGATTTAAAATCAGTTACGTGTTGATGGGATACCCTCCATTTCATTGGAGAGTGGCGCAGTGTACTCTCAATTTAATTGGTTAATGACATTTCAGATCAATTCACAGATCAGAGGTCAATGATATGTTGACAGTTTTCCCACATATTGTCAAACACAACTATTGTTGGAAAACTGAATAGAGGCAATAGATCCATAATACATTATACTCATCGCAATATAGGAGACATTATCTTCAAGTTTTTATCAGTCAACTGTATTCATAACCGATTATTTTTTCGCATCTTGTATTTATAACTATTTTTAAATACTATGATCCTCACAAACATTCACTATGCCAGGAATGCTCTCCATAGTTGGAAATGTTTATTATGTCATGTTAGGAATGCCGCGTCATCATAGAAATGAAATATAATCTACAAATCTAGAGACGTACATTCATTTGGATTTTATTCAGCTTTTCAAAGAGACTGACAGTAACTTGCATGCACGGAGAACTGCCACTCTTGAGACACTATCTTACCACAAGAAGCTACATGTTCAACGAAGATAAAAATACACACCACAGCAGAGTGTTTCACATCACTTTAACCCTTTCAGTGCCAGGGGCCGATCTCATCGGCCCTAATTTACGGTCTGTAAAATCGGCCCTAAAAAAATAAAAAACATTTTTTTTTTTTTTTAGATTTTAAAAAAATTATTAAAATTGTAAAAAATTGTAAAAAATAAAAACAAATGATGCAAAATTGTTAGGCCAATGCATTCTCTTATATATGCGAGGCGACCTATGGTCGACTCGCATATATAAGAGAATGCATTGGCACAGGGTATATGGGTTGATACAAAAATCAGACCTGGCACTCAAAGGGTTAACTATAAGAAATATCTGTTTGGTAATTGTAAGCAGACTACATGTTACTTGTGTTTCTAAATTCATTTTACTAGACAAATGATGTTGTAATGTAAAACTCTATTTTCTGTTTTAACTGGTGGTCTTGAACCTTGAATACACCATTTATATGTATTTGATTGTTATTTATTTTTCCAAATAAATATGAAAAAAAATACTTGTAAAACTTGTTTGTTATAAACCCATAGAACGTAATATCTCTCAGCCTTTGACAGTACGCACATAATTTGCCATTAAGAGAGTACTTCTGCTTACCATGAGGAGAGGACTTCTGCGTATGTTTAAAGACATATTATGTACTTGTTCTGGTGCGTGAAACTGATCAGTTAGTATCCAGTCGCTATGTCAACTGGACGAATGTAGCATACTACTAACATTGCCCAAAATCTGAAGCAAATCGACCATACCACTCCATATAAATCATCGTCTGAACTACATTCTGTAAATATTTACTACTCGATTCGGGGCGCATCTATCGGCGATAAAATAACGAAAATGATTTCGCCATCGAGAGTCACTGCATTTAATTCATTTATAAGAATGACGGTGTGTGTTGTCAATTTGGATATAATATTGGTAAAAATTACTACTTTGAACTAGATTATTCTCCATTAATATCTTATCTCCCTACCGGAGTGTTTCACATCACTTTAAAAGATATCATCATCTGCTACTAGTAATTAGCTTATCTTTTCCAAGTTTATGCATTATTAGAGACATTAGAAACCGCATACGACTCAAACATTTATTGAACCATTGATTAGTTAATATGGCTAAATAAAAAGTTGCAATCCAAAGGCTATATATAGACCAGCCGCTAAGACACAAGTGTGACTGCACCAGCACATGCAGCTCCAGTCATGAAAGGGCTATGTCCCATGTCTGAAATATAACTATTGATTTATTTTACCACAGACCAGTCTAGAGGGCGACTTGGGAGACATATCTTCTCCTTAAAATGTTTAACAAAGTCTTAAACCTTCCATGACTACTGTTATTTGTGAGAACCCAGGCCTGTGCCAATGCATTCTCTTATATATGTGAGTCTCACATAGGGAGCCTCGCAAATATAAGAGAATACATTGGCATACCAATATTTACACTGACCTTGTAAGCCATTTCATTCTCTTATATATGCGAGGCTTCCTATGGGAGACTCGCATATATAAGAGAATGTGGTCGCACAGGATTTTCAATGCTTGCACCAGCACAGTTCCCATCATGAAAGGATTAATATCGTGAATGATATGAAAGAAAAACAACTCAATGATGTGTATGTGGTATTAGCCATTGCACTACCGCTAATTGTCACATGTTCATTTTTGTTCGTTGTTTATTTGGTTGGTATTCAAATAATACTATTTACTCAAAAAATAAGTCATCAAAGGTGGAACAATAGTAAATACACATAGAATGGACCTCTACGCACCAACAAACCCAATTCACCCCGGGGAGTAATGACTTCTGTCATACTGGTATGCATATATCCCCAACCAGCATATTTAACTTGAAGATTCACAATCTGATTTAACACCCCATAATTACCATTTTTCGGCTGGGAGGGGGGGGGGGGTAAAAAAAATGTTAGATTTGAGTCAAGGAACCCACCCATCAAAGCCCAGAGTTACCAGATTATAAGTTTTGCTTCATTTTAACTTTTCGTCTGTGCTGTTGGAAAAGTGAATTTGCGTGAAAGCGACATACCGGTACGGATTTTATTAAGTACGTAAATTAAGAAAATGGCTGCCGCAACTGGACGGGTGGACAATTTAGTCCGCGATTATTTGCTTTATAGAGGCCTTACTAACTCGTTAAAATGCATAGATGTCGAATTGCGATTAGAAAAAGAAAAGCAGCTTCGTGTAAGTACAAACTTGAAGCTCATCATTCCAAGGTTTCGGAAATAAATAACCTCAAAGTCGTAATTTTCGAACCAGCTTCAATTTCTTCCTGTATCTGTATCTGTAGATATTACAGTGCAGGAACCAAATATGGTTGTAGACGCACTGGTCCAGGTGCTACCACGGCCGAGTAACTTTATAACCCTGTGGTGACTCCAGTAGCGTTCTTTAACGTGCACACACCGAGGCGTGTACACGGGTCAGCCATTAAGGGGATGGCAAAGTCTGTTTCATAAAAAATGTCTGGAAACGGGCTGACAAAATTGGTATTTTTCACATAAAAGCAGACAGAAATAGATATAACAACATAGAGATAATATATAGAGCATATATCGTTAAAGGAGGTGCCACGAATAGATGTGAGCTAAAAAGCTTTTTGTACCAGAAAAATGACTTTGAAACAGAGTATATCTGCAATATTATGTCATTGTTTTGGCATTCAAATGTGAAAAACTATAACTTCAACAGTATCATTAGGCAGCCCATTATGATAAGTGACATACCGTTAAGAGCCAAGGAGCTCTGCTTTAGATTAATGTTCACTGTATCGTTTGCAAAACGTCCGCTAAAACGTGTCAGTTTTTCTTAGGAGCCAGTCGCCATATTTCAATTGTAAACACATGTTCATGACGTTGTTGTCATTTTTTAATTCGCGGCAGGTACATGAAAATCGACCAGAAAAGCAATCCGATCCTGCAATCGGGCAAGTTTATGATATGAAATCGATGCTTTCAGTTTATTGAAGTTGTTGGAATTACTAGTAATTTAGTTGCTTGATTACCCACGATTTATGAAGTTTTGTGCTGTTTACAGACGGAAATGTTGATATTTTATTTTTAGAATTACCAGTCTATAGTCGAACGCGAGATTACAAGATGTCGTATTAGTACGCAAATCACATAAATAGAAAACTTACATGTTTCAGAATATTGTATTATTCTAAAATCAAATAGCCTATATAAAAACATATTTATGAATAGGAAAGTATCGTATTCCGACGAAATATGTCATATTTTACGACGGACTCCTTGTGCGAGTTCACTTCCGGTCAATTCTATTTTGGTGCACTGGGATAAACAACATTGTGGAGAAAAATACGTTTAATAACATTTGAATGTAAATTAATCGAGAAATTGTCGGTTATCAGGTACAATCATATTGCTTATAACCCATATCTATTGATGGGCATAATCAAAAGCTTGATCCCATGCGCGATTGTCTATACTGATCGATTTCCATTCGTAATCGTATTCTAGTATTGACGGATGGGTTTGTTTGTAATCATGGCCGCCACGCCCCCATGGCTTGTGTATCGGCTATCGCAAAATAATGTTAGGATATTATGGTCTCCCATACCAAGAAAAATAGTTCCTAAGAATGTAAACAATGCAAATGGAGGACATTTTGCCATTATTCAGGATGACTACTATTTTCACAGGCAGGGTATTTGGGAAAGTTCTTGTTTTTCCTCAAAATGATGTCTCCTTGTCTCTAGCCAGATTCTTATAGGACCATTTTGACTGTTCAGTTTGTACAAAAAGTTAACCATTGGAACTGGAGAAACGCCGTTTGGGGACATGATTTTTTGTCACTCTACCGCGAGTAAATTCTAACAGCTATAATTTCTCTACTAATGACAAGATCTTTGTTTATTATTGATTATTATGTGTGAAAAATATGAAGTTTATCCATTCTATGGCCGGTGAGTAATTATTGATCATCTGGAGGTAGGGTGCAATCCGCGGTGGTCATCTTGACCAGACTTTACCATCCCCTTAATGTCCGCGCCCGATTGGACAGCGTACCGGTACTGCACCCAACGACAACATACCTGGACAAATGTTGTAATGGGGGGAAGTCGGCATTTTGCATTCGGATCTTTATTCAGTGATCTCGAATGAGACTTTTCAGCCTGACAAACTTGGTATCTGACCGAGTTCTGATTTTTGTCAGAATACCGTGACCAGGTTGTGAACCCCGGTCCGCTAGCACGAGAGACCAGTACGCTACCTCTCGGCTACCGACTTCCGCATATTAACTTCATAAGGCAAATCTGTTTTAAGCCTGGTGCATGCATGATAAAAACGGTTAAAATATCTTATTTACATAAAATCAGCTCCGGAGTTACTTGTTCTTTTTCTTATCACTGGTGAATGGTAGATGGCTAGCTGGCAGCTTGTCCAAGCTTTATACAACTACCGTACTGGCCCTAATACGGTAAATACCACAGTCCTGGGTACAGGACTAAACACCAAGCCATACCAAGCCGTAGGAAATAAGAAGCAAAATTGAAGTTCATTCTATATTTATATTATGTATAATTATGTGATGTTTATATGACCAAATAAAACTATTTTAATGATATTTGATGGACGAAAGTCTAATTAAATCGCCTAGAACACAGCTCGATGGACACAAAGCTGCGGCTTGGTGTTTGGACATTTTACGTTGTGGCTTGGTGCATATAAAATAAAGCTCCCATCAGCTTGTATCTATATTATTATTTATATTTGATGTTTATATGACCATATAAAACTATTTTAATGATATTTGATGGACGAAAGTCTAATTAAATCGCCTAGAACACAGCGCGATGGACACCAAGCTGCGGCTTGGTGTTTGGACATTTTGCGTTGTGGCTTGGTTCATATATAATAAAGTTCCCACCAGCTTATATCTATATTATTATGTATATGTAATGTTTATATTACCAAATAAAACTATTTTAATGATATTTGGTGGACGAAAGTCTACTTAAACTGCCCAGAACACAGTGCGATGGACACCAATCTGCAGTTGGTGTTTTGACAATTTGCGTTGTGGCTTGGTTCAAATAGTATAAAACTCCCATAAGCTTTTATCTATATTATTATGTATATGTGCTGTTTATATCTCCCAATAATACTATTTTAATTAAGAAATAAATACACGGTGTATAGGTGTGTATGGTCAAGTTGTACCACAAAAAACTGATTGTAGGACGACGCGTAGCGGAGTCCTACAATCAGTTTTTTGTGGTACAACTTGACCATACACACCGATACACCGTGTATTTATTTCTTTTGTAATACGACTGTAAGTTTATGGTCACAATTCGACTGAATAGTCAACGAAATTCTGCGCTTTTTCGGTCTCAGGTGAGAAAACATTTCGTGGTGTAATTCGTATTGGGCGTACTCGATTTCTTTGCATGGAGTACTCTGGTAATGTCTTGTCTTGTTATGAAATTCCCCCGTTGACTTTTCGAGGCACCTCTTCTAGTAATAATTGTTGTGATTGGCTAAAAAACAATGTGTTTTCAGCGGCGCCCGTGTGTTTCATTTAAATTGTACAGGAAATACAATTGCGGTCATTTCTGTTTTAAACGTTGTTGGGACAACATGAATATATCATCGACTATGGACCAATTTCCTTACACAAAGCGATCTAAATAATCTAGTTTACTAAACTAATCTTATTCCCCTTCTGTACTGGTGAACAAACGCTTTCATTTTCAACTTGATTCCGAAATATCGAATATGATCGAGATTCGAATCGACGAATGCACAGCCCGGCCACATGGATTTATTTTGTCATTTAATATACTTATTAAGTAACTTTCTTTGGTCGTAACATATATCAATATACCATAACATCATTTGGACCATATTTATTGGCAACCAAACTGGTTTCAAGCGACAAATCGCTAGAAAATTCGCAAGATTGTCAAGATGTAGCAAATTTCAAAGGATTACGGGTGCGGGTGTACTCCGTTGATGCCCCGTTTGCGCGGAGTTAGAAAAGACAGGAAAAGTCGCGTGCGGCGATCTGAATAAACCGATTTTTTTCGTGGTACAATTGGAAAAAGTAGAATTGTACCACAAAACTGGAACGAGATAGCCATGGTAACTCGGGCCACTGGCCAATCAGGACATGGCTTTTAAGCATAGTTAGGCAGGGTCGTATTACAATGATATTTGATGGGCGAAAGTCTAATTAAACCACCCAGAATACAGTGCAATGGACAATTTACCTTGTGTCTTCAACTGTCTTGGTTCATTCAGAAATCATCCATTCACAAGTATTAATTTAAGTAAGCGTTAATAAGCTGATTAGAGTTTTCACTCTTAAATCTTAATTACTATTAAGCGGAAAGCTGATTCGAGGTTTCTACTTATTGTTATTGCAGCAATTTTAAGTGTGAATTGTTGTTGATGGTTGTCTCTCACATATTGTAGTTCGGTGTTTTGACAGTTAGTTGCAATTGATCAGTGTTTCATGGCCTTTATACTATAGAAAAAACATGCTTTTGATAGACAACGATTGTAAAAACAATACTCGAGTGACAAGAATTGGTTGTGTTTCTTGTATATATGTAAATTGCTTGATCACTGTAAATACTAATTTCACATGTATACTTATTTTGATATTTTATCTCAAATACTGTATGAATATACATGTGCGGTTTTTATTGAGATTAAACAAATTCAATGGTCAAGAAAGTGAGTTGATGGTGAATTTACTACCAAAACTCAAACAAAACGTTTTCATACCACGAACAAAATGTAAAGACATAATACCACCATTTTGGACGAACAACAATTGCGAAAGTGCCCTCTATGGTGCAGGTAACTACCGACTGACTAACAATAATAGTAGACAATTGAGGAGACTTTTGACATTCGTCGTTGACAAGGCATCGACGCAAACATCGACCGACGGCCGATTGACAATTGCAAAAACAGCATGCGGCCATAGCCAAGAAACCTGGCCAAAAAAAAAAGAGGGTAAATCCTCAAAAACGAACTCAAACAAACGCCAGAAAGTGGCTTAGCAGTTCAACAATTTAAATTTTTCTTAATTTCAATCATCAATTTTTTTCTCAAATTTCAATCATCAATTTTTCTCAAATTTCAACAATTTCAATCATCAATTTCTCTACAATTTCAATCAAATTCAATCTCTGCCTGCTTAATTTAATTAAAATGTTCTCTATTCCAATCATAAATTGTTCTCAATTTCAACAATTGACTCAAGTGGCAAAGTAAAGTAACAACTATAAACTATACATATGCATAAACACATACATAAAAATAAAAGTTGCAAAGCGCAACGACACACACTCCCCTTGAATGTGGGTAACTGTGCCGAGTCCAACTGATCGCACTCGAGTGGTATAAAAAAATGTTTCTGTAATAAAGGCATAAAATCATGAGAGGTGAAGGAGTAGACCTTTTGGTCTATTCGACCATCCCTTGGTTAGCCCCCCCCCAAACACTCCCCTAGGCGGTCCATATTTTCAACCACTATAAACTCTACGTGTGTAAACATATATAAGCTGATGGGAGCTTTATTTTATATGAACCAAGCCACAACGCAAAATGTCCAAACACCAAGCCGCAGCTTTGTGTCCGTCGCGCTGTGTTCTAGGAAATTTAATTAGATTTTCGTCCATCAAATATCATTAAAATAGTTTTATTTGGTAACATAAACATTACATATACATAATAATATAGATATAAGCTGATCAGTGATGGGAGCTTTATTTTATATGAACCAAGCCACAACACAAAATGTCCAAACACCAAGCCACAGCTTTGTGTCCATCGCGCTGTGTTCTAGGCGATTTAATTAGACTTTCATCCATCAAATATCATTAAAATTGTTTTATTTGGTCATATAAACATCACATATACATCATAATATAGAATAAACTTCAATTTTGCTTCTTATTTCCTATGGCTTGGTTTGGCTTGGTATGGCTTGGTGTTTAGTCACACCCCTTCTAAACACTAAAACAGTGATAATTCATCATAATTGCAGTCCTACTAAACAACGAACATAAACGAACACAAGTCCAAAAAGCGGACAAGAATGGTGAAATTGGGTTTGTGGGTGCGTGTATGTCCATTCTATGTGTATGTGGTATTATTTCCAACTTTGATGAATTATTTTTTGAGTTATTAGCGTTATTTGAATACAAAGCTACTAAACAACGAACACAAACGGACATAACATTGGCGTATAGCACTATGATGTGCCAATCAAGGTGTTAATTAACTACATGTACAGCTTACTCTGTCTCGTTGATAATTACAGTATCTCTGAGTTGTTTGGGCTTTATTTCATTCACTATAAGACTTTGTTTAACTCCACCTCACCCTATATCTGGGGTTGCGACCAACATACAATGTACTTCATAGAAGTCAGGCGGATTAAAAAAAATTCAGCTCAGTTTTCAATTAACTTTAAAATCCCAATATTTTAAGGAAATCTATTCTGCACGCATTCTTGGACCTCTTTAACTGCACTGGGATCGTGCAAGTTTTCAATACTAGCAAGCAAAATTCAACAGTTCCGAAATGTTGGACGAATAACAATTGTGAAAGACTTAATATATACATGTATATATACACACAAACATAAAATATTATTTATATATATATATGATTGGAAGGCAAAATAATTAGCTGATTTGACAGACATTTTAAATGAGATAGTGCCTGACCAACTGCGTGACATTCGAGGAGCTCTCCACAGTGGCGGGGATTTTACCTTATCAGATATTGCATCTTCCTTGAAAGTCAGACTCGAAATTTGGACAAACATGACAGCAGAACAACGAGACAGATGGGTGCGAAGACTTCTAAGCTGATAAGAAACGCTCTGTATTACTGCTAAAAAATGCTGTGTACAATATGTGACCAACAAATGACCAACTATCTCTCAGATATTCAATTAGATTGCCTGTCATTATAATGAGTTTTGCGTTGTATGATGTAAGATTCCATTTCAGCTTTCAACCAATCGAACAAACGCATGGTAATTATAACCGAGGAGGATGAAACTATATCAAAACGCTTGGAACGCGAAAATCGATTGTTCAATCGCAGAAATGTATAAATCGCAAGCATTTTCAAACGCAATAGCACATAATGAAACTCAATTGCATGAGATTCTCGACAAACGAGTGATTATAGCTTACAGAAAAAATACGAGGATTGCGCGACATGCGTGTTCGATCAAAGTGCGTCATGTTGAAAAATAATTAGCAGTACTTTTCATAATAGTTCATGTATCAATGAGAAATGTTAAACTCATTAGCGAATTCCAAAGATACATTTACGTAATAAATCGCGCCAGCGACTTGAGCCCGTGTCTGCTTAATTTAAAAAAAATATATGACTTTAAATCTGCCTGACTTTCACAAAGTCTTCTGGTTCCAAGACCAGATAAAGACTGGGGAAGTTAAATAAAGTCAAAACAACTCAGTAATGTGTTATTAATAAAGAGACAGAGTATAAGCCGTAGAGTAAGTGGTAGTTTAATTAACACCTTGATTGACGCCTTATAGTGCTACATGTATATGCCAAAGTTATGTTCGTTGTTTAGTAGATTTGTATTCAAATAATGCTAATAACTAAAAAAATAAGTCACAAAAGTTGGAAATAACACCACATACACATAGAATGGACATCCACGCACCTCCAAACTCAATGTAACCCTTCTATTCCGCTTTTTGGACCGGTGTTCGTTTATGTTCGTTTGTGTTTGTTGTTTAGTAGGACCCCGATAATTGAGTGATATTATATATTTTTGAAGTCCACTTACCTTACTATATGGACCAGGTATGCATCAAGAATAATTTTGGATGAAATTTTGTCATATCGATCAAAGAAATAGGTTAAAGTCGATTTTTCATACAATTTACCATTAAACTGCAGGGTTTTCACAGCAACTGGTGCCTCTATTTTTGAAGAAACGTATGCCGTTGGCAGAATCGATGTATCTCACCTGTATCATGTCTATTATTCAACAAATGTCACTTGTTTTTAGCCATGTTCTATTTGCACCGGACCACAATATAATTACGTGATAAATGAATTGTACATTGAAATGGTCGCTCTAAAGAAGTCAGCCGAAGACTGTTGAAGTTCGACGTAGAATAGCGGCTTAAAAAAATATAAATTATGCTGGATTTCCAATGTCCAGTCATCGACATATTCACTCTGCTTTCGTTTAGCCGCAGTTGTTTATTTTTTGTGTCATTATTAACAAAGAACTCATTTTGTTTTACACCTACGGGACTTCGTCGGTCACCGATGGCCTTCGCCTGTATTCCTTTAGTGAGACCCAACATTTCTTCGCTTCTTGTAGTGGACCACATCGGAGCCATCTTAGTCAAAATAACGGGCGAAATATACCATCTAAAATGACGGATAATTTGAGAAAAGGGCGTCAATTTGGACAGCGGATTCGTGTTTATCGTAATTAGAAGCACACGTTGGAGTATAATATAGTGGTAAAATGTAATATTTGAAAAGTTTTGAACACTTTGAAAAATGTTGGGTCGATCTTTGTAAATTTGAAAACATTTTGATTCAAACCTTTTCCTTCTTATTCTGAGTGACAGAGAATAGATGCATTAAATTTCTATTAAGATCTCAGTCACTGTTTAGAAGGCCTGTGGTCCTGGGAATCACTGTCCATGTAATATTCAACTTGATTAAAATATAATAATTATATAAATATATTACCTCTACTACATAGAGAGAACTTCCAGTTAGGCAACTTCAGATGTTGTTATTATGCATACCAACATCTGATTGGTTGAAGACCACCCACTGTGATTTACATGTATCACTAAAACGGAGAAGTGGATTTTTCGTTTGAAAAAAAGGTAATTACCTAACCACATTTCATATATGCCAATTAAGTAAATTTCTCTTAATGCGCTCGTTAGGTCAGATAATCTCTACCTTGTCGGAATTGTACAGAAATCCTATTTTTTCATCCATATATTGACATTTTTTGAAGTGGCGTCGATCCTTCGGTGACATAATTCTACAAAAGCAGGAAGTTATCGATTCAGTTCCCTATTACGCACTCCTTAATGCAAATTCGCAATCAAACTCCAGTGAGAGTTATCTCCCATCGCTCCGCTGAGATACGGAGCTGGAACAAATTGGCAGACACGAAGCCCAAAAAAATACTTTCATATCTCAAGGTACCCACCACCCCCTACTTTAAAAAATATATATTTTAGTTTGAGATGGTCATTCCTATATTATCTAGTTATGCGAATGAGTTAAAATTTGTAGTTAGTAGTCTAATAGTGGAGTCAGTTTCAATTTATCTGATATTCGTTTACTCGCATCCGTAACCCCTATTATTCGGATTATCACCGGTTGGCTAAACGTGAACGAACTATTTATAGATTGGGTGGTTTTCTCCGAAATGCTGAGAAATCCCCGCCAGTTAGACCTGAATGAATATTCGAGGAACTAACAGCCATTTTCTGGTAAGTGGGGAAAGATAGAAACAATCTGAATACACCATCGTTTCAAGAACAAAATACGGAATATGATTATATAAACTCAGAATTGGCGAATGTGTGTGTGGCATGAAAATTTGTACTGTTAAATTTCGTTCCAATCATCTGCCAATGACAATCCAGATCAAAATATTTGTACTTGCCCAACTAGTATTTCTATAGTATATTGATTTAATATTATTAAATATTATTATATTTAACAAACAGTGATTCCTAGGGACTGTGCTAATACCACTACTGAAATGGGGACAGTGCAATAGTCCGAGGGTTAAATAGTCCAAAAGTTAGATAGTCCAAGGGTTAGTCTAAAGCGGTACAGCCCAAGGGTTTAGTAGTTCAAGTGTTCGATAGTCGGATGGTTCAAATTCAATAGTCCAAGGGTTTGACAATAGTCCGAGTGTTCGAGAGTCTGATGGTCCAAAAGAAGGGGCAGTGGGGTTTTGGGTCACACTTAACAGCTGGAAGGCAATATATACACATATTCTCAAAAATAAGTGTCCCTTTTAAAGCAGTCCACAGCCGTTAACATAGCGGTCGTTTTTACGATGTCAAAAAACGACGTCAACGCGTTGATAACACGTTGAGTGTACATTAAGACCGCATTGAAGTTTAACGCAGACCACGTTGAGTTGGGAGTCAACGTGGTCATGTAATGTCAGCACTCAATTGTATTAGCCTATTTTGTAGTATATTTTAATTTTGTTTTATTTACGTTCACATTTGAATAATTCTGTGTTATTTGCCAACTTCTAGTCTCCGTTGAAAATGATGTTGGAAATATATCAAAGACAACACAATAAATGAGCCCTTTAAGGAAATAAGTCATCCTGTTCCCAGTTAATATATAAATATTTATGAGGATGCATTGGAATGCCCAGACATGACATAGAATCAAAAACATACTAGCATCACCGCCCTAATTAAATGCCTGACACACTGTCAAAGACACACCTTTGCATTGTTAGGAAGAAATTCGGAACGTCAATCTACTTGAGAGACACCCATGTGCGCAGTACGCAATGGACATTGGACATTCCAACCCAACACTCCAAATTGGCCATGCTGTCAATCAATATAAAAGACAAGCCGGTTGGATGAGTCATCTTCATCAAATTGCCACATTGTAATATAATATCCTGCCCCAGAAAGCTATGGATGCAGAACGGCCTTTGACCTAAATTTAATAATAACTTCAAATGATGAGACAATGTGGCAACTCGAGCGTTTGGTCAAATAGAGGTTCACAGTGGGGAAGTTATGGTTTTTCATGCAAAGTCAACAGGGTACCAATCTATGAATAATATTTTTACGAACTTTATGCATGTGTATAATTATGCGGATGAAAGGCTAATTAAAGTCAGAATAATTAAGTCCTGATATTCTTCATCATGAACAACAAATAGTGTTTATTTTATAACTATTGTCGGTTTATTTATTATATGGTACTAGTATGCATGTTATGAATAACGAGCGTGTGTACGAAAATTTTAAAATGTCTGGAAAATGACGTTTGTTCGTAAAGTGTATGAATGCTCTTTATTGTTACATGCTATAGGCTGACACCGGAACACAATAAAAGGAAACAATTACTCAGTGTGTGCCTTCATGACCGAACATGCAAAACTGACAAGAAAGTTATATGCACACATGTTTTGTTGTTCCCCAGAATGTTAGTTAACACATGAAGAAGAAAGTAGCCTAAATGTGTAGTATTTTAATTGACGTGTATTTTTGCATGGGTGAAAACTATTGAAAATTATTGGTTGCTACATTGTATGTAATCTTCCTTTCCGTACATGTACATGTATAGCTCCAAAATCATGAAGTACAATATAGAGCACATGGAATTTTTAGCATGCTGTACCTAAGTCACTTAACCGAAATGGAAATTACAGGAGGAGGACCTCAACCAAATGAGGACGATCTTACTCAAAAATAAAACAAAACTAGGGCCAGTTGCTTAATAAACTAATGCATTTTATAAGCCAACAAGACAGATAAACAAATCGCTATTATATGACAATATAACAATAACATGATTTTTGAGGGCGTTATGGTTTATTAACGGCCCGGCTGGAATGATTAACAGCCCAAGGGCCTATTAGCGGCCCGAGACGAAGTCAAGGGACGCTAATAGGCCCGAGGGCTGTTAATCATTTCAGAGGGCTGTTAATAAACCATAATGCCCGATGAAATCATGTTATTACTATTATTACCACAGTTTTGGACATTTGACCCATTTGAGGATTCAGTGGAATAATGAAGTAGATTAAGAGAGAAATATTTTCAAGAACATTTAAATTTAATATCATTTGACTTGTCAGCCGACACAGAGTCCCGAAAATAGGAGAGGGGAAAACCAGCATTGAAGATGAGTAACAAACAATGAGAGGTTGACAGCTAAAATTATTAATGCATACGTACGCTCGGTACAATAATTCAATCATATAGCGTGAATTCCAATCATAAAACCACCATAGTGTCGGGAAAATCTGATACATCTTCCCATTATTTTCTTGAAATAAACACGCCAGAACGGAAGTTGAAGGGACGTAACTCGCGCGATAATAAACGCGATCTTGTTTGCGGGCGGCGGGCCGATAATGAACTAGGCTTCTCATTATCGGCCCGCGGCCCGCTGTTTTGGTAACAATATGCTATTTGGAACGCCCCGGAAAACATTATCAATGGCCTAGAGAACGCCCTATAAAGTGGTAATAATATATGTGGCCGTCACATGGCCCGGTGGACAAAACATGCCCATCAGGCCATCATAAAGACGTCCCGATGTATGTGCATTGGAATCCATTTTGTTTACAACCACCTACCGGTACACCATGGTATGTTTCGTTGGTGGTTATCTGGACTGCATTTTGTTGCGTTGACGGTTACACCGACCGCTTTATATTGCGTTGACTGTTACTTCGACTGTGTTGAAAATTACAACCATGTTGGAGTAACACATTTAAAATATGTCGCTTTCTAGCTTTCCAATACATCACCATTGTTCTTGTTACTCGTGTTTCAGGTGCACGATTCTTGTTCAATTTCACGCTAAATGATTTTAAGTTATGTGAAAGCAGAGGCATCTCAGAGATTACAACAAAATTTTGCCTCCCTTGTCACTCATAATTTAAAAAGCATGGCGACTTGACAGGAAACCACAAATAATTGAATGTTAGGGCGGCCCTATATATAGGTGTACGGCCAACTATCGAACCATCGGTCTATTGAAACCTTGCACTATTGAACCCTCAGACTATCAAACCATCTGACTATTGAACCTTCAGACTATTGAACCTTCTGACTAACATACTGTACCCGCCACTAATACCACTGTTGCTGCAAATCATCGGTCCAATGCCTTGGTCTGGCAAGGCAAAACCACAATTTTGTCTACATATATAATAGGTTAAGGACTTTGTCAACCCATTTTCCCCAAAATTTGAGGGAGTAATAATATTCTGTTCACTTAAAATAAGTTATATCAGTAATCACAGTAACCAAGTATAATAATTCATGATTGGTTATCTTAGAAAAACAAAATGTGAAGTTTATAGAGGTTTTAAAAATTATTTTTTTCAAACCCAAATCCAACAAACACAAAGTCCATATCTTAAGGATGTATACATACTGTACTGTAGTGAACACTACAGAATGATGAACAATAAAATATATTCATATTTACCAAGTATTCCTTGAAATATTTACTCAGAACAACTTGTTTACAAATGGTAGATTTACTTGCTCAGGAACCTCAGATATCAATGACATCTGGACCAGCTTTATAGATGGGATCCTGAAAACTTAAAACTATAGACAAGCACACACCAAAGGCATCAAGAAGACGCACTAACAAACTTCCATGGTTGACCAGGATGCTAAACAGGATGCTGCAAAAGAAAGCCAGGCTCCATAAACAAGCTAAAAAGAATCAGAGATGGACTGAATATAAACACTAGCAAATCATATGCCGGCTAGAAACGACAAGAGCCGAATACAAAAGCCTAAATAAAGTAATCAAAGAAGGCATAGCAAAAAACAACAGGAAGTTATCTTAAATCCATGAAACAGGACAACACCGGAGTTACTCCACTGATCAATTATGAATGGCTCACTGGCAAATGACTCATATATCTGTTTCTTTCTTTCAGCCTGATAAAATAGTTGAACAACTACAAAACTATGTCGTTGCTTACGATTTGTCGCAGCTTCGAGAGTACTGGAACTATTTGAACACAAAATTATTCTCCAGACTGGAACAGAAGTATATGACTGCCATTAGGAAGCTAGAGGTCGGTTTACTCAAATACTACTTGGTCAATGCGTCCCACAATGGAAAGCAAGACAAGATTCTGGATTTCTTCGAAAAGATGACACCTGACTTACAGACTCAATCAGAGTTCAGAGAATGGTTTAGTAAGTTTAATTTTAATTTTAGTTTGTACAGATTAACCTTTTCTATACTAAATGCAATATTGATGAGTAGATCTCCTAGGAAATATTCAGATAATAGTTCAACACACATGTGAAACTCATTGTCCATAAAAAATTTGAAGCTCTCTATCTCAGAAAGTTTAGGCCAGATTTGAATGATCGTTTGCTCATGAACCAGTGTGGGAGAATATATATTGGAATGGGTTTCATCCAATATTTGCAGTTATTACCCTCCAAGTAGAGTGAAAAACTTTTTATACCCCCCGCAACGAAGTTAGGGGGGGGTATACTGGAGACAGCTTGTCGTACCGTCCGTCCGTCCGTCGTCCGTCCGTGGACACAAATTTGTCCGGAGTTTTTCTCAGTCGTTTTTTGATCAATTTCCGTGAAACTTGGCACAGACATCAACCACCATGGGAACCTGTGCACCTGCGATTATGACGTTTGTCGAACTTTTTTTGCTGGAGTTATCCCCCCTTTTTCGACTTAGAAAATTTTCGCAACATGTATACTTTTGTCCGAGCTTTTATTCCTACATTTTTCGGTCAATTTTTTAAAAACTTGGCACAGATATTTAGTACCATGGGAACTTGTGCACCTGCGATTATGACGTCTGTCCGACATTTTTTGGTGGAGTTATCCCCCTTTTTCGACTTAGAAACTTTTTTTGCAACATGCATAATTTTGTCCGAGCTTTTATTCCTACATTTTTCGGTTAATGTTTTTTAATCTTGGCACTGATATTTAGTACCATGGGAACCTGTGCACCTGCGATTATGACGTCTGTCCGACATATTTTGTGTGGAGTTATTCCCTTTTTTCGACTTAGAATTATGTCCAAGCTTTTATTCCTACATTTTTTGCTCAATAGGTTTAAGATTAGGGTTATGGTTGTACACCTGCAATGGGAACTGTTATTTTATTATTTTAACTAAATGTTTACTGACATGTGAGACATCTTAGTATTTTAAAAACAGGGGGGTATCCGTAGTCCCTTTGGGACAGTCACACCTCTAGTTATCTCTGTATTTTTTATTAAACTCATGTTGGAGTTATCTTTAGTATACTCATGAGCCAGAATTGGGGAACAATATCCACATGCAACATGATTTGCCCATTCACAGATGCCATCACTTAACCCTTCCGTGACTGAAGCATCCACAAATTTTGCAAAAACCTCGCATATGTAAGAGAATACATTGGCCTAACAATATTTACCTTCACCGTGTAAGGCAGTGCATTCTGTTATATATGTGAGGCTCCCTATGGGAGACTCATATACAAGAGAATGCACTGGCACAGGGTCTTGACTGCTGCGCCAGCACAGCTCCTGTCATGAATGGGTTAATGACTGTATATAACATAGTTGTGTCTCTAATTTCTTTGCAGCTTTTCCATTCATCCAGTTTCCGCACGAAAACCCAGTGTTCTCCATGTACTTCACACGACAATGGCAGGATACCTACTTTTTGTCACTAAACAACTTCCTCAGCGTTATCTTGCAGGCTATGCATATCCTTTTCATATATGTTGTATGATTCAGCACTCGAAATTAGGAAAAATGTCCCATGGAAAATTTAATGCTGTGGCATGTTAGATTCCAAATGTTGCCACGGCGTTTCCCACGACACTGCTTATTGCCGTAGCCAATTTTGAGGACTGTATGATTCATATGTGTCATGGGGCACTCAACTTATAAGGCCTCAAAAGATCTCTGTTTCTGCTAAACCAGCTGACAATATTTTTAACTGCTGAATATAGACTGACGTAAGATATTTCCTCTTTGTAAAGTGCGACAATTATAAATTTGTTTCAAATGAGTGGTGTTTCCATAACAAAAATGGCAACCACCATCACTGTTAATGTTCCACATGGACAAGAAAGACTGATTAGAAGAATACAAAATGCTCATGGTAAAAATATGAACATAATTTACTGTGCCTTGACTTAAGTAAGGCTATGTAGGTTCATCACATGTGTAGGTTCAATATATTATACCTATTTGATGTGCATTCACTAGTACTGTCGTTTCGATGAAAATTATTTTTTAACCTTAACCGATGTCACCTCAACCAACATTGTTGAACTTTGAAGTAGACTATAAAAGGATGAGGATCCTACAGGAAGAAAATGAAAAACTGAAACAACAGGTAAATCTTATCCAAGTCTGAAAATAGTGTGTCTCATATGCAGAATGAGGTCCCGCAAGGTGGGCTAGCATCACCAAATTCACCTTCTGGGAACCTCATTCTGCTTATGCCTCAACTGGTATGGGGGACATAGGATCAGATTGAATTTCCCCAATTGAAGTTGTATTAATGTTATCCCATTAGTCGCCTCAATAATATATTTCATCTTCTGCAAATTAGGGGATATAAAAGCTTCCCAGAAGGGAAAAAGTAACTAAAAACAATGTTAATTTGAGACCATAGATACTTCTCAGAAGATGAGGCCTAAGCATGAATGAGGTCCCCATATGGTGAATTTGGTGATCCTAGCCCGCCGTGCGGGATAGCATCACTAAATTCACCCTCTGGGATCCTCATTCTGCAAATGATAGACACACTATTTGCAGGCTTGATCTTATTCAAAAAACGGAGAGAAGGACTTAGCGGCTTGACAGAAATGATTAACCCTTTCATAACGGGAGCTGTGCTGGTTCATCACTAAAGTTCCTGTGCCAGTACATTCTATTATACATGTATATGTAAGTCTCCCATAGGGAGCCTTGCAGACATAAGAGAATGCACTGGCTTACAAAGTAAATATTGTTAGGCTAATGCATTCTCTTATATATGCAAGGCTCCCTATGGGTGACTCGCATATATAAGAGAATGCATTGGCACAAGGTTTCCAAAAATATTCAGGACGCTCACGTCTTGAAAGTGTTAATAGCCGAACATCCTAAGACGAAGAACAAGAATGAAACCTGGATCAAGATGAGAGTTCCAAATGTTATTTCTCTGTCTGCCAATTAAAATTATGGTACTCATTGTCACACTGCATCAAATCTAGGGCTCTGTGATTCATCAAAGCCAGTTACAATTTTTGATTCAGAATCAAATTGTTTTTGATTTTTAGTTGTCACAGTTTGTATTTGATTCGCAGTACATGTATATGAACTCCACTAAATTCTTGTTGATATTCATCTACCAAACTTCAAAGCATAAAAATAACAGATCATAATTGTGATCAAAGAATTTCCTCACAGATTGGAATCATCTGCAACGTTGCCCCATCAAAGTGCACACAACCTTTTAATTTTACATCAAACACAGTCATAGACTCAAAATAACTTGCGATGACCTATCACACTAAATATTCATGATCACACAATTAGAAGTTTTCAGACCAATGAGCCCTTAAATCAATTATTCTTGAATATCCAACAGTTTATTCAAATTATTTGGGATATAATATCACATGTTCACACACAAATCCGCATTTATATTGCCAAGAACATAGGAGTCAGAACTTGTAAACACAGACATAGTCAGCCATTCTTACTTTGTGCTGTGGCTCATTGTCCACACGGATAAAACAGTTGGCTAAATAGGGTCGAATTGCTATAATAATGCCTGAATCACAGGGCCCTAATTAAAACCTTGTTGTTTTTTGTCTTTATGATTGCAAGCCTTACAGTAGCTTGTTGCAGTTAACTTGAGCCAAAGTGCCATTGAAAATTTTCTAAGCAATTTCTATAACAATTTTCTTTATTAATATTATAGCTTACATCGCTGAATCACAATCCCAGCACTGTCAGCATCGAGAAAAATGAAGATAGTAAACCAAGAAACAGAAGCCCAAATTCAATGGATTTGGTCTACGACTTCTCTCAATTGTCTGAGTGAGTAAATACACTCAATCGGAACCCATGGCAACTGGTTAATTTGTCTGAATCTCAAAAGCTATACTCTGTTTCAGTTGAGCAGTTTTGCTATTTTGTGTGTAAGTTTGATTTTTAGCTGTGTTAAAATTACTTTGTCAGAAGTATTTCTCAATAATTTATCTGTAAATTTAAAACATAATTTATCAAAACTTCAAATGCACAAAATTTTATCAACATGAAAAACATGTGCACCTGAGAGTTTTAGATTGATTGTGAACGCACACTTGCTCAATTTACCCTTCCAGACCTCCCAATGTATCTCTTTCAAAGATGTGTTTGACACTGAACTATTGGTTATATCCTTCATGCTCCGCAATCATAGAAGAGTTTTTTTTAAATTGGTACGTTTATTCGTTCACTGGCAGAATGTAATAACCACGTTGATCATCAATTTATATTTATTAGCTCAACTTGACAAATTAAAGTTTTAGCTACATGTATTGCCATGGGTTGGTGTCCATAGTCTGTCAACAATTTGCTTTAGCACACCCTACAGATCACATCTCTCATCCAATAATCACCAAACTTCATATGGATCTTCGGGGTGACCTCTAGATGGGAGCCATTAATTTTTCTAAATGTTTTTTTAAAATATGACTGCCAGCATGGATTTCAAATTTGAATCCAATGGCACACCCTGCAGCAGCTCATATTTATCGGAAGAATATTTAGAAAATTTACAGACATGTTTACGATCACCTTCGGATGGGACCTATCAAATTTGAATGATTTTCAATTAAAAACATGGCCACCAGCAGCCAATTTAGATTTTATTCTTTGCATGACTAAATCCTTTGGCGCATACTACAGTCCAGACCACATATCTCATCCGAATGATCCGATCGTCACCAATCTGCTTATGGATCTTCTGGGTGACCTTCAGATGGGAGCCATCAATTGTTAAAAAAATGGCTGCCATCAGCCATCTTTGATTTCACATATCAATTCATCAGCACACCCTGCAGCCACATTTATTGGATAATATTTTTGATAATTTACAGGCATGTTTAGGATCACATCTAGATGTGAGCTATCGAATTTGAACAATTTCGGATGAAAAACATGACAACCTGCAGCCATCTTTGATTTTCCTCTTTGCATGACTAAACCCTTCAGCATGCCCTACAGCCAACATTTTTCATCTGATTGATTCCAAAATTTATGATATTATCCCCTTTCCAAGTTGAGCTACAGTATCGTTGACACTTTCATATTATGTTTATGTCTGTTTTTTAAACATCTTCACAGTGAATCTGTTGGAACTGAGAAGCAAAAGAAGCATAAATCTAGATTCCCCATCAACTTTCCATCTTCACCATTGCTCAGCAAAAGTAGCACTAAAAAGTCACCAAGTCCAAGTAAAGGAGCAAAGCCCAATACACCAGCACCACAACAACTGTCATCGAAAAAGCCGACCAGCACGAAACCAGTTCCAATTCCGAGTGCCACAAAACTTACTCCAACTGGCCAGAGTAGCCCAAGAGAAACTGTGATGCATTCTCAGAGTGTTGATTCAACATCGAAAAACACTAAGATAAAGAGTAAGGAAAATTATGAGAAACAGCGGAAGGAATTGTTGGGGTATGCCGAGGCAGCCAAACAGAAGGTAAATTGAATTGTATTGTTCCAGGCCTCAGCCTAAGGGTTCAGAACAGGGAGACTTGAAGTCTCTCTCCAGGAAATTTAGGGAGACTTCAGGAAATTTAGGGAGAATTCAGATAGGTCAGGATGTGCTCTTTTTTTGTTCTATGAGTTTAATTAATGGTTGTTGTTTTATTTATTTTAGTTATTGAATAAATAAGATAAAACAACAAGATAAAACATATTTAGCAAGATACAACACAAGTATAGCACCTGTATAGATCGATAATCTGAAATTTTAACTAAATTTATAACTTTAATTTTTTTTTTAAACTGTTGACTTTTAAAAATCTGAAGAAATTAATTGTTGACTTCATAACTTTTAATATCTGAATTGTTATTATAAATTTTTATTTTTTAGAAATGGCTTTTGGCCACTGCTGTAATGTGGGTGTCTGTTAAAATATACAATAAGGACTAATTAAGGAGGTGTAAAAGCTTTTAATTTTGTTTCTAAAGAGTTTATTGTTGAATACCATCATCACGACCGTCAGTGTTGTCTGATGATAATCCGGTTAAAGCAATAAACTTGACCAGTTTGATAGCTGTGTCACAATTAGTGTTGAAACGATTAAAGCCTTCTTTGTTGTCCCTTTGATGCGATGATTACTGCTTTCAGTACTTGGTTGTCATGCACGGGCGTGAAACCCAATGACCCAACTCAATGTATTTGTCGGCTCTGCGGTGGCTTGTTCTTTGAAGTTGAGACGGCCGTCTTTGATAATCAACTTCAAAGAATCAACGCCTATCGCAAGCATGTCTATTTCGGCGTGACGGAGTGATAACTGGTCAACGCGTTTGCAGGTGTGCAGGACTCAACTTCACTCAAGTGAGTTGTGAAGTGACATTAAGTTTTAAGTTAACAAGTCCAATATACTGGCATATAGTGCTTTAGTAAACAGTTGTTACATAATTTATTTAACAGAAATTATGTAACCCCTGTTTACTGAAGCACTATATGTCAGTATACCTTTAAAGTTTATTTGTCAAATTGTGTGATATTTTCCCAATTTCCTGCTGTTACGGCTGTTATAACATTTATTTTGTAACTTTTGTTTGACTCTGTCGGAGATGAAGTTTGTTTCTCAAAATATCTTGCATTTCTTCATGTATGCACGTTTGTGAAGTCAATCAGTGACAAGCACACGTTTGAAATTCAAACAACAATGTTCGATTGTAAGTAAAAACCAGTACGGGCTGTAGACCATACCATATAAATTTTAAAGGAACAATTTTACATAAAGCATATAGAATAATGCACCGGTTCCGGTTGTTGCACGCGCTCCCACTCCGTAATCCGTGGCGCTTCGGTGATCGATGAGGTGTTTGTCACCACCGTTTAGATACATACATCAACTGGATGGTGATTTGATTATCATAAAATATCATATACCTGGGACAAATTAATAACCTATTAACCTTCAGTGATATTAAGCCAATAAATCATGGCAAATAGTGTTAAATCACGTCTTGCTTTGCGTTCGAAATGCAAAGTTGGTTACTCAAAACAAACAGCAAATTATGTACTTATATGGGCACAAAACGGTAAATTTCGGAAGGGGTCAGACTAGTCGACTAGTAGTCGATTCCCTCTGGCGACTAGTCGATTCCTCAAAACCACTAATCGTTTCAACACTAGTCACAATAGGTTGTGATTAATGTGTTCTTAACAGAGACCAGTTGAGCTTATAATATACACCAGCAGGTTATTTAAATACCTGCATTGTAACAAAGTAGGCCTACATGCAATTAATTTGCAACTGTTGACAGACGAAAATACGAGCACGTGGCCTGAGCGATAGATTGACAACAATTGTAATTTGCAAACACATAGTTTTGACAGAAACTAATCCTTTTAAATGAGTTTGGATAGTAATAGTTTATTATGTAGATCTTTGATTTAACTAAGAACATTAAATTAAGTACTTCCAATGCACATTCAAACCTCTGTGTTTAATAGTAGGCAAGCACGTGTTCTTGTTTGTAAACATAATAAATATGCATTTCCAAAAAGTAAAAAAGTTGGATTGGGAAACGGAGTCCGACACAAACTACTTTTGTAAAATTGAAAATGTTTTAGTTTAAATTCAAAGACAGTATTATTTGTTCACATTGGCTACTGCATGAGCGGTGGTGACCATGTATGGCTATACAATTTGCAGTTACAAAATGACCAGACGGAACAAAGTAAGGTCTAAATGAGTAAATTCCAGTCTCCTTAAAACGAACCAGTAGCTCATCATAAACTTCGTTGCTCAGAGCAATTTCCAAAAGCACCCAATCTGATTAGAATATGTGGATAGGACACCATGTATAATTGATAAATAAAATGCCTCGTTGGAACAGTTGAGACTATATATATTTTTTATGCAAAACAAGTCAAATTTTCACCGGTAAAATTACCGTAAATCCTAAGCTAGTTTTGTCAATTTTGGAAGGCGACTTCATTTTCGCCCTGCGGACATCCGAGGGCGAGTTCGTCGGCCGGAGGGCGAGAATTTTTGCCCAAGTCGCCTCCTAGCGTGGGGCCTGTATTGTTCTAACCTCTTGGCTGCTATACGTCTGTACTGAGTACGGAGGTAAAATGTTACGCTGTGTGCAAAACAACAATACTGAGTACAGACCTACATCAGCACACTTGCAGTTGGTCACTATTTCCCCTGAAAAATAATTCGGGGGACCATAGAAATCAGCGGTGTCCATCCGTGCATCTTGCCGTTCGTTCCAGATGGTTTCCGGATGATAACTTTAGTTTTAGTTATATTTCTACTACGCCCTCGCTCCAAATGAAGCCACCGTTTCGGGGGACACTGGGTCAGTGGCCTATTATTCACAACTGGAACTCAGAGATTGGTGCATCGGAATCATTGTATCTCAAATTTTTAAATTGTGTATGTCTGATATTCCATGATTGTTAATGATGATAGCCTTTCAACGAAGATAGTTTTATGGTTTTCATGTTATTATTCAGTAGTGAAGAGGTTAAAGTGATGTGCCAGATGTGGATTGTATTTTTTATTACTGGGGCACATGCCAATGAAGCATTCCAATTTAAAGGCCCACTTAATTTTCGATCCCTCAGATAATTTTATATAAAATATATGCCATATTATATACCATTTGAAAGAGGAAGCTCCTAAACATTGGATTATCAACTTGTTCGGTGTAATAGACTGTGAACATGTTGTTTATGTTGAGATATCGATTTAAGATATAGAGTTATTCCCCTTCCATTGAAAATACATTCCAAGTTTGAATTCTGTTGGATTCTGGGAGACAAAATGGGAAATATTTCTATAATTTTAGCTGTTTTTTTTATTTCTCTATGGGCATCTTCTGAGACACAGACGTTTCAATTGGTGATGAATTATAGTATTTTAATCATATTTTATGGCATACATGTAGATTGTTATTAAAACCGTGTATCAAGGCACTATAACAAAATAATTTGTGACTCGAAAATTAAGTGGGCCTTTAAGTTGCCTGTGGCCGTTATCTGTAAAAAGTTAGTTCATAGATTTGTGATTCATTTCGTCAAATATCGCCCAATCAAGTATCACTGACACAGTTTTACTGAGATTACAGTAGCAGTCCAAGTGTTTAACAATATTACCAATTACAGTATTGAATCAGAAATCTGAACTCGGAAATAAAAAAGTCTGTGTAATCTCACTTCTGTGCGTATTTGTGTGAAAATAGTAAAGGTACCGATTTGCCCAACAGATTGAATGCAAATAAAACGGTTACATTGCAGGTTTTCTGGATAAAAACCTGCACAGGAAATTGACTTTGCATGTGCTTATCATAGCCAGACAATGTACTGTTTTAAATATATGAGTTAAATTATAGCCTACTTTAACCCTTTCTATATATATATAAAATGTTCATTGACGAGTGCTTCCCTCAGGAAATGTTCAGATAATAAGTTCAACAAACGATGAACTTATTATCTGAACATTTCCCACCATAGAATATGAATGCTTCTGCACCCATATTATTTTTTCGTCATACTGTTGTCTGCTCATTTTTCCTGAACGCCCCTCCAAATGAATAATAGACCATTCCATTATTTACTTTTATAGATGGGTGGGAGAATCCATTTAGTTAATAAAGGTTTAATTCACTTCAGTTTACTCTTCAGTTTCTTATTCCGTTATAGGGTCCTGATATCAGTGGTCTTCCAGCTATGTACAAGGCTGATGCTGTGACCAACATGATGTCCACAGATCACAAAACAGTCACCGATTCACCTGTTCTCCCTGGAGCTAATGAGGAGATGTCAGCAACAAATATTCCAGGTTTGCTTTCCATATTATCATGTTAATTCTGCTTTTGTTTGATAACATTTGAAAATCGCTGATGATAAAACCAAGAGATTTCAATCGGGTAAGGAGCACCAACTTGCCTCAGTCGGTAAGGTCATTATAGTACATAAATTAGGCCATTATCAACTGTCGAGTGATGGGAAGTCAGTCCTTCGATTTTGAGGCGCGCGCTTGCGCGCCTTGGCGCACGCGGATCTAAAAACCAGCGAGTTATTAAATGCGCACGCCGAAAAATTTAAATGCGCGCGTCGGAATTTGCAGCCAGTGAACGAGATTTTAACAAACAGCACATCAATGGTTAAACGCCGACAAGACTATTCACCGTGTATCTTCTCAGTAGCGATGACGTTGATTACGAACATAATAACAAAGATCAAAGCGGCCGCCGGCGTCTTTCTCACTCAATGATTGGGGTACACCTCGTCACAACTGCTGCACGTGCGAGTTCCCGCAAAAAACAGTGTCAATTCTTTGGCAGCCTCGTTTGATGTTTCGGCATGCGGGATTCGCCGATTCATTTGAATATTATTGCCATAGATTAGGTTTTATGTTTAACTATACTTCGAAGCTATACTTCGAAGCCAGTATCTCTCGACTCGGAGAAAGCGAAAAATGGACATTGGGGCCTCCTCAAATACCGACTCTATCAAAACGAAAGAGAGCCCCGGTTGATTCGTCGGATTCCGGTGAATCTGATTGCGGTAACGATTCCACTTCCGAGTTTGAAGTTTTAAGCGACTGCGAGTCTGGTGAGCATGCGCTCTCAGACGCGGAAGTGGACTCATTACCGTGATTAGATTCACCTGGATTGCCAGATAATCGGATTATTGGACTAGCTATTGTACTACAATATAAACATATGTTTTTATTTCTGTTTTCACTTTAAGTTGCCAAAGGCACATATGGAATTACATGTGTGTATCATTATAATTGTGTTTGTCTTTATTCAGTAATCATTTCATCCATGTTAATTTAAATTGTGCTCCCGCAAAAAAGGCGCGCGCAAATTCCAAAAGCTCCGAGCGATATATCGCGCACCTACGTTTTCCAAATTCGAAGGACTGGGAAGTTTTATTCAAGATTCTTGGATTTGTGATCCACTTACATATAGGGTAGCCTTAACTGTGCACCTGGGCAGTCAGTTGCTTAACAGAATTCTGAGCAGGCCTCAGCTCACAAGGCGACTCGGGCGAGATTGTCGCCTTACTGTCGCTGACTTCGCCCTATCGTCGATCTAAGGCGAAATCGAAGTCGCCTTCAATTTTAGGGGGATATTTTTTATTTTTTTCTTTATTTTTTTTTCTAGTTTTTTTCCCAGACATGTCCGTATATAGATGAATTGTGGCGGCCATCCCCAAAAGAAACAGACGATTCAGAGACAAAGACCCAAGTGTTTAAAATAAAAAATAAAATATGACCTATTGTTTTGTGTTGTTATTCAGTCGCCTTTGTTCGCTATGCGGTAATGAATGTTAATCACTAATGTTTTGACACGCTGAAAACACGATATGTTCGCATCTGTGTTGTTACTGACCATCGTGAGTGTCACAAATAAATGTTTTAATTAACTTAAAAGACCGCCGTCCCGCTTTTCAGATATAAAAACAATTACGCAATTATCAGAGTATGTTCGGAAGTTCGTTTCGGTAACGCGTCGTACTTTTTGAAGAGACCGCGTCCCACTTTTTGAAGAGACCGCTTCCGTAGCCGTAAATAAATGTCAAGTTTATTGCTTTAATCGGATTATACCAGTGATGTTGGCATTAATTAAGGGAGGCCATTAATTAATAAAAGCTTTAGCAACTCCTTTGTTAGCTAGTCCTTATTGTTTATTTTAGCGGACACCCACATTACAGCCGTGACCAAATTAAACTTAAAAAGTTACATGCATCATCTGATCTAGTCCGCAAATCTGACGTTAATTATGAGAGCACGGCTGAATGTTTGATTAGTTGGGTCCACCAACTACATCTGATCATGATTCAGACTGTTAAATGTATAATAACAATTAATTACGCTAATTTCAGATAAAGTCAAATTTTTTTAGTTTTATTTCTTATTTTAAATTTTTTATTGATGTTTAAAAAACTTTAATATAAAATAAAGCGATATTTGAAAATTGTCAATTTTTGGTAGTCTCCCCCACTTCTCCCTGAAGTCTCCCTAAATTTCCTGAAGTCTCCCTAAATTTCCTGGAGGGAGACTTCAAGTCTCCCTGTTCTGAACCCCTAGGCTGAGGCCTGATTCTGAGATATGGCATAAGGGCTGAAACGACGATACATAATAGTCAAACAATCAGATTATTTTCTGCTTATTCGTGTGACTGTTCTTTAACTCCTTCACTGCTAATGACATTATGACGTCGAGTGCTGGGCCAATGACGTTATGTCCATTGGAAAAATATAACGGGAATATTTCATGAAACCATAAAACTGACTCAGTTGAAAGGCTATTATCATTCTCAATCGTGGAACATTATATACTGTTTCAAATTTCGAGATGCAGTTGTTCCGATGCATCAATCTCTGAGTTCCAGTTATGAATAATGGCCGACTGCCAGTGTGCTGAAGTAGATCCATAGTCAGTACGGACGTACAGCACACAGCTTGACATTTTATGTCTACTCATTACTGACGTATAGCAGTCAAGAGGTTAAAGGCTCTCTCATGTTTGCATTATAAGGGTTGAGAAAGGTTGAAATAAGTACATTTAGAAAATAGATTCCGTGTTTTAGAATATATAAAATTGATTTCCTCCACTCTATGCTATTAATGGTAGTTTGATGACTACTTCTTAGCATATCAAAATTTGTTGCATACAGTCAAAATAGGTGGTCATCAGTTGACTTTCAGTCTAAAATGGCTGCCTTTGACTTCACCTGAGGAATGAACTTTATGAATATTACTAGTTTTATTTATTTCTGATAAAAAAGGTCTTAGCAAATATTTTATTCAGCTCAACTTGCATCATGTATATGAAAATATTAACCTAAACTTAAAATAGCAGAAAATTACCAAAACTAGATTGTCGTATGTATCTCTTGGCAGCTACAGTGAAATATGATTTTGTTATTTCATTGTAGCTGTTCTTGTAGATCATTTGAAAGTGGTTTGCTACCTACCAGCTGATCGGTGTCAGAATTTTGGGTCAACCAGGTGTTGCTTTTCATGTATATTTTAATTTGTTGTACTATTAAAAGTGAAAACGCCGCATAATTTAGCAACTTTAACTCTTTCGCTTCCAATCGCAACTATAGTGGAATTACCCATACACTGCCAATGGCGACTATAGTCAAAATCTGGTACATGTTGCCAGATGGACGGGAACATGGGGTTTAAATATGGCCCAGTTAATGTGATGGATATTAGTCCCAGTGTTGGGCACATACATGTCATCCTTATAATTTCCTGACTATATAACAAGAGGAAACCTGTGACATAGTCCCATAAAAGCAAATCGCTATATATAAAGTCACTAATTGGTGAAGTCCTGGTCACGTGATCTCTTCATAGGTCATGTGTGTATCTCTAGCTATCATATTTTTAACCAATACCAGTAATATAAAAATGAAACACAGATACAGCGACCTACCCAGCATGAGTTGTTTACCACAAGTTTTTAACCTAATAAAGTCCGAAAAAAAATAAAATAAGGTTATACTTGCATAATATATATATACTAGAAGGTGACCCGACTTCGTCCGGGCTTTGACCTTGAATTGTCTATTTTGAAGGCCAATGTCAAGTGGGGTCACAATTTGACCCGTCCAAAACACTGCCCGAACAAAAGTACCCGACAAAAGTACCCGTCGAAATCCATCCGGTTTTACCTGATTTGACCTTGAATTGATCATTTTGAAGGTCAGGTCGGGGTCACGATTTGACCCGTCCAAAACACCCAGTGGACAAAAGTAACCATATGTATAAAATTTCATCGAAATACCATCAAAATTGGCGATTTGACCTTGAATTGACCCGATTTCAAGGCCAAGGTAACGTCGCACGGGCAAATGAATATGCTTATGAGACTCCCCATACGAAAGTACCCCCACATACCAAGTTTCATCGAAATCCCGTGATATTCGGGCGTTTGACCTTGAAATGACCCGATTTCAAGCAAGGCCAAGGTCACGTCGCACGGGCAAATTAATATGCTTATAAGACTCCCCCATACGAAAGCACCCCCACATACCACGTTTCATCGAAATCCCATGATATTTGGGCGTTTGACCTTGAAATGACCCGATTTCAAGGCCAAGGTCACGTCGCACGGGCAAATTAATATGCTTATGAGACTCCCCATATGAAAGTACCCCCACATACCAAGTTTCATCGAAATCGCGTGATATTCGGGCGTTTGACCTTGAAATTACCCGATTTCAAGGTCAAGGTCACGTCGCACGGGCATATTAATAGGCCCATGTCACTCCCCGGCCGAAAATACCCACACATACCAAGTTTCATCGAAATCGGCTCGGCCGTTTTTGAGTCCATCGATTACAGACAGACACACACACAGACACACACACAGATCTTCCAAAATATATAATAGATATCCAAGATGGCTGCCAAGATCACGTGACCACTATGGGGTGACCGATGTGGCTGCAACAGATCAACAGACCGATATATAATTTCCAACAACTTAAGATAAAGACATTTAGGATATATTGAAATGTTAATGCATACCCGTAAAAATACATGTATGTACATGGGATGTGACCACACACATATGTTCATGGTAATATCACCATGGTCACGGGGCCTTTTCGAAGTGTGGGTGTATATATCACATTTTTCCCCGGGTATTGGTTCCTCCCTGAAAGATATCAAATAGTGAAGATAACTTGAGATACAAATGTTGAGAATGACCAATATTGGCATTGATAGCACCCACATATACCCATATAAGAATGAATATGCATGGAATATATCCATTTGTGTGCAAACCAAGATGGCCACCAAGGGCATGTGACCTCTATGGTGGGGGCATGCATGGCTATGAACTTGCTATCCATAAGTCTAATCACATATGAAGTTTCAATAAATTATTCCAAGCGATACTTGAGATACACTATTACCCATATACACACATAATGCGAAGTATACATGCATGGTATGCTTGTCTGTGATTCTGGGTGGTGGCGAATGAGTTAAGAAAATAATAAGGTGCATATATTATCAAGCTGCTCGTGGAAATTTCATATTTCTTTCCAGACACTCATGAGATATTTCTGTATTCAAACAAAAACTGTAGCTATTTTCTCTGTTTTTTTCCAGACTCAAGCTGTCCCTTTCTGCTGCTCAGTCAAGTAAGTCTAGTAAACTGCAATTGTGATAATTCATTAGAACCTCTCCAAACTGGACATTCTTTAAACCAGATACCTCTCCAAACCAAACAACTGATTGGTGCAATCTCACTAAGTATTGCCTCTGTGATAAGAAACCTTTTCAACAAACAACATTTCTACTCTGTAAGTGACCAAAAATGTGAATTTTCATCTCTGCAGGTTCTTTTCAGACAATTGTCTAATGTAAAATTTGTGATGTTCACCCATTAGTCACATCGATTATGCAATTTATTTTCTGCAAATTAGGGAAAAAGTAACTAAAAACTGTTAAATTTTTTTAATTTAATACTATAGATACTTCCCAGAAGATGAGGCCTAAACAGAATGAGGTCCACAGAGGATGAATTTGGTGATGCCAGCCCACTGCGGGATAGCATCACTAAATTCACCTTTTTGGGTCCTCATTCTGCAAATGTCAGAAGTCCAAGTTTGAACTGAAGTGAGCTTTGTTCTTACTTTATCTATAACCTGAAGGGACATAAGCCCTTCGCAGCATAAACATGTGAAAATAATACAAGTTTGTAAAACCATCATTATTAGAAGAACATGAAAATATATATAGGATAATAGCCAAATTTATGTCAGTTTTGAGAAGAGCATTTCCCATTACGCATGAATATGCAGTTACAGTACATGTGATGAGGTCATGGATTTATTGAACATTGGGGTGATCTGTCGGCAATAAACAAGATATAAGTCCTGATTTAATATTAATCCATGTTCAGAAATCGGAACTGTGAAATTATTTCAATCAAATGTCAATGTTCTCAAACAAAAAGGAAAGTCTTTCAAAATGTTATAGTTCAGAATTCGCTAGATTGAAAATAACCATGCAAATTCTGAGAAAAGTGTACATCGTAAATTTTGCAAATGTTGTGCTGTGCAAGCTGTCTAAAATGACGGGAACAGAATAGTGAAAGCTAAACTTAGTCCTATTACTGACATTTAATCATGTTTCATCGAATATGTAGCTACATTACTATTTATTCCACTTGTATGCATTAATTTATTTGTTTAAACTATCCAAAATGCTTTAGTAGATGTGACCCAATTTCGAGGCGGAAGTTTTTATTGATATGTCGCTAAGAGAGCTCAATGACCTGAGGTGAAAGGTCATTTTGTACATAGTCCTTTCTTGGAGTATAATACACATATGTATGATATAGCTAAAGTTTAATACACAGTATAACATCAAACCGGTATAAGATAAATATAGATTTTGTTCTTATTGTTATATTATTGATAACTCTTCAATTATGAGATGTTACCTGTTAAAAGCTTTATTATGTAAACGATAATGTTACAGTGTCAGCCACTTTATCAACAAACAGTTGAGCAAATTCTGATCAAATCATGAAAAGATCTGAGCAATGTAAAATATTCCAGTAAACACAGATTTACAACTCAAACATTTGAATTGCAATTGATGATATTTGTTGATAAAATGGCAGGCACTGTAACAGTAATTTTAATACATAACAATGGTGTTAACACACAAAATCTCATTATTTGAGAGTGATCAATATTAAAATAAAAACCAACTCTATCTATTTTACCATTTTCTTCTTATTAGTGATGGATATACGAACCTCTTGGATTTCACACATTTACCCACTGTGAGTGCTGTATGTGCCTTTAAAGCTGACCTACAGACAGCTTAGCGTAAAGTATTGAATTGATAAATCATTGATTAGGGACTTAATGGCTTCCACAAGACTGTCTACTATGACTATATCCTGATAATATCTATTTATACTTTTTTCAGGATGAGTATAATGAGCACCACTCAGCCATTACATATTGTCGATTCAGCAATACTGGGCAGTATGTGGCCAGCACTGACACAGACGGTGTTGTCAAGTAAGATTTGTTATGCTCCAGACCCCCATGGGATATTCGGGTCCCATCTGTCTATCAGGGTGTCTGTCCATCTGTCCGCCCATCCTAACATAACATCTTGTAACTCGGGCATGGATCATCAGATTTGGTTGTGCTTTGGCATGGTGATAGCACAGCTTGAGGGAAAGATACCCAAATACTACAGCTTTCATCCATTCATTTCGACCAGAGTTAAGGCCCTTGTTCGACTTGGAAATTTGGAATTTTATGTCCGAAACAACATCTCAGCTTGTAACTTGGGCAAGGATCATTTGTACATCCGTCTGATGTCTGTTCATGTCATAACTTGAACAGTAGCGCTAGGATCTCAATGAAATTTAGTATCGATGTTCACTACTATGAGGACATTCAATGGAGTTTTCAATCATTTTTTGGGGGTTTTCCGTTCTCGAGTTATTCATATTTGTTTATCTGGAAATGTTGGCTTCTTGTCTGTCCAAGCAGATATCTTCACCACCGGTTTTGGATCTCAAGGAAATTTGTTATGGATTTTCACTACTATGAGGACATTCAATGAGGTGTTCAACCGTTTTGTTCTGGTTTTCCATTCTAGAGTTATTATACTTTGTTTATCTGGAAATGTTGTGGTTTTTTTAACTACCAAGCAGTTATCTAAACCATCGCTTGTCGAATCATCATGAAATTTGTTATGGATAATCACTGCTATGAGGACATTTAATGGAGTGTTCAATCGTTTTGTTCAGGTTATTTATTCTATGGTTATTCATCTTTGTTTATCTGAAAATGCTGTTTTTTGGTCCATCTGCCTGAGTATCTGTCATACATTATAGGTATACCCACACTAGGTGGTATGCCACATTGGGGTATGCACCGGACGACAGTCCCTGTCTTGTTTTCACAACTTATACTGCAAAGAACACTAGTGCTTTCAAATAAGATTATTAGATCATGAATTTGGTCATCAGAAAAGTCAATTGCATATAATGAAGAGACCAATAGGAAAACTTGACATTCTGTTATCATTATTATTAATATAGCTGCGAGTCTTAACCCTTTCATGATGGGAGCTGTGCTGGTGCAGCATTAAATTTACTGTGTCAGTGCATTCTCTTATATATGCGAGTCTCCCATAGGGAGCCACACATATATAAGAGAATGCACTGGCTTACATGGTCATGGTAAGTATTATTAGGCCAACATGTTCTCTTATATATGCGAGGCTCCCTTTGGTATACTCGCATAAAGAAGAGAATGCATTGGCACAGGGTTTTCGCAAAATTTCAGGAAGCTCCAGTCATGGAAGGGTTAAATCTGCGCTGTGTCATCACTCAGGTTATTTCAAAGTTAATTGATGATGTTTTGCACTATCTTCTATAATTATGAATTGGAAAAATTTGTGCATTTGGTACCCAACATACAGTACTGGTAGTATATGCATTGCTATAACAGATTAGAAATTTGTTCCCAGCCTCTGTATCTGGTGTTTCTGCACTATTCTCTGAAATTCAACTGAATTAAACTTGATATGCTGGCTGTTCGTACAGTAATGCCCTTTTATAATCGACTCCTTAACCACAGCAGAATTATGGGTAATTTTTCAGGATTTAGTGGGAAATATGGCTTTTTGCCATTCATTGGAAAGCTCTCAGTGAGAACTTTCCGATGAATGGAAACAAGCCATATTTCCCACTAAATCCTGAAAATTACCCATAATTCTGCTGTGGTTAAGGAGTCGATTATTTAGGGCATTACTGTATCATTTAGCCTATTCATTTGAAAAAACCCTAATACTACACCTGTCAATTTCATATACATGTACCTGCCTTTTGTTGGTTTCTAGACAATAGGAAAATAACGTCATTAAACTTGAGCGCTGTCTTCATTGTGGAAGAATCAGAACTTCATACGCCATGGCATAGTTATGATGATGTCTCGGCTTAAATTCAATATTCATGGCTATATTTACCGCTTTAGATATAAAAAAAACACTTTGTATCAAGTAGCAATGGATGACCAGGTCTGTCGGCCAAATGCATGGTGTTTTGTGGTTTATTAACTTAAAGAGTATAGACGGTTAGATCTTGTTTTTGTCACATAATGAAATGAAAATTTATTAAAATATCTATGGTATTGTTTTGAAATATTTTTTCTCCAGAATTTGGACATACAGTCCACAACCGAGTACAGCTGCTACTGTGATGTCTAAGTCTCCGTTTCTTTCACTAGAATGGGCCAGCAAGTCTGACCGATGGGTAAGATGAACATTATTTCTGTAGAACATGCTCTGTCAAAGGGGAGTCAGAACACTATATTATACAGACATTTTAACCATTTCTATACTAAATACTCTGACAAGTAGTTCCCATAGGAAATGTTCAGATAACAAGTCTATTGGCTTATGGTCTTTTGTTGAACTTATTATCTTAACCAATGAATATGAATCCTTCTGCACTTGTATTATGTTTTCGTCTGTCTATCTTTTTCTTTTATTAGCTGAACACCCATCAATTGAATTATAGACCATTCCAATGTATACTTTTATACCTGAATGGATTCACCCATTCTGTATAGAAAGGGTACATAGAACTGATGCTTATCCTTCAGATAAATTCCCCATTTTAATTTTATTTCTGTATTATTGGAATTTCCTTCCAATGTGGCACAAACTTTCATTCTCGGTTCTCCGATAAATGACTGTTGTTGGAGATTAAATTTTGGATGGATCACCTCCAGTACCAATGCCGTGCATTTCTGGTCACAGAATCAAACATATCTATGTTCGCTATGCAAAACTCACTGTAGGCATAAATGTTAATAAATATTTGCTCATATAATGTGCAATCTAAGAAACATTAGACTTACTTTCTGTTCAACATACATAGCGTAGGTTATCAGCTCCCATTTCATTGTATATTAATACATTCCTAATATTATGAACCATGACTATAAGGCATCCATATTTTTGAGTATGTGGTCCATTTTGGAAAGTCCATGTTTGCGATGCTGAGTGTGGAAAATTTTGTCTGACTGATCATGTAAATTGGAAGTAATATTTAACCCTTTGCGAAATCCCTGTGCCAATGCATTATCTTATATATATATGTGAGTCTCCCATATGGAGCCTCATATATGTAAGAGAACACATTGGGCTAACAATATTTACCATGACCTTGTAAGCCAGTGCAATCTCTTATATATGCGAGGCTCCATACGGGAGACTCGCATATATAAGAGAATGCTCTGGCACATGATCTTTAATGCTGCAACAGCGTAACTCCCATCATGAAAGGGTTATATTCCAGTTGCTCCTTGGTAACAGGTCTGGAAACATTCGGCTGTTTGACATGAAGGAATTGAAGACATTTCATGAAGCGACTGGTGACACTAGTTATCCCAGGTGAGTCGATGCCCAGGCCTGCTAATATGGTGCTGAACTTTTTCAGAATGAGGTCCCCAGAGGGTGAATTAAGTGACGCTACCCTTCAACGCGAGCTAGCAACACTAAATTCACCTTCTGGGGACCTCATTCTGCTTAGGCCTCATCTTCTCTGGAAAGTATCTTTATTATCAATTTCAGTAACAAGTTTTTTAGTTTCTTTTTTAGTTTAGTTTCTATATATCCCCCAAATTGGCAGATGACACAATGCATAATCGAGGTGCACATCATCATCTTCGCCATCTGGGAACTAAAATCTGTTTCATTGTCTCCCATAGCAGATGAGGCCAGGCAGAATGAGATTATCTTAGATCATCTTACCATCTTGGATTTCAAATTTGAATCCATCGTCCCACCCTGCAACCCGCATTTATTGGAGAATTGTTTTGAAAATTACAGGCATGTTTAGGATCACCTCTAGATGGGATCTTTTAAATTTGAATGATATTCAATGAAAAACATTGGTGCCGGCAGCGATCTTTGATTTAATCTTTGCATGATAAAAATTCCTTCAGCCCACCCTAATGCCACATCCCTAATCCAATTGTTACAAAACTTGAGATGGATCTTCGGAGTGACCTCTAGATGGGAGCAATCAAATTGTTCCAAATTTCGTTTTAAAACAGTGGCCATCTTGGATTTCACATTTGAATATTTTCAGGATAATTTCTAGATAGGAGCTAGAACGGTATTCGATAAAACAATGCTGCTGGCAGCCATTTTGGCTTTTTCTCTCTGCATCACTAAATACTTGGGCATGCCCTACAGCCAATATTTTTCTTCCAATTGATCCCAAACTTCATATTGACCTGTGGTATTACTTAAACATTTAAACTGTCCACATTCTGTATCGCTCCATTGATTGTCAAGTATGGCTTTGTCCCCTCCCCTCTCCAGCATCATTGACACTTTCGTTGTTTCAAAAAATTGGGTGCTCTGTAATGGTTCTGGTATTGTGTTTTAGATTGAAGCCTTTGTACCTAATTACCTAGTCAGTAATTTAGTAAAAGTGAAAATTATGCTTAAGAACTCTAGGGCAGGCTTGTCAACCGGTACCAGTATCGGTACCGGTATTGGCGGTACTTGGCCATTTCAACGGTACTGGTTCTGCCGCTTGCATTATGGTATGCTACTATGTGTCAACGGATCAAGCACGTGGCGGCGGATGCCGACATTAAAGGGAACACAGAGTTTTCCGGACAGCCGTGCGTGGGCGGGATTGCATTGAAGCCATTGATCCGCCCGGCCCACGCACAGAAGTCTGGAACACTCTGTGTTTCCTTTGAGTTTGATTACTTTGATGTCGGCACCTGTGTCCAAATTATTGCATCAGTCTAGTCAGTTGTGCTTGTAAGTGGACAGCAGATAAGGATTCTTTCCGATGTATGTATTTGAGCGCCTGAAGCCCTAAACATAAAAGTTCTAACACCTATCAGGCTGCCTAAATTATGGCACATTTTCGGTGATTGTTGTGGGTGATAAATCCAACTATTTCAGACTATACTGACATTTATGTGTGGCTGCTGTGGCATACGTGCATTAGGATAGTCTGACATGGTTGTACTTGTCATCCACAACAATCACCAAAAACTGGCACAAAGTGCCATACATTACCAGTAATTACCACATTAGAATATACTCTTTTAAATGTGTGATATGTAGTGGAATAAACAATACAACTCCAGTACCGGTACCTGTACTCAACGTTCAAACTGACTACCTTGGTACCAGCGGTACTTTGACAAGCCTCCTCTAGGGGTATTTATCAGTCCATTATATATAACATGTCTAGTTTGGTTAACAAAACACTATTCACATACAATCGTACTGGAGTTCCAGATATGGGCTTTGTTAAACACTTGGTACTTCACCTAATACTTCCAATGGAATCCAATTGGAACCATAATCACTCAAAAACTCAAGTTTGGTACCAACCAATTTTAGCCCACTTCAAACACTGCTAATAGCTTTGGGGTGAAAAAAAAATGCTATTATATAAAATAAATTATTTTACCATTAGGCCAAAAAAAAGGTTTTAATTCTCAGGCATCGCAGCATTGATAAAAATGGCCTGCGTTGGACCATTTTATTTCAATTTTTGATTTCACCATAGTTGTCAACCGGTAGCACGAACATAGGAAACTGTCACACAGAAATTAGTTATGTTTCAAATATTGAATAGGAGCTAAATACAATGGTGTATATGTGGGTATTCAACAAAAGACCATAGGTAACGATACCTATCAGGTATATTGTCACCACAGGCTGTCCAAACCCCCAAGTTTATTGGTCAAATGTGTTGAAATATTTTGATAAAAGATCAATCAAAAAGGTATAAAAACCAAATTCGAACCGGAGCGGAATACAGTGGTGTATATTGCCCATGTTATGATGGTTATTTGAAGTTTTATTGGCTATCATCCATTGCGGTACATATACAGTCTCTAATTAGTCTGCGGAATAAATGAATAAAAACTTTCTACGATAGTTTGGAAGATCACTTTATCTTTTCGTTTCGATTGTATTTACATTCCGTATTTTTATATGAATATATGAACCGGATATGTAGTTCTGTGTTTTGTTAAAAATGCTTGTACCGATAAAACTAAAATAAAATATACTAGAAGATATTAATATAATTTGTAAAAAACTCAATCCCTTTTGGACAGACGTCTTTAATGATTGGGCAAGCTTAGATGAGAAAGTCACCACAACCCCTGAAGAAATCTTATCAGAACCAATATTCTACAACCCAAAAATTATAATAAATGGTAAAATGTTCATCAACAAAAGCTTGATTAGAAAAGATGTTTATTTTGTGAATGATCTTGTTGATGCCACCTCCACCTTTCTGGATTATAACACATTTTGTCAAAACTATGACATCAAAATTCCTTTCACCACCTACCAGGGTCTTTTAGCAGCTTTACCTAAAACATGGAAAACATGCATAAAGGAAAATCAATTAAGACTCTGCACCGTGACATCAAAAAATATCGAGAAATTGAAAATTTGCGAGAAAGCATGCAGAACCTTTTACCCCAGTTATTTGAGTCATGTCATCACAAATCCTGAAATGTCCCCAAAAAAATGGCAGGAAAGACTTGGGCAAACTTTCATGCCCACTGAATGGAAATCAATTTATAAAATGGCAAGTAGGATTACAAACAAGAGATGGACTGTCGTCCGGCGCATACCCCCTCGTGGCATACCGCCTAGTGTGGGCACATCTATAACTTATGATGGCTATACTCAGACATATGGCCCCAGAAATCAGCATTTTCATATAAACAAAGATAACTATAGAACAAAAAAACAAAACAAACTTTTAAATGTGCCATTAAATGTCCTCATAGTGGTGAACATCCATACAAAATTTCATTGAGTTCCGAGCATTACTGTTCAAGTTATGAGCTGAACAGACATCGGATGGACCAAACAACCAACATTTCCAGATAAACAAAGATGAATAACTCTAGAATGGAAAAGCGGAAACAATGGAACCCCCTATTGAATGTCCTCATAGCAGTGAATATCCATACCAAATTCCATTGAGATCCCAGCACAATTGTTGAAGTTACAACATGAACAGACACCAGATGGACTAAAAAGCCAACATTTCCAGATGAATAAAGATGAATAACTCTAGAAAGGAACAGCGGTGCAAAACAAAGGAACCCCCTATTGAATATCCTCATAGCAGTGAACATCCATACCAAATTCCATTGAGATCCCAGCACAATTGTTGAAATTACGACATGAACAGACACCAGAGACCAAAAAGCCAACATTTCCAGATAAACAAAGATGAATAACTCTAGAATGGAAAATCAAAACAAAACGATAGAACCCTCTATTGAATGCTCTCATAGCAGTCAACATCCCTATCAAATTTCATTGCGATACTAGCACTTCTGTTCAAGTTATGACATGAACAGAAACCAGACGGACCAAAAATCCAACATTCAAGATAAACAAAGATGAATAACTCTAGAATGGAAATCCAAACAAAACGATGGAACCCTCTATTTAATATCCTCATAGTTGTGAACATCCACACCAAATTTGGTTGAGATCCCAGCCCAACTGTTGAAGTTACGACATGAACAGACGCCAGACGGACCAAAAAGCCACAATTTCCAGATAAACAAAGATGAATAACTCTAGAATGGAAAATCCGAACAAAACGATGGAAACCTCTATTTAATGTCCTCATAGTAGTGAACACCCATACCTAATTTCATTGAGATATCCGAGCACTACTGTTCAAGTTATGACATGAACAGACATCGGACGGACGTACGGACGGACAGACAGGTGCAAAACAGTATACTCCCCTTTTTTTTTAAAAGGGGGTATAATGACACTAGTCTATTGTCTTTTCAATTCAAAATAAATCATGATATTTTATATACTAACTCCAAACTTATGAAATGTAAAATATCAGAAACAGAAATGTGCTCTTTTTGTCACACAGGAAAAGAAACATGCCTACATCTATGTTATGAATGTCATGTAACAAAATCTGTATTACTAGAATTTCAGCAGACTATTAAAGCTAAATGTAACCTGCAATTTGAAGTGTCACAAAATAACATTATATTTGGTGTACCTGATGGAAATCCAAATGAAGGAATAATAGAAATTGCCATACTTCTATTTAGTAGATATATCTACTCTTGTAAGATAAAAGCTACTAACCCTAATTCACATGGTTTTACAGAATGGTTAAAAATTTATAAGACAATTGAAACTGTGCCATTAAAGGGCTATTCTACAAAAAAAGATATCTTTTTTCAAGAGAGATGGAATATAATTAATGAACTATTTTTAACATAAGAGATGAAAAACCCACAAAATTATCAACGGTGCAGTCTAAATTGATCAATATCTTATACCATTTAATATATACTCAATCATATAAAATTAATTGAACAGGTTTATTTCAGCCTATGACAAAACACTTTATATTTTATCCCACTCATATCAATATCTTTAAAATATTTTTGTTTATGTTTTAACCAAGTGCATGTATTGTGTCCTTGATTCCTCACATGTCTGTCTGTATGTATTTATTTGTTTAGACCCGAATAAAAAATATTAAATTAAAAAAAAAAAAAATTATGCTCATCCCAATAAAGGTTATAAAGGTGAACAATAGACTGGTCAATTCATAATGTTGAAAATGATATATCATTCTAGGTAATCTCTATATGATGAACGGGTAGTAAAATGTCAGAATTTATCATTCTTTATATCAGATTAAATTAGTTCATATCCATTACAAATTTCTCTTTACACTTTCTGGACCTGGGAAGGTATAATAACCCATGCTTACTTTGTGCAGAAAAAAAATAAAAAATAAAACCCTTTCTCCCTCATTGATTTTCAAAAAAATTGCCTGAGAATCAAATATCTTCTTTTTTTTATGCTCAATACTTATAATTTTTTTCAGAATCACATGTATATGTTCCAACTTAACAGATGCAAAATTTATTTGTGGCTGTACCACCGACAGAGGAAATGCAGATAGCTCTTCCGCTGCTGGTAGGATAGGGAAGCTCAGCCTGTGGGACTTACGAACGATGAAGATGGAGGTAAGAAACCAAACAGAAACCGACAAAGCATTCAACCTCAGCTATCGGCTAGCTCATGGTCTAATTTCAGTTGCCCGTGGCCAATATTTCCCTAACTGATGTCGTGAAAAGTTGGTTATGTTTCTGTATGATTTATTTTGTCAAAAATCACCCAATCAAGTATCACTGACACTATTTTGACTGTGATTGCTGTCGTATTCTAAATGTTTCTAACACAAGTTAGAACACAGTTACCAAATATACAGCAATGAAATGGAAATCGGAACCGCGAAATGGGTCTGTTTGATCTCACTTCCATGAATTGTTTGTATAAAAATTTATCACTATTATTTCATACTGATCATAATTTTTCCCAATATTATATCAAACGTGAATAAAGAGGTTGCACATGTGGGATTTTGGGGCCTGAGAAACGGGAAATTCACTTTTCTTGTATAGAGAAACATGTTTGAAACTAGAAACTTTCAATGATAATTGTGACTTCCACTTTAATATTCATTAGCCTTTCCAAACTTGAAGACAAATTAATATAATGGAATATTAATTGAATTTAGATAATTATATAAGTAATATTTTTTTTGGCAGAAAATCATTCGAAAATAGAGCAAATGCATGTCATAAGAAAACAAATCTCATTATTTTGTTCTTAAATTTTTTATTTGGTCTCATAGACTCATCATTTTCAGATTTGAATTTCATCAGATTTGAAGTTTTTAGATCACAAACATTATTTAACTCTGATGAAGATTCACATCTCCAAATTTACGTATTCATAATACAAATTAGCTCAATTACAGCTTCTCTACACTATATAATTGATTATTATTTTAAGGGTCTATGTCGTCCCAATATTTCAGGACCAAACGATGAAACATGTCCTTAATTGTTATTGGTGTATGAACACATTTCTCAGTAGGTGATGCTTTCATAATGCTCTGGAAAAAGTGGGAGCAATGTTTAATAGATGAATATAAATATTGTTAATTATAGAATCCAAAGCTTATTTCCATGTCGACTGATGTATCAAGTATCTTTTCTGCAGAAATTATTACCAATAGAACCGGGTCCGGTTGCTATAAACTGCTGTTGCTTCAACCATAATGGACAGCTACTGCTCACTGGTGCTGCAGATGGTATTCTCAGAATATATGGTGAGTGTGATTCAAGAAATTGTAAGAAGTTTTTATTTCCGTGATAAAAGCTTAATGAAGAAATCACTGACGTGTAATAATGTTATACCCAGCAATAGTTTGACATATGGAAGACAATATTCTGTTTTAAAAGATGTCAGCATGGCTTTCGGTCTGGTAGATCTTGTAAAACGCAGCTCTGGGAATATCTGGAGATTGTGACTTAGTCTAGATAAAGGAGAACCGGTGATTCCATATATTTAGACTTCCAGAAGGCATTCGATTCAGTGCCACACTAGCGTCTTCTCAGGAAAATAGAATCATACGGAATCAGGGGGAATGTAATCAGATGGATCTATATCTTCTTTCGCGATAGAAAACTGAATGTTGTTGTCGGAGATTCAAATAGAAAAAGACCTAGGAAAACTAAATGACAATAAGATCAGTTTTGATTCAGATGTAAATGAAGCAGTCTCTAAAGCAAATTGAGTGTTATATTCAATAAAGAGGTCATTTGTATATACAGAGAAAGACGTTGTAGTTCCACTGATAAGAGCAGTAATCAGACCTATTCTTGGGTATGGCAATGGAGTGAAAAACATGAACTTAATTAAATACTCAAAGACAATAAAAAAGCATCGAGAGAAGTGCGACCAAGCTAATACTGAAAATACAGGACTTGCCATATAGAGACAGGCTACTAAAACTGCAACTTATGTCCATGAAATATCGGAGGTCTCCCAATTTGTTGTCGATGCTGAGAGTTTACCAATATTCAAGGAACTACTGAATCCACAATTTTTGTGATTAGAAGTTGGATTTGACGCAACCTGCAATTGACAAAGAAAAATGTATTTATATATGGCTATTTTTGGGAAAAAGTCAATGCGACTTACTTCCGAGAACTTTATGTTATGTTATGTGTAAAAGTACTCAGTCCGATCAGACGGTCCCCATATCATAAAGATACAACAACAATAACATTTCTTCAAAATACACTTTAGTTATCAGAATCAACTAATTGCAACAAAATAATGCTAACCGCTCAACTATGGTATAAAATTTCCCAAAACTTGTTTTTATCAACATTTTGTTCAACATTTTGTTATCGCTTGAGTATCACAAAATTTGACCGTATTACCACTTGATTTTAGAGTTATCCATCTTCATCCGCAATTTGGTCCGAAACCATCGGTTTGACAACTCGTTTCTGGGCCACAATAATTGCACATATCAAGCAATAACAAACTTCAAAAATTGATATATGATCACTCTGAGCTTTGATGGGTGGGTTCCTCGACTCGAATCAAATATTTTTTACCCCCGAACCAAAGAAATAGTAATTTGGGAGCGTTAATTCGGAAAATGCATCTATTCAAAGCCGACGATAATCTTATCAGAATTCCTATTCTTGACGTTATTATACATGTCTGTGAACATGTAGACATTTTGTTTTCACACTATCAAAGTGTGACCGAGTCACTTCCATTTAGTGATAACTTGTTATTCTTTATTTAGAGGCATCTCAGAATCACAATTAAACAACTATATCTATTCTCAACACGAATCCAAAGGGTTTAAAACAAATAAACATCAGTGATGAAGATATTGGTTAAAAAAGAAGTGAATTTCTTATGTCAGTCGGTTAAACTTTTAACGAGTTTGCCATGGTGGTTCATGCAAAGCAAGGTATCCTCAATTGTTTAACATCTGGCAGGACTCGATTTAACTGGATTCACATTGCAATTTGCGACACAGTTTCCAACTTCTGCTAAGCAATTTACAATGAAAAAACATGTATTGGTATGGATTGCTTTATAAAATCTACCCGGTACTGCAAAATGCTATACAAATGTTAAAAATTAAATCGACCTCTGATATCTGGGTAACTTTGTCAGACACATACCAGAGGTCAACGATGTCTACAAGTAGTGGCATTATTTCCTAGTGAAACTAACAAAATTCTTACTGATGAGAAAGTTAATTTATTCCTATTGATTCATTTGTAGGGGTGCCCTCTTTTAAAAGATCAACAAACTTGCTCTTAGTTGAACATATTAGTTGAACACCCTAAAAATGAATGCTTGATCGAATGGTTGATTTTTCTTTTCAGACATGCAGCAGCATAAATGCATTACTCAGTGGAATGCTCACGAAGGAGAGGTGTTATCTGCTCAATTTAGTGCCGATGAAACCGCGTGCTACAGTCTGGGCGTCGATGGAAAAGTAAGATATTTAAAATGAAGAAAACAAAACCTGTTGCTTAAATTTGGTTACTTGCGACCTGAACAAAAAATCTGGGGACTGTTCAAGATGTGGTCTCTCTTACTAGGCATCACTTACAACAGAATTATTTGTATGAAACATGTTTTGAAAACTTGACTATTCAAAAACAGTTATTGCCTCCCATGTCTTTGTAAAGTTTGGTTTCATTGACATTTTCGTCTCAAATCACTGTATACACTTAATTATACACCCATTTTTAGAACAAGCAGTCGCAGACGGCGGTATCCCCCGCCGAAATGTGCAGTCGGGGAAGTGCATTCTCAATAATGTTTGCGTTCTCAGTATGTGCTAAACAAGAGGTGGGATTTTGTTAAAAAGCCTGGCTTGCGAACTCATTTTAGGTACTGGTCATGGGAATGAATATACCAATAAACAAAGTCCAATAACTCCGCTGAAAATATCAGGCCGGACCTGGTTTGCGAACTCGTTCTAGATACTGGTCATGTGAACTCATATACCAAAAATCTTTGAAATCCATTGACATTTGTGGAAATGAGCCCTGTGACGTCGTCCATTTGCACACACAAAAATAAACAAAGTCCAATAACTCAGCTGAAAATATCCGGCCGGACCTGGTTTGCGAACTCGTTCTAGATACTGGTCATGTGAACTCATATACCAAAAATCTTTGAAATCCGTTTACATTTGTTCCAAGTTTTGACTCTTACAAATTCGGGACGGACGGACAGACGTATGGACGGAACCCATTACTATATCCCCCGCAAATTTTAAATTTGGCGGGGGATAATAATTGGGGGTATACTGATTAACTTTGTCCATCCGTCCATCCGTCCATCTGGGTATATATCTCGGCCATGGGTAGGGCTGGGCGATATTTGCCCCAAAAAATATCGCGATATTATGGTGACAACATCGCGATACACGATATTATCGCGATATTATTTTGGTATATTACAATTGGTAAGTACAATGTACAATATATGCAATATTTCATGAATAAAGTTTGCACAATACATCCCTACGTTTTATTTACAATTTGTGGGTCATGAGAGGTCGAGTAAATGTGTATTGAACAATTATCAGTAACATCACAGTATACATGTATATAATGACCACTCGTCTGCAACAATTGACAGTTTGTCGACGGAGAAATAATAACTTTGAAACAAAGGGATATAATCATATAACACGGCCCACGTGCGTTTTCGCATACATTTTTTAGAGTTATATCCCTTTGACCATAGCGCTCAACACCATGCACACATTAAGCACCGCATTCGGTTTCAAATTTCCATTTTATTAATTCGTGAGGAATTGGTTGTTTGTGAGACTATTTATCAGTGGTAATTGGTAGTTGGTAGCACCGTGGGACTTCAATGTCCATATACGGCAGCCCTGGAAATTAGCGTCGACAATGCCACAATGGGCAGTGCCGAGGCAAAAGCCGACGTGAAATGAATTTGCGTCGGCATTTTTTTAGCTGAGGAAAATAAATATAGACAATCATGTTCAATTAGTTTGTGAATTTGACATTTGTTGAAGCGATAGCAATGCCATGATCCGTACGGCACATGTCCACAAAATCATTTTACTCGCAATTTGCACACATTGAGACGATCAAATCTGACATCGTAATCCGTCTCCAAGCAACCGGTTACGGTTGATAGAGCAAGCTGCACCAACTTGAAAGGAGGTCATTGTGCCAGTCGCATGCGCGCGACATACCAATCTCACAGTGTAGCCAACTGATGCTACTATATAGTATCTCTTTGATGTTTCTGACGAAGCATATCCAACTTGACAGGCACGTGCTCCGATGTTTTAAAACGTTTTCGACTGCGTATTTCCGGGAAGTTTGGGACTATTATATACTTACTCTAACTTCGCTGTTTGTTGGGACCATATGATGGGTTTCAACCTACATGGAGAATATTACAACTTGGGACGGTATTACGATATTTTTATTTCAGACGATATTGTTGACGATATCAAAATTAAAACCGGGTATACCCGATATATCGTCATACCGCCCAGCACTAGCCATGGGTTATCATTTTTGCTTTCAAAAGAAGGGTATTCTCGAGTTAAACTTCTTTGTTTTTTTGAAATCTTGATTTTTTTGTCTGTCCATGCAGATCTCAGCCATGGTTTATCAGATCTCATTGAAATTTGGTATGGAGGTTCACCATCATGACTTCTTTCAAAAGAAGGGAAATTGAAATACGAGTTATCCTCCTTTGTTTATCTGGAAATCTTTTTTTTAGTCCATCCAAATTCTCAGTAATGGGTTATCAGACCTGAACAAACTTCGATATAGAGGTTCGCCATCATGACTGCTTTCAAAAGAGTGCACAATGACGTTGTTTGCATTTAACGTTCTAGAGTTAATCCTCTAGAGTTAATCCGTCTCTGTTTATTTTAAAATTGATCTCCGTCATGTTCATATTTGTCCCCCATAAAATTTATTTATAACTCCAGTAATGATCATCTGATTTGATTGAAACTTGGTATGTAGGTGTCTCAACCAAGCACACAGGTGCTCTGCAATTCAGGGTTGATCCGATGTTCTTTTATGGAGTTATTTCCCTTTTTTCAACTAATTATAATTTTCTGTATGAGGGTACCTTCATGGTGTAATCAATAGATATTTGAAACTTCAGAGTATTGTTACCCACATATTGCAGATGTGCAAAATGTATATAGATGACGGAATTTTTTTTTTTTTACGGAATTATTAACCCTTTCGACTTAGAACATTTCAACATTTTTTTGAATTTCTTTAACAAAGCGGCATCGACTTGCCACGTTGTTGGGGGACACTGTGGTCAGCGGACCTTTTATTTAATTTGGCACCATTGGGGGTATGTCGGTGCCTGAGGTGGTGACATCAGCATGGATTTGAGACAGTCATGTCCAGATATTCTAAAAAAATCATCATATTGATCTAATTTTCAATGAGATTCATAATTCCAGCTAATCAACTTCTTATTTTTGCTTGATTATTCCACAGTTTACTGAATGGGACCTTCACCGATCAGGCCAGCGCAGGTTTGAAGAGGCTCTATACCAGTCAGGGAGCCTGTCATCGCTCATGCTGTCATTACGAGACGGTGCTAAAGGAAAACTCTTTGCTCTTGATTCAGAAGGGGAACATTTGTTAACATGTGAGAGAAATCTTGGTAGCATATATAAGGTATGTAAATTAATTCTTTTATGATAATTGCCACGCTCAGATTGTAATTGCCATACACAAATTGTGTTATGCTATATTTAAGCTATATGACGACTACTAGTATCGCAACAGTAAAGTAAAAACTTCAGTTTTCCCCGCTGAAATTCCCATAAAAATGTTTTGAACTGGGCAACATATGGACATCTTGACTAGTGCTGAAACTTTGAAAAAAATATTCCATTTCAGTTTGCCTAATTTGAATCAATAGAAGCACCATATCCAACACTTGATGGCCTATTTACAAGTGAATTCAGATTAATTTAAATGATAAGAAGGACATTCAAAGTCAATTCCCCATTTCGTAGGCCCGCACACATGGTCCCAAAACCCCAGAAGTGTAACCTTTTTATTCACGTTTAACCCTTTCGATACTAAATGGATTATCCAATTCAACTATAAAAGTTTACATTGGAATGGTCCATTATTCATTTGGAGGAATGTTAAGCTAATAAAAGAAGACGACAGTCAGAGGAAAAGATAAAACAAGTGCAGAAGGATTTATATTAATTGGTGGGAAATGTCAGATAATGGTCATTTTATGTCATTTTTAGTGACACATCGTTGCCTCGGTGCTAAAATGTTCTATATCCATTTTGGTGGGAAATTTTTGTTTAAAAACATGACAGATATCTTGGATTTTACTATTTGCAGGACTATAAATCTTCAGTATGCCCTGCAACCAACATATTTTATCCTTACACCACTGAAATCCAGCATGCATGGTAGGTGACGAATCTCTTAGTTGTAATAAAATTGCTGCCATAGTGTTTATTTCAACACAATTTTTTTATAATACAACTTACAAAGTACAGTGTAATATATATTTTGGTTTCCTTCACAGCTGCATTCACCACCAGACACAGCTATGACCAGGGTCCTGGAACTGAAGGATCACAAATCACCTGTGACCACAGTGGACTGGTCGCCTAACATTGATACTAGAATGTGCCTCACGGGAGCAACGGACGGAAAAATCAAGCTGTATGCTCTTCTTTCTGAGAACTGAAGGATAACATTGCTGGGCGTGTGCAAGAATCAGAAGTCAGTCTCACAAGGATGACGTTCAATGTTAACCCTTCCATGGCTGAAGCTTCCTGAAATATTGTGAAAACCCTGTGCCAATGCATTCTCTTATATATGAGTCTCCCATAGGGAGCCTCGCATTTATAAGAGAATACATTGGCCTAACAATATTTTCCTTGATCTTGTAAGCCAGTGCATTCTCTTATATATGCGAGGCTCCATATGGGAGACTCACATATGTAAGAGAATGCACTGGCACAGGATATTTAATGCTGCATCAGTGCAGCTCCTATCATGAAAAGATTAATTCTCGCAATTGTTTGCAGATCTTAACCCTTTCTATACTAAATGCTCATTGATGAGTAGTTCCCTTAGGAAATGTTCAGATAATAAGTTCATATAAGTCGTTTGTTGGACATATTATTTGAACATTTCCCATGTGCAGAATATGAATCATTCTGCTCTTGCATTATCTTTTTATCTGTGTGTCGTCTTTACAGGATTAAAGTAGCACACAATTTTCAAGTTTAAGGATCCACAGATTTGACACGAAATTAGTCAAAACTTTCCTAACGTAATTTTCAGCTTTCCGGGCAAAATTTAAAAGAAATATACTTGTGATCACCATCATTTGTATGGCACAGACATCTCAAAATCATTTTTTCCGTTGAAAATGAGAACAAACAATCATAATTGAGAACACTCTTTATTATCTACTGCTTTTGGGAAATGAAAGCATGGCCGCTCTTTATCAGAGATGTTTATTGGAATTTTTGCTAGCCTGACAAAAAATGAAAACATGTTAAAATTTCCCCTTTTGAAGATTTATATATGACCATCGGAACCTCCTATAAATGGGCTCATTGACATGATCAAATTATTTTCTAGTGTAGAAAATGTGCCAATAGTATTTTTTTTATATGAAATAAGACAGGGCATCATTAAACTTCCATGACTGGAGTTTCCTGAAATTTTGCGAAAACACTGTGCCAATGCATTCTCTTATATATATTTGAGTCTACCATAGGGAGCATCATATATAAGAGAATACATTGGCCTAACAATATTGACCTTGACCTTGCAAGCCAGTGCATTCTCTTATATAAGCGAGGTTCACTATGGTAGACTCGCATATACAAGGGAATGCATGGCACATGATCTTTAATGCTGCACCAGCTTGGCTCCCATCATGAAAGGGATAAACCTAGTCATTAGGTTATATTTGAAGCTTGAAGATTATGTGCTCTTTGAAAGACGGACAATATATGTTCATGACCTAAACCTGTATATTGATAGCTATTGACAAATATATTTGTGGTCATAGTTCCGAATTTTTATTTTCAAGTTTGATGACAAAAAACTGAGGGTCTTGAGCCCTAGATAAACTTTTTACTTACAACCATCATGATCAAATAATTTTTTAACTGCTGTCAATATAGCATGATCAACAGTTTGAAAGTGCTCATTGTAACTAACAAATAAACTACTGCAATTTGATGTGCAATATATTTATAAGCCCAGTCGTGGATTAATATGAATACTGAAAATGGTACGGATTGTAAATAACTATTACTGTTTCGAGCTCGAGCTTATGATCCATCCTTTGTTGTCATAACGGTATTCATTGCAATCTGATGTTGTTCACTAGTCACATTACTACATTCCATTCACTTTTAAAGTGACACATAGTTTTCAAATTTCTTACCGGTATATTATATATAGCATGCAACGTTTTCGTTCCGGCATTAAACACCTCAAAATAAGTAAATCCCTTCATGACATATTACACTGTAACTCAAGAATCCTGAGGCCAATTGTTGGGATATGTTACATTTAGGATCGGTAGCAAGATAATGTTAACTCCCTGAACCTTGCATGCTTGATTGAGCACCGTTTATGTGGATGTAGTGCTCAGTTCAAAAGTCACAAAACTGTTATGAGGATACAAAACTCATTTAAATAACTCAAGAATGCCTTAGTTCCGCATGTAGCGCCATGCCAAGACTTGGGAGGCACAATGCCCTTATTGTGATGAATAGACACTGGGTATAATAATACTGTAATGTGGGTGCTCATTCCTCTTGCTGCAGCTGAGGCATGTCATAACAATTAGTGCCATTATCAACTCTTTTGCAGACTGCTTGCTTCTCTTGTATCATAGGTGCCTAATCACCACAGGGGCATCCATATGCAGTTAACCAAGTATTCTTGACATTGATCATTCCCGAATGCAGTTTCTTTGAAAAGCCGACGAAAATCCTATATCGGATGTACGTCTCTAGAAGTGTCCATAATATTTCATTTCTATGACGATGCGGCATTCCTAACATGATGTAATAAACTGTTTCCAAATACGGAGTTCCTGGCATAGTAAATGTTAGAGAATCATAGTATTTAGAAATAGTTATAAATACATAATAATCAGCCATGAGTATCGTCGACTGATTAAAAAAAACTCGAAGGTGATGTTTCCTATATTGCGATGAGTAAAATGAATTATGGATATCTTGCCCGTATTTAGTTATCCAACAATAGTTGAGTTTGACAATGCGTGGGAAAATTGTCAACACGTCAACCTCCGATCTCTGACATGATCTGCTATGCCATAACCCAATGAAATCAAGCGCAGTCTGCGCCACTCTCTAACGAAATGGAGGGAATCCCTTCAATGCAGAACCTAATTTTAATAGAGAGTTCTAGAGACATACATCCGATATAGGATTTTCGTCGGCTTTTCAAAGAGACTGTCCCGAATTATGATAATATGAACTGCTCTCTGAGTGAAGTTAAGTAAACTCAGTGATTTTTAGAAACATGTCTCTTCCTATTCAATTGATGATCATTCACGCATACACTAACTCAACAATTTGTTACCCATAAGATACGTTGGTAATTTATAAGAGATTATCTTTCCAACGTTTCAGCGCATTCGGACTGCCAAATCTAAAGATATCCTTGAAAATATCAGGGGGGAATTACTGTTTTTGAGGTGTTTAGATATATCAGACTTATTCAGCCAAATCTTGATACAAGTTGTTGGTTAATTTCAGTGTAAGTATTTTGAACGATAATAACATTGCATGTGTGATTCTCGATAGGTTTATATAACTGATACAGATTCTGTTAAAGTTCTATAATTGATTTAAAATGTTTCAAAATATAATTTACCAGCAAAATTCAGTTTGAAAATTTTAATCATTATTTTGAACTTGAACATCTTAAATATGGCTGTCCAAACAGAATGATGCCTACAGGAGTCCGCTGGCAACCATATATATGTGTGATCTGGCCATGATGACGATTAGCATTGGGGTTAAGATCATTTGATCCTTTCGACCATCCTGGGAACTACTCTATCTACTCAATGAGAATATTAGCCTTTTTGGTAAACCACATGACCATGTTCCAACTAGCACCAAGAATTGAGATATTTTAACACTACGATCTTGCAGTTTGCAAAATATAGGGCACATGCATACTTATCAGGGTATTGGGTAACACAACTATCTGAATTACCCTTAGTACAGTTTGGCATGCATGCTTTTTGAAGTTACCTAAGTGAACCAACGACTAAAAGTTTAACCCTTTGAGAGCCAGGTCCGATTTTTGTATCAACCCATATACCCTGTGCCAATGCATTCTCTTATATATGCGAGTCAACCATAGTTCGCCTCGCATATATAAGAGATTGCATTGGCCTAACAATTCTTTTCTTTTTTTTACAATTTTTTACAATTTTAATAATTTATTCTTATATTCTTTAACAGACTTATTTTGTAGGTTTAGGGCCGATGAGATCGGCCCCTGGCACTCAAAGGGTTAATGCATTGTGCATGTTGCGACACCAATAAGTATCATGCATGTATCATCTATCATATTTCATCATTACTCTGCAATATCCGTAACAATGTGTCAATGGAGAAGTCATATTGGATAATTCTGAAACACCGAATCACACCGCGATCTCGACATCAAATCAAATCAAATCTTGAATATTTGCAGGGCCGATACCACAGCAACAGTTTGATAGTAAGTCAGTAAAATAAAGGTTTAAACACTAAGTGTTGCTTTAATTTTTCCATTCCTTTCAATAGATAGTGTCTATTGATGTTCTTCCAAAGGAATTTTAGAGATTACCTTTATATTATTGTTCTATTTATTCATTCTCATTGTATTCTTCATTTTGTAAGGACTTTCTCACACTGTTTTGTTTGAATCAGTACTGTGTATTGATGCATAATTTATTAAAGACTTATTATTTATTTCATCAATCCTGGTCTTTATTTCAGCCCGACAAAGTTTGGTTGTTGGTTTGTGAACATTTTCTATGGCTTGCCGTAGAATACAAATCTTTCATCCAAGCATCGTGGATTCTTTGCCATTCGTTCATTTCGACATATTGATAAGTTCAATCGCTTCCTTCGATCAGCCTCTAAGATGACCAGGTTTCACACTGGCCCAAAATTCCCAGTTGCCTACACTGTTGCCAATTGCATAAATTTTTTTTAGCCACTTCTCATTTGCCACATTTTTCCGACATATATTTTGCTGCCACTTTTGAATTGAGTATTTAAAAAAAAAAAAATTATTAGTATTAATTTTTGCTGTTTGTAAAAGCTGAGTTATGAAGGGCATATATTTATTACAATTAATCTCACACCCACTATCAAAAGATTTCTAACCAGTTAGACTTCAGAAAGTCCTTTGACTGTTTGTCAAATTGGAGTTAATAGCCTTCTCTGTGAATCCATTATACTCGTTCAATTAGGACCCAATTACGGCAGCAATGCAGCAACCTGGATAATAATCTATCCATAGCAATGTGTGTTTTGTTTCTGACCGATTGACTGCAAGCTTTATTAAATTCCCGATGGGGATCAATTGCCAAAGAGGTAGTTGCCAATTTTTGTGGAAAATTGGAATTTTTTTGTTGCAAATTCTTATTTTTATAGCAATTTGCTAAATTGGCTGCGCGAACCCTGAAGATGACTATGTTTATTTTTCTTTTTTTGACAGCTATTATTATTTCATGCTTCAGTGCATATACCCATCGATCCTAAATCAGGTTTCCCTGTCAAATGAAGGTGAAATTTTGTTGGACCTTATTTCCTTGACATTTACACTCGTCATATAAATACAATCAATCAAACCCGAATTGTGTCAACAAGAAACTTGGATCATGTCTAAAATATAAAGCCTGGAAGAACACAAAGCAAATATTTAACATCTTACGGACAATTTGTCCTGGGTTCTTGTCGATTTCTTTTAGACACAATTTGTGAGTTTTTGGATGTCTTTCATGTGATAAGTCAAATATTTATATCATTTTCAGATTCTGACATAAGAATTACGAGAGCCATCAGTTCATCAACAAACCTGGGCAATGGCAGTATATGAAGAAACTTGCGTCCAGTACTAAGAGATGGTTAAATTGTATTTATATCAAGCAGAGTTCTTAAAGCTTTCCAGTAACAAAATTTCTGTGTCTAACCAGTTGGTTGGGTTACAGGAGCAAGTTCAACACAACACTCCATAGAAACAAATTTAATGTGTATATTTATAAATCAAAAGCATTAAGTACAAAGTATTTGCAGAATAAATTATATAATACATGATTGTGTATAATATGTATATATGGCCATTCAAAAGCACTGATTAATCTCTAGCACCACATGGTCCTCATCAGACAGGCAGTGCTTGGATCAACATTGATATGTCAACATGTAGGTTTAAATAGGCTCCTGTGAATCTTATATTTTTCATTGATTTATCAACATCAATCTGGGGGGGGGGGGGGGGCAAGATTTCATAACTAATCAAGCTTCAAATTGAACCACTGAGAACGAAAATTCATCGACATTAATGGAATCAACAATTTGTTTTTGTCGCATGCAATAAGGGGAACATCTTGAATAAATTATCGTGACCACACGCTGTTACATTTTGACTGATTAAACTGGATAATTGAATTGATAACTGAAATCAGATGAGAAGTAACTTTTGTTTTACTTCACAATTTGTTCAGTGACAAATATCAGAACAGACAAAACAAGATGACACCGTGATCAATAAAAGTACTGTGAATTGCAAACATACAGAGTAGGCAGGAGCAATCTAATTATTGTCTATCGGTCATTACTCACTTGTGTACGCATAATGAATAATACATTTATTTATCTCCCTTTCGTTCAACCACCATATTGACTATTTTTGAAGATTTAAATATTAGAGAAAGTCTCAGGAGTCTCGTTGCGGGAATGTTTGAAAAATTATCGAATCTTTGTGGTCATTTCTAATCAGATAAAACCTGTTGGATTGATTTCAGAAAGTCACATTGAATCGAATCTCGAACATTCACAGGAGCAAAGGTATTTTGTGGATGTCGGGCTTATCGCCAGTATTCATTTGGGTTGGAAAGGAAAGTTTACACTGTACTATATATCAACACCGATCAATACCTTTAATTTTGGGAAATGGAAATACATGAAAGATAAAAATAAAATGGTCCATATAAAATATCATTCTTGATGATGGACAATTAAAGACATATTACATTTCAGTTAATGATGGTGATATCAATGCCAAATTTAGTGTTCTTCAAATTATAGTTATGGACACCGGAGCAGAGGGGGCACAGTGGGCTCGCATCACCAAATTCACCCTCTGGGGACCTCATTCTGCATGGCCTCGTATGCTATGGGAAACATAGATTCAGATTGAAGTTCCCAAATGGTCAATATTGTGATGTACGCCCATTGGGAACCTCGATTATGCAATGTGCCATCTGCAAATTTGGTGATATTGAGAAACTAAACTAAAAAAGTAATAGGAATAGTAGTACAATACAAATGGTACATTGTGCGGACAGGATGATATTATCTTATTAATTTGTCATTGCAAAAAGTAGAATTGGAGTCATCATTTCACAAATATTAAAACTGTCAACTCATTCACACATGTGTGTTATTCCATCCGCATCCTTCTGGATTTCTCATATCAAAATGTGTTTATTCCATAAAAACCTTTTGCCTGGAAATATTACTTAGGCAGAATGAATTAATTGTTAATTAAGTGATGAACAAGTTCCAAGACAATTCTACTTTCACGACTGTTCTATAATACAGATAAACTCGGAAGGGGTATGGCCCCCCGGTGTGCATATCTAATGAATAATTCATGTTTGTAAATATTTATCCATGTAAATTTCAGACAACAATTGAGCACCTTGTCATCTTCGAAATGTGAATTTGATAATTTGGGGGGGGGGGGGGATTTCATACTTGAATTAGCAATTTTTCTCTTATCAGCTATTGTCAACGCATCCAGTAGACCTTAATACCCAATGATCATAATTCCTAATAGAAAACACTTCTTTCTTTCTTTTTCATTTTTCCTCACACCAGAGAGGCATGTCCCCTTACCTAAATAAATGCATGTGGTATTAATGCTCAACATGTGTCCATGGGCAATTGTTTCTATCAGTATGCAGCTTTAAACCATTTCCATTCTGTCGATTGAATAAATAACCAAACGCCCGTTCGGAGGAACATTAGTCATTTTTTCCTCCATTATTATGGTGGGCTATATATTGCCATATTCTCCCATGCACCGTTGTAGTCGAGCTCTCTCTGTCGCCACCCTCTCGCAGGGTTAAGTTTCTTGGTGAGCTGAGGAATTATTCTGGTAGAGATGTGTTGTAATGTACGTGCCCTCGTCAGAATGAGCCCGTCGACAATTGTGATCATCTATTTGTGTTCAGTAAGTGTCACGTTGGTGTTTTGTTCTGCTGATTCTACAATGGAAAGAAGTTGAATCATAACTTCATGAAATGATCAGCCCGTATCCACTGTGTATATCCTAGCTCCCAACATAAAACATATTTGAACAGATTGAATTAAAAAAATAACCTACTAGAGCAGCTTGAAATCATTGCATACATGTGCTTATGTAATGTTATGATTGTTTGCTTAGAGACACTGAAAATATCCGCCAACTACATGTACATGTAGGTAGCTACACGGCTAAGATGCATGTATAATATATACAGGTCCAATCTGCTGATGGATACAGTCTTCCTGAGTCACTATATTGAACACAAAATAATACTCAAAAATAATACAACAGTAAAACACAGTGCAATTCAAAGTTAAATAAGTTAAAATGATAAAATATCTTAGTATATCCTGAATAATCTTTGGTAGCTTTAATGATCAAAACATTTGCATCACAGGTTTTTCCCCAAATTCCCACCCACCATGTCCCTGTACCTGTGTCTGGATTTTTTTTATATTGCAGACTCCATTCCCAACTGTACATGCAGCGCTGGAAAGTCTGTTTGATATAATTCCCATATGGTATGTGCATGCATGCAGTTGATGCCAAACAGGATAAAGTATAATATAGAATATTAATTAGTTGCACTTGCTTTGTTTTAAGGTTTTTTGTTCCACAGTGCACTGAATATAATACATTGTTTCAATGCTTTTTGTTACAGACAGTTGATTAATTGGCAACAAACACTGTGAAACTGATAGCATCACCTGTTTCTTGGTGAAGTATACATTGGCCAAATAAATAAGTGACGAATAACAGATGGCCAGAACTCTTTGATTTCAACCTAATTCTCATTTTGATCATGCATCATGAACACATTTATATTCCATCTGGAAAGTGACGATTTCTCTGTGCAGTGGTGATTCTATAACAAAATCAAGTTCCGCAAGGGTACAGCTGCCCCTTCTCTACACATGTAGAATGCAGTAATGCCCTAAATAATTAACTCCTTAACCACAGCAGAATTATGGGTAATTTTTCAGAATTTAGTCGGAAATATGGCTGGTTGCCATTCATCGGAAAGCTCAGAGCTTTCCGATGAATGGCAACAAGCCATATTTCCGACTAAATCCTGAAATATTACCCATAATTCTGCTGTGGTTAAGGAGTCGATTATTTAGGGCATTACTGTAGCAAGTGTAATAGTTCTGAATCCAGCCCAACAAGTGCTCCGAACAGCATATCCCTCTCCAGGTTTATTAATTTTCTGATGTGGCTTAATTCGAAAGATATCCTAAACTTGTATGTGATGACTGAATAAAACCTGCATGAATACCAACACTTATTGAAATCGGTTCATATTTGTTTGAGCTATCAAGCCTTACAGACCAAAATCGCTCAGACAAAATGAAAATGCAAACAACGTCATTTGGGCATCTTTTGAACGCATTCGTGATGGCGAACCTTAATACAAAATTTCATTCAGATCCGATAACCCATGGCTGAGATATCTGCGCTAACGGACAAAAAGAAAATTATTTATAGATAAACAAAGAAGGATAACTCTAAAATGGAAAATATGAACAAATCATTTGCCCCTCTATTGAAAGCAGTCATGGTGGTGAACCTCCATATCATATTACATTTAGACCCTATAACCATTGGTTTAGATATATGCACGGACGGACAAAAAACCCACATTTCCAGATAAACAAAATGGCTGCTGGTGGCCATGTTTTTTTAAAACAAACTAACCTCCCCCACCAAATTAACAGTTGAAATGTACATGCTTGAATCAACATTATTTGGAAATTTTACACCACAATTTGGTTGAAATTGTTCTGATATTGCAAATAGTAATTTGTGGGGAATTTATTGTTTTTCAAACTTAGGGGGTATCAGGTTGGAAAATTTCCAACAGTTGGACAGTTTGAGGTACCCATTGGAATGTTCCAATGCAATGGGGGGGGGGGGGTGCAGTTGAAAATTACAAGATGGACATACACCCCACCCCAACGGAGACCTTCTTGTCACGTCCCTACTGCACATCATTAGTTGGGAATTTTACACCACATATAGGTTGAATGGATCTCCTGCATGATATTCCAACCAGTAGTTAGTGGGGAATTTGTTGTTTTAGACCAAGAGTAGCATATTTTTCTACTATTGGTCAAAATTTTGATCTGAAATGTCATCAGTTGAAAATTTTCCAGTAGGTACCAGATGCAAAGTTTCCAACATAAGGGGTGCACTTGGATTGGTCTGGTTCAAGGGTTGCATCTTTTTCAAAGTTGACAGATCGGTCCCATTTTAACATCCAAGGCCCCATTCACACCACATGTCAGATTAATCAGCAAGAAGATGTTTTAATGAGTCTCGGTGATTTCATTGGAGAAAAAAGTGTAGAGTCCTCTAACTCAGTAGACCACGTTTTAACAAATCTGGATCTCAGTCGATTAAGGACCTCAGTACCAAATATAAGCTAAATAGGCCTGATTGTTCTTGAGAAGAAGTTGTTTTTAAGAATTACTATGGAGGGTAAGAGTTATGTCCATGGCTCTGCCCCCCCCCCCCATTTAACCGGGTGACCCCATTTGAACAAATCTGAATCCCAGCAACCTAGGGACTATCCCACCAAATATGACTCCATTAGGTCTTTTAGTTCTGGAAAAGAAGACATTTTGAGAATTACTATGGAGGGAAAGAGCTATGTCCCTGACCTGCCCCTATTTGACCTGGTGACCCCATTTGAACAAATATGAATCCAAGTCAAACAAGGACCCTCCAAACAAATATATGCTGAATTGACATGATCGATCTTGAGAATAAGTCGTTTTAAGAATTACTATTGAGGGAAAGAGTTAATGCCCCTGGCTCCGCCCCCAATTGATCTGGTGACCCCATTTGAACAAATCTGAATCCCAGTCACCTAGATCCATCCAAAATATGAAGCCAATAGGTCGTATGGTTCTGGAGAAGATGTTAAAATAATTGTTGACGGACTGATCGATGGACGGACGACGGAAGGGGAGTGATGACTATTGCCCCACTGGAGTCTTCGTCGCAGGTGAGCTAAAAGTGGGAATGGGTTATACATGTACATCACAGGGTTCAATAAGTGTCGTCTCATTAAATAATGATGGCTGACGCATTTCACATACGTATTCCAAATTGATCCTATATCAGACGTCAATTTGGCCAGTGGATCCAGTCAACCATTTGTACACTTTCCCCTAAATTAGTGTGCTATTTGATCGTTCCGTCCAAGTCAACCGGGTTCACCCTTTCCCGCCACTTTTGCTAAGTCTGAGAACACTTCAACGCATATTACAAAGCCTGTCTAGTGACATTAACCCATATACATTATGTAGACATTTCTGCCTCATTATTTTAGCAAAGCAATTTTGTGAGGTTTTTTGACGGCATGCATGTCTCGTCGAAAAAGAAAATATGGCACGCTATGACTATGACATGTTACGTCCCTGAACGAAGTTATCGTTCTACCAGGTTCTATATTCGTACACGCACAAGCACAACTGTACGAATACATGTACACTCCAAGAATGCGAAGAAATCATGGGTTGATGGTGTCTTATACGTGTGGATCGAGGAGTGGTTTCCATTGAAACTATAGCCCTATGTGCGGTCTTTCCTCCATCATAAAACTAAAACCGTCGATGATCGTGATATGGCTTAGCAACCGAAACGACGATAATTCCACATTAACGCATTGGCAGATATAATTCGGACCCTCGCCTCAACTAAATTTCAAATAAGGCATTCATAGCTATGGCAAGCCGTTTTCACATTTTCGATTGATTTGGACTTAAGTCCAAATAATTGGACTTAAGTCCAAATAATTGGACTTAAGTCCAAATAGCGAATTGGACTTAAGTCCAAATACCACATAATTGTGAATTCGGCGAGGAATTGTACTTAAGTCCAAATGAATTACACTTAAGTCCAAATACTGATATTTTCATCTATTTGGACTTAAGTCCAATTCCTCGCTGAATTCACAATTATGTGGTATTTGGACTTAAGTACAATTCATTTGGACTTAAGTCCAATTCATCTGTAAAAGAAACACCCCCATCAGATATTAAGCAGGTCTGGTTTTGCTCATAGGGCGGAGTTGTGGGAAAATGGCCGTTTACATGTGGGTCTAATTCTTGTTGATCTTGTTAATTGTTACCTTTTTCAACATATATAATGAATCAGCTCGATGTGGACGAGATCATATCAACAATAGCCCGTGTTGTAAGAAGTTCGGAACGATTTTTAACATATGATGATGTCTGTCTGTCAAAACATTACATCGACTGAGTTGACATCGTTTGAGGTGGCCTCACTGACCAGGCTTCACTGATCAGTCAAAGCATTCTTTGATGTCTGCATTTTATTAGTATGGTGGGTAAATGTCCGGTGGGTAATTGTCCGGGTGGGGAAATGTCCGTATACCGATAATAATGTTACCAGAGTCCGACCAGGTAGATAAAATACCACCCCTTGCTCTTTATAATTTTAACCTGATAAAAAAGTTACAACTTATGTACAGGGTCCACACTCGATCGAGGCTGCATGCACTAATGGAATTATGACTGCTAATTTGTTTATATATTTGACCAAATTTATAGAAATAGTGGGCTAAAGCGTATGTTAACACTGAGTCTGAGAAATATATAATGTAAATTATTTTTGCAATTTCCTTCTGATCAAGCCAATTGATGCAAAGAAGTCTCTGTAGAATAGATTGACAAAGTTAACTGAGGCTGTGCTTCACGCAGTCATTACAATAGCAATAGAAGAGGAGTCACTCTAATCTATTGTTTTGGCATAATTCGACTTTCGAGTACACCCTTATTACATTGAGTTTGAAAACCGAGCAAATTATACAAATAAGACACTTAGTAAATGCAATAAACGAAACTGCGTGTAGCATACACTACATGCTGTCAAATAACAATTGAATCAAGTCGTGAATTAATTTTCATTCATGCATGCATTTAGCATTTATTAAGATCCAATTCGGATTCGAAACATTTTCAATCTCGGCATGCCGAAAACAAGCCACGTGGCAAAGGGGACGTACGGAGTCAAGCTGTACGCTCATGCTATGATTTGTAAGTCCCGCGTAGCATAGGGGACTGAACTCTGTCTTGCAGTTTGGTACGGAGTTAGTCTTGATTGACAGCCGTCTTGTGTATGCTTGGAGTCAGGAATGCCCTGGTTAGTACGGAGTTTGACTGTCATTCAAAACTTGCAGGAATATACCATTACAAAGAAGGGGACTATCGTTTCAAACCAGATGAATTAGACTTAAGTCCAAATGAATTGGACTTAAGTCCAAATCAATTCACTAATTGGACTTAAGTCCAATTCATTTGGACTTAAGTCCAAATCATTTGGACTTAAGTCCAAATCAATTCGCTAATTGGACTTAAGTCCAATTCATTTGGACTTAAGTCCAATTCATTGGACTTAAGTCCAAATCATTGGACTTAAGTTCAAATCAATCAAAAATGTGAAAACGGCTTGCCATACATAGCAAGACACAAAATTATCAAATTGCTCAAATTATACGCCTTGTCACTAACTCGGGGCCATGCATATTGGATTCACCAGGTCCAGTTCCGCGGTTTTAGTGCTGCAAGTCAAAGTTTCGGAGTAGCGTTCCATATATGGAAGTCATGAATAATTCAAAAGCTCCATATATGGAAATGCTACTCCAAAACTTTGATCAGTAGCACTAAAACCACAGAACCGTGGCTGGATCTCGATTCTCCGAAACCACGGAACGGATCTGGATGAATCCAATACGGCCGCAAACCCAGTGATCTCGCCTAGCTATTCTCGTAGTCGTTCCAGTTTGAAAGGATTGTCGGGGGGATGATAGCAAATCTGAAACAGCAGAAATAACATTCAATGAGTATTTAATGATGATAATATTCGTGTGATGGCAATGACATTAATATGCTGTGATATGAAGTACATGAAATATATATCATAAACAACACTGAAAGCAATTAATAGGAATCAGGTAACGGATTGTGGGCAATATATGACATATATAAGTCCTTTCTCACGCTTGCATATTATGGTAATCATGGTGGGTATAAAGGGCGAGTTCTTCGTACTGATTGTTCAGAAAATACATGTAGGTACGTGTAATCAGACATATAGTTGCAATATTCGATGCATGTATATAATTATGTCAGAATATTTATATATTGTTGCACGTAAGTCTAAAAATAAACACTCTAAAGCATTCATGCATTCATTCAATACTACTGTACACATGTATAAATTATGCGGTAGAACGGCATGTTAACCGTGAATTTGTTATTTTTATTGCAAACGCTAATTTATATCCATGTGGGTATCCTGGGCCCTATAAATATGGCGTGTCTCTATTGTCAGCTTTGAAACACGTACCAGATCATTGGAAATTTGACACGAAAAGCTTTACTTGCCTTCCATATGCATTAATGCAGACGCGCAATTAGCTCACTGTTTTAATTCAGCATCGCACGCATTGTGACTTCTGGGGTCTTTTACACCCACGCATGTGGACGAAGTTACAGGACGTGGATCGATAACCAATAATATCAGGAAACGATTTAGGATAAACACAAAAGATTAGCCATGCACTTAAAACAAATTTACAGTAACATTTAGTTTGACACCGTTGATGCACGAAAATGACTCACGCAATGACGCCACATGTAAAGACGGTCGGGACAACAATTTTCACCCAGCATGCACTACCTTATTGTGACGACTGTCTGAGATATTAATCCATATATAGAATATACTATATAGTCTATTATATATTTTGGAACTTCTGTCTGTATATATGTATACGTGTATGTATGTATGTGTGTTATAGACTTGAAAACAGCTCGACCGATCCGACTCAAATTTGGTACGTAGGCTTACTTTGATCCCGGGAACAATATGGGCGGCTCCAATTTCACGTGCGACCGTGTCATCGACCTTGACCTCGTTCATATACGCTCATATAGGCATGTTTCTGGACCGATCGAACAATAGTTTCTTTCTTTCTCCTAATACTTTTCAACGCTGTTCGCTGTATATTCTGCCCAGATGGAGGCAATCACAAAGAAATCCCTAAATAGTCCGGGCGAAGTGGGGCATATCAGCTAGTATATGTGACCCGCCATATCAAATCCAGTCGGAAGTCGGGATTTTTTTACCCTGTGCCAATGCATTCTCTTATATATGCGAGTCGGCCATAGGTCGCCTCGCATATATAAGAGAATGCATTGGCCTAACAATTTTTTATCATTTTGTTTTTAAATAAATGTTTCTTACAATTTTTAGGACATAAAATAAAAAACATCCATTACCCTGCAGGGAGCCCCACACATATATAGAAGCATATAGAAGAGTGTCGTCTGCTCAAGTTTGTCTGGGGCTCTGTATGGGTGAAATTATAAAATTGTTAAAGAATACAAAAAAAATTATTAAAATTGTAAAAAATTGTTAGGCCAATGCATTCTTTTATATATGCGAGGCGACCTATGGTCGACTCGCATATATAAGAGAATGCATTGGCACAGGGTAAAAAAATCCCGACTTCCGACTGGATTTGATATGGCGGGTCACATATAATGTAGAGATTCCGCTTATAGATACACTGAGGCTTGTAGCTCGTGCGTATTGGTATCAAACTGCAATTTTCGGAAGATGACTGATCATATATACATTGTTCATTCTAATTAGGATATATGTCAGAGTTGGTTATACTAGAATCGACGATGATGACTGAGTTAGCTATACACTGCTCCTTCGAATTTGTAACAATGCAGTTATTACTAAACATATTGCCTTTAAACTTCTACATGCAGTCGAGTTAAAGTCTGGTCGATAAACTCAAATTATAGGGTCAATTAACCTAGAAAAAATTTGGACTAAGTTCGTTTTAATTCCATTTTGATGAGGAATGTATCCTCTGTAACATATCTAAATTCCGAATAACAAATATATCATAAATAACATAAAATAACCATAAAATACACTCAAACAATGCTTAGTCGTAAACCATATCGGTAGAATGTCTGTCCCAAAATGGACAAGATCGAATGAAATTTACAATTTGTGGAAAATTGAATAGCTACTCCTAAATGAGTGAACATGTTCCAGAATAATGCGAGAAAAAATGCTTTCAGAGTGTATAATGGAATCTCTAATGTATCTCGCACGAGAGCAAGCGACGCAGGGTCTCATACAACGGTTAAACCTGGACTTTTTGGGCACCAGAAACCGAAAAAATAACGAAGTTATATCTGTACTGTTTATCTTGAAATAGATGTGATTTAATAGGGATGTATTTATTGATTATGTGACCTTTTCTAGAAGCAGAAATATATGCAGTCTCACGAATGTGACCGATCACCATTTATTTTGTATATCTACAACATCAAATCTGTCAAAATTCATTACTATAGAACAGTTTGAGAGCTATTCGGTGAGTACTGGGTAAAATGTGTAGATCTTATTGTCCGTGTCTTAAGATAGAATTCATAGTTGCCTCCGGTCAACATTACTGATGGAACACGAATATTTCGCTGTTATTACAATAATGCATGGTGGTATACTGTGAACGAATATTTATCAAAAATACAAAGGAGTACCATATAGTATCTTCAATAAATTCTCAACTGAACCAAAATTGGCTGCATACTCTGTGGCAGAGACTGTCTTTACACCTCGAAATTATATTTTCTCATATTCACTAAGGCCACATATATGGGAAACGTACTACGTTTTCTGCAACCGTATCACCGCGTTTACCCCTTCACCCAAATGGTACACATATATCTGCTGCACACAAAACCATAATTAGCAACATTGAGTGAATGGTCAACGCAGAAATAATAGCTTTAGAAAACAATGATGACCTAATATTTAGCCCAAATACGTGGGTGGCAATGGTTAGATATTTTCAAACAACAAGATACCGAAAACTGATATTGTGCATTGCGTGCATGTCAGCATAATTATTCCTGTTGTAAAGTGCCGATTGAAGTAATTTGAACAAAATTGTCTACTAAGAAACCGGTTTTGTAGCAGCATGCAAACTAGTCTTAAATAAAATGTACGATGTACCGTCTCTTCGATCTGGTAAGATGGGGTGCTAATCTATTGAAGAGATGAGTGTTTCTTTATGTATACAGTATAATCAGCATTACGACACACGTGTATATGGTTTATTATCACGATGTGTTGAATATTCCGAAAATATACCTAGTATTTACACTATAAGGGTGCGCACTACAGTTTCCGCGTTACATTCAATAATTAATCATCATTCCAAATGAAACAACTACACACTGTGTGGCGAAACAGTACTTCGTGTGTTGCATGCCCGAAATTATTTTTTTTTTTGGCTCGACTGTTGGATGCATTCCAAGCAGAAAACCCGAACTTTAAAGACGTAAATCATTGGGTTTAACTTGTCTTTCAGTGACCGATAAATCCTTCAATTGGATCTGTTCAATGATGTGTGTACCTTTAAAGATACTTAGCAACATACTTGTTAATTTCCAACACGTATTTTCACTTCTAGATGGTTATCCATTATGTTGCTTTCGCCGTAGCATGGCTTGGCGTTGCGGCCATTTTGACAGCCAGTTCATAGCCGCGATTCCAAGGCAGGAAAATTGGCATTTTAAAAATCTCTGTGAACAAGATTTCCCGAAGCGGACTTTAACGGATTTTGGATGTGTTATTTTGGATATGTTACAGAGAATTATATTCCTCGTCAAAATGGAATAAAAACCAACTTAGTCCAATTTGTGTCTCGGTAAACCTTTTATCGGCCAGACTATTATCCCATCTGTAACCACACGGTATTATCCTGGGAGAGTGCATGTTGTTCGAAAATGGTGTAACGTACGATAGACGTTCCCTATAATTGCAAAATTTATATATATAACATTCATGTGCGTGCTCTCGTATAATATTCATTATCGGTATGATATACATGCTGTCATTTACAAGTTACAAGCTCACGAAGCTAGAAGCCGAAACTATCCTGTGTTTCGTCATAGCTATACTGTGGCCATAGAGGTTCATCAAATTGCACCTTTCGCATAATGAGCCACAACTGATAAGAAATACGAATGGGGTACTTTATGATAAAATACATTGCACTGAGTTTCCGATGATGATTCAATAAAATGTTCTGGTATTGATACCGACATTTTAATCGGCGGTATTGGAACGTGCATTGGCGCCAAGCTTGACGGAATATTTTGAAGAACGGACGGAAAATTAATTGGAAACCTGGCAAGATTCTGCTGTTGGTGCACGATTTGTGTTCTTTCTATCCGGCTGTGGTCGTTTTTTAATGATTACGGCTTCGATAAGCCAATCATGGGCACGTGATCTTTGCATGCAACCATCGGCCAACCATTGACTATGACTATAAAGTACAAAATAATCACGACAAACAGAACAATATCACATAATTACTGCGGGTGGCAAGATCGAGTATGAACGACATTATTTTATCACAAACGAACTTGTAGTCGTCAATTCAGCGAATAGATTTTTGGACAGTCAGGAAAATTTACGACTACTATTACAGTAATGCCCAAAGTAATTGACCACTTAAAGGCACGTGCGGCCTTGGCGGTGGGTATCCTGTGAAAATATATTCACCCGTCAAAAACCGCCACAAACAGAAAGAACATCAAAATGTAGATAGACTTTGTCCGTATACAAATAAGAAATATCGCATAAACAGTATGTTATGGTCATATGTTTGACCATTGTTATGTAAACAAAAGCATAAAAAGTTACTTTTTTCTGGTGTTTGTTTATATTATGATAGTAAACATAAAGAGCGTTCTTTGTTGGTGAATACCTGATATGGAACTAATAAAGAGCGTTTATGCCATTTGTGTGTGATTAGCCAGTAGCATTGTGCTGTCTTCTGTTACACAATCAGGTTCTTGCTTAGGTAAAATATAGTAGGTCTTTATGATAACATGCTGTTTACGCGATGGTCATGGTATATATGAACGGAACCATATGCGTTTTAATGTTTTTCTGTTTACGGTGTTTGGAACAAATATGAATATTTTCGACAATTAAGGCCGCACGTGCCTTTAACCACAGCAGAATTATGGGTAATTTTTCAGGATTTAGTCGGAAATATGGCTTGTTGCCATTCATCGGAAAGCTCTCGACGAGAGCCTTCCGATGAATGGCAACAAGCCATATTTCCGACTAAATCCTGAAAAATTACCCATAATTCTGCTGTGGTTAAGTGGTCAATTACTTTGGGCATTACTGTAGCTGTTCGTAATTGCAGTTTCCACTAGTTCATTGTGCGAAATATTTATGTACATGTAACTGAGAAACGTCGTCGTTGTTGGAGGCCAAATTCACAGTTTAATAAGAGTTGTATACTGAAGAGTAATTAAATTAGGCTGAAGAGCAGTTCAATTGCACTTAAGTGCACCTCAATTGCACGGAAGCGCAACTCAATTGCGCTGAGTTTCTATTATCTATTCGCGCAGTTGGCCTGCATAGGCTCTATATACGGCACACAATCGAGGTGCCTGTATATGAGTGTATTGCACCAATTATAACGACAGGCTGACGGACTCGCGGGCTCCTGTTGTTGGGACAGGATGGGAACTAGGTCTACTCCAGGGTGTGGACACATACACACTATGAATAATCGACAAGCACATGCATATACAGATACACAAAGGCCACCGGGGCCTAGCTTAAACGTGGCACAAACAAGAAACGCAACCAAAGATGAACACACATAAAACGAGTCGGGCTCAGATACTACTGTAATAGGGATGCTCACAATCAACAAACACGTGTAGTTGGTGTATACTCGTAACATTATCAGGAAAACATTTTTCCAAAGTCCATACATGGTTGCAATTCTCCAATGCGAAAATATATATGTCGAATGTATTTAATCTGAATTTATGAAAATCTGATACAGCCCAATACGCCTAGTCGCTGAGTCGCGACCATATTGGATCCATCCAGCCCCATTCCATTTTTTAGCTCTAAAGGTTAACGTTCTGGAAGAGCATTCCATATATGGAATTCATGAACACAAACGAACCGGGGCTGAATGGATCCAATATGGCCGCGACAAGGCGTATATATACGCCAAGATACCGATAATTCAGATGTCAAACATTCCGACTATCCGCCACTGATGATTGCAATGTTCTAATAGAGTAAATCACCGAAAGGGTAAGCCCATATACTGGAGGTTTAAAACGCGTATATATATATGCAAATTATAAAGCGCGAACGCGGAATGTCGTGTTCAGTATTATGAGATACAAGAAACGATCCAAGTATTTAGAGATCATACATTAATTTATTTTGGTTGCCCCACTCTGCAACTCCATAGCCAGATGGTTCAATATATATCAGCAATTTCAGACTAAATTACACGTTTCTGCTTATCTAGTAAGTCAAACAATTTCAATGAATTTTCTCTGTGTTAGATTGATATTCCAAAGAGAGTACTTGTATGCAGTTCCAATCCCATAATTGTATACTGAGCCTATCGTCAAACAAAATAAAATGTAGAGGTATAATGCAAACTTCAAAGAGCAAACAATACATGCAAACATGTGTCATCATACTTCGGTGCACAGTCCGTTCCCTGATTCTGTTGATGATGTGTCTTGTGATGACGTCAGTGAATAATTGGCAGAGTCACGGCGGCCATCTTGTTTAACTATATCGAGCCTCTGCTTCTGCAAAAGCAGAGGTTTTGAATCATCTGAGGACGGTGGGGTCGGGTCCTTGTCGTGTCCTAAGAAAGTGGAGAAAGGTTTCGGTAGTTGTTTAGGGGGAGGAGGCACCCCGTTGGTGCTAGCACCGCTGTCTGAGTGGATACCACTGTCTTTGCTCTCGAGGAGCGAGAATTTTGGAGTCCGATAATTTGCACGGTACTCGCTGTATGTCCGCAAAGGCGTCACGCCAATGTCAAGTTTATTTGGTCTGTCGCAGTAGCTCAAACTCCGCGGAGTATTATTGTTCCGTTGAGTATACGAGTTGAAAATACTGACCGGTTCCGAAGCACTATTTTCAATGGCATCAGCGTTTGCCGCTTCACTGATTTCGGCGAAATATTTTTCGCATTTATTGCGCACATCCTCTGTATAGTTCTCCTTCGGATGCTCCGCAATAGATTGCGATGCTACATTTGCACTCGGGATTGGCGAGCTTCTCATGATGCATTCCCCGCTTCCATTGAGATGGTCACCACACACACGTTTAAGTTCAGTTTCCTCGTTCGTAGGTGTCAGCGGACTTAAAACAGGATTGTCGTAATTGATATTTTTCTCGATAGAAGCACATGTCCTGATTTGAGTATCGAAAGTCACTCTCGGAGTGGTTGCGCGTTTAGTACGGGGTTTACCGTGACTGGTTCGCTTAGGCAACAAGGGGCGTGGTTCGTAATCATCCAATGAACTTTCAGTATTCGCGGGACTAGCACAACTACTCCTATTCGAATGTGGCATGTGAAGTCTATCATAATATTCAGAGCTATCTGAACTTCCTAACGGAATCGGACGGTGTCGCTTCCCACTTCCCACAGAACTGCAGTCGTCGCCATCGTATGCCTGATTGTGCACTAACTGACTCCCATTAACCATAAATATCGGTCTACCAAGAGGTATATAATCCAAGATCCTGAATCTCCACTGTTGTTTGATTGTCAGAAATACCCAGAGGATTAACCAATACACCATGTAGAATATATCAATGATCACACATGTCAACAAAAAGTTGTCTTTTGTCGAACGGTATATCCGAACGAAATCGAAGATAACTGGACCTTTGAGAGCCGCCATTATTATCAGACACAACATGGCAACGGTATGTGGGACGTAGCCATTACAGCCGCCATTTTTGCCGAGAACTGTTTGTTTCACGTATGTTTGTGGTTGATGTTTCCGGTTGACTATTTTATATTTCTCGTTGAAGTAGAAACACCCGTATTCGAACACGGTCATTGTTGAGAACAGAAGAATAGCACCACTGACAATGTACAGTACAACAACAGAAGAGGCACCGAATGTCAAGGTAATTCCTTTGTAGATTTTGTAGTTATAACACACCTTATACAACATGGCGAATGCATTGAATCCGAAGATGGACTCGATTGTCAACAGGACCAGTTGGATTGAGAAGACCATTCCGATTGCTTTGTTTGTGTACCAGAACACCGCTGCATATCGAACAGAGTAGGCCACGAGGGCCGCAGCGAAGTTTAAGAACGCTATATCGACGACAGAGTGATCTTCATGTCGCCACTTCAGTAACCTTGACCTGAATACTGTTGAGTTGAAGTGTGTAGTTGCATTGTGGAACCGTGCCAAAGTGTCACTCTGAATCACTCGATCGCCTTTGAAGATAAAGTCAAGGTTTGTCGTCCAGCTGTAACCTGGAAGAGAAAAGGAATCGTAGGCTTTAACACTTTCATTATTTTAATCGATTATCTCACTTGGGTTATAAAAGTATACATTGGAATCACATGGGCTTGTAACGCGCTCCACCCCCACCACAATGCCCGTGTGCATCGACCCTATGTTCGAGTCTGCTTCACATATTTGTGAGTCTCGTGTATACTAGTCGTGTCTTGAATAATCCAGCAAATGTGGTCCCGCGAGTCGTTCTATCACAATATACGTGTTGCTATACGGACAAACACGACCATTTTCAATTTTTCGGCGGCCGTCTTAGCAGCCATCTTGTATTTAGTGGACTAGAATTCACTTCGTTAACAGGAATAACAACGTTTTATGGCTTATCGTAAACAAGCTGCCAGTGTATATAAACAATTGTGATTTTTAGGGAATAGCATATTGTTTTTCCGGGGAATTTGATGTATGTATCCAGGTACAATGTTTGTTTTGGCACTTATCTGAATTTTGATTACTTTCATCTCAGAAACAAATATGTGTCAAATATGATGTTTGTATCACAAAATGAACAATTTCCCAAAATGTATGCACGAGGCCGCTGTACTATAATGGCCATCTGTTTTTATTGATGTAAATTTCAATGGCAAATATATACATGGCGGCCATTTTGATAATCCAAGATGGTCTCCAGTGAGCGACGTTGAGTTGCTCATTAAGTGAAAATGTTACAAGCTAGTGCTGCTAGTCCACCCAAACTCATTCAGTGATCCATTTTCAATTGATAATTATCATGTATGTGGGTATATACATGTATGTCTATAGGTTACTTTCAATCAATGGAAAACTAGATGAATATAATATTTTGGCCGGCCATTTAGAAAAACCCAAGATGGCCGTCAGCCTGAGGGGGAGTCGTAAAACAAAAGTAAACGTGGATTTTCAAACTCAGTTATACCCTTTCTAAAAATAAATATCGATTTCCTAATCCACACAAAAAAAACTGCACTTTGATTCAATTACATAAGGAACCAAACTATAATATGACGTAAAGCAGGCTCCTGTGTGGACAGTGTGGACAGTGCGGGGGTGGAGCAGCCGTGGCATAGAACGTTCTATCAATCGCTTGGACCGAGGCGATGGAAGCGATAGATATATAGAGGGTAATACGATAGTATTTTTCTCTCCCACTTCGGGTTTATAGCCGATATAAACATTGCCACTTCCGACTGAAAAATTAATGTCTAAGTTTTCTAACAATATGTAGTTAATTGTAGAACAGAATTATCAGTGCGGGGTTTGGTTGAATACCATGATTATCTCAATCGTGGCTACAAGTAAATACACAATTTCGACAGGCGCCTGGGGAAAATTACTAAAATACCAATATAGACTATACCAGTGTATAGTCTATATTGGTATTTTAGTAATTTTCCCCAGGCGTCTGCGATAATTTCCAATCGTGCATGGAAGTTCTGCATTCAACCAATACCCGTAGGTATTCTCTATGATATGATATAAGTGGATACTGCATACTGAATTCCTATCCAGTGGTTGGTAGGTAATGTTCAGATAATAAATTGAGAAATGTTCAGATAATAAATTGAGAGATGTTCAGATAATAAATTGAGCAAAACATATTATCTGCAGAACACGTGTGTACCAATGTAACTAATCGTCAGCGACTATTCAATCACCATAGGGCTAGAGTTGGATGGGTTGCATTGATTTTGTGGTCTATATATATGAGTTTGTTCGGTTCTAGTTCATATGGAATATGTTACAGGTTGGTTTGGTTTATATGGGTTTATATTGGTTTATATGGGTTTATATGGGTTTATATTGGTTTATATTGGTTTATATTGGTTTATATGGGTCTATATTGGTTTATATGGGTTTATATGGGTATATGGGTTTATATGGGTATATGGGTTTATATGGGTTTATCGCTATGCCATATCACGACGTTGTCAGTTTTACGAGCGGAGAAAAGATTGTGCGTATAGGGTTAGTTTCACATGGAAATTACTCCACTGCGCGTAGAAATCACAAATCTCCGGAAAACAACTGACAAACTTGCCCAGATACACGACCAGGTTACTTTCTCTGTCCACGAGGATCACAACTCTTGGCTTATCGGGATTCGAACCAGCTGCGTCATCGATGGGCGGATTCTGTTGGCATAATACACCATGCATCTTACCAACTGAGCCACCGTGGGCCCATGGTGTTATACAGTAAAGGGATGCAGCAGTCGTATTCCCACTATGGTGCGTTAATGAAGGCTGATAACTCTAATTTGCACAGGGGCACCGGAAGAGGGGGGCAGAGGGGGCAGCTGACCCCCCCCCCCTGCCCTTGACCAAGGGGAGCGAGCGGGGGCAGGACTTGCCCTTTTTCTGGAGACAGAAAATGCTTTTTGTGTGTTTAATCTCGTATTTTTATAGCAAAATGTGACTTTTTTGGTCCAAATACCACCAATTTCACAAGGAATATTAATTTTTTGTCAATTTTATCACAAAACGGCCATAAACACAGACAAATACCATTAAAATAGGGATTTTTGCCACAATGAATTTATGGTTATTTTCCCGAGTTTGCGGAGAAAATGCCCTTTTTGCGGAAAAGTGCCCTTTTTGTGGGCTCTGCCCCCCCCCCTGCCCTTGGATGCTTCCGGTGCCCCTGAATTTGCACATACATTTACGACATTATGTACTCTTTGATTAAAGTGATGTGAAACGCTCCGGTAGGGTGATCAAATAGAAATGGAGAATAATCTTATTCAAGGTAGTAATTTTTACAAATATTATAACCATATTGACAACACACACCATCATTGTTATATATTAATTAAATGCAGTCACTCTCGATGGCGAAATCGTGTTCGTTAGTTTATCGCCGATAGATGCGTCCCGAATCGAGTAGTAAATATTTTCAATTGAGCGTAGTTCTCGCGATGTTTTCTGTGGAGTAGTACGGTCGATTTGCTTCAGATTTTCGGCGATGTTAGTAGAATGCTACATTGCGTCAGTTGGCATAGCGCCTGGTTACTAACTGATCAGTTTCACGCACCCAAACAAGTACATAATATGTCTTTAAACGAAGACAATTATTTCAAGACACCTTCACATACTCTCTCTGGAAATATGAAGTGAAACTCACAAAATTCATACATTGTCAGCTTCATTGAAAACAATCATATTATATCGGAATCTCTCGGCTGCTCTGCAACATTTTGTATGATTGATAGAGTGACTCCCCTTCAACTGTAATTAACATTTGACTTGTTTGCTCGTTAATTTAAAGGACTTCGATTGATAGAGTGACACCCCTTCAACTGTAATTAACATTTGACTTGTTTGCTCGTTAATTTAAAGGACTTCGCACAGTGCTTCGCTTTAATATATTTCAATATGTTATTTTGCAACTAGTTATACTTTATAAAAACAGTTGTAACGATGTTCCACAACTGGCTTTACCATGATTATATGTGTCGACTCGTGTACAAATAAGTACAACGACCTGGTTATGTATATAACGACACGGTGCGCTAAACTCGTCATAACGAATCAGATTGTCTCGCTAATGTATTCTAGAAATCCGTTAAAATGTCAAAGCATGTTTTTTTTAAAGATATACCTGACACGTGATGAAACTGTGAATGTTCTATATTCAGCGTAGAACCGCCACCTCCTCTTTTGTTACTAACTTGTTTAAACAAATTAGTAATTTGTTTAAACAAGTTAACTAACTTTTTTATACAAGTTAGCTAACTTGTGTACAAGTACAAGTAACTTGTTTAAACAAGTTAACTAACTTGTGTAAACAAGTTACCAACTTGTTTGAACAAGTTAGCTAACTTGATTACACAAGTTACTAAATTGTTTAAACAAGTTAGCTAACTTGTTTAAACAAGTTAAATAACTTGTGTAAAACACGTTACTAACTTGTTTAAACAAGTTACTATGTTGTTTAAACAAGTTAACTAACTTGTTTAAACAAGTTACTAAATTGTTAAACAAGTTAGCTAACTTGTTCAAACAAGTTAGCTAACTTGTGTAAACATGTTACTAACTTGTTTAAACAAGTTAGTAACAGAAGATGAGGTGTTGGCTATACTTGTGTAACTAACTTGTGTAAACAAGTTAGCTAACTTGTGTAAACATGTTACCAACTTGTTTAAACAAGTTAGTAACAGAAGATGAGGTGGTGGCTCTACTTGTGTAACTAACTTGTGTAAACAAGTTAGCATCTGACCAATCACGGATAGCCATTTTCTACGACAGTGTAGTACGGCAGCGTAGATCCACCACCTCATCTTTTGTTACTAACTTGTTTAAACAAGTTACTAATTTGTTTAAACAAGTTAACTAACTTGTTTAAACAAGTTGGCTAACTTGTGTACACAATTTATTAACTTGTTTAAACAGGTTACCTAACTTGTTTAAACAAGTTTATAACAAAAGAGGAGGTGGCGGTTCTACACTGCCGTAGAAAATGGCTATCCGTGATTGGCCAGATGCTAACTTGTTTACACAAGTTAGTTAACTTGTTTAAACAAGTTAGTGACTTGTTTAAACAAGTTAGTAACAAAAGAGGAGGTGGCGGTTCTACACTGCCGTAAATTATACTTTATAAACCCGTAGACCTTGAACGAACTTAAGATACATGTAGCATTTGTTTTGGGATAAATCCAATATTATATTCACTTTATTCATTATGATTGGAACCGGGCCTTTTCCCTACCTACAAACCATATATATATATAAAATAATTGTGTGTGCAACAAGAGCATACGAATGTATTGCCGGTGGTGGTATATATAGATTGTTGGGGATATATTATTCTCGCAACGAAGCTATATTGAATTTTAACATTTGTTTTTTTTTTGGTCTGCAAATTTAGTCAAGATGCGCTAGATTATCTCATTTGTTGTGTCGTACGTGTAGCAACGTTGCAATGGAAACATATGGTATATCCCAGATGAGCGAGACCCATTTATCAAGAAACTCAAGAAATCATTCCGAGTAGGACCAATTATTCCCAAAGCGAAGAATAATAAAACCTCATCTACACCTGGTCGCACTCGTACTTAGGGACGCATTATTACTTACAATGTATACCCATACCCATGATAACCATCATGAACACCTAGAGCGGCTTTCATCGGCCTGTCGTTATACACTTTACTACAAACTGCTTCTGCAGTTCCTAATTATCTTCAGCAATTCATCTTCCTATATACGTGTATAATGGCAGCAAAATCAGTTCTTTGATCTAAGCGAGTTGAGTAGAAACATATTGCCAGTGGAAATCTGCCAGTGCATTCTGATGCAAAAGATATATTCCAAGAATAGGACAAATGCATCGCATTAACGTGAAAAACGACTCGGAGTATACACATGGTAAGACGCGTATACGAGTTAATCAATGAAAAAGATATTCATTTTGAAACATATGACTGCGTAAGAATCTACAATAAATGGGAAATCCCATGAAGTGGAATGAGAACCAAGATTGTAACATTGGCGTTACAAACAATGATGGCATAAATCATGCGTACATGCGGGAGAAAGCTGGCGCTTTTCACACGGAATCCATGCTGGCATATATTGTACGGACGATAGTTCGAGGAGATGAAATTTGGCTCTGCGCCTATGCCAGTATTGCGTATATACCCAGACCGGAAACGTTCATAACGACATAAAATAACCTTTATATAGTTATGTCCATATGATACTGTAGATTTATCGAACATTAATGATTCCAGAAACTCTGAAAGAGAGAGAGAAAAAAAACGAAAAAAAAATGAAATTTAAGCATCATGTATCTTTTAAATTACGAAGACAATGGTCATACATGTAATTCAATATTTCCCACATAACAAAGGTGTATAAAATAATACGTCCGAGATAAAACCATTAATTTCAAAAATATTACGATGAAATGTATGATAATAGCCAGGTTCAGACGCAAGTAACTAACTTGTAACGTGTCTTGCTATTGCCAACCTCTATAACAATACCACAATAACACACGTTGCAAGTTAGACGTACGAACCTGGTAAAATCTAAAATCTTGGTGAAAACACGGTGTGTGGCTTTAAATTAGTTGTGATATTTTATTATTATTCTACTCGACTAAATGGCGGGGCGTCTTGAGTGACAAATAAATTTTGTATCTCATGGGCAATTGATTAAGAAAGCAAACATGTCAGACCAGAGAATACGCGCAAATAACGTATATAATCTAACGCGGCTCATGGAACTGGGAAGCGGCGATTCAAGGAGATAATCAACTGGTTCACCCGCCGATTGCCTCAATAGCCCTGTGGGAATCAGAAATCACGAGATGTTAGAAATAACAGATTGATCAGCTGGGAGAATCAACAATTTACTGCGAACTCATTAGTTTTCTTATTCCAAACAATAACAGTAGCCCCTTAACCAGATTTATTAGCCAACAAAAGCACGGCGAAACCTTCGGGGCTTTATTCCCTGAAACCATTATAACACGGCTTGTTTTTATTCGCAAAAGAATTCGAGGTAGATTGAGTACAACACGACCGTGATAGTAAACACGTGCGAAAGAAATGTGGAAAGAGTCAGTTAAAGACATACTATGTACTTGATCGAGTGCGTGAAACTGATAAGTTAGTAATTCTGGCGCTATATGCCAATTGGAGGAATGTAACATTCTACTAACATCGCCGAAAATATAAACCAAATCGATCGTATCACTCCATTGAAAACATCGTCTGGACAGCGCTCAATTATAAATATTTACAACTCAATTCGGGACGCATCTATCGGCGATAAACTAACGAAAACGATATCTCCATCGAGAGTCATTGCATTTAATTATGATATATGAATGACTGTGTGCGTTGTCTATTTGAATATAATATTTCAAAAATTACTACTTTGAACAAGATTATTCTCCATTTATATTTGATCATCCTACCGGGGTGTTTCACATCACTTTAAGGTGGCAAATATAGATGGCTTGTTTCAGCGTGGATAGCCATGAAATTAATTTTTTTTTAGATCTTCTTTAAAGGTACACAAGGCACTCGCAGTGGGTAAATGTGAACAGTCAAAGAGGTTTGTAGAACATCATCACCAAGAAGAACATGGCAAATAAATAGATTTTGTCCTAATATTCAATATTGATAGCTCTCCAGTATCGAAATGTCACGTGTTGAAACCATTGTTATGTAAACAAAACTGTTACAGTGATTTTTCAACAAACTTATTTTAGTCAGTCCTTTTCCAATATTTACCGTCATGTTTTGAATAAACTTTGGTATCATATTGGTCTTTTTGTCGGTATTCCACTGTAACAGTAATGTTTATGTAATAATGAATGGTTTTGACATCGAATTCTCATTATTGGAGAGTTATTAATAATGAAAATAAGAATTCTATTTTTTCTTGTACTTGTTGGTGATAGGTGTCTTACGGACTCATGTTATTTCACATGAGCCAATTCTAAGTCCCTTTAAACAAAGCTACATCTTCCAGCTATATATAGGGCCAAAATTAAAAAAAATATGTTGCCCCCTGACCCTAAATAAACATCACTACTCAAAATGTTGTGTTTGCTTCCCAGAGAATGTTTATTTTCAATCTGGATGACAAACACAGATTTTTAATTCCAACAGTTATTAGACCTAGCCAGTCCAGTGATTACTTGTAACTGAAAATAAACTTACCTAACTACCTACTCATTTGGGTGGGGTCAGGTAGTGTCAGGGGAAACAAAGATATTTTTTTTAAGTGGCCTCGAGAATTCAATGGAAACCTTAAGAACTTATTTAGTGAAAGCATTGTTTTTTCTCAGAAAATATACAATTTGTATAATTTGGCACACTTAATCAAGAACGGAACTTTCTGGTTTTCAAGGCAAGTTTCCTACCAAATTGAATATCTTTGAGGTAATGAATAATTGAGTGTATCACATGTAGATAACTCTATAATTGTTCAGTGTTTCGTGGTTTTCTTTTAGAACAGGATTCAACTGTAGATTTCACTATAAGTTAGTTGATAAATTATTACTCAAAAATTATACACTGCCCTTTGAAATTCAAAAGTACATATAGCTCAGAACTCTTATATTTATAAATATATGTTATCTTATCAGTGCAAATTGGCGACATTAGACTTATTGTATTTCCATACAATGAAGAACTGAACATTGTGCGAATGTGGGACAATTGGTAACGTTAGTTCCACCTTAATATTTCGCGGACTGGCATTGTTGTGTATCGGTAATAAAACTATCAGACTGGATTAATTGTTGTTTGTGTGATACGCGGAATGATTGGCGAGAACTGCTGACTGATACAGTCGGGATATTCCAAGAATGCGATAAGAATTGGCATCACAATGATTGCATTAGAATAATCAGCCTGTGGCAAATTATACTCGAGTACTATTTGTATTCCTTTGATAGGAAATTGTTCCAGGCCTCACGCGGTCCAAAACTATAGAAAATGTGGGTATAATAGCTTTCAGAGTTGGTGATTCATGTTCAAACAGAAACATCATGTGCCACAACAGGATATATGAATTGGATAAGTTAGAACAAGGAATTACAAATCAAATGGGTACCGTTCGGAATGGATGCATTATTAAAATGTTGTTACCATAGGAGATCTCAAGTCCGGGTATACGTTCTTCGCCGACTGCATACCGCTATATCACATGTTAAAGATGGGATCTCCGCCATAACAAAGCGGATACTTGTTATACCTTCTTTAAACGATATCTCCCCTCCCAAGTCCCTACGCACTTCCTTTATAGAGTTCGTATTGTAACATAACAATTAAAATTCGAAGTCGGAAAGATAGTTCACTACCATTTTGTCTGTGTATAAACATTATATCTAAAACTATAATAACGGGATAAGACAGTTATTTAATAACACTCTCTTATCCAGCTGCATGTGGTTTTGATGTGAACCATATAGTTGGCTACTTTTAAGTCATGTGAAATGAGAGGCCGATCACGATCGGCAGATGCTTAACCCATACCTTATCGATAGCGATTAGTTATAACTGATAATTGGTCAAAGATATGATCACAGTAATCCATATATCAGTACCTAACTTAAAATCAAAAGCTCAAATAATTTGTCTTAAGAAGGTGTTAAAGTATTTGGGGTGGGGATGAGTCGTTTTAAATCTCATAACTCTGTCCCTATTCACACAAGGACCTCTCACTGTGAGATCCAATGGTTTAGCCATTAATCAATTTGACAGATAGGATAAACAATTATCCAGCCCCTTGAGCTCTGTACCATATGTCATCACTCAATTAATAACAGATTTCACTTGGAAAGACATCTATTAAAGGTACTCTCATATACTCTGGATATCGGATGTTCACATGGTAATTTATTGATATCATTATATTACATGCAACTATTGCAATAAAATATCATATTTTCAAAACAGGACATCACACCTAAGTAATGGTATAAAACTAAAACAAATTACAGTGTCAATGACAAATTTTTGATTAAATAATTTATTTTATTATTATAATTTTTTTTTTTGTTAAATTGAGCGAGAAGTTCAATCTAAAAAAAAAAAAAGGGTCATAACTCCTTTAAAATAAATCGGATCAAACCCATATTCGAACTCGATCTGTATTTTGGGCTGAGAAACTCACAGACCAAATTTGGTGTCAATCAGATAAAGGGCCATAACTCTGTAACAAAAACTCGGATCAAACCCATATTCGAACTCGATATGTGTTTTGTGCTGCGAATCCTATATACAAAATTTGGTTCCGATCAGATAGAAATGTTTGAATTATCGCATTATGCGTAAAGTGTCTACGGACGGACGGACAGACAGACGGACGGACGAACGACGAGTGGTCAATCCGGACGTTGACACTATGTGTAATTGCTGGCCGTGTTCTATCAAGCAAAATTACGAATGTCGTGGAGTATCGAATCAATGACGTCCAGCGATGGCGAAACCCGATGAAGGTGGATTTGTCATCCACACACAGGTAAAAGATAACCCAATTCGTGTATCTGGCTAAGTTTGTCATTTGCTTTCCGGTGGTCGGTTGTTTCTACGGGCAGTGAGTTCCCAGTGAAATTACCATATGCTCGTTTTTTCCTTCACCCGTAAAAACTGACAAGGCGTCACGATATGGGATAATGGCTGAAAATGTGATAAACCCCAAATATTTCAAACAAAATCAGAGATTGAATGAGAAACACGAAATGCCTCAGCAATATATATACTATACAGCCAGACACACATCATTACATTGCGCTGATCGAACAATCTGCAATTGGAATTATTGAACGCGAATTTGAAATTTGTACACCCACTGACTGATTGGTATCTTATAGCTATTGGTTGTTTTCCCGGGAGATAGATTTACGGTACCGTAAATTACATTTCGTTGAGTGCGATAAGAAAAGAGAAATTCTCGAAATGTTTACGGTTATTAGATTGTTAAACAAATACATCTATCAATATGCGATAGCAGCGAAGCCCAACTGAAATAACAAAAGATCTTTTAAAGTGAAAATTGAGGGTAATTATCTGCAGATATTCATGAGACTGAAACAAGATTTATGGCGACTCGCCCTGGCTGTAAAACCAATTCATTCTCAATTGGCTGCAAATTCGCGGGTCTTAAGGCAGCGATTAGTTCCTATATCACGCGTGGATCAAGTAGATGGAAATTTTGTTCGTAGTCGAAACTTATAGTCTGTAGTTTTCGGTAGTTGACAATGTCCTCAGTCAGCAGGTGTATAGCGCAATATATCACAATATAGACCCACCAGCAATGACGAAGCTGGTTACTCTCCCGAAATGCGCTGCTTATTCATGGTCGCTGTGCACAACGGATGAAATTTGCCTCTTCTCCAATAAATGTTTGTTTAACGTGGTCGTGGTATGACATAGAAGCTGACACGTCGCTTAACCGCAACCAACCAACCAAGCAAAATAAACCAACCAACCGACCAACCAAGCAAAATAAACCAACAAGCAAGGAAATCGAATATAAACCAACCAAGCAAGTAAAATAAACCAACCAAGCAACCAAGCCAAAATTACCATCCAACCTGCCAACCAAGCAAAATAAACCAAGAAGCAAGCAAGCAAAATAAACCAACCAACCAAGCAAATTAAACCAACCAACCAACCAAAATAAACCAACCAACCCTCTATATATGACCCAATATGAATCCCACTCAAAATCCTTAATAGTTATACCGAGGTTAAAGTTGGCGCTATAACATGAGTAAATAATAAGTACTCGATTGATGAGATTATGTATGTACATTTTGTTCAACTTGTATGTGGAAGAGAGTCGTTTCTAAGTTATTCTTTAAATTTCGTCTCGATCCCTTTAGCTTTTGCTAATAAAATATGTTAAATCAATGCGAATAGTATATGGATATATACGCAGTACACTAGTAATTTGACCTCCTGTACACATGTTAACCCTTTCTGTACTAATACCCATTGATGAGTACTTGAGTAGTCCCCTTACGAAATGTTCAAGAAACTTATTAATATATCTAAACATTTCCCACCAATAACTATGATTTCTTTTGCAGTTGTATTATCCTTTTGTCTGGCTGTCGTCTGTTGTTATATCCAAATGAATAATATACCGTTCCAAAGTATACTTTATAACACAATCATGCAGTGGGAGAACAATTTAGTATAGAAAGGGTTCCCTTTCTTCTAAGCATATAGGTCTTTTAACGTGAATAATCCACTATTCTTAGTCGTGTTAATTGTTTAGAGGCAGAACCCATACTCATATTACATTGCCATGGTTCAAATGAAAACAGGAGGATGCACCGATAGTGCTGTCATACCCTGTGCACCCCACGTTGCAAATTCAAACATGGACAGGTAGGAACCCAAAAACCGAGGACCTCTGCAATGATCTCCTCCGTAAGATCAATCATTCAAATAATGGATGGTTAGAAACATCAACAGAAGAGCCGGACCGACAATGATATCAAGTGACATATAAACACACAGACAAGACGGGAGTTGGAGGCAAAAGCTTTCCTTTCATAATTAAGTAAGACGCTAGTGACATACAGAGATCATCGTCGGGAGTCTTGAGACCAAACTTTCACAATTATGTCAGCGACATCCAGTGCTAACAGTCATACAATTATACAGAGAAGACCCCGGAGGTGGTCTTTACGTCATAGCAATTATACTATACATGTACATGCAGGGATGGGGTAATTGTAATTTGTAATTGTAATTGATTATAATTAATTAAATTTTTTCAAGTAATTGCATGTAATTGGTAATTGAGTTTATTCTCAATTACATGTAATTGCAATTGTAATTGGTTAGGTTGTAATTGTAATTAGGGTCTAATTTCAATTACTTCAAAATCACAGGTACTTGTTTCTTCTCAAAGTTTCTCTTTCATGATTCATCCAATGGTTTCTTCAAATGTTTTTTTCTTCAAATTTCAAAGTGTAAGACTGGTGACTGGCTATCACTATGTTGTCACAACACTGAGTTTTCATCCACTGTGTCTCAATGGTGAATTCTGTTGACACCTCCTGATTGTTTGCTTAAGCGTTGGTTAACCTTTGAGGTAGAAGGCTTGTTTTGATAAATATAATGAGAAACCAACTTCAAATAATTGACAATAGATCACTATAATATATCACTCTTACGATCATGTTTCATTATCTCCATCGATATATGTTATGGTATATATGCTATGGTAGAAATTCATACCAACCATTGCTAATGCTATCGACATGTCTACAAAAAATATGGCAGCATTTTAATTTGCAGAAAGACACATCGTGTCCTATGAAAGCGAAGTGCAAACTTTGCCCAACTACAATATCCAGTTCCAAAAAAGTTACCTCCAATTTTGTGACACATCTGAAGGTAAGTTTCCATTTCTAAGTATTAGTTTTGTTTAATTCCATTGACATATAACTTCAGTCATATGGTTGTATTGGTATATGCATTGTTTCTTGTCCCTTCTAATTTGCATCTGAATGACAAAGTGGGGACAAATATCTGCCTCAATAATCCCCCAATTAGCACTGTCTAGTGTAGGCATTGTGTTACAAGTAAGCTGGTGGCCACAAAGGCTAATTAAGTTTATGACTCTAATTAACAATCAGAGTGTTGATTATCTCATTGTCCTTTACAATTGGCCTGGCTGTGTGTCTGACTTACTGAGATAGTCTTATTCCATTAATAATTAAATGATGGATACATGTGTGTCACTAAAATACTCTATTATTTTAATTTTATAGCGAAAGCGTCAAGATGTCTATGAATCCAGTCACACAAGCACCATCAGCAAGTGATCAACAACCTACTAGGATCTTTCAGTAGGCAAACACATCGGTCAAGAATGCCAAAGCATTAAAGATAGTTAGCAAAGTTCATAAATCTCTGATATCATTCCAATTTGTAGAAAATCAACCCCGACTACAAGCTGCCAATGCAACACGCTGGAATTGCCAACTATAAATCATGATTCGCTCAGTTCTACGAACACCTATACTGGACTCAGTACATTGGCTGCTCTGTACCAAGTGTGCTTCACTGTGTATTTCATCTTGCTTGTATTAATTTATGTTTTGTAATCAAATAGTTTATATAAATAAAAGTGTTCCTACTTCAATGATGTGCTGAAATGTAATTGTAATTGTAATTGAATTACATTTCAAAGTAATTGTAATTGTAATTAATTACATTGTGAAATATATGTAATGGGAATTGTAATTGTAATTGAAAAATGTTGAAGTAATTGTAATTGTAATTAATTACATTCACAAGTAATTGCCCCAAGCCTGTGTACATGTATGTACAATCTGCGCACGTAAGGCCAAACTTTTTTATTTTAGTGCTTTACGGATCCGCCGACCCTGTTTTCTGTGGCCCGACAAGGAAATAAAAATCAAATATAATTTTTATTTTTATTTTCACAGCCGACAGCTGTTTCTGCTTATCAGTAACAAATTAGCTAACCACATTTCACTGATTAAAGATGCCTAGGACACACCAACTTTATATATATGTGGCTTTAATTACTTTTAACTACATCCAAGTTGAAAACTGAGAAGTCAGCTTGAGTTTATATGTGTCAGCCACCAAGATACCTGTATGCTTTCTATAAATCTTGACATCTCTTTAAAACTTTAAATGGCCTTTAGAATACATTTTGTATTCCTGGGAATTTATGGTGATCTTTATGACTGAAGACCAATAACAATCCACAAGGTTTCTTAGATAGGAATGACAAACTAATGAGTATGTGGGTTTGCTCAAGTTACACATTAACTTTTTATCACTACCACTAATCTCACCATTCCCATCTCTATACTAAATACTCATTGGCCAGACAAGTAGATTCCTTAGGAAATGTTCAGATAATAAGTTCAACAAGTTCTAAACTTATTATCTGAACATTTCCCACCAACTAATAGGAATCCTTCTGCAAATATATTATCTGTCGGCTACTTATTTTTCCATGAATCCATCCAGATGAATAATGGACATTTTCAATGTATACATCATAACTGAATGGGGGAGTCCATTTATTCAATAATGTTGAACAAAAACAAACTCTTTATTTCTGGATTTTTTCAATATTATTCAATAATCTGAGCTATGTTTAAAATAATAGTGCTGGATTTGAATTTTGTGATATACATCCAAAAAGTGTTCTCTATAAATGACTGACAGAGAATTATAAAGACACAGTTACCACCTTAGCGAATGTCCAAAAAAAAAAAAATGATTCAAGCATTTTTATTTTATTTTTTTTCCGACCGACCCTACCAAAACAAGGTTAAAAAAATCCGTAAAGCAGAAAAATAAAAAAGTTTGGCCTAAGGTGACCATACATGATACACAACACGATCTGGTCTTGATCTGCAGAGAAGGTTTTACAAGTGTTCTACAGTCAGTAATGGCACCGCTTCTATACCCCCAGTAAAGATGTATGACATGGCCCTAAATGAGGGTGTCAACTCCCCCCTCTTTTTGCAGGTCATTTCCAGGCGGTACACGGGATTCACACCCCGCTGTCGTCCGGTGTTCAGGATTCGCACAGTTGGCTTAAATGATATCAGGGATTCAAATACAAGGTTGGTATACGCGACTTTGCTGGCGACAAATTGTAGTATTTTGTGGCCAAAATGGACCTTTTAGATGGGTTTTTTTATCCTTTTTTTTGGGTCTCATTGTGTTACTCGGGAGCTGGTCTATACCAGTCACAGGTATTCACAGATCAGCCGCGTCGCATCCGGTCATCACAATACAGTGCATATGTAGCTATCGTCACTTTTTCTCTTATTGTGGCACAGTTTGGCAGAATGCTGATTAGTATTTAGAAAAGTGATGAAAATAGAAAATAGGTATTTAAGTGTGAAATCTAGGTCCTTAATTCATCACATATTCAGTATTCAGCCCCACGGCCATGGCAAATTATGATATTATAGTATTGCAAAATCGATGGGAGGCTAGATGTATTAAACACCTTCACAATATTAGTGAATAAGCAACAGTGCTGACAGCCATATGTAGAGATAATAAGCTTTCAGATGTGCTCTACCTATACACCATTTCTGGTTTTGTATAAGTGAAAATAGCACGTGGTTGCCTGGACAGAAGAATGCGTAGTGTTCACATATATAGAGTTAGTTATGACACAAATCCAACTCTTTGATATTATATTTTACGGCATCGAGCAAACAGAACACGTGTCTCGTGGGCGATTGAGTCATACACTAATTGGAGGTGATGCGAGACCCCTATACTTTTTTTGTGCATCCAATGTGGTGTGATGTTATGCCAACGAACCACCTCGGGTGCAATATCAGGTATATGTGCACATTCTTTCATAACGCGTCTAGACAATAGTATTTCATCAGGAGAATCAAATTGGGTATATCGTGGGTGTATAGATATATCAGGGTACGAGAATAAAACTAACATCAGCATTGCTTTCCTTTTTCTGCAAGGTCGAAACGAACACACACCCATAACTAACCCACCCGCGACGATCCGAGGGAAGTATATAATCTATTAAATCCATGCAGGTCAACGTTGAACTTTTATGGGAATTCAGGTGTGGGGGAGTAATTTACAGGAAGTTATGTCGGGCGGGTTGGCCTTTTGAAACTGACAAGAACACATTTTTGCATCCTCGTGCAATTTGTTTATTCAAGACTTTAAAAGCCCGGATATCACATCTGTAACAATTTTAAACATATATCTTAAACACAGAACCAACATATGCACCATATTAATAGAACCATTGAGACCTTCTATATTATATCGTCAATATGAAGTTGTTATTCACCCATGTCACTGGAGAATACCCATACACGGTACAGTGTATTAGTCTGTATAGTATGGCCACACAGAGCTGGTTACAGTATTTTGATTCTGAACATTTCTAAAATGATTTTGGGGCGTAACGAGAGGCCGATCACGATCGGCAGATGTTTAACCCATACCTTGGCGATAGCGATTAGCTATAACTGATAATTGGTCAAAGATATGATCACAGTAATCCATATATCAGTACCTAACTTAAATCAAAAGCTAAAATAATTTGTCTTAAGAAGGGGTTAAAGTATTTGGGGCGGGGGAGGAGTCATTTTAAATCTCATAACTCTGTCCCTATTCACTCAAGGACCTCTCACTGTGAGATCCAATGGATTAGTGATTAATCAATTTGACAGATAGGATAAACAATTATCAAGCCAGCAGGTTGTTTATCTTTACCTTCATACAACCACCCCCTAGAGCTCTGTACCATATGTCATCACTCAATTAATAACAGATTTCACTTGGAATGACATCTATTAAAGGTACTCTCATATACTCTGGATATTGGATGTTCACATGGTAATTTATTGATATCATTGTATTACATGCAACTACTATTGCAATACAATCTTCATATTTTCAAAACAGGACATCACACCTAATTAATGGCATACAACTAAAACAAATTACAGTGTCAATGACAAAGTCAATATTTTTTTTTATTATTATAAAAGTTTTTTTAATATTTGTGTGTGTGTTAAATTGAGCGAGGAGTATGGGTACACATAAAAAAAGCTGAATATACTCTTGATTTCGGTAAAAATTAAAAGACACCAGGTGAGTTGAAGTTTTAGTGGATTTCCGGTTAATATATCTAAAAGGTTGGAACATTGGTGAATATGAGTGGGAAAATCCAGACCAAGGGGTGGGCGTAAATGAAATGTGTCATAGTGTTGAGACTTTGATCTTGTTTATGGGGTGGGCAGTTGGACGTTGATCATGCACACAAGAATGAATGAAGACCCCTAGCAACGTATTAAGTGGAATTTCCGCTTGTAAGATAACAACCATTATTACCAAAAGACCCTCGGATGAAAAATAATGAAAATGTAATGTGCATGAGTTTTTTCAAGTAATGAATTTCTTTGAATTATTAGTACATGTAAAATGCTGAAAATGACCCATTGCAAACTACTTTTCATTACTAGAGAAAAAGTAAAGCATTAATAATTCTTTTAACCATTACACATTATTGTTACCCCATCCATGTCCCTGACCGAACTGTGCATATTGGATTTAAGCACAGTAACCCACATAATTTAGACGCTGTTGTAGAGTAATGCCCAAAGTAATTGACCACTTAACCACAGCAGAATTATGGGTGATTTTTCAGGATTTAGTCGGAAATATGGCTTTCAGATGAATGGCAACAAGCCATATTTCCGACTAAATCCTGAAAATTTTCCCATAATTCTGCTGTGGTTAAGTGGTCAATTACTTTGGGCATTACTGTAGATGTTCCAAATTGATTGGATGTGAAATTAATCCCAACTTTCCGTTATGTAACCGATAAGAAGCATAGCTGGTGCACATGGCTTTCCCCGCACAAATGTTCTTGATGGAGTGCCAAACTCGAAGTATTCCTACAGTAAATACGCCATACGCCACTAGCAATCTTCGACATGCCGATTCAGGACACCACCATCTGCTGTTCTGTGCATGACGCCATGATGTCGGCAGCAAAAGAACATGATGGTGTACTTATTATTATGTACTGAGAGTCTGAGACAGAGAGTATTTATCTGTGCTCGTATATATAGACCACACGCAATTCTCTAGTTAAACTTGGCATGAACACTGGTCAAACGAAGACAAAAGACTAATGTATTTGCTTGAATCTATGAATGGATTTATGGAAAGTTCCCGAAGTTTCCATCGCGTGACTCTTTTGTATAGAAATAGAGCTTTATTTATTTAGGTATTAATTTCATCACATTATGGCAAGAGTAAAATCCACTTTATAGCCTCACACTAATTTAATATAGTTAATTTTCCAAAAAGACCGATTTTTGACACGTATGGGTGGCAATTTAATAATAAATTGTCATAATAATACTCCATTCGAGAACAGCCAACTGAAAGGATTGACCAGTTTTATGGACTAAATGCCCATAACGCATGCACGCGATGTGGGCTGTTACGGTCGATATCTTTTGGACTAACATACAATTATATAGTACTACTTATGCCATGTCTAAAACACATTATATTACCGTGAAGATAAAGCAACATAATAAATTATAGTGAATGCAAATATGCACAGATAAAAACTCTTACAGATTATAACCGAATAACAATATGTGTTGACCTACAAAGTCCTCCATACAATCTTGTAATATATCAGAGTGTATGAGGCTCAGTGTGACAAGCAGATGGGGGGGGGGGGGGGTAACACTACACCTTTATAGGTACTCAATGCGATTCGATGGTCCCCATATAATTATATTACAACAACAACATTTTTTTTAAATGCCGCTTCAGTTATCAGAATCGAGTAATTTGCCCCAAAATAATGCTAACCACAGTAAACTATATTATAAAATTTCCCAACACCTGTTATCTATCAACATTTTGTTCATCGAAATTTTGCCGGTTTGTCAAATATCTAACACAAAAAAGCCACTTGATTTTAGAGTTATCCATCTTCATCCGCAATTTGGTCCGAGACCCTCTTCTCGTCGACTGTTTACTGGGCCACCTAAAATTATCGGTGGTGAAACACAGTAGATTTCAAACATCGATATCTGATCACTCTGAGCTTTGGTGAGTGGGTTCCTCGACTCGAATAAAATATGTTTACCCCCGAAGCCACGGAAATAGTAATTTGCTAGCGTTAATTCGGATTATGCATCTTTAAGGATGCATTCATTCAGGGCTCCATACTATACCAGTTTTATTCCACACCCATTGACGTGATGAACATGCCTGTATTCAATTGAAACTCTGCCTTTAAATACACATTAGTGTATACCTCTTGTCACATACACAGACAGAACACAATTTTATTCCACAAGAGTCTTGTGGAATAAAATTGTGTTCTGTCTGTGTATGCAACCTATTTTGCTTTTGATTTAGACTATATATAGTGTACAAAACAAAACATGTTTCAGCTGGAAACTTCGGCCGAGAAGTGCCACCCTTGAGAAGTATTCTATGATAAATATGGACCACTTTTATTGGTATATTTTCGTTGATTTATAGGGACACTTATAATTAATTTGGTAATACAATTGACTTTCGTTGGTATTTAAACGCATAGTTTAAATATTTTTTCGATAACATGTTGCAGTTGTATACATTGCTGCTGGTAACGTAAACTTAGACTTTATGTTAAAATGTTGTTATTGTTGTTGTTGTTGTTGTTGTATACAAAATGATGTCTGGAACCACGAATATATATCATTAAAGACATATTATGGACTTGTTCGGGTGCGTGAAATTGATAATTAAGTTAGTACTCAGGCGCTATGCCAACCTGTGGAATGTAGCATTCTACTAACAGCGCGAAAATTTCAAAGAAATCGACCATACCACTCCATAGAAAACATCGTCTGAACTACTCCCGATTGTAAATATTTACATCTCGATTCGGGACGCAACTATCGGTGATAATCTAACATAAATTATTTCGCCATCGAGAGTCATTGCATTTAATTAATATATAAGGATGACGGTGTGTATCGTCAATTTGGATTAATATTAGTAACAAATAACTAACTTTACGCAAGATTATTCTTAATTTCTATTTGATATCACCCTATACCGGAGTGCATGTCTTCACATCACTTTAAGAGTTTAATGTCTTGTTCTGCAAAGATTCTAGACATGGGTGTACCGTGTGTCTTATATATAGATGATTGCACCATTGCCTTATCTATTTGAAGCGGTGTTCTAGATATTTTTTAATTTGGAGGCGCCGGTTAAGTAAATTTACATTTTGACCCCATAGACTGTTCTTTCGCTGCTGGGCTCATTATTTATCCTTAATTCTCCTGATACCATAAATATATTACTATTTGTTCTGTCGACGATACAACATAAATCAGCATGTGGATACACGCCCTGGGGATATTAAGTATAATAGAGCTTCAGAAAAACTTTAACGAGAATTTAAAATATATGCATTGCACGACGATTCATTAAATTATATATCGTGTATATTTAGATAGGACTGGGCTCTACCCAGAGGCTACCATACCCTATAATTTAAAAGTGGAGAATTTATTACATTACACTACCATATATACACTATATATGCACCTATATTAATTACCCGCAAGTGCACCATCAAATGGGGAGTTACTTGACCTTGAAATTTACAGAAAACCCCGAGGCTGGTTCCAACATGCGAGAAAATTGTTTGCTGTTAGCGGACTCTTGGGGAAGACCACCCAACCATGCATGGTGTCAAATTGGCCGAAAGAGAGGTTCTTTCCAATAGGGAACAAGGAACCGGGAATAAGTTCCAAAAGTCACAGTCTTGTTACTTCGCACAATACTACTAGCCAATTGGAACCATTAATTTTGACTATTAAATGGAATGTACTCGATTGACATAATTCTATTGGGGGGGGGGGGGGGGGTGACCGTTTCATAAGTGAACGATTGCAGATAAGAGCCGTTATAGTCATATGTAAACAGTATCTAACTCAAGTGTTGGCCATACACGCATATGCCAATTTTGGATTGGGGCAACAATTTCAGAAATTATATAATCGAGTTAAGTATGTTCCTAAATCCTCCCTCATGCATATTTTTAGTAAGACATCCACACGTGTTATCTGAACGCACAGTTACGTAAGAGCTTAGCGAAATGATATCGAAGGCAATTATGCCGGAACTTTATTATTATGTTAATTAGAATATACATTTTTTTTCAATTTGTGTTGGGTTATTTAGTGTTGTGAGATAAACATGCATGGGTGATAAGGGCGGTTGAACAATTTTGTCAACATGAAAAGACACATTTACAAATGGAACTATATTTTGTCTTGAATGTGTCTTTACTTACTCTTTGGTTGTGATAATGAAATCAATATTAATTTGTTTAACCCCAGCCGTTTCGAGATCGTTTTTCCTTGCTAAAATCTGATAAAATGGATCTAAAATTCATCGGATCGAATATAATTTAGTGCACTAGTGCTCGGTTGATAAATTTCGTAAAGAATTACGACTAAATAGAGATCTTCTATTTATGGGTATTGGGCAGGTTTAGAATGATAACTTATAAACTCGAATGCCGGGCGCTGTTAGCTACCAACGGTGAGATTGTACGTGCACTCGCCAGACGTTCTCGCAAACGATAAAGACGAATCATATTTACAAAGTTAAGGACGTACCGTGTAGTCAAACAACAGTATACACACAACCGACACAAGAACCTTATCTTAATATTGTCCAGAATCTCGACACAATGTTTTGTAAACTAAGAATTAGTAATAAAAACTTGGAAATTGAAAAGGGTCGCCATAAACAGCCAAAAGTGTCACTTGATGAAAGAATTGGTAGGAAATGTTACATGGAGGTTGAGAATGAAGAACACTTCCTTATGCGCTGCAACACATACGATAAGACGCGGAAGCACTTCTTTTGTGAGATAGGTGATGCGATGAGTGATAAATTTATTGGATTGAATGATGGCCAAAAATTCCAATACATAATCCAAAACAATGAGCCGCATACATACAACATAATCTGCAACATGGTCCGGACATTTTTCAAAGAAAGGTCAAATTCTTCTGATATAATTATGAAATAGTTACTATAGTATATATATTATGCTGAATCATTGTTGACATTGTTATATATATTTGTTATTTTGACATCGGTTTCGTGTGGACGTTTTATGTCATTAAACTATCTCTGATATTTAAGTTATAAGTTCCGGATCTAAACCTGCATATTAGCCTCAAAGAATTATAAATTATTTGTCAGTAGATCCGTGCGGAAAGCCTGCCCGATTTGGTCCATTTTGGCTCATTTTAGAAATCGTAAGCGTCGATATATTGATGTACTAAACGACAGAGCGGCCAGCCTAACGCTTTTCACTCATAAACAATATCTTCGATATATATTGGCAGCACTAGTATTTTGATGTTTGGAGGTTATTCTCATTCCACGGTTGTTTATATCTCATCCGAGACCGAACTGGTCGAGGAATGACGTCTAACTGCCAGAGATTACCGATCAAATGAACCGCCAAGGACGATAGTTGGTGATGGGTCGACCATAAATATTTGCCTCCCGGCGTGATTTTTAAGATTTCTTGTTCGGTCGGGTCTGGTGCGATCTCTAGATAGTTCATTTCGTCCAATATATATCTGTCTGGGACGGTAACCTAAGCGAACCCTTTCTAGGCGATTACGAGCTATATTTTATACCAGATGAAACCTTCGGGAGCCTTTATTGAGCTTCGGAAGGGCTTGCGGTACATTCGTGCGCTTCGCGCACGAGACAGACAGACCATATACTCCTTTATATATAGATATGCCACTTCAATATATCCTCGTGCAAATAGGTTCACGTTGTACCTAACTTATTTGATTCTGGAATAAGCACATAGTGAACGTATATACCCGTTATTCCGTTGGATCGAACGGGGCACAATGAAAACACATTACAAAGAGCCTACACATGGTTCTGCAACATATCCTGGTGTAAATAGGTTCATGCCTTAAATGCAGGACCGGTTCTGATATAGAAAATGAGTATCATTTCAGTATGGAATGTCCACACTATTGCGATCTCAGAGATGAACTTTTCCAAATTGTTGGTAGATATCACAGTAATTTTACAAGTATGTCAAACGATAAGAAATTTAATCTTATAATGATAAATGATAACCCTGAAATAAGCAGCAAAATCAGCAACGTGGTCCGGCGCTTCTTTGATAAGCGCTCTGAATGAATATTATGCTTGCCATCACACAATAAAATACATATAGCTAGACATGCCATGTTCACATGTAATTGTTTATAAATTGTTTATTGTTTTATTATGAATTGTATTGTTTAATAGCATACTGCCTTTATTGGTGTTTATGCAAATAAATCGTATCGTATCGTATTGGACCTAAATATTCACATAGGTCCATATTGGATTTATATTGGTTTTGAAATAAGCCAATAGTGAGCTTATTATTTATTTGATTATTATATTTTTATATTTATATATTTAATTATCTTTTTTTAATTCAAAATTTTGAAGAACTAACGCCGTTATAACATCCGCCGGGGGAGGGGGTACACCGAGTCACCAGACAAAATTTATCTGAAATCGGTCCAGAGGCCTGGGAGAACAAGACAGTCAATGACTGTGGGGTCGCTCACCAGACTGCAAAGACTGATAAGACTGGGACTCTGGAGACCAAAACAGTCAGCACTTTTCATAATCACTTTAAAAGAAGTAGATTTAAACAGGATATGTGGCTAGAGAGACTGTAAGTATGTAGATTGGTGAAAATCCACCTTGAAATTGCCAACTGTACACTACTGATCACCCCCCATTTAAAAACAAATCTGAATTGCAGTCAAGGAAGAACATTCCATTCTATATAAGCCAAATAGTTCTTGCAAAACATATTTTAAGAATTACTATGCAGTGAAATAGTTAAGTCTCTGGCTCTGCCCTTATTTGACTTTGTGATCCCATTTTCACAAATCTGATAAGGATAAGATTTAAGTTCCCCAGTTGAAGTTGGTGATATTCACCCATTGGGCACCTCATTTATGTAAACACCTACATTGTGCATGCCTGGCCTCAAGCAACACAATGTATTATACAATCAAGCCTTGAAATAGTGTGAAAGTGTGTCTGTCATTTGCAGAATGAGGTCCCCAGAGGGTGAATTTAGTGATGCTATCCCGCACAGCGGGCTAGCATCACTAAATTCACCCTCTGTGGACCTCATTCTGCTAGGGCCCCCAACTGCTATGGCAGACCTAGGATAAGATTGAAGTTCCCCAGTTGAAGTTGGTGATGTTCACCCATTGGGCACCTCAATTAGGAATTTATCTTCTGCAAATTAGGGGATATAGAAACTTCCTAGAAGGGAAATGTAACTAACAACAATGTTAATTTGATACTATAGATACTTCCCAGAAGATGAGGCCTAAGCAGAATGAGGTCTCCAGAGGGTGAATTTGGTGATGCTAGGCCGCTGTGTGGGATAGCATCACTAAATTCACCCTCTGGGGACCTCATTCTGCAAATGACATTAGTCCTGATATGAACAATACATGAGAGATTGGGAATTAATGACATCTAGCAAATCTGCAGGAATGTTTATAAACATATCAAGATTGACATGATTGTGTCTGCATACCCAGCATATATACAGTTACAGCCAAAGTAAATGCTTCTTATCAATGATTCTGTCAAGAATTTGAGTAAATTTTATTTTTGAGACCAGGCCAGGGTGGCAGAAGCAGTGCACTTGAATGAAGGGCCAGGGGCCACAACCTACAGAAATGTAATGGCATTAGTTTTTCAATTATCAAAAAATGTTAAACAATATATATATATATTAAATTGACCATGGAGTTAAATACACTTTGTTTTTTTTTTTTTTTAAATATTCTAATAAAAAAAAACAATTCCACAGTTTTTTTAAATATTCTTTTATTTTTTAATATATCATTTCTTTTCTATTCTTTTCTTTTTTGGTTAAAGAGTTTAATCTGAATTTTTTTTTTCTGAGTTATGTCCCTGGCCCCACCCACATTTGACCCAGTGACCTCATTTGAACAAATCTGAACCCCAGTCAACCAATGATCCTTCATACCAAATATGAACCCATTTGGCCTGATGGTATTCGAGAAGATGTTTAAAAGAATTACTATGGAGGGAAAGAGTTATGGCCCTGGTTTCTCAACTAATCAACCTGGTGACCTCATTTGAACAAATCTGGATGTGAGTCACCTAGGGAACATCCACACCAAATATGAACCCATTAGGCCTTATGGTTCTGGAAAAGAAGTCGTTATAAGAATTACTATGAAGGAATAGAGTTGTGGCCCTGCTTTCGCAACTATTTGACCCAGTGACCTCATTTGAACAAATCTGAATGAGAGTCACCTAGGGAACATCCACACCAAATATGAACCAATTCGGTCCAATGGAACTTTAGAAGAAGATGTTCAAAGAATTGTTGACGGACGGATGGACGGATGGACGGATGGACGGAAGGACGGATGGACGGACGGATGGACGGACGACGAGTGATGACTATAGCTCCACCGGAGACTTCGTCTCAGGTGAGCTAAAAACCAGAACAAATATGAACCAATTCGGTCCAATGGAACTTTAGAAGAAGATGTTCAAAGAATTGTTGACGGACGGATGGACGGATGGACGGAAGGACGGATGGACGGACGGATGGACGGACGACGAGTGATGACTATAGCTCCACCGGAGACTTCGTCTCAGGTGAGCTAAAAACCAGAACAGACAGACAGATCCTACTCTTAAAATTGTCCAAACGATTCGCGGCCTCTCTATGCAAATAGCAGCCCCTCTACCTAAAACTATCAGTGGAATGTTCGGCCTTTTTCTTGACAAATACAAATATCAGTAGACAAGTCAGTGGGTCCTTTATACATTTGCGATGAAATTATTATGGGAACTTATGGGAAGGAAATTATCTACGATTTTTAATTATGTCAGTGATACAGAGAAGTCATATATGGCGTTGTTCAATGCATCTGCACAGTGGCGTTTAAAGATGTACAATCCGATTTAACGCCCCTAAATTACTATTTCTTCGGCTTCGGGGGTAAACAAAATTAGATTTGAGTCGAGGAACCACATCACCACATCGAATATTTGGCGGCCTAGCAAATATTCGACGAATGCCGAACTACATACTCTATATACCAAATTGCGTTGAACGAAATGTTGATATATGACACTTTTTGGACGATTTTATACCATAGACAGCGTTAATTGATTTTGATAACCGAACGGCATTTCAAGAAATGTTGTGGAATCTGATGACATGGGGTCCGCCAAATCGGATTGTGTACCTTTAAAGCAGTTTAAATCATAAAATTCCAGGATAGCACAAACCCACCAGAATGTCATATTGAGAAAAATTTACCCACCTCCGTATGAGTTGCTCGCTATTTTCAGCCTTAAACACAAGTCACATTGTCCGCAAATGAAGTGCAACTCTCTTGATCTATTCCTAGCTTGTTAATAATTTCATACAAAAATCAAGAACCTTTTGGTGTTTATATTTATTCAAAAGGCCATACTGCACCGCGTGGGAGGCCTATATAGAACACTGGGAAATGTGACTCCAAAATCAGTCAAAGTCACCGAGGTTCACTATTCAGGTCGGATCCAATATCTAGAGGCCTTGTGGATTCAAAAGTATCATTAGAAAATTTTCACTATATATCCCCGCGCGAGGATGTTATTTGCTTTCCGTGCATTATCTGCGGATTTAAGTGCACTTTAGCTGTCATATAAAACCTGATCAATACACGATTTCATTGAAAATCTGATGGGTTCGATGATATATCAATTAATCCATGCCACACACAATAGTCCAGTGTAGCAATAGCACACACGAGTTTAGAGTAAATTTTATCGGGATAGATTTTGTTTCATAAATCGGTATGAATGTGCCATGTGTGCTGAATGTACATGCAGTAATACCCTAAATAATCGACTCCTTAACCACAGAGGAATTACGGGTAACTTTTCAGGATTTAATCGGAAATATGGCTTATTGCCATTCATCGGAAAGCTCTCACTGATAGCTTTCCGATGAATGGCAACAAGCCATATTTCCGATTAAATCCTGAAGTTACCCATAATTCTGCTGTGGTTAAGGAGTCGATTATTTAGGGCATTACAGTGCACCATGTATTTCGTGTTGACTTCTTTAGTTTATTGGAGTTTATCTTCGTTTCAACCGTTATAACATAAAGTCATACCATGCATGTGGAGGAAATACCGCACATATGCATGGTACTTCACCATGCAGGAAATCACATCAATGCAGATATAAACACCTATATCGGAAAGCAATTTACAAAGTTGACCAGATACACAATCATGTTATCGGCCCTTTGTGTGGATTACAAATCCGTCATCGTCGGGATTAGAACCAGCTTCGTCATCGTTGGGCGGCTTATTTTAGCTTCAACTGAGCCACCGGGATCCCATGACCCATTTCGTATTGACTATAGGTACCACAATATTTTTGGATTAATCAGAGGAAGAGACATTGTCATCACATCGCCACATGTATAGGCTTATAAATCACATATAATACTCAGATTTCAAAATTAGACACAAATTACACAAATTACAACATCCCAATACATACATACAGTGGAACAGGATTGTTCTACAACAGGTTTTTTTTAGCTAACACATTTGCAATCAAAATATTGAAAAAGTTGAACATGAGAAGAAATGGGTCTACTTTATTGTGACATAGAACATGTCTACATTAACTCAATCAGTCATTGTGTCCAAGGAAGCGATACTGATTCAATAGATTGTCACTAAGTTGAATCGAATTGAGTACTTGCAACAGATGACCGAATTAATTGGTTGTTAACTGTTGAAATTTTTTTTGAACAGAATTTTTTATAGATATCTCAAGTTTCATTCCATTCTTACTGGAACCATTCCTGTGCCTGATCATGAACTATCTTTAACTTAATACATAGTACTCACAGCTCACTGTGTCAGTCTGTGTGTCTTTGTGATTCGGCGATGTTCAGTGCCATGTGTTTTAATTAGAGCTAAGCAGATTTACAAGACAAATAGTGACTTAGAGTTCGCGGTTCAATAATGAAATGCAAATCTTCTCTGGCAGGGTTTAGCGTAAGCAAATCCCTAGCGGAGGACACTATATAATAATCTCGCCTACAGTGTAAACCCATAGCTAACTAAGACAGTATATTCGGTAGTGTGATGAATAGGAACCCGCGCGATACAAGCTAAAGGTATAATCCATTTAAATTCAGCAGTGACGGATATGAATTATCGATCTTGTCATCTTATAGGAGAGAGGATTCATTGTCAGACTCTGTGGTGTGTAAATGGTCCGCAAGAAGCGAACGACAGGCTACAATGTGAAAGAAATGGGGTCCGTGGATCCGCGGAAGAATATACGGCTAATTCCATATGGAGTTATTTACTATCGTGACAGACAAGACAGGGACGCAGACACTCTATTAACGACGAATATAGAAGTACCGATACAATGGAACACTATAGGCATCCATTAACATCTCTCTGGGTATTTCCTGGTGGGACGGTAATATAGTGGCGAAATTTGATCGCGGCCATTTGACAAAGACCATTTACCCCAGCGGGATCACAAGCGGTGGAATGGTAATTCACGTCCAATTCGTAACTGGTCGGTGATGTGGATAAACACAACCCAGAGATAATTGCCAGACGTGTTTGCATATAAACTGGAAACTGTTCAATACACATAGAATAGTCCCTTATGCGATACCCAAAAAACTTACAGAATACAAACACTATAACACTCATGGGTGACATCCTTGGGAAAACCATTCCATGTAATTTCATAGGACACACCGTTCTGGTAACCATGCATGCATGCAGCACAAATTTAAAATTCGTGTGGACCTGTGACTATTTTGGTCCCAGTGCGGACGAACGGGCGTACAAGCTAAGGACGAGGCTATATCTCAAAAGTATTCATCGAGAGGTCGGGGTTTGCACAAATAAACAAGAGGTACGCTATCGCGTGGCATTTGCTCCCGACCGTAGCAATTCGGATTAAGCATGGACGGTATCACCATACCAAATATCAGCTAAATCTGCCCAGCGGTTGCTGAACAATAATGCAAAATGTTTGTACGGACGGATAAAATTGAATTTTCTAAGTAAAAAAAGGGCCATAACTCTGGTGAAAATGGGTGGACGAAACCCGCGCTATGCATGTAGCTGTTCCCCCATGCTGCTCTATCACCATACCAAATATCAGCTAAATCTGCATGCCCAGCGGTTGCTGAACAATAATGCAAAATGTGTGTACGGACGGACAAAATTGAATTTTCTAAGTAAAACGAGAGGCCGATCACGATCGGCAGATGTTAACCCATCCCTTGGCGATAAAAATTTAATATGATCGGATAAATGAGAATTTTGGTGTTGAATTATAGAGTATACTGTTATGTACTATTATAGACAAATGTACATAACACAAATTATTGGAATTTATGGGTCACTGGCATTTATATAAGAGAATGCACTGGTACAGGATCTGTAATGCTAAACCGCCACAGCCAGCAAGCCCATGGGTTAAATGTGTAGGTGTGACCTGGACATGGAATACTTGGGTTAAGAGAGTCCAATTTAAGTTTACAATAATAATGTGTCCTAGTATACAGATAAGCAACCTCACCACTGACCCATTAATATCAATTATATAGCAGAGCTGTCAAAATATCACAGGAATTGTTTATGTTGAACACTGACCTCTGATGTCTGATGTCAATTATAATGATATCAGACCATCTGAAGATATAACTCTGCAGCAGAGATGTCTACTGTTAATATCATGTGATGTTTATTGTTGAATCTTTATTTTAAATTAGATACCATAGCCTTCTTTATCAGATTATTTGCACATTGGCATAAGAGACATCAGAAAATAATATAGCCTTATCAATAGCTAAGTAGTCCAAAGGCAATTGGTGAATTGGATTTAATGTTGCTCCAAACAGATTTACCAGTACATAACACAAGATTTTGGACCGATTTAATCAAATTTGGTGTGGTGATTCGGGGTACCTTGGCAGAGTTATAATGGTGTTAGTTTTTCAAATTTTTTTAACTTAAAAACTTTAAAAAAAAAATTAAACGGACACATTGGAAATCTTTTTATCAACTTTTATCATAATCATCAATATCTAAATGAAAACAAATGACAATGTCAATGACATTTTTTTTATTATTATTATAAAAGTTAAAAGTAATTTTTTTTTTAAATTGATTTTTTTTTCCCTTTATTTTTTTTTTCAAAAAAGGGTCATAACTCCTTTAACATTAATCGGATCAAACCCATATTCTAACTCGATCTGTATTTTGGGCTGTGAAACTCACATACCAAAATTGGTTCCAATCAGATAAAAAATGTTTGAGTTATGGCAGAATGCGTGAATTCTAAGTTGAAAAGGGCCATAACTCTGTAACATAATCTCGGATCAAACCCAAATTCGAACTCGATCTGTATTTTGGGCTGAGAAACCCATATCGATTAGATAGAAAATGTTTGAGTTATCGCATTACTCGTAAAGTGTCTACGGACAGACAGACGGACAGACAGACAGACAGACAGACAGACGGACGGACGAACGACGAGTGGTCAATCCGGGCAACGACACTATGTTTACCATACTATGGTATGGGTAAACATAAAAAGGGCCATAACTCTGGTGAAAATGGGTGGACGAAACCCGCGCTATGCATGTAGCTGTTCCCCCATGCTGCTCTATCGCCATACCAAATATCAGCTAAATCTGCCCAGCGGTTGCCTATCTTTATTTGTTAAAATCTCTATTTTTCCTGAGCATCGCCGGGTCCATCCTCTAGTATATCTAGCAGGTTAGCCCGCCACTGGCGGCGTTCGTCAGAAACATGACAATTTTTAAATTGTTTTCATTATTTTTTTTAATTTCAAATGTTTTTAATTAATTTTTTAAGTTATTTTTTTGTTTTTTTACCCGATTTGACCATGAATTGATCATTTTCAAGGTCAAGGTCAGGTCGGGGTCACAATTTAACCCGTCCACGACACTTCCCGTAGGTAGCAAGTTTGAGCTCAATTAGTTCGAGTCTATAAAGGACACACACATATATATCATTTGTGGTTACCCGTTTCAATGTGAAGATATTGTGGGTACCCGTTTCAAGGTGAAGATCACATAGGTCGGAAAAATTGACCCGATCCGCGTTCCTAGGAAGCCCTAAGTACGTAAGAATCACACAACACGCTCATGTCTGTATACTAACGCACACGCCCAGACCCAGACGTAAGAATCACATTACGCACATACGCTCTTTATCAACTACACTGCGGATATGAACGCTCTTTAACTATCAACGCGATTAACCCCCGCAGTGCCGTTTGTGGTGATTTTGATGATTGGGAGTGGAGAATGAGTGCTCAGAGCTTGTCCAAAACGCGACATTGACCATTCCCGTGGGATTTTACCCTTAGATAGGAAGTTTGAGCTCGATCTGACCAGCCGTTTTCGATTCTATAAAGTACACACACATATATACGGAAGTCTCTAAATATGTAGTAGAAGAGAGTTCCTTGCGCCAACGGGTTAAAATAGGGCCACACGACTAATTGAAACACGAACCCTCCCATGTCAGATCCCCACCCATTATCGTTGGTTTCATAATGATAGACATACAAGTGCATTCGAGATGTGTACACACACGCGTAGTTCGAGTCATAATTGGGGGACTTGAGTTTTCGATTGCCACACAAGATAAAACTCAATCCGATTACACACTGAGCATGCGTCAGCGACAACCGTCGTGACTATTGTTGTGAGCGCGTGTCGGGTCCATGTGGATTTTCTTTTGAATGGGACCGTAATATTTTTCATTTGCTTTGCTAATTCGAATATCAATGTAGTCAGGGTAATTATGACCAGGGAACGTCCATCTAAATCAGATTAGATTGTGATTACTGTTATTAAGCCAAATGAAGAACTGTTACAACTTAGCCCGACAAAAGTATCAAGGATTAATGGACTTGTCAAAAGTACACTAGTATCGAGACGACCTATGGACACAAATAATGTGTGGTCTGCAATTATACCCCTCCTATTTTCAGCATAATGCCTCATCATGGTTGCCAAAATGGATGGAAATTGTACATCGAGCAAGCGTGATAAATATAAAGGCTAATGTACATATGGATGAGCATATATGATTAATGATAATATTTTAGTTAACTACCTCGCGGCAAATATGTGCATCGACGAGTTATACAAAACGGACTGGATAAAATACATACCCCCGCTCCACTCATGGTGTAATATCCAGGGATATCGGAATATTTCAGACTATTGAACACAATTAGCTGTTATATAGTCTGTGTTCACCCGTAAGCGTGGATTATTTTACCAAAATATAGTATGCACGAAGTCAGTCTAAGTTAACCGAGACTAAATAACAGATGTATGCGTTCGATAGTCTGAAGAAATATTGTTCGGGCAGTCCCACTACTTAGTATACCAGTTAATATATAGTCTGTGTTAACTCAGATTGGTACTAAGTGGTAGGAATGCATACTGTTAAATATAGGAAAAAGGATAGTGTATATATATATATATATATATATATACGATCTATGTTTCTTTCACAGATGTCTATACATTATTTGGTTTTGGAATGGTTCACAGTCAACTGTTTCATGTTATTGAACAAGTATAGCTGTTTCAGGCTATTGAACAAAATTAAACTAGGTCCATTTTTAAGTTATTTCAAAGAGCATAGAGTGCAATGCCAGACAATAAATCATCAATAAATGCGGATAACAGCAATGACAGACAAGCGTTCTAATAGCAAAACTAATCTGGCATAAAACCGAGACGAGTTTGGCATCGCGACAGGACTATGCGGAGACTGCAGACTTTTAAACCAACATAAATAAATCACCACTATCCAATTAACGGTAACCAGATAACACTCATATAGTGGGCCCAAGATCATTGGAATCAATCGAGCGATCACCGGAGACCAAAGGGAAAGCAATTTACTCGAATTTACTCAATCTGGCGGACTGGAGATATGGTATTTGGCGTCTGCTTCGTCCTATTGGAAGTAATAGCGCTGCCCACATCCAAACTTTGTCCCTCTATGGAGGTAATCTAATTCATTTGACAAATTGGCCGTACTGGAAGTCATACAGACGAGCGATGAGTCTGATGACCCCGGTAGAACTAATATGGACTGCAGTTATCCATTCACTTTATATATGAGCGCCCAAGCAATTCCGATGTCAGGTGCCGTTGTGGGTAACGAATTATTGTGTTAAGTTACATGTGGTCAATTTCAGGAACTGACCGCCTATTAATGCTTCCATATACGATATTTAGATCAGATGAGCACATTGAGGTGGATAGACTTGAAATAGCAACATTTGTTCAAATTGGACAGCATGTGTTTAAAGGTGCTCAATACGACTCGATGGTTCCCATATCATCAGATTCCAACAACAACAAAAACAACATTTTTTTTTTAGATGTCGCTTCAGTTATCAGAATCGATTAGTTGCCCAAAATAATGCTAACCACAGTATAGTATAAAATTGCCCAAAACATGTTATTTATCAACATTTTGTTCAACGAAATATGGCCGGATTGTCCAGTTTCTAACATCCAAACCCACTAGATATAAGAGATATCAATCTCCATCAGCAATTTGTTCCGAGACCGTCGGTTTGACGACTTTTTAGCAGGATGTAAATAATTACACATCTTGATAAATAACTCTTTTAAAAAATCGATATCTGATCACTCTGAGCTTTGAGCCTGATGGGTGTGTTCCTCGACTCGAATCAAATATTGTTTACCCCCGAAGCCAAAGAAATAGTAATTTGGGAGCATTAATTCGGATTATGCATCTTTAAATACATTTCTTTTACAATCACTTAAATAATAATCCATTCTGCGATTGTGGGGAACTGGAGACCGCCCGACATTTCTTACTTCATTGTCCCATCTTCAAAAAAGGAGAGACAACTCTCTTTCGGGCATTAGTATGGCGTTTAATGGGAATACTTTGCTTAATGGATCGATTGACATAACGTACAGAGAAATTTCACTTCAAAAGTTTATAGATAGAATCAAGCGATTTAACTGAGCACCATCACGAACTGCATAATTATATCATCTAAAGAGTAGTGAACACAAATAAGAGTGCTATCCCATTCACATAGCAAAATTATGTAATGCGGGCTGTCGAACCTACAGTTTGTTTGTTATAAATGGAAGTCATGCATGTAATTCTCCAATGTTATAGATGTGTGTCTGTTAGTATGAATGCTTCTATGTGTATGGTTGTTGTAAATGGAAATCATGTATGTAATTCTCATGTTCACCACTTAGATGATGACTGTAAATATGTTGACTTTTGTTACCTGTTTATGTTCTTATAATTTATATTAATTGTATGCATTCTCTAAATATCTCCATGAATGGAGGAAATAAAGAATATATATATTATTCGAGACCAAAAACAAATCATGAAGTAATTTTTATATCACGGAAATGTACATGAATAAGCATAGGTTTACTGCCATATCCCTTTATTTATTATGTCATATTATGTATGTTATAACTGTATTTATGTGCCTACTTGAGAAATAAAATATTGTTTACACTAAATACATTTCTGAGTTGGAATATTTTCATAAAAAAATTCGTCACATCGAATCCACCCTTGTCATTGCGATCGTTTGTTCGTTTCTGTCAAGACAACCGTAATTTCTTACCGTCTCATTGCAAAATAACGTGTCAACTTGGACCTACAATAATATTAAAGAAAACAATTGTGTTGAAATTCGATTTCCAATATCGGCGAATTTGGCTATAAAGCAACATAACAAAGACCAAATATTATGCAGAATAAATACAATTTTTCATTTTATTCTAACTGTATTGTATGAACCAACTTCTGAAATGGTCCTCGTGAACTTGAAATAAAATATCCGCGAAAAAAGACGCAACGTGTTCTTTGGTTGTTCTTGGTCAGTTTTCGTTGTTGGTATCGTCGGATGCTGATCACGCCCGCTGGTTCACCGTTTGCGAACGATTAACATTATATGGATTGGACTGCACCAAATGCTACCATCAATTATTTACCTATCACATTAAAGTGAGTACTGACCTGTATCTCTGAAGCCGAATCTAATCTCCACCGCCTCCAAGAGTGGCTCGGGAAGCAAGAGGCAAAACGCTGAAATCACGTGGAGAGTTTGTGCCAAAGGACATAGGTGGCACCACAATCTGTGGAGGAAATCACTTTTGAAACACGAACACGTGTGGTCATATTGTGCATGGATAGCGTGATCTCGACCGAGTTTAATCCCATCATTGGCATAATTCCCAACACGAACAATACACAGATAGACGAAAAACGGTATACATATAAGCGAAATCGCCACCAGCAGAATCAGAACATGAACTTCCGGCGGCGGATTTGATTTGGGCACCCAGGGTAAATCCTTCAAAGCAAAGTAGCGTTTGATTGCCTGCGCAGTTATATATCCTTGAACGCATAAAACTATGACACAGTAGAAAATTGACCACAGGGAGTTAATTTTGGTGCTGCTTGTCTGTATTTTGGCCATGTTAGCACTTCGATATCTTCAGATCCTGCTAATCGAACATTCCTCCTTGCTCGGCACACTCGGGACCACTAATCTAACATTCTTCCCGATTACGGCTTATTGCGTAAACATCCCATTGAATCGAACGCAGGTATAGCGGTAATGAAACGACGCTTGTCAGTTCGCCACTGATGTATCTGTAATGCATTTAACAGCACACTAGAGCCCGGTGTTGGGAATCAGCCATCCAGCCAGTGATTAAATTAAAGCCATGGTTAGCGGTGCGTTCCGGTGAATAATCTGGCGAAAAGCATTCCCAACTATTGATCTGATGTGATTTATTGACAAGGACACCGCTCCCTCCGCAACAGTTTCCATCAAGCGAAATCCCAGAATCAGACCTGGAAAGACAGCATGTACATAGGATTTATTAAACTGAGTGCAACAATTGACAACGTCACGCAATGATAATTCTAACTACAACATGACAAATAACAATTAGAATAGTATGACATAGTACAATCGACATTCATATAGATCTGGGTATATGGGCAGCGCTTCACGGGCTAGAAGGCTTTGGACTAGAGACTTTAATTTTTAGCTGCAATGTATTTGTGTTTTTTTTAGCCAAAGATAGATGAGTTATTGCTTATATGGGGACTATGTGTATGCGTCTTGTATTAGCTATATACGTGGCCACCTGCATGTCGTCGCTATCAAATCTATTGAATGGGGATTCATTGTCACCGTGACAAGACACAGGTCCCCAGAACAAAAATTTACCCCACCCCAATGATACTTAATCCTATAGAATTAAGTATCATTGGGGCTGGGGTCAATTTTTCTTTCTTGGGGACCTGTGTGACAAGGCACTGATTCCATTTGAATGGTGTACCCAACTTTTCATATACGAGTACAATGTTATGCCACTATAGTCCGGTGGGAGGCGTCGAATCTATATGGTGGTATTGATAAGCCGACCGCTCTTGCAACTTGGCGAATGAACCATATGGCTGTTTCTTGATAGATCGGGCTGGCGAGTTGACAAAATATGAAACATGTTTGATGTTCGAGTCCGATTGCTCACAGGAAACACCCTCAGACTATATATATGAGCAATATTTATTATCCAGAGCAATATATAGTGCTAAGCTCGATTACTAAAGTGTGCGGGGACCTTTAATCGAGACCAATGATTATAAAGAAAGAAAAATATATATATATTGTCATTCAACCCGGGCTTATAATACCGCACTTAAGATAATAAACTCGTTTCGAGTATTCTGCAAATCAGAACAAGAAACAACCACCTCCCATGCAATTGAAACTGGATCCTGGAACAAAATAGACTACTCTGAGAGAAAATGTACTTTATGTCTATCAGAACTGGGCGATGAATTTCATGTCATAATGAAATGTCCAGTTTTACATGATCTCCGATAGAAATATATCCCATCATATTTCTACCGAAATCCAAACACTATTAAATTGAGAGAACTTTTCAATTCGGGAAAAGGAAGACGAACCATAAATCTGTCCATACTCATTAGAAGGGTTTTGCCGCTATTTAGGGTCTTCTGCACGAGGCTTCCACTGACGAATTTTACCATATTCCATCATGGGTTGTCGCACTATATATCTTACAATTAATTTATCGCATATATACATGTATATGTACTGCACATAACTGATGCATTATTTTAAATGTATATGCTAGTACAATACAATATGCACGCATGCGCACATAATTTATCATATTTATGTATACTCATATACTATTGTTCTCTGTATATCTACAGGATGATGAGCACAAATAAATTGAATTGAATTGTAACCTAATGGATGCGTAAACATGTGTAGCTTCCAATTTCCGCAATCTAATATAACATGTGTTCCACAATTCCTGGCGGGTTAATCACAAGAAAACGTCGAAACACAATTCCTCTTCCTTTCCTGTAACACCAGGTGGAGACGTGAGTTATATGTCTTGGATCCGGTACCAGGAAAGCACGCCTGTCGTTTGTTATTTTCTCCCGACATTTGCCGTTATATGCGGATCACAAGTATTTTATTATTGTCAGTTTTCCGAAATGAAGTATCTACAAAATGCCAGGGGAAAAAATCTCTTATGAAATATCTGCAAAGTCAGCTGTTTTGCTAAATTGCGACACACACACACACACACACACATACACATTAATTGGCAGGATTAGTCATCTCAAATTTAAACCTGGTTTACGGAAACATCTATAGGTTTAAACGGCTGTTTGACAGCTAAACAGTCTTCTCTGCATGGTTTGAACCCGGTTCAATTTGCACGTCTCATCGAACAGAGTTATCGATCACAGACACTGAACGACAATAAAAGCATCGTTAGACTCAGTCAATGTATATATAGGATTAAAACAGCGGAGGTTTAAACTGAAGATGATGAATCCGGCCATTATGTCGAAAAAGCATGTTTCGGCTACATTCACACGCCATGCAAAGCGCAGATGCCAAAATATTGCCTACTGATATAAAACTGCATAATTTAAACATGCCCAACCAAATTGAAACCTCTCGTGCAAATGTATAAATACACCAGGCATGTGCCCATTGCTCAATATAGTCCTCTCAGCTGGTGCATGCTGTGTGGTTGTTTGACGACATTTTAACATCTATAAGTACTTACTTTTTTCAATAACTTGATTACGGGAATGAATAGATCATCAGTGTTGCATTGATCAGTTAGAGGGGTCATCTGCCGACGTGCATTGGGGATTGGGGGCAATGTGCTTAAAAAGTAAAAAAAATAGTGCTCACCATGCAGCTGATATATATTGGTGGATAAAAAATCCCCCCATATGCAATGGGACATTATGTGGGCTTTACGCCATATTTTGTTTACACAAATTGTCGAATTGACGTGAAATTCTTTAATGGGAATGTACTACATTATATACACAGAAATGAATGTGTGTTGTGCACCGAGAGGGTTAGATGGTGTGTGTATTCTCTGTGATTCCATATACATGCTACATGCATATTTGCACGACTGACATATACGAGACTTTCGCCAACAGTTATCTTATAAGAATCAGTAGTGCATTTCATAGCTGAAATCACATAAATCATAACCGAACGCACATAATATATGTATGTAATTCCAAAGTTTATCGCTCAAAATGCGCAAATGATATCCCCGTGAAACGATTTGCCTGAAACATTGCCAAGCAAATTTTCCAGTGTGTAAACTTTATATAATAGAATGGGTGGATACATTGGCTCAGTATATTCATTGCTTGGTATAGGAATCACTGAACTAAATGGTTTCCCTAGGCGATAACGTTTCGGCCAAGTTCACTGAATTGAAGCCTGCAGGCCATACCAGTGATGTTTACCCAGCTAGATTGACACCAGTTGATCACGAAAATGCAAGAAAAATCATAGGTCATGTGTTTACTTTTTAAAATAAAGTCCACGACAGGGCTATCTCAAAGCCAAATTTGATCTGGAAAAACCCAGAACTACAGCAGCCAGTTAAATAAATTTCCGGCTCACAAAAATCCATTCCCCCATTCATTCACCAGTTTAAATTATTTAGGTATTATGTACAAATCAAATAAACGCGATGTCATCCTTTAATAACGTGTCGCATGTATCAGGTGAAGGTCATTCTTCAGTTACCTTCACCTTTAGCATTACACGGTGTATTCGCTCCCCGACTCTGGAACACATTTAGCTCCCTGATTCCTATATATATATGTATATGTGTACCACACAGCGTTTCTTATAGTATTTTATCAAAATATAGACCTTACTGAAATGAATTATATCGAGCAGTAGTCGTTTATTTTTCCAATATGAGGTATCCTGAAAATTATTGTCAATCATCAAAATAAAGCCAAAAAATTTAGATTTTGTTTTTCAATTTTACTAGCTGATGCATCTCGTATAACTGAAGTATGCCCCTATATACCATAATAATAGTAAATTGAAGAGGAAATGTTAATATACATTTTGATAGGGATATCTCGTCCAATTTTAAACACTTTTCATGCAGAATTTGGCAATTGATAATAAACATTTACCAAAATTAACAGAAAATAAAAATAAAAAAATACTTTAATATCAATATAAAGCAACCATAAGTTAATTTAAATATCTAAACATAATGATACAACATCAGACACAGCCTCATGCATGAAATTTTACCAGATGGCATGACATACTGTCTGTTTAACAAACCTGCCATGACAATTTTGCACGACAGTAACTCTAGTGGTGATGCCATCACCCCCCCCCCCCCCCCGACTTGGGGTGGGGCTACGGTCCCCGATAAGACTACTGGGTGCCGGAAAAGCTTAATTGGGTCAACTGTCACCTTTTCCCAATGGGGGGGGGGCTAACACTCCTCAAAATTGTGGGGAGGGGGGCTTTAGACCCCCTGACCCCCTACAGGTACCTGGTGTCCATGCAAAATTCCCAGATTTATCACTTTCTTTACTATCTACAGGCGAATCCATGGGTTTCTTCTTTAAATATGTCCAAAATGTGGTCATTATCATTTGAAAATAAGAAAATATGGAATTAACAACTTATCATGGCGAGACGTGAAATTTCGTAAAATTCAAATTTTCTTATAGGAATCACTGAACTAAATGGTTTCCCTAGGCGACAGTGTTAACGTTTCGGCCAAGTTCACTGAATTGAAGCCTGCAGGCCATACCAGTGATGTTTACCCAGCTAGATTGACACCAGTTGATCACGAAAATGCAAGACAAATCATAGGTCATGTGTTTACTTTTTTAAATAAATCCCCAAGTCTACGACAGGGATATCTCAAAGCCAAATTTGATCTGGAAAAACCCAGAACTACAGCAGCCAGTTAAATAAATTTCCGGCTCACAAAAATCCATTCCCCCATTCATTCACCCGTTTAAATTATTTAGATATTATGTACAAATCAAATAAACGCGATGTCATCCTTTAATAACGTGTCGCATGTATCAGGTGAATGTCATTCTTCAGTTACCTTCACCTTTAGCATTCCACGGTGTACTCGCTCCCCGACTCTGGAACACATTTAGCTCCCTGATTCCTATATATATATGTATATGTGTACCACACAGCGTTTCTTATAGTATTTTATCAAAATATAGACCTTACTGAAATGGATTATATCGAGCAGTAGTCGTTTATTTTTCCAATATGAGGTATCCTGAAAATTATTGTCAATCCTCAAAATAAAGCCAAAAAATTTAGATTTTGTTTTACAATTTTACTAGCTGATGCATCTCGTATAACTGAAGTATGCCCCTATATACCATAATAATACTAAATTGAAGAGGAAATGTTAATATACATTTTGATAGGGATATCTCGTGCATGTATCATCATTTCTTATCGAGATTGCCATGTTAAAGGTGGATAGACCACTAAATCCGGCCATTTGTGCATGGGGCCATCTGCTATTATATACTCAACAGAATATATGCAACAAATGAATACAATTGAGCCATGGATGCATGCAAAATACACTCTTTTACTTTCTGAACGATGTAAAACAACATGCTGGATTCTGTGTTTACAGTCCGCTTATAAGATCGATTTGTCACATTGAGATGTCCCTCAACACATGTCAAGTGTTAAAATCGGTCTCGATTTTCATGTATATATATAGAGAATGGCAATGCATAGGTAAAACGAAATAAAGTGATGATTGTGTAGCAGGTCGGTAATAATTATTTTGTCAACCATGTTGAATTGCATGCTTGGTATCTATAAATCCAAATGCATATATAGTTATATGTCAAATGTGGCGTTTAACATTATCCAACAACAAATTGTAGAATAATTAGCGTTAAAGAAAATATTTTATTTTTGCAAGATGGAAGTATCGAGTCCCCAATACACCTTGCAATGCTATACTAACAATACAGTGGACTTCTTGTAACAAACAACCACATGTTCACACACATATATATGACAACATAATTTCTCGAATATCATACGTCTTTTTTTCTTCCGACTGAACATAAATTCCCTTTCCACAGATATATAACACTCACATTTTCAACATTTCAATTTACAACCATTTGTGTGTCATTAATTCTTATGCATGGGTATCAAAACTATGACTGTTTTTTGTTAGTAAACATACTTGCATTTCATTGATTGGATATGTTTGTAGCCCAATTGGGATTCCAAGTAAGTCAATGTCGCGTGTTTCACAAGCCAATGAGCTTCAGAGCGCCACTGGCCCGTTGCAATTCTGGACAGAAAACTCGATTTCCCCAGAGTAACTCCTAGCGGAAATAATTTAATCTTATTTGTAATTTTGTTCAGGTGTAGACAATTGAATTGGGGTCCCTGTTTTCATCGCATAGGCGCGAACCTCTATAATCCAATATTGTTATCTATAAGCGTACGTCGAACGCTGGGTGACGAACGCAGAGGTCTATTCTAATTTGACACATAATATTATATTTGAAGTTGATTTGAATGCAAAGGAAACATATGCTGTTAACCCTTTACCCATATTGCAACAGAACGCCCAGAAACGCCCAAATGAAGCTTCAACAGCCTAAATTATCTTGGGTCTGTCTCAATAAAACCATACAAATATGGATATCATTGGAACCGGCTCATTGACCACATTGTGATAGTTACAGTTATGCCCTGTGCCAATGCATTCTCTTATACATGCGAGTTGACCATAGGTCGCCTCGCATATATAAGAGAATGCATTGGCCTAAAAAAAAACTTTTTTTAACACTTTTTACCATTTTTTCTTACATTCTTTAACAATTTTATAATTTTTAATGTGTTAAGCCAATGCATTCTCTTATATATGCGAGGCGACCTATGGTCGACTCGCATATATAAGAGAATGCATGGGCACAGGGCCCTTCTGTTGGGTAAAGGGTTAAAGAACGGCGACACTGTAGCGTATATTCTCAAGTGTAGCTGCATGAGAGCTATACTGCATGGCGTTCACGCACAGTAATGTTATTTCTGAAAGTGGCGGAAGTTTGACGGGAAGTCCAACGCATGGACACAGGTGATAGCCTCCCTTTTGAAATAGAGTGCATAAACCGGATAAGATAAAGAGTCATATTCCTTCGAAGGTGTCTTCCATTCCTTATTCGTTTTTTAACATTTTATTAAATAAAGGGTGTTGTAGTTTGGCCCCCCAAGACACTCTTTCTACACACCAACACACACCACGCTCCAATCCAAAATGGCTGCCGTCCAGAAGGGTTCAAATAGGGCACCATTTCATGTCATTTCTCGGCCCTTTGACCGATTTAGGTCATATGAAGGGTGCCCCCCCCCAAGATATTCTAAATATTCACCCCGCACACCCCACCTCGATCCAAATTGTCCGCCGTCCAGATGGATTCTAATATAGAGCACCCATGCCATTTCTCGGACATTTTACCGGTTTAGGCCAAATACAGGGTGTTGTAGGGTGGCTCCCAAACCATTCTAAATATTTACCCCACAACCCGATCCGAGATGGCCGCCGTCCAGATGGGTTCAAATAGGACAAACCGGCTTCCAGATGGCTTCAGATCCATACTATTTCACGGTCCATTTACATATTTAGGTCAAATAAAGGGTGTTTTAGGGTGGCCCCAAGACATTCTGAATATTCAACCCACACACCCCACCTCGATCCAAAATGGCTGCGTCCAGATGGGTTCTAATAGGGCACCCGTGTAATTCCCCCCCCCCCTTGACCGATTTAGGTTAAATAAAAGGTGTCGCAGGGTGGCCCCAATACATTCTAAATATTCACCCCATGCACACACGTACATATGTGGAGAGAGTCGACGATGATGATGAGGACGAGGACAAATTGAAGATAACGATAACTATGTTGTAAATAGTGTATATATATGTTTCTTCCTCATCTCTTATTTCATGTTAATTCATGATGGTGTTATTAAAGAATTAAAACTCCGCTTCATTGTATCTACGCTTTCCGGACCTTGAGTAAACATTCTTATTCTGATTCTGATTCTGATTCCAAGCGGTGCCGGCTGTTATAATGTAACAGAAAGTCAAGGCGACTATCAATTTCGACCTTAAACCACGTTGTTTAAACTGATGTGAAACACTCCGGTAGGGTGATCCAATAGAAATGGATAATAGTCTTGCTAAAAAAGTAATTATTTTAACGAATATTAATCCAAATTTACAGTACACACCGTCATTCTTAAGTCTTAATTAAATGCAATGACTCTCGTTGGCGAATTATTGTTGCGTTAGTTTATCGCCGATTGTTGCGTCCCGAATCGAGATTAATGGAATGGTACATGCCCACAGTTGGCATGGCGCTTGAGTACTGCCTTGTCAGTTTAACGCACCCCATAAGTCCATAATATGTCTTTGAATGTCAAATGAATCGGGCGAATCGGTCTTGGCGTGGATGCACCTTACCGATCAAGCCCCACCCATATTGTAGACACGCAGTTGGTTACGGAATGTGATGGAACATCCAAGAGACGACAGCGAACAGTAACGTATTGTCAGTTGCCTGTGTTAATGCAACACAGACATAAGAGTGGTTATACAATAATGCACGCAGACAAACAGGTACGTTTACCAGATTCTATGATTGCTATGATAATCATTCATTTCATTGGACATGGCACTCGCCTAATCACCAGTCCCGACACTCACGAGAAAAGTATAGATCGAGGGAGTGTACCAGGCTGGCATCCATGCATTGCACGCAAAGGTGGATTCTATATATATAATATAGACTGGGGCACCCAGAGAGACAAGAACAGGTGTTGGTAATTACTTATATTCCTAACACATATCTGTTTGTGTTATAAATTCTTCTAATTATTTAATTATCTGCCCTTAGATTCTGTATGCAGTGTTTCGAGATTATATTTAGCTCGCGATCATTTTGAGCCATTGAGTTGCAACAACTCTTAGTTGCAGTGGGGTTCTTTCTGGCGTGAGATATGCATATAGACTCCCGGGGACGTAGTATTATTTAGGAAGGTCAGTTAGTAATATGCGCCACTATACGTTGGAGCTCTCCCAATAGAGGTGCCTTTGTATCAGCAATTCCACAACCACTCAGACCTTACGAGATATTCATTGGTGTGTTGTACCCCCTACCGGTTTATTCTACACTCAAGTCCGTGGCAACTCGGTACAAAGAACACAAGATGCAAGCCTTCACTGGAGGATTCAGTTTGGAATTAGTTGTCGTATTATATACACATTTATATAGGAGACAGCAATCCCAGTTTTCGTACGCCGGAATTCCGAATTTTACAATTCACTCATTTGAAATTGCATAGATATTACTAAAGGAACGCAAAATATATTTTCATGTGCAGATAACTGTAGTTTTTGTGCCGAGAATGTATATTTTGATGTATATTTTCCTTCCAAAATAGTACCACACTTAATCTGGATCCTGTTTCAGGATTCTAAGTGGAAGGGTGGTTGGTTCGTTGATTTGGTATATATAATTGTCTTTTATTGTCGAAGACCATGACTGAAATATGCAATAGAACGCGTTCTATATTAAATATATACCGGCGATCTTGCAAACATCTGCAAAACTATTATCATGGGTTTGAACATTTCAACATGAGTCGGTGCCATTTATACTGCATGATAGTGCCTCTCGAAATATGGCATGGTGTTATTACAATTCTCACGCACGGGGATAAACCCGGGCTAAGTGCTGAAGTGCTTTCTGTTTCAACAAATTATTATGTTTGGGAATAACTGACCATTACGCTATATAGAATCTCGAGAAAAAAAACGATACAAATCTTTTGGCGTTTAGCAATCAATAACCAAGTAAACTTCACTATAACATGCTATTTTATATCCACTTCATTGTTGAACTATTTTAGATTTTTATCTGCTGTTTTTTTATAGGTCTTCCCTTTCACATACCTAATTATACATTCCATCCAAGAAAGTCTTTCAAATGGTGTCAGTTTTCATGCCTGGCTTTTTCAAACACGGCAAATGAGCCACTGGATTGTTACGAAACCTAATTTTATTAATTTTGAAACGAAATCTGAACAATAGACCCACAATTAACCAGGACAAGTCAACATTCTTCTATATAATTTTCGCGTCGAAAGAATTTTGCCATTCAATGCATATGAAAGCCAATGGCAATTTTCTCCGACAATCGTGTGATTGAAGTTGTCAAACACAATGGTCGTGCGACGAATCAGTGATGACATTTTCAAGAATACGAGAATATGTCTATTTATTTTCCAATTGAATCGAGTTCAATTGATTATCTTTTTTGAAATCTCGTGTTTACTGAGGTATTAGAGACAGCATCTGTTCACAAGCCCTAACTGCTTCACTAAGTCAACTTTGATAACAATAAGATGACAAAGAATATAATTATACTTCTATTAATCGGTCGGGCGACTTAACAATGGGAGTTCGTCTCGAGTCCTCCTTATCTAGTATTTTCTTTTATTGCCCTCAGATAGGGCACGGTATATTACATTTTGTCAACCTAGCGGGTAAGGCATCGTAAATATTCAATAAACACTATGCTGCGAATTGAAAGCAAAGGCTCATTTAATTACTTGCTAGGGGCGGATGAGTACATCCAATATATCCATGTAATTAAAGTAGTTTATATACCGATATACAGAGTAACATTGTGTTCTTGATAGCGGCCTGCATGTAGTTCAATTGTTGTGGGAGTGGGACGGGTCGAATGAACCACATATTCACACAATATTACTATATTTAAGGTAATCGCCATCACATTTATTGCCATCAAGTTATATATATAATTTGAAGTAACTAATGTGTCCTGTAAAGTATAGAATTCAACTTACATTCAGTGACTAACTGAGTCCCTCTATTTATTTGATTGACCTATACTGTCTTCCGTGACAAAAATCTTATTCCGAAATCCATTCAATGTTATATAAACTGTAACCACGTACATGTATAAGAAATGGCGCAGAAAAAGATAACTCATGGCATTGCTGTTTCCGCCTTGACAAAAGTATTATAATCAATGCATAGCCTCACACGTCACGTGTTACACGTACGTGGAACTGAACCTGACTAATGACGAAAGAGGACCACACAGAGATGAGGAGATTAACCGAGTGAATATATTACCCTACCCTATCTTTATTAACCCATTTCACCACTTACTGTGTTATTTCAGTATACAACACGAAGCCATCGACCCGCCCGCCTCCCAAGCACGTCCAGCAGAACAGTGTCCTGATGGCGATGAAATTGCACGAAACCTCGTCCCAACTGGGAATCTCTTTGAAGCACTCTCGGACATGACTAGCCACCAGAGAGAGAACCAGTCATAATTAGTAGCTACTCATTTGGCATGCCATCTCACGCATAAACTAATTCGTCTGCGCCCCTGGGCGTGATTCGCAATTTTCTACGTAGACTGTCTGCATTGTAAACGAGTTGTAAAGGTCCATGCCAATGGCGACCAAATAGCCAGACTTAAGGCTAGAATGTACTTAGATGACACCATCTTAGTTGGTATAATTTAGAAACTCAATAACGCAGATATACTGACTGTGATTCGATGTGAATTGTTGCAGATATTTCCGCTAGTCCTTCGATGCCCTGCATGCATGCCTACACAAGATTATAACAATTGAGAACCCCATATATATAGACTCTATATAAGGGGCTCCGGAGCAGGGGTGGGTAGTTGCCCATCTTATTCTTTAACAAGATGCAAATGGGCACAAAGGTGCCTTTATGTGGCAAGTATGTAACAGCTCGAATTTCAACAGATCCGTGGTTGTGCGAACAAAATATATCCATTCTGATAGCGTAATATCATATTAATCCTCAAAAGTGCTCAAAATGTTGAAAATTTGAGTGGCATATTGATCTCATTTCTCATCAATCTTTTACATCTGACTAAAACCGTGCCCTTTGTTTGAACATGCGATGCCGTCTTATACTCGAATGTTTCAAATGCCCATACAATATGTTCAGTGATTCGAATTGCAAGGTTATACCATACCTCAATAGTAACTTATTGACACATCCCACAGGTGACAGGTCCCTGCTCCGAACCCAGATCGACGTTGCTTAACTTAAATTTATGATTATACAGGACAACGTGTCAAATTTAAACGTGCACCATGCACTGCCAATATTTCGCAATTATTGACTAACGTTCATTTTTAGTTCAATGCCACTTAGGATTTTACGGGCAAAGGAAATGTTACTAGACGTTAGCGTAATATCGCATCATGCATGTGCAAGATCATTGCTGAAGTACAGTTTCATCGCAAAAAATGCAATCTCTGCACTTGGCCATGTGGATATTATGGCCCTTGTCAGCAGACGCCATTGAGTTGACGCAAGATTCAATATTCTTTTTATTGTTTCACTCAACACCCATAACTCACTCGCGATCATCCTATTTTTGTACATGTCCCGACAAGAAGGCGACAATAAAAAGAGACCATTGCGGTTAAAAATAATTGAAATTATTCTAAGCGGACCACCGGCACGCGGAAATGCTGGAGCGTTATGCAACATTTATGTCGATTTGCTCTCGTTATTTCTTGTTATCATCGACTTGTTGTTTCCACGGCCGTAAATTCACTGGAGAGACACGAAATTACGCAAAAATGCATCTCATAAAGCTGGCGACTCGATCTCAATTCTTCCAATGATGCCATTACGCTTCCGATAAATTGAAGTTGAATTGTTGTGTGTTACGTGTCCTTGATTAACGCTCCACGAAAAATTGGTTTCGTTGAACACTGAATGGCATGAGCTCCATTGATAGAGATATGGCCACGAGAGTGTATTTAGACCTTGTGCTAATAAGTGTCCCCCGTTGGCTCAGTCGGTAATACCGAAAGTGTCTTCTCAGAAAATTATCCGACTATAATTTTCCAAAAATGTGGAATCAGCTGGAAACCAGATTAAAAAAATCTTCCAACACGATCCATGTTCAGAAATGATTATACTCCCGACTTTCTATTCTCTTATCTGATGAATCCCAAGTGCAACTGTAAAACCTGTCCCGATTGTATAAATAAATAGTAATATATCATGCGTGTTATATATTATTCTCGCCACCAATGTGATTATATATACCCTACAACTACGACCCGCACAATACAATTAATACAGATCTTCAACTCACGCATAGATGTTCTCACAAAAACATTCTCATTCTTCGCATATGTTATATGAGAAATATATGTAATATATAGAGGATATCCACACTTTTTCAGTGGATATAGGTTATATCTCATGAGTGGCTTTTAGCCACGAGTGGAAATTCAAATGTTTTGTCATCACGAATGAGATTTAACCCATATCCACTGAAAAAGAGTGGATATTCTGTTTATTATATACTTTAGTTACTTGCCTATGGCCCCCAATGAATGTCAATACATCATAAATTTCAAGCTGACACATTACGCCCAAAAAATAGTCCCATATTTAAAACACTCAAAAAGTTTAGATTTTGTATTTATTATATTCTTTCGTTACTTGCCGATGGCCCCCAATGAATGTCAGTACATGATGTGTGCGGGAAATCATTCACTATGAAGTATAACGTGAATACACACATGAGGATCCATACGGCGCAATAATACCAGTGATGTATCGATTTCTCCCACCCCCTACACACTTTAGCACAGGCAGCCAGTGTGAGATAGCTGGGTGAGATTTCCCTGTCTCACATAACACGTGACCATCTATCTCACACCACCCACGTGACTGCTTTACCTATTTAATAAGAGCCGGAACTAATTTAACAATCCGTCATCATATTTTGTGTGAACTAAAACAGATCAAAACAATGGCGACCAACCAGTTACGCTTCACGTTTCAAGTAAATAAATACGAACGAATTCGTGGACGCTAATACAAATGGAGATAAGCCTCAACTTTTAATCACGAAAAACCTTCAACATAACCTCACTTGCAGACACAGAGTTGCATATATAACATGAAATATAATAGTCCAAGTCTTCTCGTACTAAAACCGGCTAAGATATTGGGATGGAGGTGCCGGTCTTTAGTCCAAGCCCGCTTCTATACCAATCCTATCACACGAGTTACGCCCACGATCTGTGGCGAGAATCTGTGGTGTATTTTACTCGATTTACCTAATGAATCAATACATGATGCTATATACATCGGAAAGAGAGACATCTTATGGTCATAATGGTGTATAATAATCTAACTTTCATGTTAAATTACGCATAGAATATTCCGGTTGATTGTCACCAACATCGCTGTTTTTTCTGTTTGTTTACTTAACTGAAAGTCGAACTCAGGTTCCGAAGAACTTCGGCATTGTCCGGTGTTTGTTCTGAGTATTCTAGTTTCCGTTTCTATATATAGCGCGGGGTTTTCCGAACAAAATAGCGAAAACCGATCGCCGCAAAGTCCAGTTTCCAATGTGCTTTGAGAACAATTCCCGCACTAAAAACTTAATGACATAATGGAGGATCAGAAAGGTAGTTTTGTTGACAATTTTCGCAAGCAACTTGTCAAAATTGGAGAAAATTAGAACTCTTGTGTCTGACTTGCCATGCGTGTGATTTTCATCCATGTGCATTTTGACTTTTGTGTTGATAAAATAATCGGAGAACCGAATCACACAGTTTCGAAATATAGTTCTTCCGTTTTAGTGGGACTTTTCAAACTTAAGGTTAAAAATTTATACAAATTTTGTTTGATTTTTTGTGTGCTTAACAAGAGCAGTATATTGCTCTGTTCGCTTAGTATATATCTTAATTTCGCTGAAGTCCACCAAATGTGGGAAATGTAGCACCATATTATTTATTCTAATGGTCGTTGTGTTTACACTGTTTTAAACTTTGAGAGGGTTGTAATTCCCCGTAATTTATTTAATGTATTACATTTATATCTTCAATGTTTAATTAATCTATTTATTTTTTATTTATTGACACACATAATTACGATTACAATGGAGAATTCATCGTAGTTTGCGTTGTCAGTCGAAAATCTACGGAATATTTTCAACGGAAAATGCCGAACACAGTTCGCGAGGTCAACTGAGTTCGCATACTTTTAAAAATTTGTAAACATTGCGGTAAATGTCTCTTTTCGCATTAAATTACCGCTTTCAATTCACAACTGATGTGGGTTTCAGATCAAATAGCATGTCTTCTGCGGAAAATATCCGTTTATTGTCGCAATTGTGATATTTTATTTCATATAATTGTGGTTTTATTTGAGCGGGTCACTAACGCTTAAGTCGTGTCATAAGAATGCATGGGCCTGGAACTCGGACTAAAGACCGGCACCTCCATCCCAATATCTTAGCCGGTTTTAGTACGAGAAGACTTGGACTAGAAATATAAACGACTAATTTGCGAACATATTCCATAAAACGGAAGACCCCAAGCGAAACTGGCACCACTGGCACATTTCGTAACAGGTAAACAATAGCCGCTTCACAAATGACGAACGAAATAATTCCACATTCGAACAGCTGTCATCGTCGAACGCGTCTAACTAACATTTGTCTGTCATATATTCACATGTTTCCTTTTCTAATGGTATCGATATGGTCATTTCCGATGACAAACACGATTAGTCCAGTTGTATATACTTCATATCAATACGCGCGTTTCTCGGAATTTATGCAGGTGCTACGATGTGACGTATTCGTGTCGTTTTCACAAGACCGTGTCGATTTCACTCTAACGTATTAACCCTGCGCGCAGGGGTAACGCGCTTTGTTTTTCCCAGTTAATCACGAATATCGCATCAGATTTCTTCCAAGATATACCGTTACGAAGCTACTGGAATGTGCCACAGATTGGTATAAAACAAAAACATCGGAATGAGGCTCTAATTGGGTTGGGAGAAAAATGATCCATCATGACCTGGGGTGTGGGATGGGAAAATCTCACCCTCGGGGCCAGATATTTGGTCTGGACACTCGGCAAGCCTCGTGTCCGGCCCAAATATCTGGCCCCTCGGGTGAGATTTTTCCATCCCACACCCCATGTCATGATGGATAATATTAATCTCACTATAGTGGGATATCACTTATATATCACTGCTAAAACCTTATAATTCATGGGCAAGTATATAATAAATAATTATATTACACTCAGCGCGATGTACGAATTGTTATTGTTCCTCTTAATTATAGGACAGATGCTTCATTATTCTATGGTTTCTAATCCCGATATTCGATCATTTGGGATATATTCGCTTAGAAAAACCATTGCTACACTTAAATAAAAGTTAGGGTCCACTCTTCTGGTCTCAATTTTAACAATAGCTGGGGTACTGATATCTAAAACGCCATTCTCGGGAGCCGTGAATTGTGACTATATATACAGGCTGTATATATAGTTGCATTTAATTTCAATTCCGGGTGTATTATGCAACCGTTACCCAGGAGAGACCACGTGACGAAGTCTCCCGTTCTTATAATACTCAGTGATCTACGAGGACCATGCGTGTTAAGTTTCAGACATAATTATGGCACAATTTGAACATAAGCAACATCATGAGCATCTATAATATAGACACTGTCTAAATCAAGGCAAAATGTCATTGGGAGCCCAGGGTCAGGGCGAAGATCCTTGTGGGGAGCCATGGTTCAAATGGTTAACACGTGTAATGCACGAAATATTGATATACCTGCATGCTTCATATGCTCTGAAAATACGTGTCATGGTCGCGGCCATTTTCATTTTGCTCACATAATTGAAATAAACGCTCTTTATTTCTACCATATCAGGAATATGCAGTCTTCTGTTTCGTGTTGTACACTGTTGTTTGTTTTGGACCGTGTTCAAAGTTGGATAAATTCAAAATCGAATATTATTATAGGTGTATTTTGGAGCGCAAACCGACATGACATTATGGCTATAAGCAAAGGTGGCTCGGTCGGTTAAGGTTATAACCCCAATCCGTCTCGCCCTCCAACGCTGGCGATGAGAGTTCAAATCCACATGTTTCCATGGACTTTCCAACTCGAAATCGTTGTCTGATGCATGGAGTTGCCATTTATACGCGCCGATGGCCGGTGATTTGCCGCACATGCATGGTCGACGAGTTTGTCAGCCATTGAAATGACTGTTAGATTAGCCGTAAGTGTGCAGATTTCCTCCACCACTAAAACTGGCAATGTCGTGTTATGACATTAGTTGCAAAAAGCGACATTAAACCCCAAATCAATCAATCAATTAATCCAGCTATAAGCAAATTGGTGTTATCAAAGCTTATCCTGAGCAACCAAGTCAGTTTATACTCGCCGAAGGTACGGGGTTTTGTATGAATTGGAGTGATTTACGAGTCAAATTTACATGTATGTAACATCATATTAAACCCGGCGACAGAAGAGTTGATCCGCTCTGACTCAATGTTCTGTGCTAAAAGATGATAGTAATTATATAGTCGTATAGCAAACAGTCGATTTTATCTTTATACCGTAAATATCAACCCGATTTGAGATAATCATCAAATGCTCCCAGGGATAACATTTTATTAAATAGATGGCATAGTATAAGATTATATCGCAGTACGTGTAGTAATAATTAAGGTCCTATTCGTCCGTAGCTTGTCAATCCGAAATTCAAGACGACAACTTGCCTCGACCTACATGTATATGTGCGTATATATTAGATATAATTATGATCATAGCGGATGAAAACATATTCAACACTATGTTGTTATATATAGGGCGGTTAACACAACAATACAATAAAAGTGACAAAATGGCCAGACGACTGCATCCCTGGTACTGTACTTGTATCGTGAATGGGACATTTCCAGAAGAATATCGCTCTTTATTAATACATTTATTAGCCACATGGCGGTTTGCGCTCCAAATTGCACCAAAAAAAACAGGATCATTGGCTCTCAAAATATAAAACAGCCAGTTGCACGACACGAAATAGAAAAGAGCGTTTCATGTTAGTCTGTTCCTGATATGGTATAAATAAAGAACGTTTGTTTCACTTCTGTGCTGAAAATTTGAAAACAGCTGGCAAATGGCTGCGATCATGACAAGTATTTTTCAGAGCATATGAAGCCGGTGTATCAGTATTTCGTGTATTTGTCGTTCAAAAATACGTACACTAAATTTGGAAATTCGATTGAATAATGTCCGTTTAAACAAGAAGCTCATGTCACTCTTTAAATTCCGAGTGTTATAAATATATATGTACGCCACCCAAACGGCGAGGCAGAGTTCAGTCCCTTCGCTACGCTGATGTGACCACTGCATCTTACATTATACGTGCATGGTATGCACAAATTAAGGAGATCTGCTATATTTGATTTAAGGCTTTAAAACTATTTTTTGTCTGTTTAAATACAATTCATTGGACGGTTTGGACCATCCGGTATTCACCGCACACACTGCTGCAGAATGATACACTATATGTCCTATATGATATAAAATATGATTCTATGAAAGAGGTATACACGTGTAATCTATTCAACAAATTATATTTAACGGCGCGTAAAATCATCGCGCCCACACAGCATACAACAGAATCATTTTCCAGCAACATAATAAATATTACATGGAATATTAGAAATGACATATTTATAATATGCATGAACTGCATCCGCGACAGCTATTCATAACCCACGACCCACAAAATTAATGTGAATGAACATTGTATGAACGAAATCGAGACTTGATATGAATGTTTTTGACATGTTGTCAAGGCAACGCATGAACGACCAGTTTGCAACGCAGCATTCGTCAGAAAACTCAACAAAACAACTCTTTACGAACATAACCACCGATGAGTTCAGAACATAGCTCATAGCAGGGTGGCCTGCAATGTCTCCTGCGCATGATATACGCCGATGATAAATCTATCGACGTTTCGTTGCGTGTATTCAGGAGTCGTAAAACCGAGGCGTTCTTTGATGGGATTGATGGGTTTTCTGGTGGTTGTGAGTTGTTCTGTAGATAGTTCCCACGGCGTCTTAATCTTATCTCATCAATTCTAACGTAACCGCCATGGTGTAACGCGATACTTGAACATTTGGTATACACACCGGCAATAAATTTTTATGATTTTATCATTACCACTCGGTGCTTTTTTTCTTTAATTGAAGAATCGTGGAGTGTTTTACTATAAATAGAGCATAAGGCACTCATAGGGAATTAGTTTTTTTTATTCTGCATTTAACCTTGATTTATAAGAGAAATGAGAGGCTTGGTCCTATTCGATGCCCCGAAATGTAATAGTGATAAATAACATTTAAAATTGTGTTATTAGATCGCCATGTTAATTATCTTGTTCGTTTGACCACGTGTTTATCACTTTTTGAGTGGCATGCCCACCGGAGACGTCCCAGTGGAGGGGTAAACTACCCATGAAGTGTACTATTTCCACAACCTCCCGAAAGTGTTAAATTAACACCCAGAGGCGTAGAAATGTAGTATTTGACACTTCGGGGAGGAACTTTATCTCCCCGTTTAATGCTAGATTGTCTATCGGTAGCTAACGTTCTAACTGAGAGGCAAGTTGCATGATGGCACTTATTATTAACTATATAGTGGCTATATATAGTGCATATCTTGAGGTGTAGATATATAGCCCCCCCCTCGTGGAGCAGTAACCCTTGGAACAAACGTCGCACTACCGACGAATCGAATTCAATTATTTGAATTAGATTCGTCGGTAGTGCGACGTTTGTTGCAAATAAATGCGAGTAGACGCACTACCGACGAAGAATGCGTGTGGTCAACACGAATTTAATTGCTGATGCGTCTGAGATCCGTGTTTGAAACAAACGTCGCATCACCGTCGACTCGAATTTAAATCGGAGACATGCAAACGAGCTACAAAATGATATGCTAATGAGGGAATTCCAATGCAAACTGGAAAACACCAACGAGCATGACGTAATTTGGTGGTATTTGAATTCGAGTCGACGATAGTGCGACGTTTGTTTCAAATTAAATGCGAGTAGACGCACTAAATAAATATTTATTTCGCTTGGATATACACGCTATACTGCATGTGCATGGACGTGTGCAAATTTCACACCAACGATGGGTTGAAATTGTTCTTGTAATTTGATTTTCTCCAACAATGAATTATTGGGGAATTTGTTGTTTTTAGACCAACATTTGCAACATTTTGACTGAAATGGCCATCAGTCGGGAAGTCTGTGTCCTGGTCCCTCATGACCCCCGTGGCAACCAAAAAAAAACTACTAATTATTTTCCTATGGTTTTGTTAAAAATTATGAACTTAAATGGTTATCAGTTGGAAATTTTCCAACCTTCATGGGGGTGTCAAATTGTAAATTTTCAACACTTGGAAAGCTTGAGGCCAGTCTAATGCTATGGATTTTTGGTTGCGGTTTTCATGTTCAAAGTTTTTCTCCCGCTTTGCCCAACTATGATCGGATTTTCAGGTTCAGATCTCTGATTTGTCTTCTACTGGCAGAACCATGGTGTGCCCAGTGCACGATCACAAGTTTACTGATCCATTCAGTCAGGCATGTGAAAGAACACCCAAGCGGGTTGCAAATTGAATTACGCAAATATATTACCCCTCCCCCACCGGAGACTCTCTAGCCACACGTCCCTGTCCGCTATGTTTATTTTACCACGTGGTTTTAGATAGGCATACTGACGCAATATAGTGTATACCGCGTTGACCTCAACTTGCTATTAAATTGTTAAAAATGTACAAGTACGTGTCCGACCTAAAATATGTATAAAATACCTACGAAATAGCTATATAAAACCAATAATTTCCACTCCTCAGAATAGTAACATTAATTTCGTCGCTTGGAAGTCAAAAGCCACATGTTCTCACTGAATTTTACGTTTTAGAATTGATATAAAACTTCCTATTTTAGCCGTTTTGACCAAAACCTTATGAACGCTTTATGCCATTTTAAGAAATTATTTAGATTCGTCTTGAATTAAATGCGACGTTTGTTCCAACAGACGAATTATGAATTAAACTCGAGTCTAATTCTAATTGAATTCGATTCGTCGGTAGTGCGACGTTTGTTCCAAGGGTAAGGCTCATCGACGTATTCAATCGGGAATGGGTGTACTCATAAATGAGCACTGCACTTGCGTCCATTGTCCAATATAGATCTGTTTATCTACTTGTTTTGTAATCGTGTGTTTTTGTGATAAATAAATATGTCTATTAATAAGTCTAACTTTGAACTTTGTGTTTCTTATAAATAGAATTTAAGCTAACGTCGGGATACCGGTATATTGTATTTCAACGAGAGGCCGATCACGATCGGCAGATGTTAACCCATCCCTTGGCGATAGTAAATTACGAAGATCGGAATCATAAATGAGAGTTTTGGTATTAAATTGTAGAATATACTGTTATGTACTATTATAGACAAATTTACATAACACAAATTATTGGAATTTATGGGTCACTCGCATTTATATAAGAGAATGCACTGGTACAGCTAAACCACCACAGCCTTGGGTTAAATGTGAAAGGTGGCCTGGACATGGAATACTTGGGTTAAGAGAGTCCAATTTAAGTTTACAATAATAATGTATCAAATTCTACCAATAATATAGTATAGAGATAAGCCACCTCACTGCTGACCCATTAATATCAATTATATAGCAGAGCTGTCAACAAATCACAAGAATTGTTTATGTTGAACACTGACTTCTCTATTAAAACAATAACAATTATAATGACCTCAGACCATCTTAAGATATCACTCTACAGCACAGATGTCCAAGTCTACTGTTAATACCATGTGATGTTTATTGTTGAATCTTTATTTAAAATTAGATACCATAGCTTTCTTTATCAGATTATTTGCACATCAATTTGCATAAGAGACATAAGAAAATAATATAGCCTTATCAATAGCTAAGTAGTCCAAAGGCATGGGATGAAATTGATGAATTGGGTTTAAAGTCGCTCCAAACAAATTTACCAGTACATAACACAAGATTATGGACCGATATAAACCAAATTTGGTGTGGTGACTCGGGGTGCGCGGCAGAGTTATAATGGTGTTAGTTTTTCAAATTTTGTTACTTTAAATTTTTTTTTTTTTTATTATTTATACAAAAAATATTTTATAATATATATATATTTTTTTATTTATTCATATTCATTTTTTTTTTTAAATTGAGCAAGGAAATCAATCTAAAAAAAAATAATCTTTTTTTTGAGTGAATATATGTTTTCGAAAAAGGGCCATAACTCAGTTAAATATAGTCGGATCAAACCCATATTCGAACTCGATCTGTATTTTGGGCTGAGAAACTCACATACCAAATTTGGTTGCGATCAGAAAATAATTGAGTTATCGCACCATGTGTAAAGTGACGGACGGACGGACTAACGACGAGTGGTCAATCCGGACAACGACACTATGTTTACCATACTATGGTATGGGTAAACATAAAAAGGCTGGTCATAACATTTAAAAAAAACTAAATCTTCCAGGTATCCGCTCATACCCATTATGAATATCAAAACATGAGATGATTTTGGTAACATGATACCGATAGCGCGAACAGCCGAATGTGTATTAACCTCTTCACTGCAAAATGACGCTATGGCGCCGTGTGCTGGGCTGTTGACGTTATTGCCATTTTCCAGTGGAAAAATATAACGGGAATATCACAAGAACAATAAAACTGACTCAGTTGAAATGATGTTATCGTTCAAAATCGTGGAACATCATACACTGTTTGAAACTTCGAGATACAGTTATTCCGATGCATTAATCTCTGAATGCCAGTTATGAATTATGGCCTACTGCTGAAGTCCGCAATAGTTATACGGACGTTATAGCAGCGAAGAGTTTATCTTCTTTTGGGAGCTCCCAGCTAAATATCCGAATGTCTCATTTTCCGGTTTATCTTACGAATAATTATGGCTGTCCCTCTATATTATACATATACCAGTCTCTAATTCAAATCCTACTCTCGCACAAGCTATGTGAGAGTATGATTTTAATAAGATTGCACATGTACAACTGATCAGGGAAGTTATCAGTTGTAAAATTATCGGCAGGTATACGTGCATGTATACTACTATTGCTTTAATGACTCAATCATGAATTAACATGAAATAAGAGTTTACGAACATATATATATACTATTTACAAAATAGTTGTCATTATACCTATACGTCGTCATCCTCTTCGTCAACATCATCAACGTCATTATCGTCGTTATCATCATCGTCATAATCATCATCATCATATCATCGGCATCATCATCATCATAATCATCATCCTAATTATTATTATCGTCAACATCCACATCGCCTTCATCATCGTCGCCATCATCATCATCATCATCATCATCATATATAGTTATCGTCATATCTCTCGTCAAGCTATAAATCGCCATCAGCCACATTATCATCATCATCGTTATAGTTGTCATCATCATCATAATTCGTCACCATCATTATCATCGTCGTCGCCATCATCATCATCATCATCACCATCTATCTATATATAGAGGGTCCCGGAAGCAACTGCATCTCAGATGGTAGCTAGATTATTTACCATACGTCCTGTCTAAGAATTGTTATTTTCAATATCGGAGACGATAAATTGCATGCACAAATAATTCGGTACTCATATCACACTATATATATATATGAACGAAACAAAGCCTGAATTCTGAGACGTATATACACCGTCCCTGCCATTGACCGCTGACCGGGGTCTGATGGTCAATATATGGATATCTGGTATTGGCGGAATAATTTGTCGAATTGTTTAAGGACAGTGATTGAGGGTGTTTTTCATGTCTAGACGGAAGTTCATCACTATTTTATCACATATTCCTGACGGGGGTTGTGATAGTGGCAGATCCATATACACGTGAACCGACGGCTAAGTTATTGTCAATGTATAGGTGTCAACTGCTTGACCGGTTCAATATCGTCTTGTGGCTCTTTTATATAAGAACCATATAAACCATGTGGTGGTATCAGTGCATGGCTGTAATATATTAGCACATATATGTGAGTGAGTATCCGAGATCCATCGAATGTCGGGCGTAATTTTCGTAAAATATATGTCCTTGTCTATGATTTTATGATCATCATTCATCAGGCAACCGGAATTTGGCGATACAATTTTACAAGGTGTATGTTGTTTTTAATAAAACAAGACAGTCATACAAATTCAATGCAACAGTGTTGATTTTACGATGAAATATATTGTAGACCTATTAAATGTCTGGTCGGATTTTAGTCTGAATTTAATACTCAGGAGCAACAAGTGAGAATTGTTATAATACCAACAAAAAGATAAGCTGATTGTATCGTTCTATTTAGTTGACAACTCTGGAGTTGCAGTCGGCATCTCCCAAGTTAATGAGAAGGGCCGAACAGTTAAATCGCCCAGTAATGGAAATTTTGCTGGCAACTAAAGAAATAGGTGCGGTTAAAGACATATTATGTACTTGTTCGGGTGCGTGAAACTGATAAGTTAGTAATCATTCTACTAAAACCGCCGAAAATCTGAAATCTGAAGCAAATCGACCGTACCACTCCATAGAAAACATCGTCTGAACTACGCTCAAATGTAAATATTTACTACTCGATTCGGGACGCATCTATCGGCAATAAACTAATGAAAACGATTTCACCATCGAGCGTCACTGCATTTAATTAATAATTAGAATGATGGTGTGTGTTGTCAATTTAGATATACTATTGTAAAAATAACTACTTTGAACAAGATTATTTTCCATTTAAATATTTGATCACCCTACCGGAGCGTTTCACATCACTTTATAATTCGAAGGTGGCCATGAAATTCCCTCACACGAGACCACATTATACGTCCATGTATACTAAGTACGGTACTCCCTATATACATACGCATCTACATGCATCAGCTATATACAAACTTTTAAGTATGAGTAAAAAATTAAATCGAACGTCGCGACAACTGATTGTTTTAGCATTATGCATTAAGAAAACTGCACAGTCTTGACATTACTATATAGGGCTCACCTGTTAATTATTCCTCAATACATGCCTACAAGAAACCATAGGAGCATTCAACAACCAGTCAGCGAGAATGAAAAACACGTCAAGTCACTTGTATCATCGAAAGTTATACTTCTTCTATGTTCGTCTTGCCCACGTGAATGAGATAATTGTTTACAAACACGCGACACTAAAATGTCGATAAAACCGAAGATAATAATAGAATCCTCAAACAAGAATAGACTGATTCAAACTCCTTAACAAAAATTCGGCTGGATGGGAGAGAAAGCGCGTCCGCTTTGTTGAGCCTATTCGCCTTTTGACCCCAACCAACCACTTTGACGAGCGCGAACAATAAACTGCGAACAGTGAAATGCGAACTCGTGGCGGGAGAAATAAGACCGCTGCGCCGCAGTGTGCGCTCCTATATGCTATATGAGTTGAAGAGAAACAGACAGCGCCGGCCACTCTGCGAGAACGACGTTTTGTTTAAATTAAACTCAGTCTTATGACCTACATAATATAAATAACATATAGGGAGATGATAAGAGTTAAGGTGCCCGGGGCAATTTATAAGCTATACCGGAATTGTTTGGCGAGATGTCAGTCTTTGGGCGGAATTATTTCCCCAGCTTATGCGCATCTTCCCGTCAGACCTATACATTACTGCGGTGAATTATCGGGGCATTTCCAGCGTTCTTCGATAGACTTATCTCATCCCAAACGGGATTATGGGAAATTAGGCAGCATGTGATCGCGATTAGGACCCAATGATTTCTGTGTTAATGTATACATACGGCATTAGCGTATCAATGAACTAAACCATGTTTTTTTCTTGTGGATGCGTGAAATGATAAGGTACTACATGTATATGACGTCGGTGTGTTCAACACCCAAGGCTTATACATGCGTTTATGACCTGCTGAAAGATTACGTTGCGACCAGGAACATGACCACAGAGGTGGGATGGAAGTTCTGAACTAATGGTTAAAAAAATTCAACAAAACATATGATAACTATATGAACAACACTGAAAAGTGTGAAGCTTTATTTTAAATCAAGATTTAATATTTTGTGTCGGTCCCGTTTAGATTAGATTCCCGGGATTCGGCGTGTTTTCTTGAGTCATTTCAGAAGTTAGAAAAGATCGTTTTAAAATTATAAACCTATCCTTTTATGTTTTCGGCCATTCAGATACACTAATATATTAGTATATCGCCGATTTTAATTTCTCAATTTGTTTTTCAGTGAAAACAAGCCAGCATTAATCTTAATTTAGAATTTACGTGATGTTATTGTTGTTGGATGTCTGGAGCCGTAAACAATCTTTCGAAGTAAAACAAAAACAATTCTTGCAACAGTTTTCTGTCTTACTTTCCCAATACTACCATTAAAGATGGCTTTCCCACGTCCTATATATAGTCCTCTCCACTTTTACCTACATCATGTTTAATCCATATTTGTATTATAATACTATATATGATTGGGAACAACAAATGTTGTATAAACCATGTTTTATATACACATAAAAGAATAAAAAACAAAACACAAGCAGCAGAATTTGTCACGATATGTCATGACAGGTATACCAGACATATATAGTCCGCTCTATGGCAGTTTGTGTTTTGGAGATGTCACTTTAGTTAGTAACATTGTTTTCTTGTATCTGATTGAGGGAATACCACGTTGGGACGTCCCAGTTTTCAGTGTGATACTGTTAACGAGGATCACTTGAAATTGTCTACATATTTAAGAATGGTGATACATGTACATGTTGCCAACATGATTATATAAAACTAAAAATGATTACATTGAACATGCACGAGTATTAATGTTGAGCAACTGAAGACCCCAGCGGAGGCTTTCACACGACTTTATGTTCTCATAATGACCCCTCTCATGAGTTGTAAATACCAAATACCCGTGCATTGTCTGCAACGACCCTTGAGTTATCTGAAATTACCTCCTCTGCCACCAAACATTGCCGGTAATAATGGTATGGCCAGCAAACCTTCCACACAATGGCGCCCATTGTGACATGCTCAGTTTATTTATTAACAACTCTTTAGTCAATTAGTCTTGACCGACCTATTGTCCGGCCTTGTTGAAAGACTTGTGCAACCGTAATCACACATATGCTGTGACATAATTTGTCCACAACTATATCGCTTCTGATCTTATCTGCCAAGATACTTATGTGACCACACCGTATACGCGATTATGGGACCTGTCTCCTGAAATTTGAGGGACACCGGGCTAGCACAAACAAATGGTATACGCTGATGTGTGTAATGTTTAACCCTTTCTATACTAAATGGATTATCCCACACAGTTGAATCGTATACATTGGAATGGTATCTTATTCATTTGGAGGGGTGTTCAGGAAAAATGAGCAGACGACAGACATACAATAAGATAACACAGAAGGTACAGAAAGATTCATATTCATTGGTTGGAAATGTTCAGACAATAAGTTCAGCATGCATGGTCGTTTGTTGAACTTATTATCTTAACTAAACATCTCCTATACATATATAACTGGGGTTGCGGCTGACGCAGTTAAAGTGTTGTGAAACACTCCGGTAGGGTGATCAAATAGAAATGGATAATAATCTTGCTCAAATTAGTTATATTAACAAATAGTATATTCAAATTGACAACATAAACCATCATTCCTATATATTAAATAAATGCAGTGACTCTCGATGGCGAATCTTTTTCGTTAGTTTATCGCTGATAGTTGCGTCCCGAATCTGAGAGTAAAGAACTATTATTTAGCGTAGTGCAGCCGATGTTTTCTATGGAGTGGTACGGTCGATTTGCTTGAGATTTTCGGCGATGTTAGTAGAATGTTACATTCATACAGTTGGCATGGTGCTAGAATACAAACTTATCAGTTTCACGCACTGAACAAGTCTCTAATATGTCTTTAAACCCAACAGGTTTCAAAACGTTTGGAAATCTGATGCGTTTAACTGCGTCCGCCGCAACCCTGATACACGTATGGTTTGAAACGTTGCGCCTAACCCGATAGCCGCATGCATTGACCGCATGCGTTGACCGCAGGTCTGTGAAAGCATCTTAAGGGAACTACCCATCAACGAGTATTTAGTATAGACAAGTTTAATGCAGGAAACAAATCTGAAGTTGCATTTCACGTGTATACGAAGTAAATATATCCGGCTTGGTAAAGGTCCTTTATGCGAAGTCAGTACTATATGAATGGTAATATCTATACCCTTATCGATTGATTAAGTGTGTTACGAACACAACCATGCATCAATTTAGTGAAAGGCCAAATATAATATGAATTTAATACTGTCTTGGTATTGTTTTTAAATTTATCTGCGCACAAAGTAGTATGCCCATACTTCTTTAAAGCAGAGACGTGGGGACAGGGGGGTTGAGGGTTTAGACCAACAGTTGCACATTTTCCTACTTTAGGTCAAAATTTTGGACTGCCATCGGTTTGGTAATTATTTTACAACCCTAGGGGGGAGTCAAGTTGGAAATTATACACCAATGAGTCTAAAACGGTGTTATCATTCAATGCATGCCATCTTATAACTTGATCGATGACTCATACGGCTATATACATATACATAATCATTATTGAAAATATTACCAAGATTAGTTCTAGATTTTCTTCCTATGGTGTACAGTATACAATTTTTAGGCGACAGCTGACTAAAAAATATATAAATATTAACCCGCACAAATGAAACGATCTCAAATTTATCGAAACATAAAATACATCGACTTGATCGGAAATCTTGCGCGTATAGGTATATAATGTATTTTGTGATACCTCTCACCAAACTATGAATACATATATTTTTGTGGTTCCAAAGAGCCACGTTCGTTTAACTTAGTCACCCCTGGTCAATCCATTCTATACTAAGTGGATTCTCCCACTCAGTTATAAACTTATACATTGGAATGGTATATATTCATTTGGAGCTATATATGTTAAGGATATATAATCAGACGACAACCAGACGAATAATAATAATTCATATTCATTGCATGGTGGGAAATGTTTGTTATCTGAACATTTTTCCAAGGAACTACTCGTCAATGAGTATTTAGTATAGAATGTATTGGTTAAGAGGTCCTGCTAATTTTCTATGATGCTGATGGGTCTTTCTGAATTGCTACGGTACTGATGGGACAAAACTAACCGTTATTTTTTATTTTTCATTGAGCAGCCATGATCCAAATATTTAACAATGCATTATGTTCATGAATGTTTCATGACTGATGGATTGATTTTTATTTAGATAAATTCAATCAGCATTTTACAATAAATAATCGAAAATAGGAAGATAAATGCTGAGGGCTATCAAGGATGACACAAAAAGTCCCAAGAGGGATTTATTTCGATTGTGATCCTTAGGAAGCTCCCAGCGATACGAGAGTGTTGAAATAATTCCATTGTGGCATCACTCATGTAGATACGGAATCGTAACGGCCCTAAGATCTAGCCTTGGGGACACCGCACGTTATGGGTTCAAATTCAGATAATGTACCCTGAATATCCACAGTCTGAGTTTTTCCTTTCAGGTAAGAGTTGAACCATGATAGGGTGATGTTATTTAGACCAATTGTTTTAGCTTTGTTAGGATTATTTCATGATTAATCGTATCATGGTTCATATATATACACACAAACTGGCCTTTTCTCAAATCGCCCAGATCGCCCAACACAACGTTATATTTTCTTACCAGCATGTGAAGGAGAAGATCATTCGATCTTTTCGACCATCCCGGGCGCTTCGCGCCCATCTACTCACTCACAGTTTGCCCACACAGTGCAGCATCGATCATAGCAATTCAACAGGACACATGCACCAGCATAATAGAAACTTAGCAGGACAACTTAACCAGAGTGGTGGGTGTTGTATATATTCAATGTATTGAACGTATAATTGTTAACTCGCTAATCGTTCGTTTGCATAATCTCTCTATTGTCCGGGATGATGAGAATAATAACTTTCTAATTTCACACCGTATCTTCACGGTGCATGATGAGAACGCATCTCGTACGACAATTTAAAAGCTATTCTTTCTCCGTTCGTATACCCGAGATTAATTTCACTATACTATGGTGGTAATTATACATCTTGGTCCGATTATTAATGGAAATGGATGAAAACACGTAGGATAATTGGGTAGTTAACCAGTGCAGGTCGACACAGGTCAGTTAGATGTTAACGCTACCGGCTTGTTACAGCGACCATTCATTAATTCGAGATGTTTTCCGATACGCTATAGTAAAGTTATACATTACGGTATTATAATTATATATACGTTAATTTTTCCGATGGCAAATTTTCCTGGCAACTGTTTTTGATCACACAGCTGGCAAAAAAATACCTGCATGCATGGCAAATGTCTAATTTGAGATGTTTTAAATATCAAAATGTTTTCAGACGTACTGTACACTAAATACGACCACTTATGGGACCATCTCCTTTTATACCCAAACTAATATAATTATGCAACAAATGAATGCATTTGAGCCATGGATTAGTGCAAAATACACTCATGTGCTCTATATATGAACAATACAAACAACATGGTAATTATAATGGAAATGAGTTGATGAGTCGAGTAATAAACTCATTTTCATTATAATTACTATGTTGTTTGTACTGTTCGTATGGCACATACAGTAATGCCCTAATTAATCGACTTCTTAACCACAGCATAATTATGGGTAACTTTTCAGGATTTAGTAGGAAATATGGCTTGTTGCCATTCATCGGAAAGCTCGATTAATTAGGGTATTACTGTAAGTGTATTTTGCACTAATCTATGGCTCAAAAATAATTCACGATGTTGCATATATTTTGTTCAGTATACAAGGAGATGGTCCCATAAATGGTCGGATTTAGGGTATAGAGTGTAAACGATTACAATCTAAGATGTAAATGCGCACATATATGAGCCGATGGCCACCTCGACGCCGAATGAAGGCTCCCGAAGCGGGGGGGGGGGGGGGGGTAATACAAAATTTGCAGGAAGGTATGCCGGGGTGAGTGGGTGGTCAAAGAGGCAAAAAAACGTATTTTTTACGACCTCATGCAATTTTTTTTACTAAAGACCTTTTGTGCCTGTATTTGACATTTGTAACAGTTTAGAACATATCATAACTGTAAACAACACATATCTAGTTACTGGGAACTCATATGGGCCTTAGTGGCTATGGCATGTTGCAGATGGGATGGTTAGGTGAAAAAAATTCCTTCCGACACCATTCGGAAAGAACCCGGCATGAACATTTTTAGAAAGAAAAAAAATCCGGAATCATATATTTTCAACAAGACAATAAGTTAAAAATAGACTTTTGGCCAGTGTGGAAACTTCTACAAAAGTGTAAATAAAACAGTTTAGAAAATGTACGACCGAATTAAATTAGGGTTTTCCTTGACGAACTTGATGAAACATAAACATAAAGAGCTTCGAGAAATGTAAAACTGAAATAAATATACTTTTCCTGATGAAACTAAGACCCTTAAGCCTCGATCATTGTGTGCATGGGAAAAGAGCGAGCAACTGTCTCAAACAGTAATGTTACTATCAATGGCTATAGACAATAACTGTCATCAGTACATCAAGTCAACCAGTGAATTATTTGCATATCTATAAACTCAGATGACTAAATCTGTTACTCCCACAACATCTAAAGTATCCAATTCTGATATATATAGTAACCAGTTATCATTTAGTGTAATAGTAGTTGCCACAGTAGACTAACAAAAGTGGTATGGAATAATGCTGAGCTGTTTGACAGACTAATCATAAATATTTACAAATTATGGAATTTTTGTGCACCCTGTGTGGACGGACCTGCAGCCTGGTAAATCTCCTCTCTGTGTTTATTTAATTTCAAAATATGTCAACTCTAGCTGAATTGGAGCTTAACAACTGATATGTCACGGACGTGTCTATACAAAATGTCAGCAGTGATTCGAAAGTAAAGATTGAGTTCGTTGTCCTGAGATAATGTTATCAGCTAAAAATATATTACAGCCAACTATTCAAACACATGTTCGGTTCATATAATACGGTTGCTTGCATGGGAAAATGATATCTCACTGGATATGAATAACATTTTTTGATAATAACTAGGCCTACATCAATTTTGTTTTCGAAGATTCTGATTTATATTGGAATAAATCCAAATCGGTAAAATTAGTGAAATTTGGGGGGGGGGGGTGGGTGTCAAAAATAGGGAGGAAAAAAATATTTTGTTTGCAGGTTTGGGGGTGGTGGGTCCCCGAAAATGCCAGATGCAAAAAAAAAAACATTCCTGCAAATTTTTTTACTACCCCCTACCAGAAATGAGCCTGCTCAAGCTATTATTAACATATTTGAATTCGAAAATAAAATAAACAACAGACTCTCTTCAAGTTCCGACTGACCTAACCATTGCAGGTACACATTTCCCATGCATGCAATGATGGTAAAAATCTGTGTCAAGTTGCATAGTATTTACTCCCCTGGTCAAGTGGTGCTGTTAATTTATTATGACGTTGGTGGGTCCTGCTAAACTGATATGATGCTGGTAGGGCAAACTGATGTTGTTAAAGAAAAAGTACCGCTATTTTATCTAAAATTGTCATTATCGCAGTATTTTGCAATTCTGAACTAATCGAGGAAAAGCCATTATGTGTATAAACATTCGAAAACATATATGTTATAAAATATAAAATGTGTGTTTGGATGTTGCACACCGATGTTGCAAGCACCAGCTCAGCCATTGTTGAAATATTTAAAAGTTATAACCGGTTCTTGAATGTGTCATATATATACATCCATTGGCTTTGCTTTGATTTGTCCACATTAGCCGAACACAGCGAAAATGACAATTTTATAGAAAACATAATGGTACTTTTTCTTAACATCATCAGTTTGCCCTACCAACATCATAGCAATTCAACAGGACCCACAAACATCATAGCAAATTAACAGGACCACTTGACCAGGGGAAGTGAAAAAAATACAATTTTGGTCATGGTCAAACAGGGGGATAACCGCTGTATACAATAAATCAAACTGACATCATAATCGGCAATGTATATTCGCATGGTGATAAAAACCTATGACACGTTCAAAACAATTGATCAGTAAATGGGTAAATGGAGGAGAACAAGTGCGGACAAAATTATGTATGTTGCATAAAAACTTTAAATTCGAAAAATGGGGATAACTCAGTTCATAATCGAAAGGGCACAGGTTCCCTATGTGGTAAACATCTGTGCCAAGTTTAAAACAAATTGACCTGAAAATGAAAGAATAAAAGCTCAGAAAAAACTTGCGTCCACGGACGGACAGACAACCAAGCTGATTCCAGTATAATACACATAACTTCATGATAAACGTTTGCAAAACGTGACAAGTATTACAAGCTTTATTATATAAATATTATGTTGTCTGTGAGTGTCAATTGTAATGACGTTAAGACAAAATAAATTAAATTTAATTGAATTGAGTGAGGTTGTCACCCTACCCCAGTGAATCCTGAATACCAGCCAGCCATTCAACAGAGAATGCAGGGCGAATCCCGCGTACCGGTTAAGAACATATCGAATACAAGTTATTTCACACTATAATAAGATACTTTTCACATATCTGATGAAATAATGTCCATAACATCAAAACACAAAGTAGTATGAGACTGAATTACATTAAACAAAATCCATTTTGGCTAAAAAATAAACAAAATCATCCAAATGTGATGCTACAAAGATGCGACGCCTTGATGTTGTTGATTCCTGAATACATGTTTAAATGGGCATATGAGTCCAGAGTACCAGTCAATAGAGGGGTGTGAATCATGGGCACCGCATCAAAATCACACAAATCCCGCGTACCAGAATGGGAGGGGTGTTAAATCGCTATCTCTGCAACTTTTGACCAGCCAGATATACAAATCTCACTCACTTCTAAAGAGAAATCATAATTCGTTGACAAGCCAGACTGCCTAGAACAACACATGCGATTCCATCTATTTTTTCAAAACTGTTGAACGTTTTTTTGTATTTGTTTTTGGTGTTAAATTGAGCAAGGAGTTCAATCTGGAAAATTGACTCAGCGACCCCATTTCAACAAATCTGAACGCCAGTCACCCAATGACCATCCATACCAAATCTGAGCTAAATAGGCCCGATGGTTCTTAAGAAGAAAATTACTATGGAGGGAAAGAGTTATGGCCCATGGCTTCGCAACTATTTGTTCTGGTAACCTCATTTCAACAAATATGAATGCGAGCCACATATGAAACATCCACACCAAATATGAACCCATTCGGTCTTATGATTCTGGATAAGAAGACGATTGTTGATGGATGGACGGACGGACGGATGGGTGCATGGACGACGGACGAGGAATGATGATTATAGTATCAGGTGAGCTAAAACAGCCCTAAACACAACTATATAACACCAATATCCAGCACAGCACACAGTAGATTGCTGCGCTATTGAAGGCATCGATCGAGTTAACGTGAGAACATCGTATGTGGTCAGTTTGTGTGTGCTGCTCTGTCCATTACGGCCACGGAGAGGTGTTTTCTGAACAAACACATCGTGAGAAATGCCATGTTTACCCAACAATGTAGTTCGATTTACGCCTAGTGAACACAGCTACAAATCATAGTGTCCGGTTCTGATCAGAGAAAATAATATTTACGTTGCCGATAACGTTGATATTCTAACTGCAATAAAGTTTTCCATATCACTCGAAGGAACGTATGTGATGAGATACGTCATGATTTCTGATAAGGTGTCTTGTGCCTGAGATATACCTGCATGCTGCTGTGCGTATCCCAACTTTGACGACATAGTGTGTACTTGTTTCAGTGAATAAAACCGATAAGTTAGTATCCGAACACTATCTCCACAGGACGAATGTAGCAATCAACTAATATTGTCGCACATTCTAGATATAACCACATCGGCTGTACCTTTTCAGAGAACACAAAATTTGAAATACGCACAAATGTAACTATTTACTACTTTATTTGGGACGAATTATTTAGTGATAAACGCGTGGCAATGATTCTCCCATGCAACAATAGTCACGTCACGCATTTAGTGTTCTGTCTATATTTTGATTTATTATCCATCCCTTAAATAACACTATTTCTGATTGGGCAAAAGCCGTCACATTATAATCCGGGAAAAAGTCATATTGGACTCCCAAAAGTCATATTGGACTCAATTGAGTCCAATATGACTTTTTTTATCGTCACGTCACGAAGTAACTCTATTGCCAAAAGTGAATCGGTGAAATTGTGATGCGCGCAATACTCTGGTGGATTCATCAGACTTTTTACTTTCGCATTGAGTTTTTGTCACTTTCGTGTTTACTGTTCCAAATCATGCTTTAATTCCGATGATCGAATACAGGTTTTTATAGAGAATCAGGAGCCGACAAGTAACAAAAATAACCACAAAAATTGTATTCCCAAAATTTGGATACGCATACAGATGGATAATAAAAATGTCATTATACAATGCTGTGTACAGTATGTGTTTTTCTTGTACTCGTCCAGGTTTTGGTGAAAAGTCATATTGGACTCGACACGCGCAACAACCTGGACTCGTACACGAAAAACACACTGTACACAACATTGCATAATAAGTTTATAATATTAACTTTATTAAAATCACTTGATTTGGCATTATTATTTTCTATTCAGTTATGAACACTTTAGTGGAGTGTTGCACACCACTTTAATAGTGTCGAAGTATAAAATACGAATGAAAAGGGCTGCACGATTCAGCGACTGGATCAACGAAATTGCGTTCAATGTGTGTTGTTTAGGATATAGGTTTCTGCATGGATACCCGATAATTGATGGAAGAAGATCTTAAATGTTCCAGAAACAATTTTCATTTTAACCCTTTCTACAGTATAAATATTCATTGACGAATAGTTCCCTTAGGAAATGTTCAGATAATAAGGTAAACTCCGTTTGTTGAAATTAGTATCTGATTATTTCCCACTATAAACTATAGTATACAAGTCTGCTCGGTCTAAAACAGTTTGGGATATCGGTTGGGTTGATGCTGTGTTGGACGAGTCCGGGCCCGTCCCGTTACTATTCTATAACGGGCTTTCATTGAAAAGACGTACTACATTTATACGTGGAGCCCGGCCATTCACGTGAAGTGCTGCATGTGATTAATCATTTGACATGTCAGCGATTAATCTGCCTTCAAAATGATATATAATTTACCGTGATAGAAAAAAGGTAAAGTAGTGATACTATCGTTTAAGGTATTGTTTAAATATATTTTCTGACAGCGCGAGAAATCAAAATTATCTGGAAAACAAGGCTTTGTTTACATATACATCTCTTTGCTTTGATATCAGCTGACCTCTAATATACGCATGCATGTTTGATACCATCATGCTTGGGAAACCTGCTCTCCATTTTCATAATTATACATAATGCGCAACAACGTGTCCATTTTACCTTACCCGAAAACAAACAAGCAAGATAACTCCCGCCTATATACGATTCTGGGCATAAAGTCCGTTATAGAAGAGTAACGGGCTGGGACTCGGTCCAAATCAACCCAACTGATATCCCAAGCGGTTTTGTGCCGATAAGACTTGGTCTAACAACATTTGAACATAAATCCTCATGCACATGCATGTATTATCGTTTTTGTCTGTCTGTCGTCTGCTTATATTATTATCTGAACACCCTTCCAGATGAATATACTAATCTATTCCAACACAGATATATACTTGTATAACTGAACAGGATAATCCATTTGGTATGGAAAGGGTTAACAGCGCTAAGGGCACGCTCACATCCTGCACAATTTGACTGGCAATTGTACGGGCAAATCGACGTATAGAGGATTGCAAAAATATCAACGACAAGCCATTTATATAATGCATATACCACACTGGTCACTATATACGCACTGAGACCTATATATGTCACTCCATAAGTAGGTGCAGGTGACATTTGCCCGACACTAGCCTTTAATTATATGGCAAGCATCAACTTATCAACTATGTGAGATTTCATTGCCAAAATCAGCAATAAAACAATCAAAAATACATATTCTGTCATTCCAAAATGTATATATATTACTCGAAAGTGTGTAATGGATATCCATGCCGCGCTATGAAGAATTTCATAAACATTTGCCAGTTGTGTGAACGTACCTTAAAGGTTACACGTTAAGACTATAATATATAGCAAAGTAAATGTTTAACATGTTAATCGCACAATTTCGTGGAATCACGCAGTCATTTTCTTTTATTTTGTTCAAAACAATGGAAAATTAGAACAGTTTATATATATTCATCAGACGTTTTACTTTCGCATTGAGTTTTTTTCACTTTCGTGTTTACTGTTCCAAATCATGCTTTAATTCCGATGATCGAATACAGGTTTTTATAGAGAATCAAGAGCCGACAAGTACCAAAAATAACCTCAAAAATGTTATTCCCAAAATTGGGATACGCATACAGATGGATAATAAAAATGTCATTATACAATGCTGTGTACAGTATGTGTTTTTCTTGTACTCGTCTAGGTTTTGGTGAAAAGTCATATTGGACTCGAATGTCACCTTCTAGCAATATGTGAGACCTGGCTTCTAGAGGGAGAGGAAGATCCTACCACCATTGCAGCATGTCCGCCAAATTTCAATGCTGTGTTCTGTTCGCGGAAGGGTGCCAATCGTGGTGGGGGTATCGAGTTATTTTACTCCAAGTGCATGTATTCAAATCCAATGTGAGAGTGTGGATTCTTATAACCATTTTGAACATATGGTTGTATTGTGTAAATTTGCCACTAAAACAGGAACAGAATGCCTGCGGCTAATTATTATATACCGACCCCCAGATAAACCAGGAGGGTGTAAGATCGGCGAATTTCTAAAGGAGTTTGAACAACTTGTCAGTCACTATATATGTTTCCCTGTACCATTTCTATTCGTTGGGGACATCAACATCGACACGGGTGATGTTTCTAATTCATACACTGTGAAATATCAAAGAATTCTCGACGGGAAGACCCTTACTCAGCATGTTTCGGGTTGCACAAGATGCACCAGTGAGATACCACATGCGGGTCACACTTTAGATCATATGATATCGTCTGACAATTACCGTGTCGCAAATGTAGAAATTCTTGATAAATGTTTCTTTAGGTCTGACCACCATGCTGTCGCATGCGAATGGTCGGTCTCTGTTCCACATCAAGTCAAACAGATGCAGTCTGTATTGAGGAGGCCATTCAAAACTCTCAACATTGAGCTATTCTCCAACATGATCGAAGCGAATATGGACACGATAGTTGATATACTTTCTTATAATTCTTCCATAACCGTGACAGCTATTCTGGATAATATGATTCCGATGAAACAAGTCAAAGTGGGCAGACGTTACAACCCATGGTTCACTGATGATGTTTTCAGCGCGAAAAAACGTCGGCGTAAACTTTCTGTTAAATTTTCCAGGCATCCGACACCACAAAATAAAGCTGAACTTATTGAGTGTTCTAAAAGCGTAGTGAAAATGGTGCATGAGGCCAAAACATCGTACTTTGAGACTTTATTCAGCAATGCTAACCAAAAGCAGATATTCGAAGGTGTTAAGCTGTTGACCAAAGAGGAGAGTGTCCAGTTACCAAAATGCGCTAATGATGAACTTTTGGCTAATAAATTTGTCAACTATTTTCATGACAAAATTGAAGCTATCCGGACGTCTTTCTCTGTGACCATACAGGTGCGACATACGCATTCAATTCTTATATTGCCTTCTAGCAAATTGCTCAGCAATTTTCGTGATGTAACACATTCAGATATAGAGAAAGTGTTGATGGGAATGAAAGATAAATCATGTTCACTGGACCCTGTCCCGACTAAATTTCTGAAAAATGATCATGTCAGACCTTACATTGTATCTGTATGTGCCCATATTGTTGGGGATTCGCTTAAAAATGGAGTAGTGTCCGATTAAATGAAAACTGCCATTGTTACACCGATTCTGAAAAAGGCTTCGCTAGACCCTGAAGTTCTGAAAAATTATAGGCCTGTATCGAACCTATCATTTGTATCTAAAGTGCTGGAAAAAGTTGTGAGTCTACAGTTACTCGAACACGTAAAGGATCATGAACTATTTGAAAAATACCAATCGGCATATCGAGTCAATCACTCCCGCGAATCTGCGCTCATCAAAGTCAAGAACGACATTGACCTTTGTCTGAACCGTGGTAACCGTGTGTTGCTTCTGATGTTGGACCTGAGTGCTGCTCTCGATACGTGCGATCACACCGTTTTATCTGAACGCCTCAGCGAACTTATTGGAATTCGAGGAACCGCTCTATGTTGGTTCGAATCGTATCTGTCAAGTAGAAAGCAGAAGGTTGTGATTCGGGAGTCTGTTTCCACTGAGGTTGCTCTTGGTGTGGGTGTGCCACAGGGATCAAACCTTGAACCTCTTTTATTTTTGGTATATACCTTGCCTCTCGGGCGCATACTGAGTCGTCATTCTGTCAATTACCATCTATATGCAGATGACACACAAATTTACATCGAGTTTTCTCGTAAGGATGCTGACGGGTACTCTGAGGCAATTCAACGCATTGAAGCTTGTTATGTAGATGTCAAAAGCTGGATGCAGAGCAATAAACTAAAGTTAAATGACGATAAATCAGAATTTCTTGTCGTAGGATCTCGATATTCTCTCCATGCACTGTCTCTATCCACCAATAACAACAAAGATGAACAATTCAATATTCGACTTGGAGACACAACAATTTCATCCTGCTCCAGTATTCGTAACCTGGGAGCACATTTTGACTCTCATATGACAATGGACACCATGGTCTCTAACATGCTCAAAACATGCTACTTCCATCTCCGATGTTTGCGGCTTGTTCATTGCCATCTATATATAAGCAAAGAGGCCATGAAGCGCGCTATTTTATCTCTTGTGATTTCACGCGTTGACAGTCTGAATTCCTTGCTGACAAACATTACGCAATATAACATTCAACGACTAGATGTCCTTATTAACAACTGTGCAAGGCTGATGTGCAACAAACTAAAATACGACAGAATAACACACACTCTGATCAAAGAGCATTATGACTTTCAGCTTCCGTGTTCAATTTAAATGTGCAGTGACTGTCTATAACTCTATCCGCCACGTAAATCCGTCATTTATAGCAGAACTATTTGTGGTCAATGCGCGAGAGTTCGGAGCTCGGACTCGCGCTATATCCTGCAACCAGAACATTAAAACTGTCCAAAATCCTCATAACAACTATGGACCCCGATCATTCCAGGAGGTATCTGTTTGGAACAGACTGCCGCTAAAAATTAGATGTTGTGGCTCTTTGTCCGCTTTCAAGTGAGAACTGAAAACACACCTTTTCCGTCTTTGCTTCAAATTGCAACATACAAATAAAAAACAGTAGCGTTAGCGAGTAGCCTTGGTCAGCTAGGGTGTTCTAGGCTATACCAGGTGAAAGCTAACTCATGCGCATTCTTATTTCAAGAAGCAATAAATGACCTGGAATCACAACCGAAGAAGAAGTCCTGTAAGCACGTTAGCAAGTAGCCTTGGTCAGCTAGGGTGTTCCAGGCTATACCAGGTGAAAGCTAACGTGATGTGCATCGACCAATGAAAACACCAACTGAACTTAACCCGTGTACATATGTGTTTGATAACTGTATTTTTATTTTTATCTTAACCCAAAAAAAATACAAAAATACAAAAAATACTAATGCAAATACTCTTTGTTGATAATATTATATCTTTTATACTCTTTGGATCACTAATTAAGCACCTTAATCTCATCAATATTTTTCGTTTCAATTTTACTCGTTCCCGATCTTTCCCTATTTTACCCCTTTTTCATGTTATGTTTAGCTTGTTACCCGTTCGCCATTTTACCCCCATTTTTCGCTGTTAGCATTTTTTAGCATGTTACCCCCCCCCCCCCCCAATTTACCAGTAACTTTTAAATATTTTTTCGATTTGTAATGTTATGCGCTTTTGTATTCCTTAGTAACTTATAGTTCTACATTTTTTGTTGATGTCCATAATCATGTCTTATATTTGAGATTGTATTTTATGTTTAACATGTCAAGCGTTTTAGAGCACTTCAGTGGATTTTACGCGTATTTTCCAGTTAGGTTCTTAGCATATACTTTTTATCCATTCGCTATTTACTATTATTTTAGGATGTGTGCCATGTTTGTATTGTAAGCGCATTGAAACTAATTTATTGTATAATGCGCTCTAAATGTATCTATAATAATAATAATAATAGAATGATGCGGATTTCATGAATAAAATACATATAGTTCTGATACAAGCAACACCATTTTCCTCTTTTCCTCGATCGGTACTATTTTATATTTAAAGAGCTGTGCCCATGCATGCAGGAGCAATATGCATACGTAAAGTTGTCGTATACATAAGAGTTTAAAAATAATACAGTTATATCATATGAATGTCTCTTAATTGTTGAATAGACTGGTTCCTGGTCGAAAGCTGAACAAATCTGAAAGCGAAGTAACCTGACACCTAGCTCCAGCCATAATATATATACGTAACAAAATCACGGTTTATTCAGATTTCCGAATCCCGTCCTTGTCCGTCTCCGATTCCCGACATTTTGATGAACTGCAGCAGTTCCCGTCGTTGTCAGTGGCAACATATGATCCGTATTTTCCAGACAGCCGATTCGTCTTTTTGACTGCATGGTTTCTGTACATTCTCTGTATCATCATATGATTGACCAAGAAAATTCAATATAGCACTAGAGAAGTGTCAGAAGTGATTTATGAACCGTAGTTGGAGTTAAAATCGATTTGCCTCCCCATGTCAACCCAGATTGACACCTCTCCCAATGTTGGTGTTCGAAAGAGCTCTATATATAGTGGATGATGTCTATTTCGAACGACCATTATAAACGAGAACCCATGTTACATGTTTGGTTTATTGACATTAATCGGAGTTTCGGTGCCTATAGACTATATCACGAAGTTGTCGGTACTAGTGGTGGAGGAAAGACCGCGCACGACGCCCAGATGATAGTTTCATCGACAAATCACTGAAGGCAAACACATAGCGCAATATTTCGGAACTCGCATCCATCTATAAATGAAAGTCTGGTATGCTGAAAATTAACTTAAAACGGACATTTTGACTAAGTAATTTGGAAGAAGGTATAAGATAGGTTTAAAAATACACGAAATATTGATATACCGTCTTCATATTCTCTGAAAAATACGTTCCATGGTCACAGCCGTACTCCAACTGTTTTCAATTGATCACACAGAAGTGAAACAAACGCTCTTTGTTTCTACCATATCAGGAATAGATTGACACGGAACGCTCTTTTCTGTTCCATGCCGTGCAAATGGCAGTTGTTTGTTTGTGACCCAAACACCGTGTTCAAAGTTGTATTTTGTTATGACTTCAATGCGTCTTTCTGGTACATATAATGCCCGTAGAATTGTAGTTCAAATATTTATCGACCTATTTCCATACTTGGAAAAATTCAAAATCGAATATTATATAGGTGTATAGTTTGGAGCGCAAACCACCGATTTAACATTTTGACATATTTGGTGCCAAATCGTCCCGTCCATCTTTATTGATTGGGACATTCATTCTTGTCTATTCGGCGGCAAAACAAATTACTTACGTCAGCATATATACTGCATGAATATTACGAAAAGAAATACCACAGGAAACAGTAAAAAGAATTAGATAGAGAGCACTCAACTTTCTGAGATTACTTCCGGAACTACATGTAGTATAATTTTCTTTCTTCGGACCATTAGCCATTATTGCGTCTCCGTGCAATATGAATATGCTCTTAATTAATTTATTCATCGCCAGCTTCTCAGAACGCGGTCGGGCATTTCCGCGGAGAGAAAAGGTTATTCGCGGAAAATATCCCGATACGTTCTCCTGATATAAACTAACAAATGTTCGTGACGGAAGTATTTTTCAGCTATACTAGATTTTTTGCGTTACGATCTAAGGTCATGCTTTTATGAAATGTCAGCTATTAACTCCTTGCACCACAAACTGCCGTGGTGTACTTTATATTTACTTCACCATGCATGGCGATTAGACTGATGGTCCGATTTCAACCAATTTGGTGACTCGGTGTACCATGGCGGATGTTATAACGTCGTTAGTATTTCAAAATTTTGATTGAATTTTTCAAAATTAAATAAATTTAAAAAAACACACAAAAATAAGTCAAGACTTATAGGCGAGGGTTCAATGATAGGTCGAAATTGCGTGCAAAATCAAAATCGACGCTCACTTTTGGTCCTCCCATGGAAATCTACTAAATGGGCCGAGAAGATTGTCGATTTCAGTCTGCATGCATAGCGACTTAAAAAGTCGATAATGATTAGCAAAAAATCATTTTGACATCACTGCACACAAAATTCAAAGTGAAAATGAAAATTGCATGTTCAAATATTCGAATTTGACAAAAACGCAGAGCAGAATTTTAATGAGTGCATTACATGACACAAAGACGAAACTCCAGGGGTGCTATTCACCGGCTGGGTTTATAATATAGTCCAGGTAGTTTTACGAGGCGACGCTCAATGCGAAGCTATCGGTGAACATATCGATGGGAAGACATCGCCGCGCGGTACAGGATTATCCAATCAAGGTGATTGGCGTCAATCATATATTAACCACCTGTCACATAAACATGCTGCGTGTAACAGTACGCGTTTGTACACATTTCAACAATGAGCAACCGAGGAAAAGGACGTGGGGCAAAATATACCACCGACGACATGAGGGGGTCTACAAAAAAATCCGTATATAGGGCCGGGGTGGGTGGGTGGTCCAGAGGCCGAAACAATCGTGCTTGTAATTTTTGTTCCAAAATGGGTTTTTTTCAAACAATTTACAAGTACTGACCATGTAATGTTGTCTGTAAGCATGTTAGTATCATGTTTGTTCGCATATGGCTATATAGACAGCTATAGTGACTATTTAGCCTCAGATTTAGCAACATTCTGGATTTCACAGGGTCCCGTCCCACTTCTCAGTGGAAAACCGTAATTTAGTAAAAAAAAAAAAAGGTATTACCCAGTTGTATTAGCCGAATAATAGTTATAAAATAAAAAAAACTGTATCACAAATACTACATGGTGAATACTCAATGATGACTAGATATCATTGACCCGATTGTTGCATAACATGAAATTGAAAAGGCTATCTCATAAATTTCTAATGTCTGAAATACTGTCTTGTTCTGGCATGCAATCAAATTCATTCCTTCTGGTTATTTCTCATCTTTTTAATGATTGCAAGTAATGTTAATTTGGAGCACTTATCCAAATAAAACTGAATTGGTTATGATGAATGGCCGTTAACTGTTTATTGTTCAGACAATCCCAACTGAAGGTGACGCTATTCTCCTTGAATTTACGAACTTCATCTTGAAGCTTATATAATTAAATACTGCTCAACAAGACTAAACTACAATACTAATTGTATACTGTTATCGCTTACAAATAGATGAACTGAAATAATGTGATGCATTCAGATACTTTGAGAAATGACATTCCTCAATGTCTTCGAAGTTCAAACTAAAATCAAGAATAAAATCTGACTGAGACTATACTGCAGACTCTAGTGCACAAATATACATACAAATGGTTGAGTTATAATAATGCAAAATGTGTTTACGGATGGAACCAAGTTGGTAGCTCTGGTATGCATCGACAGGAAAACCTGTGATATGCAGTAATATCTGCATACATCCTTCCCGTATCATTCAGGTCTATCACCATACCAAACCACTTCAAAATTCGACAACCGACACTTCAACTTATATGGCAAAAACTTTGTACGGATTGAATTTCATAAACAGGGCCCATGGATAACTCTGGTATATAGGCATTGGTACTCACAATCCGTGATATTATGCATATTCGTTCCCCATTTCTGGTCCGTCACATGTCATAGAACATCAAAATATGACAACCGATCGACTCTTGAGTTATGATGCAAAATGTTTGTACGGACGGACGCACGGACGGCTCGAGACGTCAACTATATACCCGCCGACTAATATCGGGGGTATAATAACCATATATCTATGTGTATACATAACCAAAACAATTCCCCTCCTCACCCACCCCGGTGGATAAGACTAAAGAGTTCTTTGATCATGCACAAATAATTGTAGAACCCCTGACCTGTTTACCACTATTTACACTGGCCAGTGTTCTCTGTCAGACTAAACACGCTCTATATATTAAGGCTATAATGCGGTCTAGGGCAATTTGTGACATACAGTGTACCTACACAATGCTTTATTATTATTGTTAGATACTGGACACACCAGGAAACACCTGGAAATACAGTTTATTTTTCGTTTTTCTGACCTGTGCTTTACCGATTAAGGATGTTATTGCTTGGGTCTTAATTTTACACACTTTGCACCAAAAAAGGATAGTGGAATGGGATTGAAAGGCAGTTAACACAGTTATTGAAGAACGGCTAAAAAAAACTCTGAAATTTTTATAAAAACATGAGAAAGGGGGTGGGTCCCTAACATTTGGAGGAACAAATTTGCATAAATGGGGTGGTGGGTCCCTCGGGGTCTGAAAAAAACTTTTTGGGCCCTATATGTGCAATTGTTTTCCAGACCCCCTCCCCCCACTGCCGACGAGCGTAACACTTTTTTGGGCGTTGTGGAGAGAAGAATCAAAATATTAAAGAACAAAGAAACCGGTACCATTCACCAGCGCCGGAAAAATGATGCATGGAAAGAAATTTCTTTGGAAATAGCAGGGAAATATCCAAACAGAATCAAAACACACAAAAAATTCTTCTGAGACGTTATCTTCTTGGCTCTTCATTTTCACATTGTGCTAATTAAAAAACCTCATTAATATCATTGAAACTCATTCTGCAGATATATAAACGCAAGCATGCGTCTCCACACAATTATACCCAAAAATTATACCGCTATACATGCCGATTGTGGCCGGTGAGTGTTCATGAATTAGTCGTAAGACGGCGTCAATTGACATGTGACAAATCTGATAGATTGGATCAATCACACCATCGACAGCGTGTGTCGTTTGCGCTAAAATACCTTTGCGTTCAGCCGCTACCATATAAACTACCTGGATTATAAAATAGTCTCGCTTGGTGAATAGCACCCCTGATGTTTAGCCTCAGAATAACTAATTGATCAGTAATCAGGTTCAGGTGAACTTGAAGTTAGTTCCCGGGAACGCCACGGAGCCTGTAATGATCGGGAAAGAGACCGGACACGAATTCGCAATTGAACAATTGCATCGGATTGGTGTCTGATGAATGAAATGGGAAGTGCCAAGGCTCTGAAGAATGATTGCTATATGGGCTGAGTATTAATCAGGGTGTCATCCAATCTCATTCTGGTACTCGGCGGGCAGGGACGCGACAACAAGGGTGTCTCCACTCCTCTATAACCAATTTTGGCCCAAATATTCATCAGTTGGAAATTTCATGACTTCGAAAGTATAGTTCCTGCGTGATATCTAATTGACAATTGTTGAAAATTTCACCCCAACAGTCGGTTGAATTGGTTCTGATAGTTTGATAATCCAAACAATATTTAATGTGAAATTTGCGTTTTGTCACATTTTTCGGACTCAATTTCCCTTGAGTGTTCCGGGGTTGGGGTGCATTCATGTGGGAAATTGACGTCAGCTGTCAGTTGGTCTAAAATTGTTAAAAACGGGATGCATTGTCAAATTCCAAATGGCAGTCAGTTGGAAACGGAAATGTGTTGGAACTGAAATGGCAATCCCAAGCATATATGGGGGCGATAAGTTGGAAATTTTAAAGTTCCAGTTGGGAAAAAAACCAAAGTGAAGGTGCAAATGGAATTTATTGGACTTGGAAATTTCGGGTCATCCCCTCTGATAAATTGTGTACTCGGGGCTTCATATTGAAAAACCCACTCAAGTTCCATGGCTCGAGATAAAACTACTAAGTTGTCGCTTTTTGGAATATTCCGACGATCCAAAAAGCTGGAACAATACTTTATATCTATACTAATACAACCCAATTATGTTTGTTCGTTTGTCCGTTTATAGGCGACCAAACGGATGTACCATCAGAGCTGAAATTCCCGTTTACCTCTGATGTCTTAAAGGGGCAATTAAGAGGCGACCAAACGGTTGGATTCTCGGAGCTGAAATTTAGTTGTACATGTAGTAATTTGACCCGTACTGGGAATCTTATTAGATATGTCCCGTTGACCTCAGATGGCTTAAAGTGGCACTAATAATTTTAACTAAATAATTAATTATATACCAAAATTAGTTGCAATCTGGTCGGTGAAAATTTAAATACGGGGGTAAATTGGCCTGCAGTGTATCATGGGGTAGATGCCGTTGACCTCAGACGACTTAAAGGGGCAAATGTGAGCAATACAGTGCGTTCCTTGTCAGCTTATAAGACATATAGGGAATTTGATACAGATGGGTCATATGACAGGGTATTGTCATGGGATATGCATATTTGACATCAGCTGACTTAAAGGTGGACTAATAAATTATATGACAATTAAAGTGCGTTTATTTTCAGCCCTGACGATATATGGAAAAATGATGGACACAAGTAAAATGACGCGGGACTGTCACGGGATAGCGGCTGTTAAAGGCACGCGAGGCCTTAATTGTCGAAAATATTCATATTTGTTCCAAACACCGTAAACAGAAAAACGTTAAAACGCATACAGTTTCGTTCATCTATGCCATGACCATCGCGTAAAAAGCATGTTATCATAAAGACCTACTATATTTTACCAAAGCAAGAGCCTGATTGTGTTACAGAAGACAGCATAATGCTACTGGCTAACCACACACAAATGGCATAAACGCTCTTTATTAGTACCATATCAGGAATTCACCAACAAAGAACGCTCTTTATGTTTACCATCATAATATAAACAAACACCAGAAAAGTAACTTTTTATGCTCTTGTTTACATAACAATAGTCAAAAATATGACAATAACATACTGTTTATGCGATATTTCTTATTTGTAAACGGCCAAAGTCTGTCTACATGTTGATGTTCTTTCTGTTTGTGGCGGTTTTTGACGGGTAGAAATATTTTCACAGGATACCCACCGCCAAGGCCAACCGTACCTTTAACCTCATATGACTTAAAGAGGGACCAATAATTAGCAATAAAGAGCGTTTATTATCAACTTAAAAGATAGATGTAACATTATCCGGAGAGTCATGCAATAGGTGTTATTTATTCCAGATGACTAATAATAATTTTTAAATGACTTGAAGGGCCACTAATAAATAACACATTCTTCACCCGAGCAAATCCGGATATCCCAGCTAGTAGACCTATATAGTTATAATTTTATAAGTTTAAGTTTATAATATTCGATTCACTACTTAATGCCATCGCTCGGTAATTCTTTATTTCTCGAATCTTACACACGACATATTGATCACTTGATTGAGATTAGTAGTTTTAACAACAAAAAGAACGTGTAGCGCATCAGTTGCTCACATATGTATAGTATTGTTCCGAGTATACTATATAATGATTCTTTGTGAATCATGCATGATCCCTAACTATCATATCGCATGCTCGGCACCATAAACAACGACACTCGCTGGGTCGATTATGGAACTCGTAGAACTTCTTTTTGCCAGCGCTTTTGGCGCTACTGGACATAACAAACAAGTGTGCATCCCCACTTTAATTAAATTCTCCGCCTAATTAGCACTAACGAGATAATGTATCCTTCACGAAGGTAGCGCCCCGGAGGAAATCAATTACTCATTTCACGCTCTGTACACAAGACAGCGGTTCTTAATGAGTAGTTTGGAGTCGAACAGAGTGACTATTGTGTCAAAAAGAATATTCGGGGAATATGGAGAATATTAACCCAAGGTATCTCAAAAACGGAAAATATGGCAAGGAATCCGTCCGGGATTGTTGGCGTAAAACATTAACACAATGGTATATTTGACTGGCACATTTCAGTACGTTTGTAAAGTCTTTCATAGAATATACATATACTGCATGCATATATGGTGTGGTCAACATTATATACATATACATCACAATGATTCAAACGAACGCACATATCTAATGATCTGTTTTAGAAAAGGTGTATCATGTGTCCAGAATTTGTGGTTATCGGCGAGAAAGCCCGGTCTGACATATGCCTGACCAATGATTGATTGATTGATTGATTGTGGTTTAATGTCGCTTTCAGCAACTAAGGCCATATCACGACATTGCCAGTTTCAGTGGTGAGGTAATCCACACACTTACGGCTAATCTGACAGTGATGTCAATTGCCGATAAACTCGTCGACCATGTGCGGCAAACCACCGGCCCTCGGCGAGTAACTGGCAACTCCACCAGATAACGATTTCTCACCATGCACAGTGCTTCAGATGTTGTATTGTTAGTCTTATGTTTGAAGTATACTGTTTTCTGTTTTGTTTTTTCACGTATACGATGCATGGTTGTGTTGTCTCCTGCCTCTTTGGCTTTCTTCCTGTTGAGTTTTGAATGTTGAATCCTATTTTGTTAACGCCTGTCTCACTGTTGGGATGTACCGGGAGGCTGTTACATGCAGCGGCTAAACGGGTCACCGCTTCAGTAATGTACCAGTCTTTGGCCCGACCATAATTCGATGGGTATGCGAGGCGGCTGCTGTGCTATAGTTGTCGATTCCTTGCTTTTTTTATATGGCAACACAAACCAAAAAAAACAAGACCTGATCGTAAGAATGATGACTCACTAAGTTCCAATGATGCTGGTGTATGCCCTCAGTACATGGTTCTAAATTTCGACCCGACTATTAAAAGCCCTTCTGTATTTATATAGGACACTTCAAAGTATTGCTGGACAATTGAAATCTGTCAAGCCGATCAGGACAGGGCCAGTGACTGGCTCTATCATGATTGAATTTTCAAATAAAGTTGATCTGAACCTTTGCTCCAGTTAACAACTATTTCATGAACAACAGTCACGGTTGCTCCTCGAAGAACATTGAATATAAATGTATATAGCAGCAGAGCAATTTTGAGAACCCGCGATGTCTCCGACTCTTCTAAATCGGATATATTGGCTGAGTTGGCACCACATGGAGTTATAGACGTTCGTAGGCTTTCTGAGGCAGTTGATGGACTAAAAGTTCCTTTGTCACGGTCAGCAACATTGTAAAAAGAAATCATATGTGCATGTTTATCTGTTTCTGGTCATGATCATAAGGATTGTACTAAACCAAAACAGTCTTCGAACTGTCAAGGTTCGTATGCTGCAATGGATTGTTTGTGTCCCATATATATGCCATGGGAATACGAATTAAAAATTCAACGGTGTATGGCTGAGACACATCTATCATATTCCGATGAAAGGAAATTAGTTGGTGCTCGACCATCAATCCAATCAGTCACATACTCTGCTGTCGTTTCTACATAAAAGTGTGCCGGCACTCAGACATACAATCGTCAGACCAACTTGACGCAACCGATATAACTCCTTTCCATAACCTGTATCACAGGCCATGGAAAAATCTACTGAAGACCCGTTGCTACTAAACAATCCACTCAAGTTGTGCCAGTTATACTACAACACAGTCTATTTGTGTTGGTGCTATTGCTCCATAACACAAATCGCATGTTGCTTCGAAGTATGAATAGCATAAAGTCTCTCCAACGTTTAGACTCTCAGAACGAGAGCTTCATATTTGAACTGTCACAATTTGACCAGATGTTTGACGAGAATCGATTAACACAAACAGACACCAAACAGTGTGTGTGGATTGAGGCTGTCGGTTTGGGTGAAATATGGCATTTTTCTGTCTCACCTTAATAATGTTTATGCGCGACTCATCAACTCTTATAATTTATAAATACCTTATCAATGCAAATTATGACATTAAAACTACTTTACATATTTCGATGTGCAGCCTGGGTAATTTCGTGTTATTTATTTGCTATTGATTATGTATTCTTGTACTACTTTCATACGTTTTTTATTATGCTAGCACACTATAGTCAGTTCTTGAATTTATATTCCTGACTCTCTATAGGTGGGAACATTCCTCTTGGTTCTTTTTATTTGTACGTCATGTAGCTAACTGTTTAATGTAATCCACTGTCTGATTTATCTGCACAGTTGCTTATATACGATCTTTGTATATATACCTGATTCTGTTCTTGGTCATGATATGGGATAGCGGCTAAAACGACGTTAAACCCTCAATCATTTACCAACATTATCCATGTGACGCCACATTTCGTATGCAGTTATGTACGGATTGGCTCATCGCCGGTGGCCAGACACATACCTACGATATCGAGGTATTTAGCATTTTCCTGTATACATTTTCTTGCAGCGCATGTGAACACACCTTGAATGCAGGATGCTTTATTATCAACAAAGTCGAATGTAAGAAACAAAAGCAGCGTTATCCTATACATGCTGTTCACAAAAGAGAAAGTCATTGTGTGCGAAGATCGTCTGGATTCTGTCCAACTTTCCTGCAAAAATTTCTTTCGAACTGATTATACACACAATTCCACCTGTCGATGATGCTTAACAGCCAACACAATGGCAACAGCGTGTACATTAAGGAAGCAGGTATATGCGTGTGAGATGATGGCATCGTGATACTGCAGCCAGTTGAACATTTAAAGGCCCACTTAATTTTCGAGTCACCGAATTTTTTTTTTATAGTGCCTTGATCTACGGTTTTAATAACAACCTATGCCATAAAATATGATTAAAATACAATAATTCATCACAATTTGGAACGTCTGTGCCTCAGAAGGTGCCCATACATAGAGTGATAGAAAATAGCTGAAATCATAAAATATTTCCCCCCGTTGTGGCTCGCAGAATGCAGCAGGGGGTACCTGCACGAGGTGGCAATAATCCCTTACTTTAATCATTTGCCGCTTATAGGCTATTCCTCTTTTATTTTGGTGTTTTAATGGTTTGTCCTCTCTTTTTGTAGGTTTTTTAATGATTTGTCAATTTGGGAACGAGTGTTTTGGAACCTTTGGTGCTGATTCAATGTTAATGTCAGGAAATAATCTATGTCATGTTTTATTTATTTATTGATGCAAAATAATTAATAAAATACATACAAGGAGATAACAAACATAAAACAAATACACGACAATACTTTAACAAAAAGCTAAATGGCGAACTAATTTAGCGATTGAATCTAAGTATTCTACAACGTCGATCTCGTTTTCCAAGAATATTCTCTTGAAATGTCTATAAGAGACGCGTTGACCACCCGATATTTTCCTCTCTGTGGTTGAACGCTGCCGCCACCAGTCAGTTGAAGTATCGTCGATTCTGTATAGGCTTGTTCTTTTTTAATGTGGTCGATCATGTCGAATTATATATTTGGTTTTGAAGCTGCTATATAACATTGAAATTTTCTGTGCCACCCTTCGACGTGGTTTGTGGTCCGGGGCCGGTTGTATTATAGTGACTCCACATGGTACGGCCTTCGTCACCTTCAATCCACTGCATAGTCACCTAATCGGAAAACTTTGTCACGCGGTCGTCGATTGGGCGGTCTGTTGTTTCCATATATTCTTCCCATTCTTCTAGTACATTGATGTAAACATATTTTATTCCAATCAATAATAACATATTTAAACATTTGACAAATATTTTACATTATAAGACAGAATAACATATATAATAGGATGATTGGAAATGGGATTAAACAACAAGCCCAAGGGCTTTTATTAAGTTTGCTCCCCTTTTGTTTCGCACCCGCTCTTCATTAAGTGTAGAGGGGGTCAGACGGGAAGGAATGAAGCTATCATAATTATAGTATAATGTTGTTGTCGTGAGAAGCAAGGAGATATATTGTGAAGGAGAAAGAAATAGAGAGGACGAGAGAGAGAGAGAGAGAGAGAGAGAGAGAGAGAGAGAGAAAGGGAGAGAGAGAGAGAGAGAGATAAAGGGGATGAGATGCTGGGAGAGGGGGTGGTGACGAGGAGTGTCCAATAATTGAGTTGAGTTTTTGTGTAATAATAATAATAATAATAATAATGATGCTCGTCTATACTATTATTTGTGTGTCAGGAGCCATGGGAGGGGGGTCAATCGCAGTTATTAATATGTTGCATTGGTCAGTAAGTAATTAGACATGTATAGCTGGGAATATCATACTGTCGCTTAACTCGACCAGAATCAAAAGCAATTTATTGTCCGTACAGGTGATAGAATCATGGAAATCTGTTTGTTCTCATGATAAAGGTCTGAACTGCATTAAATATTTGTTTATTTTCGCGAAGGCTAAGCTCCCTTGATCCCCGCAATAGAGTGTTTTCAGATAGGGCAACATTGGGTAGGGAGTCGTATAGTTCTCTTCTGGGCTCTTGATAGAAAGTACATTCAAAGAGATAGTGGTAAGTTGTCACCACTCAGGTCACCACAATTCAGTCTTAACCGGGTATGGAGGACATGCGACTTACGGGATTTACTATGATAAAAATAGGCAGGTGGACGTATATTGTCACTGTTCAGTTCCTTTTTGAAGTCTTCGATTGTACTGCTGCTCTGTGTAGTTTCCGGTAGTTTGTTCCATTCCGTAATTGCAGATGGTAAGAACGAATCCATATAATAGTCATAGTTAATATTCGAGGGTAGTCTTATATGTTAAAATCTGAAGTAAATTCTGGAATTATTTGCCTGGATTGGTCGTACATAGTTTCTTAAGATTGATGGGGCAGTTCCGCGTATCATTTTAAAAAATTGGCATAGTTTGTGTTTTCTACGACGTGAGGAGAGGAGTTCCCAGCCAGTTTCTGACAAAAGACGCGCGTTACTCGTACTGATGGTTGCACCTGTTACTATTCGGGCCATTTCATACTGAACCTTTTCAATGTCATCACTAAGATAATCAGGGCAGTTATCCCAAACAGGGGAGGCATATTCCAGTATTGGTCGGATAAATGTATAATGAATTTTTCAAGCGTTACTCTGCTTAGCCTGTATCTGTGTTTACGTACTAAATTTACTCGACTCCATGCTTTGTCAAGCATAGATCTGATGTGGATACCCCATGATCACATGTTGTCGAAAGTAAGTCCCAGATGTCTATGGCTGTCAACCTCAACAATTGTCGCGGTTCCCATGGTCAGTTGTGGATGATATACTGGTGTACATTGAGTACATTCTAGTACATTGAGCCAAGCATCGCTCAACTGGTCGACGGGGACGAATGGTAAGGCGATATATATATATATCTTTATTAACCTCCATTAACGGAGAGCATACATCAATACATTGTATGTGTTGTATAAACGAATTGGGGCGTTTTGTACACATAAAGGTGAGCAAGGTCGTTTCGTATTTACAAACATTATATAGTATATATACAAACAATATTTGAGCATAGAAAATGGGGGCAAATAAGTAACAACACTGAATTCCCATAAATCACAGCCGTGTGGTCTATGTACCATATTAGAGTTTGAGCACATTTAAATAAGGAAAGTCTATCGCATGCGTATGGATGTAGATCCTATGTTCACTAAGTTATGCTCCTTTTCATCCACAAACATTTTAATGTCAACAAGACTTGCTTTTCTGGCAGGCAGCAAGCACACGCAAGCAGTCGGTTATAGTTTTAACGGGCAATGTTTCGTAAAAGTTGGCATCCTTTGTACATGAATTTCGCGGCGAATGTGATAATATCTCCCCAAGCGTTGATGACAGCGAGTGGAGGAACGAAGGCTGTGCCGCCGAGTAGGAAGTCACATAGATGGTTTTGCGAGAGAGAATCGATAAACACAAAACATTCTACTCCAAAGAAGTCAACGAAGATTGACCAGAAACTGTATCTCAACTGATGCATAGCTGGCGCATTACATATAAATAATACATGTTCAATTTCGTTGTGATACGTTGATCTGCAGGCACCGCAATTCGAGTTGTTATTGAACATCAATCTGTTCAACAGCCGTGCAAGATTTCTCAGTTCCTGTGAGTTTTCAGGGCGGTCAGCAAGTAATCTCCATATACTCCAGGTGGAGAGAGGATCGCTGTGAACGTTTAACATATGTACAAAAGTATCTGTGTTTGTAGCAGAATGCCATTTCAAGGAATAGGCGTCTCGAATAGTGTCTGTGATGATGCGCTTCCACATAAGCCTTCTCTGGAAAGAAGCCACTTTCAAGAAAAACTGTAAGAAATGAGTCAATGGCGTAGTGTTCAAGAATTTGGAGGATGTCAAGAACAAATCCTGATGTGTTGCTATGGAAGAGTTTGTACCTGTAGAGGTTGTGAAGAATTTTTTTCAGCGGAGTATCCTTTGTAACAGGTAAGTGGATAAGTTCAGCCAAGAATGTTAGTTTCCGCATATGTAGTTGAAGATCCATTGGTAACGTACCAAGGAGACTGAGCGATAGCCTCGTTCCTGACCTCAGAGGGAGGTTTTGAATATGTTTGATGCACGTACGAAATGACTTCTCGATTTGGTTGATTGCCTGATCACTCGGTGTGTACAGGAGTTCGGAACCATATAAGGCCTTGGGAAGCACTATACGGTGTAGAAGCTTCTTCATTGTAACGGGTGTACACATTTGTAAGGCCTTCCGTCCAGCCATTGAAAAATATGATTTTCGCATGACGTCAGATACCAGCGAGGCACGGTTGGTACAATTGTTAAATTTGTCCCAGATGTCTATGGCTGTCAACCTCAACAATTGTCGCGGTTCCCATGGTCAGTTGTGGATGATATACTGGTGTACATTGAGTACATTCTAGTACATTGAGCCAAGCATCGTTCAACTGGTCGACGGGGACGAATGGTAAGGCGATGGCACGTCGAATTAAGTTCCTTATCTCTGAATCTGGTTCGTCATACTCTGCCTTCATATGACACGTGACTATAGCATACTTATATATGCACTGGCCGTAGTGAAACATGCACCCTTTGAGTTGCGTTGTTGGGAAAATGTCTTTAATCGCGTTCTGTGCCGCTTTCTCGTAGTCTGTGAACACGGTTGGTGGATTAAGCTGCATGGATGTTGAAATCGTTGGCCTTTGATTTAGTGTCTGGAAGAATCTGGTTTATGTCGCCTGATTCTTGTTCGACAGGAATCCATATAGATATATCAGTTAAATATTATTATAAATTAGAACGCTCTTTATTGTCTGGCGTTTTGTTTAGAGAAGAATGGATTCTCTTTATAAGAATTTGAAATAAGAAAATGCATGTGTCGTACCTGGTCAGAATCGGCTAGATGGTTGTGTTGACTCATTGAAGAACTAACGATCTCGTTCTTTGTGTTGATGGTGGCACCACAGCCAGTCTTACAACATACCCAGTGGACATTCTCGGATCGACGTGATTTGATGCTGAATTTGAAGTCGCTGAAGACCAGGTGTTTGCCTCCTCGATCGTTGGCGATGAAGAATACATTTACTTGAGAACTTGCCATGATGAAGATAGAACATTGAATATGATCAACTTTGGAGAGACATGGGGTTTTTATAGCTCAATACGAATAACAGTTTACTACTATTTCACTGAGTGAACATGAAAATCGCTCATCTGATGACGACTCATGTGAAATTCGTTTAGCGGCATGCTAAAACAACATTGCAAACGGGAGCCGGGAAAACTGTTATTTAATTAATACAGACTATAGGCGCGACGATCACACCTTGCCGGCGATATTTTTGCAGGTTCGTCGGCAAAGTGAGAACAAGAAAACTAAGATGCATGCCATCAGGTCAGCCATGAACTATTTAGCATAGAATAATTCAGTTCGGTTGCAGTTTCACAACGTTACAACTGACATACGATTACACAAGACGAACCTTGAATGTGGAACTATGTATAAAGAGTGAATATTAATGTTCTAAATCCCATGTTTCACCTTTAGTGGTAATGGGGTCGTACTTTATTAACACGCAAGTAGTGTAATTAAGTACGGGTAATTAGAAGTAACAAATCGTTTAGTTTCTATCGTATCGGCTAAAAGGGGTGAGCAGATTGCTGATGATGAATGCTCTCGTTAGCTGCCAATATAATGTGCATATTTGCCCCGTTACGTTTATACACTGTAGCATTGGCGGGCCAGAGTGTGTTGACATGTTAAGTGTTTGGTTCATTAATAACAGATCAGCAGGGATTTGTCGTTATAACGTATACGTGGAAATATGCTACCTAAACGGTTAAATTAACGGTTGATCTATCACACCACCGTGTATACTCGGTTTAAATAGGTATATTATATAGGGACGTGTGCTCAATTTTGGTGCAGACCGATGATAAAAAAAAAAATCAGAGGTAAATGTCGGCGGGCGGGAGGGCCATTTTTTCAATAATTTTTAAAGAAATTGAACAGTTGCAGCAGCAGCAAAAAAAAGGGTGTACAATTGGCAAATGATGAGGGGCGGCGTGACGTGTAACTAGGATTGAAATTAGATATGCAATTTGGAGATTATTGGATGAGGGATGTTATATTAAAGGGACGAGGGGGCTTAGTTGTCGAAAATATTCATATTTGTTCCAAACACCGTAAACAGAAAAATATTAAAACGCATACATTTTGGTTCAAATATACGATCACTATCGCGTAAACATCATGCTCACATAAAGACCTACTAAATTTTACCTAAACAAGAGTCTGATTGTGTCATAGAAGGCAGCACAATGCTACTGGCTAATCACACACAAATGGTATAAACGCTCTTTATTATTTCCAAATAAGGAATTGAGCAACAAAGAACGCTCTTTATGTTTACCATAATAATATAAAGAAACACCAAGAAAGTAACTTTTTATGCTTTGTTTACATAACAATCGTCAAATTTACGACAATAACATACTGTTTATGAGATATTTCTCATTTGTATATTAACAAAGTATGTCTATATTTGAATATTATTTTCGTTTGTAGCGGTTTTTGACAGGTGGAAATATGTTCACAGGATACCCACCAAGGCCTTCCGTACCTTTAAGGTATACTGCAACTTTTGTTCTTGTCAATAGCAGAATACATAATGCTATTAAGAAGTGACACAAAACACAGAACATTTTTTTTAATTATAAGTATTGAGCAGTGAGAAATATTTGAGTCGAGGAAACCAGTAACGAAAGGCGATATTAACATGATTTCTGTCAGCGAATAATTGTTTACGTTCCAATGAATATTAAAATGTACTGAAAACAAACTGCTAATGGGTGCCAGACTTTCATAAACACAAATTATGTATTAATGGTGTAACGACATATTTCGTTCTTAATTCTTAATTGTCTAAAAAAAATAGGGGATGGGGATGTTTGGATCTCTAGTTTAACGACATTTTTCGGTCTTTGTAGTTTAACGACATTTTTCGGTCTTTAATAGTTTAATGACATTTTTCGGTCTTTATAATATCTCAAGATATAGGGGGTATTTGGATCTCTAGTTTAACGACATTTTTCGGTCTTAATAGTTTAACGACATTCTCGGTCTTTAATATTTCAAGATATAGGGGCCCTTAGTGGGTATTTGGATCTCTAGTTTAACGACATTTTTCGGTCTTTGATAGCAAAATGGAAGAAGTACATCTTTGGAAAGATGTGGTGGCCCTAAAAAGGAAAGTTGTTTGGTGATCTTGAAATGCAGTTTTTCGGAACAGTCTTCCTTGATTAAAGTGATGTGAAACACTCCGGCAGACAACGGGCAGAGTGATCAAATAGAAATTAAGAATAATCTTTCTCAAAGTAGTTATTTGTTACGAATATTAATCTAAATGGATGATACACAACGTCATTCTTATATATTAGTTAAACGCAATGACTCTCGATGGCGAAATCATTTTTGTTTAATTATAGCCGATAGTTGCGCCCCGAATCGAGATGTAAATATTTACAATTTGGAGTAGTTCAAACGATGTTCTCTATGAAGTGGTGTGGTAGATTTTTTTGGACATTTTCAGTGATGTTAGTAGAATGATAACATTCCCCAGGTTGGCAAAGTGCCTGAGCACTAACTTATCAATTTCTCGCACCCGAAAAAGTCCATAACAAGTCCATAATATGTCTTTAAGCATATAATGATATATATAAATCTCCGAAAACCAAAATTCTAAAGCATTAAACGATTTCTTGAAATGCAGTTTTTCTGAACAGTCTTCCTTGATTAAAGTGATGTGAAACACTCCGGCAGACACCGGGCAGAGTGATCAAATAGAAATTAAGAATAATCTTTCTCAAAGTAGTTATTCGTTACGAATATTAATCCAAATGGATGATACACAACGTCATTCTTATATATTAGTTAAATGCAATGACTCTCGATGGCGAAATCATTTTTGTTTAATTATAGCCGATAGTTGCGCCCCGAATCGAGATGTAAATATTTACAATTTGGAGTAGTTCATACGATGTTCTCTATGAAGTGGTGTGGTAGATTTTTTTGGACATTTTCAGTGATGTTAGTAGAATGATAACATTCCCCAGGTTGGCAAAGTGCCTGAGCACTAACTTATCAATTTCTCGCACCCGAAAAAGTCCATAATATGTCTTTAAGCATATATATAAATCTCCGAAAACAAAAATTCTAAAGCATTAAACGATTTGCTATATTTCCAGGGCATATATTTCATCTGATTTTGCGAGAATCCATATATACTTTTTCACGAGAATCCAGGGTAATTTGCGAGAATATTTACGAGAATCTAGATTTGGATTCTCGCCGAAATATAAGCCCTGATTTCACTCTGAAGTGTGCCTAAATGGCATAAATTGTACCGTGGTTCCCATGTTCGCCAAAGTGGCATAAATTTATTTCAGGATAATACTAATTTTAGGCATTCATTTATATCACTGATATCAGGACAATAAATAGCCATTTCCATTGCATGGAACAAAGAGCGTTATTGTTTATCGGTGTTGTTTTTGGAAGTGGTGGTAGTTAAATTTTATACATTTCGACCCCCAATAAGTATTTCCGAACAAATGAATTATTAACAAGCGTGACATGACATCATTGACGAAGATAATTAACACCGATCTACAAGCAATTAAAGTCTTAAAATGAGCTAAAATTTAACATTTTCTTAATTTTTTTTACATTTTTATCTCTCGCGACATGATTGTCACCAATACAAACAAATTTGATTCATCGTGGAAGTTAGTCGGTGACTATAAATAATGTCACCATTCAACTGAATGTTGTTGAGCATATTTCAACCAATTTTGGAAGTTTAAATGAATATTTTCTTCACACGCAAAGTAAAATTGACAAATTTCAGGATTTTAGCCTGCTTCGTTGGGACCAAAATTTGTTGTGCACACTCAAGAAACGTCTCCCGACACTCGCTAGGCCAAATTATGCCATGACCATGCTATAAACTAGCTTGAAATGTAAACACGCATCAAACACGCATCAAATTTACCTTTTGTGAGAATAACAAAAGCGCAACCTTGATCAAAGTAATACAATACACAACAACACATAGAATAAAACTGATATAAACACGGTATAAGTGAGAATAAGACGCGTATTCAGACGTGGAATTTGACAACATTTCTTCGCTTCGACGCTATAAATATATCTGATCCAGATAACCGAGATGCAGCTATCTGATTTGAAACAAATACCAAGCAACAATCTTAACGTTTCATAATCGAACTGCGGACCTGATAATTATCGAAATATGTAGGCGAAATAATTTTTAATTAGTTAATCACATGATAGAGACATCAACACACTCTTAAAGACGCAATACAGTGCCATTTAATGTCATTATTTAACTGGGTCGGTGTTTGTTGTTATCATTATTGCTTCGTTTTTAGTAAGACCATTGTATCTGTTTTGCGCAAGTCACTTTCCATATTTGGAATTTCCATATATGGGATTTGTGTTAACCTCAATACCGATCAAGTTATCTTAGCATAAACATAAAATATATTGTAATTTATGCAACTACGACCCTGGTAACCCTGATAACTAATAAAATATACCGGCCAATTCATTTTAAGATCGTTATTTCACTTTGCTTTAGGCATAAATACACTCTTAAACGCACACATAAACGACCCATTGGCGTTAAATTAAATATACTCGGTATTTATTAATATTAGTTTTTTATTGCTCAGTATAGAGTTAGACCCTTGACACCTGTCAATATATTTGGGCTGAATTCATATGATGCGGTATTATTCCTCGAAATAAACAACAAAGCCGTCGTACTTAGAAATGTCGTTTGGGCTAACATTTACACAAATCCTCCGTGTGTTCTCATCAATTGACACACAGGTTCTCAGTCGACACACATGTTATCCCAGAAACAGGTGTGAAATAAACAGCCAAGGTTTGGCTGAAATAAGCCCTCTATATCTAAGTAGAGTTATTCCCCTTCCATTGAAATAATGGAATTTGTGTAGAAACTTAAGCACAGAACAGACGTCGATTTCTCAACAAAAATAACAATTTGACAGTTTATTACACTGAATAAGTTGAATATTCAATGTTTTGGAGATTCCTCTTTCAAATGGTTAAAAATATGGCATATGCTTTTGTGACCTGGGAGTTCGAAAATTAAGTGGGCCTTTAACCATGAATTTAAAAGTGTCAAACTGAAGTTTTCTGACTGCAAGTTGAACCACCGAATACCTCCTAAGATCAGTGGACATTATCCAACTGCGGATCTTTTAAATTTGACATGCCTAACAAGACATAATTTTCATACAATTGTTTGCGGGACTTCATGTTTATAAGAAAGGCGTGTGGTGTTACATTTAATTTTAAAATATGATGGTATGCGTTGTTATCAAGCAGATATCGAAGTATATACAAGCAAATAGAAAAAGAGTTTTTTTTTATGGCGAACCATCGTCATAGTTATATATAGATCATGCCATGAATCTCTACTATGGCTAACGCCCGTGGAGATCATATTCTACCAGAACAAAGCCTGGGAACTTATTGAAGTTTTGACAGGGAACCTTATAGTCGAAAAAATAACGGAAATTGCATGCTTGTCTGTGACTTTTGAGAGCCGATATCGCAATAAAAAATTCCACAATTGTAAGAAACGCAAACAAAATCGCTCACAGTCACTTAAATCATGAAATTTCGAGTTGGGACCTTCACCTACAGTGAAGTATATTATTAAGAAACTGATAATAACAAAGAAATATATTTCCCGCGAAGCAGGTATATGCGTGTGAGATGATGGCATCGTGATACTGCAGCCAGTTGAACATTTAAAGGCCCACTTAATTTTCGAGTCACCGATTATATTTTTTTATAGTGCCTTGATCTACGGTTTTAATAACAACCTATGCCATAAAATATGATTGACATACAATAATTCATCACAATTTGGAACGTCTGTGCCTCAGAAGGTGCCCATACATAGAGTGATAGAAAATAGCTGAAATCATATAATATTTTCCCCCGTTGTGGCTCGCAGAATGCAGCAGGGGGTACCTGCACGCGGTGGCAATAATCCCTTACTTCAATCATTTGCCGCTTATAGGCTATTCCTCTTTTCTTTTGGTGTTTTAATGGTTTGTCCTCTCTTTTTGTAGGTTTTTAATGATTTGTAAATTTGGGAACGAGTGTTTTGGAACCTTTGGTGCTGATTCAATGTTAATGTCTGGAAATAATCTATGTCATGTTTTATTTATTTATTGATGCAAAATAATTCATAAAATACATACAAGGAGATAACAAACATAAAACAAATACACGACAATACTTTAACAAAAAGCTAAATGGCGAACTAATTTAGCGATTGAATCTAAGTATTCTACACCGTCGATCTCGTTTTCCAAGAATATTCTCTTGAAATGTCTATAAGAGACGCGTTGACCACCCGATATTTTCCTCTCTGTGGTTGAACGCTGCCGCCACCAGTCAGTTGAAGTATCGTCGATTCTGTATAGGCTTGTTCTTTTTTAATGTGGTCGATCATGTCGAATTATATATTTGGTTTTGAAGCTGCTATATAACCTTGAAGTTTTCTGTGCCACCCTTCGACGTGGTTTGTGGTCCGGGGGCCGGTTGTATTATAGTGATTCCACATGGTACGGCCTTCGTCACCTTCAATCCACTGCATAGTCACATAATCGGAAAACTTTGTCACGCGGTCGTCGATTGGGCGGTCTGTTGTTTCCATATATTCTTCCCATTCTTCTAGTACATTGATGTAAACATATTTTATTCCAATCAATAATAACATATTTAAACATTTGACAAATATTTTACATTATATAAGACAGAATAACATATATAATAGGATGATTGGAAATGGGATTAAACAACAAGCCCAAGGGCTTTTATTAAGTTTGCTCCCCTTTTGTTTCGCGCCCGCTCTTCATTAAGTGTAGAGGGGGGGGGGGGGTCAGACGGGAAGGAATGAAGCTATCATAATTATAGTATAATGTTGTTGTCGTGAGAAGCAAGGAGATATATTGTGAAGGAGAAAGAAATAGAGAGAGAGAGAGAGAGAGAGAGAGAGAGAGAGAGAGAGAGAGAGAGAGAGAGAGAGAAAGAGAGAAAGAGAGAAAGAGAGAGATAAAGGGGGTGAGATGCTGGGAGAGGGGGTGGTGACGAGGAGTGTCCAATAATTGAGTTGAGTTTTTGTGTAATAATAATAATAATAATAATGATGCTCGTCTATACTATTATTTGTGTGTCAGGAGCCATGGGAGGGGGGTCAATCGCAGTTAGTAATATGTTGCATTGGTCAGTAAGTAATTAGACATGTATAGCTGGGAATATCATACTGTCGCTTAAAGGCACGTGAGGCCTTAGTTGTCGAAAATATTCATATTTGTTCCAATCACCGTAAACAGAAAAAAATTAAAATGCATACAGTTTCGTTCATATATACCATGACCATCGCATAAACAGCATGTTATCATAAAGACCTACTATATTTTATGATTGTGTTACAGAAAACAGCACAATGCTACTGGCTAATCACACACAAATGGCATAAACGCTCTTTATTAGTTCCATATCAGGAATTCACCAACAAAGAACGCTCTTTATGTTTACCATCATAATATAAACAAACACCAGAAAAGTAACTTTTTATGCGTGTGTTTACATAACAATGGTCAAACATATGACAATAACATACTGTTTATGCGATATTTATTATTTGTATACGGACTGAGTATGTATACATTTTGATGTTCTTTCTGTTTGTGGCGGTTTTTGACGGGTCGAAATATTTTCACAGGATACCCACCGCCAAGGCCAACCGTACCTTTAACTCGACCAGAATCAAAAGCAATTTATTGTCCGTACAGGTGATAGAATCATGGAAATATGTTTGTTCTCATGATAAAGGTCTGAACTGCATTAAATATTTGTTTATTTTCGCGAAGGCTAAGCTCCCTTGATCCCCGCAATAGGGTGTTTTCAGATAGGGCAACATTCGGTAGGGAGTCGTATAGTTCTCTTCTGGGCTCTTGATAGAAAGTACATTCAAAAAGATAGTGGTAAGTTGTCTCAAGTTCCCCACATAAACAGAAGGGGAAATATTTTACATGATTATCTGTCAGGTCACCACTCAGGTCACCACAATTCAGTCTTAACCGGGTATGGAGGACATGCGACTTACGGGATTTACTATGATAAAAATAGGCAGGTGGACGTATATTGTCACTGTTCAGTTCCTTTTTGAAGTCTTCGATTGTACTGCTGCTCTGTGTAGTTTCCGGTAGTTTGTTCCATTCCGTAATTGCAGATGGTAAGAACGAATCCATATAATAGTCATAGTTAATATTCGAGGGTAGTCTTATATGTTAAAATCTGAAGTAAATTCTGGAATTATTTGCCTGGATTGGTCGTACATAGTTTCTTAAGATTGATGGGGCAGTTCCGCGTATCATTTTAAAAAATTGGCATAGTTTGTGTTTTCTACGACGTGAGGAGAGGAGTTCCCAGCCAGTTTCTGACAAAAGACGCGCGTTACTCGTACTGATGGTTGCACCTGTTACTATTCGGGCCATTTCATACTGAACCTTTTCAATGTCATCACTAAGATAATCAGGGCAGTTATCCCAAACAGGGGAGGCATATTCCAGTATTGGTCGGATAAATGTATAATGAATTTTTCAAGCGTTACTCTGCTTAGCCTGTATCTGTGTTTACGTACTAAATTTACTCGACTCCATGCTTTGTCAAGCATAGATCTGATGTGGATACCCCATGATCACATGTTGTCGAAAGTAAGTCCCAGATGTCTATGGCTGTCAACCTCAACAATTGTCGCGGTTCCCATGGTCAGTTGTGGATGATATACTGGTGTACATTGAGTACATTCTAGTACATTGAGCCAAGCATCGCTCAACTGGTCGACGGGGACGAATGGTAAGGCGATATATATATATATATATCTTTATTAACCTCCATTAACGGAGAGCATACATCAATACATTGTATGTGTTGTATAAACGAATTGGGGCGTTTTGTACACATAAAGGTGAGCAAGGTCGTTTCGTATTTACAAACATTATATAGTATATATACAAACAATATTTGAGCATAGAAAATGGGGGCAAATAAGTAACAACACTGAATTCCCATAAATCACAGCCGTGTGGTCTATGTACCATATTAGAGTTTGAACACATTTAAATAAGGAAAGTATATCGCATGCGTATGGATGTAGATCCTATGTTCACTAAGTTATGCTCCTTTTCATCCACAAACATTTTAATGTCAACAAGACTTGCTTTTCTGGCAGGCAGCAAGCACACGCAAGCAGTCGGTTATAGTTTTAACGGGCAATGTTTCGTAAAAGTTGGCATCCTTTGTACATGAATTTCGCGGCGAATGTGATAATATCTCCCCAAGCGTTGATGACAGCGAGTGGAGGAACGAAGGCTGTGCCGCCGAGTAGGAAGTCACATAGATGGTTTTGCGAGAGAGAATCGATAAACACAAAACATTCTACTCCAAAGAAGTCAACGAAGATTGACCAGAAACTGTCTCTCAACTGATGCATAGCTGGCGCATTACATATAAATAATACATGTTCAATTTCGTTGTGATACGTTGATCTGCAGGCACCGCAATTCGAGTTGTTATTGAACATCGATCTGTTCAACAGCCGTGCAAGATTTCTCAGTTCCTGTGAGTTTTCAGGGCGGTCAGCAAGTAATCTCCATATACTCCAGGTGGAGAGAGGATCGCTGTGAACGTTTAACATATGTACAAAAGTATCTGTGTTTGTAGCAGAATGCCATTTCAAGGAATAGGCGTCTCGAATAGTGTCTGTGATGATGCGCTTCCACATAGCCTTCTCTGGAAAGAAGCCACTTTCAAGAAAAACTGTAAGAAATGAGTCAATGGCGTAGTGTTCAAGAATTTGGAGGATGTCAAGAACAAATCCTGATGTGTTGCTATGGAAGAGTTTGTACCTGTAGAGGTTGTGAAGAATTTTTTTCAGCGGAGTATCCTTTGTAACAGGTAAGTGGATAAGTTCAGCCAGGAATGTTAGTTTCCGCATATGTAGTTGAAGATCCATTGGTAAAGTACCAAGGAGACTGAGCGATAGCCTCGTTCCTGACCTCAGAGGGAGGTTTTGAATATGTTTGATGCACGTACGAAATGACTTCTCGATTTGGTTGATTGCCTGATCACTCGGTGTGTACAGGAGTTCGGAACCATATAAGGCCTTGGGAAGCACTATACGGTGTAGAAGCTTCTTCATTGTAACGGGTGTACACATTTGTAAGGCCTTCCGTCCAGCCATTGAAAAATATGATTTTCGCATGACGTCAGATACCAGCGAGGCACGGTTGGTACAATTGTTAAATTTGTCCCAGATGTCTATGGCTGTCAACCTCAACAATTGTCGCGGTTCCCATGGTCAGTTGTGGATGATATACTGGTGTACATTGAGTACATTCTAGTACATTGAGCCAAGCATCGCTCAACTGGTCGACGGGGACGAATGGTAATGCGATATATATATATATATCTTTATTAACCTCCATTAACGGAGAGCATACATCAATACATTGTATGTGTTGTATAAACGAATTGGGGCGTTTTGTACACATAAAGGTGAGCAAGGTCGTTTCGTATTTACAAACATTATATAGTATATATACAAACAATATTTGAGCATAGAAAATGGGGGCAAATAAGTAACAACACTGAATTCCCATAAATCACAGCCGTGTGGTCTATGTACCATATTAGAGTTTGAGCACATTTAAATAAGGAAAGTATATCGCATGCGTATGGATGTAGATCCTATGTTCACTAAGTTATGCTCCTTTTCATCCACAAACATTTTAATGTCAACAAGACTTGCTTTTCTGGCAGGCAGCAAGCACACGCAAGCAGTCGGTTATAGTTTTAACGGGCAATGTTTCGTAAAAGTTGGCATCCTTTGTACATGAATTTCGCGGCGAATGTGATAATATCTCCCCAAGCGTTGATGACAGCGAGTGGAGGAACGAAGGCTGTGCCGCCGAGTAGGAAGTCACATAGATGGTTTTGCGAGAGAGAATCGATAAACACAAAACATTCTACTCCAAAGAAGTCAACGAAGATTGACCAGAAACTGTCTCTCAACTGATGCATAGCTGGCGCATTACATATAAATAATACATGTTCAATTTCGTTGTGATACGTTGATCTGCAGGCACCGCAATTCGAGTTGTTATTGAACATCGATCTGTTCAACAGCCGTGCAAGATTTCTCAGTTCCTGTGAGTTTTCAGGGCGGTCAGCAAGTAATCTCCATATACTCCAGGTGGAGAGAGGATCGCTGTGAACGTTTAACATATGTACAAAAGTATCTGTGTTTGTAGCAGAATGCCATTTCAAGGAATAGGCGTCTCGAATAGTGTCTGTGATGATGCGCTTCCACATAGCCTTCTCTGGAAAGAAGCCACTTTCAAGAAAAACTGTAAGAAATGAGTCAATGGCGTAGTGTTCAAGAATTTGGAGGATGTCAAGAACAAATCCTGATGTGTTGCTATGGAAGAGTTTGTACCTGTAGAGGTTGTGAAGAATTTTTTTCAGCGGAGTATCCTTTGTAACAGGTAAGTGGATAAGTTCAGCCAGGAATGTTAGTTTCCGCATATGTAGTTGAAGATCCATTGGTAAAGTACCAAGGAGACTGAGCGATAGCCTCGTTCCTGACCTCAGAGGGAGGTTTTGAATATGTTTGATGCACGTACGAAATGACTTCTCGATTTGGTTGATTGCCTGATCACTCGGTGTGTACAGGAGTTCGGAACCATATAAGGCCTTGGGAAGCACTATACGGTGTAGAAGCTTCTTCATTGTAACGGGTGTACACATTTGTAAGGCCTTCCGTCCAGCCATTGAAAAATATGATTTTCGCATGACGTCAGATACCAGCGAGGCACGGTTGGTACAATTGTTAAATTTGTCCCAGATGTCTATGGCTGTCAACCTCAACAATTGTCGCGGTTCCCATGGTCAGTTGTGGATGATATACTGGTGTACATTGAGTACATTCTAGTACATTGAGCCAAGCATCGCTCAACTGGTCGACGGGGACGAATGGTAATGCGATATATATATATATATATCTTTATTAACCTCCATTAACGGAGAGCATACATCAATACATTGTATGTGTTGTATAAACGAATTGGGGCGTTTTGTACACATAAAGGTGAGCAAGGTCGTTTCGTATTTACAAACATTATATAGTATATATACAAACAATATTTGAGCATAGAAAATGGGGGCAAATAAGTAACAACACTGAATTCCCATAAATCACAGCCGTGTGGTCTATGTACCATATTAGAGTTTGAGCACATTTAAATAAGGAAAGTATATCGCATGCGTATGGATGTAGATCCTATGTTCACTAAGTTATGCTCCTTTTCATCCACAAACATTTTAATGTCAACAAGACTTGCTTTTCTGGCAGGCAGCAAGCACACGCAAGCAGTCGGTTATAGTTTTAACGGGCAATGTTTCGTAAAAGTTGGCATCCTTTGTACATGAATTTCGCGGCGAATGTGATAATATCTCCCCAAGCGTTGATGACAGCGAGTGGAGGAACGAAGGCTGTGCCGCCGAGTAGGAAGTCACATAGATGGTTTTGCGAGAGAGAATCGATAAACACAAAACATTCTACTCCAAAGAAGTCAACGAAGATTGACCAGAAACTGTATCTCAACTGATGCATAGCTGGCGCATTACATATAAATAATACATGTTCAATTTCGTTGTGATACGTTGATCTGCAGGCACCGCAATTCGAGTTGTTATTGAACATCGATCTGTTCAACAGCCGTGCAAGATTTCTCAGTTCCTGTGAGTTTTCAGGGCGGTCAGCAAGTAATCTCCATATACTCCAGGTGGAGAGAGGATCGCTGTGAACGTTTAACATATGTACAAAAGTATCTGTGTTTGTAGCAGAATGCCATTTCAAGGAATAGGCGTCTCGAATAGTGTCTGTGATGATGCGCTTCCACATAGCCTTCTCTGGAAAGAAGCCACTTTCAAGAAAAACTGTAAGAAATGAGTCAATGGCGTAGTGTTCAAGAATTTGGAGGATGTCAAGAACAAATCCTGATGTGTTGCTATGGAAGAGTTTGTACCTGTAGAGGTTGTGAAGAATTTTTTTCAGCGGAGTATCCTTTGTAACAGGTAAGTGGATAAGTTCAGCCAGGAATGTTAGTTTCCGCATATGTAGTTGAAGATCCATTGGTAAAGTACCAAGGAGACTGAGCGATAGCCTCGTTCCTGACCTCAGAGGGAGGTTTTGAATATGTTTGATGCACGTACGAAATGACTTCTCGATTTGGTTGATTGCCTGATCACTCGGTGTGTACAGGAGTTCGGAACCATATAAGGCCTTGGGAAGCACTATACGGTGTAGAAGCTTCTTCATTGTAACGGGTGTACACATTTGTAAGGCCTTCCGTCCAGCCATTGAAAAATATGATTTTCGCATGACGTCAGATACCAGCGAGGCACGGTTGGTACAATTGTTAAATTTGTCCCAGATGTCTATGGCTGTCAACCTCAACAATTGTCGCGGTTCCCATGGTCAGTTGTGGATGATATACTGGTGTACATTGAGTACATTCTAGTACATTGAGCCAAGCATCGCTCAACTGGTCGACGGGGACGAATGGTAAGGCGATGGCACGTCGAATTAAGTTCCTTATCTCTGAATCTGGTTCGTCATACTCTGCCTTCATATGACACGTGACTATAGCATACTTATATATGCACTGGCTGTAGTGAAACATGCACCCTTTGAGTTGCGTTGTTGGGAAAATGTCTTTAATCGCGTTCTGTGCCGCTTTCTCGTAGTCTGTGAACACGGTTGGTGGATTAAGCTGCATGGATGTTGAAATCGTTGGCCTTTGATTTAGTGTCTGGAAGAATCTGGTTTATGTCGCCTGATTCTTGTTCGACAGGAATCCATATAGATATATCAGTTAAATATTATTATAAATTAGAACGCTCTTTATTGTCTGGCGTTTTGTTTAGAGAAGAATGGATTCTCTTTATAAGAATTTGAAATAAGAAAATGCATGTGTCGTACCTGGTCAGAATCGGCTAGATGGTTGTGTTGACTCATTGAAGAACTAACGATCTCGTTCTTTGTGTTGATGGTGGCACCACAGCCATTCTTACAACATACCCAGTGGACATTCTCGGATCGACGTGATTTGATGCTGAATTTGAAGTCGCTGAAGACCAGGTGTTTGCCTCCTCGATCGTTGGCGATGAAGAATACATTTACTTGAGAACTTGCCATGATGAAGATAGAACATTGAATATGATCAACTTTGGAGAGACATGGGGTTTTTATAGCTCAATACGATCGCTCAATACGAATAACAGTTTACTACTATTTCACTGAGTGAACATGAAAATTGCTCATCTGATGACGACTCATGTGAAATTCGTTTAGCGGCATGCTAAAACAACATTGCAAACGGGAGCCGGGAAAACTGTTATTTAATTAATACAGACTATAGGCGCGACGATCACACCTTGCCGGCGATATTTTTGCAGGTTCGTCGGCAAAGTGAGAACAAGAAAACTAAGATGCATGCATCAGGTCAGCCATGAACTATTTAGCATAGAATAATTCAGTTCGGTTGCAGTTTCACAACGTTACAACTGACATACGATTACACAATACGAACCTTGAATGTGGAACTATGTATAAAGAGTGAATATTAATGTTCTAAATCCCATGTTTCACCTTTAGTGGTAATGGGGTCGTACTTTATTAACACGCAAGTAGTGTAATTAAGTACGGGTAATTAGAAGTAACAAATCGTTTAGTTTCTATCGTATCGGCTAAAAGGGGTGAGCAGATTGCTGATGACGAATGCTCTCGTTAGCTGCCAATATAATGTGCATATTTGCCCCGTTACGTTTATACACTGTAGCATTGGCGGGCCAGAGTGTGTTGACATGTTAAGTGTTTGGTTCATTAATAACAGATCAGCAGGGATTTGTCGTGATAACGTATACGTGGAAATATGCTACCTAAACGGTTAAATTAACGGTTGATCTATCACACCACCGTGTATACTCGGTTTAAATAGGTATATTATATAGGGACGTGTGCTCAATTTTGGTGCGGACCGATGATAAAAAAAGAATCAGAGGTAAATGTCGGCGGGCGGGAGGACCATTTTTTCAATAATTTTTAAAGAAATTGAACAGTTGCAGCAGCAGCAAAAAAAAGGGTGTACAATTGGCAAATGATGAGGGGCGGCGTGACGTGTAACTAGGATTGAAATTAGATATGCAATTTGGAGATTATTGGATGAGGGATGTTATATTAATTATATTAAAGGGACGAGGGGGCTTAGTTGTCGAAAATATTCATATTTGTTCCAAACACCGTAAACAGAAAAATATTAAAACGCATACATTTTGGTTCAAATATACGATCACTATCGCGTAAACATCATGCTCACATAAAGACCTACTAAATTTTACCTAAACAAGAGTCTGATTGTGTTATAGAAGGCAGCACAATGCTACTGGCTAATCACACACAAATGGTATAAACGCTCTTTATTATTTCCAAATAAGGAATTGAGCAACAAAGAACGCTCTTTATGTTTACCATCATAATATAAAGAAACACCAAGAAAGTAACTTTTTATGCTTTGTTTACATAACAATCGTCAAATTTACGACAATAACATACTGTTTATGAGATATTTCTCATTTGTATATTAACAAAGTATGTCTATATTTGAATATTATTTTCGTTTGTAGCGGTTTTTGACAGGTGGAAATATGTTCACAGGATACCCACCAAGGCATTCCGTACCTTTAAGGTATACTGCAACTTTTGTTCTTGTCAATAGCAGAATACATAATGCTATTAAGAAGTGACACAAAACACAGAACATTTTTTTTAATTATAAGTATTGAGCAGTGAGAAATATTTGAGTCGAGGAAACCAGTAACGAAAGGCGATATTAACATGATTTCTGTCAGCGAATAATTGTTTACGTTCCAATGAATATTAAAATGTACTGAAAACAAACTGCTAATGGGTGCCAGACTTTCATAAACACAAATTATGTATTAATGGTGTAACGACATATTTCGTTCTTAATTCTTAATTGTCTAAAAAAAATAGGGGATGGGGATGTTTGGATCTCTAGTTTAACGACATTTTTCGGTCTTTGTAGTTTAACGACATTTTTCGGTCTTTAATAGTTTAATGACATTTTTCGGTCTTTATAATATCTCAAGATATAGGGGGTATTTGGATCTCTAGTTTAACGACAATTTCGGTCTTAATAGTTTAACGACATTCTCGGTCTTTAATATTTCAAGATATAGGGGCCCTTAGTGGGTATTTGGATCTCTAGTTTAACGACATTTTTCGGTCTTTGATAGCAAAATGGAAGAAGTACATCTTTGGAAAGATGTGGTGGCCCTAAAAAGGAAAGTTGTTTGGTGATCTTGAAATGCAGTTTTTCGGAACAGTCTTCCTTGATTAAAGTGATGTGAAACACTCCGGCAGACAACGGGCAGAGTGATCAAATAGAAATTAAGAATAATCTTTCTCAAAGTAGTTATTTGTTACGAATATTAATCTAAATGGATGATACACAACGTCATTCTTATATATTAGTTAAACGCAATGACTCTCGATGGCGAAATCATTTTTGTTTAATTATAGCCGATAGTTGCGCCCCGAATCGAGATGTAAATATTTACAATTTGGAGTAGTTCAAACGATGTTCTCTATGAAGTGGTGTGGTAGATTTTTTTGGAAATTTTCAGTGATGTTAGTAGAATGATAACATTCCCCAGGTTGGCAAAGTGCCTGAGCACTAACTTATCAATTTCTCGCACCCGAAAAAGTCCATAACAAGTCCATAATATGTCTTTAAGCATATAATGATATATATAAATCTCCGAAAACCAAAATTCTAAAGCATTAAACGATTTCTTGAAATGCAGTTTTTCTGAACAGTCTTCCTTGATTAAAGTGATGTGAAACACTCCGGCAGACACCGGGCAGAGTGATCAAATAGAAATTAAGAATAATCTTTCTCAAAGTAGTTATTCGTTACGAATATTAATCCAAATGGATGATACACAACGTCATTCTTATATATTAGTTAAATGCAATGACTCTCGATGGCGAAATCATTTTTGTTTAATTATAGCCGATAGTTGCGCCCCGAATCGAGATGTAAATATTTACAATTTGGAGTAGTTCAGACGATGTTCTCTATGAAGTGGTGTGGTAGATTTTTTTGGACATTTTCAGTGATGTTAGTAGAATGATAACATTCCCCAGGTTGGCAAAGTGCCTGAGCACTAACTTATCAATTTCTCGCACCCGAAAAAGTCCATAATATGTCTTTAAGCATATATATAAATCTCCGAAAACAAAAATTCTAAAGCATTAAACGATTTGCTATATTTCCAGGGCATATATTTCATCTGATTTTGCGAGAATCCATATATACTTTTTCACGAGAATCCAGGGTAATTTGCGAGAATATTTACGAGAATCTAGATTTGGATTCTCGCCGAAATATAAGCCCTGATTTCACTCTGAAGTGTGCCTAAATGGCATAAATTGTACCGTGGTTCCCATGTTCGCCAAAGTGGCATAAATTTATTTCAGGATAATACTAATTTTAGGCATTCATTTATATCACTGATATCAGGACAATAAATAGCCATTTCCATTGCATGGAACAAAGAGCGTTATTGTTTATCGGTGTTGTTTTTGGAAGTGGTGGTAGTTCAATTTTATACATTTCGACCCCCAATAAGTATTTCCGAACAAATGAATTATTAACAAGCGTGACATGACATCATTGACGAAGATAATTAACACCGATCTACAAGCAATTAAAGTCTTAAAATGAGCTAAAATTTAACATTTTCTTAAAAAAAATTTACATTTTTATCTCTCGCGACATAATTGTCACCAATAAAAACAAATTTGATTCATCGTGGAAGTTAGTCGGTGACTATAAATAATGTCACCATTCAACTGAATGTTGTTGAGCATATTTCAACCAATTTTGGAAGTTTAAATGAATATTTTCTTCACACGCAAAGTAAAATTGACAAATTTCAGGATTTTAGCCTGCTTCGTTGGGACCAAAATTTGTTGTGCACACTCAAGAAACGTCTCCCGACACTCGCTAGGCCAAATTATGCCATGACCATGCTATAAACTAGCTTGAAATTGGCAAAACAATGAATTTTTTTTGGTTGAACAAGTTTACATGGGAATCTCCAGTCCATAGGCATAGAGATGGATTATTTTGCAATAAAAACGAAAATAATGCGAAATGAAAGTCGGCACTCGTCAGAATGGTGCAGAATAACATACGAGTCTTGTTATATGCGAAAATTTGACCTCATTCGATAAATTAGTCTCGTAATTAAGGAATCAATGGCGCTCGGACATGTGGAATTCCGTCGCACTGTTAGTGTTACTGTACATGGCAGACGCAATTTTGAAATGTAAACACGCATCAAACACGCATCAAATTTACCTTTTGTGAGAATAACAAAAGCGCAACCTTGATCAAAGTAATACAATACACAATAACACATAGAATAAAACTGATATAAACACGGTATAAGTGAGAATAAGACGCGTATTCAGACGTGGAATTTGACAACATTTCTTCGCTTCGACGCTATAAATATATCTGATCCAGATAACCGAGATGCAGCTATCTGATTTGAAACAAATACCAAGCAACAATCTTAACGTTTCATAATCGAACTGCGGACCTGATAATTATCGAAATATGTAGGCGAAATAATTTTTAATTAGTTAATCACATGATAGAGACATCAACACACTCTTAAAGACGCAATACAGCGCCATTTAATGTCATTATTTAACTGGGTCGGTGTTTGTTGTTATCATTATTGCTTCGTTTTTAGTAAGACCATTGTATCTGTTTTGCGCAAGTCACTTTCCATATTTGGAATTTCCATATATGGGATTTGTGTTAACCTCAATACCGATCAAGTTATCTTAGCATAAACATAAAATATATTGTAATTTATGCAACTACGACCCTGGTAACCCTGATAACTAATAAAATATACCGGCCAATTCATTTTAAGATCGTTATTTCACTTTGCTTTAGGCATAAATACACTCTTAAACGCACACATAAACGACCCATTGGCGTTAAATTAAATATACTCGGTATTTATTAATATTAGTTTTTTATTGCTCAGTATATAGAGTTAGACCCTTGACACCTGTCAATATATTTGGGCTGAATTCATATGATGCGGTATTATTCCTCGAAATAAACAACAAAGCCGTCGTACTTAGAAATGTCGTTTGGGCTAACATTTACACAAATCCTCCGTGTGTTCTCCTCAATTGACACACAGGTTCTCAGTCGACACACAGGTTATCCCAGAAACAGGTGTGAAATAAACAGCCAAGGTTTGGCTGAAATAAGCCCTCTATATCTAAGTAGAGTTATTCCCCTTCCATTGAAATAATGGAATTTGTGTAGAAACTTAAGCACAGAACAGACGTCGATTTCTCAACAAAAATAACAATTTGACAGTTTATTACACTGAATAAGTTGAATATTCAATGTTTTGGAGATTCCTCTTTCAAATGGTTAAAAATATGGCATATGCTTTTGTGACCTGGGAGTTCGAAAATTAAGTGGGCCTTTAACCATGAATTTAAAAGTGTCAAACTGAAGTTTTCTGACTGCAAGTTGAACCACCGAATACCTCCTAAGATCAGTGGACATTATCCAACTGCGGATCTTTTAAATTTGACATGCCTAACAAGACATAATTTTCATACAATTGTTTGCGGGACTTCATGTTTATAAGAAAGGCGTGTGGTGTTACATTTAATTTTAAAATATGATGGTATGCGTTGTTATCAAGCAGATATCGAAGTATATACAAGCAAATAGAAAAAGAGGTTTTTTTTATGGCGAACCATCGTCATAGTTATATATAGATCATGCCAGGAATCTCTACTATGGCTAACGCCCGTGGAGATCATATTCTACCAGAACAAAGCCTGGGAACTTATTGAAGTTTTGACAGGGAACCTTATAGTCGAAAAAATAACGGAAATTGCATGCTTGTCTGTGACTTTTGAGAGCCGATATCGCAATAAAAAATTCCACAATTGTAAGAAACGCAAACAAAGTCGCTCAGTCACAGTCACTTAAATCATGACATTTCGAGTTGGGACCTTCACCCACAGTGAAGTATATTATTAAGAAACTGATAATAACAAAGAAATATATTTCCCGCGTTATTTTTTCGACTTTATAAGGTTCCCTGTCAAAACTTCAAAAAGTTCCCAGATTTTGTATTGGTGGAATATTATTATCTCTACGGGCGTTAGCCATAGTAGAGATTCATGGCATGATCTAAGTTATATAATGCGATGTTTCGCGCGGCGGTCGCTATGGACAGACTGCGTCGATCACGATGTTTGGATGCTCAGAAAGCACAATCCAGTTGATTGAGATATATCACTTTCTTCCACGAGGATCGATCTTCATTGGGAACGTTAATCACACAGAAGCCAGAACCAACAAAAGAAGCAATTTTATAAGCATTAATCTTGTCCATGTATCTGATCGATTGGACATTGTCCATGTTCCGGGCTGTGTGATATCGCATTGTATTTGCACGGAGCGATTTGCGCATTATCAGACTTTAATGCCAAGGAAAAACAACTTGAGAACTTGTTGACGCGTTGATTCTGTTTTCCATCGAGATGACGCTATCGATCAATTGAAGGACATTATAGAGAAATTATGAATCTATTAAGTTCCCCGCGATGATGGCTAATATTTGCTTTTCTTTGTATATCTGTCTATGTGCATGCACCATATGGGCATTAAAAATACTACGACGAAAATAAATAAGTATGTACAAGAACGCTCTTTATTACCAATATCGTTATTGAGCAATTGGTCGACACGCAACAAAAAACCTTTAAAGGCACGTGCGGCCTTAATTGTCGAAAATATTCATATTTGTTCCAAACACCGTAAACAGAAAAACATTAAAACGCATACAGTTCCGTTCATATATACCATGACCATCGCGTAAACAGCATGTTATCATAAAGACCTACTATATTTTACCTAAGCAAGAGCCTGATTGTGTTACTGAAGACAGCACAATGCTACTGGCTAATCACACCAAATGGCATAAACGCTCTTTATTAGTTCCATATCAGGTATTCACCAACAAAGAACGCTCTTTATGTTTACCATCATAATATAAACAATCAGCAGAAAAGTAACTTTTTATGCCTTTGTTTACATAACAATGGTCAAACATATGACAATAACATACTGTTTATGCGATATTTCTTATTTGTATACGGACAAAGTCTAATCTACATTTTGATGTTCTTTCTGTTTGTGGCGGGTGGAGATATTTTCACAGGATACCCACCGCCAAGGCCAACCGTGTCTTTAAAAGCCACATGGCGGTTTGAGCTCCAAAATGCGAATAATATTACATGTATTTGCTTTTGAACTTTTCCCGGTATTAAAATAAGTCGATAAATATCTTAACTACCTTTCTACGAGCATTATGTAACCCAAAAAGACACATTGAAGTAATGAAAAATGCAACTCTGAACAAGGTGTTTGGGTCCCAAACAAAAACAGCCATTTGCACGACATGCAACAGAAAAGAGCGTTCCGTGTTATTCTATTCCTGATATGGTAGCAATAAAGAGCGTCTGTCAGACTTCGGGCGAAAAATTGAAAACGGCTGAAAAATGGCTGTGACTTTGGCAAGAGTTTTTCAAAGCATATGAAGCCGACATACCAATATTTTGTGTATTTATCGACCTATCGTATCCGTCCCTCCAAATTACGTTGAAACAATTTGGAGGTTCGAATGCTGCATGTCCGTTTAAAGTTGATATCCTACAATCAAACCATCACAAGAATGAGCTATATTATCGATCTCATTATTTTCTAGTACGGAAAATGCAAAACGATGTTCAGATTGTAGTTTGATGATGGTGTCCAATCAGATTGGGTGCCCAAAAAAGTGGCTGGAGGTTCTCCATAAAGCGGAGGACTATTTATATGTATATAATTTATTTATTTACGCATACAAATCAACACATCATCGGTAAAATGTGTTTACAGCGACGAAGTCTGCTTTTAATTCTGAAATTTTTCTTATTTAAAAAATAAAATTCTCATTCGTGACCTCATCAACAAAATATCAAACACCATCGACATACATGCTTATTCTAGCCAATCAGCGCACTCAGATTCATAATCCAGGTGGGGGTCATGTTGAATATGTAGATGACGTCACAGATGAGAATTAAAAAATATATAAGAAATATTTCTAAATTACCCACTAATTTCGTCGCTATAATACATTTTACTGACGATGTGTTGATTTGCAATAATAGATAAATTATTAGCCGATAATTTGGTTCTTGTATACTATCATTGCGTAAGCAGGCCCGTATACAGGGACGCCGTTACGTATAATGGCAGTACAGTGAGGGGCGAGCAGCGGGGCGCGTTTCCAGCACATGTGCTGTTGCAGATTGAGACATGCAACTTTCTAATTGTTAAATTTTTTACAACCCTCTGTCGCCAATTCATGAACAGACGCCTAGCTATGACAGAGATTTTGATCGCGTGTCGGAATTGTTGTAGCCGACAAGGGTACAAAATGCCAACATACATGCACTTGGCGGTTATATAGATATATACTATAGCAGAAAAAACCCTCAGAATTCATCAGTCAACAGCAATATTGGACCGACTAATGATTGAAACCATTCCGCCGCCTCCAGGATTCTGCGCTAATTTGATTAACGGAATTTTGTATCATTGTTTGTGCCAATTTTACTGAACGTTTCTACACCGCGAACCGACAGATGTCCACAGAAAATTCGGACTTGATTAGCGAAGAGTGATTAACTCTGACATCGCGATAATAGTCTGAACTGACGCATTGGGAGGCAAAGTTATTTGTCACAAACAGTGCCAAGGGATATGAAACTAATATCTGTGGAGTGGCTCGATTCCTAAGTTGGCACAAGGTCGGCGATTCTGGCGACTGATGGAGACAAATGAAGTGTAATCTTGGTGTCGTGCACCACGCATGCGCCATGAAATCATTCAAGTGATCGACCGGGGCGTTGACAGATATTGTGAATAATATGATCGTACGTGACACGTAATGGAGCAACCACCAAGTTGATCATTAAGTTCAATATTACAATAATTATAGGATGTTACGTACATGGTACTACATGTGCTAGACCACTCGGAGAAATGTCTGTCATCAAACTAAAATACCATGTTACAACTTCGATTGATATATTCGTAATCGTACATATAGTCACGGAATATCAATTTATCCCAGCACTTTCAGCGCATGATTCAAATCTGAGCTGCCAATGCTTCTGTGCATAAATTGGAGGTACCCTCGCGGGGTCTAAATAAGCATACATCATACATGCAGTGCGGAATAAGAGTACAGGGTGGATAATTCTGTCAATGTCGATACGAGTATACGGGGCGACACGGTAGCAATTCCCAACATAGCATAAAGTCAGCCTGGAAAGCTCTATTATGTCAATCATATAAATATCCCAAATTCAGAAATGTTTTGTCGAAAATAGGTTTTACCAAACAGCAACGTCATTTCTTGATCTGAGTAAATAATCCATTCTGATTGGCCTTTAGTATATATAGTCTGCCTGACAACCCCACAGTTTAAATAAACATACGGACACAAATACACACTATATACAGGGGGGGGGGTCGAAAAAAAAATTCAGGCACGTATGGCATTTTTTCCCTTTCGATCATTTTTTGTACACCCACCCACCCCCACCGCCAATTTTTTTTCCGTTTTCGGCAGTTTTTTCCGACCATATTTTGACACCCACCCCCCTTTTAACACTAAAACAGAGATTTGCGGGGGGAAATTCACTGTAAACAGCTGTATATGAATTTCTGTGCATACTATTTATCATGGATGTTAACATGGACATGTAAATAGGAATGAGTCATTTTGAGGTCATTCGGCCAAAAAAACATGGCTGCCAGCGGCCATCTTGGATTTCAAAATTTGCAACAAAATACAACACGATAACTGCCTGCAGTCAGTTTACAAGTTAGAATTATATTATTTCTCTCATTCAAAGTGGTTTTGAAGCCCAACCCATTGCCAAAACACTAAAAAAACAAGCAGGAATTTTTTTTTTAGTTGCGGAAAAAATTGCTTGTTGGTTACGTGCCGGAAGATTTTTTTTCACCCCCCCCCCCCCCCTGCTATATAGGGCAGCAAATTAAAAACATAATTAAGCATACAAGTATAAGAGTACAGGGTGGACATAGAAGCATACATGCATGCTTATTAAGATCCACAAGAGTAGTTGGGTGAGCGTACTTAGCAGAACGGCGCGTACCCCTGTTACGTGTATTTGGTGGAACACTCTGTTACATGTAGCAAGCATGCATACGGACAAACTTCCGGGAATATCAACAACTCTGAAACGCACTGTGAAATTAAGAAATAGCCATGAATTAATAGGAGCAATTAACAGATTTGTGGACTGTTATCACATTGCATGTCGCAAGCATACGGACGCACCTGCCACTATATCAATACCGCACGCTTGGTACGAAAGATAATTATACACAAAATCGCATGCATCTCATAAGCTATTGACAGGTAACTTTGTTTGATTGAGGGTTTAACGTCGTTTCAGCCGCTAGGCCATATCACGACTATGTCATTTCCCACTTGACAGGTAACACACATATGCGGTTCTGTTTATCTCACACTGAACTGATATAATTATGCTATATGATTCCCTCTACATCCATGACAGAAATGTGAGTGGTTCAATGGAAGCGGGAAATTTCAAGTTGGAAACTCATAGATTTAACCACACGAATGGAAAATTTAAGCATTTTATAGTGACAATATTTCTTGGGATAATTGTCATATCTCACAAAATTTAATCGACCCCAAATACTCGGGCATGTCAGGTAGCGTCGAGAATACTGTAACGGTACCCATTTACTGGCTATGCCACAACCGTAAGGCTGTATATTTTAAAACTTGTTTTACACTGCGCTACTGCCTCAATAAAGGACTGTCAGATCTATATGCAATATGCGTTCATTGCGTTGATCAAGGTCGTTAATCTATATGGACGAATCTTCCGGAATATCGATATATCCATGCAACCATGATACATAGATTTAACAACAGAAAATGGTAGTAAGGCTGTGTTACAAAACTTGTTTCCTTTAAAATATCGCATGCTTTCAAATTGCTATGCATAACATATAACATCTACCTGGAAGGGGGATTGACTGGAATCCTTCAGTGGCGTATGTTTTTTCTTTGATAATCTAATTGAACCTATTAATAATTGCTTTTTGTTGTCATGGTTCAGGAATTTTAGATAGTGGTACCTGTAGGTCAGAAATACTGAACTTTGATGTCCAGTAAATAGTTTATTTGAAAATTTTATTTCGCTCGATCACACGCATGTGATATTGCTAATCAGGTTTTAAAATGGCAACTGATATTCGGACACCTCTGTGTATGCCTTCCCATTTCTAAATCCTCTAGATTATCACCGACCTCACTAACACATAAAAATGCCAGAACCTGGCCGCATGCGTGTGACACGACATAACACTGTATGATTAATAGTGTGATTAGTATAACATTTGCATACATATTTATATAACATGTATATATTTGTCATCTGTATATATGCTCTCCTAAATGGAGGTTAACAATAAACTTATTGTGAAATTAAGAACTTGCCACGATTGAACTAAGTGCCACTAACAAATTAAGACCATTGTCGTTGTGTTTGTCACAAGCATATGGGCGCAATCTTGGTACGAGATAATATACATAACAATAATAATGCATGTTTGTATTCCGGTTGTCAGTTTTATCGCGATTGTAATGGCGTGATTGAAATATTTTTTTATCGGGGTCTCGGTCATACCAGGTAGCGTCGAGAATACTGTAACGGTACCCAATTACTGGCTATGTCACAACCGTAAAGCTGTATTTTTTAAAACTGTTTTTACAATTCGTTACGGCACTTATCATTTTACAATGCGCTACTGCATCAATAAAGGGCTGTCCGATCAATATGCAAGATGCGTTGATCAAGGTCGTTAAACTATATGGACGAATCTTCCGGAATATCGATATATCCGAACCATGATACATAGATTTAACAACACAAAATGGAAAATTTAAGTATTTTACTAACAATATTTGTATGTCAAAACCGTAAGGCTGTATTACAAAACTTGTCTCCTTTAAAATATCGCATGCTTTCAAATTGATGTGCATAACATATAACATCTACCTGCAAGGGGGATTGACTGGAATACTTCAGTGGCGTATATTCTTTCTTTGATAATCTAATTGAACCTATTAATAATTGCTTTTTGTTGTCATGGTTGTTACGCCAGCTTTTGAAGTAACTGACCACTTTTGGAAGTAGGTCTCCATTTTTGAAGTAAAAAACGCCAGCTTTTGAAGTACCTCACCACTTTTGTAATAAAATCGCCAGCTTTTGTAGTAAAGCGAGGTCTCCGCTTTTGAAGTAAAACACGCCAGCTTTTGTAGGTCTCCACTTTTGTAATAACAAAATTACAGCTTTTGAAGTAAACTGACTCAATACATTTTGACGGGCGCTGAACGATTTTCATGACAAAGTCAACCCGATAATACATTGTCGCTATCGCCCATACGAGTGTGATGTGGTTTGAATAGCTTTCAGGCATACCAACACAAGATAAATCACACAGTCAATCACCCATACACGTGTGACGTGTACCAAAAGGCACTTAGTGAGTCTGGTTGCGTGACAAAAGAATACACACCGGTAATCGACCATACGAGTGTGACGTGGTTTGAATAGCTTTCAGTTAAACTATCACACAGTCAATCGTCCATACACGTGTGACGTGTACCAAAAGGTACTTAATGAGTCCGTTCCGTGACAAAAGAATCTACACCGGTAATCGACCATACGAGTGTAACGTGGTTTGAATAGCTTTCAGTTAAACTATCACAAGACAAATCACACAGTCAATCGTCCATACACGTGTGACGTGTACCAAAAGGCTTGAGGAATGTTTCTGGGTGAACTGTGAACTTGATTTATTATATTTTGGATTCAGTAAACGTGAATCAGTGGACGAATTTGCATGGCTGGTAGATTTAGAGATCTGGTATATTACTAAAATTATAAGACTTTCTTTATAAACTACACACTTCAAGATTTAAACTAATTGCTGAAATATAAGTGCATGCAATATTTCGGATCAGTGACCATTAACAATATAGACTACCAACTAGAATATGTACCTACATATATTGTGTTTTGGTATGTGTGTTTTGTTGTGTTCTGAGATATCTCAAAATAATTTATCATTGTTTTTATGTTAAGTTATCAGTCAACGAGACACCTCAACCTTCCCTGTATATACGGTAGTACACCACTTAGTCTGACCCCAATTGATAGGTGCAACATAGCAATAGTAAATATGTATACCATCATATATTGTCTTCGTGATAGAATATTGATTTAATTTATTGACCATAATAAACAAAAAAGATTTAGATAGCAGAATTGTTGATGTAGATGAGAGGCGATAAGGGATCAAGCTATACAATATTATAAATAAATATTCAAGAAATATAGCGTCTAAGGGGAGGTTAAGGATAAAGTTGACTAATTATTATTTAACTATATCAACAACATCGTTCCATTCATTCTTAATTTTGTTATGCGTTTCATTATATATTGCTGTGACTGAAAATTGACAATAAAATTATTTGTATTCGTATATTGTGTTGAATAAATTTTGAAAGGAGACCGAACCTTTGGCGTCAAGAACATTGAGATTTGAAAGTTTAACTTTCCCTGTATAGCGACATAACGCCATCGACTCCGTTATTTTATATACTCAATCATCAGAGGATGCGTGAACCCAATGGTTTCCACACAACACATTACTGGACCCCGCGTTTTATAGCTGGCCACGTTTGACGTAGTTCTAATACTTCGGTTATGTGACATAATTTCAATGATAGAAATTTGTTGTTAATGTCGCCTTCCAGAGACGAAGCTAATAAACCGAACATTTTCTGCTGTCCCTAAAGCGTCGGCGGATCACCTAATTTCGAGGGTATGAATATGCAATTAAAAGTGAGGCCAAATATACCAACTATGTTCCGTTGGAACTACTACATCACCTAATTTCGATGAACTATATATGTTGTCATGTTACTGGACTGACAAAACGTCTTGTCTCACTCAATGTCACATCAAACTTCTTCTGACAAAGGTCGCACTTGTAAGGGCATTCAATGATGTGGGTTGTCAGGCTGACTGGGAACAATAGTATATACTCGTATGATTGGTCACCTGTGTGTGTTAATAAGCTTGGGCAGGGAAACGGACCCACTAATGCCTTTTGGAACACGTCACAGTTGTATGGGCGATGACGCTGTAAATTATCTTGTGTTGGTATGACTGAAGGCTATTCGAACCACATCACATGCATGTGGTCGATTACCGGTGTGGATTGTTTTGTCACGGAACCGGACTCACTAAGTGCCTTTTGGTACACGTCACACGTGTATAGGCGATTGACTGATTTATCTTGTGTTGGTATGACTGGAGGCTATTCAAACCACGTCACACTCGTATGGTCGATTACCGGTGTGTATTCTTTTGTCACGCAACAGGACTCACTAAGTGCCTTTTGGTACATGTCACCCGTGTATGGGCGATTGACTGATTTCTTGTTGGTATGACTGAAAGCTATTCAAACCACATCACACTCGTATGGTCGATTACAGGTGTGGAGACCTAGTTTTTTTTACTACAAAAGCTGGCGTTTTTTACTTCAAAAGCGGAGACCTCACTTTACTACAAAAGCTGGCGATTTTATTACAAAAGTGGTGAGGTACTTCAAAAGCTGGCGTTTTTTACTTCAAAAGTGAAGAACTACTTCAAAAGTGGTCATTACTTCAAAAGCTGACGTAACACATGGTTAAGGAATTTAGTTAGTGGTACATGTAGGTCAGAAAAATTTATAGTAAACATTTGTATAACGTTATCCACTCTGAAGAGGCTCAAAATGGATACATGTATATACATGTACAAGAACTAAATATTAATTTAATTTACTTGTTCTTTTCAATTAACTTTCCACATCAAAATGAGAATAACTCACTTTTGATACATATTATATTGGTGAATTCGATGTCTGAAACCGTTGTCTAAATTCACTCGAGAATGTAATATGAGGCACACATTCTCAATTTGTTATACTCAACTTTGATGTCCAGTAAATAGTTTATTTGGAAATTTTATTTTGCTCGATCACACGCATGTGATATTGCTAATCAGGTTTTAAAAGGGCAACTGATATTCGGGCACCTCTGTGTATGCCTTCCCATTTCTAAATCCTCTAGATTATCACCGACCACACTAACACTTGAAAATGTCAGAACCTGGCCGCATGCGTGTGAGATAGCATACACACTGTATGATTAATATTGTGATTAGTATAACATTTGCATGCATATTTATATAACATGTATATATTTGTCATTTGTATATATACTCTCCTAAATTGAGGTTAACAATAAACTTATTGTGAAATTAAGAACTTGCAATGATTGAACTAAGTACCAGTAACAAATTAAGACTATTGTCGTTGTGTATGCCACAAGCATATGGGCGCATGCTTGGTATGAGATAATATACATAACAATAATAATGCATGTTTGTATTCCGGTTGTCAGTTTATCGCACGATTGTAATGGCGTGATTGAAAGATTTTGGATCGGGGACGTGGCTAGAATATCTATCATTTAGACTGGCCTCAATCTTTGCAAGAGAAATTTCCAACTGACACCCCCGACGGTTAGAAAATGTCCAACTGATGTCTAAAGTCGGAAAATATTTTTTTCTTAAATTAATAAGCAGTTTTTGACTGGCCACAGGGGAGGGACCTAGATCATGTCACAAATATCTACTCTTTTCTACACACAAGGCACGTAGCCAAAGTAGAGATTCGTGACAATAAATTTCCAACTGATAGCAATTTCATTAAAACAATTTGATCAAAAGTAGGAAATATACAAATGTTGTTCTAAAAAAAATTTCCCATTAATAAATTGTTGGAAAATAAAACTACAAGAACAATTGCAACCTACTGTTCCGTCAGACATGCAATTTCCAACTATTGAAAAATTTGACCTGAGTTGGGGACAACCCCGTCCCCCCCCCCCCCCCATCGCCTTGTCCCTGCTTGACCTATCAAATGTCCTTCTGTTACAGGAGTGTCAACTTTTCCACCAGTAATATACATGAGCGGTTGTATTTGTGATATGATAGAACACCATCTCCCAAGCCCCCTCCCCCCATCATGTCGACATTTGTATAAGATGTGTGTTGCCTAACACTGTGCCTTAAATATCAATGAAATCGCAAAATTTGTATTTAAAAACACATATACTTAACCACAAAACTGGAAATTTTAATAATTTTTGTGATATTATTTGTCTTGGGATAAGTTCCATATATGCTTAAACTTAAAAGACACCATACACCACCAGTAGTTTTACAGGACAAAACAATGTTATACAAATGTATGTAGCGAGCATATGGACAAACTTCTCAACACACTCTGTATCCTGGAACATGACAAACATAGCAAGAAATTACCAGGTACACCTTCTTTTAAAAATGACACCACCGGGCATGTCATTCTAATAATAAAATAACCCACTGTGATATTATGGTTGTTGGTGAATTTGGATTTAGTTAAAAATATTATGTTCACATAGTTGGCACCAATATTTTATTAATCAGAAGGCAATTACATCATGGTGGAGTCCTCGGGTCTTCTTTGGTTAACAGTACGTGTAACGTATGGCGCTTTCCAAACATACATGTATATAAGATTGTTCTATGCCATGCTAAGATTTGTTGCACAGGAGAAAGAAATCTGCATCAGCTTCATGGGGTGGATTCCTTAGTGACTACAGATTCAAGAATCACTATACAGTGTACAAATGGGTTGTCCCCCAAAGACATCCATTGCACTCTTGAAAAACTCAAATAGTTTGGAAAGAATCTTGAGTTTCCCAAAATTTCATTCTAGTATTATAAGATGCAAATTCTTGAAAATCGTTGGTCCTTGTTGTAGATATTGTCTTTCCATCATGCGAACTCACAGGGTCACACAAACCATATTGGCTTTACAGTTCCATTTAATCACTGCTTGTGAATGTGAATTTTACACCTGTTCAAGGAAGTTGTCTGACAAAATTTGCTAATTTATTCAGAAACCAGTACATGTGAGATCTCAGATCACAGAATTGAACTTCTGATAGATAGTGCATGTGATGAACAGGATGTACTGGTAGATCTGAAGCATCTCTGAAAAATCTGGAAAAATAGGAAAAAAAACACTGTAATAAGTATACATGTACTAGTACATGTACAGTAATGCCCTAATTAATGACTCGATGAGAGCTTTCCGACTAAATCCTGAAAATTTACCCATAATTATGCTGTGGTTATGGAGTCAATTAATTATGGCATTACTGTAGATGTAACATACAGTAAAGACCTGATAAATGAAATCACCTACAACTTTTGCAAGTTTGAACAGTAATTTTCTCTGTACATGAACATGACAGTACATGTGATGAAGTCGCTGATTTAAGAAACACTGAGAACGATTAGTGAGACTAATAAACAAAACATTATTCCTGATACCGGTATATATTCATTCATTTTTCAGAAATCTATAATTATTTCAATCAAATGGCAATATTCTCAAACAAAAAGCAATGTTTTATTTCACTTTGTATACATTCATTTATTTATTCATTCCCTCATTTCAGCTCTAATGCGATTATCCTAATCCGAATTAACGCTCGCAAATTACTATTTCTTTGGCTTTGGGGAAACAAATATTTGATTTGAGTCGAGGAACCCTATAAATTTTTGCAATCCATTATTTTTCACCACCGGTACTTTTTAGTGGCCTGGCAAAAAGTAAACGAGAAGAAGTTCGCGGATCAAATTTGCGTATGAAGATGGATAACTCTAAAGTCAAGTTGCTTTTGTGTATCTGATATTTGACAATCCGTTGTTTTAATTACCACACCAAATCACTCAGAATTATTCATGTATGCAACTACGTAACTTCTGTTAAAGAGATTTGCATGGAAATCCCCTTTCAAAATTGTTCACTTGACCTTCCCCTTAATAGATTCTGACTGAGGCATATTTTTTAAAAATGTTGTTCGAATCTAATGATATGGGGACTATCAAATCAGATTGAGTACCTTTAAATACAATTGAAACTTCCTTGTCGTCGCACACTATTTTGAGTTTTTTTAATAAACCTGGCAAGGTTGGTACATACATGTACATGTACCCTGCTAGGCAAAACAAGTGTCCACTTAACCACGTTGCGGTTAGCATTGCCACCACAGCTGAAATGCAACTACATGTACACCGCGGCTCCAACGGCTAACTACAGTTGGGCCGTGGTGTATTTGCCATTCGGCCATGGTGTAAATGTAGTTGATGCGGTGTACATGTACATTGTACATTCATTAAACTAAAAAAAGAAAATACAAACCAGAAATCTAACCATGGTGTACATGCCATCTGGCCCTGTTGTACATGTAGTTGCTTTTCGGCCACGGTGTACATGTGTATTTGTCGTTCGGCCGAGGTGTACTTGCCGATCGGCCGCGGTACTCAACTGCAGAATTTACAAACTCTGACACGCCTAACCACAATCAAACACCATACAATGACCCAATCAACCAACAAATTGGTGATAAAACCGGTATATGCAAACAAGATATAATTATATATATTTTTACGATAATAAGTTTAATTATCCACCAAACAGGAAATATATCATATATATAAAATATCTAGTTTGATGTCAACAAAATGGGAATGACAATTACAATGTACATGTATGTGTCCCCAGGGAGCAAATTTAAAACAAATATCTCCACGATAAGAAATTCTCCCATCAGAGTCGGGGTACAATGTTTACTTTAGTGATAGTCGCATTCATTTCCCTGGCTGATGTAGCTTCCTACCGCGCATGTCTTATAAGTAACAGCCGGCTACAGCTTTTTTGCTCAAATACCGGTACACTCAACAATAACGGTACTCCATATCAACACAAACACGTGCTTCCAGTCAGCGATAACCTGTACTCTTCTGGTATTGAGTCCGGTCGTAATTTGACTAGAACTGTTTGAAGAGTGACGATGTGGCTTTGCGAAAAATATATAAATATATAAAAGATATCATTTATCTCGCGAGGTGAATCAGATAAAATGGAACCACGCGTAAATAGTTTGGTTAATATCAGTGTGGTTGGTCGGTTTATAGATTTTTATTTTTATTTAAAACAAATAAAATGAACTTGGGTCGGGTTACGGGAAACACGCATTCATTTTGTTTTGGCCTTATTATTAAAGGTGGACTATATATATTAAAGGATGACATCGTAAACATCGGCTCAAATCTAATTTAGTGAACTTGGTTCATAAATTTTGTATAAAATAGAAACTAATGTGATATCATCTACATGTACTTGTATACTAATCATATGTAACATACTCTCAGGTGCCAATAATCATGATTGCCTGATAATCGTGATTGCAGGGATTTAGGCTGAATTTGATAATAGTGATAGCAATTTTCAATTTTTGCTCTATGTCTCAAAGCCAAATAATAGCTATTGTTGGAAATTCTCTCCAAAATTAATAGAGTACGAGGTAACTCCAACGTTTCAAAGTCAGCAGCCTATCGACGGTCATTTCAGATTTACTTATACATGTATATGGCCGTGGATAAAGAACGGTATACATCTCTTTAGTACCAAATGCTAATGAGTGGTATACCACGCTTTTTTAGCTATGTGGTCCTGATACGCTATTAAATTAACAGTATACCGCTCTTTTAGCGTTTGGTGCTAAAGAACAGTATACCGGTACTGCTCTTTAGTGGCAAATGCTAAAAGGCAGTATACCATGCCTTAGCTACATGTATATGGGCCTGATACGCTAATGAACGGCATACTGCTCTTTAGCGTTTGGCGCTAAAGAACGGTATACTGCTCTTTAGCAGTACCGGTAGGTGTTAAAGAGCGGTCATGTTGGATGAGCAGCACGTGCGTTGCCAAAATATTTTGCGCATTGGGCCAACACACAACATTATAATCCATACCGCTCTTTAGTCCTTATCGCTAAAGAGCGGTGTGCCGTTCTTTAGCGCTCAGTGCTAAAGAGCGGCACATGTTGGATGAGCGGCATGTGTGTTGCCAAGATATTTTGCTTATTGCACCAAACTTATGTTATAATTCATAACGCTTTTTAGCCCTCATAGCTAATGAGCGGTGTGCCATTCTTTAGCCCTCAGCGCTAAAGAGCGGTCCATGTTGGACGAGCATCACGTGTGTTTCAAAGATATTCTGCGCATTGCGCCAATGTATAACGTTATAACTTATAATCAGTATTTCTCTTTACTAGTTTTTAGCCCTCATCGCTAAAGAGAGGTATAACGTTCTTTAGCCCTCAGTGCTAAAGAGCAGTACCTGTACATGTATACCGTTTTTTAGCCACCCCGTTTACTTAATTTGAATGCATATAAATGCCACTGAGAAAAATGCCATGTATTATAGTATAGGCCAGTTTATACCGGTATTGTGCATGGGGAACAAATCTATCTTCAGCATCGATAAAGAACTGCACATGCAACTGCATGATCCTGCATATGCACCAGCCTTGACCAAATTCACAAATTCAAATTGCGCAAAATTGCCAAATTTAAAACTAAGCAAAATATAATTATGCGCGGATTTAAATATGAACAACGAATTCACCCGATCGCAATGTTGTCGCAGATGAGTGTAGAGTGGGTTGTTCTTAAGCCATGGTTAACCTCCTGATTGCTACCGTACGATCTTTCTTCTGACTGCAATTCCGTCGAAAGTGGAGGTAACAAAGGATACGATACGATTTCGCATCTAAAATCAAACAGCACTTGATATTATTTTACGGAAATCGTTCCACTTACGATTGCATCATGGACGTACCTAGCTCCAGGGAAGCTCTAAAGATTTACACTCTTTAGAGCTTCAGATTGGGTCAGTAGTGGCCAAATCTGATGCTCATACCTTTTCTAATTACAGGCGACAAAGGACTCCTGGTCGCAGATTCTGCTTGGTTCTCTTATTATGGTGACAATAAAGACAAGATTCCACCAAAAGTTCCGAAATCCGCGCCTTCATGAGCTAAAATAAAGACTTTTGTCATTTGTGCAAAAGAAATTGTTGTCTGTCTGTTTACGGAAGCGATATTTCACCACATGTTAATGCTGTTTGTCATGCGCAGTTCAATGTTTCATGATGGTCAATAAAACGTGTACTCCACCCCGAAGACGACTGTTGGAAATGTGTACTTGGAAGATATTATGGAAAAACTAAATTCTTTTGCTAAATGTTATGCTACTATGCCAATTTATTACATATGTAATAAAAATATTACCGAAAAATTATCAACATATACTTTTTAATAGAATTGTTGCTTCGAAAATATACTATTTAAAACGTGTACTCCAAGCCAGAATGAGAAAAAGTGTAGCCGAGTTAGATCATGCTTTATTACCCACTTCTACAAAATGTTGTATTATACTTTCAACAAGTTGTAGAAATATATTGGTGATATGAAGTAATTATTTTATTCAGTGAAACATAATCAGTTCTCACATTTGTCATGCATGGTGTCAAAAAATGACATAATCACATCGTCGCGCATTGATAGCTGCGCGAACTGTGTTTGTATTCTAACACCCATAAGGTTTGCTTTCGTGTGCCTATTGCGTATATATATACAATAACAACATTTGTTCAAAATAAGCTTTAGTTATCAGAATCGATTTACTGCAACAGACTAATGCTATAAACCAGTCTTGAAACTGTATGGTAAAAAAAAGTCTCAAAACTTGTTAGGCCTATTTATGAACAATAAAATGGCGATATATTATCACTAAAGTGTCACTAAATAGGTTATTATAATTAGCGTTTGTTTCGCTAATATGAAAACATGTTACACCTAAAAATATTTGCTTTTGGAAAAGAGCATTCCGTGTGAGTCTATTCCTGATATGGTATAAATAAATAGCGTTTGTTTCACTACTGTGCGAACAACGGACGACCAGATGATGGTGCAAGTTTGTAGCTGTTAGTGCAGGGGGGAAACCAGGACAAAGAAAACTATAACAAAACGGCTACCATGAAGTCTGCTTATCCCAATCCCAGATACAGGACGAGAGTAGGTACCGTAATTAAACTGAACAAATAGCCAAATGTATGAGTCGGATCCGGAGTAGGGCAGTAGGCCTACACTTTTTAATGCTATTTCGATGTACACTTTATTATAATAGGAGAATGATTGTTTTGTTCAACTTTTAATGAAGTTAACAATGGTATAAGTATATATACCGTATAGTGATGCAATTATACCATATATCTTCCGAGTACCGGTACCGGTATACACACAATTTCCCCGAGTCGGCGTCAGGGCCGGAGTATGTCATTTTTTGACACCATGACAAATGTGAGAACTGATTATGTTTCACTGAATAAAATAATTACTTCATATCACCAATATATTTCTACAACTTGTTGAAAGTATAATACAACATTTTGTAGAAGTGGGTAATAAAGCATGATCTAACTCGGCTACACTTTTTCTCATTCTGGCTTGGAGTACACGTTTTAAATAGTATATTTTCGAAGCAACAATTCTATTAAAAAGTATATGTTGATAATTTTTCGGTAATATTTTTATTACATATGTAATAAATTGGCATAGTAGCATAACATTTAGCAAAAGAATTTAGTTTTTCCATAATATCTTCCAAGTACACATTTCCAACAGTCGTCTTCGGGGTGGAGTACACGTTTTATTGACCATCATGAAACATTGAACTGCGCATGACAAACAGCATTAACATGTGGTGAAATATCGCTTCCGTAAACAGACAGACAACAATTTCTTTTGCACAAATGACAAAAGTCTTTATTTTAGCTCATGAAGGCGCGGATTTCGGAACTTTTGGTGGAATCTTGTCTTTATTGTCACCATAATAAGAGAACCAAGCAGAATCTGCGACCAGGAGTCCTTTGTCGCCTGTAATTAGAAAAGGTATGAGCATCAGATTTGGCCACTACTGACCCAATCTGAGTCTCATACATGTGTATATCATGTATGTGACTCAACTGGGTCTAGGACGTACCCTAAGTTTTATGCCATAGCATTGAATTTTCTAGACTATTGGACATTTTCCTAATTTCGCGTGCTGAAAATTTTGCACATGTTTGACACCCATCATTTAAATTTTTACCAAAAATGTTTACTTAAGACTTAAGTCTCAACTTTTAAGTTTTAATAAACTGTACTGAAGACAATTGTATTATTCCATACTTTCACAACCAGCTTATCACCATGAAATCCATGTTATCATCTTCGCCGGTGTGTTTTCTAGCACTGAAATTCTGAATATCATTAGAAAAGTTAACTTTTTCGACAATGAGTTTCCGGTTTGTCGATAAAACTTTCGGTCGTTGTTACAAACACCGGCACAAAGCTGTGTTTATAAATTAATCAAGGGTGTACACCAAAGTTGGAATCACTGACTTTTGACTGCAGGCCAGGTACACGCAGGAGTCAGTCTCAACTCTCAGCCTCACTCAGACACAGAATTATCGAAATAATTTGACCGATTAGGGTGCATTTTAAGAGTGACTTTTTCATAAAACAGCGAATTCTGACATGAGTCTAATTGCAGATAAGCGCTGACATGACAAGAATTTCAGGTGTCAAACTCACCTTTTTTGGGAGGTTAATCCGACTTATCCAGATATCCCAAAATGTCGATTATGCTGAAAAGTGGAAGTGGAGAAAACAAAATCAAGCGAGTAATTAATCTACTCGCGAGCTGTCATTGAGCTGGATTCTGCGCAGTAACACCCCGGAAGTCACGTGTGAAATTTACAAAAAAGCATACACGCTATTTTCGCTCTTGGTATAGAAATATAGAAAAAATATATGACGTCATAATTCACACGCATTTAGGTAAAAAGCACCCTTGGTGGTTGCTAATATGATCGTACGTGACACGTAATGGAGCAACCACCAAGTTGATCATTAAGTTCAATATTACAATAATTATAGGATGTTACGTACATGGTACTACATGTGCTAGACCACTCGGAGAAATGTCTGTCATCAAACTAAAATACCATGTTACAACTTCGATTGATATATTCGTAATCGTACATATAGTCACGGAATATCAATTTATCCCAGCACTTTCAGCGCATGATTCAAATCTGAGCTGCCAATGCTTCTGTGCATAAATTGGAGGTACCCTCGCGGGGTCTAAATAAGCATACATCATACATGCAGTGCGGAATAAGAGTACAGGGTGGATAATTCTGTCAATGTCGATACGAGTATACGGGGCGACACGGTAGCAATTCCCAACATAGCATAAAGTCAGCCTGGAAAGCTCTATTATGTCAATCATATAAATATCCCAAATTCAGAAATGTTTTGTCGAAAATAGGTTTTACCAAACAGCAACGTCATTTCTTGATCTGAGTAAATAATCCATTCTGATTGGCCTTTAGTATATATAGTCTGCCTGACAACCCCACAGTTTAAATAAACATACGGACACAAATACACACTATATACAGGGGGGGGGGGGTCGAAAAAAAAATTCAGGCACGTATGGCATTTTTTCCCTTTCGATCATTTTTTGTACACCCACCCACCCCCACCGCCAATTTTTTTTCCGTTTTCGGCAGTTTTTTCCGACCATATTTTGACACCCACCCCCCTTTTAACACTAAAACAGAGATTTGCGGGGGGAAATTCACTGTAAACAGCTGTATATGAATTTCTGTGCATACTATTTATCATGGATGTTAACATGGACATGTAAATAGGAATGAGTCATTTTGAGGTCATTCGGCCAAAAAAACATGGCTGCCAGCGGCCATCTTGGATTTCAAAATTTGCAACAAAATACAACACGATAACTGCCTGCAGTCAGTTTACAAGTTAGAATTATATTATTTCTCTCATTCAAAGTGGTTTTGAAGCCCAACCCATTGCCAAAACACTAAAAAAACAAGCAGGAATTTTTTTTTTAGTTGCGGAAAAAATTGCTTGTTGGTTACGTGCCGGAAGATTTTTTTTCACCCCCCCCCCCCCCTGCTATATAGGGCAGCAAATTAAAAACATAATTAAGCATACAAGTATAAGAGTACAGGGTGGACATAGAAGCATACATGCATGCTTATTAAGATCCACAAGAGTAGTTGGGTGAGCGTACTTAGCAGAACGGCGCGTACCCCTGTTACGTGTATTTGGTGGAACACTCTGTTACATGTAGCAAGCATGCATACGGACAAACTTCCGGGAATATCAACAACTCTGAAACGCACTGTGAAATTAAGAAATAGCCATGAATTAATAGGAGCAATTAACAGATTTGTGGACTGTTATCACATTGCATGTCGCAAGCATACGGACGCACCTGCCACTATATCAATACCGCACGCTTGGTACGAAAGATAATTATACACAAAATCGCATGCATCTCATAAGCTATTGACAGGTAACTTTGTTTGATTGAGGGTTTAACGTCGTTTCAGCCGCTAGGCCATATCACGACTATGTCATTTCCCACTTGACAGGTAACACACATATGCGGTTCTGTTTATCTCACACTGAACTGATATAATTATGCTATATGATTCCCTCTACATCCATGACAGAAATGTGAGTGGTTCAATGGAAGCGGGAAATTTCAAGTTGGAAACTCATAGATTTAACCACACGAATGGAAAATTTAAGCATTTTATAGTGACAATATTTCTTGGGATAATTGTCATATCTCACAAAATTTAATCGACCCCAAATACTCGGGCATGTCAGGTAGCGTCGAGAATACTGTAACGGTACCCATTTACTGGCTATGCCACAACCGTAAGGCTGTATATTTTAAAACTTGTTTTACACTGCGCTACTGCCTCAATAAAGGACTGTCAGATCTATATGCAATATGCGTTCATTGCGTTGATCAAGGTCGTTAATCTATATGGACGAATCTTCCGGAATATCGATATATCCATGCAACCATGATACATAGATTTAACAACAGAAAATGGTAGTAAGGCTGTGTTACAAAACTTGTTTCCTTTAAAATATCGCATGCTTTCAAATTGCTATGCATAACATATAACATCTACCTGGAAGGGGGATTGACTGGAATCCTTCAGTGGCGTATGTTTTTTCTTTGATAATCTAATTGAACCTATTAATAATTGCTTTTTGTTGTCATGGTTCAGGAATTTTAGATAGTGGTACCTGTAGGTCAGAAATACTGAACTTTGATGTCCAGTAAATAGTTTATTTGAAAATTTTATTTCGCTCGATCACACGCATGTGATATTGCTAATCAGGTTTTAAAATGGCAACTGATATTCGGACACCTCTGTGTATGCCTTCCCATTTCTAAATCCTCTAGATTATCACCGACCTCACTAACACATAAAAATGCCAGAACCTGGCCGCATGCGTGTGACACGACATAACACTGTATGATTAATAGTGTGATTAGTATAACATTTGCATACATATTTATATAACATGTATATATTTGTCATCTGTATATATGCTCTCCTAAATGGAGGTTAACAATAAACTTATTGTGAAATTAAGAACTTGCCACGATTGAACTAAGTGCCACTAACAAATTAAGACCATTGTCGTTGTGTTTGTCACAAGCATATGGGCGCAATCTTGGTACGAGATAATATACATAACAATAATAATGCATGTTTGTATTCCGGTTGTCAGTTTTATCGCGATTGTAATGGCGTGATTGAAATATTTTTTTATCGGGGTCTCGGTCATACCAGGTAGCGTCGAGAATACTGTAACGGTACCCAATTACTGGCTATGTCACAACCGTAAAGCTGTATTTTTTAAAACTGTTTTTACAATTCGTTACGGCACTTATCATTTTACAATGCGCTACTGCATCAATAAAGGGCTGTCCGATCAATATGCAAGATGCGTTGATCAAGGTCGTTAAACTATATGGACGAATCTTCCGGAATATCGATATATCCGAACCATGATACATAGATTTAACAACACAAAATGGAAAATTTAAGTATTTTACTAACAATATTTGTATGTCAAAACCGTAAGGCTGTATTACAAAACTTGTCTCCTTTAAAATATCGCATGCTTTCAAATTGATGTGCATAACATATAACATCTACCTGCAAGGGGGATTGACTGGAATACTTCAGTGGCGTATATTCTTTCTTTGATAATCTAATTGAACCTATTAATAATTGCTTTTTGTTGTCATGGTTGTTACGCCAGCTTTTGAAGTAACTGACCACTTTTGGAAGTAGGTCTCCATTTTTGAAGTAAAAAACGCCAGCTTTTGAAGTACCTCACCACTTTTGTAATAAAATCGCCAGCTTTTGTAGTAAAGCGAGGTCTCCGCTTTTGAAGTAAAACACGCCAGCTTTTGTAGGTCTCCACTTTTGTAATAACAAAATTACAGCTTTTGAAGTAAACTGACTCAATACATTTTGACGGGCGCTGAACGATTTTCATGACAAAGTCAACCCGATAATACATTGTCGCTATCGCCCATACGAGTGTGATGTGGTTTGAATAGCTTTCAGGCATACCAACACAAGATAAATCACACAGTCAATCACCCATACACGTGTGACGTGTACCAAAAGGCACTTAGTGAGTCTGGTTGCGTGACAAAAGAATACACACCGGTAATCGACCATACGAGTGTGACGTGGTTTGAATAGCTTTCAGTTAAACTATCACACAGTCAATCGTCCATACACGTGTGACGTGTACCAAAAGGTACTTAATGAGTCCGTTCCGTGACAAAAGAATCTACACCGGTAATCGACCATACGAGTGTAACGTGGTTTGAATAGCTTTCAGTTAAACTATCACAAGACAAATCACACAGTCAATCGTCCATACACGTGTGACGTGTACCAAAAGGCTTGAGGAATGTTTCTGGGTGAACTGTGAACTTGATTTATTATATTTTGGATTCAGTAAACGTGAATCAGTGGACGAATTTGCATGGCTGGTAGATTTAGAGATCTGGTATATTACTAAAATTATAAGACTTTCTTTATAAACTACACACTTCAAGATTTAAACTAATTGCTGAAATATAAGTGCATGCAATATTTCGGATCAGTGACCATTAACAATATAGACTACCAACTAGAATATGTACCTACATATATTGTGTTTTGGTATGTGTGTTTTGTTGTGTTCTGAGATATCTCAAAATAATTTATCATTGTTTTTATGTTAAGTTATCAGTCAACGAGACACCTCAACCTTCCCTGTATATACGGTAGTACACCACTTAGTCTGACCCCAATTGATAGGTGCAACATAGCAATAGTAAATATGTATACCATCATATATTGTCTTCGTGATAGAATATTGATTTAATTTATTGACCATAATAAACAAAAAAGATTTAGATAGCAGAATTGTTGATGTAGATGAGAGGCGATAAGGGATCAAGCTATACAATATTATAAATAAATATTCAAGAAATATAGCGTCTAAGGGGAGGTTAAGGATAAAGTTGACTAATTATTATTTAACTATATCAACAACATCGTTCCATTCATTCTTAATTTTGTTATGCGTTTCATTATATATTGCTGTGACTGAAAATTGACAATAAAATTATTTGTATTCGTATATTGTGTTGAATAAATTTTGAAAGGAGACCGAACCTTTGGCGTCAAGAACATTGAGATTTGAAAGTTTAACTTTCCCTGTATAGCGACATAACGCCATCGACTCCGTTATTTTATATACTCAATCATCAGAGGATGCGTGAACCCAATGGTTTCCACACAACACATTACTGGACCCCGCGTTTTATAGCTGGCCACGTTTGACGTAGTTCTAATACTTCGGTTATGTGACATAATTTCAATGATAGAAATTTGTTGTTAATGTCGCCTTCCAGAGACGAAGCTAATAAACCGAACATTTTCTGCTGTCCCTAAAGCGTCGGCGGATCACCTAATTTCGAGGGTATGAATATGCAATTAAAAGTGAGGCCAAATATACCAACTATGTTCCGTTGGAACTACTACATCACCTAATTTCGATGAACTATATATGTTGTCATGTTACTGGACTGACAAAACGTCTTGTCTCACTCAATGTCACATCAAACTTCTTCTGACAAAGGTCGCACTTGTAAGGGCATTCAATGATGTGGGTTGTCAGGCTGACTGGGAACAATAGTATATACTCGTATGATTGGTCACCTGTGTGTGTTAATAAGCTTGGGCAGGGAAACGGACCCACTAATGCCTTTTGGAACACGTCACAGTTGTATGGGCGATGACGCTGTAAATTATCTTGTGTTGGTATGACTGAAGGCTATTCGAACCACATCACATGCATGTGGTCGATTACCGGTGTGGATTGTTTTGTCACGGAACCGGACTCACTAAGTGCCTTTTGGTACACGTCACACGTGTATAGGCGATTGACTGATTTATCTTGTGTTGGTATGACTGGAGGCTATTCAAACCACGTCACACTCGTATGGTCGATTACCGGTGTGTATTCTTTTGTCACGCAACAGGACTCACTAAGTGCCTTTTGGTACATGTCACCCGTGTATGGGCGATTGACTGATTTCTTGTTGGTATGACTGAAAGCTATTCAAACCACATCACACTCGTATGGTCGATTACAGGTGTGGAGACCTAGTTTTTTTTACTACAAAAGCTGGCGTTTTTTACTTCAAAAGCGGAGACCTCACTTTACTACAAAAGCTGGCGATTTTATTACAAAAGTGGTGAGGTACTTCAAAAGCTGGCGTTTTTTACTTCAAAAGTGAAGAACTACTTCAAAAGTGGTCATTACTTCAAAAGCTGACGTAACACATGGTTAAGGAATTTAGTTAGTGGTACATGTAGGTCAGAAAAATTTATAGTAAACATTTGTATAACGTTATCCACTCTGAAGAGGCTCAAAATGGATACATGTATATACATGTACAAGAACTAAATATTAATTTAATTTACTTGTTCTTTTCAATTAACTTTCCACATCAAAATGAGAATAACTCACTTTTGATACATATTATATTGGTGAATTCGATGTCTGAAACCGTTGTCTAAATTCACTCGAGAATGTAATATGAGGCACACATTCTCAATTTGTTATACTCAACTTTGATGTCCAGTAAATAGTTTATTTGGAAATTTTATTTTGCTCGATCACACGCATGTGATATTGCTAATCAGGTTTTAAAAGGGCAACTGATATTCGGGCACCTCTGTGTATGCCTTCCCATTTCTAAATCCTCTAGATTATCACCGACCACACTAACACTTGAAAATGTCAGAACCTGGCCGCATGCGTGTGAGATAGCATACACACTGTATGATTAATATTGTGATTAGTATAACATTTGCATGCATATTTATATAACATGTATATATTTGTCATTTGTATATATACTCTCCTAAATTGAGGTTAACAATAAACTTATTGTGAAATTAAGAACTTGCAATGATTGAACTAAGTACCAGTAACAAATTAAGACTATTGTCGTTGTGTATGCCACAAGCATATGGGCGCATGCTTGGTATGAGATAATATACATAACAATAATAATGCATGTTTGTATTCCGGTTGTCAGTTTATCGCACGATTGTAATGGCGTGATTGAAAGATTTTGGATCGGGGACGTGGCTAGAATATCTATCATTTAGACTGGCCTCAATCTTTGCAAGAGAAATTTCCAACTGACACCCCCGACGGTTAGAAAATGTCCAACTGATGTCTAAAGTCGGAAAATATTTTTTTCTTAAATTAATAAGCAGTTTTTGACTGGCCACAGGGGAGGGACCTAGATCATGTCACAAATATCTACTCTTTTCTACACACAAGGCACGTAGCCAAAGTAGAGATTCGTGACAATAAATTTCCAACTGATAGCAATTTCATTAAAACAATTTGATCAAAAGTAGGAAATATACAAATGTTGTTCTAAAAAAAATTTCCCATTAATAAATTGTTGGAAAATAAAACTACAAGAACAATTGCAACCTACTGTTCCGTCAGACATGCAATTTCCAACTATTGAAAAATTTGACCTGAGTTGGGGACAACCCCGTCCCCCCCCCCCCCCCATCGCCTTGTCCCTGCTTGACCTATCAAATGTCCTTCTGTTACAGGAGTGTCAACTTTTCCACCAGTAATATACATGAGCGGTTGTATTTGTGATATGATAGAACACCATCTCCCAAGCCCCCTCCCCCCATCATGTCGACATTTGTATAAGATGTGTGTTGCCTAACACTGTGCCTTAAATATCAATGAAATCGCAAAATTTGTATTTAAAAACACATATACTTAACCACAAAACTGGAAATTTTAATAATTTTTGTGATATTATTTGTCTTGGGATAAGTTCCATATATGCTTAAACTTAAAAGACACCATACACCACCAGTAGTTTTACAGGACAAAACAATGTTATACAAATGTATGTAGCGAGCATATGGACAAACTTCTCAACACACTCTGTATCCTGGAACATGACAAACATAGCAAGAAATTACCAGGTACACCTTCTTTTAAAAATGACACCACCGGGCATGTCATTCTAATAATAAAATAACCCACTGTGATATTATGGTTGTTGGTGAATTTGGATTTAGTTAAAAATATTATGTTCACATAGTTGGCACCAATATTTTATTAATCAGAAGGCAATTACATCATGGTGGAGTCCTCGGGTCTTCTTTGGTTAACAGTACGTGTAACGTATGGCGCTTTCCAAACATACATGTATATAAGATTGTTCTATGCCATGCTAAGATTTGTTGCACAGGAGAAAGAAATCTGCATCAGCTTCATGGGGTGGATTCCTTAGTGACTACAGATTCAAGAATCACTATACAGTGTACAAATGGGTTGTCCCCCAAAGACATCCATTGCACTCTTGAAAAACTCAAATAGTTTGGAAAGAATCTTGAGTTTCCCAAAATTTCATTCTAGTATTATAAGATGCAAATTCTTGAAAATCGTTGGTCCTTGTTGTAGATATTGTCTTTCCATCATGCGAACTCACAGGGTCACACAAACCATATTGGCTTTACAGTTCCATTTAATCACTGCTTGTGAATGTGAATTTTACACCTGTTCAAGGAAGTTGTCTGACAAAATTTGCTAATTTATTCAGAAACCAGTACATGTGAGATCTCAGATCACAGAATTGAACTTCTGATAGATAGTGCATGTGATGAACAGGATGTACTGGTAGATCTGAAGCATCTCTGAAAAATCTGGAAAAATAGGAAAAAAAACACTGTAATAAGTATACATGTACTAGTACATGTACAGTAATGCCCTAATTAATGACTCGATGAGAGCTTTCCGACTAAATCCTGAAAATTTACCCATAATTATGCTGTGGTTATGGAGTCAATTAATTATGGCATTACTGTAGATGTAACATACAGTAAAGACCTGATAAATGAAATCACCTACAACTTTTGCAAGTTTGAACAGTAATTTTCTCTGTACATGAACATGACAGTACATGTGATGAAGTCGCTGATTTAAGAAACACTGAGAACGATTAGTGAGACTAATAAACAAAACATTATTCCTGATACCGGTATATATTCATTCATTTTTCAGAAATCTATAATTATTTCAATCAAATGGCAATATTCTCAAACAAAAAGCAATGTTTTATTTCACTTTGTATACATTCATTTATTTATTCATTCCCTCATTTCAGCTCTAATGCGATTATCCTAATCCGAATTAACGCTCGCAAATTACTATTTCTTTGGCTTTGGGGAAACAAATATTTGATTTGAGTCGAGGAACCCTATAAATTTTTGCAATCCATTATTTTTCACCACCGGTACTTTTTAGTGGCCTGGCAAAAAGTAAACGAGAAGAAGTTCGCGGATCAAATTTGCGTATGAAGATGGATAACTCTAAAGTCAAGTTGCTTTTGTGTATCTGATATTTGACAATCCGTTGTTTTAATTACCACACCAAATCACTCAGAATTATTCATGTATGCAACTACGTAACTTCTGTTAAAGAGATTTGCATGGAAATCCCCTTTCAAAATTGTTCACTTGACCTTCCCCTTAATAGATTCTGACTGAGGCATATTTTTTAAAAATGTTGTTCGAATCTAATGATATGGGGACTATCAAATCAGATTGAGTACCTTTAAATACAATTGAAACTTCCTTGTCGTCGCACACTATTTTGAGTTTTTTTAATAAACCTGGCAAGGTTGGTACATACATGTACATGTACCCTGCTAGGCAAAACAAGTGTCCACTTAACCACGTTGCGGTTAGCATTGCCACCACAGCTGAAATGCAACTACATGTACACCGCGGCTCCAACGGCTAACTACAGTTGGGCCGTGGTGTATTTGCCATTCGGCCATGGTGTAAATGTAGTTGATGCGGTGTACATGTACATTGTACATTCATTAAACTAAAAAAAGAAAATACAAACCAGAAATCTAACCATGGTGTACATGCCATCTGGCCCTGTTGTACATGTAGTTGCTTTTCGGCCACGGTGTACATGTGTATTTGTCGTTCGGCCGAGGTGTACTTGCCGATCGGCCGCGGTACTCAACTGCAGAATTTACAAACTCTGACACGCCTAACCACAATCAAACACCATACAATGACCCAATCAACCAACAAATTGGTGATAAAACCGGTATATGCAAACAAGATATAATTATATATATTTTTACGATAATAAGTTTAATTATCCACCAAACAGGAAATATATCATATATATAAAATATCTAGTTTGATGTCAACAAAATGGGAATGACAATTACAATGTACATGTATGTGTCCCCAGGGAGCAAATTTAAAACAAATATCTCCACGATAAGAAATTCTCCCATCAGAGTCGGGGTACAATGTTTACTTTAGTGATAGTCGCATTCATTTCCCTGGCTGATGTAGCTTCCTACCGCGCATGTCTTATAAGTAACAGCCGGCTACAGCTTTTTTGCTCAAATACCGGTACACTCAACAATAACGGTACTCCATATCAACACAAACACGTGCTTCCAGTCAGCGATAACCTGTACTCTTCTGGTATTGAGTCCGGTCGTAATTTGACTAGAACTGTTTGAAGAGTGACGATGTGGCTTTGCGAAAAATATATAAATATATAAAAGATATCATTTATCTCGCGAGGTGAATCAGATAAAATGGAACCACGCGTAAATAGTTTGGTTAATATCAGTGTGGTTGGTCGGTTTATAGATTTTTATTTTTATTTAAAACAAATAAAATGAACTTGGGTCGGGTTACGGGAAACACGCATTCATTTTGTTTTGGCCTTATTATTAAAGGTGGACTATATATATTAAAGGATGACATCGTAAACATCGGCTCAAATCTAATTTAGTGAACTTGGTTCATAAATTTTGTATAAAATAGAAACTAATGTGATATCATCTACATGTACTTGTATACTAATCATATGTAACATACTCTCAGGTGCCAATAATCATGATTGCCTGATAATCGTGATTGCAGGGATTTAGGCTGAATTTGATAATAGTGATAGCAATTTTCAATTTTTGCTCTATGTCTCAAAGCCAAATAATAGCTATTGTTGGAAATTCTCTCCAAAATTAATAGAGTACGAGGTAACTCCAACGTTTCAAAGTCAGCAGCCTATCGACGGTCATTTCAGATTTACTTATACATGTATATGGCCGTGGATAAAGAACGGTATACATCTCTTTAGTACCAAATGCTAATGAGTGGTATACCACGCTTTTTTAGCTATGTGGTCCTGATACGCTATTAAATTAACAGTATACCGCTCTTTTAGCGTTTGGTGCTAAAGAACAGTATACCGGTACTGCTCTTTAGTGGCAAATGCTAAAAGGCAGTATACCATGCCTTAGCTACATGTATATGGGCCTGATACGCTAATGAACGGCATACTGCTCTTTAGCGTTTGGCGCTAAAGAACGGTATACTGCTCTTTAGCAGTACCGGTAGGTGTTAAAGAGCGGTCATGTTGGATGAGCAGCACGTGCGTTGCCAAAATATTTTGCGCATTGGGCCAACACACAACATTATAATCCATACCGCTCTTTAGTCCTTATCGCTAAAGAGCGGTGTGCCGTTCTTTAGCGCTCAGTGCTAAAGAGCGGCACATGTTGGATGAGCGGCATGTGTGTTGCCAAGATATTTTGCTTATTGCACCAAACTTATGTTATAATTCATAACGCTTTTTAGCCCTCATAGCTAATGAGCGGTGTGCCATTCTTTAGCCCTCAGCGCTAAAGAGCGGTCCATGTTGGACGAGCATCACGTGTGTTTCAAAGATATTCTGCGCATTGCGCCAATGTATAACGTTATAACTTATAATCAGTATTTCTCTTTACTAGTTTTTAGCCCTCATCGCTAAAGAGAGGTATAACGTTCTTTAGCCCTCAGTGCTAAAGAGCAGTACCTGTACATGTATACCGTTTTTTAGCCACCCCGTTTACTTAATTTGAATGCATATAAATGCCACTGAGAAAAATGCCATGTATTATAGTATAGGCCAGTTTATACCGGTATTGTGCATGGGGAACAAATCTATCTTCAGCATCGATAAAGAACTGCACATGCAACTGCATGATCCTGCATATGCACCAGCCTTGACCAAATTCACAAATTCAAATTGCGCAAAATTGCCAAATTTAAAACTAAGCAAAATATAATTATGCGCGGATTTAAATATGAACAACGAATTCACCCGATCGCAATGTTGTCGCAGATGAGTGTAGAGTGGGTTGTTCTTAAGCCATGGTTAACCTCCTGATTGCTACCGTACGATCTTTCTTCTGACTGCAATTCCGTCGAAAGTGGAGGTAACAAAGGATACGATACGATTTCGCATCTAAAATCAAACAGCACTTGATATTATTTTACGGAAATCGTTCCACTTACGATTGCATCATGGACGTACCTAGCTCCAGGGAAGCTCTAAAGATTTACACTCTTTAGAGCTTCAGATTGGGTCAGTAGTGGCCAAATCTGATGCTCATACCTTTTCTAATTACAGGCGACAAAGGACTCCTGGTCGCAGATTCTGCTTGGTTCTCTTATTATGGTGACAATAAAGACAAGATTCCACCAAAAGTTCCGAAATCCGCGCCTTCATGAGCTAAAATAAAGACTTTTGTCATTTGTGCAAAAGAAATTGTTGTCTGTCTGTTTACGGAAGCGATATTTCACCACATGTTAATGCTGTTTGTCATGCGCAGTTCAATGTTTCATGATGGTCAATAAAACGTGTACTCCACCCCGAAGACGACTGTTGGAAATGTGTACTTGGAAGATATTATGGAAAAACTAAATTCTTTTGCTAAATGTTATGCTACTATGCCAATTTATTACATATGTAATAAAAATATTACCGAAAAATTATCAACATATACTTTTTAATAGAATTGTTGCTTCGAAAATATACTATTTAAAACGTGTACTCCAAGCCAGAATGAGAAAAAGTGTAGCCGAGTTAGATCATGCTTTATTACCCACTTCTACAAAATGTTGTATTATACTTTCAACAAGTTGTAGAAATATATTGGTGATATGAAGTAATTATTTTATTCAGTGAAACATAATCAGTTCTCACATTTGTCATGCATGGTGTCAAAAAATGACATAATCACATCGTCGCGCATTGATAGCTGCGCGAACTGTGTTTGTATTCTAACACCCATAAGGTTTGCTTTCGTGTGCCTATTGCGTATATATATACAATAACAACATTTGTTCAAAATAAGCTTTAGTTATCAGAATCGATTTACTGCAACAGACTAATGCTATAAACCAGTCTTGAAACTGTATGGTAAAAAAAAGTCTCAAAACTTGTTAGGCCTATTTATGAACAATAAAATGGCGATATATTATCACTAAAGTGTCACTAAATAGGTTATTATAATTAGCGTTTGTTTCGCTAATATGAAAACATGTTACACCTAAAAATATTTGCTTTTGGAAAAGAGCATTCCGTGTGAGTCTATTCCTGATATGGTATAAATAAATAGCGTTTGTTTCACTACTGTGCGAACAACGGACGACCAGATGATGGTGCAAGTTTGTAGCTGTTAGTGCAGGGGGGAAACCAGGACAAAGAAAACTATAACAAAACGGCTACCATGAAGTCTGCTTATCCCAATCCCAGATACAGGACGAGAGTAGGTACCGTAATTAAACTGAACAAATAGCCAAATGTATGAGTCGGATCCGGAGTAGGGCAGTAGGCCTACACTTTTTAATGCTATTTCGATGTACACTTTATTATAATAGGAGAATGATTGTTTTGTTCAACTTTTAATGAAGTTAACAATGGTATAAGTATATATACCGTATAGTGATGCAATTATACCATATATCTTCCGAGTACCGGTACCGGTATACACACAATTTCCCCGAGTCGGCGTCAGGGCCGGAGTATGTCATTTTTTGACACCATGACAAATGTGAGAACTGATTATGTTTCACTGAATAAAATAATTACTTCATATCACCAATATATTTCTACAACTTGTTGAAAGTATAATACAACATTTTGTAGAAGTGGGTAATAAAGCATGATCTAACTCGGCTACACTTTTTCTCATTCTGGCTTGGAGTACACGTTTTAAATAGTATATTTTCGAAGCAACAATTCTATTAAAAAGTATATGTTGATAATTTTTCGGTAATATTTTTATTACATATGTAATAAATTGGCATAGTAGCATAACATTTAGCAAAAGAATTTAGTTTTTCCATAATATCTTCCAAGTACACATTTCCAACAGTCGTCTTCGGGGTGGAGTACACGTTTTATTGACCATCATGAAACATTGAACTGCGCATGACAAACAGCATTAACATGTGGTGAAATATCGCTTCCGTAAACAGACAGACAACAATTTCTTTTGCACAAATGACAAAAGTCTTTATTTTAGCTCATGAAGGCGCGGATTTCGGAACTTTTGGTGGAATCTTGTCTTTATTGTCACCATAATAAGAGAACCAAGCAGAATCTGCGACCAGGAGTCCTTTGTCGCCTGTAATTAGAAAAGGTATGAGCATCAGATTTGGCCACTACTGACCCAATCTGAGTCTCATACATGTGTATATCATGTATGTGACTCAACTGGGTCTAGGACGTACCCTAAGTTTTATGCCATAGCATTGAATTTTCTAGACTATTGGACATTTTCCTAATTTCGCGTGCTGAAAATTTTGCACATGTTTGACACCCATCATTTAAATTTTTACCAAAAATGTTTACTTAAGACTTAAGTCTCAACTTTTAAGTTTTAATAAACTGTACTGAAGACAATTGTATTATTCCATACTTTCACAACCAGCTTATCACCATGAAATCCATGTTATCATCTTCGCCGGTGTGTTTTCTAGCACTGAAATTCTGAATATCATTAGAAAAGTTAACTTTTTCGACAATGAGTTTCCGGTTTGTCGATAAAACTTTCGGTCGTTGTTACAAACACCGGCACAAAGCTGTGTTTATAAATTAATCAAGGGTGTACACCAAAGTTGGAATCACTGACTTTTGACTGCAGGCCAGGTACACGCAGGAGTCAGTCTCAACTCTCAGCCTCACTCAGACACAGAATTATCGAAATAATTTGACCGATTAGGGTGCATTTTAAGAGTGACTTTTTCATAAAACAGCGAATTCTGACATGAGTCTAATTGCAGATAAGCGCTGACATGACAAGAATTTCAGGTGTCAAACTCACCTTTTTTGGGAGGTTAATCCGACTTATCCAGATATCCCAAAATGTCGATTATGCTGAAAAGTGGAAGTGGAGAAAACAAAATCAAGCGAGTAATTAATCTACTCGCGAGCTGTCATTGAGCTGGATTCTGCGCAGTAACACCCCGGAAGTCACGTGTGAAATTTACAAAAAAGCATACACGCTATTTTCGCTCTTGGTATAGAAATATAGAAAAAATATATGACGTCATAATTCACACGCATTTAGGTAAAAAGCACCCTTGGTGGTTGCTATAATCCATGGAACCAAAAGGTGGACTGGTGGTGTTGTTATTTAGCAATGTTGAGTCATGTGGATGTACCATAATTTTTATTTATTTTTTAAACAACAAGGCAGATTATGAGAAATAAAATGCTATGGAATCAGTTCGGTAATTAGAATTTTTTGTCTAATATTGAAGAGTGTTAAATTTCAAATTGTATATATATCAACCAATACACCATTAAAGGCACGGGCGGCGTTCGTTGCAGAAATATTCATATTTATTCAAATCGCCATCAACAGGAGGAATATTAAGACATATATAGTTTTGTTCATATAATTATGCCAAACATAATCAGCGCGTAAACAGTATCGTCAAGACGGACGATGGTGTATGTAAACAAGAACTGCTCGTGTTACAGGAGTTTTGCTCTGTTTACATAACACAGCGTAATTCTATTGCTTAATCACACACAACTGATATAAACGCTCTTTATTATTTCCATATCAGGAAAACAGGAACAAATAACTCTCTTTTTGTTTACCATATCCGGATCTAAACAAAAGCCAGGTAACGTAACGTTTATTTCTTTTGTTTACATAACAAAGTAAAAACATTTGACAATAACATACTGTTTATGCCATATTTCGGATTGGTATAAGAACGAAGCATGTCTATATTTTACTATTCTTTCTGTTTATGGCGTTTTTTGACGAAGGTGAATATTTTAACAGCATACCCATCGGCAACGCCGCCCGTATCTTTAAACAACTAGATACCACCAAGCTTAAATTAAAGATAGCCGCCATACGGATTTGACACATTCTGAGTTCCAAAGTCGGTTGACAACTACGTGAAATATTATTAAATGGACAATGTGTGTCCCTGGAATATCCATTGAAGTGACATTATCGCCTCAGCAAGAAAAGAAGGGTCCATTTCTCCTAGAACGTTTGTTTATTACACGTGTGTTGAGATGAGCAGGATGGGAGGTTATCTAAGTGGCCGAGCACCAACCATATGATTATTGACGTACACGTATATGTGTATTTGGTATATATATATATTGTTTAAACCAAATTGATAATATTCTATATAGTTATCGACCTGCATGCATGTAGTTTGATACTCGGAACGCGACAAAAGTGAATAATTAATAGGTATTATTTGAAAATTGGGTATTATGGAGCGCCTTAATGACATTGCCTATATGTTAATTCCCATTTAGCCAGGTTATTGGCCGTTCAGCTGACAAGATATTTCCGGTGGTCCGGCACTAAAGGTATTCAAATATTAATAAACTCCAATCAGATATACAGTATCATAACCGTGAAATGGACCACAACTGTGCTTTGCGTGTCAGTTAATGGCGATTTTACGCGCTGCCTTCTTTGTCTGTTTCCGAGATCCATATCTATGACCATGCTAGAGCTTTTGTCTGCAAACACCATCGCTCGAACATGCGAAATATTAAAAACACACGATCTATATAGATATTCGTGCGGGCGCGAAATTAAGCAGTCTGGCCAGGTCTGGCCATGATAAAGATCGATGGGGTACAGATAGCGAGAGACGTGAGATATATATCTGAAAGGTTCTCTCGCATGGACCAGGTGTTGAGCGTGTGGAAAGGATTTCCACCCGCTGACCACTTTGGAATTCTCTGATACGCTCACAAGTATACTGTTATACTTGATATTGTAGTTATATAGGTCGTGGATACCATCATCAGAGACGAGGTTGGCACGGGTTCTAACCCCGATATGGACGAAAATCATGACCGATTTCCAAGCTTGATCTGAGTTGAGGGACATCTCAATATGCCATTCTACCCATGCACTGACCACTTGGATATCTCTGATACGCATACAATAACAATACAATTATACTGTTATACTTGATATTCTATATATTATGTACATATATATTTGTTCTCATATTTGCGCGAGCAACCACATATTGGCAATAGAAACAGGGAGGCATAGGCAACCAGTAATACCATTAGAAAATTAGCTGTGCTCCATGTGTGACAAACAATGTGCCGAATCTGAAATGCATTTTATCATTGAATGTAACGCATACGATGATTTAAGATATAATTTATTCAGCGAAATTGAGAAACACGATAGTGAATTCAATAAATTGAATGATGCAGCTAAATTTGCAATGATTATGAGAAATGATAATATTAAATTAATTAACAAGGTTTGCAACATAGTCCGGCTATTCTTCCTTCGGCGGAATAATAAAACTTGAAGAAATTGTTGAGGGAATGTTGAACTGTGTTTGTTATAATACTTTTTTTTATGTATTGCTTATTTATGTATGATACTCATCAGTAACTTGCAACTGCCCATTGAGGTGTTTTGCAATAAATGTTTGTATCTTGTACAGTGTTATAACTAAACTCCTGTTCAATGCAGCCAACGAATGATATAAATATACATCACCTGCTTTCAGTTAGACTAGTTCAGATACAGGTATACGGATACAATATAGGGTTCAGATACGGCAAATATCAACCAGTGAGGCTTACTGCCGAATCCACTTCCAAACTGTTCACATGGATCACAATATGTGCCATTGTGTATATAAAATCGTTTGTATCTATAATGTTTGATATTAGAAACGATTTCGGTGTTGAATGGGTCACCGTGAATCACTCTCCTAAAACATTTCCACGGTGTTGAGTGTTGTGTTTATCGCTCACTCTTTACATGCCGTATAATGTATATAAACAAACGTTCGACTCACACAATGTGTGTTTTGAGGATAATATGACATTCATACTACCATAGTATACCATCACTATATTCTTTACAACATGTTATAATTTCTTAACTGTTATTTCTAAATTATAACCTATAACGAAGGCCAACCGTGCCTTTAAGCAAGCTCCAAATGACATGGTTTCAGTAACAGGGAATTGCACAGAAATTTAATTTTTTTTATACCGGTATATGTCCATGAAATATAAACATCTATACAGTATACCATTGTACCAGATTTAAATGCGACTTGAGAATATATATACTTCAAAGTATCAACATGTGTGGGGTACACTTATTATTCACCTATAATCTAATTGTACATTCCAATTGTATATCTACATATATCATGGCCTTGGAAGGAGTAAGTTTTCGAATAACGTATAGTACGTTATTATCATATTAATAAGACTAATTGTGGACGTGGATTTTCAATTCGATTTAGTAAGCGTCACATTGTGGAGGGAGATCGTGACCAATCGTTGAACTATATAGTCCAAATCCCTTGTTGATAACTGCGACTGAATAAACTACTTACATTAAAGTTTGATTTGTTGTTGGACTGCTCTCCAAATATTCGTGACACGTTCGTCCTTTCAATGGAATACTCAAATTCATGTAATGGTTAGAGCACAAGAATTGCTCTTTACCAGAATCAATCGAGCCGAAGACGAGATTTATTCTGGTAAAGGTCTATTCGCGTGCTCTGACCGACATAGAGCACAATTGATCCCGCATGATGCAATCAACTGGAAATGTGCCATTGAGCGTGTTTTGACCACGGCGCACAATCCGTGCGCTGGCCGCGATTGGACACAATAACCGGTTTTCCACGTCCAACAACGTGATTAACATGAACTGATCGCCGTTGAATGTGAATAGATATGTCCGAAACAACACGCACTGGTCCCACTTTGAAGCGCCCGTGCGATTTGTCTGTTATGAGTTGCGTATGCCTAATAATGGGATAATCACTGAACTATTCATTCGCCAGCCTTGGGAATTTGTGTACAAAAATCAGGGAACGATTGCAACAATGGGTTTGTGCTCTAAGCAACGCTATGATTCAGTCCAAGAGTTGGTATGAATTTTCCGCGGATAATCACCGTCTTTGGGCCCGTGCAGTAATTTGTCTTGAGATTTCCGCTTGCTGGTTTGTCCATCGGTGGCCCATCACTACTCAGTCAACACTGCCAATAATTAATGGCATTCTCCGTGGTTTACACCAAGCTCGCTTAATTGGACACTCCCTGTGCAAACAAAACGAAACGGAAAGCCATTTCGTATGATGTATCGGTTCCGGTCCATCTAAAATCCCATAAACTCTTTATTAGACCCTTCTGCCAAAGCAACATCTCAATGAACCAAATCTCGGCTTCTGAAGACGTGATCTCGCGAGGCTTGAGTCTCGAAAGATCTTTGGATGTTAATGTTTTTGTTGATGGATTTTATGCCATTTGAATTACTCTCATGAAGAAGAAAGGCAAATGCAACAAAGGAAGAAACATTTTCACATCACCCCTTGAGAACACAGCTATAATTTTGTACTGATTTACATTATGTTCAACTTCACATGTCACTAAATCTACGAAGTACCACCACGAGAGCTATTGTCATAATAAGTTAGTGTAAACATATTTTATTTCCCAACAAGTATGTGAGTTTCAGACAACAGGCATATGTGAGAATCAGTGGATAGGGATTAATTATGCGGTGCTCATTTCCAAAATGCTCAATTCGCTTGCTACAGCGCACATATTCACCAGGTGGGGCCAACACTATAAAATATCTAAACTTGTAATTTACAAGTCGGTGTCATTTCGAATACTATATAATCTTCAATACTATACATGACGCATGTGCTTTCTCTCGGTGGAATTCATGTAACACTTTATCTTCACACAATATCACTAGAAGGGGCCTATTGTTATGAACAACGGACTTTTTTGTTTACCGTCTTGTAATTTACACGTATAGACGTTTTAAAGTACAGGGCCATGCGTTTATTTTATAAACCGGGAAATTTATTTGGTATGGTACAAGCACAAGAACAGTGCACAGTGGACATAAGTGAGCTCCGTTTCTTAAAGGGGGACTATACACTAAATCCGGCCATTTATTGGACCATCTTTCGACAGAATGCAACAGATGAATGTAGTTGAGCCCCCAGTTAGTGCAATCTGAACGATGCACACAACATGGTAATTATAATGAAAATGAGACTATGACTCGAGTTCTATATGAATCTAAATTGACTTACCAGATGTATGCTCTTTATAATGTGGTTTCACTGTGGCCCGCTCCATAAAACGGAATAATGGGTATAAATCCACTATAGGTTTATTTCAGAATCAAATGTGAATGAACCTGTAAATGTTTCGATCAATATGAACCTATCTGCAAGAGAATATGTTTCTATTTATGTATTACATGGCCAGAAAATGTAAAATTTATTTTTGATAACGTTTTGGTGAACATAAAACATGGGTCAAATATATGCAAACCCATATATAAAGAGCGTACATCTGGTCTGCAAATAGGTTCATATTGAACATAAATATTCACATTTATTTGATGCTGAAATAGGCCCATAGTTTAAAATTGTTTTAAATCCAAATGTTGAAAAACTAACGGAGTTATAACCTCCGACAGGTTATCCCGAGTCACCACACCACATTTGGTTGAAATCGGTCTAGGGGGTCTGGGAGAAAAATCCGAACAGCTACCGTCAAATCATGGAATAACTTTCAACTAGAGGCGAAAGAATGTGAGTCAGTCTCTGACTTTAAAGAAATTGCTTTTCGTCAAATATACCACTGTCGCCTGCGAACGAATTGCAGTAAACTTAAATATATGTTGGACTGTGGGGATTTAGAAACTGCCGAGCACTTCTTATTCCACTGTCCAATATTCGAGCGTGAAAGTACAAAAGTTTCGACGATACCAAACGATTTAACTGAAATAATATGGTTATGAACTGTAAGACGTGAACCATAAGCCTGAAGAAAATTGTGCTCCCGTATACTCATGCATGCCAAAGGTGTTATTGCGGGGGGGGGGGGGGGGGGGGCATGCGAATTGGCAATTAGTCACTGGATAACTTGCGGGTGTTTGTGGAACAGGCAGTTCATCATTGAGACGCAATCAAACCACGATGCAATATATATACCAAGGAAATGACCGCATATAAGCCATTGGCTTACTGCCAAATCCTTTTCTCTAATGTTGAATTGTTTATGTCGTTATATTATGTCGTCTTATATGTGATATTTCTTGAGAATAAAATATTGTTTACACTACATAGATCGTGTTTTCAATAAGGGACAATGAGCCGGGAATACGTTCCGAAAGTCAGAGTCTAAAATTCACGTCGCTTTCCCCTCAAATGCATGCATCTCTATTGCAATGGAATAGTAACACTTGTTAAACATCTACCAACTGGTAACTGAACTGAAACCCGCTATTAATTTCAACAAAGAAGGCTGTTTGCTGGACTAATATTCTTAAGGCCCCCCACAGGTTTCGCTACGAGAATAGAAAATTAATGAAATTCCACAGATCAAATAATAAATATCAATACGAGAACACGTATCAGGGTGTATCACCTAAAATATATTTGCTTCTCAATATACGATATTTGCCACGAAGGAAAGCAAGCTCCATGCAGAGTTCAGTCCCCTACGCAGTACTTACCGCTGCACGCTACTACACGTAATGTGAAGAAATGTCGCATTTATTTATTTGAGATTTTTGTAGGTTACAATTCATTCTGCGTTATTCTGAGAAACTGAACTGTCCATATTCATTTGAAAATTGTCTAGATCAAGCCAGAATGAATTGTAACTGACAAAACACTTCAATAAAATATGTGAGATTTAATTAAGAAAATTCACATGCCGACATCGCGATGCGAGGGGACTGAACTCTGTTTTGCAGCTTGGCAGGAAAGTACTGAAAAGTGTTTACATACAATGGGTTAAACATGCTCGTCGCTGGATTGTTATTTATAAGGAAAATAATAACTAATTCAGTAGTAGTTTTATGATTTGACATTCTATTCTTGGTAATAATATATAGTTTAACAACCGTTGAATTACTTGTTCAACTTTATCCACCATGAACTCATTGGGTTACTTTAGTTTCCTCTATATATGTGAGCTGTATGTGCGAATGAATATCCAATCATAATATGTTAACGGTCAACACATTTATTAAGACAATCAAATTAATAACTGAAAATTAAATAACAAAAATTACAGAAAATATGTCGGCTAAAAGAAAAATTGACACACTTATCGTCTTTCACAAGCAATGCGTCATACTCTCGACGAATTATGATCTCGCATACTGGTAGAAGAAAGGCCAGAGTTAATAATGGTAGAAGAAAGGCCAGAGTTAATTAATGGATTAATTAATGAATTAATTATCTGTATGTTGCCGTCTGGTGCAAGAAAAGATGGTAGCAAATGCACCTCTCATACGTCTCAGGAATCCTTTCTTCTGCGCAGCAGCAGGAACATTTTGAACATGCTTGCAAGTTTCAATTTCAGCGAGTAGTCTGACATCGCATATGTCGCTGCCATTTTCACTGTTGGTGGATTCGACGTCGGTATATATCGCTTCGTCTGCAGATATGTCATATTCTTGCCCAAATGAGAGAGAAACATTATCGTTTACTTCTGGTCTAGAAACGAGAATATCTTCCCTTTTGTCAGACTCGCCAACTGTGGTTAGACTCGCACTCGCGGTATTTTCCACCTGCTCGTCAGATGTTTCAACATATTTATTCTGATGTTCCGAGGTAGTCGTCGGTGAGTTTTCTGACGCTGTAAAACGTTCGCAGGCTCTATTGACGTCATTGGTGTGTGTCACACCTATTGCATAAGTATAATCAGCTACGGTCGTGGTTGATTTGTCCCCTGTAGCAGTTTCATCAGAGAAAGTGGAAGATGAAGATCCAACAGAAGCTGGTGGTACATGTACTTCCGAAATATCACAGACCATATCGGTGGTCATGGCGCGGGCAACACATGTGGCATCAACATCTTCATTGAGTGTATATGCCCTCGTGGTTGAGTTGGGTCCCATTGCTGCACCCGCACATCCATGTCTCTTGTGTCCATCTTTGATTGCTGTCAAATAAATAACGTCGGTCAAAATTATTATAGAGAAATGTGTGATCATCATTGGATTGTAATATCCATACATTATTAGTATGTTGCTGGTGGATTGCGCAAAAAAATTATTTGTAATTTCGTTAGAAACTCCAACCACCACCACCACCACCACCACCACCACCCACCAACACCACCACCACCACCACGGCAATATACCAGTGATCACGGTTTTAACAAAATTGTAATGATATAAACTTGCTCGCGAATTCGCATACCATCTCTTTGCCTGGAAGATCAATCTAAATGTAAACCATCATTTCACCGAGATTAAAACCAGCTCCGACTGCAGCTGCAGCGTATCGACTGAGTCCCAGCCACTCTAGACGTATGATACATTATAGTATTCGTAACATAAACCTACCGTTATTATTGGTCATGCTATCACGAACCATCACTGCATCAAATATGTCTTCAATCATATTACCTAAAATAAAGGAGGCATTTTAAAAGACATCACGTAGCTTATACACTTTCCGTTAATTTTCAGAGTTATCACATCAGCCCTCTCAGATTGTTTTCTGAAAATTTAAATTATCGAACCAACTGCAGTTGTGTGTGTGTGGCTTTCAGACCAACCCGAACATATTTGAAAATGACAATGCCCCTGTTGTGTTATTTGTCCTAAAACTTTCAAGGTTTTATATAGGGTGACGTTTTATAATGATAATAGCACTTTAGTTACCTATCGAAGGAATTCTTATCAAAGGGATATTACATACACGTTGTACATATGTTGTAGTGCAATGGGAAGATTAAAAAGTTGGGACAACCAACACGAAGAGTCTCTAGCCAGGGCCCTCATATTCAATAGTTATACATGTACTAACCCCGCGTCAACGAGTTTCGTTGTAAATACTGTTTATATATTATAATGTACATCACTTGAATGTGTGTTATGTAAGCCATGTACATAAATGTATTATATGTTATCTTAATACCTATGTAATATGGTCGAAAAGATTAAACAAATTGAAATTGCATTGCTCTTTCATCGCTGAAATCATACGCTAGTCTGATTGATTGATTGTTTATTTGTATAATATTTACATGCGTATGACAATGGTGAAAATAAACAAACACAAATTATATTGTGCAGGAGCCTTCCTGTCGCCCCATATGTATACAAACATGAAGTGGCAACTAATGAAGTGAAATGGTAATGGAAAGGATAAGTCAAATAAGGTATCCAAACCACTTATGGGATGTACATATAAGTGTTGATAAATGTGTATTGATTATAGTCATGTGTTTATTATACATCTGTCACTAATGGTAGGGGTGTGGTCGGGGCTGTTTTTGAATATTTACTTGTTAAGAAAATAATGTCTTCCGATTATCAAATTCATTGAAAGATCGTTGTTGCTAAAGTTGATATTTTGTTTCAGGCTATCGAGTAATTCATATATCGTCATGTAGGAAGCAATTTCTCGTTTCGTCCCGCCAAAATGTTAAGGTGAACATACCTGGCTGTATTACAATGATTACAATGATGGGAAGATTAGGGGTTTATGCACGTTGTACATATGTTGTAGCGCAAGGGGAAGATTAAAAAGTTGGGACAATCCACACGAAGAGTCTCTAGCCAGGGCCCTCATATTCGATAGTTATACATGTACTAACCCCGCGTCAACGAGTTTCTTTGTATGGCTCTTTCATCGCTGAAATCATCCGCTAGTCTGAATGACATTCTCTCGGTGAACGCGTACTCTACTTCCGCTCTCAGCATTGCGTTCATGTACAATTTGTCGACTGGAATTGGAAGAAACGAACATGAATGATTCCTTGTGTGGTGAAAGTTAATTTCGGACTTCACGAGCCGTGGCTTATATTTGTAATAGCATGCAATTTTCCACAACGCCGACGCTTGTATCCATGTATCCAATAGATGTGTGTAGTATGTACGCATGCATTTATTCGGACATCAGATTACGTATTACATGTTGGGAAATCAAATCACGCGTTGGACAAGGTTATACGATACGAGTAGTTAGATCAGATAATTGATATCAGGCCTCCGGCATGTATGGCTTAACAATCAATCAATCAAAGTTTATTTGTACGTTACACCATGCATGGTCAAATGTACATTAACATAGAATAACAAGAACATTGAATATGGAACAAAATAAGTAGCACCAAATACATATATGGATGTATATAAATGACAATGTAATTATGTGAGTTGATATTACGTCATCAGCCAGCATCAAACCAGGATGGTGTCAAGTTGATAGGGCAATGTCCCTTTTTTGTTGTACTCGATTAACCAGTTCGTCACTTGGTTGCCAAACACGTTTCTTGTTCAGTCCACAGTTGACGAAATATGCCAGTGCCTGTAGTGATGTTGGGTCTGTGCTTGTTAATATTTTATTGAATAGCTTCTCGTTAGGGGTGGTTAGGAGATCAGGTGTTAGTTTCTCGTGAAATATGGCGCGCTCGTCTGACAGTGAGGTACACTGGAGGAGGAAGTGCTCCTCATTATCAATTTGGTTGCAGGTTTCACATATGCGGTCCGCTTCATCGAAATCGAAATAGCGTCCGCGCTCAATGCCCAGTGTGTGACAGCTAATTCTGAATTTCGTGAGGGATTCTCGTTGTTTGTGGATGGAAATGACGTATAAACCTTTATATAACATTAACAAAAATTCTCAATCGAGGAGATACGGATTGCGACTTCAAATTGTTGACACCACAGACTGGACTGGTGGATTGCTTGTTATCAATTGGAATTCCATATATACTATCACTATATTTTGTTTGTATTATTCGTCGACAATAAATGCATAGATTTTTCCTCAGAACGACTCCCCATTCTTACAGAACCAAAATCAGCTATACAATATAGATATGATATTGATCGGTCAACGATGTATTGTGTGATTCATGCAATCAGTATAAGGATGGCAATAACCACAGCATTATTATAAAACAGGTTAGTTTGTCTCAAAAAGTGTGATACAAACCATGTCTGACCTTTAATTGATATAAAAATTGATGATTTTCGAAAGTCGAAAGTAATAGCTGGAACAGTCTGTGAATATGTTTATGAGTCGCCAATCCATATGTTGTACTAATATACCCGAATGGCGAAAGCGATCCCGGGACATATTCGTGATTTTCCCCATATTCACTTACCGGGGGAAAGCCGTTATCTGTATGGAAAACGCGAACCTGTATTAAATATTTTAGAACGACTGAATTGGTTATTGCAACGCGACCACACGATGTATGTTTGTTGCTGTGTCTCGCAATATTGCAACAACAATCTGCAACGTGTACTCAAATGTTCACTGTAGATAATAGTGTTTTCGTGAAATCTTCAGCCAAATGACCAGGCATTCTTAGATATGGATGCTGTTTGCAAGTTTATTAAACCCTGGACAAATTCGTGTACGATGTATTGAAGAAAAGAAAAAACTCACTTTCAGAGCGGGCTTCGTCTGCCTCCATCTTTGTCCCGGACACGTTCGGTCGGTAAACCCAATATGCGTCATTCCAATTGGTCCTTATGATGCCCGAAAATTTCCCCGCGGCTGCAGTTCGGGGTTTTATTATTTCATTAGCAACAACTCCCTCATCATTTCCGGAAAGCACAATCCATCTCCACTGGAACAGTGTCCCAATAGCAAGCACAACTCGTGCAAACCAGCGCCCGGGTTGCTCTGGTTTCTGGTAGGCGCGAGCTGCTTTCGACGGGTGCCATGAGCCCAGTTCCGGTATGCAACCGATCACTGCCAGCTGATCATTTCCAGTGTTGGTTTCGTAATCTATGTCAAATACATACGTTCCTTTATGTTTCCAATCCATCATAGATGTATAAAGTGAAATGTAATAAAAATGCTAATAATGCTGCAAAGGTTGTTGGAAACTGTAGAGAGAATTGGAAGCACGTCAGATTAACAAAGTTTTGTTTCTGGTCTGAATGCAACGTCGTATTGGGAGAGCCAAGATGTGTTGCGACGACATCTGACTGTGACGTCGGGGTCGCGTTGGGCACAGGACCATTCGACGTAATTACCATGTAGTGCAGCGGCCTGGTGCCAAAATTGTGCACTTTGTGATAAAAGCACTGATCAATAGGTGTGATAGGTGACCGGTGAGAAGTAGTGTGCCAAGCTGAGTTTTGCCCGTGGTTGCCATGGTAACCGATTTTCTCGACGTTTATCAGATTCACATTAGCCCAATGGCTTAGTGCCAAATATTTAGCAAATCGTGACAGACTTTACTAAAGCAAGACACTTTGCTGACATGTAGAGTAGGACAAGGGAAACAGTTTGCGGGGGTGAACGGTGCCTGGTCTGTGCTAATGGATTCACATATTTATATAGCAGATATGGCACCGTAGCATGTTATGTAGTGTCCTAAGTGCGACGTCGGAATACAACCCTTTGAGATTCCTTTTTTGGGGTCGCTTCGGTGGCCGTGTGGTATTGACGTCGGAGTCGGAGCCGTGGTTCGAATCCCACCCAACCCCAACTGTCTCAAAATTACAATTGATTCCCGTATCGTTTGCTCGAAGTTAAAGGTCGTTATAGGTGACGACTATTAAAATGCTGTTTATTCCAGGAACTATCTCTATGAATTATATGGGTTAAACCATTAACTGTATTAAGGTTTAATTACTAATCTAAAACCACATACATATAGTTGAATAATGCGATGTTCTGAATTTTTGTGTGAAAATGAATTGGGAAAAATTATATGACTCGAACTCAAAATTATATTTGCATTGCTTTGAATCTACAAAAACTCCCAAAAGGAGACACCACCTTTAACTGCCATTCTCCGATAGATAGATGGATAGGTGTGATTGAGAAGGAATAGAACTCCGAATCGAACTGTGTTCAGTTGGAAATTCCACATAACTGAATTCTTCGTGTTCGTGATTGTTGATGATGTGGTCAACTGTTGGCTGTTAGGTGCTGACAAAATTTCGAATGGCACGCACAACAATCATTCGGAACGGGTGCGAATAGGGATATTAATTACTGCATGCTCTTTCGTTGGCTTTGTTCAAGACGGGCGGATCTAACTGTTTCGCCTGGTACTAACTAATCTTGCCATGTTATTGTAGGCATGCATTGGGCGCAGGCTGGAATTAGGAATTGAAATGACTGGTAACTTTAGAAATTTCTGTCCAAACTGAATTGTTTTTCTCCACATTATGACTACCACTAAAACACAATGATGCCGCAATATATCACCACGGGTAAGCTGCTGAACTGGATTTTATTTTTCTAGCCGATTTCGGGAATAAGGTAGATTTTCACAGCATCAGTAAAAATGCAAGCAGCGACATGCATGCTCCAACATTTCAAAAAGAAGTAGCACTGCTGTCGCCTGGAAATATACACTGACCGGAAACCAGAGGGTTACAGCTAGCCTGCGCTCTGCAGAAAGCAATCATCTGCCAACACCTATCAGTAAGTCTGCAATTAAAATTCCTTTGTTCTGTTAAAGAAAACTCAATTAGCACGATAAAACAATAATAGCGATAGCAGGGGTCGAAATCCCAGAAGTCCGTGACCAGCATGGACGTGTCTGTGCTGATAAAGAAAAATTAGCGCCAACATGAGTTCAGCAATAAAGTTCGAGGTCATCACAGATTGCCGAAGCTTTGACTAGCAAGATTCCAGTAGCACAGCTAGTCTTGAATATATATATATCCCGCGTGGTCAATATTGCAAAATGTGCATAAGTGTAAAATTATAGGCGTAGAGAAATATCTGCCAAAACGCACACGATTAGATAGCAAAAGATATTCAATCGTAGTAACACGTGGCACGCGAGGTTGTGATTGAGGTTAGGATTATTTACGAAATAACGGAGATATTTGAACGTGTTAAAGCGGTCCTAATAAAAGCCGACCGCACCCGAACGCTCCCGCCCGCACCTCCCAGGGGTCCGAGCGATATGGGGCATCTACTATCGTGGAAAATAGACCTGCATGTACCAAATTTCCAATCCTCAAGGTGATAGCTCGAGTGGAAACGGCATTGTTAACCCCTAACATGCGGCCGGTTCCGTCAGGTATACGCAAAATCCAAAAAGGCACCGATCGCATGCGTGCCTCCCATAGCTGCCTGCCCCACGGAAGGGGACATCATATTATGCAGCGAATACCCCTCTGCATCGGAGGGCGATCGGGCAAGTCGCTAATTGTATAGCGGAAGTGAATACAATAACCCATACGCTGCTGTCGAATTCACTATGAATGTACGCAAAAACGCCGAAAATAATACCCGCCGACCGCACCGTCACCAGGGGACCGAGCTATATGGGACATGCATTGTCGTGTAGAATAGATCTGTATATATATATATACACCAAAGTTCCAATCCACAAGTCGATAGATCGAGTGGAAACGGCACTGTTAAACCCTAACTTGCGGCCGGTTCCGTCAGGTACGCAGAATACAAAAAGGCACAGACCGCACCTCCCCCAGCTGCCTGCCACGGAAAGGGACATAATATAATGCAGCGAATACCCCTCTGCATCCATGGGTGATGGGACCAGTGACATTGACAAGTATTTTTCAGAGCATATGGAGCCGGTTTTCAACCTATCTTAAACCTCCTTCCAAAATTACGGGGACAAAATTTTGAAGTTCGGATGAGCCATGTCCCTTTAAATGTTGACTCTTTTGGTTATTGCAAACTGGTCACAATCAAGATGGCTATTCCTGTCGCTTTTGCAAACACATGAGCAGCCATGATTAAATTATTTTACAAAATACATGTTTTTGAATGTTTCATGCACACACTAGCTTTTTCTCAAATCAGATTAGCCAAACACAGTTCAATAACAACTTTAGAAAACTAGCAATATATTTTATTTAACAGCATCATAGCAAATCAGCAGGACCCACCAGCATCATAGTAAATTAGCAGGACTACTTAACCAGGGGCGGAAACAGCGTGTGAGTATCTTCCACTCGATGAACAACATTCAACGTGTTAATTCTCCAGCGACATCCAAAGGGAAGAATTACACCAAACTGAATTCCAAATTTGCGAAAAATGTCAGACAAGGATATGGCGACAGGGGAATGAGATGATATCGCGCGAAACTTTAATAAAAATGTTCAATAGTTGGAACTATCATGACTGCCATGAGCCAATGGCACATAACAATAAGTTGACATTTATCTGATGTTAAAATCGTTCTTACATTTGATTCTAAATATTTACTAAAAGTGTCATAATTTAGAAAATCTAGCACCATAGCGGATGTTTCGCGAGACATATTATACAATAATTGGAAAGCTTGAGGTATACCAGTTGTATACTTGCAGCCCAAATCAAATTTTCCAGATTTGGTTTGGTTCACGCAAAGTGCAGTTGGAAATTCCTAGTTGGACATACCCAAACAGAAACAACATTTCCATATCAATCTTCAATCTATATCTATATTTGCGAATGTCTGTCTGTCTGTCTGTGTTCTATAGAAATTCACAGGGGACCACCTAGATGGCACAAAAGGGGTCTAATAGGGGTAACTTGTTACGAGGAAGATAATGGCGAGGGTTAGAATTTTCTAAAGTGACGCCATTGTTGTCAGGGGCAGAAATGGGGGAGGGGCAGAAAAATTTGTCGCCAATTGGCACCAAACTTATATATAATCATCCCCATAATATGAGGAATCTAATGTTGTGGTTTAAATATGTCAAAAGTCGAGCCTTTCGCGTCAGGGATGCCCGGAAGGGGAGAGGGGCACCAAAATTGATCAAAATAATATTAGCGCCGAATTCCACAAAATTGATGCACATTCTTCTGAGATCTTCTTTATGATACAAGGAATCTTACTGTGTGATTTAAAGACGCCAAACTTGTGTCGTTGTGATAATAGAATTGCCACGAAACTTATACAAATTCATCCCGTGGTATCAGGTGTCTAATGGCGTGGCTTAAAGCTGTCAAAATTGGCGTCATTCGAGTCAGGGGTGCACTGAAAGGGAGAGGGGCAGCAAAATTGATACACAATATTTTTAGCGCCAATTTCCACCAAATTGATACACATTCCTATCCGTGATATGAGGAATCTAATCGTGTGATTTTAAAGACGTCACATTGGTTCTACTTTGGTGAGAGATGGGGGTGTGGTGGGGTGGACACTAAATTTGATAAAAAATTGTTTAGTCGCGGATTAGCACCAAACTTACAAATGATAATCTCCATGATTCAGGAGTCTAATTGTGTGGTTTAAAGATGTCAAAAGTGGGGCCATTCGAGTCAGTGGTGCCTAGAGAGTGACACACATTGATAAACAATATGTTTAGCGCCGATTTCCACCTGATTGATACATATTCTTCTCCGTGATACGAATAATCTAATCGTGTGGTTTAAATGCGCCAAATTGGTGCCTTTTTGGGTGAGAGATATTCAATGGTGGCCCTAAATTTGATACGAATTTGTATACTCGCCAATTTTCATAAATTTTATATATATTCATCTCTATAATGAGTCTAAGTGTGTGGTTTAATGGTGTCAAAAGTGGCGCCGCTTGAGTCCGAAATAGGGACGGGAGGGTCACCAAAAACTTATAAAAATATGTTTAGTGCAAATTACCATCAAACTCATACACGTTTTTCTCAAATGATACAATGAATCAAATATTTGCCAATATCTGTCTGTGTTCTATATATAACTTTAAGGGTACAATCGAGATGGCACCAAGGCGGTCTAACAGGGGTAGCTTTTTACGAGTAAGATAATGGTGCGGGTTAATATTTTCTAAAGCGACGTTGTTGGTGTCAGGGGAGGGGCTATTTTTAGCGCAGATTTCGACCAAATTGATATATTATTCTTCTCCGTGATACGAGGAATATAAACGTGTGATTTAAAGACGCGAAATTGGTGCCGTTTGGGTGAGAGATGGGGGGGGGGGTAATAACTATGATAATAATTTGTTTAGTTCCCGATTACCATCAAACTTATATATAATCATCTCCATTATATAATGCATGCATGGGTCTAATAGACGTGGTTTAAATATGACAAAAGTGGCGCGGTTCAAGTCATGCATGAGGGGGGTTGCACCAAAGTTGATACAAATATATATAGCACTGATTCCACCAAATTCATGCACGTTCTTCTCTAATGATATGATGAATTAAATCACATTTGGGATCGTTTGGGTCATGGATGGCGAGATGATATTCACTAGCATTTATAAGATTGTTCAATTCGCCGATATCCAACAAAGTTATATATAGTCATCTCCCAGGCCATCTCCATGTCGTTCAAAGGAGTTTTTGGCATTCCAATTTCAAAATTTCGACAAATGGTGACCGAATTAAGTCACTTGAACAATTATATCTTCTCAACTGTCATATTTATATGGGGATGGAAATCGGGGAATGATCTAGCAACACAGATACATAGAAGAAAGCATTAAAAGTATAGTTATATCAATCTATTTAAGAGATACACATATTCATTCAAACTGAGGGACCTTGAATCGTCAGAGGATTGCATATTAGAATGGCTCATGTATATATTATAACACGATTGAGTCTGTCCCATTCAATATAGTTTCCACATAAAAAGTTACAATTGCCAAGAGATAATGGAAATGTAGAGCAGGCCTGTTCAAAAATAGTGGTCACAGTGTGCAGTCAAATATGGTTAATTCTGAGATAAAGGAAAACGCAGTCGGTAGCACATGACTATTCAGGACATCTGACAAGGTTATATCTGCCCGATACAGAGGATTTCTTTCATTTTTTTAAACAGACTCATCGCCTAACATAAACAACTCAAAATATCGCTGTGTCTGGCACATGTAGCTGATATACTTGCATAACATCATTTCTTTTAAACTGAAAATGATTAGCCAGTATATAGCACCAGAACAGAGGAGCACCTGGACATATCTTTAAAACATCTGTATCTTCATGAAGATATGATAAACTAGATTGATTGATTGATTGATACATCTCTATGTAAAACACAATTGTCGTCTTTTATTTTTTCGAACTAATGTGTTTATGATGTTCATGTTTCATGCTATAACGTTTGAAGTATACGCAGTTGTAAATAAATAAATACTTCTTTATTGGTGGGACGGATTAAACGCGATAAAAATGATAATCGCTCCGACCTGACAAGGTGAGCCACTACTTATATTCCATGTGTAAGAATCATGTTTTGTGATGCCATTTGGATATACAATTTATGAGAATACGTGTAACACTTTGAGACCAAGAGTAATCTCTATTCCCACCAAATATCCACAGAGGGTTTCACATCACTTTGACCTGGGCAACGACGGGTAACCCTGCTACATAGTAGCTAAATATAACATGTTGATTGCCAAGCAAAGCATAGATCGTACATAGAAATCTTAGATGAGACAGATCGTACCCAACAACAAACATAAAATGGTCAGGCAGAACAGAAAACAAAGATAAAAACAAATACAGTTGAAGAATGCTAAGTTTGCGAAAAGGGATGCAGAAGAGTTTGCAGATTGGAGGGGGTGCCGTTAAAACTTCGAAACTTGACGCCCCACCAAAACGAAATCCGTGTTAACCACGTCCCTTCTTTGACCAAACGGGGGTTACTGAAATTCAAGCTAGGAATCGTTTAACATATAACTATTGAATAATAAATCATATACGAAAAAAAAAGGCTGAAATAGATACAAATGAAAAACATATATCTAACATTCACATGTCGTGAATCCACAGTACAGCGACAAACCATAACCTGACTCTTTTAACTTGCGGGTCTGGATTCTGATTTGTGGAAGCCCGACCTCAAGTATGAGGTGGTGGACAATACGGTACTTTTTCGCATAATCCGAATTAACGCTCGCAAATTACTATTTCCTTGGCTTCGGGGGTAAAAAAAAAATTTGATTCGAGTCGAGGAACCACCCACCATAAATGCTCAGAGTGATCAGATATCGATGTTTGAAATCTATTAAATTTCACCACAAATAATTTTAAGTGGCCTTGTAAACAGTCGACGAGAAGTCGGTCTCGGACTAAATTGCGGATGAAGAAGGATAACTCTAAAATCAATTGGCTTTTTTGTGTCAGATATTTGACAAACCGGCCAAATTTCGATGAACAAAATGTTGATAAATTACTCGATTCTGATAACTGAAGCGGCATTTCAAAAAATGTTGTTGTTTGAATCTGATGACAAGGTGACCATCGAATCTGATTGAGTACCTTTAATGATAACTTGCATTCAGCTCGTGCTGAAATTTAACGACTGCAGATTGTGTTAAAATACTACACGCACAGAAACTGTTGCCAACCGCTTGTTATCAGGTCAGCGATGTGTATTAGTTTTGGACGTTTCGCAATATAGTACAAATTTTTTTGTCTGAAACGTAACGTATGAGTACAACTGAATCGTTGTTCATTCTCGATCACAGACAAGTGATTAGTGTCATTATCTGACTTTAAAACCCACACACACATGTGTACATCATGGGCATATTGGTATTCGAAAGCCCACTGCCACAGCCACAACTACAACCTACATGTGTTTGATTGGGAGCCGGTTCCCCTATGTATACATAGCCGATCACATGGGACACCGTCTCCCACACAAATAACAACAAAACTTTCATTCCAGCAAAACCAAAACCATCGACTTGAATTCATCAGCAGCTGAACGCCAGGGGAGAGGAGCTTCACTAAGTTTCGTAACTTGTGCTCCGATCCCCTGTGCACCCACAACATCATCCATATATTCTGTTTGTAAATTATTCCATGTATTTGTGGGTCACAATAAATATGTTCAAACATTCGAAAGCCCACGCTGTTCACCACACATTGCATGTCCGAATACCCATATGCCACTCATATCTGATGTACACATGGGTGTGTGTGTTTCAAGTCAGATAATGATCTCGCGAAGTATCTGAGACCAAATAATCACCACTCAGTCATTGCATACTACGCGATTCGGCTTATCATTGAACATCCCAGAAGTTCGAAAACGACAATATGTTTCTCTTATACCTGTGCATCGACAAGGGGAATATCATGTGCCCATGTGTGCTCAGAAAAAAACGAGTGGTAACTTCTATATTACATTCGTCGAAAGTCCCGAGTTAAATTGTGTTGATGGGTTACAGTTAAGTAGTATGCATGCTGTAAAACAGCAAGTTCGAATTATTCGGTGAAATATAATAACTAAATTATTATTATTTTTTAATAATAACTTTATGAACACTAATTATATACAATCATAGCATTTTTAAAATGAAAATCATTCCCTCGAATAAGAATTCTATTTAAAAAACTGGAATTCCCATTTTCGCACATGTACCGGTAATGTCTTTTCAAAAAGTTGGGTGACTGCATGTTGTGTAACATCCATCCACATGCACTCTCAACGACACATGGATGCATTTGTATGATGCTTACATGGTTCTTCAGATACGAACCAAAGTATCGAAATACAGCGTACCGAATTATGGGGGTACATGATGATAAGTTTACCGCAACACACATGTATAATACACAACCATGGTGTGAATTTATCAGGTTCCTGTGGTAGCGAAAACGGTCAGCCGTCAAAACATTCCACAACGACGGGTTATAGAGAAAAGGAAATTAAATGGGGCTGGACACACACAATCTCTAAGATGGAGCAGATGTTTCATCCTCAAATGAACTTCATGTTTAGCGTAGATTCATTGAGCTCTTATGGTGTATATTATATATCTACGCGTGCCTGTGCTCTGGGAAAACAATAGCATTTGTTCTACGTTTGATAGGATCAAACACAACGCTAGGCGTTTGTAAAATTCACAGAATGTGTGTAACGAACCCGACTGCCCGCGCGCACGTGCAGCTAATATAGAACAGGCATCGCCAAACAACCATACGGCCATGCATCACAAACCACCACTCTATATATATTTATGTATTTATTGTTGCACCAATAACACAGTATATGGCACATATAAATAAAAATATTATAAAATACATTCGTCAATAGCATATACATATTTGCAAAAGCATTCCAATGAACTTGCACAGTGACATTGGATACCGAAAAAATTCTATGCGTTCACTGCATTTAAGGAGAGGACCACTCGGTCTGTTTGAGAATCCCGGGTCAGCCCCGCCGCCCCCACAATAACATATTCCCCACTGCATTATCAGTTTCACCAATGACGCGGGATGCACACAACATAACGGAAATGTCAAAAGCTCTTTCCGGTTCCCGCTCGAGTTTCACTGCATGCTCTTTTTAAAGTAAAAATTACTAAAATTTTATTATCTAAATTACAAGTTATAGAAAAATACAAAGTGTTCTACGTTACAGATATAGTCAATAAATCGTGGAATGTCCATCTAAATGGAAACAACCATCGACACTCTGTGGCGTCACATCATCATTATGGTCGTCATCGTTATTATCGCCTGGAGGTATTTCCATTTCCATCAGGGGGGGGGTGAATTTTCCGCAACTAAAAAAAAAAATCCTGCTTGTTTTTTAGTGTTTTGGCAATGAGTTGGGCTTCAAACCCACTTTGAATGAGAGAAATAATGTAATTCTAACTGTAAACTGACTGCAGGCAGTTATCGTGTTGTATTTTGTTGCAAATTTTGAAATCCAAGATGGCCGCTGGCAGCCATGTTTTTTTTGGCCGAATGACCTCAAAATGACTCATTCCTATTTACATGTCCATGTTAACATCCATGATAAATAGTATGCACATAAATTCATATACAGCTGTTTACAGTGAATCCCCCCCGCAAATCTCTGTTTTAGTGTTAAAAGGGGGGGTGGGTGTCAAAAAATGCTCGGAAAAAACTGCCGAAAACGGAAAAAAAAATTTGGCGGTGGGGGTGGGTGTGTACAAAAAATGATCGAAAGGGAAAAAATGCCATACGTGCCTGAATTTTTTTTCCGACCCCCCCCCTGTTTCCATGCAGTATAAGTTTGTAAAGTAATGCACACCGTACTGGTAGTAGCTGTTGCGTTACGTTGAAGGTGCACACAGTAAACCTTCGTTTTATGATTTTATAATTTAACCATTCTCGATAACCTATATATATATATTTTTTTACATCTGCTGTTGACATGACAGCACTCATAGCAGGACCGTGGCTTATGACCACGCCTATATACCGCGTGCCTGAATTTACATGCGAACTATTTAATACTTTCTGCGATATAAACTGGGATTCCGATGTTGCATAAAAATTCATTCATATAGGACTGCCCTGCCATTAAATTTACTATTAATTAACCATCAGTACTTAAGTGCATACGTTACTAGAAATATCAACAAGACTCTAACGAGCTAACATTTGCAAAGAAATGAAGTTTCAGAAACTAACAACTCGTTTCACATGCATGCGAAATATTTCTGGAACACCTACTGCCACAGTGGAGTTACCAGTTGACCAGTGCGTTTAAATTATTCACTAGCCAATCAAAAGCGACGAATTTATGTCGCCACTTGATCAATCGATAATTGGATATTTGATTGACAGCGTGCATGTCAAATTCGACGTTGGATGCTTTTTTACGCTTCTTTTATACTAATACCTTCTACTTATGATGGTTCTCATTTAACATGAGATTGACGGATTAAATTATTAGAAATAACTCTTGTTTCGATTATGTCATGCAGTTATAACCGAAAAGTTTGAAGACAAATTTACTGTAACGGCGCTACAAGAGTTATTTCTTAAATATAATATTATACTGTGAAGACTCTTAAGAAAGAGAGTTACCGACGTCAGAGAAATTAGCACAAGCCCTCTTTAGTTTTACTATATCAACAAAGAGCGTTATCTGTTGGGCTGTTCCTGGTATGACATGGGTAAAGAGCGTTCATGTAACAAACGCTGGTAGTTGTTACGACTTCGGCGACTTTTTCCGAGTACATAAGCGTCTATATACCGATAGTTCGTGCATTTATCGACTTATATTATTTGTCCGACCGCCAAACCGCGATTTTTGGCTAACGCTTGTTTTCGCGTATAAAGTTTTTGTTTCCCGGCCGATTCTGTGTCCCCTTCGGAAGAAACTACCGGCTGATGCCCGATCAGTCTTGGGGAATTTGAGAAATCGGGATAAACAAAGATGGTGATAAAAATGGCCGTATTTGTCAAAACAAAATTACTTTTCCCCTATGGAGTTGAAAAAAGATATCGAAACAACGATTTGTCACAATTGTTATGTTTTCTGGATGGACGTGTATAAATTTTAGCTCAACGATTGATAAATTATCAAAGATGGCCACCAAGATGGCGAAAATCTTACTTAATTTTGACCAAATTCCCACAAACGAACATCAGTGTATGGAATATGACATTGCGTTTGATTTACTAACACATTTAACAAACTAATTCTTCATTCCAAAAGTAAATAGAGCCAGTATGACCATTGCGAGAGAATTTATGATAACACAGAAATATGATGCAATAGAAGCAAATACGTTTATAACTATAGTACGACTGAGTCGACGGTTGCATTACAATGGACAGTTGAGGTGTTACTATGAGGCCACTCTTTCTGTTTGATCAAATCGTGTATCCAAAATTGCCCACAATGTTGTCCAAAAATAAGCTAGTGTTACCTAAATGACAAAGAGCGTTCTTTGATCCAACGAAAAACACCATGGCATATCCCATAGTAAAGCGCGTAATTCAGTGACATGTACATACATACTTGCAATGCGAACATCGTGTGGGCTTTATCGGTGACACTATGCTTACATTAAACGCGGTCATGAAAGCTATGAATAAAGAATTATGTATGCTGTTTCGGCTATTCAAATATGCATGTACATGTATATTAACGTGTACTACTCTAAGTTGGGTAGGGACACTATTTGGGTGTATGCCACCCAAAGATGTTCATTCTGTTTATCTCATAACTTGATAATATACATATAATGCCACTTCTCAGTTCGTTGGGTCGTTAGACGTGCCAAAACACATTTCCATATGATAGACAGCTATAGTGCAAAACTTGATAAAAATGGCCGCTCTCTTGGCACCAAATACTAGCGATATGGGTGTGATTTCTAGTTTATACCGAGCTTATGATTGGTTAAATTCGTAACCGAAAACTGAGATGCCGATATATCTACTCAAACTTTAAACTGAGCACCCGTTTGGTGCGGGGGGGGGGTGGTGAATCAATATATTGTTGCCAAAGATACCGAGATTGACACACGTTGCAATGACCCATGCTATGCATAGTTGGGAGGCGAAGACATTTAAGAGATCTACCAACCGGATACTCTACCTCACCCCATGAGTCAAACGTTTTTGGGAGATGCCGTCTATTTAAAGAACGGTCCCGAATTTAAACGGCTATAATGCGACAGCCCGACGCAAGAACGATCACTATCCAGAGCGGCCAGCAAAAGCACTATATTTCACATACATGTAAGCATTCCAGCGGTTGCTCCAGAAATAATAGGAATTGGCATGTGGAAGTACAACATCTCACTCGGTTGGTATGCCACGGGATCACAACCGATCAGTAGCTGGAAGACTTCTCTCTATGTTCTGTTCCAGGGACATTATCCACAAAAAATTGCTGACTTTCATTGGTTCTGTCGCTACACTGGTGACCAGTACGTGGTTATCCCACGTTCTTGAGTCGGTACTTTGATCGTGCAGAGAACGGACTTCGGAATAATATGCGTTTAAAGTCCTCATTTATGACTATATATAGCGATCCGGTGTCATACGCATACCACTGAAACCATAACCTTTGGGCACCGTGGGAAATATCTCACGGTTGAGAAATTTCGGTACACAATCTCACACTCTCGCAAAAAGGTTCAGGTTATAATACGAATTAGACGGTTGGTTCATTTTGGGGTAAGGATAAGTCTAATGCGCGAAATTTGGCATCACTTCATGGAAGTAAAAGTGCATTTTAATAACATATTTTCACATAAAACTTTATATAATTGCTTAGTGAATGTATAGTGCTATATATTTGTCACCTGTCGTTATTTTTGTGATCCCAATTATGTGTATTGGCTCGAATCAATGTCTCATGGTGATTATACCTGTTCCTGGTTTGAACTGTGACAGTTTGAAAACGTAATATAATTACCTTATCCCATTTGCCATACTGCTCTCTAGCGACACCACTATTGAGTCGCATCGTTGGAATACTATGATACTCTAGGACTCGGTGCAATATCCCGTCGTGATAGAGGATTTCGTCAAGGAAAAAACTACTACCGTAGCTAGGAATGTGATTGAAACAATACTCCCTTGGTTGGCGATAAATGATCGAGTTCGAGGAAATGTTACCGAATTGTTTATGCGATACCATATGCATATGTCGATGTACTCGGCATAAATATTATGAAATTAGGTGACACTCGAGTTTTTGAAAGAAACCCACTTCACTCCAGTTTTCCGCTTGTGGGATGTTGATAACAATGACATAGTAACTCTCACATTAGCCGCGTACTGCATTAATTTATTGACTGGCACATGGGAGATGCGTATCACAAAATCTATAATACATCTTAAAAACATAACAAAAATGTGGTGTTGAAATGAACAAACACGCTTGTGTGCAGCGAATCAATCTACGACAAATGAGTTATCTTCAATAAGACCAGCGTTCATAACACAGACTCAGAATCCCAGACGTAATATTCAGAAGCCGCTTTGGTTTGGATCCTTCAATGGTTTCCTAAATTCTTTTTCGTGCTTCCGATTTGATGTCGAAATGGATAAATAATTAGTTAATAAATGTGTTACATTAAATTACATGTAGCATCATTCCATATACTGATAGTCTATTATAGGAATTTATGAAAATTAAGATTTTTGCGTGTTTAAGCCGCCATCTTGGTAGCCATCTTTGAAACCATTATCAATTACTAAGCTAACATATATTTAGTTTCGTCCAGAAAACATAACCATTGTCTATTATCTGTTTTAGGTATCTTGCCAACCCCGTGATGGTACAAGCCGTTGTTTTGTGACAAATTAGTCCATTTTGACCACCATTCAGTTACCAGCCGGTGGATTATTTTGAAGTGGAGCATAAACCACCAGAATCCGTTGAGACGCTAAAACATGCATTGGCGGGCTGGCGGGCGGATTATATCCCTATATTGACAAATTACGCAGATATAATTTTGAGATTCAAAATGGGCTATGCACGCACTGTCTGGAATCAGTACGGCTGACTCATGTTTAGACGTTTCCGGTTTCGTCGGATCTCGAATTGTTGTTGTCGCGGTAGGCACACTTTTTTGCTTAATAAATACATTATGCGCGGATTTTTGGATTGACAATGTAGTCAGTTGTTGTTTCTGTATTATTTTGTTTCTATGTACACTGAAAGTCGCTCGCAAAATGATTTCATACGACGATACGATCGTGGTTTATGCCAAGTAAAAAGTGAAAAAAAGAAAAAATCGAGAAAAATAAATCATCTAGGATTGTATACACAATGTTTCAGCAAAGCAATTCAACAAATAAAACATCCATCGCGAACTAGGAACCTTCTCTGACACATACGAAGTTTCACTTGTCATTAATATACATTTTTCGTGATATAGTGACTGTTTTTCAACAGGTGTTGTTGTTAAAAATTGTACGGTTTAGATGTCAACGATTGTGATTGTGTGTACGGTTTATCTCAGAATCGTGTGGATACATACTAACCTAATTTTCTTTTTAAATCGTTCTCTGTGATATACTGTGATGTTGGATAAATAATAAATGTGACAAATCTAAATTTAATTGTTTTGTTCGTGATTTGGACTCAGGTAAAATAAAATTGCTTATCTACTACATAATTATATATGTATAATTATGTAGGCCTATCTCAAGACTCGTCCACGTACCTGTGTAAAGCGTGCATGCGTAAGGGTGCGTATGGTTGATGGGTCTATACGCATTACGCACGGTGTCAAGACCGTTCACAGACATGAATTAACTATCCGCTTGACTATTTATATAACATCTTCCTTATTTGTGCAATTTGTTTAATGGGTGAAAGAATAAAGTATTTGATTGTTTGACAAAATCATGACGCACTTGACAGACATCGTCTGTAGTTTAAACATATTGTATTTGCTCTAAATAGTACATTAATATAAAATAAATGCAATACATATATAGGCTATTTTAAAGGGATCGGAGGACAAGTGCTAACCACTTAGATGATCCCTCCGTATATAGACCCATCGATCAGCCATTATATACGCACTTAGTTGTACACGCATGCATTACGCAGGTAGAACTGTGGACGAGCCTTTACTGGGCGACCAATAGTTGATTATTATGAGTTTTATCTTCGGTTTGTTTACGAGTATAGTGTTCTCTCCATCCTCACGGTCGTATCTGACCACTATAGGGGTCCAATACAAAGCCGAAAATGTTAAAATGCTGCAGGTTTAAATTTACTATACACGTTTAAAAATATCTTGAACACTAAAACTATATATCAGACCATGTAATTGTTTTCAAATATGAATTGAACTCATTATTTAATTGTCTACGTTTTGTATTCTACTAGAAAAAAATAGCCTATTGTATGGTCCTTGGTCCTGTCGTGGCTTTGCGGATTAAGAGAACACTATATCGTGCAGTTTATGTTTTATCTTTTTACAGTTTTGTTTCATGTTTTCGGATTTTTGGTCCACGCATGTTCTGTTTGTTTTCGTTTTGTTCACAGGTAAGAAAAATCTATTATTGATTATTTGTGGTTGCCACAAACACGTACACAGAATAAATAAATACATAAATAGACAAGACTCTGACTATAAATAGCGCATGTGTGCTAAAATATAGTGAACGTGAACAGTTGAGTTTTCACAGACTGTATATACTTGCACAATTTGGCAATGAATCTTACTTGCACAATTTGGCAATGAATCTGAATCTTGACCAATATATATATATGTAGTTCAATTGTGAGCATGTTAACATTTGGAATACACAACTCCTCCGTGGAACCGTTTCTGAAAGTCTGCCAGTGGGTAATCATGCCACTTACACCCAAACGCAAAACAATATTGACGAAAGTTTGGAATTGTCTACCTGATTTCACAATATTTATTCTATCGGTCCCTTAATCGTGCGGAATAACCATGAACACGTGGTTACGGTCACATTCCCTGTGCGGAATATCACAGCAACAACGAGTTCATAATAGCATGCATTGTGGAAAACAAACATTCATTTGTTATATATATGAATTTTTACTCATAAACTTAAAAATGACAGGTTTTCTGTAAAATATACGCCAAAGAACTGACAGAAACCCAATAAACAGTACGTCTGAACCGTACACAACTAGGACATGAAATGCTGATCAACCGTACACTAGCTTCATTCTAAACCGTACACAAAAATTCGTCGATGACCATCCAAAATATACTTTTTTCTACAATACAACACACCCGAATGGACAAATGGTTACGGATTATTGTTTGATAAACATTACGAATTATATATGACCTGCAAGATTATAATTTTAAAAGGATAAAACACTTGTAAAACGGAATTGAAAACGATTTTTGGCACAAAAATATACAAAATTCTCGATTAAATTGTGCTATAATCTAACAAAGTATGACATTATATAACTCTGGTTAGTTTCCTGTGCACTGTTAACATATCCTGAACATATCCGACCAAGATTCCATTATGGTACGACAGTCTGAACATCTAAAATCAAGCAGTTTAGTCGGTTGTATACCGTCGAGTTTCTGTCTTTGCGACCAAACCGGAAACGTCTAAACATGAGTCAGCCGTACTGATTCCAGACAGTGATGCACGTCTAATGTGGGACAGAATGGATTGCTTAGTCAAATGCTATGACAAATTTCTCATAACACTAACATTTCTGTCAACAAATCTATCTCTTGGAACTAGTGAATTATTTGAAAAGCAATAGCATTGGGCAAAGTTATCTGAACATATTATATATCGATATATAGCCTTTGTGTAGTTTGTCCCTCTAACTTCTTTCAAATACACACTTACTGGTGTTCCAGACAAAAAGCACGTTTCGTACCAAAATGATTCTATTTGAACTACTAACGGGGTCCAAAATACGCATACAATCCGAAATAAGAGTGCGTGGACAATTCTTCTGAACCCAAAAATAGCACTGATGGAATTACAATACAGGGTGGCAACTTCAAACATGGAAGCAAGTCAGTCTAATATACGCTCTAATGTTATGACAGTGCTCGGTGTGCCCGCCAATTTCTCCAACTCAAGATTACAAAGCTCTATCAATAAGTGTACCTTACCGTATATATATGCTGAATGTGTGTACAATTCTGTGGAACACAAGAAGTGTACGGGTGTAATAACAGTACATATAGTGCCTTGCAACTTCCAACGTGGACACAAGTCAGTCTGTAATGCCATCTAATATATATTTTGGTACTTCTGTCTGTTGTCTGTCTGTCTGTCTGTGTGTTAGCTATGGCCGGGAAAACTGCCCGACGGATTTTGACGAAATTTGATACCTAGGGGTAATTTTTTTCCAGGGAGTGTTTTGGACGGGTCAAATCGTGACCCCGACCTGACTTTGACCTTCAAAAGGGTCAATTCAAGGTCAAATCGGGTAAAACGGGACGGATTTCGACGAAATTTTATACATAGAGGTACTTTTGTCCGGGGGTGTTTTGGACGGGTCAAATCGTGACCCCGACCAGACCTTGACCTTCAAAATGGTCAATTCAAGGTCAAATCGCGAATTTTTAGCGGGATTTCGACGAAATTTGATACCTAGGGTTACTTTTGTCCACGGAGTGTTTTGGACGGGTCTAATCGTGACCCAGACGTGACCTTGACCTTCAAAATGGTCAATTCAAGGTCAAATCGGGTAAAACCTGACGGATTTCGACGGGAACTTTTGTCGGATACTTTTGTCCGGGAGTGTTTTGGACGGGTCAAATCGTGACCCCGACCTGACCTTGACCTTCAAAATGGTCAATTCAAGGTCAAATCGCGCAATTCGCCGAAAAGCAGAGGGGAAACAGCCCGACGAAGTCGGGTCAACCAGCTAGTCATATATATTTTTGCTCAAGATTACAATTGCTACACCAATATGTGTATATGTACTCAATTTGAGAACATAACCATGTGCTATTGTCATTATCGCTAAACTCATTGAAAATTTCACAACTTTCAGAGTGCGCACAATGTCAGACTGTACGCGCATGCACTCACAGGCGAAGGTGAAGGCTAGAAATGACGCCCGAAATAAATTATGATAGACGTAGAGGTCTGCAGATTACCCAACGTCAAAAGTTTAAATATACGTTATGGATCCAAATACGCACCATATAGAGGGCGGCATCATTTCTACAAAAAATAATATGCATTATGGGTATGCTTATTTGAATTCCAATAAAACCAATGAATGTACTGGGTAATAATATCACATTTATGTTTGTGTGTGATTTTCGTCAGGATTCAACGACAGTTCAATATTGTTTAGTTTCAGATATATTGTTTCTGTTCAGAAAAATAAACAATACCCACATAATTTCAACTCAAGAATAAGTTTTATCTACCTTTGGAATTCAGCAGAATATATACTCAAGAAAAGATTACTAGTTTGCTATAGACACAAAACATTGGAACTATATCGTTTTGTGGGATCAGTTTGTTCAGGTATGTCTTGGTAGCTGTGCTCCATATAATATTGCAATATGTGAGATATTGTTATATCAGTGTTGTGTATAATATTTTAATTAATTTCTTTGCCTTCTTTTCCTTACTTGTTGTCAAAACCCAAGTGTCGTTGAATCTTAATCAGTGCGACCATAATTATGTTGTTTCAATGCTAAATATATGACAATTTAGAAACGTGAGCAGAATGTTATAGGGGTATGTTTTTGTCTTACGAAGAAAGTCTTGGGACAGAGCGGGACAAGTGTTACAGAAGCTTATTGCAGATATTTTATTTCTCATCGTTATCGGTGTTCTAAACTATTGGGATAGAGCGGGACAATTAAGCGATACAGAAGCTTGTATCATCGTTTTTTTTATCTAGTGATTTACGTTACAGAAGATTACGTAAACTTCTGTAACACTTGACCCGCTCTGTCCCTAGAGTACTAGTGGGACACAGATAAAGATGATGAAAAATATCTTTATAAGCTTCTGTAACACTTGTACCGCTGTCCCAAAACTACATTGGACAAAAACATACCCCCATAACTTTCTGTGCTGTAAGCAGTACAAGAGGGATAACTCCACATTAACCAAGAATTTCGCACTCAGACCAGCTCAGACCAATGTTTTACATTCACTATCAATTGATCGTTGTCAGCGATTACAATACTAGATAATGAATATTTCAGTCCAAGAGAGATATGGCCACGATAATCCACTGGCTTACTGCCAAATCCCTTTCCCATTTTATCTTTCATGTATGCTGCATTATGTTAATTGTGAATGTATTTAAAGGTACGGTTGGCCTTGGCGGTGGGTATCCTGTAAAAATATTTCCACCCGTCAAAAACCGCCACAAACAGAAAGAACATCAAAATGTAGACAGACTTTGTCCGTATACAAATAAGAAATATCGCATAAACAGTATGTTATTGTCATTTGTTTGACCATTGTTATGTAAACAAAAGCATAAAAAGTTACTTTTCTGGTGTTTGTTTATATTATGATGGTAAACATAAAGAGCGTTCTTTGTTGGTGAATTCCTGATATGGAACAAATAAAGAGCGTTTATGCCATTTGTGTGTGATTAGCCAGTAGCATTGTGCTGTCTTCTGTAACACAATCAGGCTCTTGCTTAGGTAAAATATAGTAGGTCTTTATGATAACATGCTGTTTACGCAATAGTCATGGTATATATATGAACGAAACTGTATGCATTTTAATGTTTTTCTGTTTACGGTGATTGGAACAAATATGAATATTTTCGACAACTAAGGCCTCACGTGCCTTTAACTATATTGGGAATAAAATATGTTTAAACTAAAATGATTTATTTTGACACATTATTATGTATTTTCGTGCATATGATCAAATATCCTATTTGTAAGATGCAAATACTTTTGCAAGTGTATATAAGCTGTATTAAACATAATACATTTCCTGAGAAATATGACATTGACCATTTTATAAAAAGTTTTCAAAACATTTTCTTGAAAAACATGAGAATATTCTTACAAAAGGAATATATAAATTTGAGTCGGTAAGGAAATCCCAAAACAAATAATTTCCGTTGGCCAGATCTGAATCGATGGATATATCCCACTGCCATTCCGACATGGGCAATTCGATAACAATGGTCGTTTGTTCACGCACAGATGAACAATGAACGAATTATAACGAGCATGGTACCTTTCTGATACATATATAAATAAAAGTCACAGGGCAGCGAATAAACTGACATTGGCTGGAAACTTATATGTCACGCTCCCAGTGACTAAATGATTAAACGTTGTGCAGTCTTGGGGTACGTATCCGTTATATGTGTCACATTTCACGAGGAGACTCGCCAACATGCAGCTCAACTCCACCCCGACCGAGGCAGTTACGTCGTAGAAACTTATAATGCGCAGATAATACGCACGTGTCTGTCCATAGCCAGGAGCTATCAGCGAAAACAAATAAAATGAAAATTCAGACAATTTGACCAAAGTCATACTTTTTTTGCAGGAAAATATAGTTTGCACTCAGTAATAACTCTGTAGTATATGCCGCATTTCTAGACTCACAAAAGGCTTTCGATCGCGTTTGGCATAATGGCTTGATATATAAATTGTACAGAAAAGGTCTCGCGAGACATATACTCAGAGTTATCGCTTACATGTACACCGACATGAATAGTGATGAGTGAGATACAACGGTCTTCATTCCGAATCAATCGACGTAGAACAAGGACTATACACGGTGACATCATGTCACCTTTTCTGTACCTTGTCTATATCGATGACCTGCTAGATACTTTATCCGACGCACCAGAAGGTCTCCACATCAACGATGTCTCTTGCAGTTGCCCTACCACTGCCGATGCTATCTATTCTGAAGGCTGCTTGAAGAACATGCTAAGCACATTCACAACTACAGTATTACCTGGAAGTTCGAGTACTCTTTTTCCAAAAGCGAGGTAGTTGTCTTCGGGTCAAAAACGTACCGCTCAAGGCAAGCACGAGACAGCTCGATGTGGAAACTCGGCGAAAACAAACTCAAAGAATTGGAGAGCGTGGTACATCTTGGGATACCCCAAAACCAGAAGTCCGATCGTCAACCAAATATAGACAGAGCATGTGAACTATTGCGTAAAACCTTTTTCGGTGCGTGCAGCTCGGCCACCACAAAATATCTATCGCCAATCTCTCAGCTGATCATACTAAAGCATGTTGTTCTCCAAAAGCTTTGTATGGCTGTGAGATGTGGTATCAGCTATCAGAAGCAAATTTCCTGCAACTCGAACGATCTTACCGTGTGTGTGTTTACCGACAAGGACAAGCACGGAAATAGTCCTGTCTCTTTTGTGTCTCAACCCACTGAGAGTAGAAATTGAGAAAAGGAAACCTTTTCATGGGTATCCTGATAAATTTACCATGCACCCACCGAGAAGCCCTTTGAATTCTTCTGTTCAATCTCCATGGGTACTTACTGTATAATCGCCCTCCTTTTGGATATCTGGGAGATACTATCCCCATTGTGCAGAAACGGGCTTCTTTCCCAACCAATCACAATGGAAGGCTACAGTGAAACAACATATGACGTCCTCGTCCGAAACACTTCAAGTGGACAATGTAGCTACTCTCGATATCTTTAGAATGTGAAGCCACGTCGAACGTCCTCCTGGTGGGGGGGTGGGGGTTATGCTGGGCCAATCTTAAGTATATCAAATATCAGTTCGAATGGCTAACATCCTAACAGGACGACTTACGACAACAATTCTCTTTGCAAACATTGCGGGCAATTGTACCATAATATCAAGTAGATCATATGTTCTTGCACTGCTTCTCTCCGCCTATAACTGATCTAATCAATATCTTCGATTTATCGACGTTCCTAATTCTGGATCGCCTATCGCCACAATACTTCTTGGTGTATTAATGTGGCTGCTAGTCGATGAGTGGGTAAAATTCCTCAACCATAAACAACGAGGGTGAACTTTTTATATGTTTTTCGTTCATATGCATTTTTTGCACCATTTAGTCCTCGTGTATGTACCATCACACACGTGGGGTGAGAAACAGTATTGTTGTTATTGGTAGGTCACACATGTATATCATGTTATCATGAATAGCAACCCATCTTATGTACTCTATATTATGTAATTGTATATTATGTAATTATACTTCCATGGTGTAACCAAGGAAGTATATTGTTTTTCAATTGCGGTCGTTTTCCGTTTATTTTGAAATACTCAGAAACTAATGGCAGTAGGAACGCGAAATCTCTAGCGAACGTAGGCATCTAAGGTCTGTTCAAAACAATGGTATTTGGATTCGACCCAATGTTTCATTACAGAGTTACCGCCCTTTTACGATTATTTTTCACTATTATTTGTTATTTTTATTTGTATACTCGACACTTTTGCAACGCCTTAATATCTGAAAGTATGGGGAGTATCGAACTGAAAGTTTGCACGTATGTTGGGGTCTAACCTATCGGCATACAACGAGTATTGTCCGCGTTTACCCCGCGGAGTTATCTCCCTTTATATGAAAAATGTCATTTTACTATCTCGGAAATTATAAGTAGAAGAGCATCGAAAATTGGACTGTATGCACACCTCGGTATGCCCTACTGCCCACGGGCATCAAAACTTGCGTCCGCGATTCCCCTGCAGAGTTACCGTCCATAGATAGGGATACATTATACACCAGGATGAATAAACCGAGGTTTTTCCTTTTTTTGCAGCGCTCTAAATTTTGTATTGCATATTCCGAATTGGACGAGTGATCCGGACACGAATATACCGTTTAAAAATGTTTTTTCCCAGGACTTTCCGCGTTACGGGGTACGGAAATATTGCACCTATTTTTCCCGCCAAATCCAAACCGGCTAATTAAAGAGCATGATAATGTCGTAGCAGGTACGTTGACATACTGTATGTTCGTCCCAAAAGTTTGACTGCTATACTTTAACAGTAACCTGCCCAATGGAGAATGCGAGACGGGGTGGGTTGAGACTTTAGGAAAATTCCACGAAAATTGCAAGGGGGGGGGGGGGGGGGAATTCAAACATCGAGATAATTTTTTTGTTACGAGTACATCTGATGGGTAGTGTTCACGCGCATCTACAGTGCGATTTTCTAATTTTCAGATGGAACGGTTTACTCGTGACAACGCTATAGCTATATAACATAAATATGTATACTTAAGTAGTCTATCACTAACCTATTTTTAGCCCCAAATCCAAACGGGCTAATGAAGGAGCGAGTTTAATGCAGTGTCATGTAAGCCTGTATACTGTAGGTACGCCTCCAAAATTTGACCTCTCTACTATAAACGCAACCTGCGCAATTAAATGGAGTGTTTGTGTCGGGCAGGGTTTCAGATTTGGCAAATTCCACCGAAAATCAAATGGGGAAAATTACTCCGATAATCAGATATTGAGATAAACTTTTCGACGAGTGGATGTGATTAGTAGTATCTAAACGCAAGATTGGTACGCTTTTCAAAGTTTCAGAGTGGACGGTTTAACCCTGGTAGCGTGTAACGTTGTTAACGGGTGATATATATTACTCAAATTCAAACCCACTCTTTATGACGCAAATTCGAAAGGACTTATCAAGGACCAAGGCAAATGCATGAATATGTTCACCGATATACTATAGGTATGTCCGCTCTACTACAAAAGTAACCTGTCCAACGGAGAGGTTGCGTACGCCCCGGGGAGGGTCGAGGCTTTTGTTAATTCCACCGAAATTCGTAAACGGGGAAAAATGGCAAATCGCGAATCAAGTGTTTTATATTTTGAACAATGCATGTGTTTGGTAGTATATAAGGACAACATTAGTTTCAGAGCGGACGGATAAGCACTCAGCTAGCATTATCGATTGTGATATAGTTATCTCTCGATTACAGTTAACTCTAAATTACAAAGACGTTAATGACTATAGTATAGCGATGACGCACTGAAATACTAATTAGTTAATTAACCAAGCGGTGTTTCCTCCGCCATTAAAACAAAAACATTCTGAATCCGAAACTAGAAGAACTATCCAATAAATGTGAAATAACAGAGTTATGGTACATTAATATGCTTTATACCCTTTTGATCTACATGTCGATTACGATATAATCATGCATGCCAAATTTCGTGACCGTTGAAATGGGCGTCTTGGGGAGGGGTTATAATTAGCTCTAAAATATATCCCTACCGAATAAAAATGAGCTGATTGGCTGGGGTGAATGGTGGCTCAGTTGGTCACGACCATGATGCAATAGACTATCATTAAGCATCCACGGTGGGTCGAACCAAATGACATAAACCGTTGCAATATATATCTTATTTAGAAATGTCAATGCAAGTCCACCATCGGATCACAAAACACCAATATGCATTCGCGTGAAGAGGAACACACCTGTTCGCATAACACACACATGAAATGGGATAACATGGAAGTATATCCGATTCCATGGAATCTGACCTCTAGTTGTATCTATTGTTGTATATAACGTCTCCCTTGAATTAAGGAATAAACAATCTCTCTCTCTCTCTCTCTATCTCTCGCAACTCTGGTGAAAGAGAACGGCCGGTTTCCAAAATTAAAGTTGACCTTTAATCTGTGGTATTGAACTTACATACCAGGTTTCATTCCATTTAAGAATGATGGTACGTTCTTGAGAAGAAGCCATTTTAAGAAATACTATGGAAGGAAATCGTTATGCACAAGTCGCTGGCTCCGCCCCTATTTGACCTGGTGGCGACTTTTGAGCAACTCTGAATCCCAGTTACCTTGGGACCATCAACACCAAATATTACCCCACTCAGCCATGCGGTTCTGGAGAAGACATATTAAGAATTACTGAGGAGGGAAAGACTTTTTGAGTCTTGACGTTGGTGGATCATATCTGAATATATTTGAAACCCAGCCACCAAAGGACCCACCATACTAAATATCAGCTGCATGGACCTGATGGTTCTTGCGAGGAAGGCATATACAGAATTACTATGAGGGAAATAGTTGTGTCCCTGGCTCTGTCCTTATTTGACCCAGTGATCCCATTCTAACAGATTTGAAACCCATGCAGTTACACATGCATGGGCCCTCCATTCCAAATATATAAGCCAAAATAGCCCGATGGTTCTTGAGAAGATGTTTGAAAAATTACTATAGAGGAAAAGAGCCATGGTTTTTAACGGGAAACAATAATGGCTCCCATCTGGAGGTCACCCCGAAGATCCATATGAAATTTGATGACGGTCGGATGAGAAACGTGACATGTAGGGTGTGCTGGGGGAAATTGTCGACAGAGGGACCCACAGATGGACCACGGATATCAACCCATGGCAATAGTTCAACTTGATGAACCAGTTGAGTTAAGAATGGAAACACAGAGCATATGTTATAATAACAGTTTATTCTGATACCTGTTGTACCAAAATCATTAAATAAGTAATAAATCAATAAGTTCAAAAGTAGGTAAAACTTATTCCAACACTGGGTTAAAGCATCTTTTGTAAGTAAATGTACTGTTCACTTTTTATGCATTAGTTATCGACCGTATTTAGGTAGTATTGGTTATTTGTTTTGATTGTCACACAGCGGCCGACTGAGACAATTCACGCCCACGCTTGACTTAATCCTGTAGTTTTGACACACTTGAGCCAAACTTTACTGTTATACTACCCCGCTCACGATGTGACAATAAAAACAAAACGCCGATATTACCTAAATACCATCGCTAGCTTACCGAGATTTAGCGTAAATTGTGTGAACAGTGCCAAGGCTAGTCTTGCTCTGAGACTCTATCTCTATCTCTTGTATTTGCACATTGTGGCGATCAAAATAGTCTGGTCAATATATGAACTACATTGGGATCCCAGAACGACTTACTATAAAGTCACAGAAATTTGTTAACTTCTTTCAATGTTCCACACAACAAGTTGCTGAACTATTTATTTTTATCATATTAGTCAGGTGTGTCTTGAACAAATTTTCAGACACAGGGTCAGAAAAATAATTTCCGCTACCACCAACCCTCTATGAAATTTTTAATTTTTTTTCCAGCTGTTTCCAGGCCAACTTTTTGGGACCCACCCACTTAAGATTAGAAAAATATAATCAAATTAAATTTAAACAAGACAGTCAATGACTGCTGAGACGTTCACCATACTTTATAGACTGAGAAGACTGGGACGTTGAAGTCCATTTCAGTTACAAAACTGCCTTTAAGGTAACACAGAGAAGGCAAATTTCAACATTGATGCTCATGACAAACTTATCAGAAACTTAATCTTCCAACATTGAAGCTACATCCTCAAATTTATGGATTCATTGAACAGCTGGATCACTTATCTAGTGCAAGTGTTGGTTTATTTTGCCGGAAAACATAGTGCGCACAGACGGACGACGGATTAGGAGTGATGAATATAGCTCCACCAGAGACTTCATTTCAGGTGAGCTAAAAATGTCATATCAGTCTGGTTCTTTTCAACAAATGTCTTTTAACCCTTTACCCAACAAACCGGCCAAAACCGGCCAAATAAAGCTTCAACAGCCTAAAATATCTTCGGTCTGTCTCAATAGAACCATACACATATGGGTATCATTGGAACCGGCTCCTTGACCACATTGTGATAGTTACAGTTATGCCCTGTGCCAATGCATTCTCTTATATATGCGAGTCGACCATAGGTCGCCTCGCATATATAAGAGAATGCATTGGCCTAAAAAAAATCTTTTTTTTAACACTTTTTACCATTTTTTCTTACATTCTTTAACAATTTTATAATTTTTAATGTGTTAAGCCAATGCATTCTCTTATATATGCGAGGCGACCTATGGTCGACTCGCATATATAAGAGAATGCATTGGCACAGGGCCGTTCTGTTGGGTAAAGGGTTAAGGGGTTTCCACGTCTGAGCTATGTCAGGAGGTGGAAAGTTTAGACAGATCTACACAGAACAACTACCTAATTGTTAATCTAGTGCACCACCTGAAGAAATCTGGGTTATCTGAGGACGACATCAATCATATTACATAACAATACAAATGCCAAAACAATTAATTTAATCAGGTGATTTAATCAAATTTTTTTAAGGGAAAATATGGGATGAGCGTTCTCAGCAAGTATAACAAATTATTGGAAATGCATAACTGCAATAACAAGACAGTCAATGACTGTGGGGTCGCTCACCAGACTGCAAAGACTGAGACTCTGGAGACCACAACAGTCAGAACTTTTCATAATCACTTTAAAAGAAGTAGATATCTAAAGAGTTAAATCTAAAACACAAAATTTGGAGTTATGTCCCTGGCCCCGCCCACATTTGACCCAGTGACCTGATTTGAACAAATCTCAGTGAACCCCAGTCACCAAAGGATCCTTCATACCAAATATGAACCCATATAGCCTGATGGTATTTGAGAAGAAATCACTTTAAGAATACTATGGAGGGAAAGAGTTATGGCCCTGGCTTCGCAACTATTTCAAGTGAACTCATTTGAACAAATCTGAATGTGAGTCACATAGGGAACATCCACACCAAATATGAAACCATTCGGTCTTATTGTTCTGAAGATGTTTAAAAGAATTACTATGGTGGGAAAGAGTTATGGCCCTGGCTTCGCAACTATTTGACCCAGTGACCGCATTTGAACAAATCTGAATGAGAATCACCTAGGGAACATCCACACCAAATATGAACCCATTTGGTCTAATGGTTCCAGAGGAGAAGATGTTCAAATAATTGTTGTCGGACGGATGGACGGACGAGGAGTGATGGCTATAGCTCCACCGGAGCACGGGTAGGGTGGCTGGTTGGTAATTAAATCTCTTATCTCCGCCCCTATTTGAACTAACGTGAATCCCCATCTATGAGATCCATTCATTTGGTAATTTCAGACATTAGATTTTAAGAGTTGAACTGAACTGATTTTCCTAAAATGACCCCAAATCTGAAAAAATCTAAACCCCAGTCACCGAAGGACCATCCATACCAAACATAATCTAAATAGTCCAGATGGTTCTTGAGAAGAAATTGTTTTAAGAATTACTATGGAAGGAAAGAGTTATGGCCCTGACTTCTCACCTATTTGACCTGATGAACTCATTTGAACAAATCTGAATGTGAGTCACCTGGGGGACATCCACACCTAAATATATAAACCCATTTGGTCTTTAATATGTATCTGGAGAAGAAAACAATTGATGGACGGATAGAGACATAATGACAGATGGATGGATGGGAGAACAGTCTGACATAGAGACTGACAAATTCAATCCAATATACCCCCCACCCCCCCAAGTTTTCTTTGCAAAATCAGGGAATAATGAGTTCAACTGGATACTGGTGGTTAAGAACATAATATTCGAACAGACAAGCCTGAACAAATTGTCTGACATTTGCAGAATGAGGTCCCCAAAGGGTGAATTTAATGACACAATCCTGCAATGCGGGCTAGCATCACCAAATTCATCCTCTGGGGACCTCATTCTGTGTAGGCCTCAACTGCTATGGGAGACATAGCATTAGATTGAAGTTCTCCAGTTAAAGTTGGTGATGTGCACCCATTGGGCACCTCAATTATGCATTTTATATTCACAAATTAGGGGATATAGAAACTAAAGAGAAGGGCTAAAGTAAGTAAAAATGTCAATTTAAGTGCCTATATACTTCCCAGAAGATGAGGCCTAAGCAGAATGAGGACCCTGGCTAGTGTATTTGGTGATGCTAGACTGCTGTGCAAGGTAGCATAACTAAATTCACCCTCTGGGGACCTCATTCTGCAAATGCCAGATAGAAGACAAATTTAATCCAATATATACCCCCCCCCCCATTTTTCTTTGAATATTAGTCGTATGATTTCATCTGGATAAGTGGTGATTAAAACAATAATATGAAATGGCCAAACCTGAATTTAGTATGTCTGACATTTGCAGAATTAGGTCCCAAAAATGTGGATTTAATGACAATATTCTGTAAGGCAGGCTAGCATCACCAAGTTCATCCTCAATCTGATTAGGCCTCAATGGCCAATAAAACCAAGGAACAGATTGAAGTCCTACAGTTGAAGTTGGTGATACACACCCATTGAGCACCTCAATTATGCATTTTATCTTCTGCAAATTAGGGGGACATTGAAACTGAACAGGTGGAAAAAAGTGACTAAATCAATGAAGTCCTACAGTTGAAGTTGGTGATACACACCCATTGAGCACCTCAATTATGCATTTTATCTTCTGCAAATTAGGGGGACATTGAAACTGAACAGGTGGAAAAAGTGACTAAATCAAACCGTCAATTTGATACTTAGGATACTTCCCAGCAGATGAGGACTAAGCAGAATTAGGTCCCTGGCGGGTGTATTTGGTGATGCTAGCATGCTGTATGGGGTAGCAACACTAAATTCACCATCTGGGGACCTCACTATGTAAATGTCAGACACACTATTTCCAGACTTGAAGAAATCAAAGCCATTCACAGTATCATTGAATGTCAGTCATCACCTAACATTGAATGGAAGCACCAGTTTGTTGTTAAATTGCTACAGATATGTTTAGATTAGAATAATACATGTCATCTGGCCAGTTTATATAATTAATGACCTGTACCTTTACAGATATATATGCCTCTGTGGTGAGAAGAGGTATTAAATTGAGAGGTGATATGGCTTGGAAGGGATGTTGGTTGATGGCAGGGTTGGGCCTGGGCCATGTGGGAGGGGGTGGGGTGGGGGAGGGTGGAATGTTTCCATAATTTCATTAAAGAGTAAAGTTTCATAACTCTGCAGATGTTATATATAATGGTGTCACTTTTTTTCAAATTTTAAAACATGTTTAAACAAAATTGTCCCAGAAGATTAGGCCTAAGCAGAATAAGGTAATTGAGGGTGTACTTGGTGATGCTAGCCTGCTGTATGGGGTAGCAACACTAAATTCACCATCTGGGGACTTCATTCTGCAAATGTCAGACACACTATGTCCAGGCTTGGAGAAATGAACAATGGACTATTCATTGTAGACTCTGGTAGAATAGTTGTTTAGCTAATGTCATGTCGTGTAATGACAGGTGGTAAACTGGTCTGAAGCAAGCAGTCTGAAGCAAGAGTATCGGGTGACTACACTATGATAAATTGGCTTTTTCAATAATACAGGCTTCAGTGTTCTCTTAAAAATTAATAGTGCATAGCAAAGAGGTCTGAATTATAAAGGGCCATAACTCTGTTAAAATATATCGGATCAAACCCATATTTTAACTTGATCTGTATATAAGTGTCAAAAACATGTTTGAGTAATCCTGTCTTGGATGAATTCTATATCAAAACAAGAGTGGAAGGGGTTAAATAAACAATACCAAAATCCATACAGATGAAGAACATGCTAAGAAAAATCTAGGTAAGAAATATGAGGCTGTGATGTGTCCTAAACAAAAATTAAAGGTCAAAATGCAAAAATTAAAATTTTTGTTTTTAAAGTTATGTCCCTGGCTCTGCCCCTATTTGACCCAGTGACCCCATTTGAACAAATCTGAACCCCAGTCACCCAAGGTATCTCTGTACCAAATATAAGCTAAATCGGCCAAATATTTGTTAGAAGAAGTCATTGTAAGAATTACTATGAGTTATGGCCCTGGTTTCTCAACTAATTGACCGGGTGACCTCATTTGAACAAATCTGAACACCAGTGACCCAAGGACCCTCCATACCAAATATTAGCTAAATCGGCCCAATGGTTCTGAACAAGAAGTCGTTGTAAGAATTACTATGGAGGAATAGAGTTATGGCCCTGGCTTCGAAACTATTTTACCCAGTGACCTCATTTGAACAAATCTGAATGAGAGTCACCTAGGGAACATCCACACCAAATATGAACCAATACGGTATGATGGTTTCAGAGGAGAAGATGTTTTTAAAAAAGTTTGACGGACGGACGGACAGACAGACGGACGGACGAGGAGTGATGACTATAGCTCCACCGGAGACTTCGTCTCAGGTGAGCTAAAAAGTACATGATCTGAATTAGTGAAAGGCTCAAATGAGTATTTACTAGAGAGCAACACTGCTTCAATACTGTTAAAAAGAATGTTAGTTTGTGCTGAAAAATTGTAAGCATCCATTTTGCAAGAACTAATATAAACCTTTGGGTGGAGATGATTTTTAGGTCATATGATCAAAGCGAAATCCCCAGCTGACCAGCTATCTCTAACAATGTGTCCTGTTTACAGTTGATTGATCCCGCTTGAGTAAATGACCTGCATACCAACATTTGTATTAATTGGGCTGGTTCTTCAAGGTAATAGTGCTTGCAAAATGGATGCTTACAATTATCCAAAACAAATTAACATTTCTGCAAAATTTCTGTTAAAAAAATAGCTCCTAAACTGTCCCGGGATTATATGAGAAACATTCTAAATAAAATTGATATTAATTGATAGAAGCTCTTCCAGACAGGTGTTCTCAATTAATATCTATTAGTTTATACACTCGATTCTTTATAAAATTTGCTTGGAAAAGATACACCATCTTCAAACTATTTTTGAACATGGCATTAGAGCTTCGCAGATTACTGGGAACACAAGCAAACATTCTATTTCGGCTTATGCAGGATTGAAACTTTTTGTGTGGCACTCAGTGTACCAAATTAGTTTAGATATAAACATAGCCCCCAATCCTAAGAAAATATAAATGAAAGTGGCAATGACACTGTAGCTGAATTTAGAGAGGGGATAATGTCATGTATTAGTGTCAATGGAGCAATAAGGGAAGCAGAGAGTTTAAATGTTAAACCAATAACAGATGTCAACCCGAAGAGCCAAAGGATTTATTCATGCAGAGAGTAAAATCCAAGATTGCTGCCGGTGGCCATGTTTTTCATAATAAAATCAATCAAATACGACAGCTCCCATCTAGAGGTGACCCTAAATAAGCCTATTAATTTACAAAACAATTCTCCAATAAATGCGGGCTGCAGGGTACGTGTGCCAATGGATTCACATTTGAAATCCAAGATGGCTGCTGTGGCAATGTTTTTTAACAAATTTCGAAGAAAAAAATGATGGCTCCCATCAAAGGTCACCCTGAAGATACATATGAAGTTAGGTGACGATCGGAGAGGGTTGTGGTCTGTAGGGTGTGCCAAAGGATTTATTCATGCAAATAGTAAGATCCAAGATGGTCACTGGCAGCCAGTTTTTTCATCGAAATTCAATCAAATTTGATAGCTCCCATCTAGAGATGATCCTAAACATACCTGTAAATTTTCAAAACAATTCTCTAATAAATGCGGCCTGCAGGGCATGCCGATGGATTCAATTGAGATCCATGATGGCTGCTGGTGAAATATTTTTTAATGAATTTCCAAAATAAAATTGATACCTCCCATCTGGAGGTCATCCCGAAGATCCATGACGTTTGGTGATGATCGGATGATAGATGTGACCTGTAGGGTGTGCTAAAGAAATTTTTTGATGGATGCACATAAGCACAAATGGACTGACAGATGCCAACCCATGGCAATAGGCCAAACATGACTTTAAATTCGTCAAGTTGATCTAACAAGAATAGAAACTCACAGAAATAACAAAAAGCAATCTCAGATAATATTAATAATAAACTGATAGAAATAATTTATCAATAAAAAAAACTGTAGGGTCCTGCCAATATTTTGTTTCCCTTAGTACCGATTATCGATCTGAATACACACCAATATTTGTGACTTGAATCAAACATTTATCAAAGCACCAGTAAGATCAGAAAGTTGATAATTAAGGGTACAGTAATGCTCTAACTAATCGACTCCTTAATCACTTAGAGCTTTCCGATGAATGGCAACAAGCCATATTTCCGACTAAATCCTGAAATATTACCTATAATTCCACTGTGGTTAAGGAGTCGATTATTTAGAGCATTACTGTACTTTTCCATTCAGTTTTATTGCACAAGCAACAGTTAATTATAATGGATGATTTGATTAGAAATAGTGACCTCAATAGTATGGTACCTCAATAACATATATCCTTGTTTTAATTGCCTAACTGCTTTCAGGGCAGTTCAATATAAGCTTTCGAATACACACTAATTGTGCTAACATGTACCAATAGATGTGTTAAATAATACGCTCAGAATACTAAATCTACATCATGGAACCCAAAGCAACTCTATTGTTAGATCAAGTGTCATTTGGTGTGTTTCACTGAGTAAATATATATTGCGGAACACACTAACTTCCCAATAATACCATGATATATCAGTGCTAGCATCAGCCACGAGTGGAGCCAGTCCTTGCCCAACTGAATAAATTATTTCAGTTTGCTGAACCCTAAAGTTGACTGTCCAGTTGGTGCCTGAACTTGTACTTTATATTTAAGATGTTCGGTATCCAGCGAGCTTTCACAATTTACATAACCTGTGACAGTTTTCGATCTGCATCCAGCTGCTGCATCTGGTGAAATTTATAGAGAGTGTAAGGAATTTTATATTTTATTACAATACTTGGTTTACGGATTTCCCCGACCCCAAAAAAAGCTGTTTGTCAAAAAAATAATAATCGATTTTCGCTTTTCTATTCCCGCAGATGGGAATATTAATCTAGACATATGAAAATGTTTAAATTAGAAAAAAAAGTTTAAATTTGCATAAAATATACATAATCGATCAAACAGTGAAGCTTCCTGGTGATGTTTATGTTACACTATATATCTAGTAGGATAGGACAGGATATTTTATTTTACAATACACATATATTACATAATAATAAGATGGAAATTATGAATAAATTCTATCGTAAATTGTGGGGGTATGGCAGAATCTGGCAAGACTGTCTTCCTGCCATCCCTCGCAAGATAAATGGAATGTATTTATAGTAAGAGGGCCTCGAGTAAATTGCCATGTAAATACACAAGGAAGACAACTACTGGATATTCCAATAGTTGAAGGTCATCACCAACATGACAGATGCCAATCTTGGCGATAGCTGTTTTCATCTATCCAACTCTTACTTCCAAATCCAAAAATATTGTGCCCATTTAAAATCCAGATTCATGTGTTTACTTATAATACTTAATAACAAAATTTATGACTATTTTATGTTTATTTTTTACCCCGCCACCTCATCGCCTTTCAGCACAAAAAAATTCCATAATCTATAAACCAGGTAATAAAATATAAATTTCCTAAGCCTAACGCATAGTGTTTATCTTTGTGAAGTTCAAATGTTTTCGAACCAAATGTTTGAATCAAACATCTAATATTTGCAGGACCCTATGACAAAGTTAATTCAAGAACATGTAAAACAGAAAAGAAATAAACAAGGTTTGTTAAAGAAAACAATAGGTAATGACTAATGTCTAAATATATAGACCAATTATCACTGCAGTAAAGTGATCTAGATACAATGTCAGGTTGAGTTATGGCAAGATACATGTTGCGACATCTCAACCTTTGATAACTAAATACCTGCTGATGAGTAGTTGATTGACATCATTCCAACGGATTCTTTATAAGGAAGTGCAGTTAATACAGTAATGCCCTAAATAGTCGACTCCTTAACCACAGCAGCATTATGGGTAACTTTTCAGGATTTAGTCAGAAATATGGCTTGTTGCCATTCATCGGAAAGTTCTCACTGTGGTTAAAGAGTCGATTATTTAGGGCATTACTGTAAGTTCAATAAAACAGACTTAAACCCATTCCTTTTATTCTACCTTCTACATTATTTTTCAGAATGGACTCATAATATCAGAAGTCGATATTCCTAAACTAAAATGCTCATGTCTCTGCTATTTATGCAGTGAGCCCCCAGTGAGACCTCTGCTGGATAACTTGCAAATTTCTGATGAATCTACACTCCAGCCACAAACCAGAACATTTGTACAGAGCTTATGAACCCTATGTAATTCATTTCTGCCATCAGGCTATGAATGTGCAAATCATTTAAATATCAGTGCAGGCCCCAAGCTATGAGGCGACTGGGGCCAAGTTCTCGCCTTGAAGACAGCTACTTCGCTCTGGGATGTCCGCAAGACGAAAACGAAGTCGCCTTCCAAATTTGACCAAACTGAGATTTACCGGTGGAAATTTGACTGGTTTTGCAAAAAAATATATTAAAATATATTTTCCATGTTGTTGTCCCGTCTCTCTGAACCATTGGGCGAAACATTTCCTTAAAATATCCCTTTCTGATCAAATAAGTTGTTCACATTCAATACCGGCCTGATCTATTTGAAGTCGCCTATATTCGCTGATAATCAGTGTGTAAAACAGGACATACCAACACATGCGGTTGCTCGAGTCAAGATATTCTTAATATCTTATATGCATATGTGTACAAATTACAGAAATTTGGGTCAACATTATATTTATTTAAATAAACAGTATGTACAATGCAAAACTACTAGTAATATTTTAGTATATGTTAGCGTAAGTCAACGCCTTTTTCGAACAGAGTTGTATTGGCCTATATTTACTTTCACGGTGAAGTGCACAAACTTCTCTAGTTTGAACCATGTCAAAGGGCCTGGTTTTGTTGTCAGTCAAGGACTATTTTTTTTTACAGTAGAATGTTTCATATATATTTCAGTTATCTAGATTTATCTGAATTTTGTGTCTGTATAAAAGTTAATTCCTTGCTGCATATTTTATAAATGTTTTAAGTCAGTTATTTGACTTGTGACTGGACACTCAGAACTAAAGTTACTAAACTGACTTGCCCTCTTTGGGGGGCTCATTATTCTGGTTCTGAATGTCCAGTCACTTGTACATTAACCCTGTCTTAGAACAAACAGAATCATTTTCTTGGCTAAATAAACAATAAGACAGTGTAAGAAAATACCCTCATTGAAACAAAAATCATTCTTCATTCTGTCTTACCAAAATGCCAGATAATGACTGACATAAGGTTCGAGTCTGCGATTATTTCAACAAGAGCCCACCAAAGACATGTTATGTATTTATTTCAATGAATCAAACTGATAATTGAGTAACCAGGCACTTTGAACAGTGCAAGAATGTAGAATTCAAATACTAGTAATATTATCAGCTGATATTACCGAACATTTCAACAGTCAAAGGCTGTTTGTTGAATTATTCAGTTAACCCTTTGAGTGCCAGGTCCGATTTTTGTATCGACCCATATACCCTGTGCCAATGCATTCTCTTATATATGCGAGTCGACCATTATTTGACTTCTTTAATAATACAGATATTAAACAAAAAAAGGCCTGATTTTTGAAAATCCAATTTGTTTCATTTTAGAATCACAGGAGATATGAAAACACTTTCAACCATCTCAGGAGTGACTTCATTTATAATCTACGGAATGCTTCTGTCAAGATTCATAGCGTAAATGACATCACATACGGTGAGTTAATTATCTGTTGAAATTGTCATGTACTTAACCCTTTGAGTGCCAGGGGCCGATCTCATCGGCCCTAAACCTACAAAATAAGTCTGTTAAAGAATATAAGAATAAATTATTAAAATTGTAAAAAATTGTAAAAAATAAATAAATAAATAAATAAATTGTTAGGCCAATGCATTCTCTTATATATGCGAGGCGACCTATGGTCGACTCGCATATATAAGAGAATGCATTGGCACAGGGTATATGGGTCGATACAAAAATCGGACCTGGCAATTAACAATTTTTTTTATTTTTTATTTTTAAATTTTTAATTTTAATAATTTATTCTTATATTCTTTAACAGACTTATTCTGTAGGTTTAGGACCGATGAGATTGGCCCCTGGCACTCAAAGGGTTAAATGTCCATACACAGGTACATAAGGGAATCAAGCAACTACTCTTCACAAGATAAACATTTTCATCTGAGTAATAATGATTTTTCACCTGGCCCAGTTTGGCTCAGAATATTGTTCAAGTAATGGTCGCTGGTGTTGTAATTAATTTGTGTTCTACGCATCAAGCATGAAGCTAGTTGATGCCTAATTTGTCTAGATTAGGCCTAACAAGAGCATCGCTAGGGCGTGGCAAAATATGTCCCGTGATAATTTCAACAAAGGGCCATACGAGTAATCCATATGCCAAATTTTAAAACAAACTGAAACTATAACTAAGCTATTACCCGGAAACCAAAATAATCATAAAATTTTAAGTCAACAAGAACAGTAACTCCGGTTAAAATATGAGGACGGAACCCAAATTCGAACTTGACCTGTATTTTCATGTGGCTAATCTACATACAAAATTTGAAAACAGTCAGACGACTAAAACTAAAGTTATCATCCAGAAACAAAAATAATCGGCAAATTATAAGTCGACAAGGGCCATAACTCTAGCAAAAAATGGGAAGACCGAATGCAAATTTGAACTTGACCTGTATTTTCATGTGGCTAATCATACAAAATTTTGAAAAAAGTTTGACAACTAAAATTAATTTTATCATCTGGAAACCAAAATAATTGGTAAATTCTATGTTGACAAGGACCATAAGTCTGACAAAAAACGGCAGGCAGGACCGGAATTCGAACGTTACCTGTATTTTTGCTAGTAAACCCACATAACAAATTTCATTCCATTCACTTCAGACTTTCTAAAGTTATCATCCAGAAAAAAAACCCAGTAAATTGACGGACCAATAACATAATACATTCGGACGTAATTCGTAAAAAAAATAAAATGTAAAAACAGTTCCATCCCATATCTTCCTAGTCTCAGGTAGGTCAACACATTTTTGTCAGTAGACTTATAAAAAGTTGTATCCTCTGTAAATCAAATTTTACAGGAGACACAACAAACTATTTACCTCCAGAAATAGCATCGGTATCTACCAATGCATTTGCATCAGACCTGTTAAGTTTCAAAAATGGCCATCCGGGAGATTTTTGCGGGAGGGACCACCTCAATTTCCTGTTCACCGACTGGTTTATTCTAAAGTATATATCACCTTCAATGTGATATCACCTGTTATACGCGACCACGACCACCTAATATTCGGTTCAAAACACAAATGTGTTGAGAGACTACCACCATTTATTAAAGAGAAAGAAACAGACACTTCGTTTAAACTAAGTTAAAATACTCAGAATTCCACCCGATAAGGGCAGATTTGCGCGAATCCGAAACCGAGAATAAACTATAAAATGGACTCGTCTTACGGTTTAACCCCCGAAAGAAAAAATGGACACATTCCACCATTCATTAACAAATTTTAAGAAGCAGAAAATTCGTTTAAAGTGATGTGAAACACTCCAGTATGGTGATCAAATTTTAGTGGAGAATAATCTTGTTCAAAGTAGTAATTTTTACAAATAGTATATCCAAATTGACAACACACACAATCATTCTTATATATTAATTAAATGCAGTGACTCTTGATGGCGAAATTTTTTTTCCTAAGTTTATCGCCGATAGATGCGTCCCGAATCGAGTAGTAGTTCTGATGCTGTTTTTTATGGAGTGGTACCATCGATTTTCTTCAAATTTTCGGCAATGTTAGTAAAATATTACATTCCTCCAGTTGGCATAGCACCTGAATACTAACTTATCAGTTTCATGCACCCGAACAAGTACATAATATGTCTTTAAAATAACTAAAACCGAACTAGAGTTACAAAGGTAAAATTACAACTGGACATGCATGAAACCAAAAGTACAAAATGGACCCGTCTTACAGTTTTAGGCGCAAACGAAATTGACGCATTCCGTTCGCATGCTTTGTGACTTAGTGGTTATTGAACACTGTGTGATTATGTGTCAATCTGGAGACCCATTGAAATATAGTAGATGCATGATTTAATTTTTGTTTTGACAAATGCTTGAACTGTCTCAGAACAATTAATTAATATATTGAGGGATGCCCAAACTGTGAAAAAGGGATTAGTGTCCGATTCGTGTGTTCATTTTATCTGTTGACATGCGTGGCCCTACTAATTAGCCACGTTGTTACATGCAGGAGAAATGGGTGGTTTCGCTATGGCAATCCGGGAGTCCCACAGACAATCTGTGAAACTTAACAGCTCTGCTTTGCATGATAACCCTTTATATCGCAGTTGTTATAAAAGATAAACTTTCATATTCATATCTCTCATGGTTGATGAGGAAAAACACGATTTTATACAACATTTTAGAAGTAAAAATTATTAAGTCATGAGATACGACATTTAGTTTGGACGATTTCCATCAGTTTGATTAGTCTTTACCACTCGGCATAAGGAGGAAATGCCCTCCTGTCCCGTGCCTCATCAAAACAATCCATCAGATTATCCTACCAAGCCTGAGTTTAGTGTACCTGTCATTCGCAGAATGAGGTCCCCAGAGGGTGAATTTAGTGATGCTATCCCACATAGTGGGCTAGCATCACCAAACTCACCCACTGGGGACCTCATTCTGTATGGCCTCTTCTGCTATGGGATACCTAGACTCAGATTGAAGTTCCCAAATGGTGAATATTGTGATGTGCAACCATTAGGAACCATGATTATGCAATGTGTTGTCTGCCAATTTGAGTATATAGAGAAACTGAACTAAAAAAAGAAATAGAATGTATGTGAAGAAGTTTCTATAGGAATTTGATTATAAAGAAACTTTCCAGAGCAGATGAGGCCTAAGCAGAATGAGGTGCCCAGAGGGTGAATTTAGTGATGCTAGCCCTCTAGCTTAACTAAATTCACCTTATGGGGACCTCATTCTACAAATGACAGGCACACTAAACTCAGGCTTGTATCCTATTGGAAACAGTTTTGATAATAGAAAATAGAAAACATTTCACGGGATACCCTGATACACCATTTTAGAACATGATTTTTCCATGAAAAATTGCATCAATACCTGAACAATTGACAAGTTCTCTAAGGATCTTATGTAATCAAATTCAAAGATTGTAAATATGCAAAATAAAATGCTTTTGAACAATGCTTTGTTGATTGTTTCCCATAAGTCTTTTTTTCTTGTCGGCATGAACGCTCATTCATGGTGATAGCAACAGTGATAATGTGTATGACTTTAAGTATTATATGTGAGAATGATGAATTAAGTGTTGTGGCTATATTGTATGAGTGAACTACCGTGAGTGAACTGTAGGTGTGAGTAGATAGTAATAGGAGCAAGTCAACCTATTCGTTAGGCCAAAACAAAAAAGACCATTTTTTCTGCTAACGGGCTGAAAAAAACTAGGGTTCATGGGCAAGTAAAACATGTTTTAATTATTTTTGTTTCTATTTTAAAAATAATATGGTCCCATCAGAGCTTAACCCTTCAAATACCGACACCCTAAGCTCAAACAAGTCATTTTAGATTATAACATTCTATACTCTTTTCCATATAACTCTCTATATAACTACCAATTACTCATTCAATAATATAAATTAGCTACAGACCAGATACACCTCTTTCTACCACTCATATGTTTTGTATATATGTTTTGTTATATAATCAGGCCTTGATCACCAGGGGTTGCTATGAAGACAGTCCTCGAGATTATGACATCCCCTGGTGATATACTGCATTACTCTTGGCGTTATTGTAACGTTTGTAAATATATATAATCGCATTACAGTAATGCTCTAAATAATTGACTCCTTAAGCACAGCAGAATTATGGGTAACTTTTTAAATCCTGAAAAGTTACATATAATTCTGCTGTGGTTAAGGAGTCGTTTATTTATGGCATTACTGTATATCGTCAAATTAAACAAGGCCTTGTTGGTTATTCTTATCAGTTGTAATGAGACAAGACAATGAGCATGTCTAAAGAGTAATTATTCTGAGGAAGCAACATACAGTAATGCTCTAATTAATCGACTCCTTAACCACAGCTGAATTATGGGTAACTTTTCAGGATTTAGTCGGAAATATGGCTTGTTGCCATTCATTGGAAAGCTCTCCCCGAGAGCTTTCCGATGAATTGCGACAAGCCATATTTCCGACTAAATGCTGGAAAGTTACCCATAATTCTGCTGTGGTTAAGAGGTCGATTACTTAGGGCATTACTGTATGTATATGGAGCAATTTCAGCACTCTAACTGTTTTTTTCTTTGGTCATCAACAGGAACAGTCTCTTAAAAAGCCGACGAAAATTTTACAATATTTACGTCTCTGGATGTCTCATTCATAATCAGTTACTGATTTGATGGGATTCCCTCTATTTCATTGAAGAATTGCGAAGCACGCGCGTGATTTCATTGGTTTATGGCATAATAGATCACTTCACAGACCAGATGTCAATGATGTGTTGACAAGTTTCCCATGCATTGACAAACTCAACTATTGTTGGAAAACTGAATACAGGCGATATATCCATAACTCATTTTACTCATCGCAATATAGGAGACATCATGTTAAGTTTTTATCTGTCAACGATATTCGTGACTGATAATTCTTTCGCATCTTGCTGTATTTATAACTATTTCTAAATACTACAATTCTCACAAACATTTACTATGCCAGGAATGCACTCCATATTTGGAAATGGCTTATTACGTCATGTTGGGAATGCTGCGTCATTGTAGAAATGAAATACATCTAGAGAAGTACATCCGATTGGATTATCGTCTGCTTTTCAAAGAGACTACCGTCTGCTTTTCAAAGAGACTACAACAGGAACATCTTAACATAAAAGTTCCTAAAAGGGGCAGTTCCTTGTGAGACAATTGTTTACACAATGGATAAAGTACATCGCAGGTCCTAACTGGCAAGTGGCCAATCTTTTTAAATTGTGCTCAGTTTGTTTTAAAGTGTGCATAAAATACAACTGCCATTTAATTTACTTATCTCAATAAAATGTGTATATTAGGGGGTTTGAAACAGGATCAGCTGGGTTAGCAGAAACAAAGGTCTATTTTTCAGGGTTTGAAAATATAGACCAGGCAGTTTGATACAACTTTAGCAGAAACAATGATTTTTAGATTTTTGATTTCTGGGACGATAGTCAATAACTTTGATTTACAAATTTCTTGTGTTTGTCTGGGCAGTCATAGATTAGATGATCAAAGGAGCCACAACCAGTACATGCCCTCCTAGGTCCGGGATTCCAGGTGCCCTGCGTTTGCTTGGTATATCTAAGCGGTGGCAATTTCCGTTCAGTATCAGCAGCTACAGGCATTCTTTCATCATCATTTTTATCCATATCTTTATAAACTTTCATCATTTCTGAATAATCTATCTCCTCTTCCTCGTCGCAACCATCAGAGAAATCGTCAACGTAACAATTATTATCTTCATCCACTCCATAAACGCAATCTGTGGCACCGTTGTCATGGCGATTATCATAATTGGCTGAATCTCCAGGTCCAGTTTTGGTGTCTGTAGACGTGGAACAATTTTCATCAGAAGTATTAGAACTGAGATTATTACTAGATTCTCTGAGTATTGTGTCTCGATCATTCAACATTTTAGTATGTTTTGTGTCATGGGAAGCACACTTATTTGCATTTGGCACTGATTCTTTTGGTTTAACACTGGCAACGGGAGGAAGTTTTGAATCCTTGGAACTTGAATATGATGGATTTTGCTTGAGACGATCGAGTGCACTCTTTTGATTATCTTCTTTTCCATCAAAGAAAGTTATCTCACCTAAATTCTTTCCATGCACAAATGAAGATGATGTAGCATCTTCGCTACTCAAAGCATCCTCCCAGCATTCTAAAGCACTACTGCTGCTCTCTGATATAAAACTATTGTTCAAGGAAGAACATGCTGAGACATCATTTGAAGGCTTTGCCTGCAAACGTTTCCGGAATGTTTTCTTCGCACCAGATCTTGCTTCACATTTTTTAGATTTAACATTATCGCTTGGTGTCGGTTCAAAAGAATTTTGCACAACTTTTTCAACAGTTATGATTGGTTTATTGACAGGAAGAACAGTATCGGCAATAGCGGCCAAAGAAATGGCTTTATCACTGCCCTGTGCTTTTTTTAACTGACTAGAAAGCAAGGGGTTCTCTTCGTCAAACCAATCTTCAACGACAACTTCCTCTGTTTTTTTTTCCTGGTTAATCCAAAGCTCTGGTTTCATCGAAAATGGTTTCTTAGGAGGACTAACAGATGTTTGTTTCACTGGCGATGTCATTTGACTTTGGAGATTGATGGAATGAGTCCTTGGGCCTGGAGTTTCTTTCTTGACTCGTGAAGGCACCTTAAGTTTTGGACTGATGAATCCTGGATTGTCATCAGTGGGATCAAAAGAATCACTCCTGACAAGGCACTGATTTACATCTTTCTCATGAGAAATGTCAGTAGCTTCCTGCAATAACCCATCTGTGTCCTTATGAGGAGAATTCCTGCAAGATTGCTGTGTGCTGCTTATAGCAGACTTAATAGATTGATTTTTATATTCCGAACTAAACTGTTCTGAATCACTATCTTTGAATTTTCCAAGGTCGACGCCACTAGCATCACTCCACCAATCCACGTTATCCTTTTCATCTGTAAATCTTTCCTTCGATGCACTTGCGATATTGGACAACATGTTCTTGGTCACAATTTTATTTAATTTGTCAATACTCTTTTCAGGTATTTTGGTCTCACTTGGAATTGTTCTGTTGGAAACTTTTTCTGTTAATTTGGTCCCAACTTTTTGTGGTTTGGCATTAGTAATCTCAGTTGTTTTACAAGATTCCAATTTTTTGGTTCGTCGATGTGGATTTTCAGCTTCACCAGATGAATTCCTCATTCTGCTAGATCTATTGGACAACTTTGTACCATGCTTTTTATTGGTAGTTTCTCCTGTCACAGGTGATCTTGACTTAGGTCTTACATTATTGTCAATAGGCGGAGACGTTTTTGCCCAGTTATATCTCACAGTAATGAATTCATTGTCACTCTTTTTTCCTGACAAAGATGGGAATTCCTCAGATGAGGCCAGAATATCCTTTGAGATAACTTCGTACTGATTATGAGCTGTAACCGTTGGCTGCCTTTTGAAGTCAAACCATTCATCCCTTTTTGAATCTGAAAAAAGTTTATTAAGATTATAATACTCCGTTATCCTTGATTCTAGGTTCCTGACTAAAAGTAGACCAAGATTTTTCATCAATGTCATTCAGGAATAGGAGAACGATCCAACCCAATATTATCTGATAAATTAATATTTTCATTTTCTGATTTTAAGACCTCAAATGTCGATTAAAATTAATATTATGTATGAATGAAAGTCTCAATGACACTGTAGCTGAACATGCATAGGAGTTAATTATTTGCTGAGCATTGAATAGAATGCTAAAGAAGAAAGTCACAAAGTAACTGCAAAGGGCTAGTATTGTGTAGAAAAAAATATTTTCATTTCAAACATTTCACCAATAAATGTGTGCTACAGCCATATTTTATAACAAATTGATGGCTCCTATTTAGACGTCACCCCTAAGATCCATCAGAACTTTGTATGAGGGATGTGGCCTGTAGGGTGTGCCGAAGGATTTAGTCATGCAAAGAGTAAAATCCACGATGGTCGCTGGCAGCCATGTTTTTTTAACAAATTTCGGAATAATCAATGGCTCCCATCTAGAGGCCACCCTGAAAATCCATATGAAGTTTGGTGACGATCGGATGAGGGATGTGGACAGCATGGTGCACCAAAGGATTTAGTCATACAAAGAATAAAATCCAACAAATTGATGGCTCCCATCTAGAAGTCACCCTGAAGATCTATATAAAGATTGGTGATGATCAGATGCAGTCTGTAGGGTGTGCCAAAGGATTTAGTCCAAAATCCAAGATGGCTGCCATATGTCATGCTATTCATCGAAAAAATTTGATGGCTCCCATCTACAGGTGATCCTAAACATGCCTGCACATTTTCAAAACAATTCTCCAATAAATGCGGGCTGCATGGATTCAAATTTGAAATCCAAGGTGGCTGCTGGCGGCCATGTTTTTTAACGTTTCGGAAAAAGTGATGGCTCCCATCTAGTGGTCACCCAAAAGATCCATATGAAGTTTGGTGATGATTGGATGAGGAGTGTGGTCTGTAGGATTTGCCAAAGGATTAGGTCATGCAAAGAGTAAAATCAGTCCGTAAGCCAATCGTGAAAATTTCAAGTTAAGTTGCACCCCCTCCTCACATTTTTCATTTCTATAAATCAAAAGGAAGGGCGTCATCTGCCAGTTACGATAATAGTAATCTGCCATATTGTACAAGTTGTCCAAAGTTAATAAAAATAAAGGGAGACTACTTTGCCAATTTTTCCTCCATCCTTAGGCATATAATGAACAACTGCAAATGTATTTGGTGTTATTGATATCGGATAAACTCATAAAATGGACAAGGAAGTGTGGGTAAGCATGACCAAACAATAACGGGTGGTGTATCTTTGTCCATTTTCACACATTTGAGAAAAATCTAATAATTTGTTCCAATTTTTTCAAAACTTTTCAAACATTATGCCCTTTGTATCGTCAATCGGACAATTTTGTTTGGATTAACTGTGTTCTCAGTGAGAGCTTTCCGATGAATGGCAACAAGCCATATTTCCGACTAAATCCTGAAAAGTTACCCATAATTCAGCTGTGGTTAAGGAGTCGATTATTTAGGGCATTACTGTACTTATTGCTCAGCTATCTAAAATGTGACATTTGTTAACGCTTTCTATACTAAATGGATTCTCCCACCTTGTTACAGTTACAAATGTATACATTTGGTAAAAGTCATTGCGACTTATTCCCTTATATTGATGATGATGATAGTCTATTATTCATTTGGAGGTGTGTTCAGGACAAATGAGCAGAAGAAAAGATATTACAAGAGCAGAAGCATTCCTATTTATATGATTGTTTGTTGAACTTAATATCTGAATATTTCCTAAGGGATCTATTTGTCAATGAGTATTAAGTATTGATGTAACGATACGGGGGTTATCGGTAAAAGCAGATAGCCGATATTTTCGATAGGATTATTGGCCAATAACCCTTACCGAACAGAATGGCTTATTAAGCCATCCCTATAAGCCATCCCTAAGCCCTCGCTTAGCCATCAGAGACCAATGATGGCTAAGCTAAACCATTACTATAGTTATATTAGCACTCATGAAGAATAAGAAGGGGTGTGATGGCTTAGATAGCCATCCAATCAGGAAGAATTTCTGGTGATGGCCAAGGTGATGGTTAGTGGATGGCTAACAACATGGAATTATATTCACTAGCCATACTGGAGAATTTTTAACATTCGAATGTTATTAGCCTTCATGAAAATCATATTAATGGTTAGGAGAACTGCTCTCCTAATACTGCCATAGAGCTGACATATGGCTGCCATATGTTGGTCCAACCAGATAGAGGCTGCACAGATGCATCCTGGGATATTGTAGTAAACTACATTTGAATTGTAACTGCTAGTCTATATTCACTGCCCAAGTTTGTTGTTCCAGTATTTTTTACACTTATGTTCTTAGCAGTCTTATAAACTTGTGATTTCTTTAGTTGAGATTCATTGGACTAGTACTGTAATGGCTTCAAGATATGCTGAGCCTGCTAATTTTAAAAGTTGTGAAATAACTATCAGAAATCCGCATGTTTATCAAACATTCTACCTGAGATTCTGAGAAAATATCCTGCCACTAAGATATATACAAATTAATCTGGAAATTGGTAAGTACAATCCTCAGCACTATATTTTCTAATTTATTGGGCATGATTGACACATTAAACATCTTGAAAAAAACATATTCATATTTAACCATTCCGATGGGAGCTTCTTGAAATTTTTTGAAAATCCTGTACCAATGCAATTCTCTAGCTATAGCCAGCACATTCTCTTATATATGCGAGGCTTGATCCCTATAGATTGGAAACTCGCATATATAAGAGAATTCAGCTGGAACCAGGTTCTTTAATGCTACACCAGCATATAAAGTTTTCATATTGGAAGGGTTAAAAGATCTATCTTGACCAGACTATTTTCTTTTGAATTTTGACAAAAATCTGCAGAAATCTTTGGCTGGCCCAGCCTAATGTGAAGATGTTGCATGATTCCAGATACCATGTAGTACGTGTGTCCAGTGATACAATTGTAAATCGTTTCCACTGTATTTATGATGAAAACTTGGCAAGAGATAACAAAAAAAGTGGACATTGTTAAATATGTTGTTAAAAATTATTTTTATGATATAACATATTATTTTAAAGATAATTCATTCTCAAATAGATGATGCCAAAGAGTTATCCTCCTGAAGCAAGTTATATAACATAGCAATCCTAAGCCATCACTAAATGTCCAGGGCTAACAATCCGATGGCTTACTAGCCATCGGCTTACTAGCCATCGGCCTACTAGCCATCGGCTTACTAGCCATCGGCTTACTAGCCATCGGCCTACAAGCCATCGGCCTACTAGCCATCGGCCTACTAGCCATCAGCTTACAAGCCATCAGTAGCGTACTAGCCATCCGTGGCTTACTAGCCATCGGCCTACTAACCATCCATCCATCGAGGGCTAAGCGATGGCTTAGCTCATTTAAATATTTCGGCCTATAGGAGGGCTAAGCGATGGCTAATAAGCCATCATCTAGCCATCACCTAGCCTCGATGGCTAAATTTTGCATTAGCCATCCATATCCTCTGAAAACTACTAGCCATCAGTAAGCCATCATTCCTTCTTTTCCGAGTGCTAAAGAATGGCTAACAGATGGCTAATGATTTCGGTAAGGGAAGATACAGATACCAATACGTATAAGTCTTGTATGTGAAAAAAGTTTGGGAGAAACAGAACACAGTTCCGTATAAATTTTTCTTTTAAATTGCAAAGTTTTATCGGCAAAGAACAATTACCCTGGGCCCAAAAATGTTTTAGTTTACATTCCCCAAATCCTTGGCAAAAACGATTTGACATTCCACTGCATTCGACATATTTCCTCAATATTTGTTTGACTCCCTTATATAATCACTCCATAATCCATTTGAGTTAATTTCAATTTGCCAAACAAACTCGATCTTTTTCAGATTTTGAACTTGCTTTAATAATAACACCCGCAATGTCCCACATACAAATCCCGCCCGTAGAGCACTCTGATTGGTTCAGTTGGTTCCATCAAACATGTCCCTGTAAGTCAGCTCCTCCATCTTCAAACATCATATACCAGAACATCAATCAATTTGAATCAAAAGCAATAAAAATGTTTTTAACATGTGGTCTTTCTGGCCCGAGATACGTTGTGCGAATTTAGAGTTATCCTTCCTACATCAGGACCTTAGCCATTGGAGACTTTAAAGTTTAAAAACCAGTCAGGCAAACTGGTCAAGTATGACTCATCTATTTACAAGCACTCGAGTTTTAGTGTACTGTATCATCTGTCAATTTATCAGTGATTCCTACTTTTGCAGATTACATCAAATGCATGCAAAAAATAATTTGATCTTGCCACCTGCCATGCGAAGATAATAACAATGTGACAACATACTGCAGCACCTGGCGCAGAATCAATTCCAACCCCAACTAAATAAATGGTGGCGACCGGATGTTATGTCAGTCATTGGAAGATTCCATTCTCCAGTAAATGTCAGGGGTGTCAGCGAATAGCTTTTAACATGCGCCAATCGGCACTCGCAAGACATTGTATACAGTTTATGTTTTAATTATTAAGTATACAGTACTGTATATACCCGTCAGTAAGCCCATCCTCGAAGATAAGCCCAGTCTGGGTTTTTTACCCTAAACAAAACATGGGGTGGTCCTCGTAGATAAGCCCACCCCCAATTCTGAGCATTTGGAAGGTGAATACAATCATGTCTCTATACTGTAGAATAGGAGAAGATACTAAAGCACATCTTCTATTATATTTTCCAGTTGTTTTTCTTAAATAATAAAGATGTATAATAGTACACACTTATGTTAATATTGTTGTGAATTATACACATCTTATTCTATTCTTAGTTGTTGGATCAATGAAAGAGGTATCAATTCAATAAAATCAAAGGTGTCACTTATTGTTCACACCTCTATCAGAGTATATCAAATGGGATGTGGAGTAATGACTTGGTGTTTTTGTAGGATCCTTTGATAATGCAGAAGAGTGACATGTTGTGTTTTTATAAGAATTATGATTAATAATCATCAGTTACAACCTTATTCAAAATGAATTATGATATAGAGAATACCTACGAGTTTTGGTTGAATACCCGAATTATCTCATGAGTGGGTGCAAGGAAGTACAGAATTTCCACGAGCGGCTGCAAGCCGCGAGTGGAAATTCTGTACTTACTTGCACCCACGAATGAGATAATCCGGGTATTCAACCAAAAACCCGTAGGTTTTCTTTTTATTATATGCGCTATAAACCGCACCAAAATTGCTAATTTTGTCCTACAGTTCACTTCAAATTGTTAGAAAGCTTCGACATTTGCATTTTGTTTACATTCCATCAATTGATTTGCTCACCACCGAATGACAAATATCGAGCATAGCCGCCATAAGAAATAGTCCCCATTGTTTTATTCTGAAACGATGCGAGAAAATTAATGTATACATAATTTAGTGATAAGAATATATTAAAACAAATGAGTTAACATTACAACAATTAAATAACAGTTTATGAACCGTGAAAATCAATAATTAAAACAATAGTCCGGCTGTTATTGATACGCTTTGAAACTTAATGTGATTCGCCGCTATAAACCGGAAGTAATCTCCGAAAAAGTAATACTATTGTGTTATCCATCGAGTCGGTCAGTGTTATCCATCGAGTCGGTCAGTGTTATCCATCGAGTCGGTCCGGGCGATGGATATAACGCTCTACGCCACGGCAATTTCCAACTATTTAATGGGGAAGCATATAATAAATGATTTTATCTTCTTAATAATATAAATAAAACACATTATTATCTTTATTCAATACAAAAATATGGTATTGGTATAAAACATGATGGTACTGGTAGGTTGACACCTGAAGGCTAACAGAATTTTTGCACAGGGGGGTCCTCGTAAGTAAGCCCAGTACCCACTTTTTGAGCAAAAACGTGCACGAGTCCCCCGGGCTTACTGACGGGTGTATACAGTACTGCTGAATGTTTTGTATTGTTTATTTGGGTCATGAGTGTACCAGCAGTCTCCTGTCGAAGGTGTCATCATGGGTAGACAAGGTACATCACCATTTGTGAGGGAGGGCTGACCTGTGCGTAAAATAGTAGCTATTTTTCGAGAAATTCCCATAATTTATTTACTATTGAAGCAAGAATTTACAGAGTCACAACGTTCACAAAGGACGCGACAGGTATCGATTGTCAATATCGGCCGTGAGACAAAATTTTGCCGATACAGATATTTTTCCAACACCACATATATCGGCCCGATCCGATAGCCGATACCGATAATTGGTATGTCAATACTATTTAGTATAGAAAGAGTTAATTCATTCATGAAAGATAGTGCTGATTGGCTGACAGATTTTCAATTTGCTATGATACAATGTTTATGGAGACGTATATTTGAGAGAATTTTTAAACCCAAACACTCTGAAACACTGGGTGTTTGCTGTTGATGTCAAACTCAGTAATCAATGAAGATCTATCAGACGATTTGAGCAATATCAAATATAGCTAACTATTAGTATCTACTATTAGTATCATTTTAATATATAAAACCAGTCACCTTGAATCATGCTATAATCCTTTGGTTTTGAAACGTCAGGTGTTTGATTTGATGTTTGTGACGCTGTGTCCTGTAATTCTATAGATTCACCGCATGCGACATCCTGTTTCTCTGGTGGCCGACTTACGGAATCCCATAACAAAATGTCGAGAGCTGTACTCTTCAGGGATCTGAAATTAATTTAGAGGTACACCAATAAAGATATATCTAATGATTACAATCAATCGCAGCTCAGCACAGCATGAAATGGTGGATATATAGAGGATCTCTAATGAGTTGCAATTCTATACAAAATTTATTAACCAAGTGCACTAAATTTGAATTTATTGGACGAGGTTGATAAATTTTGTATAGAATTGCAACGAATTTGAGATCTATTTCATCACACGATCTCGAAATGGCTGGGGTTATTAACCTCTTCACTGCTATGACATCCGTAACTATTATGGACGTAAAAGTGCACGTCATGTGCTATACGGTCTGTAGGTACTTCAGCACACTAGCAGTAGGCCATTATTCATAACTGGAATTCAGATATTGGTGCATCGGAACAACTGTAGGCCTATCTCGAAGTTTCAAACAGTGTATGATGTTCCACGATTATGAACGATAATAGCCTTTCAACTGAGTCAGTTTTATGGTTCTTGTGACATTCCCATTTTATTTTTCCACTGGGAAAAGGCAATAACATCGACATCCCAGCACACGACGTCATAATGTCATTTAGCAGCGAAGAGGTTAATATTGATTTCCTAATATCAATGAAAGTGTCAATGACACTGTAGCTCAACTTAGGTAGGGGAATAATTTAATGGTTGACAGTAAATGGAGGAATAGGAAAGGTGCTAATTGAAATGTCTAACCTGTGCCAAAGGATTTAGTCATGCAAAGAGTAAAATCCAAGATGGCTGCTGGCGGCCATGTTTTTTTGGCCAATTGACCCCAAAAGGACTCGTTCCCATCTACGTGTCATTGTTAACATCCATGACAAATTTCATGAAGATCTGACCAAAGCTACGAACTGTAGCCCTTGCCAAAGGATTTAGTCATGCAAAGAGTAAAATCCAAGATGGCTGCTGGCGGCCATGTTTTTTGGCCGAACGACCCCAAAATCAGCCATGTTTTTTGGCCGAACGACCCCAAAATCACTCGTTCCCATCTACATGTCAATATTAACATCTATGACATATTTCATGATCAGACGAACAGTACGACCTGTAGCCCGTGCCAATGGATTGAATTTTGAAATCCAAGATGGCCACCAGCGGTCATGTTTTTCGGCCGAACGACCCCAAAATGACTCGTTCTCATCTACATGTCATTGTTAACATCCATGACAAATTTCATGAAGTTCCGACCAAAGTTACGACCTGTAGCCCGTGCCAAAGGATTTAGTCATGCAAAGAGTAAAATCCAAGATGGCTGCTGGTGGCCATGTTTTTTGGCCGAACGACCCCAAAATCACTCGTTCCCATCTTCATGTCAATATTAACATCTATGACATATTTCATGATGATCAGACGAACAGTACGACCTGTAGCCCGCGCCAATGGATTGAATTTTGAAATCCAAGATGGTCGCCAGCAGCCATGTTTTTTGCCGAATGACCCCAAAATGACTCTTTCCCATCTACATGTAAATGGCAACATTCATGACAAATTTCATAAACATCGGACCAAAGGTACGACCTGTAGCCCGCGCCAAAGGATTTAGTCATGCAAAGAGTAAAATCCAAGATGGCTGCTGGCAGCCATGTTTTTCGGCCGAACGACACCAAAATGACTCGTTCCCATCTACATGTCATTGTTAACATCCATGACAAATTTCACGAAATTCCGACCAAAGCTACAACCTGTAGCCCGCGCCAAAGGATTTAGTCATGCAAAGAGTAAAATCCAAGATGGCTGCTGGCGGCCATGTTTTTTGGCCGAACGACCCCAAAATCACTCGTTCCCATCCACATGTCAATATTAACATCTATGACATATTTCATGATCAGACGAACAGTACGACCTGTAGCCCGTGCCAATGGATTGAATTTTGAAATCCAAGATGGCCACCAGCGGCCATGTTTTTCGGCCGAACGACCCCAAAATGACTCGTTCTCATCTACATGTCATTGTTAACATCCATGACAAATTTCATGAAGTTCCGACCAAAGTTACGACCTGTAGCCCGTGCCAAAGGATTTAGTCATGCAAAGAGTAAAATCCAACATGGCTGCTGGTGGCCATGTTTTTTGGCCGAACGACCCCAAAATCACTCGTTCCCATCTTCATGTCAATATTAACATCTATGACATATTTCATGATGATCAGACGAACAGTACGACCTGTAGCCCGCGCCAATGGATTGAATTTTGAAATCCAAGATGGTCGCCAGCAGCCATGTTTTTTGCCGAATGACCCCAAAATGACTCTTTCCCATCTACATGTAAATGGCAACATTCATGACAAATTTCATAAACATCGGACCAAAGGTACGACCTGTAGCCCGCGCCAAAGGATTTAGTCATGCAAAGAGTAAAATCCAAGATGGCTGCTGGCAGCCATGTTTTTTGGCCGAACGACCCCAAAATGACTCGTTCCCATCTACACGGCAATATTAACATCCATGACAAATTTCATGATGATCAGACGAACAGTACGACCTGTAGCCCGCGCCAATGGATTGAATTTTGAAATCCAAGATGGCCACCAGCGGCCATGTCTTTTGGCCGAATGACCCCAAAATTGACGGACACACGCATACACGCACACACGGACGACGGACGCCAAACCATGGCAATAGCTCAAACTTACAAAGTAAGTTGAGCTAAAAATGATAAAATTGTCAAAGAATGTAGAAAAATATCATAAGAATGCATTGGCACAGGGCATAACTGTAACCACCACAATGTGGTCAATGAACCGGTTCCAATGATATCCATATTTGTATGGTGTTATTGAGACAGACCGAAGATATTTTAGGCTGTTGAAGCTTTATTTGGGCGTTTTTGGCCGTTTTGTTGGGTAAAGGGTTAAGTGGGCATTTGTCATCAATCACATGGAAGATAACCTGATTCATGTTTCAGGTCAAGTCTGTCAGTTGCTTTCTGGGGCATGGTGGTTTCTATGTGCAGTGGGCATGTTTGCATCATTGTATTATTTATTTGTAGACACATATTAATGCAATTTATATATATGGAATCACGAGCCTGGCCTAATCATCTGACAAGATACAAAGGGTGGAGTGCAGCCTTCGTGTGCAGCACCCCTTTTGTTTGAGCTTTTTCTCACCTTATAAAGCAGAAAGGATATCACTGCCTTCATTAGTTCACATGGATATAATTAATATCTTGATATTTTAAAGAGAACCAAAGTGTAGAATTTGTCCTTTTATTTATTATCTTCAATGGCGCCAACCAAAATTACAGAAATTGACAATATTTTGGCATTGTATGTATCTCTGATATAGCTTTCAATGATAAAACCAGTAGATAAATCCAACATTCATTTAAGGAATAATCTCGGTTTCCTAATGTAATTACACAGTCTAAAGGCATATGCCGAATCACAAACCTATAAATCGCGAAGCGATTTATAAGAGTTTGTGATTCGGCATATGCCTTTAGACTGTGTAATTACATTAGAAACCGAGATTATTACTTATAATTATACCATTAATTGTTAAATATTGATTTTAAAAACATTTTCGCCCTGAAAAGACTGTTGAAACAAGGAACTATATGTTCTCAAATCAGTAACGGACCGAAACAGTCACTGTCCGAATATGACTTGAGCCGATGACAACTCGCCCCGTTTCCGTCCCAATAATATCGATCGATTGATAGATCGAGTGGGTTTTTCCCGAAGCTATGTCAAGGACGAAACCAAAATTAATAAACTTTGCCATCGTTGGAGGAAAATTAAACATTATTAGCAGAATTTTGAAATACATTTAGTCTCCATATGTCAACTAGGACTCATGAACAGGCGATAATCAATAAGTTTAGTGAACATTTTCTTACAGGAATTCTCCTATTTGTCGGCATTGAGCCAAATATTTTTCTATTTCGAATTTTCGCTCCACAGTTGAGTTAGTATTCATACACAAACAAGTTTTCAGAAGAATAAACTATATTTGGTAAAATTCAAAGTGATTATTAAAAAATAATTGTATCCAGACATGAATATGACCAGTTTCTGAGGAATCTCAGAAATCACAAAATGTTCTGCAACCGCAACTTGTCAATTCATTTCTTTGCATTCTAACAATTACATGTTGCTACACTGCGATGGGGTGAAGAAAATTCTGCTGTTATTCTCATGGGGACTTGGGAGCTTTGCATTGAACAATAATTTGAACACCGGTCTACGAGCGGTACATCGATCTGTGGAATCTCATAAATCACATAAACCTTCGTAACTACACTGAGATGAGTTGAAGAAATATCCTCGGTTTTCTCATAGGGACTTTACATCATTTGCATACACCCACCAACGAGCGGTCTCTGTGGATCTCAGAAATCACATAACGTAATGCTTCGTAAAACTTTGTAACATAACTTATCGCCACACTCGGATGATATGAAAAAATATACTGCGGTTTTCTCACAGGGACTTTATATCATTTGTAACAACTGTCTACGAGCGGTCTCTGTGGATCTCAGAAATCATTTATGTAACGCTTCGTAACACTTTGTAACATATCGCTACATTGAGATGAGTTTAAAAAATATGCTGCGGTTTTCTTATGAGGACTTTATATAAGGATTAACTGTCATGTGGACTGTTTTTATGGAGATGTAACGGTGAGGTAAGTGGACATAACTTGTGTAAAACCCGAAGGGTTTTACATACAAGTTATGTCCACTTACCTCACCGTTACATCTCCATAAAAATAGTCCACATGACAGTTAATCCTTATATTTATATACATTTAGCGAAAAGGCCACTTTTGTAAATATATTTAAATCGAAAAGTGTATCGTGACAAGATCAGCCCAAAATACCCTATAGCACCCTTGTCAAACGTTAATAGGAACAATTTCTCTTCATGTTGAAACCCGATGATGTATTAAGTCAATCCTGTGCCAGTCAACATGCGCCCAAAGCATTACGCGTTCGTCTTTCCAAACCTAATGACGTATCGATGGTGTTATTAGCTTGGTGTCATGAGGCGTTGCGCATTCACCGAGAAATAACTGCAACTAGCCACGTGGGCGCCGACCAATCAGAATGCTGGATTTAGTGATGACAACACTTAGTGTGTAAATATATTATTTGTAAAACGTACCGGTTACAACTTACACTTCGTAACACATTGCAACATATCATTACTCTGAAACGCGGTGAAGAAACATGCTGCATTTTTAACAGGGAGTTTGTAAGTTTGTAGGGTCCTCTACTCCTCTGGCTCTTAGCCGCTCTGTAGACTGTAGGGACAGTATCTGGAATCTCAGAAATCACGTAAAGGTTTGTAACATATCGCTACAAGGAGACGAATGGAATAAATCTGCTGCGGTTTTCTCACGGGGACTGATAGATCATGCCATGGCATGAATCTCTACTCTGGCTGATGCCATAGACACGGGTGTCAGCCAGAGTAGAGATTCATGGCATGATCTAGGGGACTGGGTACAATATTTGGGAATATTTGTAAACAATAATTAAAAATTTCATCACAGTATATATATATAATTTATAAATTGTTGACATGACAGAAAATTATAATGTACGGTAGGCCTACCATCATACCATGCATGGACTTGTGAGGTCTTACCAATATCATTGGAGTTTGGAACTTGATCAATAACTTCCTTAATTAGCAAATTTTGGCTCAGCATTATGACCAAACATTGCTAATTAGCCAAATTAAGGCAGTTGTTTATCAATTTGATCAAGTTCCAAGCTCCCGTGGTCTTTCAAAAATCATAATGCATATGATCGACCCGACCCTATGCGGTGTGAAAATGTAAATAAATGAAACAAAAACAAAAATGTTGTGTATGTTTAGCCATGCATTTCGTAACGAAACGTTGCAAATACGATCAAATTTATACTCTGTAAACAGCTTGGGAATGTTTATTTCATTGGGGCATTATCTTTATTTGGATATTTATTTATTATTCTTTTATTGGCTTTCGTACTGCGAAGCGAGTGTGAAGAAAGTAGCGTCCTTAGTTACTATGCAACGGACTACAAAATTAATATCATTGCGCTCAAGTACTTTTGGGTCGTTTTTGTTGCACTGATAAAATCTCGACCTAATGTAATTATCCGATATAATTACATTAGCTTTGATAAATTCAACGGCAATTTACTATAGAGAATGAAGTGGGTGTATTATATAGCAATCTTCAAGTAGATTCATTCAAAACAGCATTATGTAGCAGGTTCAAAATTTGCATTATGGAAAAAATGTCCTATTTGCAGAATGGAGCTTCCTCAAATTTTGCGGAAACCCTGTGCCAGTGCACTGTCTTATATATCTGAGTCTCTCATAAGTCGCCTCACATATAAAAGAGAATACATTGCCTAACAATGTTTACCTTGACCTTGTTAGCCAGTGCATTCTCTTATATATGCAAGGCTCCCTATGGGAGACTCACATATATAAGAAAATGCACTGGCACAGGATCTTTAATGCTGCACAAGCGCAGCTACCATCATGAAAAGGGGGGGGGGGGTCACATCACCTGACTGTATTAAAGACTGAGACTTGAATTATACGTAATGCAACTTACATGTGGTTAGGCCATGGAAAGTCAATTCCCATTTCTCAGGCCAAAGAATTTTGAAAAGCATGCCCGCACGTATATTTATAATCTATTATTTATTTCTGGGGCACGCTCCAATTAACCCCTTTCAGTGCCAAGTCCGATTTTTGTATCAACCCATATTTCCTTGATCATTTTTTAAATTTATTGATTATAATAATGTGATACATTGATGGAAAGAGCTCTTAGAGCTCTTTCCATCAATGTATCACATTATTATAATCAATAAATTTGAAAAATGATCAAGGAAATATGGGTTGATACAAAAATCGGACTTGGCACTGAAGGGGTTAAGCATTTCACCTCGGCATCTGCTTCAATACTTACAATGGCAACCTGTCAGAAAGGACAGTGTCTCTGATTTCAGCCATCAAGTATTGAAACTTGTCTGCATGTGTTTGTTTACACACATGTGCCCCAGCCATCCAACAACTGTTTAGACACTCCATGTATACATTCATCAGCTTACTCATATCCCGGTGTTCAACCTGAAAAAATAAACAACAAAACTGTTAAAGTGACTCAATGCCTTCGTAGTGGGTAAATGTGTACAAATTATAAAAGTCTGTAAAAACATCATAACCAAGAACATGGAGAAATATATCAACTTTGTTCTTATATTAATTAACTAGCTGAAACAGCATCGGAGGGCCCTGCAGCCCCTTTGTGTGTTAGGGGCCTGTGGCCCCTGTGTGTGCATTGCACACATGACAGATACTTCCTTCTCTTTTATATTGATCTTATTATTATGCTACTTCAATATATCCATGGGCAAATAGGTTGATATTAGACCTAAATATTGACATTGGTTCATATTGGACTTATTTGGTTATGATATAAGCCCGTAGTGGACTTGTAGCCGTTATTCTGTTGGATGGATTGGGCCACAGTGAAAACACATATATAAAGAGTGTACATCTGGTTCTGAAATAGGCCCATAGTGAGCTTATTTGATTTTTTGTTATTTATTTAATTAAATTTTTGTAAATAATTTTTTGTTTAAACTAATGCCGTTATAACCTCCGCCCAGAGTCACAACACCAAATTTGGTTGAAATCGGACCAGCAGTCTGGGAAAAAATCCAGATGGATGGACAAACAGGCAGATCCTACTATTTTATATATATACTAGCTGGTGGACCCGACTTCGTCCGGGCTGTTTCACCTCTGCTTTTCAGCGTATTGCGCGATTTGACCTTGAATTGACCATTTTGAAGGTCAAGGTCAGGTCGAGGTCATGATTTGACCTGTCCAAAACACTCCCCGGACAAAAGTACCCGTCTAAATCCATCAGGTTTTACCCGATTTGACCTTAAATTGACCTTTTTGAAGGTCAAGGTCAGGTCGGAGTAACCTGTCCAAAACACTCCCTGGACAAAAGTAACCCTAGGTATTAAATTTCGTCAAAATCTGTCTGGCAGTTTTCCCGGCCATAGCTAACAGACAAACAAAAGTCCTAAAATATATATTAGAAGATATAGATGATAGCGCTCTAAGGCCAAATAAATACAAATTCCGTGTTCTCATTTTGTTCAATATTTTCTATTAAAAATATTGGATTTGAACATGAAATGATTTTTTGTTTGATTCTGGAGTATGTTTTCCAGATTTTGAGAAAAAAAATAAATATAGCCTCCCTTCCTCATCTCAAAATTGAGATTTAATTGCTTGAGACCACAGATATTATATATTCTAATGGCCTAAGAACAAAAATTTGCATGTTGAAACCATTTTCATATGTAAGCAAAACTTTTACAGTTATTTGTCATCAAACATCACTGATTGTGTAGTTTATTCAAAATTTTAGTCTAAATCTGATATTCAGAATATTTTTCAATAAATTAACTGTTTCACTGCCACCCGCCACCACAGACGTACCCCCCCAGTGCCACGCATCCTGTACATATATCCATGTATTTCAGGTATATATGGGTAATACATTATATCTCAAGCATTTTCTAATATAATTAGTTGAAACTTCACATGTATATAGACATAGGTATACCCTGTCGAATGCCGCCGTGGACACGCCCACCAAGGTCACGTGACATTGGCGGCCATCTTGGATTAGTGGCTATTTGCCGGTATATGTACAGTTTGTTTGGGTATGAATGGGTGTGTTGTTTGTTTTCTAATTTTCAACCCAATTATACGATGTCCAACAGTAAGGTACACGGGAGTAACCTATATGAACCCACTTTGGACATAAAATAGGTAGGTCACGTGACCTTGGCGTCCATCTTGGATTTATGCAAGTTGCCACATATTTGTAGCAAAATGGGATACAATGGCGCACTTTGTTGAGTTCGTGCTTTTGTTGCTTGTATATTCCCTGATAGGTACAATTCCAAATATAGATATATATATATATAACCATACCCATATGTATATATACCTGCAGGGGGACATATGACCCTGCTCCGCCCCTTATAAGTCACGTGATCTTGACAGCCATCTTGAATTTCAGGAAAATTAGGTTTTACGATGATTATATGGGTCACGCGGGCGTACGCATGGTCAACTCACCAGCATAATTAATTTAGTTGCCTGTTATCACCACTGGAAAACGATACAATAGACAAGGGTTGTTCAAAACCAGTAAAGGTGTATTATAAATAATAGGTATAAGTATATTATGCGCCATCAGAATTATGGGTAACTTTTCAGGATTTAGTCGGATATATGGCTTGTTGCCATTCATCGGAAAGCTCTCGGCGAGAGCTTTCCGATGAATGGCAACAAGCCATATTTCCGACTAAATCCTGAAAAGTTACCCATAATTCTGATGTGGTTAACTCTTTCAACACCGCATGCCCGCTTTAGCGGGCACGACGTAATTTACTTTCAACACCGCTGCCCGCTTTACAGGCGGAGCATAATTTTCGGGAATAACAGGCAATAATATCACGTTTGCGGGGATATACTCATGATTTTTTTGACTGGCAAGTTAGATATGATTTGGGTGATATTCTGTATCAATACTAATTTACTGTTGAACATGTAGACCTGACAAATACGGCCACAATGAGATGTTCCCGACCTAAATATATAGAGTTGATGTATGACGTCACAATTACTATTGTGGGGTTTCCCTGGGTTTTCCCCAAAAATGCTGATGAAACTGCCGACAGGTGTGGGTTTTTTTAACCAGATACACATGTACTGATTGATTAAGTTTGTTATTGTTTATGACAAACACATTGCGATAACACATGTTTATGAAATAAAGAAGATTGTTGCCCTTTCTAACGACGTTTTATGTGGTAACTGTCTAGTGTCTCCTATTTTCGACGTAATGTTACGAAATTCACCGTGCCGTGCAACAGTGCGACTTCAATAATAATAGCTGCGAGTGCATGTTGTAAGCATGATATTGACATGTATAAACATTTTGGGAATGATCATTGGCAGTTGTGTTTGGAAAGTTATTCATAATTGCTTAGCTTTATTACAGTTGAATACACGTGGGCCTAAATCCGGGGAAATGGGTCTATCTCGGTTAAATAACGCCTTCTTGTGCATACATTTGGTCTGTTCTCATCATTATGCTCATTATACGCCTTCTAATTTCATTCTTAATCACCACATATGCTAAATCTATGACAAGTGATGGATATAGTGCTAACTATTTGAATGTGAGTTTGGTCAATATACTTATGTGGTGAAATATTGCAAATAACGTTAACTGTAATATTAAATATTGAGTTCAAATGTATTTACACACCTGGTACATATGGCATGCGTTACCATGGTGATATGATCACAATTATATGACGTCACCCATCGGCAGTTAGTTCAAATTGATGGACAGTTGTCACTGGTCATGATAATATATGGGTGTCCATACCTACCTCATCTATAAATACTACTATTATACTAGTATGAATGCCCCACATGTGACACAATGCATTTCCATATAAACTGTTGCAAACCCAGTGTCCTAGACACTTTGACCTCTGTAAATTTGGTGGTGAAAGAGTTAAGGGGTTGATTATTTAGAGCATTACTGTACTTCAAATGTATGTTATTTTGCATGAACCCATTGAAACACCTTGAGTCCCTTTAAATGCATCCTAGATTCCATGTTAATTGCGTGTAATCATATTTACCTTTCACTTAGAAAATAATGCAAAAAATAACTTATTTAGCCTAGTTTAAGATGAGACATGCCAGCTGCGAGATAATTATATTGCTTGATATTCTTTCATTTATTTTATATATAATTGAGCTGAAAACTTAAGGGAAACCAAGACAACAGTTCTTAACGCCTCTCTTCAGATGACTTATTTATTGCATCATTTACGCTGATCAGCATTGTGGAGATTGAACAGACCAATAAGAGATTGCGACATCTTATACTCTAACATACTTCCAGAATATTGTCAAATGGCCATTGTCCAATGGTGTGACATAAATGAACTTCAATAGAAACTTATTATTTCATGCAACATTTATTTCAACAGATCACCTGAATATGATTATATTGGGAATCCCAGGGACTAAACAACTTCAGTTAACTCGGATGTGAACACACTCATGTCCTTGATATGTCCATATTATTATACAAAAGATATATTTACACTTGTAAGCTGACAAATTTTCAACCTTCTTTACTAGGCCTTACTGAGAAAATAAAATTTTATTAAAAATATTATAAAATAGATCCCTCAATATCTTCATGAAAAGAAACAAAATCATATAGAGTTTGTTTCATATTGTAGCATCTTCACACCTTTTTCAAAAATTTGGGAAATTTTTTATATAAAGTGGTAGTATATTGATCCTAAAGCATAACCAAATTGAGAAAAAATGAAAATTATGTGACGTGATTTTTTTTCTGTGAATTTTCGAAAAATTGACGTCAAATTTTTTTTTCTGCCAAAGTGTTTAAGTCCATTCAAAGACATGCTCAAGGCAACAAATTGTTTGATACTTGTCATCGAGCTATTATTGGGCAATCAGAGACATTAAACTGCCACTAAACAATTGTTATCCAGAAATCACAAAGCCTGTATCACCTGAAAACTAAACTGCATGTGCAGGGTTCATTGCCAACTAACCTGATTATCCTAAGTTGAATGAACCTGCCCCAAAACTTTATCTGGGTTATCTGGAGCCTGTATACACTGTATTGTATGGTACCACTTAACAAACTTACAAACATGCGGGGGGAGGGACTCCGAGGGAGAATTAACACAAATCTGCAGAGAGCAGCAATGTTCTGAAATTGATATTGTTTTAAAAAATAATGCCATTTGCATAATATACACTGCATTTTTGTGACTTGTTGGTCTGTCTTATCTTCTGTGTGTTGCGATAAGCTATATAAATGTACTGTACACACATGCCATTTTAATACAATATATGTTTATATGTTGAATTTAATTTGTTATTTCATCAATTTGAAATAAAAGTAAGCACAGTTTATTATGAACCTGTCTCATGTTAATACTTTCCCAGTAAAGATATCGGTACTACTTTGTACATGTAGTAGTAAATTTTCCAACCTATGGGCTTGTGTCCTGGTTGGTCCATTGTGGTCAGTCAAAAACTGTTAATTTAAGAACACAATATTTTCCTACATTTGGTTGAAATTTTCCAACGCAGTAGGGAGGCTTGAGGCCAGTCTACAGATTCTAGGATTTAGGGATTTTCTTGATCAGATTTCAAAATTTTCTCACACCGGGCCGAATCAATGGTCTATTCAGAATGTCCTGATTTCTCTCCTAGGCCCTGTGAATATGTCTGGAGCCGGACCACCAGATGGTTATGATTTATCCAATTTTCAGGTTCTGATCTATGAAATTTGTCATACCGGGTATATAGAAACATGCTTCTGTTTCTCCATCTGACTAACCACAAGATAAGAACCATAATAATCAGTTGGGGAGGGGGTTTGAATGGAATTTCGGAAAACTTGTGTTTAGTCTGATTCAAGGGAGCTGCAATTGGAATTCACAATGTGGACACCCCTCTAGCCACGTCCCTGATTAGTACAGTATCAAGAAGAAAAAAGTATATGGTCCCTAAATGAAGGGGAGACTTGGAAGTTGCAAACCTGCATGAAACCCACAATTTTATAAACATGTGAATATCTGATCAGAAATTCACAGCACATCAACCTGACATCACCTCATCAGTCTTATTTTAATCTCTTTGTTGCCATTTACAGCACAGTTCTCTATAATCAGTTATTTACATGTATTATGTTTATCCACGCATTTACATATAACCAAGTAAAACATAGAATAACTGAGGCAGGTTGTTGTGACAGTTTGGGGCGGTTGTCCCTGGTTGGTTGTCCTATTTATCTTGGTTATGATGATTAATTTATATCAAAGAAACAAAAAGGATGTTGATGGAAAATTTCTTCACATTGGTTTTTAATACCCACCAATATACTCTACTCGCATCGCTTAAATTTGAGCTACATGTACATCATCATTAATGTCACTTTCTTCATAGTTTATTGGCAACACAAAAAGTTAAATATGAAAGTGTCAATGACACTGTAGCTCAACTTGGAAAGGGAATAATTTAATATATTACAGTCAATGGAGCGATTAGGAATGTGGAAAGTTGAATGTCTAATACTAGTTTATAGACATGAAGAGAAAAGTAAAATCCAAGATGGCTGCTGGCGGCCATGTTTTCAGCCGAATGACCCCAAAATGAGTCGTTCCCAACTACATGTCATCGTTAACATCAATGACAAATTTTATGACAATCAGACTAAAGGTACGACCTGTGGCCCGTGCTAATGGATTAAATTTTGAAATCCAAGATGGCCACTGGCGGCCATGTTTTTTGTCCGAATGACCCCGAAATCAGACTAAAGGTACGACCTGTAGCCCGTGGTAAAGGATTTAGTCATACAAAGAGTAAAATCCAAGTTGGCTGCTGGCGGCCATGTTTTTTGGCCAAATGACCCCAAAATGACTCGTTCCCATCTACATGTCATTATTAACATTCATGACAAATTTTATGATGATCAGACTAAAGGTACAACCTGTAGCCCGTGCTAAAGGATTTAGTCATACAAAGAGTAAAATCCAAGATGGCTGCTGGCGGCCATGTTTTTTGGCCGATTAACCCCAAAATTACTCGTTCCCATCTACATGTCATTGTTAAGAACCATGACAAATTTTATGATGATCAGACTAAAGGTACGACCTGTAGCCCGTGCTAAAGAATTTAGTCATACAAAGAGTAAAATCCAAGATGGCTGCTGGCGGCCATGTTTTTGGCCAAATGACACCCAAAATTACTCGTTCCCATCTACATGTCAATATTAACATCCATGACAAATTTCATGATGATCAGACGAACAGTACGACCTGTGGCCCGTGATAATGGATTAAATTTTGAAATCCAAGATGGCTGCTAGCGGCCATGTTTTTTGTCCGAATGACCCCAAAATGACTCGTTCCCATTTACATTCCAATTTCAACAGCCATGAAATTTTTTATGATGATCAGACTAAAGGTACGACCTGTAGCCCGTGCTAAAGGATTTAGTCATACAAAGAGTAAAATCCAAGATGGCTGCTGGCGGCCATGTTTTTTGGCCGAATGACCCCAAAATGACTCGTTCCCATCTACATGTCATTATTAACATTCATGACAAATTTTATGATGATCAGACTAAAGATACAACCTGTAGCCCGTGCTAAAGGATTTAGTCATACAAAGAGTGAAATCCAAGATGGCTGCTGGCGGCCATGTTTTTCGGCCAAATGACCCCAAAAGTACTCGTTCCCATCTACATGTCAATATTAACATCCATGACAAATTTCATGATGATCAGACGAACAGTACTAACTGTGGCCCGTGCTAATGGATTAAATTTTTAAATGCAAGATGGCTGCTGGCGGCCATGTTTTTTGTCCGAATGACCCCAAAATGACTCGTTCCCATCTACATTCCAATTTCAACAGCCATGACAAATTTTATGATGATCAGACTAAATGTACAACCTGTAGCCTGTGCTAAAGGATTTAGTCATACAAAGAGTAAAATCCAAGATGGCTGCTGGCGACCATGTTTTTTGGCCGAATGACCCCAAAATAACTCATTCCCATCTACATGTCAATATTATCATCCATGACAAATTTCATGATGATAAGACAAACAGTACGACCTGTGGCCCGTGCTAATGGATTAAATTTTGAAATCCAAGATGGCCGCTGGCGGCCATGTTTTTTGTCCGAATGACCCCAAAATGACTCGTTCCCATCTACATTCCAATATCAACAGCCATGACAAATTTTATGATGATCAGACTAAAGGTACGACCTGTAGCCCGTGCTAAAGGATTTAGTCATACAAAGAGTAAAATCCAAGATGGCTGCTGGCGGCCATGTTTTTTGGCCGAATGACCCCAAAATGACTCGTTCCCATCTACATGTCATTGTTAACATCCATGACAAATTTTATGATGATCAGACTAAAGGTACGACCTGTAGCCCGTGCTAAAGAATTTAGTCATACAAAGAGTAAAATCCAAGATGGCTGCTGGCGGCCATGTTTTTGGGCCGAATGACCCCAAAATTACTCGTTCCCATCTACATGTCAATATTAACATCCATGACAAATTTCATGATGATCAGACGAACAGTGCGACCTGTGGCCCGTGCTAATGGATTGAATTTTGAAAACAAAGATGGCCACTGGCGGCCATGTTTTTTGTCCGAATGACCCCAAAATGACTCGTTCCCATCTACATTCCAATTTCAACAGCCATGATAAATTTCATGATTATCAGACTAAAGGTACGACCTGTAGCCCGTGCTAAAGGATTTAGTCATACAAAGAGTAAAATCCAAGATGGCTGCTGGCGGCCATGTTTTTTGCCCGAATAACCCAAAAATGACTCATTCCCATCTACATGTCATTGTTAACATCCATGACAAATTTTATGATGATCTGACTAAAGGTACGACCTGTAGCCCGTGCTAAAGGATTTAGTCATGCAAAGAGTAAAATCGAAGATGGCTGCTGGCGGCCATGTTTTTTGACCGAATGACCCCAAAATTACTCGTTACCATCTACATGTCAATATTAACATCCATGACAAATTTCATGACGATCAGACGAACAGTACGGCCTGTAGCCCGTGCTAATAGATTGAATTTTGAAATCTAAGATGGCCGCTGGCGGCCATGTTTTTTTTCCGAATGACCCCAAAATGAATCATTCCGGTACAAATGTTGATGTCAACAGCTATGAGAAATTTCATAATGATCCGATCAAAGATACGACCTGTAGCCTCTATTGTTGACGCCTTACGTACACACGCACACACGTACACACGGACGACGGACGACAAAGCCATGGCAATAGCTCAAACTTTACAAAGTAAAGTTGAGCTAATAAGTGAAAAAGTAAACAGAATAATTTAAAATTAGTTTCTTAAATTCACACAAATACATGTACTATTATGAAGAGCATCCATTTACAGGCAGTAGTGGAAATAGTTGCAGAATGATATGTTTGAGATGTTGATTTGTCACCTACAACAGAAAGTTTGACCCCCCCCCCATTCACAGTCTGAGTCACAGGACCAAGGCAGGACATGGTACAGGGTGTGCTGATGAATCAAATGTGAAATCCAAGATACAATTCGGGGAAAATTATCACCCCAAGAATCCATATGAAGTTTGTTGACAATTAAATGAGAGATTTGTGGCATATAGGGTATGCCAACAGCAATCATTGATGCACGCACAGACGAACAACAACCCATGACAACAGATGACAATAGCTTAAACTTTATTTTGTTCAGTTGAGCTTGAAATGTAGTATAAAAATATGTGTGAGGAGATGTGGTCGCCTTCCGCCAGCCTTGCAACATACCACATTTGACCCCCTGTATCACTTCGGAGTCAGATGCGCAACACTTAGCAATGCCGTTCATCGAAAATTCCTTTGCAAAATGTATTATTGAACTGTGCTTTGCATTGATACAGATGATGAATGATGAGAGGCGATTCGTTCATTGTTTTTTTAATTGACAAAGTCAGGCAAATTAAACCTAAGAAAACAAACCTTAAAAATCGGGAAAATGAAAACAAAATTGGCATACATATAAAGCAAGTGCCTATTTTAATCTGTTACGTTAAATAATTAGCCCAAAATCATTTACAGTGAAGCAGTTTGATGTAGTTTAAATTTTAGACGAACGTCGAAAATAGGAAAAATTGGTACATGAAAAATAAAATTTTCCTGAATAACAAAATGTCAAGTCGAAATTAGCTGCTATCAAGTTTTATTGATACATGTTCCAAAACTTTATCGATATATATGCAGTTTATTCTTCTTCTTACCGTGTAAATCAAAGTCGTTTTATCTCGCAATGTTGCGTGTTTTAGTGAAAATGCAAATGGAGTTTTTCCGTTTCGACAGATGCAAAACGCGGAAAAACGAAACGATCTGAACATGCTACATATTGAGAACTTATTATATATCTAATTACTAACTTACTAAATGGCCCGTATTATGTATTATAAAATTTGTTGTGTTTTGCTATTCATGCGAAAATTGTCAACATATCATATACCTCCGATCTCGCAATTTAAACCCTTTCAGTGCCAAGTCCGATTTTTGTATCAACCCATATTTCGTTGATAATTTTTCAAATTTATTGATTATAATAATGTGATACGCTCTTTCCATCAATGTATCACATTATTATAATCAATAAATTTGAAAAATGATCAAGGAAATATGGGTTGATACAAAAATCGGACTTGGCACTGAAAGGGTTAAATATAACTAAACATGAAGCTGTGATTGTAATTGTCATCGAGACATGACAAATGGAATGAAGTGAATCTTATCAAAACAGAAATGGAATTGGCGTACAATATTCTAGAGCGTAAATCTGATAAGTTTATCGTTAGCTTTTTGTAACTCTACATGAGAATGGAAATGAGATAGTCTCTCACATTTTTGCTAAACAGCACCCATTTTTGAATCTGTGACAAGATGTAAGTTTCCAAGTCATCTGCACACACTTCCTCTGCAGCGCTAAAATAAAGAAAGGTATATCATTAACCCTTTCATGGCAGGAGCTGCCCTGGTGCAGCATTAAAGATCCTGTGCCAGTGCATTCTCTTACATATGCGAATCTCCCATAGGGAGCCTTGCATATAGAAGAGAACGCACTGGATTGCAAGGTCAAGGTACATATTGTTGGGCCAATGAATTCTCTAATATATGTGAGACTCCCTATGGAGACTCGCAGATATAACAGAATGCACCGGCACAGGGTTTTCACAAAAAGTTTCAGGAAGCTCCAGTGCTCAAAGGGTTAAGAGATAAAAAGAGCAAAATTTCAGGCTGCTATCATTTTATTAATATTTAAAACCTTATGTATATCTGAAATGGGTCAAGGATCATACATTATTGGAAAATGTATGATAAGATTCCGGGCCATATGACAAACTCATCAAGGTCGGAAGCCAATTTAATTTTCTATATTGAGTACAGATATAGCTCGGAATTCTCTAACCAATGATATCTAATAAGATACAGGAAAAACCTTCAACATTTTACATCGGGAAGTAAATTAAAGGTACTCAATCCAATTTGATGGTCCCCATATCATCAGATTCCACGAACAAACAATCTTTTTGAAATGCCGCTTCAGTTATCAGAATCGAGTAATTGCCCAAAAATAATGCTAACCACAGTCAACTATAGTATAAAATTGCCCAAAACATGTTATTTATCAACATTTTTTTCAACGAAATTTTGCCGGTTTGTCAAATATTTGACACAAACAAGCCACTTGATTTTAGAGTTGTTCATTTTCATCCGAAATTTGGTCTGAGACTGTATTCTCGTTGACTGTTTACTGGGCAACCTAAAATTATCGGTGGTGAAAAATAATAGATTTCAAACATCGATATCTGATCACTCTGAGCTTTGATGGGTGGGTTCCTCGACTCGAATCAAATATATATTTACCCCCGTAGCCAAGGAAATAGTAATTTGTGAGTGTTAACTCAGATTATGCATCTTTAATACTCATGTTTCCATAAGATATCACTAAAATTATTTATTGTTTTTCACTCGCACTGTTTAGTAGAATAGAAAATTAACATATTTAGTGCACACCCACAGGTTTATTTTTTATATATTCAGCAAAAGAAGATTTCAAAATGTTAAAAACAAATTTGTCTTGTCCTTGGACAATACAAACTCATTACTTTTACAATGTCATTGATGATGTCAACACATAAAATGTCTTCATTAAATTATGGGGTACAGTCTACATAAATCACAAGTTTATTCAATAAAATATTAAAGCAATATCAACCTAAATGTTAGTATACTAGAAGCTACAATATTCAGAGTGTGCAATAGCAACACATTTGTGATAACATGGTAACGTTATTTCACTCGGTTGTCATGCCATGATGTGAAACTCCTACCTACGATATTTGTTTCACCATCAAAACAAAACTTGTGGAATATTATTAACCACTTCACACATTTGTGTCATTATATCTATTTATTTATCAGTGACAAAAGATGCTGCCTGACTTACAAGTGCACTGTTGGAGATTGGCTTAATATGCCTGTTCTTTGCCCATGAAATTTGACATAAACAATGACACTGAAGCTCAACTTGGAGAATGACTAATGACAAAAGTTACAGTTAATGGAGCAATAGGGAATGTAAAAAGTTGGTATGTTTATGTAATACTAAACATGCAATGTATTTAGTCATACAAAGAGTAAAATACATGATGGCCACTGGCAGCCATGTTTTTTAAATAAATTCTGGAAAAATGGTAAGCTCCCATCTAGTGGTCACCCTGACAAGCCTTGAAATAGGGTGTCTGTCATTTGCAGAATGAGGTCCCCAGAGGGTGAATTTAGTTATGCTACCCCGCATAGCGGGTTAGCATCACCAAATTCACCCTCTGGGGACCTCATTCTGCTGAGGTGTAAGCAGAATGAGGTCCCCAGAGGGTGAATTTGGTGATGCTAGCCCGCTATGCGGGGTAGCATCACTAAATTCACCCTCTGGGGACCTCATTCTGCAAATGACAGACACACTATTTCAAGGCTTGCACCCTGAGGATCCATTTGAAGCTTGGTGACGATTGGATGAAGGATGTGGCCTTAAGGTGTGCCAAAGGATTTAGTGATGCAAAGAGTAAAATCCAAGATGGCTGCTGGTTTTTTTAATGAATTTCAGAAAAATATCTATGGCTTCCATCTTGTCACCCAGACGTTCCATATAAAGTTTGATGATGATCATATGAGGGGTGAGGGGTGTGGCCTGTATGGTGTGCTAAAGGATTTAGTGATGTAAAGAGTAAAATCCAAGATGGCTGTCACCGGCCATGTTTTTCATTGAAAATCGTTCAAATTTGATAGCTCCCATCTAGAGATGATCCAAAACAAGTGGTACATTTTTCAATTCTCCAATATATGCGGGTTGCATCTAGAGGTCACCCGAAGATCAGTATGAAGTTTGGTGATGATGAAAAATGTGACCTGTAGGGTGTGCTAACAGATGCATGGACAACCAACCCGTGGCAATAGCTCAAACTTGACAAAGTCGAGTTTAGCTGAAACTGAAACCTAAAGTATTTGGATACAGACTTAATCCAAAAATCAACCTTGAACACGGATTTATTATGAGAAGACATGTAGACATCCCCCAACGAGAGGCCGATCACGATCGGCAGATGTTTAACCAATACCTTGGCGATAGCGATTAGCTATTTTTATAAATTTTATAAATCCTTACATCAACAATTCACACTTAATATAGTGATCATGTGAAAAATATTTAGTTATCACATTGTGTCAACAGGATTGGCGGAGGATGTTAATATTTTTAAGCAAATAAACCAAATGACCCTCACTATGCAGGTTAGGGGTGTGTTCTTGTCAACTATGCCAAGAACTACATGTATAAACATAATCAATGGAAATATTTGAGTTATCAAATCGGATAGAATAGGGTTAATCTTACCCAAACTAATGAACTGATAAACACAAAATAGTCTATACAAAGCATGTCATTGGATTTAGAAACCCATACAATAAGTCAGTCTCAAGAATACCAGCACCATTAATATTACCCTGGAGCCCAAATGCAATTGAGGGAATTTCAAAATAAGACATTTCCTCTAATGATGAATATATAATTGGTGATTTATTGAAACCCTTACTGAACCTGGATCAAAGTGAAATGGATAATATTATATCTGTCTATCGCATAATATGTGTCTATGGAATGGTTTAATTTTAATCCCAAATCCATGCAAATCAAAAGTGGATCACCATCAACCTGGACATAATATAGGAGAATGATCAAATGAAAAGCATCAAAACCATATGATGTGTGGAGAGGGTTAATTATTTGCAATGACATCATATCATTGAACTGGGAATGTGTGGATTAATTTTTGTCTAAGATAAGACAACAGTGTATGTAGACAACAATGTCTGTAAAACATCCCTACAAAGTAACAATGGACTATTCCAATTTAATATTTTAGAATAGGTGTCCTATAGTGTTTACATAAACTTTAGTAATGAACCTGTTTCAGTAAAGGGGTTAACTTAATATTGCACAGAAAACAGAACTCCACCAGATAGCCATCAATCAATTTGACATTAATATGATAACAAATCCTGCCAGCCAACAGTACCACTATCAGGCTTTATAGCATGTCCCTATTGATAATTAACTCATTTCAATTACACACATGGTCTGCGAGATATGTTCTCTTAAAATTCCCAGCAGTAATTACTTGAATTATAAAGGGTCATAACTCTGTTAAAATATATCGGATCAAACCCATATTCGATCTCGATCTGTATTTAGGGGTGATAAATTCATATACCAAATTTGGTGCTGATCAGATGAAAAATGTTTTGAGTCATAGCAGCTTGGGTGAATTCTAAGTAAACATAAGAGTGAAAAGGGTTAATTAAACAATACCAAAAACCATACAGACGAAGAACATGCTAAGAAAAACCTAGGTAAGAAATATGAGGCAGATCAGAAGAAATATGTTCAACTTATTGCATTGGATAGCATGTGTGTAAAGGGTTAATTATTTTCTAAACCGATCAACCAATCAATACCAAAAACTATACAGATGAGAAGCATGTCATCATAAACCTACATATCAAATATGAACACAATCGGACAAATATACTTCGGTTTTAGCATCGGATTTTTGTTTTTTAAATTTTATTTTTGAAAAAAGGGTCATAACTCCTTTAAAATAAATCGAATCAAACCCAGATTCGAACTCGATCTGTATTTTGGGCTCTGAAACTCGCATACCAAATTTGGTTCCGATCAGATAAAAATTGTTCAAGTTATGACAGAATGTGTGAATTCGAGGTCGAAAAAGGGCCATATATAACTCCGAAAAAAAAATTCAGATCAAACCCATATTTGAACTCGATCTGTATTTTGGTCTGAGAAACTCATATACAAAATTTGGTTCCGATCGGATAGAAAAATTTTGAGTTATCGCACCATGCGTAAAGTGTCCACGGACAGACAGACAGACAGACAGACAGACAGACAGACGGACGGACGGACGGACACACGACGAGTGGTCAATCCGGACGTCGACATTATGTTTACCATACTATGGTATGGGTAAACATAAAAAAGGGTACGAAAAATTTGGTGTAATTCTAAGTCCAATAACTAAAAGCTATAACTTTGTCGGACCGACCCCATATTTGAACTTGACAGGGTCTGTGATTAAACCACATACCATGTTTTGAGTTGATCGAAAAACAATTACTAATGTTATTAACCAGGCACCAAAAATATGGACATACAGATGGGACAGATGGCGAATTGATTACATAATACAACCGTTTTTCATTGGGTGTATCGAAAATTTTACCTAACTTTCCAGTTGTAGCACTCCTTCATCACTCTCCCTAAAAGTCGAGCAAACACGACATGGAATCTTTTTTGAGTTCTGTAGGGAATCTGGAATCAAAACAGAGACGGATAACAGAACACAGATTATGTAATTCATAGTATTTGAGCTTGTAACTATGTAATAAACATATATGTATTATATTATAGCAGTATTTAAAATTCATAACTTTTTTGTGAGATTCAATATCGGAATCATGATTTTGATTTTCGTTGAAATTTATACTCTATATAGGAAAGGTAGTATAGTTTATTTCCAATATACACATAGCTATATCAGAGTGGGTTGAGACATATTGATAACTATAGATAGCAAAGACAATCTGTGATTTAGAAATCTTGCTATAATTTGCTCAACTTTTTTATAATACATACATAAAACCATATCGGAATCTAATAATACTGCAAGTACCTTCACAAACTTTTCGCACAGTTTCTGTAGTAATCCTTTCAGAATCTTTCCAAAGGCATCAAATGCTAGAATAATGAAATGAATTATTTTATCATATTAATTAACTACCGAGACTGTGCAAGAAAAAGGATAGTCCAACTTTCCCTTGACGTACACCAGCTTGTTATATCAGTAGTACTAGATGCTGGTTTACAATTGTGACATTTTATTAGCATTATTTTATTAGGTAATTAAGGCTTAGGTTATTAACGGAATGGGTCTGCAACATAATCCAGCATCTAGCACTACTAATATCACAAGCCGGTTTACGTCGAAGGAAACTTGAAACAGAAAAATTAATGAATAGAACAATTGATATAACTTTTTGAAGTAAAGGCTTAATTTAGCAATTCATAAATTCAAATTTTTTTATTGACCATTGTAAATGATCATGGCTGCAATAAGCTGAGATGAATATCAAAATCAAGAGGTTGTATAATTCCCACTTTGACGAGTTCAGAATAATACATGAACAGGCCTAGCCTGGTGTTAAGGAAAATCCAGGGTGGCAAATATTGCCTTCCTGAGACATGCTTATGAGGGAAAATTGCTCTCCTGAACAACATGTTGTTATTGTCAAATGCCAAGAAAATGTGTATTTTTCATGTAATGATTTCAAAATACTTTCAGTTGAGTTAAAATTTAATCCAGAACAAATAAAGCAGATTATCTTGAAGCCAAATAAAGTTCACTACTAGTATCAGTTTATTTATTGACAAACCTTCTACACTATGGGGACCAGCTCAACAACATTCAAGAGAATCTTCAGTTATATTATAACTTAAACAGACTGCAACAGGTAAGTAAAGGTACTGTATGTTACTGCTGTGCTGCAGATTTGAGAGTAGGGATGGGAGGTATGCCCAGTGTCGCGATACGATACGTATAGCGATACGCGGGTCACGATACAATACGTATCTAGATATTTTGGGTTGTTTCAACTACAATGTGCATACAGAGATATATAAACTATTAATGTATGAGAAGAATGGTCACTCAATTAAATTGATCATATTAGATCACAATAGGGAGGAAGAACGGGAAGAGTGAAGACATTGTGCAGCTGATCTCAATCTTCAAACTTTGTCGACTTACATAGTTTTTATAAACCCCACTGTAAAACAGTTTTGGTATGTCGTGGTGTGATTACAATTTCCATGTTGCTTCGTGCGGTATTAACTATTAAGTTACGCAAGCACGCATTGCCACACAACGCCACTTTTACGTTGTCACTTCGTTGTGTGCATTCAGAGTTATCCTTCCTGCATCATTTCTATGAACGAACTCTTCTGTGTGCCAACGGTGACAACGGTATATCAATCATTACACAGCAATAACAAAGCCGAAGTGTATGACCGACGAAACGGTGGCTGACCTATTTAATCGGCGCTTTGAAGCAGAACGACTTCATCTTGCTTCTTTGCGTGCCGTTGTATTTAATTATCATTTTCCAGCGTAAATATAGCGATTTTTAAGATCGAATAATGGATAATAGATAAAAAAATTGAGTATGATGCGCGATTTTTTGGCTATGGAACCGGTGCGTGTATCGTAGAACTCCGATTCGTGATACACCAGTGATATCTCGCACCCCTATTTGAGAGAGTGTTCACGATAAGATGAACACATTTTAATTTGATCATCATCATGCATGGCCAGGTAAATTAAATTAATACAGTACAATATACTACTGTCTGCAGTGCAATCATTTCATTTCCAGGTTCGGAACAAATGCGATACTTGGGACGTACTGGAGGAAATTTAGGATCACATGTTATAATGGAGAGGTGTCAATTTATAGAAAACAATTGTGAATAGTCAGGGGCATTAATTATACCATTATAGGTAATCCCTATGTCATATACTAGCTAGTAGCAGGGACCAGCCGAGAGGGCGACGTGGGCGACTTCTTCGCCCTAGCACCGTCCGCTTCGCCTTATTTTTGCAGTCGGGCGAAGTTCAAGTCGCCCTAAAAATTCCAAAGTTGACTGACGAAATTCGGCAAAATGCCCCAAATAATTTATGATAATTTACAACTGTCAACTGTGATTGCACACAATACTCCACTTACAGGGTGTATCATGGTGTTATAAAACAATTAACACCTGTAATGCTCCAATCTGGAAGCATGTTGACAACGGAGTCTGATTACTGGCAGCTGTGAAAACATCGTCGGGCCTCAAGTGTTAATCTGGTTGTTGTTATTTTTAGATTACTGTGATTACCACACGGTGACACCTTACAATGAAGATTACAACTCACACCTCTCACAATGTGTCAATTCATCATCACTCCCTCTATGGAGTTTGGTTAAAGAAATTTTAAAACAAATTCATTTGTGAAGCATATTAAAATTTCAAACGGGATTACTGACAGAGCGCAGTAAAAGTGTTGATGATTTCGTTTCGTTTCTGTTTGATAAATATTGTTGGCATTTTTAACAACCCGAAAAATATGAAATAAAATCCTGTCATTCTCCCACAATTACGATATAAAATGCTGCTATCCTCTCACAATTATGTTTGGGTATTATTAATAGTTATTAGGGTCATGAAGTGAACATAATGATTCCATATTTCAACCATTGTTTCATAAGTTTAATTGACATATTTCATCTCTCCTATTTTCGTTCTGTAGCGACTCCTGTCGTAGTACTGATCAAATTAAATTTTGTAGACTCACTTCGCCCTATAGAACGGCCACTTCGCCGTATTTTTATAGTAGGGCGAAGTCATTTCGCCCTCAAAATCTGGTCTAGGCTGGTCCCTGGCTAGTAGCACACTGTAATATTTATATCATATTAAATGAGCATGTATATATGCATAACAAATTTCCCTCTACATTTCTGACTATTTCTAGACAACGTAAGCTATCATATATAATCCGTGCTTACAATGTGCACAAAAAAATAAAAAATAAAAATAAAGTCCTCCCGTCCTCATTGATTCAGAAAAGTAATTGTCGGAGACTCAATTAAATTTTTTGTTTTGGCATAATCTATCTGATGTGATATTGGTGCTTCAAAAGAATGTGAAAATAATGCAAATATTTATAAACTTACAGTGGTAAGCATTCAGTATCGTTATTGCTAACTCAAAGTAATCATTTGGATTCTTAACAGTGTTTTCCAACAGTGTTTCCAATAGCAACTCTATCTTCCTCCGTTCCGAGAGTTCCTCTGCAAAAGAAATTGTTCCACTTAAATTCATCTTTGGTCAATGAACAAAGTTTCTGTTCTCAGGAAATTATGTGCACAATACATAATAATATGAGGAAGAAATGCTCATTGGAGACATGTTTCATACTTATATTTATACTAAACATAGAGGATCTACAACGAGTGCCCAGTTTATAGAGGCGAGGTCCAGACCTAATTTACTGGACGATTTGTGTAAATTCCGCTATAAACTGGGGACGAGTTGTAGATTCTATTTATTACATGATCCAAAACCTAGACAAAACATACTTACATTAATGAAAGTGTCAATGACACTGTAGCTCAACTTGGAAAGGGAATAATTTCATGTTTTAACAGTCAATGGAGTGATTAGGAATGGGGAAAGTTGAAAGGCCTAGTTATGCAAAGAGTAAAATCCAAGATGGCCACTGAAAGCCTTGTTTTTTGCCGAATGACCCCAAAAAGACCCGTTCCCATTTACATGTCATTGTTAACATCCATCACAAATTTCATGATGATCTGACAAAAGATACGACCTGTAGCCTGTGTAAAAGGATTTAGTCATGTAAAGAACAAAATCCAAGATGGCTGCTGGTGGCCATGTTTTTTGGCCAAATGACCCCAAAATGACTCGTTCCCATCTACATGTCATTGTTAACATCCACGACAAATTTCATGATGATCTGACCAAAGATACAATTGTAGCCCGTGCCAAAGGATTTAGTCATGCAAAGAGTAAAATCCAAGATGGCTGCTGGCGGATATGTTTTTTGGCCGAACGACTCCAAAATTACTCGTTCCCATCTACATGTCAATATTATCATCCATGACCTGTAGCCCGTGATAATGGATTGAATTTTGAAATCCAAGGTTTTTTTGCCCAATGATCCCAAAATGACTCGCATCTACATGTCAACAGCCGTGACAAATTTCAAAATGATCCGACCAAAGGCAGGACCTGTAGCCCGTGCCAAAGGATTTAGTCATACAAAGAGTAAAATCCAAGATGGCTGCTGGTGGCAATGTTTTTTGGCTGAACGACCCCAAAATGACTTGTTCCCATTTACATGTCAATATTAACATCCATGACAAATTTCATGATGATCAGACCAAAGCTACGACCTGTAGCCTGTGACAAAGGATTTAGTCATGCAAAGAGTAAAATCCAAGATGGCTGCTGGCGGATATGGTTTTTTTTGGCCGAACGACCCCAAACTGACCTGTTCCCATCTACATGTCATTGTTAATATCCATGACAAATTTCATGAAGATCCGACCAATGCTATGACCTGTAGCCCGTGCCAAAGGATTTAGTCATGCAAAGCTTAAAATCCAAGATGGCTGCTGGCGGCCATGTTTTTTGGCCGACCGACCCTAAAATGACTCGTTCCCATCTACATGTCAATGTTAACATCCATGAAAAATTTCATGATGATCAGACGAAAAGTATGACCTGTAGCCCGTGCTAATGGATTGAATTATGAAATCCAAGATGGCCGCTGGTGGCCATGTTTTTTTGCCGAATGACCCCAAAATGACTCGTTCCCATCTACATGTCAATGACAACAGCCATGACAAATTTCATAATGATCCGACCAAAGGTACGACCTGTAGCCCGTGCTAAAGGAAATTGTCGACGAATCATGCACACACGCGGCGGACGACAAAGCTATGGAAATAGCTCAAACTTTACAAAGTAAAGTTGAACTAACAAATGGGATGTGAAACTAACATCAGCTGGTATGCGATGACTTTTCACGTAACTTTGCATTGTTTTCCCACGTAAAGAAGTAGGCCCAGGTAAATAAAGACTGGCATATTTAATGGCCTCTATTTAATGACATAACTTTCAAACTCTTCATTCATTGTAGTTTGTTGGAAATATATTAGAAGCTATATTATATTGAGACATAGCATACAGATTGTAAACAGATGACAAATCAGATGTCAAAGGTCACCTGGCACTATTTCCTGTTATTAAACGAACATTTACTATCACAATTTATAGAAAGGGTTCATTGATTGGAATAAGGGTAGGATCATGTAATAAATATTATTTACAGGTCTCGTATTTGAGAAATTCCATGAGTGAGAGCCAACCTAAAAATTTCTAGCCTCCAGGAATGCCTGCCCTCCTGAATTTTAGACATATTCTCATGCTAAATGACCGTATATTGTTGTTACCAATATGACTATGCCAATGTACATTCCACATAATTCTGTAATTCATGTGATTAAACATAGTCAGTCGCACAGTATTCTGACAAACAAGGTAAATGGAATGCCTGTCCTCCTGATTTTTAGACATTTTAGACATAGTCTCATGCTAAATTACCTAATCTTTACCAATATGACAATGTCAACGTTCATACCATATCATTCTGTAAGGCATGTGATTAAACATAGTTAGTGGCACAGTATTCTGACAAACAAGGTAAATGGAATGCGTTCCCTCCTGATTTTAGACATCTTAGACATAATCTCATGCTAAATGACCTAATCTTTACCAATATGACAATGTTGACGTTCATACCATATGATTCTGTAAGGCATGTGATTAACCCTTTCAGTGCCAGGTCCGATTTTTGTATCAACCCATATACCCTGTGCCAATGCATTCTCTTATATATGTGAGTCGACTATAGGTCGCCTCGCATATATAAGAGAATGCATTGGCCTAACAATTTTTCATCATTTGTTATTATTTTTTACAATTTTTAACAATTTTAATAATTTTTTCTTATATTCTTTAACAGACTTATTTTGTAGGTTTAGTGCCAGGAATCTTACGTTTTTTCATGGGCATCAAAATTATTACTATGAATACATGGTGATAGTTTTGAGTTATAACATGCCCCTAAGGTTTTATCCAGTTTGTTTTTAAATTCGCTATAGCATGCTTAAGCATACCCAAAAAAAATTCAACCCAAAAAAATATTAAAATTTTTATTTTTTTTATTTATTTAAAACAAATTATTTTAGAGCCGATTTTACAGACCGTAAATTAGGGCCGATGAGATCGGCCCCTGGCACTGGAAGGGTTAAACATAATCAGTTGGCTACAAGAATTCTGACATCCAAGGTAAATGGAATGCCTGCCCTCCTGATTTTTAGACATCTTAGAGATAATCTCATGCTAAAATTTCTTATCTTTACACATATGACTATGCCGATGTACATACCACATGATTCTGTAACAATTGTGATTAAACATAATCAGTTGCCTACCAGAATTCTGAAATCCAAGGTAAATGAAACGACCCAATACCATCTAACTGAAATTTCATTATCAAAATCAACAAAGAAAACTTGTTTTCTATATATAGGCAGATATAGAAAACATCACAAACAAGAGGTACGCTGTCGCGTGGCATTTGCCCCCGACCGTAGCAATTCGGATTAAGCATGGACGGTATCACCATTCCAAATATCTGCCCTGCGGTTGCTGAACAATAATGCAAAATGTTTGTACGGACGGACAAAATTGAATTTTCTAAGTCAAAAAAGGGCCATAACTCTGGTGAAAATGGGTGTACAAAACCCGCGCTATGCATGTAGCTGTTCCCCCATGCTGCTCTATCACCATACCAAATATCAGCTAAATCTGCCCAGCGGCTGCTGAACAATAATGCAAAATGTTTGTACGGACGTACGTACGTACGGACGGAGACGTCGACTATATACCTGCCGACTTCAAGTCGGGGGCATAATAAATTATTATGGACAAAAATCATTACATATAGACTAATTAGACTGAATAAATGAATTGATAATTGAAATAGGGCGGGAATGGAGTAACTTTTTGTATCTGTGTTATGATCTGTGCAGTGACATATAATCAAACAAAATAAGACGACAATCACAAAAATTGAAAAATGTAGAGTAGGCAGGTGAACTCTATTGTTTATAAGGTATTTTGGGCTTTAATTTATTTATTAAATTAAGTCGCAGGAATGTTCGAAACTTTATCTAACTATCATTATCAACCTTTTGTGTGATTTCTCATAGAAATAAATGTTGACAGCCAAGATTGGTGTGGTTTTAATTGGATCCTCACAGTAATTCTCATAAGAGCAATTTAGTAAGACCACTGATGAATTGCACGTTGGTTACGTCAAATACGGCATGCTAGAATAATGTCATGATTGATTGAATTGAACTTTTTTGTTTTTTATGAGAATGGCGTCTTATATTTAAAAAAAAAGTTTAAGCAGAACTCCCCCAGGTAACTATGGCAAGCCAAACCGCTATTTAATATTAATTTTACTTAAGTAAAATAAACTGACACTTTATTTTACTTAAGTGAAATAACGGTCATTTTTTTATTTCACTTAAAGTAAAAATAACCATGTTTTAACTTAAGTACAATTCTGTTTTATATAATTACTTAAGTAAAATAAAAAAAAGGGCGTAACATAAAGGTCATTTTATTTCACTTAAGTAAAATTAGTGTGTGTTTGAATTTTACTTAAGTAAAATAAAAAGACATTCTATTTTACTTAAGTAAATTAAAGTGTCATTTTATATTACTTAAGTAAAATAAAACCATGTAGATGGTGCTTTATTTCACTTAAGTAAAATAAAATGACACTTTATTTTACTTAAGTAAAATAAAATGTCATTTTATTTCACTTAAGTGAAATAAAGTGTCATTTTATTTTACTTAAGTAAAATTAATATTAAATAGCGGTTTGGCTTGCCATAGGTAACTAGTGCTCCTCTATGCTGAAGCCTGAACAAAAGTTGGTTATTATGTCATAGGTCAGAAGGCCATGTCGTCGCATCCAAGAAAACAATTGGGTGAAATTCCACCCTGTAGTATAGTGGTAAGGTCTGTACTGGATGCTGCTTCGCAGGCATAACATGTTGATGTTGTGGAAACAAACAGAACAGCGAGCAGAGCTGGCTGGGAAATGAACAAGAAAGTCAATGACTGTGGAGATGCTCACCAGACTGTAAAGACTGAGAAGACTGGGGCTCGGAAGACCATAAGAGTTAGTATTTTCAAATTAACTTAAAAACAAGTAGTCCTAAAGAGGGATGTAGCCTAGAGGGTCTCCATTGAGCAGTGGGTGTCCACCTTAAAATTTGGTCCTGATCCCCCCACCCCACATAGTCCATAGTCTGCTCCCTCCCAATTGAAGCAAACACGCTCCAAATTCGTAAAATTCCTTTGCACATGTTGGAATTTTACAACTGATACCTCAAACTTTCCTAACTGTTGCAAAGTTCCAACCTGACATGCCCCCCTTCTTTAATGGTGGACCCCATTGAAACAAATTTTTATCCCAACTCTCCATAGGCCATATACACCAAATGCTATATCTTGATTGGTCGAACCCATTTGAACAAATACTGTAACCCTGTCCCAAGTAAAACAAGGATCCTCCATACTAGTTACTACATATAAGCTAAATAGGCCTGATGGCTCTTGAGGAGGAACCATTACAAAAAATTACTATGGGGGAAATGTTATGTCCCTGGTCGACCCCTATTTTACCTGGTGAACCCTGGTGAACCCATGTGAACAAATCTGAATCCCAGTCACCCAAGGACACTCTATACCAAAATATATGCTAAATATGCCAAACGGTTCTTGAGAAGATGTTTTAAGAATAACTACTGAGGGAAAGAATTAGTCCCTGGCTCCGACCCTATTTGACAAAACCTAGATAAATTAAAATTATTATCACATGTATAGTTATATTACTTTTCAACGGGGACGGCAGGTAGACAACCTTCTTGGTTATGCTGTCCCCGATAGCTCATTGAATGTTATACTATTACACTGTGTATATAATTATATATATCATACTAGAAGGTGACCCGACTTCGTCCGGGCTTTGACCATGAATTGACCATTTTGAAGGTCAAGGTCAGGTGGGGTAACGATTTGACCCGTCCAAAACACTGCCCGGACAAAAGTACCCGTACTTGTCCATTTTGAAGGTCAACGTCAGGTGGGTCACGATTTGACCCGTCCAAAACACTGCCCGGGCAAAAGTACCCGACAAAAGTACCCGTCGAAATCCATCCGGTTTTACCCGATTTTACCTCGAATTGATCATTTTGAAGGTCAAGGTCAGGTCGGAGTAACGATTTGACCAGTCCAAAACACTGCCCAGACAAAAGTACCCCTATGTATAAAATTTCGTCGAAATCCCATCAAAATGGGGGATTTGACCTTGAATTGACCCGATTTCTAGGTCGAGGTCACGTCGCACGGGCAAATGAATATGCTTATGAGACTCCCCATACGAAGGTACCCCCACATACCAAGTTTCATCGAAATCCCGTGATATTCGGGCGTTTGACCTTGAAATTACCCGATTTCAAGGTCAAGGTCACGTCGCACAGACAAATTATTAGGCCCATGCCACCCCCCGGCAGAAAATACCCCCACATACCAAGTTTCATCGAAATCGGCTCGGCCATTTTCGAGTTCATCGCGAACACAGAGACACACAAATACACAGATCTTCCAAAATATATAATAGATGAATGAGTTATGAATAAATAATCATAGTCATAGTCATAGACCCAGTGATCCAATTCTGAATCAAATCTGAATCCTAGTCACCCATACCAAATATAAGCTGAATAGGCCTGATGACAATTTAAGAATTACAATTGATGTCCCTGGCTCCGCCCTTATTTGAACCGGTGACCTCATTTTAACACATCTGTATCCCTTCACCCAAGGACCTTTCATACCAATTATAAGATAAATAGCTTGAGAAGATGTTTTAAGAATTTCTATGGATGGAAAGAGTTAGGTCCCTAGCTAGGCCACTTTTTTGACCATGTGACACCATTTTAACAGAACTGAATCCCAGCCACCTAGGGATTATCCACACAAAATATGACTCAAATTCTTAATCTCAATTAAGATAAGAAAAATGCCTCCTTCTTTCTCATCCAGTTTCCCATATCTAATTGCCTGAGAAAACAGGTATTTAGTTTTACTGGCCTAACTGTCAGATTCATCATTCACACTTGGCCTTGGGAGTTTGTTATCATAAGTGATAGGTCATTTATACACAAACTCTCTAACAGGTAGAGCATTTTAGGGTTATTAATCAAAGGAGCTGTCACTCCAATCAGATTTTGTTAACACTGCCATTTCATTTATTACGTTATAATCAATGTGACTTATATATGGTGTTAAGTAAACATTCTGTGATGGCAGGCACCTTCCTCATATCTCATAGAGCTCCGAGTATGTACTGTTTGCATGTTCTTGATTTTTTTTAAGAGTTGTGTCCCTGGCTCTGCCCCTATTTGACCCAGTGACCCCATTTGAACAAATCTGAACCCCAGTCACCCAAAGGACCCTCTATACCAAATATAAGCTAAATCTGCCCAATGGTTCTTGAGAAGAAGTCATTCTAAGAATTACTATGGAGGAATAGAGTTATGGCCCTGCTTTTGCAACTATTTGACCCAGTGACCTCATTTGAACAAATCTGAACGTGAGTCACCTAGAGAACATCCACACCATATATGAACCCAATCGGTCTTATGGTTCGGATGAAGAAGATGTTTAAAGAATTGTTGACAGACGGACGGACGGACGATGGACGGACGAGAAGTGATGACTATAGCTCCACCGGAGACTTCGTCTCAGGTGAGCTAAAAAGACTATTAATCACCATTTGTGGCATGATAGTAAAACAAACACTTTATATTTGAGATACCTTGTGCCATGATAACTTGAACGCCGTCCCACACCTCTGCAGCTGACAGTGACTTTGATGTGGCAAGAATCTGTGAAAACAAAATTTCCTTATAACAGTTTTATTGATTTGATTATCAGTACTCAAAGGTACACAATCCGATTCGATGGTCCCCATATCATCAGATTCCAACAACATTTCCTGAAATGCGGCTTAAGTTATAATAATCGTTTAATTGCCCAAACACAATGCTAACCACTGTCAACTCTAAAATTGCCCAAAAGTGTTATTTATCAACATTTTATTCAACGAAATTTGGCCCGATTGTCAAATATCTAACACCCAAAGCCACTTGAATTTAGAGTTATCCATCTTCATCCACAATTTGGTCTGAGACCGTTGGCTTGATGAATATTTGCCAGGCCGCCAAAAATTACATATCTCAGGAAATAACAAATTTATAAAATCAATATCTGATCACTCTGAGCTTTGATGGGCGGGTTCCTCGACTAAAATCAAATATTTTTTACACCCAAAGCCAAAAAAATAGTAATTTGGGAGTGTTAATTCGGATTATGCATCTTGAATACTTTCTTTACTAAATGGATCTCCCTCCCAGTTATATAAGTTATTTGTTCGGCTGCCAAAAAGTCAAAGCATGTTAAAACACAATATTTTCCTAAATAAGTAAAATATATATCTCCTAGAAGTATCTTGCCCACTGAACTATATGGTATATTATCCCAAGTAGGAGGGGTTAACTCTCCGAGTTGAAAAAACGGTACAAAATTCTATGGTACATATCCTCTGTCATGTTCATGACCCGTGTAATCACGTGATTTCTGACACGTAGTGAAGTATTCGCCATATTTTTTATCCCCAGTAGGACATTCCTTGTGAGCGGGGTGGGTGCGAAACCCTGGGAGGGAGCTCAGCGTTCAGTGGGCAAGATACTTCTAGGAGATATATATTTTACTTATTTAGGAAAATATTGTATCTCCGTCAAAGGTATCTTGCCCACTGAACTATATGGTAAAGCATAGAATTTTCTAACAGGTGGAGGCCACGAGGAAACAAAAACACCGCTATGCATCTGAATCAGAGAACTGGATTGACCTGATAACCTACAATATATACATATACATGCACAGACATATAGATATATATGTATATACATATATATATATATACACATGCCCAATAGGACCATAAGCCAATGTAATATTACATCCTAAAACTAATACCTGTCAGTAAGCTCAAACGAACAAAAAGTGGCCACTTAAGAGTTTAAGACCCCTGCAAGTAAAGTAAATAGCTTCAGAAGACATGGAGACGGAGACGACATTCGCATCGGAACTTAGGGCTAATAATGTATCAGCCGAGTACGTGCCAGGAAAGGTACGGGTAACACCCCCCCCCCTGTTGACAAGAAATCCCCAGCCGGGTATTATAAGCCCCGGGATGGCTGAATACTAATAACTCACCTAACAGGCTAACCCAGGCAGCAAAAGCCGCAAGTTATAAAGAAGACCCCCCTTAAAAACAATAGAACCAACCCCCGAACCAAATCTTGAGTGGGTTGGGCCGTGTCCCAATACACGATGAGAGCCCGATGAAAAAACAGCTGCAAGCTCCCAAAAAGGGGCCCGACACCAACTAATTGGCGACATGCCATTGTCGATAAGGAGGAGGTATCATTGACCAACAGTCTGACCGGGAAGCGAATGGGTATTACACGGACATACGTTGCAAGGCACAGGCAAAGTATGAAGAACAGGGCTCAGAATTGGAGTTTCACAGCACAAAACTTAGTTTGAAGCCTGGAGTTCGAGATATCCCTGACGAAGATGCAAGAAGCCATGGCATTTGACCCCTGACGACGTTCCCAAATGTGGAAATGCCCACCAACACAGTTAAACGTAACTGACCAATCACAGGCTACTGAATCCATGACCGAAAGGCAGCCAGGAACCGAAATTCCAATGTCAATAAGATGGAAATCCACAAAAAACAAAATGCATCAGGATTGTGGCACAAGCCCAAAACCAGCGGAAACTGAAGGCAGGTAGGCAATGAAAAGCAGACCAAGGGCCACCGCGCCCCAACTGTTCTAGCTATGCTGACTGGTCCCCGACGAGTCGATGGCGCAAGGTATCCCTTCTGGGATGGATGGTGTGCCCCTCCAATGGGACCCTGTTCCGGAGACAACCATCGCCGGAAGTGCGAATCGAGAGGGCGGATCATATGATCTGGCATCCGACACCCAATGCTAGTGAATCTCGCACGAGGGGAAGCATTTGGCAAGAATCTTCTTCCGGCGGTATGAAGTGTGCCCATCACGAGTCATATGCTGCCCCTTAGATGCAACATTAGCCTGCATTGGCCATCCCTGAGGTCAGCAAAAGACCTGGCTTAGTATATGAAATGAGACCACTAGGCGAATCAAGCACTATCAGGGAAAACAAAACCATTATGTACCGACAACCGAGCCCATAAGAAGAATGACGTATTAGAACCAAAGGCCGATATCACAGAAGCCATTTCGTTCTTCTTTTCCACGCTAATACGCCATGTTGCCCATTAAGCCTGAGCGGGGTGGCTGAACTAGACCTCATGTCAACAGCGTTGTGAAATTGAGCATATGTCGAACAATGGATAATGGACTCATCTATGTATTACTGGACAACAAAAGTGAAATCCATGTTGCGTTAGAACTGAAAGCAACCCGCAGACAAAAAATAAGCAAATGCACCCACCTAAAATATACAACCATATTGAGAGGATAAACCCTAGATCTGGTTATTTGGCAACCATACCTGTAGGTGGTTTCCTTATTAAAGTGAGATGAAACACTCCGGTAGGATGAGCAAACAGAAACAAAGAATTAAACCGACTCAGTTAATCCACACTTCCAATGCACCCAATTTCATTCGTATCTATTACTGAAACACAGCGAGGTCGGAGATAAAGCATGTACGATCCCAGGTCACCAAGTGTGCAGTCCGATGGCATAACCAACCAGCTCTGACGACGTTTGTGCAGGGTACAAATTGACTGTCATCACATGGGCAAGTTGCTACCCAAATGCGAACAACCTGGATCCTATTTCCTCATTTGACTGTCCCTGGGTATGCCAACCATCGTCCCGAGTCTCCGACTTGGAATCCCTGTTGATAGTCCAGGAAGCCCACCAATTGCAAATGCGGCCAATGGGTTCGATGAGTAGCCCCAACCCGCGACCTGTTTGGTGGGACTATCGTCCTGAGCGCTAATTACGCCAATGAAGGGAACACCATACATCGACAAGTGACAGTGTCCTGGTCGTAAAGGTTTCTATCTCTTCCTTGGAACCCTCGAAACAAGGGAAAGCACTCTGATGTTCTGTTAAATTGTAACTGATTGTAGAACAATGCTATCAAATCATGTCAATCTGAGGTTATTTGCTAATCAAAATTTCGACTTTAATTTTCTTCCTGCGCTTGGCTGCATCAGAGAACACTGAACAACTAACTGAGCTCCCTCGTAAGCGCATGTAAAGGTGACCCGAAAGGCATGCCGAAAGCCCTTTCACCTCGTGCTGGAGCGACTGCTCGATCTGATCCCGATCTCCATCCGTCGATGGGGTGTTAACAGCACAATACACCACGACAAGCTTCATTCTAATTGCATGTGAGGTCTGGTCATTGGGGACCCCGGAGGAATGTCCAGAGCCTGTACATCTCGGGGATGGAGCAGCAGCTCGACCGATTCCGATATCCAACCGACCGAACTGGCGATGGGAGGTTAGTAGGTACCAGTTCCCAAGCAAGCTTCCTGCTATAATGGCGTCAGGGAATAAGATCTTTTGTTTTCATTTAAAATCAAACCCGAAGTTACTGGCAGCTGTTGGCCAGAATGCGGCCAGTAACCTGTCTGCCAAGCCCCCGGAAGTGGTGACTTATAATAAGGAGCAAACAAGCCTGTGAACTGTGATCCCATTCCAAGCCCAGCTGGGGCAGAAGGCATGGAGGATAAACTTTCAGGTGCCAAATAATAGCGTAAACGTAATAATTTTTAGAGAAAATGTCTAATTTGAATTGAGACAAAGTAAAATGGCCATTCTACTAGTAATTTTAGCCCAAATTCCCACACACTATTATCATAAGGCACCGGAGAGCATGGTCAGGGACCACTGAGGGTGTATCCCCCAGCCGCGCTGATCCCGAGATGACGACTTGTAGCGATGGACGATGTGTGTCGAGTGTTAGTAGAGCTCAGTGGTCACAGCCGTCCTGGGCTCGTCAACAGCCAACGGTCGACCCGAGGAAGCAGATTGACGTCCCGTTCGATAGTCCAGGGAGCGCACCAATGTGACTAATGGGTTCAATGGGTAGCCCCAACCCGCGCCCTGTTTGGTTTGACTATCGCCCGAGTGCTAATTACGCCAATTAGAGGAACACGATATATCGGCAAGTCAGAGAAGGATCCAGGGATGTTTTGATACCTGTTACAGGTTTGGGTGCCCAAACTATAGAGACCCAAATGTCCCCAAATTCCATGTAGATAGTATTTATTCAAGTTGGATCTTCCATATTTTCAAGGAATTTTTCTATAATTCAACAAAATGTACTAGTAATGCAGATCATCACCCCGCAGATGATATATAGTCTATAATATGGAGCCTTTATTTGCACAATCAAGTATCCAGTACTGAATATTTTAACATCCAAATTTATATGGGAACATACTCAAATACAGAACAGGTGTCCCCAAACAAAAATTCTCTGGATCCTTCCCCGCGAGTTTGTCCGTGTCCTAAGGGAAGCAACTCGTGTGAGCTACGGGTTCGATGGGTAGCCCCAACCCGCGTCCTGTGTGGTGTGACTATCGCTCCGAGTGCTAATTACGCCAATTAGAGGAACCCTATATATCGACTTTCGTTCACTATTCTTGGGACCTCGAAACGAGGGAAGCGACGTCAAGGGGAGCTACGGGGAAGGCGATTCATGAACCTGTTCTTACCTCGATTAGCAGTCCTGTGAAAGTAATTAATGTGATTACGAACAATCACAAATACACCTGTTGTGTTATGTTACCATGCCTGTGCCAACCAAGGCAGTAACAGCTCCATTGTTAATCATCCCGGGTTAAAAAGGTTCAAATTGACATTCAGGATTTTACAATCCTATCAGCGTATTTCACAAGCGTTAAAACAGTGCTTTTGTCTTCAGTTTTACACCAGACGATGATTGTCAATGTCTAAATAAAGCCGTAAAACGAAAAAATGAACTCGAAAGTAAGTCACCTAATTTCGTGATACCTTTAACCACCGTCAACGCACGTGGTAACTTAAATTATACGTCACCTGTATGCCATAGATTTGTTATAAAGAAACCGATCAGAGTCTTTAGTCATATCCAATGGTGCCTCGAATGTTCTGTCGTTAATAGGCCAGAAACTCTGATATTGTCAGCATAAACAACGGATATTACTTCATTGACCAATTAAAATTATGGAAGACAAAGTCCGTTAAAACGAAACGAGTCATCCGATTCCGATCTATATATTCTGAACAAAACCGCGTAATCTTTATGTGAATTGTACATAATTTTCAACTATAAGCAAAGAAATAATGTTGTTTGTATAAAACAAAAACAAAACTGTTTTTGCTATACAAACTGCAACTTAGCTTCGTATTCTTGGAGAGATTCTTTTTGCGCCCATCCATTGTGAGGAGGAAAAAAAATATGGCGAATACTTCACTACGTGTCAGAAATCACGTGATTACACGGGTCATGAACATGACAGAGGATACCGCTATTCTCAAAGTAATTGACCAGAAAAACGGGGTGATACCCCGGTCATGACCGCGGTGATACCGGTAATAAACGGTAGCGGTATCGAGACGGTCATGGCGTGGAGTTACGGTATTGGGCGATAATGATACCGTGGTCTTTTAGCGGGCACCGCATTAATTTTGTTGAATACCGCGGTGATTTTCATGGAACTCTTTTAGGGGAGGTATTTACTCACACATACTTGTTCGCGTTAACAAGCGGTATCAGTACCGCGGTATTGGAGGATACCGCGGTATAGTACCGCCATATTAACGGGGTGACACCACGTTATTGGTGGTCAATTACTTTAAGTATAGCGGCATGTACCATAGAATTTCGTACCGTTTTTTCAACTCGGAGAGTTAACCCCTCCTACTTGGGATAATATACCATATAGTTCAGTGGGCAAGATAACATTGACAGAGATATACTCTTTCAGAAGTTGATATATTGCCATAAAAGTTTAAACCTGCTATTATTATTATAAGCTGTCATTTGGTAATCAGACCAAACAATAGGAACTGGATTTTCATAATAATATCTCATACATATGTGTGAGATATTATTATGAAAATCCAGTTCCTATTGTTATTATAAGCTGTCATCTGGTAATCAGACCAAACAATAGGAACTGGATTTTCATAATAATATCTCATACATATGTATGAGATATTATTATGAAAATCCCGTTCCTATTGTTTGGTAATTAAGCTGATTACCAAATGACAGCTTATAATAATAATAGCAGGTTAAAATTTTTATGGCAATATATCAACTTGTGAAAGAGTATGTTTTAACATGCTTTGACTTTTTGGCAGCCTAACAAATACCTATATAATTGGGAGATCCATTTAGTAAAGAAAGTATTCAAGATGCATAATCCGAAATCTGAATTAACACTCCCAAATTACTATTTCTTTGGCTTATAACAAATATTTGATTAACCCTTTACCCAACAAAACGGCCAAAAACGCCCAAATAAAGCTTCAACAGCCTAAAATATCTTCGGTCTGTCTCAATAACACCATACAAATATGGATATCATTGGAACTGGTTCATTGACCACATTGTGAGGTTACAGTTATGCCCTGTACCAATGCATTCTCTTATATATGCGAGGCGACCTATGGTCGACTCGCATATATAAGAGAATGCATTGGTACAGGGCATAACTGTAAGAGAATACATTGGCCTAAACACTTTTTACCATTTTTTCTTACATTCTTTAACAATTTTATAATTTTTTCTTACATTTTTTAACAATTTTTATAATATTTTTCTACATTCTTTGACAATTTTATCATTTTTAATATGTGTTAAGACGAAGCATTCTCTTATATATGCGAGGCGACCTATGGTCGACTCGCATATATAAGAGAATGCATTGGCACAGGGCCGTTCTGTTAGGTAAAGGGTTAATATAATGGTATCAGAGCGTTTCAACAGAATTATTTGTAGTAAATTACTTCTTTCTTCTTGTCGACCCATAAATTGACAAGAGCATTACTAGGGCATGACAAAATACGCTCTTGGTAATTCCAACGAAGGCCTTAACTCTGGTGAATGAACTTGACCTGTATTTTGGGCTGGTAAATTGAACTCTACCTACGGTTATAAACTTGTTGTTTCTGATAATTCAGGCGGTATTCATTTGGAAACACTAATTTAGTGTACCGTGATATGTATCAAATCATTGATCATGTATCATATCGTGTCGTATCATATCATATGATGTCATGACCAAGTCTATCATTGCAGCCCTAGTCACCTGAATACCTGAAATAAGATTCAATTCTCAATAACAACCAATCTCACCTCATCAATTAAGTTTTGAAAATTTGCCTCAATTACTTCTTGCTCTTCAACTGTCCTCTTAGGCTTATTAATCTTCTCAATCCTGAAATTAATAAATAGCCATTAAAATGTATAAAAGGGATATGCTGCACAGATTTGTCCCAAAGTATGAATGCATTGATAAGACCAGAATGGAATGACAGACTAATTATGGACCATAACTTTGTACTTAAGTTAGATGGCAATAGTTTTTGAAATAGGTCGAGATATCATCATGGAAGATACATAGAAAATATTATTATAATTATCATGCTAATATGTACAGGCATTGTTGTTGAGAAAGAATGTCCTACCATATATCCTCATTCCTTCTGTCAGTTTTCTCCTGTGATTTTACTACTTTTTTCACATATTCTAAGTCTGCGGCTCTTATTTCCTCCTGTGTTCCTGGGCCTTCATATCCTCCGGGAACATTATCCATGCCTGTAATATAACAATTTATGACAATGTATAAGGCCAGATAAAAACAAATTTTCAAGTCAAAATATTTTTCTGGGAGGAGGAAGATATTTATTAGAATGAGTTTTTCAGCAAGGCAATAAATATGGGAAATATACTATGGAGCTTAGCGTGTCAGACTTGTATTCGCTGTAAACACATCAATATGGGTTCACAGCCCATCGCCGGTCATTGAGCGGCGTGCAATTGTCAGTGCTCGCTGTTTAAAAACCTGTGCCAAGTTGTGAACCTTGAGCAAGGTCGCTCGTACTGTGTCGGCTTCGCATCACTCATGCGTTAAAAGAGTACCAGTCAGCTTGTCATACTGATGAGTATCAGAGCATGTTCTGATCAAACTAGATCAGCACCTGCTATGGCTGCAGACGGTTCATTGGTTGGCTTGTACAAATGACTGGGGTAATATTGTACCAAGCATGTTAGAGCAAGTAATTGGTTAATCGCTATATAAAACTGGTCATCATTATACTATAACTAGCTGATGTACCTGACTTCATCCGGGCTCTTTAGGGATTTATTTGTGATCACCTCCATCTGGGCAGAATATACAGCGGTAAAAAAACATGACTATATGAACATATATGAGTGAGGTCAAGGACATGGACGCACATGAATTTGGACCCTCCCATATTGTTCCCGGGATCAAAGTAGACCTACATACCAAATTTTAGTCGGATCGGTCAAAGTCCATAAACATGCCTATAAGAACGTATATGAGCGAGGTCAAGGACATTGTCGCACGTGAAATTTGACCCACCCATATTGTTCCCGGGATCAAAGTAGGCCCTCATACCAAATTTGAGTCGGATCGGTAAAGCAGTTTCGAGTCTATAACACACAGACATACATATAGATAGACAGACAGACAGACAGAAGTTCCAAAATATATAACAGATATAATTACCGCTGGCCATCACATTTTTCAATAATTCCAGTTTTGCTAGAGTACTTACAACATTGCTCTTTTGCTAAGAAACTTTGCAATACTAGCGAAGGCATGCACATACAGATAACACCATCACAAGTTATCTATAAATAGACTGCCAAATTATTTACACGTATTATTTCATTATAATCTCAGTAAGAATGATGTACTGCCATAGGTCAAGGAGTTCAGCATGAAACAATTCAATGGAAGATTTATTTACATGTATTATTTCATTATAATCTCAATAAGAATGAAGTAAACCCAAAATGACTCCGGGATTCCAGGAGTTGAATGTCAAAAGGGAATTACAGCCAAACTCATTCGACTAACTTCACAAGTCTCCATCCCACATATACTGCCATAGGTCAAGGAGTTCAGCAAGAAACAGTTCAAATGACAGATACACAGTACAACACAGATATCAGTGAAGATTGACAACGATAGTTCGAAAGCACATTATAAAGAGTTACTCTCCATCCACTACTCATCGCATTCAATGATTTGCATCCATCAGTATTTATGAGGAAAATGAGATGCATTAATATTGACATAACTGTGTATGATATTATACAATCTGGGTACGAGTTGACTCGATATATAGAAATCGCGTAGTGACTCAGGGTACGATATACAATCAATCCATTGTCGATCAGTTATTAATAGGTTTTCGGTTCATTACAGCTACCAACTTAAGTGTTTCCCAAACTGTTCTACCTCTTCACTGTTGCTACACTCGATATAACGATTCAATTCGATATAACGGTTCAATTCGCGATTTCGAATCTCTAACCCGATTCGGTTTGAAATGAAAATCCCTGATGCACAGGGCCCTATTCTATATTCTCTATAATGTTCTAAGCAACTGATCTATGGAGCAAATTTTCCAAATTAAAAGGGCCCGGGACCCTTCCCATCAAATAGGTAGAAAAGTTACTGATGTAAAAAAATAAATACCCTTAATATTGCCTTTAAAATAGCATTGTGCTTCCACATCCAGTCCCTCTTTCTTCATTTTCTCTTTTTCCTTTTTGGCCTTTTCCTGGTTGTCCTCAATAGTTCTCTTGAGATAGATGTCTGGTGTTGCCCCCATTGTTGGAAGCAGTAATTTTCTCACAATGTTACTGTCGCTGCTTGATCTTGACAATGCACTAGGTTCACGAGGAGGAGATTCCCCTTTCAACGCTTTAGTCTGCGGACGGACTGGTGAAATGTCTCTCAAATCAGTTCCTTCAATAACATGTTCTTTGAATTCAGCGCCAGGATTTCTTTCATATATTACTTCCTGTTGGATGGTGTCCAAAGGTGAAATGGTTATTAAATCAGTCTTTTCACTCCAAAGATTTGATGCTCCAACAATTAGAGGTGAATTATTTGCTGAACGAGAAGATTTTCTGGGACAAGATATCGGGGAAATATTCCTGTGAGAATGGTCATTAAATGCTGATTGGTTCCTGTTTTCCACATAACCTGTCAAGAATAAAAAGTAAAAAAAAACATTAATTTAACCTTTCATGACAGGAGCTGCACTGGTGCAGCATTAAAGTTCATGTGCCAGTACATTCTCTTATATATACAAGTCTCCCATAGGGAGGCTCACATATATAAGAGAATGCACTGGCCTACAAGATCAAGGTAAATACTGTTAGGCCAATGCATTCTCTTATTTATGTGAGGTGCCCTATTCACGACTCGGATATATAAGAGAACGCATTGGCACAGGGTTTAAAAATTGCAAAAATTCAGGAAGCTCCAGTCATGACAGGGTTAATACTTCAAGGATACAAATAACAAGAATCATATCAGATATTCATCAGATATATCAAACAAACGCTTGGATTGAAAATGCATTAATTGTAACTGGCTATCATACACAACACTGTCAAGGAAGTCTGATATACCAAATATTCCCTGCGAATCGACCTCTATCGTGATTAAAATGAACTAATTAAGGGCGTAACTCTGCCCAAAATAAGTGGACCTCGCTGGTTTTCGAACTCGATCAAGACAATGTTGAGCATGTCTCATATACCGAATATCAACAAAATCAGTTGATATTTGTTCAAGTTATCATGCTATCACAAAAAAATTCACAATGAAAGTGTCAATGACACTGTAGCTCAACCTGGAGAGAGGCTACTGTCATAATTACAATCAAAAGAGTGATCAAGAATGCGAAAAAGTTTAAATATGTAAGTAATATCAGTAATATCAGTTCAGACCAAAGAGCCATATGAAGTTTGGGGTCAATTGATTAAACATGTTGGGTATAGGGCAAGCCGAAGTATTTAGCAATGCAAAGATAGAATCCATGATGGCTGCTGACAATGTTTTTTATCAAATATTGTTCAAATTTGATAGCTCCCATCTAGAAGTGATCCTGATCATATCTGTAAATTTTCAAAACATTTCTCTAATAAATGTCTGCAGGGTGTCCCGATGGTTTCAAATGTGAAATTCAGTTGATACAGTAATGCTCTAATTAATCAACTTCTTAACCACAGCAGAATCTCCCTGAGAGCTTTCCGATGAATGGCAACAAGCCATATTTCCAACTAAATCCTGAAAAGTTACCCATAATTCTGCTGTGGTTAAGAAGTTGATTAATTAGGGCATTACTGTACTTGTTCAAGTTATTTGTTGTTTTTTACAAAAATCACAAAAACTATTATATAATTAAGGGCCGTAACTCCAACGTACGCGCACCTGGTCGGTTTTCAAGACAAAATATTTTTTTCAAATTAGCACACTAGATGTATCACCATCTGCAGATGCCCGCCAACCTGCCCATTAACCAACCACGACAACTACAAATAAAATTTGTGAAAAGACTTGACCAAAAATGACAAGAGAGAGATAGCCTACAGCATCGTATTATAGCTAATAAAACCTGCCTAGATCCATGGAACAAAATAACTCCATAATGAATGAAGTATTTATGTATGGACTTTCTATTCTATGCCATATTATTAAATAAGATTAGTTCATTTTTCAAATTACATGTCAAGTCCGTAGGCAGCCACTAGTGAAGACAGTTCGTCATATATTATGAGGACATTAGACACGAGCTGCGAATCGACGAGAGGGGGTGTCTCCGTATCACATTGAGGGGGTTCGGGGTTACTGCCCCGGGGGAAATTTTTGAAAAATACGATGCAAACGGCGTAATTTAGATCCGCCGTGACACAAAAAATTGAGCTTTGATTTTTCCAAGTTTTCTCTCACAGGCCTGGAATTTAATTGTATCAAAATAGCCTAGCTATTCTGTATGAACCAATTGTCTTGTGGGGGGCTAACAGAATCCACTGTGCCGACCAGTGTTCGATTCGAACCAGTATCAGAGAAGTTTGCGACCTGAACCTGAAAATAGCTAAATCGTAATATCTATATAGTAGTCTATCCCCCCCCCCCCGATTTGTTTTTCTGAAGTTATTTGTAAGTTTTAACTGAGCATATGGGAGAGACCACATTTTGAAATCTGAACATACAAATTGCAAAATCCTAGCACCTATTGAGTAGCCTCAATGTTTCCAAGTGTTATAAACTTCAAACCTGACACACCCTATAAGGTTGGAAAATTTCCAACTGATGGTTATTTCGGTCCAAAATTTGGACTAAAAGTAGGCAAATATGCAAATGATGGTCTAAAACAAAATATTCCCCACTAATATAGATTGTTGGAAAATCGATAAACGAAAGCGATTTCAACCTATTGTTTCGTGTGAAATTTCCAGCTATTTTTATGTGGGCCATGATATTTCGAACAGTTGAAAATTTTGACCAAGCTTGAGGGACATGGCTAAAATCACCCCTAGACGCAACAGGGGCGGTCCGGGCTGTTATCTTCGTTAGCGGTAAACATATTCGGCGATGGCGGCATTTTGGGGGTTAATTGCCAGGCTTTCGTGGGCGATTCGCCCTTGTTTCTTCATGAATGTAGTCGAGGGTAGTTCCGCAATATATATGTAAGGAGTTATTAGCTGTACGAGGGAGATACGGGGGTCCGGGGTGTGAGTTTTTTTTTATTGGGGGCACACATATGTAATTCTGGCTGAATCTGGCAAGTTTAGGGGTTAATATCGGTACATCTGTTTGGCCGTGACCACCCTCCGTGTGTATGTGGGTTTCGACGACACCCACACACAGATATGGCCACTAAAATCATCCCTAGATGCAACAGTGGCGGTCCGAGCTGTTAGCTTCATCACGGCGAACATATTCGCCGATGCTGGCATTTTGAGGGTTAATAGCGACACTTCTGTGTGATCGCGATCCCTGTCCGTGCGTGAGTGGGTTTCAATGACACCCTGCACATATATTGCCACTAAAATCACCCCTATACTTCACAGGGGCGGTCCGGGCGGTGTTTAGTCACACCCCTTAATTGGCACTCTGTAGTATTTGTGTGTACGGGTCTCTGCCCCAGCTATAGGGTGATATACGCCTGACGTTCGAAGGCATGTGCTTTACTTTACACGACACCCATTCGCTGTATGCATGGGTTTTTATATCCAATGATTCCGCCAGGCTACGTTTAGTTGGTTATGTTGTTGAACCACATGCAGGTCGAATTCCGGAGCCTTAAGCTGCTTTCACTGAAAAGCGGCTGACGCATGCGGCCTATTAATGCACGGGGCTATCGGACATTTCCAACCATAGTACCATACATATATATCACTGGGGTTGCGGCTGATGCAGTTAAACGCATCCGATTTCAAAAAGTTGCGCTTAACTGCGTCAGCCGCAACCCCAGTGATATATACATGGTTTGAAACGTTGCGCCTATATAACCCGATAGCCGCAGTATGCATCAGCAACTCAGCTTTATACCGACATGGTTTGGTAGTCTATATTTATTAAATTTGGGTGCACCAGTCTCTATGCAGACTAAGCCTGCATGTAGTATATGACTATATTTATATACGTCGTTCGTTCGAAAGGGAGGTCCGGCTCAGCAATTGCCGTTTGTTCAACTGCTGCACATGACACGTTCGCCCGAATGGCGAACGGCAACCACCACCACCATCAGGCACATGCAGGAAAAGGGCCATTTGTTCGAAGGGTACGAACCCCCTTGGCTACGGGCTTGCATGTCGACTAATAAGGAAGAATGTTTTTCAGCACTTACTACTTTCGCTCAGTTTTGATATCCCACCTCCCTAATTATAAATTCAAAATATGGTGGTTCAAACAAGACTTTTCCCATTTTAATCTGTTTGTAATTCTGTCACGTTTTACACGGACCAAATTTGCACAACATCCTGCGATGTACGTTAGAAAATGGTACATCAAATTTCACATCGATTTAAAAAAGAATGCCTGAGATTGAATATGTTTCTCAAAGATCGTAAACATGTTTTTTCTCCTAATAATCACTACGCACAGATGCTGCTGAGAACATTAGAGCGGCAAAGTCACATTAATAATGAACCAAAGCCGGACTTTGGGTCGGATATAGACTATATCTGATTTTGTGAAGTCACCAATTATTATCTAATACGACGCTACTATTTTGAATTTCGCGAGTGCTTCTGTCGCACAGTAGATCGGTGGGCTTAAAGCATTAATGTTGTAATTGGAAAATCTTGTTACTGTGTCTTTCAATTACAGGTATTGCAAACAAGAACAAGAGCATCGCTAGGGCGTGGCAAAATACGCCCTTTAGCCATTTCGAATTGTACTATCGCAAAATAAGATAATACTTTGAGCTTACATTTGAAGAAAATCTGATATGCATGTACCCCTAATTTCAATGATAAAATGTGGTCAAATTCTAAGTCGAAAAATGGCCATAATTCATGTAAAAATAATTAGACAGAACCTATATTCAAACTTGGCCTGTAGTTTTAGCTGGGAAATACACATACCAGCTTTGATTCAGCTCAAATAATCAAAACTGGAGTTATCGGTCGGAAACCAAAATGTTATGAAATTGGTAAAATTCTAAGTTGAAAAAGGGCCGTAACTCATGTAAAAATAACTGGACGGAACCCATATTCGAACTTGGCCTGTATCTTTAGCTGGGAAATACACATACCAACTTTGGTTCAGATCAAATAATCCAAACAGGAGTTATCGGTCGGAAACCAAAAATGTTAACAGACGGTCAAATTCTAAGTCGAAAAAGGGCCATAACTCATGTAAAAATAACTGGACGGAACCCATATTCGAACTTGGTCTGTATCTTTAGCTGAGAAATACACATACCAACTTTGGTTCAGATCAAATGATCCAAACTGGAGTTATTGGTCGGAAACCAAAAATGTTAACAGACGGTCAAATTCTAAGTCGAAAAAGGTCCGTAACTCATGTAAATATAATTGGACGGAACCCATATTCGAACTTGGCCTGTATCTTTAGCTGGGAAATACACATACCAACTTTGGTTCAGATCAAATAATCCAAACTGGAGTTATCGGTCGGAAACCAAAAATGTTAACAGACGGTCAAATTCTAAGTCGAAAATGGGCCGTAACTCATGTAAAAATAATTGGACGGAACCCATATTCGAACTTGGCCTGTATCTTTAGCTGGGAAATACACATACCAACTTTGGTTCAGATCAAATAATCCAAACAGGAGTTATCGGTCGGAAACCAAAAATGTTAACAGACGGTCAAATTCTAAGTCGAAAAAGGGCCATAACTCATGTAAAAATAACTGGACGGAACCCATATTCGAACTTGGTCTGTATCTTTAGCTGAGAAATACACATACCAACTTTGGTTCAGATCAAATAATCCAAACTGGAGTTATTGGTCGGAAACCAAAAATGTTAACAGACGGTCAAATTCTAAGTCGAAAAAGGTCCGTAACTCATGTAAATATAATTGGACGGAACCCATATTCGAACTTGGCCTGTATCTTTAGCTGGGAAATACACATACCAACTTTGGTTCAGATCAAATAATCCAAACTGGAGTTATCGGTCGGAAACCAAAAATGTTAACAGACGGTCAAATTCTAAGTCGAAAATGGGCCGTAACTCATGTAAAAATAATTGGACGGAACCCATATTCGAACTTGGCCTGTATCTTTAGCTGGGAAATACACATACCAACTTTGGTTCAGATAAAATACTCCAAACTGGAGTTATCGATCGGAAACCAAAAATGTTAACGGACGGACGGACAGACAGACGGACAGACGGACAGACGGACGGACGGACAGACGGACGGACGGACGGACAGACTGATAACATAATACGACCTTTTTTCAAAAAGGGCGTATAATTATGAATATTGAATTACAATGTAAGTTCATTCGTAGCGTTAGTTTACCTTTTATTGAGAAAATAAGACACAATAAATAACGACACTACAGTAAACTACAGTCTACACACATCAGGGCGAGTGAAAAGTGATTGAAAATTGCTGATGTGAAATATAATAAGAATGTCATCACGAATTTACCCTTCTACTGTGCGAAGATGGGCATTTAATGTACAGCACTTGGTACGGTGCGGTACTGTGCGAAACGAAATAACATATATTTAATAAGGAATTAATTGTTATCATAAGACTATATAGTACATACATGCATGTGATAATCCATAAATATACTATTTTCTGGAATCGAACGGAAACACATAATTATGAACAAAGCAGAAGATACATTCGTGCAGGTTCATGTGAACTCGGTCAATGGGGAAAGTTACAGATGACGCTGTTCGCCGATTTTCGTTGAAATTGAACAGCTATGAAAGACACGCTTCTCGATATAGTATCTCTGCCGCAGTGCTCACACAGCGTCAAGAAAAGAAATAAATTGGTTAAATTCATTAAAGATGTTTCCGTCCCCTCTCGACAAGGTATAACTATTTTCACTTTGATATTGGTACTAGTAGTTTATAACCATGAATAGTCTAGCTGTCGATCAAGACTACCCGGAAGTACGATTTGGCTAATTTATACTCGAAATTACAATTGGTGTCCATTCATTCGACGAACCCAGGAAATATATAATATTTATAAATAATATTACTTTTTCCTTAAGGGAAGCCCGAAACTGAACTATATGGATTACGTCTCCGGCCTTGTGTCAATCAGGAGGGTTAAAATTTTATTGCTGTGCCGACCCACTCACACCCGTGTCCAGATTAGTCTCGCATGAATACACCCGCATTCTATCTATTGTCTAGTCAGTTTTTTATTTCCGACTTAATCATGAGATTTGCGAGTCGCGGGGTTGGGAATGGCACCACCATGGGAGGGATCTATGATAGTTCAGTTTCGGGCTTCCCTTAAGGAAAAAGTAATATTATTTATAAATATTATATTTTTCCGCCAAGGAGAAGCCCTCAACTGAACTATATGGATTAGAATGCAAGCCCAGGAGGAGGCACGAGCAATAAAGTTAATTAATATCCAAATTCGATGGGAATGTACTCTTCCGAAACAGGATTCATGTAAATGTGATTTAGTCATGAATAAGATATGATTATGTTACGTGAAAGAGCTCCCAATTCAGATTACGACATTGCTCAAATGTGTACCGCCCCCCCCCTTGTTTTTGGAATAAACAGCCCAGGTAGTGCCATAGAATTCATGCTAGCGAGACAACCGAGCAAGTATAACTTTGCTGCATCCTATTCTCTTTGTTATCTTCTTCGCTCTCTCGACAGTTCACATTATGAACTGATGTCACATGCAGCCATTGTGTATGCCATAAGATATCAGAATGCTTATGATACACCAGGGAGCAAATTAACTGGAATCGCATCGCGATTTGCCACTGAAATGTGGATACCGGTAATAGCGAGGAATTTTTTATACATGTATGATGTTATAAAAATGCTATCTAATCATGTCAATGTGAGATTATTTGCTAATCAGATATCGAAAGTAAATTGCTCCCTGTGATACACAAACCAGATATAAAAATGATATGCTGCAGATATCATAGCGAGGTATGAGGTTTCATTATATCATGCCACACATCTGTACTCCAGCCTCGTATAATGTAGAAAGCAGGGAACGCCATCATGATCCAAGGTATCATTGCATACCAGTATATATGGGATTAGAGAACACCACTGAGGACTTGACGAACAAGCATAGAAGCATCAGTGATCTATGATGGCGCACATAACGAGTGTCGGGTACATTTCGAAATGATCAAATGTAGCAGAATGATCAAAATTGCAAAATGACCGGTGAAGGAGTGGCCTGGAGGTATCCCGACGGTATTACGATTCCAGGAGATTGGACCCCATCGTGTGGAGATGTGGGCCACTGCACCGTGGGGAAGAGATAGAAGGCTGGTTGGTGCAGCTCTTGGAGGCACCGAACAAGTCTTCCCCACCCAGATCATTCAGCCTTGCTTTCCTACCGGTGAAGGAGTGGCCCGGATGTATCCCGAAGGTATTACGATTCCAGGGGATCGACTGGACCCCATCTTGTAATGATGTGGGCCACTGCACCATGGGGAAGAGTCAGAAGGCCATTTGGCTGGTGCGCTATGTCTATGAGAGCAAGAGCGTCACGTGACAACGAGTCTTCCCCACCCAGAACATTCAGCCTACCGGTGGAGGAGTGGCCTAGAGGTATCCCGAAGGTGTACGATTCCAGGGGAGTGGCTGGACCCCATCTGTGGAGATGTGGGCCACTGCACCGTGGGGAAGAGGCAGAAGGCTGGAGCAGCTCTTGGAGGCACGTAACAACTCTTCACTTCCCCACCCAGAACATCCTCCAAAGGCTACAGTGCTGGATCTTTCCTGACTGAGATAAATACTCGCAAATTGTTGAATTAAATGAAGCAATATAAGATATCAACCTGTATCCTCATCCTGTACAAAATCACTTACCAGCGGAACATCAGAATCCTCGTCCGACAGTGTGCCTGGTGACCCACTGTCGACCCGCGATTCTTGCTCATCGTCGTCAAACCTGCCGACGCCACGCGATGCAGAGAAGCATGTCAAGATCGACGCCAGCCAACAGAATTGGCTGCATCAGGTTGGGATACCAGACTGTGGAAGAGGCCTACTCTGAAATGGTTCGACGCAAGACAAATGCTCTTGCATTTGGGATAAGTAGCTATGTCCTGTCCAAGGTCACCCCCTCAAATTCTGGGGCATCATCAAGCTGCGCCCCCAAGGCCAGAGGGAATAAGTTCTGATGAGCCATTTGATCAGAGGAAGCCCCTTCCATGGAATCCCCCAAATGCAGGTGGTCCTGACCAAACTGGAATAAATGTCGATGACATACCACTATGATCACGTGACGGCGGAGGAGCAGGCCCGGATGTATCCCGAAGGTATTACGATTCCAGGGGATCGACTGGACCCCATCTTGTAATGATGTGGGCCACTGCACCATGGGGAAGAGTCAGAAGGCCATTTGGCTGGTGCGCTATGTCTATGAGAGCAAGAGCGTCACGTGACAACGAGTCTTCCCCACCCAGAACAGCCGCCAAAGGCTACTCCCAGGTGCCCAATAATTGTGGTGGCCTATAAACAGATCTTCGTGGCAGGAATCCAGGCCGAAATCAAAATACTGATGGAAATTTCACTCTATGTGGAATAATAGTATATCGATGTGAATTTTTTCGAAATTTAAGAATCGTATTGCCACTACCATTAGGCACCTGAGAGAAAGGTGCCGGAGCAATCGCCCGTGAAGATTGGTTTCCCGAATCAACCACTTGCAGCACCCGCCTACCATTGGTTCACACTGCCGTAGCAGGACCTGGGGGGCCAGAACTGGTCCTGCCCGAGGTAAAGACTGGTACGGTTGCTCAAAGTAGGTAATCATTGACTAAGATGCCCTTACCCAACTATAACAAGTAATACACCCGTGAATGAGCAACCTGCACGGTGTGTGGCCATCAAATTCGAATCATGTTCGACTGCAAGACATGCTGTTAGTTATAACAAAGCAAGGTTAATATACATAACACAATACAACCTAGGTTATTGAGTATAAAGTAAGGTTAATATAAAATCACGTGATACCCCTGGCCACGTGATCTTACCTGCTATGACAGGTAAGATACTGTCTTTTCTCGTATATGAGGACGATGAGTTCCGAATGCACATAGGCAAGAACTAGGCGGTTTCCTTTAGGAAAGTGCGCTTACAGCGGACGTGAAGATACGAATGCCTTCATTTTCGTCATGATTGTATCGAATCGTTTTGTCACATAATCAGTGGATATGTGACAATAGACGAAGAGCCATGTCTTGGCCGGTTCGGAAATATATTGGCAGTAGATGTGCGCAATATAAACGCTGCGCATGTAAGCTCGCTTTAGACATGGAACAATATAAATGCATTCCTTTCTGATATTCTGCGCAATATAAATGTGTTGCATGTAACTGCGCATCATACACGAGTGAAAGCTATTTGGCAGAATATCGCTTATGTAAAGTGAAACACGTGTAGCACGAAATTAGGAGATATCGCATACCGTACTACATTGCGTCCTCAATTGTAAGTCATGATAGTCATCACGCCGTATGTGTGGCACAATATGCACTATGTGGATTTGCCACAAGTAAGCTATGTGCTTCTTTAGTCATTGTCAAGATGGCCATCTTAATTCCAATTGTTGGAAGATAAAGCCGTCTTGAGGAAAACAGAAAACACGGAAACAAATTACGGATACAGTGAAACGAAAAAAGTTCCCGTTTCGGATGTGAGAAATATTAATTAACTATCGGGTACAATAAATTGCAAGTTTGTAATATCAACAATAAATATTGAGTCGATAAACTCGCAACACAGAAAGATACAACCTTGAGAAAATAGAAACGATCCTGTCCTGGCGAGGAGGAATAAAAACTGACTAGACAATAGATAGAATGCGGGTGTATTCATGCGAGACTAATCTGGACACGGGTGTGAGTGGGTCGGCACAACAATAAAATTTTAACCCTCCTGATTGACACAAGGCCGGAGACGTAATCCATATAGTTCAGTTGAGGGCTTCTCCTTGGCGGAAAAATAGCCTTATGAGAATCTTATTTGGAGGGAATACCAGGGAATCTATAAACTTATTTTTATAAATAAAAAAAATTTAAAAAGCCACAGCTACCCTAATTTGAGTGGTTTTGCTTTGGTTCGTTAATTACGCTAGCATATGATCATATTATATTATATATCATATTCCATCTGTAACTTTTGCCAGCCTTTTGCCGGTTTCGAAACAAAGTTATATCGCTATTGTGTTCGTCACAGAGCAGGAATATTTTAACTGTTTAGTGGCATGGGGTTTTTTCCAACCAATTTGTATTATGAGTGCCAGGTCGATTTTTGTATCAACCCATATACCAGGTCGATTTTTGTATCAACCCATATACCCTGTGCCAATGCATTCTCTTATATATGCGAGTCGACCATAGGTCGCCTTGCATATATAAGAGAATGCATTGGCTTATAATTTTTTTTTTTTTTTTACAATTTTAATCATTTATTCTTTTATTCTTTAACAGACTTATTTTGTAGGTTTAGGGCCGATGAGATTGGCCCCTGGCACTCAAAGGGTTATCTAGCGGGTCACATGACACTCTGCTATAGGAGATCAATGGAAGGGATCTTTGATGTAAACCATCATCTAGAACCAAGTCTGAATTTATGGTCTGATATTTGTAGAATGAGGTCCCCAGAGTGCCTCATTCAGCTTAGGCCTCATCTTCTCTGGAAGGTGTTTTAGTTTCTATAGAAACTTCTTCACAAAGATTACTTTTATTTTTTAGTTTAGTTTCTCTATATCCCCATATTGGCAGATGACATATGGCATATTGAGGTTCCAAATGGGTGTCCATCATTATATTCATCACCATCTGGGAACTTAAATCGGAGTTTATGTCTCCCATATCAGATGAGGTCATGCAGAATGAGGTCAGATATTTGTAGAATGAGGTCCCCAGACGGTGAATTTAGTGACGATAGCCCATTGTGCAGATAGTCACTAAATCAACCTCTGAGGACCTCATTCTGCAAATGTCAGGCACTTAATTCACAGACATGTCTAGAATAACCAATATCAGAAACTAATTTAAGTCAATGGAAACTTGGACAATGAGAATTTGAGAGCTGAACTTATATAACTTGCCTTCTGTCACGTCTGGGTCAACGTCAAGGTACATACTCTCTGGAAATTTAGCTGGGAATAAATCAAATTCTTCTGTTGGCTAAAAGTAAAAAAAACGAAGGTATTGAGTATACAGGGATTTTTAACTCTTGGCGGAAAATGGGCCCTATTCCCAATAGGAAATAGTCCAGTTTTGCAACAGAGAGCACACTAAACCTACTACTAGATAAATTGTGAAAGCAGTTTGAAGGTGAAACATATATTATGGAGATTGTATTACATATTTATATGCCTGTATTAAATTAAGCTACAAAGTACTTGTATCAATGCAATAAACACAGATATTCAGAGTTGGGCTGTCATACTTAATCAATTATAGGCAAAGTCAACCACAATTATCTATGTTCGGAAATATTTCTTTAATCATGGCTATTTCCTCTTGCAATGGGTAGTCAATTATTGCAACTACGAATAAACTTTGTAATAGCTCTTAAAGGGATGGGCGGCCTTCATTATAAGTTATAATTTAGAAATAACATATCAAATTATGATAATTTCCTCAATAATATACTAATAGTATAGCATAATGATGATATGAATGCGATATTCTTCACAAAACACATTTTGTGTCCGAGAAAATACAGGTTGACTGTTGTTAAGTTTCTCGCAAAAAGCGCAGTGGATTGTTTATAAGATGTGTCACGATATTGCGCCATTTCCTTATTTAGATTCGCGCGCTTTACGTCGGTTGTAAAACCCCTAATTTGGTGAGCTTACAACTTACAACTCACAATACGATCCATCATAATAAATCTTATTTGGTAAGTATGACAATATATAGGTTAGGAGAAAAAACTAACTGGACAACTGAACTGGATTGAAAAATATTCATCTCTTTGCGAAAACAATTATATTATATACGTTTTCCCAATCATAAAGTAACGTGGATTAGCTTGATTTTGAACTGACAGCGGGTAGAATGGGTCGGTTAAAATACAATTTGATGTGACTTGAATGCGATTGTTTATTGCGCCAATAATTTTATCTACGCAACGGAACATTTTCATTGAACGATACGGTATTTCTGAGAGTTTGTCTATAAACAATCGTAACGTAACTTTTTTATGTTTGTTTACATAAACCAAGGATACAAACGTGACAATAACATGCAATCTATGCGATATTTATGATTGACATAAGAACAACATCTGTCTATTACATAATATTCTTTCTATTTATGAAGGTTTTAGTGGATGTGACTACTTTAACAGTTATACCCACAGGGAAAGCCACCCGTATCTTTAAATATTGTTTCTTGTGTATGCAGTAGTCTACATTTGTGAATGTCTGTCTGTCTGCTATAGAATATAATGTGAGACAATCTAGATGATTTAAAGGGGTCTAATAGATGATAGTGGAGGAATATACTGGTGCGGGTTAAAAATATAAAAAGTGACGCTGTAGGCGTCAGGGATGACAAAGGGGAGGGGCCACAAATATCAAAAGATTTTTTGTCACCGATTTCTACCAAACTCATATAGTCATCTCCATCACACTGGAAATCTAACAATGTGATTTAAAGATACCAAAGTGGCACTGTTCGAAGGATGGGATTAAATTGGGCACCAAAAATACTAAAAACATTTTTATCGCCAGTTTCCTCCAAATGTATGTATAGGCATCTCTGTGATATACAGGCACCATAAAGGTTATGGAGACTGATTAATCTTAAGCATTGATAAATAATACATAACTATTAAACCAATTATTCTGTATATTTGCCAATTGACTAAAAATATATTATAGTCATATGGAGCGATAAGGAATACGGCAAGTTTAAATATTTAAGTAATACTAGAGGACAGTCAAGAGGGCTATATGAAGCTTGGGATCAATCAGATGAAATATGTTGGCTGTAGGCTATGCTGAAGGATTTAGTCATCCAAAGAGTATAATCCAAGATGGCTGCCAGCAGTCAGGTTTTTTTTAATTAAAATTCGATCAAATTCGACAGCTCCCATTTTAGGGATGGGACGATACGCTAATTTCGTGATACGATACGTATCGCGATATTCAATTCGCGATACGATATGTATCGCGATATTTTTTTTACAGTCATGTAACTTTTGTTTAAGATGATTTCCTTTTGATAAACAGTAATATGTTGCTGAATAAATATCAACAAAATTGAATACTAATAGTATTAAGAATTTAATAATAATATTTCATTGATTTGATACTAAACATTAAGTTCATTAACAATATATTATGCATATAAGTTATATAACACAACTGACGTTACGTTTTTTTTGTGTGTGTTTATTTTTCACTCGAATCGACTTGATAGTCAAATTATCGGCCTCCATATTCAATAATGTGTCGGAATGTGGCAATTTTGACTCGGCTACCGTGTTGTTCTCGGTCAGGTGAACCATGTGCCTTCATTTTACTTGGGTGAACACTTCGACAAAAAAGGCCCTGTTGGTGCTATTTATTTGTATGCGCTTCGATCGTGCCGAGCGACGCCCGATTAACAGTTTAAGACACACAACAAACATGAACCCATCTATGCGTGATCGTTTAATTTGAACTAAAGAACTTATGTTTAAATTTTATTCCATTCAGGTGACAACTATTTATTAACCAGCCAGAACCAGCAACAAGTTTTGTGACGTAATTCAAATGCTTTTGATCAAACATTCTTCTCTGTCTCCCTCATATTTCGTCATCTATACGAATCCACTATAAGCAATCTATTTTTAGAACGCAACACGTGGTACCAAAATTTCGTCGCGTTGGTGATTGGGGTCACCGACGGGATTGATTTAAATATAAGTCATGTTGGCAACAGTAATCGCTCTGTGTTTTAAGTGTTTTTATTCCACTTAATTCCAATCTGCAGTGGTTCTCTGCACTTAACTGAAAATCTGGATTGGCAGAACTAGTTATTACTAAGAGAGTATTGATAGGGACTATGAATTGAGTGGAGAGACCAAGGGCAGGTGCAGCCGAAGACCCAAGGTGAAGGTTCCTCGCTGACCTAATTATGACGCAGAAATATTAATAATGCAGTGTTTTATGCTTCCCAAATCCCTGACATATTCCCGTTTACTATGAACTTACTGTAATGTGCGCCTTTTTGTACAAATGCACAGCTCTATACTGAACATCATAACTGAGTCCAAACCTGTCCTGGGTTTCGTTTTGGGTGAACAGTTACTAACTTACTATGTACATCATAGCAGGTTATGCTATTAAACCGTCAGCCGTCATGTGCGTGATCAGTGGGCCTTGTATCAACGATTTCCATTGGTTTGATAATATCTGATTTATTCATGTCAAATAAGAACGGCCGGCGAGCCGCGATAGCTGTAAAATGGGACTGCATGGCATTTCATCGTGCATATTATGGTATCTATAGACGGTTACTCCACTTACATTAAATATCTTTTGAGTATTTTGTTTGTATCATTAATAAAACTAACTGATCGGCACATATTTAGGTATACGTTTTGATAACTACCTTAACGACACCACTAGTAATTAGGTATCGCGATCCCGCGATACTGCTGCTCCTGTATCGATACGATTATCGTCAAGGAGTGTATCACGATACATCGGTGCATCGATGAATCGTCCCATCCCTATCCCATTTAGAAGTGACCAGAAATATGCCTGCAAATTTTCAAAACATTCTCCCCATAAATGTGGGCTGCTTGGTGTTCCGATAAATTCAGATGTGAAATCCAAGATGGCTGCTAATGCCATGTTTTTTAAACGAAATTGGAAAACAATTGATAGCTCCAGACTGATAGGATCCAGATGAAGTTTGGTGGCAATCAGATGAGTGATGTGGGCTGTAGGCTGTGCCAAATGTAAAATCCAAGATGGCAGCCGGTGGCCATGATTTTCAACAGAATTCAGGAAAATTTTATAGCTCCTATCAAGAGGTCAACACGGATATTCAGATAAAGTTTGGGAATGATTGGATGAGGGATGTAGCCTAAAGGGTGTGCCAAAGGAAATTGTTGACAGACAGATGCACATTCATAATAATCGTTACATCCATACAGTAAATCATAGTTATTATCATGTTCTAAATAGAATGCTTACTAGTGCAATCTCCTCATCAATCAAAATGTGCAACAGAGATGTCTTTGATTCCCTGAAAGTGGAAATTGTAGTTTTATATAGAATATCCATATAGTTTGACGAGATACAAGGTTAATTTTCGCGAGTATGATTCAGCAAATGGGGGACGAGCTTTAGCGAGCTCCCCCAATTGCTGAACCCATGCCAAAGGATTTAGTCACGTAAAGAGTAAAATACAAGATGGTTGCCGGCAGCCATGTTTTATGGTCGAATGACCCAAAATGAATCGTTCCCATCTACATGTCAATGTTAAAATCCACGATAAATTTCATGATGATCCGACCAAAGGAATGACATGTAGCCTGTGCCAAAGGATTTAGTCATGCAAAGAGTAAAATCCAAGATGGCTGCCAGCGCCCATGTTTTATAGCCGAATGACCCTAAAATGACTCGTTCACATCTACATGTCAATGTTAACATCCAAAAAACATTTCATGATGATCCGACCAAAGGTACGACCTGTAGCCCATACAAAAAGATTTAGTCATACAAAGAGTAAAATCCAAGATGGCTGCCAGCCACCATGTTTTATAGCCGAATGACCCCAAAATGACTCGTTCACATCTACATGTCAATGTTAACATCCACAACAAATTTCATGGTGGTCTGACCAAAGGTACGACCTGTAACCTGTATCAAAGGATTTAGTCATGCAAAGAGTAAAATCCAAGATGGCTGCTGGCGGCCATGTTTTATGGCCGAATGACCCCAAAATGACTCATTCCCATCTACATGTCAATATTAAAACCCATGACAAATTTCATGATGATCAGAACAAGACAGTCAATGACTGTGGGTCGCTCACCAGACTAAGGACTGAGAAGACAGGGACTCTGAAGACTACAAGAGTCAGTACTTGACAGAATCACTTAAGTTCTAAACATGGACATAGTTGGATGTTCTCAAATGAGCAGGGCTCTTCACCTTGAAATTTCTAATTGCACATCACTGACAAATTTCCAACCTCTTACCTTTTAAAGAGGACAACCATACCACAGTACTAAGTTCACAAAAATCATTTTGTACATTCCTCTTAGGTTGAATTTTACGACTGGTACCAGTACTTCAAGCTCTCAAACGTTTGATAATTACCAACCTGACACCCCCATAAAGTTCAAATTTGTGGCCAATTCGGTCCAACAGTTTAACCTGAAGTAGAAACATATGGACTGATGGTTTAAAAACATACATGTTAGAAAATAAAACCAAACTATGAGAACAGTTCTAACTTATTTTTGGTGTGAACATCTAATCTACAACTAATTTAGTATCGGGCATGAAATTTTTAACTTTTGATCAAAATAGGTGGGCAAATCTCCACCCCTCTACACTCCCTCCCCATTGCCTCAAACATTGCCCCCAACCAGGCTGTCTAGAAATCAATATTATTATACCAGTACCAAACAGCATAGAGGAGAGTTAAATCTCTTATCTCTGCCCCTATTAGAACAAATGTGAATCCTCATCTATGAGATCCATTCATCTAGTAATATCAATATACCCCCCAATTTTTCTTTGAAAAATCAGGGTATGATTTCACCTGGATAAGTGCTGGTTAAGAAACTAATATTGGAACAGCCGAGTCTGTATTTAGTGTCTGACCTTTGCAGGTGAATTTAATGACAATATTCCGCAAGGTGGACTAACATCACCGAATTCACCCTCTGGGGACCTCATTTCCTAAAAATGACCCCATGAATAAATCTGAACCCCAGTCACCCAAGGCCCCTCCATACCAAATATAAGCTATATAGGCCTAATGGTTCTTGGGAAAAAATTGTTTTAAGACTTACTATGGAGGGAAAGAGTTATGGCCCTGGCTTCGCACCTACATGTATTTTATGTGATAAACTTAATTGAACAAATCTGATTGTGAGACACCTAGGGAACATGCACACTGAACTATATAAAGACATTCGGTCTTTAATATGGAGAAGAAATCAATTGTTGATAGATGGATGGATAGACATCTCAACAGGCAGACGGATGGAAGGCTGACAGATAGAAGACAAATTTAATCCAATATATACCCCCCCCCCCATTTTTCTTTGAATATTAGTCGTATGATTTCATCTGGATAAGTGGTGATTAAAAAAATAATATGAAATGGCCAAGCCTGAATTTAGTATGTCTGACATTTGCAGAATTAGGTCCCAAAAATGTGGATTTAATGACAATATTCTGTAAGGCAGGCTAGCATCACCAAATTCATCCTCAATCTGATTAGGCCTCAATGGCCAATAAAACCTAGGAACAGATTGAAGTCATACAGTTGAAGTTGGTGATACACACCCATTGAGCACCTCAATTATGCATTTTATCTTCTGCAAATTAGGGGGACATTGAAACTGAACAGGTGGGAAAAGTGACTAAATCAAACTGTCAATTTGATACTTAGGATACTTCCCAGAAGATGAGGACTAAGCAGAATTAGGTCCCTGGCAGGTGTATTTGGTGAAGAAATCTAAGCCATTCACAGTATTATTGAATTTCAGTTATCACCTAACCATGGGAGCACCAGTTTGTTGTTAAATTGCTACACATATGTTTAGATTAGAATCATACATGTCATCTGGCTAGTTTATATAATTAATGACCTGTACCTCTACAGATATATATGCCTCTGTGGTGAGAAGAGCTATTAATTAAATTGAGAGGTGATATGGTTTGGAAGGGATGTTGGTTGATGGCGGGGTTGGGTCTGGGCCATGTGGGAGGGGGTGGGTGGGGGAGGGTGGAATGTTTCCATAATTTCATTAAAGAGTAAAGTTTCATAACTCTGCAGATGTTATAATGGTGTCACTTTTTTCAAATTTTAAAACATGTTTAAAAAAAAAATTGTCCCAGAAGATGAGGCCTAAGCAGAATAAGGTAATTGAGGATGTATTTGGTGATGCTAGCCTGCTGTATGGGGTAGCAACACTAAATTCACCATCTGGGGACTTCATTCTGCAAACGTCAGACACACTATGTCCAGGCTTGGAGAAATGAACAATGGACTATTCCTATTTATTCTTGTAGACTCTGGTAGAATAGGTGTTTAGCTAATGTCATGTCAAGTAATGACAGATGGTAAACTGGTCTGAAGCAAGCAGTCTTCAGCCAGAGTGTCAGGTGTCCACACTGTGGTAAATTGGCTTTTTCAATAATACAGGCTTCAGTGTTCTCTTAAAAATTAATAGTGCATAGAAAAGAGGTGTGAATTATAAAGGGCCATAACTCTGTTAAAATATATCGGATCAAACCCATATTTTAACTTGATCTGTATATAAGTGTCAAAAATTCATATACCAAATTTGGTGTTGATCAGATGAAAAATGTTTGAGTAATCATGTCTTGGATGAATTCTATATCAAAACAAGAGTGGAAGGGGTTAAATAAACAATACCAAAATCCATACAGATGATGAACATGCTAAGAAAAATCTAGGTAAGAAATATGACGGACGGCTCGACGGACGGACGGACGAGGAGTGATGACTATAGCTCCACCGGAGACTTCGTCTCAGGTGAGCTAAAAACAGTACAGCCTGTCGCCCATGATAATGGATTGAATTTTGAAATTTCATAAAGATCCGACCAAAGGTACGACATGTAGCTCGTGCTAAAGGAAATTGTTGATGGATGCACACAAGCACACATGGACGACGGAAACCAACCCATGGCAATATCTCAAACATTACAAAGTAAAGCTGAGCTAAAAACTCATATGTTTATGCCCCACAGACAACTCCATGTGAGAGTATGTCGTCGGGGTTATAGTTAACCTGACAGGTGGAAGGATATAGTAAGATATCTACTATTTCCAACCAAATTCTTCTTATGGTTTTCTGTGCAGTCTTCGAGTAAAATATCGACTCCCAGTTGCGAGGCATCTATCGCCCCTGGGGCCCAACATGAAATTGTCAAAAGTGAGAATTGCCTATTACAATTCGATGCAGCAAACAAACCACCATGCGATTGTATTTAAAAACTTCAATATTCATCTTGATAATATCTAATACTGATTGTCTTCACTATGGTAATAAATTTGTCTATGATAACGGAAATCCATTTTATATGGTGTGGGTCATTAACACACATTACTGTGAAGCATTTCAAACAATTATAATTATTATAACAATTATAGTATTCATTCTAGTTAATCTTGATGTTTATCGGGTAATCAGTCGGCAACAAGCTTGATTATACACAGCTCTGCTTGTGTGTAATTTACCTCAGTGCATCACTGGGAAGGCAATGTTATGTTCTCCTACTCCTTATCCCCTGCTAAGTAAATCTAAATACTGTTGGCATTGACATCAACAAGGCGAGCAGAAATCTGCCTTATGAAAGCAAGTGTTAACTAGAGTGTTCATTTCTCCACTGGAAACATGAACTACATATGGGATTGACGATTTAACATGGGAATTGACAAACGGTCGATTCAATAGTCCAAGTACAGTAATCCCAATTCCATGTTATTGTACATGTACCCCGATCATCAGTGTTGCATCTCAAATATGTCTAACTAACAATATAGTCATGCCCTAAGTAATCGACTCCTTAACCACAGCAGAATTATGGGTAACTTTTCAGGATTTAGTCCCCGAGAGCTTTCCGATGAGTGGCAACAAGCCATATTTCCGACTAAATCCTGAAAAGTTACCCATAATTCTGCTGTGGTTAAGGAGTCGATTACTTAGGGCATTACTGTATATACCTACTAGCTGAAATAGGCTCCATTCAGCACACATAACTGACAATTCCTACTCTTGTATTTATATATACATACTATTTATTATGTCACTTCAATATATCAGCATGCAAATAGGTTTGACCTGGTAACCCATTTGAAATTTTTTCAATCCTAGTCACACACGAACAAATGTAAGCTAAATAGGCCTGATGGTTCTTGAGAAGAAGCTGTTTTAAGAATTAATATTGAGGGAAAGAGTTAGGACCCTGGCCCTGCACCTATTTGAACTGGCGATCCCATTTGAACAATCTGAATCCCCGTAATCATCTGCACCAAATATGAGCCTGTTCAAAGCCTTGAAATAGGGGGTCTGTCATTTGCAGAATGAGGTACCCAGAGGGTGAATTTAGTGATGCTACCCCGCATCACCAAATTCACCCTCTGGGGAGCTCATTCTGCTTACACCTCAGCAGAATGAGGTTCCCAGAGGGTGAATTTGGTGATGTTAGCCCGCTATGCGGGGTAGCATCACTAAATTCACCCTCTGGGGACCTCATTCTGCAAATGACAGACACCCTATTACAAGGCTTAAGCCTGTTTGGTATATCGCTTCTGGAAAAAAAGATGTTGATGGACGTACGGCAGACGAGGAGTGATGAATATAGCTCTGCTGGACACTTCACCTCAGGTGAGCTAAAAGTGATAGCTATTGTCTTACCTTTCATACAAAGCCACCGGGATGCTCATCAAGCTTAAGGATGGTTGGTCCATCTGGATATAAAACATCTCATCCAGGGTGTGTTCCTCAAATATATGAATGGCCTTCGTTATCCAATAATTCTGGGCTATCTGTAAAACATGAATTACTAACATCACCAAATATCTGAAGCAAATTGACTGTACCACTCCATAGAAAACATCGTCTGAACTACGCTCAAATGTAAATATTTACTACCCGATTCGGGATGCCTCTATCGGCGATAAACTAACGAAAATGATTTCGCCATCGAGAGTCACTGCATTTAATTAATATTAGAATGATGGTGTGTGTTGTCAACTTGGATATAATATTTGAAAAAAATACTACTTTGAACAAGATTATTCTCCATTTGTATTTGATCATCCTACTGGAGTGTTTTACATCACTTTAAAGAGACCCAACGCGTTCCAGGGCTTATATTTCATCTGATTTTGTGAGAATTCATACATACTTTTTCAAGATCTAGATTTCGATTCTCGCCGAAATTTAAGCCCTGCATTCAGTGGGAAAAGGCGCAAAAAAAATATAAAAGTGTCTATAAACGACATCACTGCCAAAGAAGAACATGGAGAAATAGATGAACTTTGTTCTTATATATAACTCTCCAATAATATTTCACATGTTGAAACACATGTTATGTAAACAAACCTGTTAAGAGTGATTTGTCAACAAAAATCGCTAATTCCGTGGGGGTAAGTTAAAATGCTTTCACCTTTCCAATGTTTACCCAGTGTTTCCACAAGAGGTTGGGGAAATGGGACCCCTATAGCCACTGGGGGGAAATCTCATCAACCAGCTGCGAATATTATCTACTATCAGTAAATCAGTTGTTAAAGTGATGTGAAACACCCCAGTAGGGTGATCAAATAGATATGGTGAATAATCTTGCTCAAAGTAGTTATTTTTTATGAATTTCACATTAATCCAAATTGACAACACACACATTCTTATATATTAATTAAATGCAATGACTCTAGATGGCGAAATCGTTTGTGTTAGTTTATCGCCGATTGTTGCGTCCCAAATTGAGGTGTAAATATTTACAATTAAGCGTAGTTCAGACGATGTTTTCTATGGAGTGGTATGGTCTATTCATTAGAAATTTCCCGTGATCTTAGTAGAATGATAACATTCCCCAGGTTGGCATAGCGCCTGAGTACTAACTTATAAGTTTATCGCACTGGAACAAGTCCATAATATGTCTTTAATTTAAGTCCAAATTCTGAACATCTATGGTATTACAAGTAGAAAATGTCAAGGGATTGTAATTTCATTTTTAACACACTGAAGGGTTAAGTAATTGAAGGGTGATGTCATTTGGCACTGTAGTATATTGATAGTGTTGCTACCATAAAATTGTGATAAAAATATCTAGTTAAATCTGTGGGTAAAATAAATGTACTGATAATTTCCTGTACCGTCACAAACAAAAGTAGAGGAAACTCTTCGTAATTTATTCTACGTCCATCTTCAATACATTCATGAAAATATTTTAATATACCAGTGTATATACTATGAAATACTATGAAATATTTCCGACAAACCTCCAGCGGCTAACATCTGGACCCGGTCTACATAAGCATGACATATCATTATGAGTCATAAGTCAGAACAGTTGTACCCCGTACCCCGTGTCAGTTTCATTTTGTTTACATTCAAGTCAATCTTTATTGAGCTGCCATTTGTTCCATTGCCAAAATACATGTAGGCCAATAAAATTTTGTCCAATCAAAATTGTTACTTTTTTTACAACAGACTGATTCAGTAAGCCCATCCTCGAAGATAAGCCCAGTCTGGGTTTTTTACCCTAAACAAAACATGGGGTGGTCCTCGATAATGCCAAAGAGTGATGTAAGTCCACCTGCATCACACTGTTGTGTTTTTTAAGAATTAGCTTGATTAATAAGCATTAGTGTAACTAAATTAACTTGTGAACTCATCATACAACCCTATTGTTTTACAAAGTAATTCCAAAATTTACAACCTTATTCAAATTGATCCCAAATGTATAGATCTGTTACTGGTTATTATCACTTGATTTTATCTTCTTAATAATATAAATAAAACACATTATTATCTTTATTCAATACAAAAATATGGTATTATTATAAAACATGATGGTAGGTCGGCACCTGAAGGCTAACTGAATTTTTTGCATGGGGGGGGGGGGGGGGGGGGGGGGGGGGGTCCTCGTGAGTAAGCCCAGCACCCACTTTTTGAGCAAAAACATGCACGAGGCCCCCGTCATGTGTTGAAATTTATGTTCCGGGGAGTAATTATAAGCAATCAACGTCTTTTTTGTTGCATTTATGGGCGTATTAAATTGTAAGTGGCTGAACAACATACATGGCATAATTTTGCAAAATTATAGAGTATGTTGTTCGGCCACATACAATTTTATATGCAACAAAAAAAGACGTTAATTGCATATATTAAAAATAGCTAGTTTTCAATTCTTCATAAATAAATATGTGGAACCTACATGTACCACCAAAAAGTAATATCATGATCAATTTGTCATGCTTGAAAATCTTATGTTACATGATTTAAGTTCTGGTACTGGTGAGTGCAGTATCGAGATACGTATCGCATTGTAACTCTTGTATTGAGATACGCATCGCGACAAAACAGTATCATCCCTTCCCTACTTTGCATTATAATTTATGCCAGTCAATTAGTTGAAATAAATCCAATATACACAGATTTCCAGTACGGCAGAAATGCAACGTAATGTTCTAAAATGTGTTTTTAAAATATGTGCCTATAAATAGGAATCTGTGAGAGGGATTTGGCTAATCAACTTGTAATCTATCACTCCTGTCAAACAGTCAACTTTGAAAACGCTAATCATTTCAACACTACCTAACTTTACATTTGATGATATCTAGAAACTAATATTTTTACGAGAAAATATGAAGATGTGCAAATGGAAGAAAATAGGCTTTTTGTATAACAACAAATTAATTTTATCTTAGAAGTGTGAGAAAAGTCAATAAAACTTCAAAATGAAAAAAAACCATACATTTGTTGTAAGACTGTACCAGTGAGTAATCTTGTTAGTATTGTGGGTCACATGGGAACAGATTGATAAATGTGAAGGAGCCCTAAAACTATTCGTTACTGAAAAGCACTATATCAGTAATACATTTTTAGAATAATCAAAGATTCTTTTGCCTTGGCCAGGGTTGTCAAAGAACCAACGGTACCACAACTTTCGGTACCGGTTCCGTACTGATGTTCAGTAGCGCAAACCGGGTCGGTATCGGTACTCATTGAGTGGACTTTTATACGGCAAATAACTTTTGTTTCGTGGGGTTCCATCATCAATTATCGTTAAGTTCGAGGTTTAGTCAAACAACGAAAATAAAAATCGCAACGACATTTACGATTAAGTTGTTGTCTGCAGTGGTTTTCGACAAGTCGCAAAGGGAGGATTTACGGAATACAGAGTGGAACGAATGTAAACATGTATGTTTAACTACTGGATCGGCTAACATTGTAGACTTATATGGATACACGGTACACCATTTTATTTGTGTGGTAATTAATTAGAGAACTCACTAATCGGCCATATTACTCGCATGTTGTAATTTCATAAATGATGTCACCCAATGAAACCAAGTCGTTTCCAGTAAGCCTAGTTGTAGTTGGCTAGTTCGAAAATTTTAAATAGATTTAGAGAGAAAATAGTCAAATACACTCTGTATCTGTGACATTAACTTTATATCAAAATAAAAGTTAAAACAAGGGAAAATAAAACTCAATAGATGTCACTCATGTGATCATAAGAATCATTACATCATAATGATCTGGTAACTCTGCCCTGGTTCCCCCTGCCTCCATGTCACTACTCACAAGTCACAAACTCACAAATATCCTGTCATTCGAGTTCTACAGTGTCAACATCCATGTCATCATATATATGATATATCCATCGATGGTAATTTGGGTGTTTGGCACTTTTGCGCCTTGTGACCTTGTTGTTGCCCAACAAACTCCTCTCAAATGATGCATGTGTCATAAATTGATACCGCGAAATGGCACGTGCAGAATTGCATCCGGCGGCATTCCAGCCACATCCAAGAAATACAGTTATCACAAGAGCCTACACAATGCATGCATTTTGTCAATTTAGTGACAAGTTGTGCATTATATTGCGGCATACTGTGCCTTTGATGTTTGAATGTGCTAACGATATCACGATGACCAATCGCAGTTTTGTTTGGCGCGATGTTGAGCTGCTTAATTAACCTTTTATATTTGTTAAGATGTATATTAATAGAAATCAACAATCAGTAACGAGAACCATTGGTACTCGACATCAGAACCGGTACCGATTTAATTCCTGATTACCACTGGTTCCGGTACCGGTACCAGTACCTATTGACAACCCTGGCCTTGGCCAGCCAGTGATATCGAACACAGGTCAGCATCATGGCCAGTGAATGCTGCTAACTAATATTCAAGCAGTTATACTGCTTGTCCAGGTCACAATTAAAAGATATAAAAAGAATGACATGTGTGTGCGATACACGCACATGTGTCATTCTGTGTTTAAAACATCACACATGTCCAAAAATCAATAAATTGAAAAAAAAAGACCAATAAAGTTTATTCAGGAAAAGACAGGGCTTGTCTTGTCATGTGTTATGGTACCTTTATTTTATAGTTCTGGTTTCATGGTTGAGACAAACGCCATTAACATTGTGATATGTCGTTGTCCAATTCCGTGCTTGCAATCAGAAACAAATTATGACATGGCAAGAACAATGTGATTCCAGGTATAGGCATCTAATAAATCTTTGTTCGCAGCCACCCTACCCAAATTGTCTTTGTAGATAGGTAGGGAAAAAATTGTTATTTTTAAAGCTGTAAATAAACTGGTATATGCAGACACCAGCCTATAAGTTTGAAGGGTGAGTGATAAATTTTTGAGTTTTAATATGATAAATTTAACTCATACCAACAGCTTGTCACTGCAGAAATGAAAATGCAATAGTGTAATTATTTGTATACACACCTGCTGCATTGCAATACATAAGTTCAGGCAATGGGAACAAACATATTTGAGTGGAAGTGGTGGGAGTAATTTGGGCAGGTGTCGGAGACGCGTACTAGTAAGTAGGGGAGATTGCAAACAATCCAATGTTTGTTTTGTGTGCATTGAAATAGCAACGTTATATACAGCGTAATAAATGTCGCGGGGTAACATCAAAGAATGTCGGACTGCTGAGTACAGATATTGTTTTGCACGGGATTTCTGTGGTTGAAACTACTCACGCTCGGAGATCCCGTGCTATCGTACGATTACATAATTTGATCAAAGAATGCCGAATTGCTGAGTTAGGCAGAGTAGGGATCAACATACATGTACGCCAACAGGTGGTTCTCCTACCAAAGGAGGTATATACCTCCGAGATCCCGTGCTATCGAACTATTATAATACGGAACCTGTCCCAAATCAGTCTTTATAGTGGAATTCATAGTGACAACACCATTCATTTGACCCATATTACATGCATGGAGGATAAACAAAAAAAAACATATCCCCCTGCCCCCCCCCCCCCCCCCCCCCCCCCCCCCCCAATATAGCGATAAAGTCAAAGTACAGTCAATAATAGTTTCATTGCCCCGCCTGGGTCCCCAAACACAAACAACTGCGCACATGTTTCCATTTCCCGCCAACACTCAATTATATTTTATAACACGTTGGCTAAAACTCTGTTCTATAGCAGCGGTCATCAGTTGTTGGACTAATACAGACTATTGACAAGCTACGCGCTCCGAGTTTGAAAGATTTCGCTACCATTCGTATTTCGCCGCTATAAATATCTCCTGCAGACAAACCCTGCAGTATGACGTCACAGCGCACATATAGTTTCACGATTGACAGAATACATGGAATATATCAGTTTCATTTTCACGGATGCCACTTGAAATTCTAGGAAATACTTAATTCAATTCTCCCAGCTATTATTGGACAATGCATAGATGCTTTTTAGTGTTTAGTTTCATTATACCTGTCAGAATCTTATTGTACGTTATCAATTTTTAAACACTGTAACATGTTCATTTATATAGTCTTCAATCAGACGGCAGTCTTGCGTGCGTAATTACATGATTAACAAGAGCATCGCTAGGGCGTGGCAAAATACGCCCTTTAGCCATTTCGAATTGTACTATAACAAAATAAGATAATACTTTGAGCTTACATTTAAATAAAATCTGATATACCCCTAATTTCAATGCCAAAATGTGGTCAAATTCTAAGTCGAAAAATGGCCATAACTCATGTAAAAATAATTAGACAGAACCTATATTCAAACTTAGCGTGTAGTTTTAGCTGGGAAATACACATACCAGCTTTGGTTCAGCTCAAATAATAAAAACTGGAGTTATCGGTCGGAAACCAAAATGTTATGAAATTGGTCAAATTCTAAGTTGAAAAAGGGCCGTAACTCATGTAAAAATATTTGGACGGAACCCATATTCGAACTTGGCCTGTATCTTTAGCTGGGAAATACACATACCAACTTTGGTTCAGATAAAATAATCCAAACTGGAGTTATCGGTCGGAAACAAAAAATATTAACAGACGGTCAAATTCTAAGTCGAAAAAGGGCCGTAACTCATGTAAAAATAATTGGACGGAACCCATATTCGAACTTGGCCTGTATCTTTAGCTGGCAAATACACATACCAACTTTGGTTCAGATCAAATAATCCAAACTGGAGTTATCGGTCGGAAACCAAAAATGTTAACAGACGGTAAAATTCTAAGTCGAAAAAGGGCCGTAACTCATGTAAAAATAATTGGACATAACCCATATTCGAACTTGGCCTGTATCTTTAGCTGGGAAATACACATAACAACTTTGGTTCAGATCAAATAATCCAAACTGGAGTTATCGATCGGAAACCAAAAATGTTAACGGACGGACGGACGGACAGACGGCTCGACAGACGGACGGACGGACTGATAACATAATACGACCTTTTTTCAAAAAGGGCGTATAATGATCTGGATACCATTAACAGAATTAATGCACCCATGGAAAATGATCAACTTGCGTAATATACATAGCTTTGGATTGCTTTGTGGGACACTCAGGTGCAAGGAAATTGCTACTTTTGAGTGTCAAATAACAAAATTTTCACCCGACGGGACGTTTGGTCCCGTCGCGTTATGTGTTTCCCCAATACGGACTCATTAATTTCCCCTTGGCGGAAACCCTGCACACCATATTCATCTGTTTAGTACTCAGATTTACATACCGGTTTTAAGCCAACCAATGAGCACCTCTTAGCCATAGATGGGAAGGACTGTGTGAGATATTCTTCCGGAAATTCTGTAACAATTTTATCCACTGATACCAGAGCACTTGTGCCATAGTCAATGAAAAATGCATCAACCTTAGTTGGATTTGATTCTTCGCTGAAATGAAAAACAATGATAACAATTTGCAATGAGATTAATTAACTGATCAACAAACAAAAAAACATTCCATCATCACACACACATGTTAAAGTGATGTGAAACACTCCGGTAGGGTGGTCAAATATAAATGGAGAATAATCTTGTTCAAAGTAGTTATTTTTACAAATATTATATATTTAAATTGACAACACACACCGTCATTCTTATATATTAATTAAATGCAGTGACTCTCGATGGCGAAATAGTTTTCGTTAGATTATCACCAATAGATGCATCCCGAATCGAGTAGTAAATATTTACATTTGAGCGTAGTTAAGACGATGTTTTCTATGGAGTGGTACAGTCGATTTACTACAGATTTTCGGCGATGTTAGTAGAATGGTACATTCCTCCAGTTGGCATAGCGCATGGATACTAACGGATGAGTTTTACTGTCCCATTTAACCCTTTCAGTGCCAAGTCCGATTTTGTATCAACCCATATTTCCTTGATCATTTTTCAAATTTATTGATTATAATAATGTGATACATTGATGGAAAGAGCTCTTAGAGCTCTTTCCATCAATGTATCACATTATTATAATCAATAAATTTGAAAAATGATCAAGGAAATATGGGTTGATACAAAATCGGACTTGGCACTGAAAGGGTTAAGTTATATTAATACTAAATAATATTATACAACCGGAAAATCACAAACGCCACTTTATTTTCTTTCAAAATGCTTACACTGAATATTGACTAAACTCGCAACCAATATTAACAACATTGGCCTCTCAATTCGAGGTCAGATTTTTAATCTGTGGAAAAATGCCAATTCGCAGACCCCACAAGTATGTTAACATTGGCACTCACATAATTCGAGCAATAACAGCCCTGCACCATAAACGTCTTTCTTGGCAGTATCCAACAATAAGTTGCTCTGGGTGTAGATCATTATGGTCATTAGTCTGATTATTTCTGTTTTCATTACAAAAATGGTGCATAGCATCTTCCATGCAATTGAAGCGTTCAAAGTGTTTTTCTGCAAAATATAAATATATTGCTAGCTACAAGAAATGTTGATTGGATATAATAAATACTACTACTCCAGACATTTACATCAGATAGGAATCATTAGTCGTACACCTACATCATACATGTATCTGTACTCGTAATTTGTGTTTAACAAACATTACAAATAATTGCACTTCACACTAATGCATGCAGCCCCAATTAAAACTCTTTTAAATACCCATAAAAACCATGTTAAATTAATTTATCTCATTAACTCCCATATAAATAATGAAAGAGTCAATGACACTCAACTTGGAGAAGGGGTAATGTTGTACATTAGTCAAAGGAGTGACAAGGAATGTGGAAAATTATTGAATTAACACCAGAGATCAACCTGAAGAGCCATATGAAGTTTGGGATCAATTGGATGACAACTATTGGCTGCAGGGCATGTGGAAGAATTTAATCATGCAAAGAGTAAAATCCAATATGGCTGCTGGCAAACATTTTTTTTTATAGAAAATAATTTGATAGCATCCAGCGGTCACCCCGCAGATCGATATAAAGTTTGGTGACCATTGGACGAGGAATGTGTTCTGTTGGGTGTGCCAAAGGATTTAGTCATGCAAAGAGTAAAATCAAGACGGCCCATGGCAACCATGTTTTTAATTTTGATGGTTCCCATCTAGTGGTCACCCTAAAGATCCATATGCAATTTGGAAACTATCGGATGAGGAATGTGGTTTTGGGATGTGCCAAAGTCATGCAAAGAGTAAAATCTAAGATGGCTGCCAGTGGCCATTATTTTTTATTGAAAATCATTCAATTACAATTGCTCACATCTGGAGTTGATCCTAAACATGCTGGTAAATTTTTAAACCAATTATCCACTAAACGTGGGCTGCAGGGTGTGCTGATGATCATGAATTCCAATGTGAAATCCAAGATGGCTGCTGGTGGCCATTCGGAAAAAAACAATGGCTCCCATCTAGAGTTAGTCACCCTTAAGATCCAATTGAATTTTATAACAAACTGATGAGGGATTTGACTGTAGGCCATGCTGATGGAATTGCCAACCCATGGCAATATTTCAGAGCTAAAAACATTAATGGGTTCTGTAAGAAGCCATCATAACCCACAGGTCCCCTGCAGGCCTTTAAATTACCCCAAATTCACGGCGTTTAACGATGTCCCCAAATTAAAGAGATGTCCCCAAATTATTATTTTTTTTTTTTTATACAAATACAGACTCTAAAATTGGATATATATATATCATATGTCATATCTATTTAAAAGGGCAGGATTTATTAAAGTGATGAAAACTTTTCAGAAATGTAATAAAACTTCAATTAAACTAGTACAGGATGGAAATATATCCATTCTATTGTGAGATATATGTCCTGTTAGAAGCCAAGATATTGCATTTCACGGGTTTTAGATTTAAATTTTTTCTCACGACGTGACGAACCTTGGTTTTAAATGCAATATCTCACAATAGAATGAATATATCCGATGTCCCCAAATTAGACCAATATAAAGGCCTGGTACTACAAAACTACATGTACCATGAATATACACCTTAATACGTACTAAGGTATATACTTATGGTAGAGTTGTCACACCAGGGGACCTGTATTATAACCCTGTCAATTTAAAAGTATGATGGCAAGAATGCCATGATGGCCAGAATGCCATAACAACACAAATACCATCATATCTGCCTGGAAAGAATATCATAGTGTTAAATACCTACAATGCAATCAAAGTCAACCAGATCCTGAGGAACTCATAATCTTAACCTTTCCATGACTGAAGTTTCCTGAAATTTTACGAAAACCCTGTGCAAATGCATTCTCTTATACATTTGTATATATGCAAGTCTCCCATAGGGAGCCTCACATACACATGTATATAAGAGAATACATTGGCCTAGCAATATTTACATTGACCTTGTAAGCCAGTTCATTCTCAGATATATGCAAGGTTCCCTATGGGAGACTTGTATATAGAAGAGAATACACTGGCGCATGATCTTTAATGCTGCACCAACATGGCTCCAGTCTTGAAAGGGTTACTGCTTCAAATTTGACATAGTAATTACTCACTTATATCACATCTCAGTGATCAAAATAGGTTAATAAATACAGTACCAAGCCTTGAAATAGTGTGTGTCATTTGCAGAATGTGAGGTCCACAGAAGGTGAAGTTAGTGACGCTACCATGCACAGAGGGCTGGCATACAAAATTCACGCTCTGGAACCTAATTCTGCTTAGGCCTCATCTTCTGGTATGTATCTATAGTCTCAAATTATCATTATTTTTAGTTACTTTTTCCATTCTGTTCAGTTTCTATATCCCCTAATTTGCAGAAGATAAAATGCATAATCGAGGTGACTAATGGGTGAACATCACCAACTTCAACTAGGAAACTTAGATCTGATCCTAGGTTTCCCATATCAGTTGAGGCCTCATCAGAATGAGATTCCGAGAGGGTGAATTTCATGATAGCATCACTAAATTCACCCTCTGGGGAGCTCATTCTGCAAATTACAGACACACTATTTTAAGGCTTGTACAGTACTAGTCCAACAAATTAGACTATTCGGATTAAGATATATTTTAATATTTGGACATTTACGATTAATTTAATCCTTATGAGGAATTAAGGCAACATAAATGTCCAAATATTAAAATATGTCTTAGTCCGAATCATCTAATTTATTGGACTAGTACAGTACATGAAATACTAATAAACAGACGATGGTCTCTATGTATTCTTTAACAACTTGAATACTATGCAAAATCATAGAAATTTATCAGCTTTTTTCAAATTTCCACACAAAATGTGATACAATCATTCTTTATTTTTTTACCATATCAGAGAGGACTGACTTCAGAACTCTCTGTTCCAAGCCGAAGAAAATAAGAGACTTTTGTTTTCTGCGAAGCAAAAATTCTATGATTTTAAAAAGTTTTCCCAAGACACATCGACTGCTTATAATGTTAAGTGTATAATTGTTTGTCTTGTTGTCCCTGTGTAGTGTACATGTACATATATGTATCTGTGTGTACATTGGAAATTAAAAAAATCAAAATTGAAGACAACTACGCCACTTTCATTAACACATCACTATTGACATAAACATTATGTCAATAGTGATGCATTTGTTGAAGTAGCGAGCAATATACACATTGATTAAACTTACCATGACCTGTCTGCATCCAGAAGTTATCTGGATCTGTCACCTGCGTGACCTTACCAAGCATAGCCATGGTATAAATCGATGGTTATGCGACGTCCACTGATCTGAAGAAAAAAAAATGTCTATTTGATAAAAGTACAAATCAATTGATATCTACATTAAATTAGCATTACACCAGAAATGTTTTAACCTTTTCGCTGCTATGACGTCCGTAAATATTACAGACGTATATGTCCACATCGTGCGCTATATGGTCCGTAGTACCTACATTGTACTGAGATTGGTTCATCGGAATAACTGTATCTCAAAATTTCAAACAGTGTATGATGTTCCATGTTTGTGAACAATAATAAACTTTCAACTGAGTATGTTTTATGGTTCTTTTGATATTCCTGTTATATTTTCCCACTGTAAAATGGCAACAATGTCAACAGCCCAGCACACGACGTCATAACTTCATTTAGCAGCAAAGAGGTTAAAGTGATGTGAAACACTCCGGTAGGGTGATCAATTATAAATGGAGAATAATCTTGTTCAAAGTAGCAATTCCTACAAATATTATATCCAAATTGACAATACACACCGTCATTCTTATATATTAATTAAATGCAGTGACTCTCGATGGCGAAATCATTTTCGTTAGTTTATCGCCGATAGATGCGTCCCGAATGGGGTAGTAAATATCTACAATTGAGCGTAGTTCAGACGATGTTTTATATGGAGTGATACGGTCGATTTGCTTCAGATTTTCAACAATGTTAGTAGAATGCTGCATTCCTCCAGTTGGCATAGCGACTGGATACTAACTGATCAGTTTCACGCATCCGAACAAGTACATAATATGTCTTTAAATTCACAGGCTGCAATAATTTCATTGATACAATCCTTTGAAATTGATTTGGCGTTAACGCTTTAATGACTGGAGTGTCCTGAAATCTTGAGAATAAACCATGCGCCAAATGCATTATCTTACATATGTGAGCGTCACATATATAAGACGAGAGGTCGATCATGATACTTTGGCGATAGTGATCAGCTATTTTCAGTTTGAACGCGGAAATCCATAAGCCATAGTCTTGTCAAGATACATCCTAAGTATTGATGAGTAGAAATAAGAACATTCTGCAGAAAAGAATCTGCACACAGGTATGAACAGATAGAATCAAGATTATCCAAGCAAGAAAAGAATCTGCACACAGGTATTATTAAACATGTAGAATCAAGATTATCCAAGCAAGAGGATCAAGAATATCCAAGCAAGACAAGAATCTTCACATATGTATGAACAGGTAGGATCAAGATGATCCAAGCATGACAAGAATCTGCACACAGGTACATGTATTAACATGTAGAATCAAGAATATCCAAGCAAGGGGATCAAGAATATCCAAGCAAGATAAGAATCTGCACACAGGTATTAACATGTAGAATCAAGAATATCCAAGCAAGAGGATCAAGAATATCCAAGCAAGACAAGAATCTGCACACATGTATTAACATGTAGAATCAAGAATATCCAATCAAGAATATCCAAGCAAGAGTGATAAAGTGTTCTCTGCAAAATATCCTTATAGATCTCAGTTGTGCAGCTTTCTCTGGTAGTTACATGTTAGGTTGTGATGTGTTGGGTCTGATAACAGATGCCTAAATAGCCTTTGCATTGAAAGTGCATTGACTGGATGGCTCTTGTGATAACAAACAAATCATTCTCTACATGGCAGATGCCATGAAGTGATTAAAAACATATCCACTTTGTTTCATTTATCAACAGGCAATCAACAGTGTTCTAAAATCTGACCCATGTCTCATTAATTTTCCCAATTGGCAGTTAGTTTAGAAAATTCCAGAGAGGATATACATATAAAATCAGAAGTTATGGAATTCTCTTTCAATTTAAATTGATCAAATAACTGAACCCTGACTGGGCCAGTTGCATAAAGACACTTAAATCTCAAGATTAGATAAATGATTTTAGCAATGTTCTAAAGCCGATTTTGGTAACTTAACCTACAAAACCCTTTATTAAACAGCATGTGCTGTGTATTGTTGAAACTTTAAAAAAAATTAGATACCATAGCTTTTATCTGCACATTGGCATAAGAGACATCAGAAAATAATATAGCCATATTAATAGCTAAGTAGTCCAAAGGCATGGGATGGAATTGGTGAATATGGCTCCAAACAAATTCACCAGTACATGACAATATTTTGGACCGATTTAACCCAAATTTGGTGTGCTGACTCGGGGTACCCTTGGCGGAGTTATAATAGTGTTAGTTTTTAAAATTTTGTTATTTAAATTTTTGTTTTTTTTAATTATTTTTTAATTATTTAATATTTTTTTTTTAGAGTGAATTTTTTTCGAAAAAGGGCCATAACTCTGTTAAAAATAGTCGGATCAAACCCATATTCGAACTCGATCTGTCTTTTATGCTGAGAAATTCATATACAAAATTTGGTTCCGATCAGATATAAAATGTTCGAGTTATCGCACCATGCGTAAAGTGTCTACAGACAGACAGCCAGACAGACGGATGGACTAACGACAAGTGGTCAATCCGGACGACACTATGTTTACCATACTATGGTATGGGTAAACATAAAAATGTATTGGCCTAGTAATTTTTACCTTGACCATGTAAGCCAGTGCATTCTCTTATACATGTATATGAGAGGCTCCCTATGGGAGACTTACAAATATAAGATAATGCACTGGCACAGGATCTTTAATGCTGCACCAGCATGGGTCCCGTCATGAAAGGGTTAAATCAGATACAATCTTACATTTGCTGCGTCCTGCGGTATGGGTTCAGCAGCAATGTTAACCTGACAAACTTACTGTGATGTTTCTGTTCAATGACCTATTGCCAGTAGCATACCACAAAATACTAATTCATCATTCAGTGCCACTTATACCATCCATTATATATGCAGACCAAGTTATATAATAGTATAATGTATAATTATACCAGTGTCTTTAGTAGCTATAACAATACTATTAATCAACTCAATGATCAACTTAAATGCCTCAAGCAGTCAAGCTAATTATCCAGTTAAATCAACAAGCAAATTCTTGAACATCTTCCTTGTACATCATTATATATAGACAGCAAGATCAGAGGCAGCCCTGTTCATATACATGTATATGTGAATTATGACATATGATGTGCTTTCCAGTGCTTGCTATATGATCTATATTTCTGCATGAAAATTATAGTTAAACAGAAATGATGTTAAACACTCTGATGGGGTGATCAAATGGGAACAAATAGGCGCCAGATGGTTCTTGATAAGAAGACGCATTAAGAATTACTATACAGAAAAAAAGTATGTCCCTGGCTCGGCCCCTATTTAACCCATTTGAACAAATCTGAATAACTACCAAATATAAGCTGAATAGGCCTGATGGTTCTTTGAGAAGATCTTATAAGAATAACTATAGAGGAAAAAAATTATGTCCCTGGCTCCTCCCCTATTTGACCAGTGAACACAAATCTGAATCCCAGTAACCCAAGGACCCTTAGGCATCAGACACGTAATATCATATTGTCCCGAAATTGCATTTTATCCATATGACGGTGGTAAACTCTGACTTTTAGTTTCGTATCAAGGTGTAATTTCTACTGGGGAGTGACATAGGCTGGACCCCGGATTCCACCCAACATAACGATTTGACGTCATAACTGCACAGACAAAACGGTTTCTCGGAAACCACTTGGCCGATCACACTGAAATTTGGTATGGTCATATACATCTATTGTGGCCTTCCAGGTAACATGGGCTGGGTCATGACTCCCACAACATCTTTTTGATGGGCATCATGATTTTCCGCCCTCCGGGTGACATGGGCTGGTTCACAACTCCACTCGACATCACCTTTATTTTTTTTACCTTATCAGAACAAAGTACCACCACTATAAATGTTCTCTAATATGTTTCACTTTTAATTTTGCCACACTTTGCCCATGCACCATCGGGTACATCCTCTAGTACCTACTATAAGCTGAATAGGTCTGATGGTTCCTGAGAAGAAGACATTTTAAGAATTACTATGGATGGAGTTATGTTCCTGCATGGTTTCCACTAGGTGTTGGGGGAATGGTACCCCTGTAGCCGTGGGGGGAAAATCAGTCCATCAACAATCTGTGAATATCTAATAGTATTTAGTAAATCATTCAAAAATTAAGCCCAGTTCTGAATTGTCTCCGGAAATTTAAGTAGAAAAGTCAAGAAATCGTAACTGTGTTTTAATTTTAACAATTTGATGGGTTAAGTAATGTACGGGGGTTGTCATTTGGCACTGCAAAAACATTATAAATATTGAATAGATTCCATAAACTTTTTGACAAAAGTCAAGTTAAAATCGCGGGTAAAATAAGTGCACTGTCAATTTTTCATAAGGGTAGAGGAAAGTGTTAAAATTTACAATTTATTGCAATGTCCGACTTCACAAAGTTCATGGCAACATGTTATACCATGGCCAATACCTGAGCATCGCCTGAGTCATCAACATAATCATAGATCAGAACTAGTCAGAACAGTGTGTTATTTGATAACGTAATCGCGACATAACATGCAGGCAGAATCAACCGAGTGGCATTGAGCAATGTCTGCTTTGATATCTTTCAGAATAAGGCAATAATAATTGTTGATGTACTGATAAGCATCTTTTCCTGCAAAATGGTTCACTAGGACCCTGTGAGTCGGGTGTTTTCATTTCGAATCGAATCTCGAATCGAATCAGGCGTAGCACCATTATAGTAAATTTATCTTCAAACTTTTCGGTTATAACTCACATAACCTTAATCGAAACAAGAGTTATTTATTATAATTTAATCTGCCATTTCACTAGAGAACCACCATATTCAGAAGGTATAAGTATAAAATAAGCATAAAACTTTGAGATTATCGCCGTCGAAAAGATGCACACCAAAGTTGAAATTGATATGAACGCTGTCAATCAAACATCCAAATGGAATGACTGTATGTGTTGGTGAAATGGTCACGTAAGTCGCTTTCATAGTTACAAATACGTGTGGCTGAAAAAGGCTATTTAAAGTATGCCAATTATCAGTGATCAAGTGATGTCATGAATTCATCGCATTTGATTGGCTAGTGAACTGTGTACATGCACTGATCAACTGATTGCTCCATTGTCGCCAAAGGTGTTCCAGAAATATTTTGCATGTACTGTGACACGTGTTGTTAAGTTTCTGAAACTACATGTACCGGTACATTTCTTTGCAAATGTTAGCTCGATCGAGTCTTGTTGATATTTCTATACTTATGCACTTAAATATGGATGGTAATTATCACTTTATTACACGCTTGTTCCTAGAAGTACAGTGTTATTGCTGTTCCATATTCACAAATCCGTATGGAACGTACGTTGCATACACATCTCGTTGACGTAAAGTGACGTACATGACGTTCGCCTCAACCATGAAACTGGAACTATTTAAATAAAAGAATCATCACACATGACAAACACGCCCTGTATGAGCCTAAATAAACATTCTAATCATGTATTTTTAATGCACGGATTCTAGGACGCGAAGCGTGTAATAAACACAGAACGACACGATGTGTAAATGGGTTTGTCGATACGGCACTCGTGCTGTCGTGGAGTGATAGAACTCGAGGCGCAAGCGCCTCTCGTTCTATCCTTCCGCGACATCACTCGTGCCGTATCGACAAACCCATTTACACATCGTGTCATTCTGTGTATAAATGTAATGGCAGAGCAGTAAGTACTACCTAAAGGAATTTGTATGCATCATCGGAATCCCTGTTTATATCGCAAAAACTATTGAATAGTTTCCATGTACTTTTTAGGCACGTATATAGGCGTGGTCATATGGCACGATGGTGCTGTGAGTGCTGTCATTTCAACATCAGAAGTAATCAAGAAATTTAGGTTATCGAGAAATAACCATTTATGTGGTCTGAATGCGTAAATGGGTGACAACCGATGGTTTTATAGTATTCTGTGGATTGACAGCTTATGATTAAATTATTAGGCGACAACATTGCATGTCCTGCCATAACGGTGAACTTTCTTTTCTGGCAAGAGCAATCTGTCTGTAGAAAGCACAGAAATGCACCTGTCACCAAAGATTCAAGAAACTCTGAATCATGGTAACCAATTTCGAATCGAATCGATTCGCAGGGCCCTATGGTTCACTGGTGATCAGTATGTGTTAGCGGGCAAATCAAATTATCATTGTTTATCACTCACTGTTGGTTTTATTAGTGGCAGATACACAGGTGATCAATGTAGACATCAATCTGTGGATCGGGTAGGGGAATATGTCAGAGGGGAAATTTGGGTGAGGGAAAGGGATCCTAAAAGGGACCCGCTGCCCATATAGCGAAAACCCTGGTACCGGTATACATATAGCCCTGAAGGGCATTGTTATGAGAACGATATAACGAAAGTCCTTCCTGATCACACCACAGCATTTGATTTTGGAGCATAAGTTCAGTCATTTTCTGGGCACAGCATGGAACAGCCATGCAGTCCCATTTTTTGGTGGACCCATTCTTTACCTGTATTTACCTGTATTCTTTAGCCTTATAAGCTTTCGCTTGTTGTGGCTAATACGTTTGTTCTTGATTTCAAATTTTTTTTGCGCATGAAATCGTAGTGAAATGTGTTTTCTTTATCTCTCCATTGATCATTAAGATTGATTTAAAGTCATTTATTGTATTTGCCGAGACACATATTTTTGACAGACCGTTCCATGAGTTTATATTTCTCGCCACAAAATTGCTGCTTGTCCGCGTACTGGTGAATAGTTCCTTTCTCAATTTTTTTACTGCGCCCTCTAGTTCGACTCTCTTTATCCATTATCATTGGTAGCTAGATCAACTTCATCGTATCCTTCTATTATTTTAAACATTTGGATCATGTCACATCGCTCTCTCCTATAATCTAAGTGTTAGAGTGCCTAGTTTCCTCAGTCTTTCTTCGTACTGCATGTCTCTCAAGCTTGTGACTATTCTCGATGCTCGCCTCTGTACGCTTTCAATCATGGTTTTGTACTTCTTATAGTGTGGGTTCCAAATGGATGGGCAGGCTCCAGTCTTTTGGCGATGAGAAAACCACTAATGTGTCGCCTTGCTGGTCTGTCTTTTGACGGTAAAGCTGAATCTGTCGCTGGACACTAGCTTTGGCTTGCCTCTTTTCATTCCGTTGTCAATCCTTCTGAAAGTCGATGGTGAATCGTCAGTTTCCATCAGCTGTGGTTCTGGGAGCAGTATTGACGATTGATCGTGGTCGTGTGGCCGGTTGAACGTTTCGTCGATTACGAAGGTCGAATGGTCTATTCCGGTTGGAGGTGGAGTCGTCGTTGTCATTTTAATGTCGAAGTTTGCGATCGCCGTATCTTCTACCGTCTGCTCGACTGTCGTGGTTTGGCTGCATGCGGTGCAGACCCAATCTATTGGCGTCGCTGTCTTTATGGCATATCGGTAAACTTCTAGACTAACGCCGGTGCTGCATGTACGGTGCTGCCATCTGTGGCAACCTGGAAAGACAAGTCAGTGTTATAACAAACTGGTATATATCTGTATATATTTAAATATCTATTGATCAAAATGAATTTCAATATTGGTTGAAGCAACATTTGACTCGTCATAAATAATCATTTACATTTATATTCATACAGATTTGTTTTTAATTATTTAGTTAAGTTGATATTTAAAATAAAAATTGTATAATATATATAAATTTTACAGATTTGTTTTTAAATATTAAGTTAAGTTGATGTTCAAAATAAAATTGTATAATATATACGAGTACTAACCTTCACATTGAAGACCGTGTTGACGCGGACGAACCTCTCTGGAAGAGTCTATACAATTAACGTCGGAGAGAAAGTCAGACATGATTGTGAGATGAATGATGAAATGATGCGGGATCTCATGTTACTTATAGGATTCCAACCAAAACAACTCACGAAAAGGTGTGATCAAGAAGCCAGGTGGTAATTAGTGGTAATCAGTAAGAGCTCACCTCTTGTTTATACAGCGTGATTAGTATTTAACACTTGTTGTAAAAACATCTCATAAGATCTTTCCCGCAGTCAATCAGATGAATACTATTGTCAGCGTGATTGTTATTCACATTCGATGTAAGCAAATCTCATAAGATCTTTCGCCGCATTCCAAAACATGAATAATTATACATACGGTACATAATATAAATATATATATAAATTCCACATTTCCAACACACGGCACGAAACGACCAATTGATTTTCTACATGGTATGAAACGACAAAAGAATGCGGTACGAAACGACCAAACAATATGGTACGAAACGACCAGATGGTAATGTCATTGGTATGAAACGAACATGGTACGAAACGTCCTGTACCCCTATACTAGTATGCATGCATTTTCTTGGGTAATATATATACCTCGCATATCATACCATAATTGGTTACTTTGGACATATATCCAGATCCAGACCCACTCCTCCACCTCTCTCTCTCTCTCTCTCTCTCTCGTTCTGTTAGACAAGTTTAAAAAGAGAACTTATTTGATCATTTATGCCATTTTCAAATTTCATGAGTTTGCCATTTTTTTTCGATTTTGGATGTTCTATTTCTAATCTAACTATTTTACTGAAGTCTAAATCTAAAATTAATAGGAATAAAGTACTCTTTGTTCACCTGTGTTCTAAATGAATTCAACGTTATGCAACACGAACCACCAATACGGGTCCTGTTCATCAAACATCTGAGGTGCTTGTAGATTTGTCTTCCCACATCAGCAGAAATATGCTTTTAAAACTTGTTGGGGAAATACCATTACTAAAAATAAACCTTGCCTAATTCGCCACCTAGTGAGAATTTCTTTTTTTGTACTTTGGATAGTCATACCTGATTTTGATTTCATCACGCTTCACATACATTCAAAAATATTACTCTATCTATTGCGCGAAATTTATATCGTCTATATCTCTTTTAGGTTTAGTTAAGTCGTTCAACGAACCAGTTCATATATCAGAACTGGAGCAAAAATGTGACGCGCACTTGTAAATAAGAGCAAAGCCAAAGGGGAGATAATCCTTTTAATTTAACCTTTTTCATTTTATTTCATGTGCATAATTTGTCTCCCTGATCACTGAATCAACATGCCATTCCCACTTGATAATGCCAATCCTATGATTTTCCGTCAAACAAGAGAAAGAGAGATACTACCGAGCGAACTGGATGACGATGTTGTCGATGAAATAGACGAAAGGGAAATTTTTGATATCCTTTTAAATTTTTTTTTAATCTGAATTCTCAGATTCTAGACTAAAGGAACCCACTAAAAGCTGTAGTACCACTACCAGGTGATTAAATATGATGTTGGGAATTTCAATTTTGTTTATTGTTAATATGGGTGTTGGTCGTTTTTGTGCCGTAGTTGTTTCGTGCAACAACACAGACGTTTCGTACCATTTGTTTGTTGCTTTAAACTAATGTATGTTTTGGTTGAATGATTCATACCAAAGTTTTGTTCTTTTCTCATTCACACGTACCCTGTAATCAATGTTGTGAGGTTCGGAAGGAAATCCGGTTCCGTGTAGTTGTTCGTCCGCTCCCTGCAAGTACAACTCCGCTCCCTGTATGTGTTTTGTACAAATGTTACACCCGCGAACATTTGTATACCATTATGGCACGCATTTCGAGGTAAGTTGGTTATTTCTTATTCCATCAACTAATGGATGTATTATTTCGATTAATTAGCGAGAAATATATGCTCCGGGTATTTGTTTTTTAGTAAATTATCGCTTTACCAACTCAAATTGTCAAGAAAATAAGACATTGCCACTGAATGAAAACATTCTTATTTTAATTCCCCGATGTTTTTCTTCAATATTGTGGTTATGTGGGCTTCGTTGTGTTATATTATATCTATAATTACCAACATAGATGCATTTCGGCCCCAAAAAGTGAAATTTGACGCATAATTTACCAATTTTCTGTCAAATAATTTGACAACTCCGCGTGAGGAAGTTGACAACGCCGAGGTTGTGTAGTCAGTGATCATTGTTTAGAGCGGCACGTAGGCCTATTAGGGCCTACATGTATTATTGCCATGTATAGGCCTACACATTATTCGCCGGGGGATAGGCGGAATATAGGCCTATACATGCAGGCCTACATATAGATGTTCACAACCAACTATAGCCTACCTGTAGTTAATTTGATAGACAATTATTAGCATTGTTGTTAGTTCTGTGGAAGTTAATCTTTAAAAACCTACATTATAAACTGTCCGAATTCACCCCACATTATAGGGATATAGAATATAAAATTATAGGCCTATGTTTAATAGAACGAAATAGGGAATATCGATCATGTCACCAGGTTTGAGTTTCATTTCAAAGTTTATAGTTTTAACTTTATCATTATATAATTAGATTCATAACAAATACCGAAAATACAGGATGAATTGAGATAGGCCTATTAATAGTAAGATTTGACTTACATTGAAAATATTGTCAGTCAAGTATATGCGTTCTAATGTCAGTTCTTGTTTCAATTTAATGCTCCGTATAGTATTCAGTCTTTCACTCAAAAACTTCACGATTTCCATTGTCTTTTGTCGGACTAAGGGAACATCGATTTCGCGATCTGATTCGGGTGTCACAAGGTTTACAGTATCTGTTATTATCTCGATTTCATTATCCAATTTCATATTTTCTTTGGACACATTTAAATGGGTTTCATGTCCGAATAGATCGACATCACCCCCATTTTCGTTTACACCAGGGACGATCTTTTTTCCATCAAAACTTACAATGAAGTCGTCTTCAGTTGATGTCGGTATATTCAGCGCTTGTGTGATAACACCCGGTCGCAGCTCCTGTGGGAACTGCGACCGATTGAATTTGCGTAGGACTGACAAAGATGGGACTGCAAAGTTGATATTGGAATGGGCTGGGTCGAACTCGCCTCTAGATGTTTCCCAACACCAACTGTCCGGAACACTTCGGACCACTCATCATTAAAATGAACTTGTCGCCAATCAAACGGTAACCCATTTTCCAGAATTGGGTTGTTTCCTTCCAATACCACATTGTGGCCGTTGTTTTCTGAGAAAACCATCTCGTGGTTTCCAAAAGAAGCTTAAGTGCTATGTTGTCCATTGGATAACTGCCATCAGCCACCATTTCAAGAAGCGATGCGAATTCCTCGCCACACATTGCCTCTTTGAATCTCTCAAATATCTCTGGAAGCATTTCTGCTATTCGTTCTATTCTCGAAGGTGGTGGGACTGAAGGTGGTGGGTCAGAAGGTGGTGGGTCTGAAGGTGGTGCATCTGAAGGTGGTGGGTCTGACGGTGGTGGGACTGAAAATGATGGGTCAGAAGGTGGTGGGTCTGAAGGTGGTGCATCTGAAGGTGGTGGGTCTGACGGCCGTGGGTCTGAAGGTGGTGGTCCTGAAGGGTGTGGGTCTATGTTTGATATTTCCGGGGTATCTTTCTGGAATAACTGTTTTTTGCACGTCGATGACCTTTTACCCGTGTTGTCTAATTTGCGTTTATGTGGTGGTCTGGAAAAGAAAGAAAGACAATTGTTAGTATCGCAATAATACTAAATGAATATACACATACACATACGCATGTACAGTGACGCACAATGGCATGCAGGCATATACACACCCTTTATAGTGACATGTGTTAAATTGTTTCGATGACAAATAATACAATACATATCAATTAGCACTTTAGCAGTCGGCCCATATGACGTATTTATAAGTCACTTTATGCACATACAATAAAATACATTTGATTAAAACAGTAGGCCTATATACTATATATAGGTATATGTGGTATAAGGTTAATTTGTAATGTGTCTACGAATATTAAAACAAATGTACATGGATGTCGAAAACGATTATACTAACATTTTAATTTAAACATCGAAATATGCCGTATATATGTAAAATGTAGGCCTAAAATACTATATAAAGACAATGATATGTGTACACAGCTCTCTATACACGTATGCCATATTGTATATACCGCCACGCACGATGTAGGCATACGTACCGATCTAAAAAATGAGATCGTTGCTACACAACCTCGGCGTTGTCAACTTCCCTACGCGGAGTTGTCAAATTATTTGACAGAAAATTGGTAAATTATGCGTCAAATTTCACTTTTTGGGGGCCGAAATGCATCTATGTTGGTAATTATAGATATAATATAACACAACGAAGCCCACATAACCACAATATTGAAGAAAAACATCGGGGAATTAAAATAAGAATGTTTTCATTCAGTGGCAATGTCTTATTTTCTTGACAATTTGAGTTGGTAAAGCGATAATTTACTAAAAAACAAATACCTGGAGCATATATTTCTCGCTAATTAATCGAAATAATACATCCATTGGTTGATGGAATAAGAAATAACCAACTTACCTGGATATTCGTTCCATAATTGTATCAAAATATTGGCGGGTCTAACTTTTGTACAAAACACATACAGGGAGCGGAGTTGTACTTGCAGGGAGCGGACGAACAACTACACGGAACCGGATTTCCTTCCGAACCTCACAACATTGATTACAGGGTGTGTCATTGCTGATAAATGCGTACATCAATCTTACAGCCCTCATAATTGGCTATGGCAATCAGCAATGACGAAGCCATTTGCTGAAACAAACTGGGCAAAGGGTTGCCATAGCGAATTGCCGAAGTCAAACAATCTGAATTAAGAAAATTATACCATGTTTGACCTTTTAAATGATATACATGTATATGTAGTTATTATATGGGTATACCAAACAAATTAAATATTGCAGTTGCCGTGTTCTCGGTAGATGGTAAAATAAAGTCATGCATGAGCCATGACTAACTGTTAATTAACTACTAGTAAGTACTATAGCTGCAAAGAGGTACGTGTTACATCTTAAATCACTGCATGAGCAAGTGAAGTGAATTGAACATTTGATGTTCGAGACAGAAGCTGACATATATACTCACACAAAACAGATGATATTTAACCAATTATTTCATGCCAAGATTATGGAATAAAATATTTGATGCTCGAAAGCAAAATAAAATCATGCCAAAATTTTTGACAAATAACAACTGCGAGTCGATGAACAACATTAAATTATCGACAGACTGGACAATTTTAAAACTTCCAGATCTAACAGATAAACTTTTTGAAAGTCTGACACTGCACTCCATATGTGTGGAAAAATTTACTGAGAATAAGTTTTAAAATGCTATATATGCATTAAATTGTTATATTTTAAATATCTACAGTAGACATTGATATATTTTCATTAAAATGTTTACTTCTATGCATTTAACTGACATATTCTTAACCAATTGTAATCTCGTTTTAACATGCAGCATATCAGCTTACATTAGTAATTAATTAACTAAGCTTGTTCTCAGTTTGTAGTGTCTCCTCGGTTGGACAAGAGTGTGAACATGTTTATTAAATAAGCTTGCTAATTTGCCATAATAAGTTTTGTGAAAAAGTAACTCCCCATCAGCTTTTATTTTTGTATGTTTTTATTTCGCTTTCGAGCATAAAATATTTTAGTCCATAATCTTGGCATGAATTAATTGGTTAAATATTGTCTGTTTTGTGCAAGTACATGTATGTTGGCTTCTATTTCATATTTAGTCCAAGTCTGCTGATACAAAAACCAGCTAAGATATTGGGGGTAGCGAAATATTAAAACTAGCATCTCACTATATTATATCCCATTATAGCTGGTTTTAGTATGAACGTTTTATTTTGCGCAGACTTGGACTATCTCCTCATATGCCATTGTCAAGAATAAATGTCTGATCCACTTTCACTTTTCTGATTTAAGAAGTACGTAACACCTCTTTTTATACACAACTTAATGAATTTTGATACCAAGCATACCCATCATGCAGCTAGTACGGCTCATGTTTTTCTGTTACTGCCAACCGAGAACACGGCTGCTGCGATGTTTCAAGTTCTCGGTATACCCATAATAACTACATATATTAAGATTGATATATACACTATAATTGAACATTATTATGATTTAATTATTAATTTTAGACTTGTTCTCGGTTGCTGTCAGTAAATAATATCACCCCATATAAATAGCAACAGAATAAAAATAGTTTGAAAACATGTATATGAATTCTCATTACCTTATGTCTGCTTCCAATGACACCAGTTGTTAGTGTGAACATTAAAAACATTACCATGGACTTGGAGAAGGCTACACGGAAAGCCAGTTGGACCCATCTTCCAACTGTTGAACTTCAAGGCTGTTTCTTCATCACAATTCACCACAGAAGCCACCACAGATTACCAGATATTATGAATTTTCTCATTTTAGATAGATCAATATTTTTTTAATGCCTAATTAATAGATGCCTAACAAGTAGACATGCAGGTGAGCATAAGCACATATAATGGCATATATAAACGAGCAATACAGAGTGTGACATTCATATATCTATAGATATTAAAATATAGATTTCTAAATATAACAGGAAGGCAGCTTGCAGAAGGACAAGATAGTGAATTAAACCAGCTTAGTAATAACTACTAAATAAATACTGATACCTTATATGTGACCCGCCATATCAAATCCAGTCGTAAGTCGGGATTTTTTTACCCTGTGCCAATGCATTCTCTTATATATGCGAGTCGACCATAGGTCGCCTCGCATATATAAGAGAATGCATTGGCCTAACAATTTTTTACAATTTTAATAATTTTTTCTTGTATTCTTTAACAATTTTATAATTTCACCCATACAGAGCCCCAGACAAACATGAGCAGACGACACTCTACTATATGCTTCTATATATGTGTGGGGCTCCCTGCAGGGTAATGGATGTTTTTTATTTGATGTCCTAAAAATTGTAAGAAACATTTATTTAAACAAAATGATAAAAAATTGTTAGACCAATGCATTCTCTTATATATGCGAGGCGACCTATGGTCGACTCGCATATATAAGAGAATGCATTGGCACAGGGTAAAAAAATTCCGACATACGACTGGATTTGATATGGCGGGTCACATATAGAAACATGATAATCAACCCCTGCTATATCCCACCCTCTCCCTCAACAGAACTGTCAAGTTGCTTAAAAGATTCTAGTGAGATAACAGGAGATAAATAAGACGATAAATAAGAAATATGGAGGTAGATACTAGATAGAGTTCTTAGTAGTAGATGTGCCACGATTAATCGTATAATCGATGAACCGTTGATAGAGCCGATAATCGATTACCATTTCCATCGTTGATTAATCTGCATTATCTATTTTTACATTGGAAAATGTCGGGTATTATTGAATACCATGTTTGTTTTACACAGTTTAATCTACAACCGATGGGTTAACAACCTTTGATCGCATATCAAAGAGATTCCAACAACATGAGTACAACTAACTTATGTTGCAAACTGTCGGCAGTTCATTTGATGATGCGACATGGATACTCTTCGGGTCGTTGTATATTCTACAAATTGGCGGCACTGCAGCTTTGAACTTATGGCAACGTCGTATATTTTTACTTTAAAGGCGGCACTACATCTTTTAAATGTGCTGACTGTCACCGTGTTCAATGAACTGAATGCACTTGCCCTTGAATCTGATTGAACCAATGGGGAGTTGATTGACATTCTCTGGAAACCAGGGAACCTACGGCATTTTAATCAGCGATGTTCTCCTTGACGTCATTTGTGCGTATACTTTGTTTGCATAAATATACTTAGATGTTACTAGTACAGGCTATGGCGTATCATGCAGTGAATGCTGAAAGAAACTTGATATTATCAAATACTTAACTTGTTCTGAGTCCTGCAATTTGTGGGTGGGGGCACACCTTTGTGATTGTTATCCATGCTCCCGAATTTGATAAAATTATAGTTTCATTTTTTTAGAAACCGTCGGCCATCCGTCGTGCATTCCTTCTTTTATATTGTTTGGCTATTCATAACACTGAAATTAGTAGCTACGTTCATTCTAATGAACTCACAAATATTGTTGCCATAACATCACCGAGAATTGTGCTGGTATTGAATACATTGTGTTCATTGGTCATTAGCAGTGGTTTATGATGCACTTTATTAACATAAAAATGTGATCAGCCGATGCCTCAAACAGCCAGCGACAGTGCAGTTAACTAGCACCCAGCCAATAGGCCATATTACGGAATACTTCCACTGATGTTATTAGGTTCAATTAATCGATTATAGTTGATTATTGATGACCGATTAACAAAATCAATAATCATGGCACCTCTACTTAGTAGAAGAGACATATACACATGAATATGCTCGGTCTGACAAGTCAAGCAATCGATTGCCATCAAGGAGCACACAGGAAAGCAAGCCAAAGCTCACATATTTCCACAGTGGTCCTTAATGGTAGCCGATCACATGACTGACCAGGCCACAACACATGATGTTCTGTTCATTGATTGATGTTCATTCATCCTACATTATTGTTATTCATATGTGACTTTTAATTTGTTCTTTCTATTCTAGTTAACACTAAAAAAACTTAATTAATTGAATAAAATTACTCTTAGAAAATATTTTTACCCGGTGGTATGAAATGACCAAAACATTGGTACAAAATTATCAAAACATTGGTACGAAACAACCAAAGGGTACAATACAAACAAGGTACGAAACCTCTAGAAGCCGTTAATATATATGCCCCAAAATTTATAGTTTGTTTTGGTGATCGATAAGCAATGCCAATTCCAATTAAAAGAATAAAAGATAATTAGCCTTATACATGTATTTCAACTTTTAATAAATATAATGAGAAATATCAACAATTTTTGTTCTGAATTTTTAACCCACTAAAAGTTGTCCGAGCCAGCGGAGTGAACTGCCGGTTCAAAGGGCCCATAGTGAGAATACACTCTTTTAACATATGCATACAAGCATGATGCATCGGCATCAAAAAACAAATATTAAGCTGTTCATTTTGGCATTAATTTATCACAAATTGATTATGCTTAAAGTGATGTGAAACACTCAAATAGGGTGATCAAATAGAAATGGAGGATAATCTTGCTCAAAGTAGTTATTTTTACAAATATTAAATCTAAACTGACAACGCATACCTTCATTATTATATATTAATTAAAGTAAGTCAGTGTCGATGGCGAAATCGTTTTTGTTACTTTATCGCCGATAGATGCGTCCTGAATCTGGAAGTAAATATTTACAATTGAGAATAGTTCAGACGATGTTTTCTATGGAGTGTTATGGTCGATTTGCTTCAGATTTTCGACGTTGTAGTAGAATGCTACATTCATCCAGTTCGCATAGTGCCTGAATACTAACTTAACAGTTTCACGAACCCGAACAAGTCCATAATATGTCTTTAATGGTAGCCGATGACATGACTGACCAGGCCACAACACACGATGTTCTGTTCATTGATTGATGTTCATTCATCCTATATTATTGTTATTCATATGTGACTTTTAATTTGTTCTTTCTATTCTAGTTAACACTAAAAAACTTAATAAATTGAATAAAATTACTCTTAGAAAATATATTTTCCCCGGTGGTACGAAACGACCAAATCATTGGTACAAAATTATCAAAACATTGGTACAAAACAACCAAAGGGTACAATACAAACAAGGTACGAAACCTCTAGAAGCCGTTAATATATGCCCCAAAAGTTAGAGTTTGTTTTGGTGATCGATAAGCAATGCCAATTCCAATTAAAAGAATTAAAAGATAATTCGTCTTTTATTTCAACTTTTAATAAATATAATGAGATATATCAACATTTTTTGTTCTGAAACCCACTAAAAGTTGTAGTCCGAGCCAGCCGAGTGAACTGCCGGTTCAAAGGGCCCATAGTGAGGATACACTCTTTTAACATATGCATACAAGCATGATGCATCGGCATCAAAAACAACTATTAAACTGTTCATTTTGGCATTAATTTATCACAAATTGATTATGCTTAAAGTGATGTGAAACACTCAAATAGGGTGATCAAATAGAAATGGAGGATAATCTTGCTCAAAGTAGTTATTTTTACAAATATTAAATCTACACTGACAACGCATACCGTCATTATTATATATTAATTAATTAAGTGACTCTCGATGGCGAAATCATTTTCATTACTTTATCGCCGATAGTTGCATCCCGAATCGAGAAGTAAATATTTACAATTGAGCTTAGTTCAGATAATGTTTTCAAAGGAGTGGTACGGTCGAATTGCTTCAGAATTTCGGCGTTGTAGTAGAATGCTACATTCATCCAGTTTGCATAGTGCCTGAATACTAACTTAACAGTTTCATGCACCCAAACAAGTCCATAATATGCCTTTAATTTGATGAGAGGCCCGTGTCAATTAGAGAAAAGCGACACCATTAGCAGTTGCTGGAACCAGCAGATAGTCCAGTCACAAAGGTTACACAAAAACCCCCAATGAAAGATGTCCACTGTAAGACATTTTTGTCCTTCAGTGATGGATTTAGACAGCAAGTCTTTTATCCATAAAGAAGTAACAGAGGTATATTAACTACAGTTGTATATTAGTGTACATTTTCTTTCTCCATGAACATTTTATTCATCTGCAGACTGAAGGGAAGCGGCATAGCCAAGGTTACAATGCCAACTATTTGTACAGAAATACTCAATTGGGCAGAAGTGGGATCACCACAAGTATACACCCAATAAACCTCCTCAACGCTAATGTTTATGGGAGGCCAAATTCACATTTAATAATTAATTTTGCTTAAGTGCAATTGAAGCGCTATTCATGGTTATATGTAACAAAACACCCCTGGTGAATAAATAGGTTTCTCCATAACTTAGCATTAACTCCTATTGACATGTCACCTCTTGGTTTCGTTGGTTTGGATGGGTAGGGAGCTAGCCCAACTTCTTTATCAAAATGGCTGACTCGCAATAGTATCACCTTCTGTTTTAGTTGGAGCGACTCGTGATAGCATTATATTATCTTCGGTATATATTAGTTGGGGCTACTTGCAATAGCATTACTTTCTGTATTAGTCGGGGCGACATTGATTTTCTTCAATTTTCGAGTATACAGGCACACCATATGAGGGAAGCAAGCCCACTGTGACACCACATTCACACTATATGATCATGGAAATACTATAGATTTGTGCAAGAGATGCTGATTTAATACGAAAAACTAGAGCTCCAGGGCTGAGACACCAAAGCTCCAGTAATTACACACCATTTTTTGGACAGGGATGCTGATAATATGAAAATAGGGTTTTTTCCCCCTGATTTAAGTCAATAAGTAAACCATACAGTAATGCTCTAATTAATCGACTCCTTAACCACAGCAGAATTATGGATATCTTTTCAGGATTTAGTCGGAAATATGGCTTGTTGCCATTCATCGGAAAGCCATAATTCTGCTGTGGTTAAGAAGTCGATTAATTAGAGCATTACTGTATGAGGTAAGAAAGCCCTCATGCAGTGACACCGCATGCATTTATAGGATATTACCATAGTAAAGGCTAAAATCTGCAAAAATACATTAAAAACATCATACAAAAAAATACTAGAGTTCCGGGAAGGCGACATCAATTCTTTGGATAGAAGGATGCTGATAATATGTAATTAGGGATTCTCCTTGTTGAACACATACTCACAGTTGACTGTTGAGTACAGGTCAAAATTAGCCCAATGCTCATCTTGTGTTGCTAGGTGATACACCAGGTCATGCTAATAGTTTTATGGGTAGGTTAGATAGTAGTCACAATTACGCTTAAGCGCAATTGATTGCGCTTAAGCGCAATTAATTGCGCGTAAGCGTAATTAATTACGCTTAAGCGTAAATGCCCTATTTGCGCTTAAGCGCAATATGTGGTATTTGCGCTTAAGTGCAATCAATTGCGCTTAAGCACAATTCATTATTAAATGTGAATTTGGCCTCCCATAAATGTTAACGTACTAAACTCATTTATAAGATACCAAACTAGTCGTGATCAATAAAGATCCATGGCTCAAGAATATGAACTAAGTCTTAAAATAAGTAACGAGACAGATAGAAATATTGTTTTGAAGCTTAAACAGTCTGAATAATCTATGCAAACATTATTTATTTGATGAGTCTTTTATGATGAATATAGATGTATAGCCATACATTGTATGCTTCAAGAGACAAGAATAACTTCAATGGGTTTTTTGAATAAACACAGTGCAAATTATCAATATTAAATCACATAGAGATAAGCATGTGTCTCAATGATGATTAATTTTATGCAAATTGCGTAATTTGCAGGGTGGAACTTAGCTAACATAACACCCCAACACCTGTATAAACAGTTTAATCTTTCTACAAATATATAGTAATGCTCTAATTAATCGACTTCTTAACCACAGAAGAATTATGGGTAACTTTTCAGGATTTAGTTGGAAATATGGCTTGTTGCCATTCATCGGAAAGCTCTCCCCGACCGTTAGTGTGATAACTTGAACAGACGTCAACCAATTCCATTCATATTGGGTGTATGGATCTTTCACAACAATATCTCAATGAAGTTAATAAAACAGGTTTTGTCAGATTTTTAGTCGAGTTTTCTTTAGGTTAATAAAGAAAGCACATCTTTCAGTACCATGTCAACAAGTTAAGTCAGAAATTGCTGCATACATGTACATGTAGGTATAATTTGATACCTCTTCTCTCAATGTACTAGTATGTGTACATCATTTGGAGGTTCAAATGAGTCATGCTTGTTTGAGGTGGATGGGTACGAATGAAACACTTCCTAGTAGGAAAATTCTATTCAGCCATGGGTACCCTGCTGTATATGTAGGTTTTGCGGTGAAGGATTCTTCCAAATATATAATTGTGTTGAATTGTCATCATGTATGATAATTATTGTTATGATATTTTATGTACATAACTACATGTAACATATCATTAACTGTGTGGATATAATCCTTAACATGTAAACATATCATTAGATGTATCAATGACCCAGAGCACCCTCTGACCTTAGAAGAACTCAATGTTGTTGAAATTTCCAATATCAATGTGAGTTAAATTAATTTTAATATCTCCGACATTTTATGTCAGACTATCATTCTTTAACCCTTTACCCAACAGAAGGGCCCTGTGCCAATGCATTCTCTTATATATGCGAGTCGACCATAGGTCGCCTCGCATATATAAGAGAATGCATTGGCTTAACACATTAAAAATTATAAAATTGTTAAAGAATGTAAGAAAAAGTGGTAAAAAAAGTTTTTTTTTAGGCCAATGCATTCTCTTATATATATAAACGGGTCCATAATTAGTTTTAATTGATGTCTTGTTTCTATTTATGTGTGCTATCATAATCTATTGCACTTATACATTGGGACATTTTATTAATCAAAATATCTCCTATACAATTCATTATAAATCGGATGATTAATTGAAGGTATTTCTACATAAAAATTACACTTCCTGAAACAAATTATATGTTGTTCCACTCGCGAACCGTACGGCGACATATATATCGTTCTACTTGCCAAAGGGTAAAAAGCCAGTTTCTATGTTCTTCTCAATGTGGCATTCTGAGAACTCTAAACTCGGTAAGTTGGGATGCCCCATGACTTTCTGAGTTAGAGTAACATTACCACCAGTGGTCCAGTGTTATAAATTAAAAATATATTCACGTTTTTAAACTCCTGTTTGAAAAAAATGTTTGTTTTATGTAATCAGTCCGTCTGTCTGTCTATCCAGCTGTTTTACCATCTGTCTGTCTGTCCGTGAACATTTTTGATTTCCGACTGATAATTCCAGTTTGGATTATTTGAACTGAAGCAATGTTGGAAAGTGTGTTTCCCAGCTGAAAATACAAGCCAAGTTTGAATATGGGTTCCGTTCAATTATTTTGACATCAGTTTCGGCCTTTTTTCACTTAGAATTTGGATTATTTTATGGTATGTGTATTTCTGAGCAAAAAATACAGGCTAAGTTCAAATATGGGTTCCTTCCAAATATTTCTAATGAGTTACAGCCATTTTTCGACTTAGAATTTAAATTATTTGATCAGAACCAGTTGATATGTGTGTTTCTGAGCCAAAATTACAGGCCAAATTCAAATATATGGGTTACGTCCAAATGATTTTACATGAGTTGAGGCCCTTTTTCAACTTAGAATTTGCCCAAATTCAATACATTTTGGTTTTCGATTGATAAGTATCATTACTCCAGTTTGGATTATTCATCAGAATCAAAGTTGGCATGCCTTTTTCTCAGCCAAAATACAGACCAAGTTCAAATATGGGTTTAATTCAAATATTTTTGCATGAGTTTTGGCCCTTTTTAGCTCAACTTTACTTTGTAAAGTTTGAGCTATTACCATGGCTTTGTCGTCCGTCGTCCGTGTGTACGTGTGTACGTAAGGCGTCAACAATGCAGTCTACAGGTCGTACCTTTGGTCAGATCATTATGAAATTTGTCATAGCTGTTGACATCAACATTTAGACCAGAATGATTAATTTTGGGGTCATTCGGTAAAAAAACATGGCCGCCAGTGGCCATCTTGCATTTCAAAATTCAATCCATTAGCACGGGCTACAGGGCGTACTATTTGTCTGATCGTCTTGAAATTTGTCATGGATGTTAAGATTGACATGTAGATGGGAACGAGTATTTTTGGGGTCATTTGGCCCAAAAACATCGCCGCCAGCAGCCATCTTGGATTTTACTCTTTGTATGACTAAATCCTTTAGCACGGGCTACAGGTCGTACCTTTAGTCTGATCATCATAAAATTTATCAAGAATGTTAATAATGACATGTAGATGGGAAACGAGTCATTTTGGGGTCATTCGGCCAAAAAACATGGCCGCCAGCAGGCATCTCTGATTTCACTCTTTGTATGACTAAATCCTTTAGCACGGGCTACAGGTCGAACCTTTAGTCCGATCATCATAAAATTTGTCGTGGCTGTTGAAATTGGAATGTAGATGGGTACGAGTCATTTTGGGGTCATTCGGACAAAAAACATGGCTGCCAGTGGCCATCTTGGATTTCAAAATTCAATCCATTAGCACGGGCCACAGGTCGTACTGTTTGTCTGATCATCATGAAATTTGTCATGGATGTTAATATTGACATGTAGATGGGAACGAGTAATTTTGGGGTCATTCGGCCAAAAAACATGGCGGCCAGCAGCCATCTTGGATTTTACTCTTTGTATGACTAAATTCTTTAGCACAGGCTACAGGTCGTACCTTTAGTCTGATCATCATCAAATTTGTCATGAATGTTAATATTGATATGTAGATGGGAACGAGTAATTTTGGGGTCATTTGGCCCAAAAACATGGCCGCCAGCAGCCATCTTGGATTTTACTCTTTGTATGACTAAATCCTTTAGCACGGGCTACAGGTCGTACCTTTAGTCTGATCATCATAAAATTTGTCATAAATGTTAATAATGACATGTAGATGGGAACGAGTCATTTTGGGGTCATTCGGTCAAAAAACATGGCCGCCAGCAGGCATCTTTGATTTTACAATTTGTATGACTAAATCCTTTAGCACGGGCTACAGGTCGTACCTTTAGTCTGATCATCATAAAATTTGTTATGGCTGTTGAAATTGGAATGTAGATGGGAACGAGTCATTTTGGGGTCATTCGGACAAAAAACAATGGCCGCCAGTGGCCATCTTGGATTTCAAAATTCAATCCATTAGCACGGGCCACAGGTCGTACTGTTCGTCTGATCATCATGAAATTTGTGATGGATGTTAATATTGACATGTAGATGGGAACGAGTAATTTTGTGATCATTCGGCCAAAAAACATGGCGGCCAGCAGCCATCTTGGATTTTACTCTTTGTATGACTAAATTCTTTAGCACGGGCTACAGGTCGTACCTTTAATCTGATCATCATCAAATTTATCATGGATGTTAACATTGACATGCAGATTGGAACGAGTAATTTTGGGGTCATTTGGCCGAAAAACATGGCTGCCAGCAGCCATCTTGGATTTTACTCTTTGTATGACTAAATCCTTTAGCACGGGCTACAGGTCGTACCTTTAGTCTGATCATCATAAAATTTGTCATGAATGTTAATAATGAGATGTAGATGGGAACGAGTCATTTTGGGGTCATTCGGTCCAAAAACATGGCCGCCAGCAGCCATCTTAGATTTTACTCTTTGTATGACTAAATCCTTTAGCACGGGCTACAGGTCGTACCTTTAGTCTGATCATCATAAAATTTGTCATGGCTGTTGACAATGACATGTAGATGGGAACGATTCTTTTTGGGGTCATTCGGCCGAAAACATGGCCGCCAGCAGCCATCTTGGATTTTACTTTTCTCTTCATGTCCATAAACTAGTAATAGACATTCAACTTCCCACATTCCTAATCGCTCCATTGACTGTAATACATTAAATTATTCCCTTTCCAAGTTGAGCTACAGTGTCATTGACACTTTCATTTGACTTAGAATTTGAATTATTTGAATCGAACCAAAGTTGATATATGTTGTTTCTGAGTCAAATTTACAGGCCAAGTTCAAATATCGGTTCTGTCCAAATATTTTTACATGAGTTATCATATGGGCCTTTTTCGACTTTTCAAATTTGCCTGATTTCATAACATTAAAATTGGTTTCCAACTGATAACCCCAATTTGTATTATTTGATCAGAACAAAAGTTGGTATGTGTATTTCCCAGCAAAAAATACAAGCCAAGTTCGATTATGGGTTCAGTACAATTATGTTTACATGAGTTACACTCCTTTTTCGACTTAGAAGTTAGAATATGCCCAATTTCATAACATTTTGGTTTCCGACCGATAACCCAAATTTTGATTGATTGATCAGAACCAAAGTTGTTATATGTGTTTCTCAGTCAAAAATACATCCCAAGTTCAAATATCAGTTACATCCTAATTACTTTTAAATAAGTTACTGAACTTTTTCAACTTAAATCATCTGATTTAATAGCAATTTTACAAGTAATATAATGGGCGTGTTTAGCCACGCCCCAGCGATGCTCTTGTTAAGTGTTGTTCAACACCTATATAATATGCCAGTAATAGAAACATATTTCCTATTATCAATCTTACTAGTAGATGACAAGATGTTTCTATTTGCACTATGGTTCTGATGGGTTAACAATTTATGGTGACAGCTATAATCTACTGGTACATCTTGAATTTTAATCTATCTTGCAGGTGAATAATAAAGACAACACTATATCTGTGGAGTTCACCCCAACCATTCCACACTGCAGTATGGCCACACTCATAGGATTGTCAATCAGAGTGAAACTTCTGCGAGCATTGCCACCAAGATACAAGGTGACAGCCAGAGTTTATGTTTAAAAGCATGATAGATGTGCACTTTCATGAAAGAAATTAGATTACATTGTACAGTAATGCCCTAAATAATCGACTCCTTAAGCACAGCAGAATTATGGGTAATTTTCTAGGATTTAGTCGGAAATATGGCATGTTGCCATTCATCGGAAAGCTCTCGGCGAGCTGTGGTTCCCCACGGATAGAATGGTGTTTCCATCTTAAAAATATAGAAGAGGAACAGCGTTCCCACAGCAAAGCATAATTTCACCAGTTATCAAGTTTCTATTGAATGCTTCATGTTTATATTTATGGAAGTATTTATGAAAAAATTACAGATTAAGTCATAGAAAAGTACAGTTTATCAAAGACAAAACAGCTTCATTTTGCTTATCGCAGTGATCAGACCTCTTAAAATCTCGGCGATAGCCACAAATCACAGACATCGTGTGGAGAGTTTAAATATTCAATACATATTGCTGCTGTTTGTGGAGGCAAAATTGCCAGTTTTCGCTGCAAAGCACAGATGTTTTTCTGTGAACGCCAACATATAGGTTTTAATTAACTTTCAAAGACACACTGTCCGATTTAATTGTCCCTGAAAAATTAAAATATTATGTTACGATTTTCATCATTTGTTACCCTTGTCACTATCCTGTTAATCCTCTGTCAGTACATACATATTGTCGGATGTATCTTCAATCATTGTTGATAATTTTATCCATTTATGAATGAGTTTCTGTTCTTAGAACATAACTTTGTAACATTTATTTTACAGGTGGATGTACAGATATCTCCAGGATCTCATGCATCGGAGGAAGCAGGTAAGATTCACCATCAGAGATGTGGTAAATCAACTGAAGGAGTGTTCAGACAAGTCTGTTGCGTACGTTGCATCGGTCTGTACAGTAATGCCCTAAGTAATCAAATCCTTAACCACAGCAGACTTATTTCTATATAGAACCATCATAGCGCAGTGGCTTTCCGATGAATGGCAACAAGCCATATTTCCGACTAAATCCTGAAAAGTTACCCATAATTCTGCTGTGGTTAAGGAGTCGATTACTTAAGGCATTACTGTACATTGCGTTGTCTGCATTCAATCCGTTCACATGGATGCATGCATTATAATGCAAAGCTTCCGATTAATAATTGCAGCTAATTAGTTTGTTATTGGAACAATAGCTATATTGCAAATGAATCTATCTGTAATAAATTAATTGTGTGATAATGCCAAACCTCTAACTTCCAAATAACTAACACTTTTTGACTTTAATACAAGTCGATTTTCCTTCGATTCGAAGACAGCCGCCATCTTTTATTGATTGAAAAAATCAAGTCATCAAGGGTGATAAGCCATTAATGGAGTTTGACAAGCAACATCACGACACACACCATATGAGGTATTTGTTACACTATACATTAATGCCCTAAATAATCGACACCTTAATAGTTAGGGAGCCCGCATATGTTCCATTTACACTTTTGCGTACAAAAGGTTTGACCCCCTAAAGTTGATACCAATAATGGAACATTCTGAAAAACCGATTTCTTAAGTTGCGCATTCCTGGGGTTTAGGGGCTGCTGAACCCCAAAAAGTGCCAAAAATTACTTCTATTTACACTTCCGCGTACATCGATGAATTTTGGTTTGATGATACTCCTAAGTGTACTGATTAAGAAAACACAACTTAAGAAAGGGATTTTCCTGGGGTTTTCAGATAAGAAAGGGGGTCCCATGCTGAACCCCAAAACGTGATTTTTCCCTTTTTTTTACACTTTCGCGTACATCCATAATTTTTGGTCTCAAAGTACTTTGATATATACTAATTATAAAAACACAACTTAAGAAGCAACTTTTCCTGGGGTTTTAAGATAAGAAGGGGGTCATCGGGTCACCCCTCAAAACGTAAAAAATCACTTTTATTTACATGATTGCATTCGTCCAACGTGTGTGTATGTGCGTACACCCCTGGAACGTTGCACTATTACAACCAATACATCCCTAAATCGATACGATCAACTTAAGAAATATATATTCATGTCGTTTTCTGATAAGAACGAGACTTGTTACCTCCTAACCCCTTCCTTCCAATCCCTAAACAATTCGATTTTACAGAACGCAGTACAAACTTTTACAAAAAATCACAATTGGGATTCTAGTCATATTTCAACAAGAAATGAAAAGAACATTGTAAGTGAGGCATATCATTACCTATGAATATTCCAAATCTCTGGAACCATAAATCTTACCTTGGCTCAAAATGGCTGCGAAAATGGCCGCTAAAATATGGAAAATGGTAAATATTGCCCCAGGGTGTCCTGCAATCGCTTACAAGTTGTGGTTGATGTACACAATTGGCTAATCTCTTTTCTATACATTGCATACTAACATGTCTGATGCACCATGGATCATTTTTACTATTGTCACCACTGACATTTACCAGAAATATTGGACACAAATATCGGCAAGAATTCACTTTTCAGGGTTTGACCATTTGTTCAAGTAAAATGTAACTATCTTTGGATTGAAAGGTGTTTATTGTTTTGGTCTATCTTAAATGTGTCACACTACGGTGTTTATAGACTAAATTGCTCAAGATGGCTTCCAAAATGGCAACCAAATTTGTAAAAAGTTAAAAGTTAACATATCCCGAATATTATTCTCTGCGTTATCCGAAAAAAGTGGCAAATTGTGACTCACTTGGTTATTGTACGTGTTAGTTACAATGTAATTAACTGACAACTACGTTCTATTATGTTTGTCCCAGTTCCGTATGGGGCATGACCAATTCATTTTAAAGTTGCAGTATGGAATTTTGCGGAGAACCATATCATTGAAAGGAAATGGGCAGAACTTTGAGACTGAACTGAGATGAACCATGATGAGGGTATCACCCCCCTCCCCCCTGAATCCCGAATACGAGTTAATGTTGGGGGGGTGAATCCTGAATACATGTTAAGAAATAATATGCGATAAATGACATACAAATTGACTGTTTTAATATCAGACAGATACAAGCAGAAGTTACATAGACACATTATGATGCCGGTCGCGTTATGAGGCCGTTATGATACCATTAATGATACTTTATGATCAGGGATGT